>CM072817.1:20687143-22024547 GCA_036937905.1 Salvia rosmarinus | reverse complement strand
TTTTATAGAAATATGTGAGAAATTCTCAAATTATGTTATTAAAAGTCAAATTGTCTGACTTTAGTCAAAACGATTAAATACGCTAGTATATGAATCAATGTTAGATTATACGCCTAATAGAATGTCAGATCGTAATAAATACGCAAAGCTGTATAAAACGTATTAGAAAATATAGAATATCTCTTTTATAAGAGATGATTTACAATTGAAATCATATTATTAAGAGACGTGATAAGTATTTATCGACATAAATGGTCAATATAAGGTCATAAGTTATATTACGCCTATATCAAGTACGAAAATTTAAGTTATGTTGTTCCGTGAAAATCGTATTGATTGGTTAGAAAAGGGTAAAGTATTATTTTAGAAGGTTATCAAAGTTTATCAACTTTGATGTTCTCGAAAAACACGACCGACGATCAAATTAATTTCACGTAGCGGAGGATTCGGTCACGACGTTAAAGGAGAGACTATCAGAAATTACACGTGTGGGCTTTACTATACTCATCCAAGATAAAATGCTTATCAAAGGTTTATTTACGAGCTTTATTTCAAGAAATGCTTATGAAATGTTTTATTTAATTACCCGCCCAAATGTTTACGCTTATGTACGTATCTTATCCAGAATGTTGAGAATGTGTTGGTTCGCTACCAACTTATGAATGAAATCAATATCGGATCCTATGCCAAGGATTATACCGCTGGGTTAACTGGTAAACTTGGCAAGATCGGCCGAAAGGACAATTCTCGGGTTACAACGCCGAGAGCGAGGCCTACTTCACGACGGTATTAATGTTGTGGTGATGTAAGAAGTGATATGGATCACATACAAAAGAAATATGTCCGCCGCATAAATGATTACAAACCGATGAAATCGTTTAGTAAGCACGCGCCTTTCCAATTAAAACCCTCGTCTTACTCATTGCATGTAATTTAAAGTTATGAAATGTTTTGGCATGTGTCCACCGAGTGATTCACTCACCGCATATTTGTTTTAAATACTGCAGTCGAAATAAGACGGATGGAACGTGTGAGGGCCGAACCCTTTTAAGTCGATATGTTAGAACTCAATCCACATCGCCGTGTATTCACATGTTTTCGCTGCAAAAGAACACTATGTATGTTTTGAACTCCAAGAAATACCTCATCGCTTGAACCCCTTTGTTAATGATCGCTGGTCTAGATGCATATCTAAATTATGTGTGTTTATCTCAATGGTTTGATGTTCCAAAGTTTGTATGAAGTTACGTCCCATTAGTATATGATCATCGATCTATCATGTCTCGATTACTATTCCAAGTAATAGTCCTCGCTAATCCGCTCATTGGTTAGAGGCTGTTACAAAGTGGTATCGTAGGCTTGTTCTTCAAGCCAAAACTTTCTTTCAAAAGTTAAGTCTAGATCGAGTCACTAGACTTCTGAATCACCGATCGGGCTCAACACTCCATCACATCAAGCTCAACCGAATGAGGTAAATGATTTCTTCTCAAAGTTTTGAATGAAAAGTTCAAAGATGAAAGGAATTGAAATCATGTTTTAAAGGTGAAGGAATGTTACTAAGTTTGATTGCAAAGAAAGTTATGAAAAGGATTGAAAGAAAATTTTGAAATTCATTTCAAATCATGTTTGAGATTCAATGAAAGTTTTGCAATCGATTGAAAATCAACGAATGTTTTGATAAATGATGTAATTTGAAAGTTATGGAATGATGTGAGAAGAAATGTTGTTCAAGTAATCAAGGATTAGAATGAATGACAATGTTTGAAAGTAATCACGAATGAAAGGAAATGTCGAATTTTCAAAATTAAAACCATGCGACGCATGAAACGAGCTATGTTTTAATACTTGAAAATTTTCTTCAAATCCTCAAAGTCGATTTTGATAATGGATATGCTATCCCAAAATAACCTAGATGCTATAAGAAGCATGCTCACATATTACGAAAGAACATAGAAGTAAGGAATGAAAAGTGAAAACAAACTCGAAATTGAAAGCAAAAGAACGAGCTCTCGGCCGAAATGGCGGAGCAATAAAGGGCCTTGTCCCGACTTCGGCCTCGACCTTCAACATACGACCGGCGCGACTTCGGCTTTTGACATTCGAGTCGACCTCCTCGACTTAGAACTGGCCTTAGCATTTTCAACCTCAACGCGGCAGTACGACCACGCCGATTTCGACCGGCATTTTCGACATCGACCTTGTCGACTTCGCATCAACGCCGGCATTAACGACTCGACAACCACTCGCTTGCAAAAACTCTCGAATAACTTCGATGTCGCTCATTTCGACCGCCATCTCCGACTCATTATCTTTAACTCGAAACTAGGACCTCGGCACCCACGACTGGCTTCTATGACTCGCATCAGCGTGAATGACCTCGTGTTGACATCGGCATCACTTACGACCTCAAAGCGCGAACTTTTCTGTACTCGCAGTGATTTTATTTTATCTGTTCTCCTTCGCTTGAGCTCCGATTTGCGTATGGTTTTCGCCACGCATCTCTAACGCACTGTATTTTACTTTCTATGAAGGACAGAATTCTGATTCCTTCTCCAGAATTCGTCAGAATCAGGGAAGTTCGGTCTCCAAATTACAAAGAATGAAAACCTCTAGAGTTGATAAGAATTTTATAAGATACTAGAAAATAAGATTCCTAGGAGAATAAATAAGTTATGATGTGTGATATATGAGGACCTTATCGATGATGTTTATCTCCATATCGATGTGTTTGGATTATTTTATCCGCTTAACGGATATATCCAGCTACCTTATCCGCTAATGTATATGTTTAAGTTTACCTATCTCCGCTATGAGATATATCTAGATCGCTTATGCTAGTATTGTTTCAGGTTAGATGGCAAGCACCAATACACGCCAAGTGAGAAGATTAGGTCCGACCGACACCGTAGGAAGTAATTCACGCGATCGACGCATCGGATGCGCTGGGCGACAACTTAGGAGAGTTCTGAATGCATTATTCCACACGGATGGATGCACATGAGTATGGTGTGACGGATTTTGATGGCATCAAGCTGCTGACTCGACTCACCCGTCGATCGGGAAGATTATGCGGGCAAGTGATTATATCTATCGCGCATGCACTTATGATCCGATTTGAGATTTGCCAAGATTCATCACCACCGGTCTATGTATACATTGTGTATGTGGTTGCACCCAGGGCCTTACCTTCCACCCGCAGAGTATATCGCGATGATTCACCGAAGTGGCAGTACAGAGGTTCCAAGACAGTTGATCCGTAATGCCAAGTATATAGGGAAGAGGCGGACTGCACGTGGAAGAACACCAAACAAGAGCTCTAGGAGCACCAAGAGTTTCCTCCCATGTTTTCGACATCCAACGCGACCGCCACTCCCTACCACCACGAGGCGCCACCGCCCGCCGAACCTTATCCTCACGACAAGACGTATGATCATGATTCTTAAGATGACCATGTTCTGCTGAGACGGTATGCCATAGGAGATGATGGGCATGCCTCTCGTAGGCGGGCGCGTGAGGAGAATTTCGACGAGGATTCAGGGAAGAGATCCCGAGAGGATCCAAGAGGAAGATCCTGATGAAGACCGAATGATAATATGAACCAAGAAAGGAATTTGGAAAACGATAGGAACGCTTGATACAAACATGGAAGATAGTGATGATGAAGGTTCATGAATGGTAAAAGGTTTTGGAAGACACAAAAATAGAATGTAGAATCATGTATTAGTGTACAATAGTACGTGTGTGGTATGTAGTAACGTTATAGAGATAGAAAATAAGCTAGTATCACGACCCCATTCCCGACCAACCCTGACTGGGGCTACTAGCACTAGAGTAGTACTTGTGGGTTTAATGGATAGAATAGAGATGATAAAATAAACTAACATGCTCGAATGTAATATGATGATGTTATATTGTTTTTGAAGGTTTAGCCATCGGACCCCAAAACTGCCCCGATCCGATGGACCTCAATAGTTTGTAACATAAAGCATAAATAAGGAGTTCGAGTGTAGCGAAAGTGTGTGAATACATATAGACGATATGCATTCAAGGTATAAACCACAAATTCAAGTAAATCGGTCAGGACACTGACTCCTCAACACATTCTCCATCATCACTATCGAGCTCAACCGCACATTTAAAACAACATGCGGCTAAGTACAAGAAATTGCACTTAGTGGACTCATGCCGAAAACATTTGATAGAATTTGAATTACGCCAATATCGGGTAAGTCACAGGTTTTAGTTAAAATGCCTTGTCCAAATCATTCGTCAGAAACATAGCTCGCCGAGCATTTTCGTGTATGGTCCGTATCTCATAGTCACAATACATAATAATAATAAATAATAAACGCCGAGAGTGAGGCCTCCCATCTACGACGCCGCTGACCGGCCGTAATCCCGCACAAGACACAATACTCTCTCGCAAGCATATGTTAACACACAGATAGTTCCAACCTTCACGCCAATCCTAGCTGTGCATTTATCATCCCAAGCAGACCCGACATTAAAAAGGTGCTACCACAACAAATGATATAATAGTTCCAACCATCTCCACAGCCCTACCCGCAAATGACAGATCCATACACAAACGAAATATTTTTGTGTAAGCAAGAAACATTTGATAACAGCATTGTAGAATAAGAGCCAGAATAAACTCATTTGGCGACAAGAAAGTCACATTTTGAAGATAAGAAGCCACATTCGTGAGGTAAGAAGGACCCACCGGATATGGTTCGTTGTAAAGTCCTGTTCGCTCGCTCAAAATCCCGTCGCGCTTTATGCCTCCACACCTTTACGAAAAGCGAGGTTTTAGTACGTCGCCAAGTCTTTCGAGACTTTCGAAAACTAAGATAAACTTCGATATTTCATATCGATGTAGACTGAATTCTTAGTGAATCAACGCTCTAACATCGCATACGATCGATTGCTCGCTCTTCGAGATACTTTCAACGATAAGAGCGTTCGATATATGGATTTCATTTTGAAATCTTTTCTTACTAATGAGGTATCATACTCAATTAGTATATCTTACGCATCGACGATTTATAAACGATAATCACACGCTTGACTTGAAAAGTCAACGTCAACATCGTCAACAAAGTCAACGATTTTGACTTTTGAAAAGTAATTTCATAATTTTGTTTTATAAATCGAATTTGATCGATTTGAAAACGTAAGTCCTATTCCTCATTTATCTTGTAAATCAAGGACTTATAAATATTTTCGATTTTTAATAACCCTTTTATAAAAAAGCAGATTTTGGAATTTAAAACGTTATAAAACTAACGCTTGTCTCAAACATAGCAATCTATGTTTATAAAATTTTGTAAAATTTAAAACTGTCCAGAATATTAATTGACATATATTTTATTAATAAACTGAATTAAAAGGATTTTAAAACCCTTTATATTATCGAAATTTTCGATAATTAGATTAAAATACTAAATGACCTTGAAAATTTTTTCTAAATTAATATAGTGCATTATTATACACTATGGTCCAGAATATGAATTTATCAAATTCATATGATATTATTTGTATTTATTTATATATATACATATATATATTTTCGGTAATTCCAATAAATAGGAATAATCATCCAAAATTCCCAAAATTGATATGTACTTATTATAATATCCCAACATCAGTATATAGTATTAATATAACCCATAGTTCATCATAAGCATTCATTTCACAATATCTAAATTATTCACGTAATTATAAGATAATTACCAAATAAATAGCAAACAATTTCTAAAAATTCCAAATAAATTCCAACATCATTAAACATTATATTATAACATTGTAACATCATAATATCAACCAAACCAATTGAAATCATCACCATATGGAGCATACATGCTCGGCCTTTTGATTTAATTTGGTTTTGGTTTTCAAAATTCCAACAATTATATACTATGTTTATACACTATAGTATATTAATATAACATCATTTAATCATCAAAACCAATTAAATCATCATATAAGCTTGTAAGCTCTTATTTGATTTGAATAGGTAATGATTTCCAAAATTCTAATTAATTCACACAATGCATAAATAATATACTAAACATTAAAACACCATTACATGTTCAAAAATAAAATCATACATCAACATATACATATAGTATGCTCACGGTATTTTTCAAAATCATGCATTTGATTTTCAAAATTCTAATTAAATCATATAACCTATAATCAATACATTAAAGCATTAATATGTCATTATATGATTAAAATAAAATTATACACCAAGGTATTTATTTAAATAGCTCACGGTATTAATGAAATAAATAGCTAGGTTTTCCAAAATTTTAATTAACATACCATAGCCTTAAATCATAACATACATCAATATTTAATTCTTAAAACACTTAGATCATGCTCTCATTACTAAACATTTTATAAAGCTTTTGAAAATTTTATTAAACATATCCCGATGTTCGAAAATTTCATAAACATGCTAGATCCATTCAAAAATTAAATAAACCACAACAAATGATTATCCAAGCATATATTTCCATATATTTGAAAATAAATCATCAGAACCATTATCTCATGCTCAAGAACATTAGAACACATTTGTAGATACATATATATAGCATCGACACACATACATTTATATGAACTTGCACTCGATTTTCATAGCAAAATGGAATGGTACTATGGCCTTAGTTTACCTGAAACGGTATAGATTTCAAACACAACACTAGACACCCAAAGTTTTTGAAAGGAGTAGAGAAGAAAAATTTTGAGAGAGAAGAGGGAGGCCGGTAATGGTCAAGAAAAGGGAGAAGATGGTTTTTGAAGTGATTCAATTTGAGGAGGTGAGATTAAATGGGAAGAAATGAGGTCCTCCCCTATACTCTCTCTCTCTCGACACACACACACACACACCCTCAATGGATGAAGAAAGCCTAATGATGTGAGTGTAGTGATCATGGGTTAGGCATATAAAAGGTGATCCCATGCTTGAGTAAAGAGGGGACGATAGAGGTGTTGGGGCTGATTTTAATTTTGTTACACATTAATACTATGTATTAATCATAGTATAGGTCATAGATATATAATACATGCCATAAAAATAATTAAATCAAGCATATAGTATATTTCGAAATTACCGATCCCAAAAATTAGGAAACAGAAATAAAATACAAATCACACCTATTATTGATACTCATGCCATTTTCGATCCAAATATACATATATACATCATAATATATGATTTAGATATTAAATAATATCATAGGATAAAATTATAGCATTAATTCAATGCATAAAACCCTAATTTCAGAATTATGTTTCAAAATTATATATATGCAATATCGAGTTTTATTGCTCCAAAACTGATTTCATAGCTTAATAACACTCATATATATCATATTATAAATTTTAGATACCATATGATAATTTAATAGTGTCATTTCATGTGAAAACCAAAGTTTATAAACTTAGGTTTTTGAAAATTTCAATATCAAATTATCGAATTTTAATAACTGAAAATTCGATTTTAATAATTAATAATACTGAAATTATATATATTAATAGGAAATTAATTATTATAATTTCCGAGCATTAAACTCATTTTACAAAACGCTCTCAGACGCCGACGCTCAAAACGCCTCAAAACGCTCAAAATCGACTCATCTCAAAATGGTCGCAGAAGTTCATACTTACTAAATAAGTATATTCCTTTAATAAAGGAATTACGATGGAAATTAATTCAAGCTTCATTGCTCGTAAAATTTCATGAAAAGTCGACGCTCGATACGTCTCGACGTTAAAATATATCGACGAATCATTTCGTAATATTTCATTCCTTTAATTCACAATCTTAGTGAATTTATGAAAGGAATTCGTTATAACTATATCGATCGAAATCACAAGATTCGATGTCGAAAAGATAATATACTAAAACCCTAATTACGGTTTAGAAAACCGTAATCATATATTCGCTTTTCGAATATTACATAGTATTTTGTAATGTTATGTAACCTAATACGCTAGTTAATGATGGTAGTTAGAGAAAGTATTATAGATGCTGACTTCCTTTATATCGACAACTTGTATGAAACAAACCTCTCGAGACAAATTTTCCTACATATACGCATATGATGTGACCCTAGATGGGCTTTACGGCATGTTTGAGCATGACAAAGATGAATGGTTTCTTAAAGCTATTTTTATGATAAGATTGATGATAATGTTATATATGTGCACACCGTGATGACGATATGCAACTATTAATTCATTTTTACAGCACAACATGCCACCACGATACCACCGAACCCGAGAATAGAGGAGGGTGAGAAGGGCGGAGTTCCCAACCCGAGGAAGGTTATACCTCAACCACCCCACCTCCACCCGATCGAGATCGAGGAACTTTTCTCGTGCGAACCTCCCGCCTTTAATGGAAAAGGAGTCTGATGATGCGTAACAATGGATAAGGACTATGGAGAGAATCTTCAATTTTCTCTGCACGCACACGAGCGGTTATCTTGTGTTACTTTCCAACCGAATGGATCCGCCGATTTTGGTAAGCTAGAGGAAAACTCTCACCCCGAACAAATGGAGAGTTCACGGAAGACTTTAAAGGAGATGTAACGAAAATACATCCCTAAAAGCTATAGAAAGAAGAAGGAGTATGAATTTTCAATCAAACAAGAAAAGATGTCTGTGATGTAATATGATCTCGTTTTATGATATGTCACGATATGCCCCACCAAGTAAGCACAGATATGAAAATGTCCAGAAGTTTAGATCTCGACTAAGGTAAATAAGAAGACTCGCCACCACGAGACTGACATACAATGAAGCTCTTAGTCGAGCTTTGACATCGAGGCAGCATGCCGAGGACAAGCCATCCGCACCTGCACGCATAGAATCGCTGATAAAGGTAAGAGAAAGGGAAGGAGTTCAAGATAATAATCGCGGAATTTTGGAAATGCAACAAATCGACTCAGGCAAGGAAATAGGCACTGTGGACAGGATGGAAAAGGCCGCCTTTTCCACTCCCATGCAAGGACCACAAGAGCAACGGGCTCTTCCTGCCCAAATGCCATAAGTCGCACAGGAACGCGTTTAGAGTGTATCGCGCTGCTTTCAGAGGAAGGGCCACTTTGCATACGATCGCTCGAGTACGCCCGCAATAAAAGGATTGCCAAATCAGCCACTCGTGCTCAACCACTCGTATATCCAAGACATTCAAACGCAAGACGCAAGACCACAACAACAACGACGGCAACCACCACAACAAAGAACAAAGAAGAAAACAACCACGCAAAGAAGAAATATCGAACGCAAGCACCCCGTCACCACAACCGACGCAGTAAGAGCTTATGCTCGCACTGCAGATGATGAAAACTGGAACCTCGGGTATGGAAAACTTCGACATACATGTTATACTTTTATTCGACACGGTGCGTCGATTCATTTATTGCAAGAATATGTGTGATATGTCAAACTTAGAACCGAACAAGTCAATCAGAGATGAGAATCTCTTCACCCATAGGAGGATTATGTATTATATGTTTGCTCGAACCAGAGTCTGAACCTAGATCACTTAAGGTTCTAGCGAATAATTTGAACATAATACCTATGGGCGATGTAGATATAATTTTAGGAAGGATTGTTTAGCAGAAAATCATGCTACGATCCTGTAAGGAAAGGAAAATTTCGCCCACTTCCCGGACAAGAACCTACGAACTTTTATCGAATCAACACGAGGAAGAAAATTCCATTATATCTCGACAAGGCAAGGAGAATAATAAATAAGAAAGGAGTCGCCATTCCTTGTTTGTCTCGAATGAACAGATAAACAGAGCTAAAGGTCAAGATGTGGAAATTGTTCGAGAATTTCGATGTCTTTCCAAACCTTACCAGATTACCCCGAGTGCTGGAATTTACCATCGACTGGAACCGGATCAGATCCAGGTCAAAGCCCATCGAATGGCTCCAAAGGAACTCAAAGAATTGAAAATCCAAATACAAGAGCCATGACCGTAATATTCCAAGAAACGAACGCCTATTTACGTATTCGAACCCGTAAACTAGTGGTTTTTCAGTATAAAATTTGAAAGACATCGAATATTGATTTCGATTCAGTAACAAAGTGAATTCCTTTTATATTCACTAAGAATTGTGAATTAAGGAATAGAATGTTTGAAGAGTTCGACAAGATAATTTTAACGCCGACACGATCGAACGCCGTAATTTTATGAAATGTTCTAGCATAAGCTTGGAATTAAATTCTTATATAAATGGAATATTATTTATAAAGTAAGACGAACTTACAACCACCATTTTGAGAGAGTCGATTATTAACGCTTTGAGACGTTAACGCAACGCCTGAGACGCTTTGAAAAATTGGTTTAATGATCGTGAAATTATAATAACTTATTTCCTATGATTATTTTATATAATTAGAGTATTATTAAGCATTAAAATCAATGCTAAAGTATTAAGGACTCGATAATTAAATTTGTTTAATTTCAAACCCTAACTTGAGAACTAGGTTTTCTCACGAAATGATACCATTAAATTATCCTATGCTATTACTTATTATCTAAACTATATGTTATGACATATATGAGTATAAATGGCATGAAAATGACTTGTGAAATGAAAGAGGCGTGACTACATTTTATAGCCAATATTCACGCCATTTTGTATATTTTTGCTATGTGATGTTTTAATCAATTAAATGACATGTATTCTATATCTATGATTTATACCTTGATTAATACATAGTATTATTGTACAATGAAAATAAAATCCACCTCTTGAACCATAAATGCGCGCCCCTCACCAACGGGCATGCTTTTGTTCACTCCAATGCCCAATCCAACGAGAGGCTTTTAGCCTCACTAATCATCACTATCCCACTAACTAAAATGCTGCAATTTATTTTATTGTTTGTGAGTAGTGGAGAGAGAGGTTGATATGGAGACTCTTCCTTCACTTCATACACTCATTATACATTTCAAAATACACACAACACTCAACACTCTCATATTTTCTCCATTCTCCAAAACCTCGAAAGTCCATTACTCCTCCCTTGAAAAAAATATATTCTTCTTCTTCTCTACTTCTATTCACAAATCTTGATACCTAGTATTGTTTCTTTGAATCCATTCTATTCCAAAGGTAAACAACAATAGTACCGATTTCTCTTCATTTTACAACAAAATCGAGCATGTCTTAGTATATATATATATGTTTTAATGTTCTTGTATGAGATATAGTTGATATATATGTTCTTGATGATTCTTGTTTACAAAAATAAGAAATGCATGTTAGGATGGATTTAAGTTATTGATGTGAAATATTTGTATAGATCTAGCAAAGTATGTTATGTTGAAGCATAGAGCATGTTCAAGATTTTATTCAAAATGCTATAAAAATATTTGATGATGTTCAAGGTTTTAAAATTATTTTGAGGATAGATTATTGATCTATGATATGATAAGAGCTCATAGTGATTTATCGAATTTTTAGAAAATCCTAAGCATTATTCTTGAAAATACCGTGAGCTTTAAAAATTTTAGCTTGGTGTATGATTTTATTTTGAACATGCAATGGTATATTAATGCTTAGACCTTGATTATGTGTTACATGATTTTTAGAATTGTTGGAAATCAATTACCATTTTAAATCAAAAGCCGAGAGCTCAAGCTCAAATAGATGATGATTCAAATGGTTTTCATGAATGTTATGATGTTATATCTATACTATAGTATATAAGCATAGTGTATAATTATTAGAATGTTTGGAAACCAAAGACCCTTGAATCAAAAAGCGAGAGAACCCATGCTCCATAAGATGATGATTCAAATGGTTTTGGTGAATGTTATGATGTTATAACAATACTATAATGTTTGAGCATGGTATAATTTTGTTGAATTTTTACAAATGGTTTGGTATTTTATTTGAAAATACCGTGAGCTATGGAATAAATTCCTTGATGAAGAAATGACCTATGATGGAATATAGGTTATAAATGTGTTACATATTAATGTTGGAACCTTGTACTAAGTGTATAAAATTTTTGAGAATTGTCGATAATTTTTATAAAAATGCCGTGACCTTTAAGAATTAATAAGGTGATGATCGAATGTTGTTTGGTTGATATTAATACATATTAATGACCATAGTGTATAATAATACACTATATGAATTTAGAAAAAATTTGAATCATTTGGTAATTTCTCAAAATTACCGTAAGCTATATTGAAATTATAAGTATTTTAAATCCTTTTAATTAAGTTTAATAATATATTATATGTCTAAATATTATTTTAGACATATTTGTATTTTATAAGATCTTATAAACATAGATTACTATGTTTGTGATTAAACGTTATATTCAATAACGTTATAAACGAAATATATGGTTTAATGATTAAATGGATTAATACTTGAGAAAATATTAATAAAGTCCATCGATTTAGCGACAAATCGAGAATTGGGACTTTACGAGAAGAAATCGATTGAGAATCGATTTATTACATGAATTAGTAAGAAATTACTATGAAAGTCAAAATTGTCGACTTTTAAAGTCAACGCATTAAAACGTTCGATAAATACGCTAATACGCTGAAGACGTACTAATTAGGTAAGATACCTCATTAGTAAGGAAAGATTTCATAATTGAAACTTATATCGAGAAACGATAAACGCTGAACGCTTAAACCGAAAGGTTAAACGAATAGTTGAACGTGTCTCAAGAACGAGAACTGCTTGATTGAAATACGTAAGTGAAAGCGTGATTAATTAGTAAGAATTCAGTTAAATCGATATAAAATATTGAAGTTTATTCTAGAATTTGAGAGTCTCGGAAACGTGAACGATGTACTAAAATATCGCTTTGTAACAACCCACCAACCCAAAGTACGGATTAAGAGACGATACTAATAACGGAATTAACAATGTAAACAATAACTAATTATGGAATTGTGAGGCATATGATAGACAAACCCCAAAACTTCATACCATTTAACATAATACACCTAACTTACATACTAAACTGGACCACTTGACCTTTAACAAAAGGGTTCAAACACAAACACAACTTAAAGTACTTTCAAGAAACATGTGAAGTACACATGTGACGATTGTATTCAGGTTCTACTATCAGAACAAATGATCCACCGCTCAACACCGCCTCATCCCATCGATCAACTCAACTGCACATTTAAAACAACATGCGGTGAGTACAAATAATGCACCTGGGCTCATTCAAAACATTTTCTTTAAATTACATCGCCCTTAGTAAAACACGGAGGTTTTAGTTGAAATAACTCATGATTACCAAAACACTTTATCATTTCTCAAAAGATCGCGCAGTGATTTTCTCTAGTGTGTATGATCCATATCACATATAACATCTCAAAACTCGATCTCATAATCTCATCTATACGCCGTAGAGGAGGCCTCCTTCCACGGACGCGCGATCGCCGAGAACTCTTTCAAAGACACAATACCTATAGTGCACATCCGATCCGCCACTGCATCGGATTCAATTTCAATCATCCCAGAGTTCTAGCAAGGATACGAATGCTATAATAAGTTGGAGTGACCCACAATCGATCTCTTTCATCAGGGAACAACCCAAGAATCAAGTCACTAACCAACAATTATATTCTTTCATGGTCACAACCATTATCTCGATAGATTCATACAAAAACATAAACACTTTGGGTAATCTCATCATCATTTCTCAACAGTAAATAAATACTTTTCATTTGCGACAAATAAATAAAAGGGTTTTGAATAAAGCCCACTTGGTATACGTAGGTCTTTCAGGTCACTTCCCACGCCTCCGCTTAAATCACCCCACCTTAACGTAAGAACTATTTTAGTACATCGTCGTTTCGATAGACGAACATTGTCTATAACGCCCCATACATCAAATAAGGCTAACGTCAACTTTTTCGACGCTTTCTAATCAAAATGATGTCGATTATGAAATCGTTCTTTGTAAGAGATATTCCATCTCTTTAGCACATAATGATGCTTTAATGTACTTACATATCGTAGTTACATTGTTATTAAACGTCTACGCGCATAGATCACGACATCGAATTGCGGCGATTTGACCTGGTCAACGTTTTGGTCAACGATTTTGACTTGGTCAACATTTAGTCAAAATTTACTAAAGTCAACATTTGACTTTTTAATACTATATATGAAATTTTGTTATTTTATGTGCAATTCTTGTTCTAAAAATTCCCATAAAATCATACTATACTTAAAACATTAATTTAGAACATATTGTGCAATTATATCTTATAAAATAAATCTATAACATTAATACACATATACTATAGTTTTCGGTAATTATAATTAAATAACCTAGACTTGTGCAAAAATTATAATAAATTCACATAACACATAATCATCTATGAGCATCCTTACTATAACATAATTTTTATTTATTGTGAATCATTCAATTAAATCTTCCTAAGTCATGTTCAAATCTCCACCTATGTCTTAAGCCTCATTCTGACCAAATGAAAGACCTAAGGATGAATGTTTAAAACTTTGTCTAAGCGGTGGAGATGGTAGAGACACATGAAGCTATGGCATAGTCGAAATAATGAGTTGTTCGGCGTATACACTAGCTTTATACACAAGAGTGCAGTGTTCGTGAGGAAAATGCTAATATGCTCAAATTTGTATTTTGACTTGTTTGATGGTGGTTGCTTGAATTGAGTTCTCTTGAATCCTGGTTTGTTCAATGAGCTTATATTGGCGAGATAACCCGTTGGTGGATATGTGCTAACCTTTTGTGTTTTTCTTTTTGTCTTTTCTTTCTTACATTGTCTTGGGCAAATGCAGCGTGCATCTTGAGGACAAGCATGTTTAAAGTGTGTGTGTGTGTGAGCCCAAGTTTTGTGCTCTTTTACGTGTCTTGTCTGGGTCTAGATCGAGTCTTTTGTGTCTTTCTTGTTGTGTTTTGTGTGCGGGAGGACACCTTGGTCTGCGGGGGCAAGGTGGGGGCGAAATGGGCAATATGGAGTGTAATGATGGGCAAGTGCAAGTGAGGAAGGAAGAAGAAGAGGCGATGGGCAGAAGAAGAAGAGAGGTGATGGGCGAGATCACGCGGGATGCAGGTGAATCTCGCTAAATCCGGAAGAAGGCGCTAAGGCGAATCCCATAAAATCCGAAGGAGATCACCTTAAATCCGTCTGGGCAAGGAAACAATGCTGATCAACAAGGAAACCCTAACGGATCGTCCAGTCCATGGGCCAACACCATCGTCAACCTCTCTCGGCCTATAAATATAGGATGAATACACGACTTGTGCGTATCATAGATCATAGCTCCAACTCTCACATCTCCTGAATATCATCATCATCAGCATCACCACCACATACATTAAGTCCCTTCGGGGCAAACACTTTTATTATTATTTTGCGTATGTTTTGCGACGGCTCTTTGGGCTCGCCGTTTATTCCATTTAAGTAATAGTAAGTTGTTTCCGTTTCATAATGGTTTCAATTAACTGTTGCATGTTTGTTCATTTTATGTGCGGCTAAGTCTTTATTACGGTTGGGCATGACTAAGTGAAGCATGATTAATATAACTTTCGAGAGGTCTAAGTAGGGCATTACGATCTGCATGTGTGTGTTCGAAGCACTAGGTCTTGAGCAATATATAACAACCAAACTCGGTGTGTTAGTTGCAAATAACATAGTGGGTAAGGAGGGTTGCAAGTAATAATTGGATTAAGGTGTGGTGTCCCGCTTTGAATAATCTGTTGGTGTGGGCGAGTTGGAGTAGTCCTAGCACTACCTTTGCCCGATACCGGGTCCATCTAGATCATACTTGTTGCTGTAGGCTTGCATGTCTTGAGGTGTCCTCGTGCGTGGGCATTACGGGTTAGATAGTTTGCATAGGGTGTCCTTGCCTTCTTTACGAGAAAGGATAGATTTGGAGGGGTGCGTCGTGGGCGTGACAGCGGGGTCCTGACGTATGTCTCTATAACGGTTGATGCATGTCATGTAGTGAAAACTTTTGCACCTATGACCAGGTGTTAATCGTCTTCCAGAAGTTGTTGCCCAAGCCGGACTCGTCTTATTATTTGATATTCCCTTTGAGTTTGTTTGAGTTACTTTAGCCATACCTATAGTGATCAAGATAATTACACTACTCTCATTCCTTTTAAGTGACATCGTGACATCGATTGCTACACCAACTCCTGTGGGATCGACCCTATACTTATCGCTGGTTACGCTTTGATGGGCAATAGGTTATAAATTTATTTTGAGCAGCTAAGCGATAGCGTGTCGACCATACCGCTTCAATCCAAATTCCTTTGTTATCTCATTTTAAATCTATCTCTGAAAACTTATGAAAAATCGCATATACAAAGCCGCGTGTGGATGTTTACATGAAACTCCCACTTCCGATAAATTAAAATGTTTTATTTAGAAATCTCATCTAACAAACTTATGACAAACGGTGCAAGCAAGCCGCGCGTGTGGGCGTTTACTCACATTCGTATCATTTTGTTTAGAGATCAAAAAGTGGAGGTCTTGACATTTTAATTTAAAATTAATATGTCGGGTTACTTGCTTAGTCTTTTGTTTCAAAGGTTTGTCCATGCGGATCACGTAATCTAGCATGCTTTTCTATAGAACTCGACATGTAAAACATGCTCATGAGAATTCTAAATATGCTTGAAAAAGCGATAAACCTAGCATGCTTACTATGCTCATCAAATCACGAAAATATATAACATGTTTATCTCGTAATTAAACATACATAGCATACTCTTGCATAATTTAAACATCCACGACATGCTTTGAGCGATAAAAATAAAATAAAATGGTTCATCGCGGCCCACTCGTGGATCGCATGCTTCACTGCTAATTTATTACATAAATTTGCAAAGTCTGAATCTTCAAACTCGAAGCAGGCCTCGTGTGCAGCACGCGGACCGGATTCGTCAAAAACAAAATTTGGGCGAAAAATCAAAAGCAGGGCGGATCGTTGGAGCAGGCGAACCGGGTCAAAATCTCGAATCGGGTTGAAATTTGGATCTGGGCGAACAATTGGGTCGACCAGCAACAAAGCGGGCGGTTCGACATATAAAATTTGGGCAGCGTGCTGAAAGCACAACCCGTGCAGCCGGCTGCCTGCCGCCGCCCTACCTCGCGCCACGTCGCCCATGCCTACCGAGGCTGCGAGGGCCCCACCAGGCTAGGGCGGGCGGGACATCCCGCGCTCGGCCTTGCCCTGCCATGTGCCGAGAAATCCGGGCGTTGAGGTTTCCCGCGAGAATCGGGCCTCCATCGCCCGTCTTTGTCGAGCCGTCTGCGCCTGCGGCTGTCGGGCGCTGGCGCGCGTGTCTCCTGTATTCTGCCGCGTGACCCGTCGAGGCTGCGAGAGGTGCCGAGGCGGTGTCGGCGTCCGTGAGGTTTCCGTGCACGAATCTCGGCTGAGGCCACGAGAATCCAGCGCGCGACAGCGCGACCAGCGGCCGAGCGCTGAGTGCGCCCATTGCCGGGTGCAATCAGCGCGCGATCTGGCGCGTTCTTGCCAGGCGCCAGCGCGCCTCGCGATCAGCGTGGCGTTCGCGGCCTCTGAGTTTCCGCGCCTCGGCGCCGGGCGTGCGAGGCCTTGCGCAAGTTCGCCGCCCGCCACGCCCGGCTGCCGACCTGCGACCCTGCGCGCCCGTGTCGCCCGTACGGGTGCGCCAGCTGCGGCGTGTCCGGCGCGCCAAAGCTGCTGCCGCGACCCGTCGAGCTTGTCACCAGCGCCGCCGCCGCCACTGTCTGCCAATCTTGTCGAGCGGCGCGTGGTGCCGGCCAGCGCTCGCGCCGTCGTCCGGTTTTCGGTGAACTCCCATCGTCTGGTTCTTCGTGCTTTCATCTTCGTTCTTCTTTTCGGATAAGATTTACGGGAAAAATCTAATCTAACCATGGATTTTCTCGTGGTGAAAACAAAATCCGACAAAATAAAGCGAGCAGCGATGAGCAGCAGATTCACAATTAATTAATTGCGCGTTATAATCAGCGTGAATTAATCCAACAAAGCGAATCGATCCGGGCTCGATCACGGTCAGAGATAGAAACCTCGCTCGATACCAATTGTGAAATCGATTTTAACCTCTCCCGATGATCTATCTTGGATGTTTAATTCACCATACATTGATTATATGCTAGCATGCACCTATATAATTAATTGCAACACGTGGGGTTTTCTCGTGTTTACTGCGAATCATCGGGGTAGAATGGATCAAGACTGTGCTTTGATCTTCTAGGCGTATCCGGTTGCCTAATCTCCAATGTCGAGTGAGGACGATCTATGGAGAATGCTATGAAAATCACCCTCTTTCTTCTCACAAGATTTTGAAAATCTCACTATTTTGGCAATAGAATTCTCGAAAATATGGATGAGGATTAGCCTTGATTTTCTCTCTCTTATATTTATAATGCACTCCCAAATCTATCTAGATAGGATCTATGCATATCTAATAAATATAATAATATCCTTTAGGATAGAGAGGATCAAATCGAGTCGATGGGACTAGGAGAGAGAGAGAGAGAGAGCGATTTTCACCTTAGCCACGAGGCACTGGATGGGCGACCCAGGATCAAATCACGAGGAATAAAGATGGACCTCAAATAAATTAATTATCTTATGTTCGGCGAACATAAATTAATTCATAAATATTTATTCATGCCACTAGAGAATAAATCTTGACTTACCCTTTATTTACGAAGTTGAGTCGGGCTTGCACTTAGACTTTACAAATCCCGTATTTAAGATATCGTCGTCCATTAATTATTCTGATTACATTGCTTAAAATAATTAATATCTTTAATTCCTTAAGTAGTACCACTCGACCTTATTATTGTACTTGAGATAACTCAACTGCGGGGTTTAGTACAATAAACCTTTGAGCTCCTTAAGGGGCGTCATCGTCCTAAAGCGTCGGTGACTCGACACGGGTAACTAGCATGACATCTGAAACCTTGCCACCGCCCGAGATCGAGAGAATCTTGGGTTAAATCATAAACCTACTTGTAACAAGTCAAAGTGATGGTCGACAACTCATACTCACCTAATACCTTATCGAGATTTAGATCATCGTAAGTCACGAGATCTAGGTTCTTCACGATGGTCGGATAAAGAACTCATCTCCTTTGTGATCCATCAATACGTCGGGCGTGCCGGTATAGACAAGCAACCAAGTCGAGTCACTTCTTATCTATACATGACTATCTGACAACTCGTCCTCAAGTTGTCTCGGTTGTGATACTTTTATATCTCGTTAAGCTTGACTAATCATACGGACTTACGTGATCTTCTACACCTGTATGATCTAACTTATATATGAGATAATGGGACTTAGATATATGCAATCAAGTAAACAATTCGAGAGGAGATTGTAATAGTGGTAGAAAATATTGTATACAAGCTCAACCAAGCTGCTTTGGTATACAAATCGACACTTTAACCATGAAGCGTAGATTAGAGTGCTCAAGATTGTAAAGCTCTTAAAAGCTCGATACCATGTTAATAAATTTATGTAGCGAAACACATTTGAAATGAATCTGAATATTTCTCATTAGCTTTGATCGAGAGCTTACAATCATATATATAGGAAAAGATAGAAACAGAAAATGTAACAAACTATTAACAAACTAACTAACCAAGCTAACATCTAACTTCTTTCTGTAACAACTTTAACTAACAACTAACTGACATGCAAAGCATGCAGCGTGAGAGATAAACCAATACACGAACTTTCTTAACCAGTTCATTCATCCAATTGATCTATCTACGAGCATACAAATGAGGAGGCGAGATAAAGGTTTGGTAAATAAGTCGGCCACTTGATCGTGAGAAGGAACAAAACCAACTTGAATCGTGCCATCGAGAACTTTTTCACGCACATAGTGAACATTCACCTCTATATGTTTTGTTCTAGCATGAAAGATAGGATTTCCAGCAATAGCAATAGCACTAGTATTATCACTCCACATTTGAAGATGGGAAGTAAGAGAACACTAACTTTCGACACACAAGTTTCAACCAAACAATATCCATAGTGGCGATAGCTAGACTTGATATTAGAGACTCATGGCGCTTCTTGAGACCACCTCCTGTTCTTGCCCGACCACGTAACTAAGTTCTCACTAAGAAAAATAAAATGCCCACCGATGGGCGCTATCATCAACACTAGCCCAATCAGCACTAACATTGTACTTTGCAAGAGGAAGAAGAAGCGAAACATAAGTCGCATATGTGGTCCCCTTAAGATAGCGTAATAGCCTCTTGCAAGCGACCCAATGGAAGCGAAGGTTGAAGAGAAATATGATTGCATAGTAAACCTTTGGTTTACTAATGCCATTACAACTCTAGTAACCATAGAGTGAGTGTTGGAGGAGGAGATAATGAAGGAATGGGTGACATATTTTGGCGAGAACAGCGAGCATGGAGATGAAGAGAAGTAGTGATAGTGTTTTCGACTCGGTTGACACGGGAGGTATGGGAGGAGAGTGATGGAAGCGAGGAGGATATAGGCATAATCGAGATGATAACAAGGAGATGAAGATATAGGTGAGCATGGAAGGAATGGAGCAGGAGGAATATGGGAAGGATGTTGAGCAGGGGCTGGAAAAATGGAGGAAAGGAAATTTATGTTCGTTAAACTTCACCGTATCTGCAATGTAAATTACTAGGAGTTACTTAGACAACTTGTAACCTTTGTCATGAGAGCTATATCCAGAAAAACACACTTGGCAGACCTATATGCAAGCTTGTGAAGATTATAAGGACGAAGAAAAGGATAACAAGCGACCAAACACTTTAAGATGAGTGTAAAGCGGTTGTTTGTTAAAAAGTATTTTATAAGGTATTGTAGATTTATTTGGGCGGGGTAGCCTGTTTATGAGGTAAGTGGCAGCCTCAAGGCATGCCACCAATACTAAAAGGTAAAGCTTGACTAAGAAGAGTGAGACCAAGATCAACAATATGTTGATCTTCGTTCATTTTTCCCGTTTGAGAATGTATATCTGGACATTTGGGTGTTGAAAATGAACTCTAGACTTGTAAAAAAAGAAGACAAAGGTGGTATTCACCTCCCGGTCCATTGAAAGATTGAATCGAACAATAAAGCGACACTTGACCATTTGAAAGAATTGTTGAACTATTTTGTTGGTTTCAGATTTTTGAGTTAAAGGATAGATCCATGTAAACCGGCTAAAGTCGTCTACAAAATGGATGTAATATCTAAAGTCTTGCGTGGAAGCAATGTGAGAAGGTCCCAGGATATCGAGAATGCACAAGTTGAAAGGGCCGAGTAGTTTTCATAGGCGAGATATGTCGGGTTTTGGTGCATCTTTCCAATGGCACAAGCATCACAGAAATCAGTAGAATCATGTTTTGCAGATATGTTGAGTAATTTAAGAACATGAGAAAGAATCTTAGAACTTGGATGACCTAATTTTTGATGCCATAGTTTTATTTCTTGTGAAGGATACACAGCAGAATTACATGAAGAATTTGAAACTGGACTTTGGTTTACGCATTCGATGTGTCCTTGAGTACAAGTGGAAGCAATGAACTCTTAGGATTCTGACGAGAAACATGCACCATTATGGATTGACTTAGAAGTAATAGAACTTGAGGAATTTGCAGAATGAACACACAATTTGGAGAGATCAATTTGATACAGCCCCTTTTTCAGCTTGCCCGTCAGTAGAACTTTGCTTGATGTCTTGTCCTTCACAAGGCAGTAGTTATCATGAAACTAAAAATGACATGATTATCTTTAGTGAGCGAGAAATACTCGATAAATTCTTGGTGATTTGGGGAGCGAAGAGAATGTTATTTAGAAGGAGGAAGAGGTGGAAGAAGAATGAATAGAGTTTTACCTATGGATTGAATGGGAATGGACTTACCATTTCCCACGGTGAAACTTCGGATCCGGTGTATGGAGAGGTAAGATGAAGATTGCTCACAGTTTCGTGATGTGGTTTGTAGCACCTTTGTCGACATACAAGACACCCTCTTCTTCATCAAATTCACGATCATTTTCGACGAAGATCCGTGAGATAGGCTTGAGGATTAGGCGTGGGGGCGGTTTTCGGCACATAAAGTGAACATCAAAGCGTTTATAGCACTTAGAGCAATATGATTGGGTCGACCACGAGTTGGCAAACCACGAGTTTTGCTATAGTTCTTGGTAGGTGCGAGGCGTTGCCATTAAAACTTCCACGACCCGCAGCGCTACCACCGCGTTGAACAAAATTTGCCATAGGATCAAATTGTGTAGATAACACGCTTTGCTGTAGTCTGATTTCATGACATTGAAGCGCATACTGAAGTTCCTGAAGATTAGGGGAATCAGATCTATGAACAAGGTTAATCACAATTGATTCATACTCAGCTCCAAAACCAGCCAGGATAAAATCGGCAAGATCATCATCAGTAATTTCATGCCTAATTGCACTTAGCTGATCAGCATAGCTACGCATCCTGAGGAAATATTCATCCACTAACATAGCTCCTTTCTTTTGAGAATGAAGCAATTTCTTCAACTGCAAAACACGAGCTCTTGACTGGGAATGGAAGAGCTGCTCAAGAACACTCCATACCATGCTCGATGATGTGCATCTCACAACATGACCCAACATTGACTCACCGATGGATGATAACATCCAACTCATAAGGAATTGATCATACGAATCCACTCAAATATTCGGGATTGTGGTTGCCGTTGATGTAGGCGGCAATCGTTGCATAGGAGGCTCCATGGTGAGCGAGAAAATCTTGAAACCATGAGCTCTCTTCATAGTCGACACTTGAATTCTCCAAAAGCATAATTTGTGCGATCGATCTTAGGAACATTGGATGCGATTTGGAAGAAAGTTGTTGTGAAAGGCAGGCGCCATTTCGGAAGGAAGAAGAAGCGACTTTAACCACGAAGAGCGTAGATTAGGTGCTCAAGATTGTAAAGCTCTTAAAAGCTTTAATACCATGTTAATAGAATTTATGTGAACAGAAACACATTTGAAATGAATCTGAATATTTCTCATTAGCTTTGATCGAGAGCTTACAATCATATATATAGGAAAAGATAGAAACAGAAAATGTAACAAACTATTAACAAACTAACTAACCAAGCTAACAGCTAACTTCTTTCTGTAACAACTTTAACTAACAACTAACTGACATGCAAAGCATGCAGCGTGAGAGATAAACCAATAGGGAGGTGGAGAAGTCGGTTTGTTTGAGGAATTATAGGATTCCGTCGACGTTCGATTGGCTTCTCAGGCGAGCTCTGGGCGTTACGCCTTGTGGCGGCGGGGAGAAATGGTGTTTTTATCGAAATTTGGAAACTCCGGCATCTAGCGGTACTTTGTGGTCTCGGTGGAAATTAATTAGTTTTTATATGACAATCAAAGCGGCGTCGTTTGATTCTGCATCATTTTGATTTTGCCATGTTGGATTCAATTTGGGGTCATGGGAAAATAAGAAAAATCAAAAATTATGTATTGTCATTCAAATTTTAAAGTTCATGTGGCAAACCATAAATGTGTTAAAGTTCGTGTATTTAACGGTAATTAATCATTTAATTTATACTTTAAATAATGAAACCGGTATTAAAATATTTTTTAACCAGGTCAAAACACAAAATCTCATTCAATACGGCTATTTTAGTATATAATATACATCATCTGTAGTTGAAATTTTAAAATATTGAGGGCTAATGATGAATAATTGATTCTAAGATGCTCTTCCTAAAATTAGAAATAAGTAAATTTAGTAATTATAAATAGGCATTGTAGATTTTGTGTGATATTGTAGATTTTGTAAATCTTATTCATCCTATTTTAAGTTACTTTCAGCACCTCAACCATAATTGGTCGCATCATCAGAATGATATTGTCATTTGTTAGCTTGCGCTTTAACTCTAGGGGTAGGGTAAATAGTCAGATTTTGTTTCGTATTTTTACTTAAATAGAACCAAATTTAATATTTTGATTCGATTTGATTATACAAATTTGAATATTTTGTTCACTCACACTGTATATTGATGTACACACACACAACACTTATATTATATTTATGGATGTGTGCTTATGTAAAATTTGGATTTATATTTTCTTACTCCAACTCGAAATTATCACCGAAATTAATCAAGCAACGAACTTAAAAATTAGATTTATCACGTTCATAATGTGTTAAGAGTATTACGTAGTGTACTGGTGGCGTAATCGTATGCATGAATGTGCGCCAAGTCTTTATTTTCTTTATCCTATTAAATGATAAATGATTAAGACGGTCTCAGTTTTGAAAGCAAAACGGTCTCATTATAAAATACAATAATTGTTGTTTATCGAGTTATTAAATTACCTCAACAAAATATCGCTGTCTCTACCCTTTCGGGATTCAGGACCATAAGTTATGAAGCTAAATATTTTTACAGGTGTTACCGTGTTATGTTATCCCACAAGTTATCATAAACTAATGCAACATTGTTCAAAGATAAACACTAATCATATACAAAATTTGATATTAAAGTTCAAGATATAAAAATTAATACATTAAATTAGTAAACTAAAAATATTAATCATGATACAGATATATTCTCCATGTATCATGATACTCGACGCTATTTAATGCGTGTTCAATTTGAGCAGTAAAGCATATGAAATTACACCAAGTCCCACATAGTTTGAATTAAATATCAGGATTTGTTTTTCATCATTTATGTAAAGCTTAAAATCAAGATTTTATTTTTATTTGTTTAGATGTTTGGTCTAGTTTATTATAGCTTAATTTGGTTTGAGTATGATTTTGGTTAATAATTTGTAATATATATTCAGTTCAATGATGATATGTAGGCCTGTATACAAAACTAGTCGAGCCGAATACTATCAAGTTCGAGCTCAGCTCGTTTAAGTTTTATTAGGTTCGAGTTCGGTTTTGAGCTTTAAATTGAGCTCGAGCTCGGGTCGTTGTAAAATTTTTGAGCTCGGGCATTTCAAATTGATTCAATAACTACTTCGTTTATAAGGCGTATTTGAACTCAAGCTTCGTGTTCGTGTTTGCTCATTTTCAAGTTCGAGCTCGAATTATTAAATTTTGTAATTTACTATTAGAACTATAATTATATTATTTTTAATTCTTTTATAAATTATCAATAAAACTATAATTTATTATTTATTATTAATTTTAATTATTAAAAAATATAAAAATAATTTATTATTTCACATGTTCATCGTTTGAGTTCGAACCGAACATGTTCATAAGCTCACGAACGAACATCCTAAGCTCGAGATCGGTTCAAAAATCCTATCGAGCTCGGTTCGAGGCTTGAGTTGAACTTGTTTGCAAAGCGAACAAATTTCGAGCGAGTTTTTTTTAATCATTTCACGAATAGCTTCATGAAGAACTTGGTTTGTTTATTAAACCCTAATGATACGTACACCATCTTGAATCTCACAAAGAAAATGAAAAAGAAAAGAAAAGAGATAACGAACTTCATCTCCAACTCCAGTTGGTTTCCAGTGATCAAATAATAAAAATTTAATACATAAGCGACATCAATCAATGCCCGTATTTACAAATTAAAGCCCAATGCCAAAACATGGGCCTAGTACCAATAAATGCAGTTAGTGTGGATCATTCAATTTTTATCAGTCTTAATTTCTTTTGTTGGCGTATGTTAATAGTCCCTGGACTCTAGGAGACTTGTTGGTTGTTCTTTTCTACAACATGCAATAAAAATTTGTCAAAAAATGCGAAAAATAACTATAAAGGAATATCGGTCCGTATTTATCTCTTAGAGGGTGTTTAGCTAAGTTTATTTTAGACATCTTATAAGCTTGAAAATATTATAAAGTTCTCAAAGGCTTATAAAATGTATAGTGTCTTCAAGATCTTATTAGTTCTTAAATATTTTGATAATTGAGCTCATAAGTTGGAGATAGAATTGTGAATCAGAGAAAAAATACTAACTGCAGAGAAAGAGAAATAGAAAATCGTGAATCATGAAATGAGAAGAACATGGGATGGAAATAAGAAAACAAGTAGGGCTATTTTTGTAATTCTTTTATAAGATAATGAAAAAAAAAATGAAGTTGATGAACTTTTTGTGTGTGAAGATTATAAGTTGTTGGAGCTCATTTTTATAATTTATAAATTGTTCAAGAATTTATTTTACCAAACAATTTTTAATAGCTTATAGTCTCAAACACATGTTATAAATTATTTTAAGAAACTCATAAGATCAACCAAACACCCTCTTAATAATTGTTTCATATTTTATAGAGCTAATTTAATAGAGATGACCTATATCTGACTCCCCAGTGATAAACATCAGTCTCAGCTGCAAAGGACTTGGCAGTTCTATCATGCCATTTTGAAGCTCTCGTTTAGATGGAATTATGTGGTAGTGTTGGATGAGTCATATTATCTTTTTGACACCATTTTAGCTTGGTGTTAGATTAGTTAAAAATCGAAGTTTGGGTAAAAATTGTTAATTTGTCATAGGTGAGGACATTTTTTAGAAAAGCAGTAGAGTTTGTATTTTAAATTAACCTTTTTCTAGAGTAAATATCAGTTAAAGGCCCAAATTATATGTCTAGTGTCAAAAATATCCTAAATTATTGATAATATCAATAAAATGTCCTCACTATTGAGTTTATAATAAAAATATCTTGATATTGATAATATGAATCAAATGCCCAAATAATCGAGGTTGTAACAAAAGTGTCCCCATAAATGTTTTTAAATCGACGGAGCGCTACATGTATTTTATTACTCATTCATGCGTTTAAAATGTACCGTTTCTTTGGGTATGAATATTTAAGAGAAGAATATACAATATTTACAAAGTTAAAAAGTGGGTATGATCGAGACATTTTAAAGAGATAATTATTTCTTAAAATGTAATGAGATATTTATAATGGTACAATTCAAAATGAAAATTAGATATTTTAAATGGGACGGAAGAAGTATTTTATAATAAAGAATGACTTGAAAAATGACGTTGCTTTGCTTACCATTCCATAATTTTATAAACCTTATTGCAAATTTATTTTAATTTTACAAACTTTATTGTCATTTTTGTTCAAGAATTTTTTATTGATTCATTTAGGGTACCAAACGGCTAGAACTTGAACAAAAAATGAATCAATAAAAAATCGTTATCTCTTTATTAGAGACTAATTAGTGAATTTTGTAATTTGTGAATTAGTCTCTAATCTCTTTATGATATTTTGGACTTTTGTTAATTAAAGTTTCATTTGTTTAAAATACGCTTTTTGTCAACAAAAATCGTTATCCATGACATTTTTGTTACAACCATGTACAAAATATCTTTAACACTACTTTCTAAATATAGGGGTATAATCGATTCCAAAAACTAGAATTACATTATTACTATTTCTATTTCAAGTCAAATACGTAAAGACCAATTGTATACAATTGTTTTCTTCTAGCATGATACACAAAGTCAAAAGGAAGGAAAAATGAAGAGGATCTCAATCTTGATGCATCTGTTGAAAATTGCTATTTTGAGATGATGGGTCAACAAATATGACCTCATTCGTAGCAGAGTGTACTAAGCATTAGCTTCTGTTTCTCTCCAATCCACAGAAGGCATCATATACATGGAGTGAAATATGGGCAAACTCTTTTCAAACGTCTATGTTTTTCTTCATCAATCAGCAAAATTCTTCCTTGTTTTTTGGTGCGTGCAAGATTATTTTCCTAAATATCTGAAATAAAGATTATGGTAATATAATAAATTTACTCATTCAACAATTTGTTAAACCAACATAAGAGGATAATAGAATAAATTCAATTAATCAATAGAATCCTTAACGAACTCGTTCTAGCTTTTGTTAAGCAAATTATTTGAATCTTAATTGGGTTTCTTAATTCATTCCTAACTTTATACCAAATTGACAACTAATCTGAAATCAAGTTCCTATTACATAATGAAATGAAACTAGAAGACATTAGGTATCATTGATCGATACATGTAGCAAGTCGACAAATCAATAGTTTAGTAATCAATAAAGACAAAAACTTGGGTGAGCTCTGCCGTGAGCTCACCCTTGTTTTTTTGTTAAAATAATTATATATTAATTATGGTAAGTAAAGATAATTAAATTTTATTAATTTATAATTAATTTTTTTAATTTTAATTCAAAATTAGAATTTTTTAATTCATAATTATGGTTTATTAATTCATAACTAGGATTTATTAATTCATAATTAATGTTTATTAATTCAAAGTTAGAGTTTATTAATTCAAAATTATGGTTATTATTCAAAATTAGGGTTTATTAATTTCAATTAGGATTTATTAATTCAAAATTAAGATTTATTAATTCACTATTAGAGTTTATTAATTCAAAATTATCATTTATTAATTTATAATTAAGATTTATTAATTTACAAATTAAAATTAATTAAACTAATTAATTTTAATTAAAATTAATTAATATAATTTAATTAATTAATTAATTAGGGGTTGGCGCTGTGTGCGGCACAGGAGACCACCCATCAATAAATTTAAAATAGGAGAGCCCAAACAATATCACAGACACATTATCTTCTCGTTATTGGAAAATGGGAGTAAAAAAAGTTAAAGTCAAAAGAAGCGTCAAAATTGGAGAACAAAACAAAATTCATTCTCTTCAATGAAAAGAATCCCTTGTTGACGGTGTGACCGTTCCTTGTACCTTTCTACCCTCAATTCAAAACTTCGAAAAAAGAAAAAGAAAAAACAAAGAAAAAGAGAGTCCGGTTTCCGGTAAAGCCCGAAGGTCGTGGGTCCCAATCCGCAACCCCTTCAGATGGACTTTTGTATTTAAAGCTGTACTAAGGTCAACTCTACCTCACTGGCTGTGATCGTATTCCCGATTTTACCCTCCTCTCTAATCCAACGGCTCATTACTACCCTTTTGACCTTTGCAGCCCACCATCATCAATTCCACCACTGGTTCACTCGTTAACCCGTGCCCCACCATTATAAATTAAAGTTGGTCAATGCCTCGCTCATTTTCTCTCTCTTGATGCCTACGTGGAACGCCACCATTGGCCATTGCCTTTGACGGCAAACAGGCCACAATTGACAAGACACTGCATTAAAAATAGAGAAAGGGATCATCACTTTGACTCTCTCTCCCCCCTTATTTTATCCCTTCCCCTCTTTTCAACTTCTCTTCTTTTCTCAACTCTCTCTCTCTCTCTCTCTCTCTCTCTATGGCAGTGGAATTGATGCCGGGCTACAATTTCACGTCGAAGATGGAAGTGAGCGCAGCCCAGGAGGCGGCGGCGGCCGGCCTTCAGAGCGTGGAGAAGCTGATGAAATTACTTTCTCATACTTCTTCTCGCCAACAAACTTTCAAGAACAATCTACCTCCAAAGCGCCGACAATTATCAGGCTGTGGCCGATGTCGCCGTCTACAAATTCAAGAAATTCATCTCTCTACTTGACCGGGCTCCCCGGACCGGCCACGCCCGGTTCCGCCGCGGACCGGTTCCCAATTCCCCTCTCCCGCCGCAGAAGACCGAGCCTGCCGGTCCATCAGCCCAAACCCCAAAAACCGAGGAGAGCGCTCCCGGTCCAAGAATCTACTGCCCGACGCCGATTCAGCGGCTGCCGCCTCTGCCTCTGCCTCACCACCATCAGCAGCAGGTGAAGACCGGTCCGAATCCGGTCGAGCGGAAGGAGTCGTCGACCACCATAAACTTCGCCTCTCCGGCGGCTTCCTTTATGTCTTCTTTAACCGGCGACACCGACAGCCTGCAGCCGTCGATGTCGTCGGGATTCCAGATCACGAATCTGTCTCAGGTCTCTTCCGCCGGGCGGCCGCCGCTGTCGACGTCTTCGTTTAAGAGGAAGTGCAGCTCCATGGATGACGCCACCGCCAAGTGCGGCGGCGGGTCGTCTCGTTGCCACTGCCCCAAGAAAAGGTGAGGAAAATTTGAAATCAACTACGACGAAACGTAACGTGAAATCATATCGTACTATGAAAAGAAATAAAATAAAATAAAACTCCGAATTCGATTAATTAATTAATGATTATTGTTTTGATTGGATTTTAATTAATTTGAACAGGAAATCGAGATTGAAGAGAGTCGTGAGAGTTCCCGCAATAAGTATGAAGATGGCTGATATTCCACCAGATGATTACTCTTGGAGAAAATATGGTCAGAAGCCCATCAAGGGTTCCCCTCATCCTAGGTAACTCTCATATTCTTTTATTTCAAATTAAATTTCAATTACTCTTACTTAAATTTAGTTGTCTTGGAACTAAACTCATTATGTATATATGAGACCCAATTTTCAATTAATACCACATTAAAAATGCTTTTTCTGCGACTTCTTTCTTCCCATGTTTTGGTGAATATCGATGTTCACTATTTAACATATTTGGATCAATTTATTGGAATTTCTATAAAAATAGAATCAGTAAAGACTTTGAAAACCATGTTGCTAGATATGTTCACTTGCGACATGTATTGTATAAAAATTCTTTATAACTTAGTATTCCTGCCTTTGTCACCAGGGTACAAATTTCAAACCCCAACTACAGAAAAATACTTGTTAAATTATCTAAATACAATGGCTAAATTCTAATTATTGAATACTACTCCAAATTTAATCTTGAAATGATTAATTTTGCAGGGGTTATTACAAATGTAGCAGCGTAAGAGGTGCCCGGCCCGAAAGCACGTGGAGCGAGCTTTGGACGACCCGACGATGCTGATCGTAACGTATGAGGAGAGCACAATCACGCCCTTTCCATTACGGAAACGCCTGCTTCAGTTCTTGAATCATCTTGATCTCATCACAAATCCCATCATCCAACGGCCTAGGATTCGCCTAGTAGAAAAAGGAGTTTCATCACCACCGTCCAAGGCGTGGAAAATGATGGTCAACGGTGGATGCGAGCTGCCTAGATGGGAACAAAAATGGGGTCCCATTTGTTTGATTTTCGACTCTCTTTTTCTTTTGATTTCTTCGTCACACCGTTGAAAAATCTCTTGATTCTGTGAGGAAAGAATTATTAAAAGTGGAAGGAAAAAAAAGGAAAAGAGAGCGAATTGTGGATTTGGTGGGAATTGAATCACGCAAGTTGAAGTTAGTGGGTTTTCTTCTCGTTCTTGCAAATTGCGAAATATAAAATGTTTTATTGATCATGATTATGATTTCTATAGTGTATTTGGTACTTTTCTGTTTCTTTTAATTGATGGTGGGTTCTTTGTTAGATGCCCAATTTTACTTCTTTCGAGTAAATTTTCATTTTTCCACATGACTAATGTTTTGAAAATAATTCTTTGTATTAGTTAGTCAATGGGAGAAATGAGTTTTAAAGAAGTGGTGGAATTATTACAATGAGAACGTGTCGTGTGTGGGACGGTTGACAAATTAAAGCATTATTTTTAAAGGATATGTGATAATGGTGGGTAGAGGTGGGGCCTATCGAGTTGATTAACTATCGAACTTGGACTTTTTTGGGTAATTAAAGTTATTAAATGCAACATTTGGTCGTGATTCATTTTCCACTCGAGAATGAGTTGGTTTTCTGAAACTCAATATAATTTTAACGAGATAATATAGCAGAATATCTGAAATTACTCATCTTCAATTAAAATATCTCATATTTATTAATAATGGTAGAAGAAGTGGCAGGGGGACGACAGCAGCGGCCCGGAAGGAGTTCTGTAGCGAGATAACAGGCTAATAGCAAATTCAAAGGGGGTGGTAGCAGCTGGGTTGGGGGAAGGTCCCATATTACATTTTGCTAAATCAATTATTAAAACAATGTAATTTTGACTATTCAATATGTTAAACTAATTTTGATCTTTAATATGTATTTCGAGTCATGCCGTCCAAATTTTAGGAGGAGCTAGATTATAATAAAGATGAAAGTCTAAGTAGATCAAGTGAGATATTTTAGACTGACTAAGTTGGATGTTTAAGAATATTATCCAATATCTTTTTTTAAAATATCATCCCCCATAAGATCTATATGCATATGACATAAATCTCCTCTTTTTCTTAAAAAATATTGCATGGTATGTATTTACTTGTCTATGATACTATATGAAATTTTAACTAAGTATGTACTTTATTCGAAGGTAAAAACATTTTTATCTCTCTCGCTCTGTCTGCACCAAATTTTGTATAAAACTGAAGATATAGCCTCAAAATTTCAAATTCTGGTGAAGCATGCAGATTCAAATATCCGATCGATCATTTGAAATATGTTAATTGTTATTGAATAAAGATTAACTATAATATGTTGATGCCTTAAGAGTGATATTGATAAATCTTGTGTGTGACTTTGTGAAAGCGATAAAAACGAGAGGTTTTTACGTGGTTCGATCGAGGAAAGGATCTACGTTCGGAGGTATGATTCCTCAATACTTTCACTATATCGATTCTGAGGAATGTATCTAAAAGCTCGAGTATTGATAGTTGCTCACTTCTACCTTGACCTAACCTCTATTTATACATATTGTGGATCTTTTAAGATTACCATGGATCACTTGCCTTGTGCGATCCGATCTCGATGATAATCGAATCATTGAGTATCTCGCTTTAATATCTCTTCTTAGATTTGATCTTGAATAGGGTTTAGATGTTGGGCTCTGGGCGAACCGTGTGAACCGTATAGCTAAGGTGGGCCCGGTTCACGTGGGCTGCTATTGAGCACTGGCGGTTGGGCCGTATCCCATCATAGCCACACGATTAGTCGGTAACAACTACGCCGGTGAGGTGGAAGCGTATTTTGCCGAGGTTGGTTGTTGCTCGGTGAGGTAATGTCGAAGATTTTCCTACCTTTTGATGTCGGGGTTGGGTCGATGATTTGCGAGGCCGGCCGGGTTGGATGTTTTGTCGTTCGGTTGTGTTGGACAATTTGCGAGGTCGAGCGGGTTGTCGAAATGGATGGTGATATCCTTTTGTCGGGAGAATGTCGAGGTCGAGCGACTTGGATGATTTATCAAGTCGGGATGACTTGGACGGCGTCTTGGGGTGGGTGGCCGGTGAGCACATATAGATCGGAAGCTTACGGATGCAGGTCGGATCGGGTGAGGCACCACTTTTCTTTTTCCTTAAATTTCGATGTCTTTGTGCTAATCAACTCTTGCTTGTTGTGTAGTGAAGCGATACGTAAGAAGGTGAAGGTGGCTTAAATCGCCTCCGGTCTGATCGCCGAGCAGGGCCAAAAACAAGAGGCGAGGTTGGCGGGCGAGCAAGGCACTGAGTGGTGGCCGACCTCGGCCGGTTGATGGCGGCCTCGGTAGGGTCGGTCCGACCTCGGTGGAGATACCGTACTCGGATTACGTGCAGTCTGGCTCAAGCTCACTATATCCTTTCCACGGTATAGGTTTATTTCATATTATTTATTATCTCGCTTTGCGATGTGTTTCTAACGGTGTGATTTTCGGGATGCGACTTGACGAGGATCTGCCGGACGCGGAGATGCTGCCGGATCGCGGGACTCATTATCGGGGGTGTCTCGATGTGATCTTGTGGAGAGGAGAGGGCTGCTGCTTTGAGGCCGCAGGGGCCGTTCTTGAGGCATACAGTGAAGACTCGGGCACTTGGAGGTGGCCAGTGAGGTGAGGAAAGCACGAGGGGAGGCGTCGGCGGTGTGGCGTCGGCCGTGGGCGGCGGAGAAGAAGTTCGCCCGAAGAAGAGTGTCTGTTTGGCGGGCGAGGCCGATCTTGAGGGCCTTTGCCGTGAGCTCATTGAATCGAGACCTTCTCGCTTTATCTCGGACTGGCCGCGTGCTCGGGACACGGATGGTGTCTTATCATCGGAGGTTGGCGGCGAGATGCTGACTTGACAAGGTCGGGCATGGTTGGGTCGAGTCGATCCAGTGCGACAAAAGGACTACGCTCGCATAATTGCCGGTGGGGTCGCCCCTGCTGCTGAGACCTTGGCCTCCTCCTGTGCGCGGCGGGTGGTTGATCGCTCCTTTTCAAATCCTATCCTGCGATGTTTATCACCTTATTATTAGTTTTAATCCAGACAGGCGGAAAGATCACATATATAACCAACAACTTGATTCGACAATTGCGGCGATTGATTACTAATTTTCCTATCACGATTCGTCTCTGAGGAAAATAAGCAACTCGAAATGGATCACTAAGAATATGCTTCCTCTCAGAATGTCTATCTCGATTCGACTCGAGGCTTATTACGTATCATGCATTGAGATCGATTGACAATTAATCTGATTCGTCGTTAGCGGCAACTAGATATGCATCAAGATTGATTAAAAATCAACACATATAAATAAGCACCATGAATCATGAATCATGCACGGAAGGTAAATAGCAGCGAGAACTCACAACATATAGGATCGAATCATGCGAACCACAGGATTAGAATAGAAAACTAGCGGACATAATAAGCGGAATGAAATACGAATTAATCATAAGCGAAATTAAATATATAAAACCCGTGAGAAGCGTCGGATGAACAATGGTTGGTCTTGAATCGATCCCAAGCGAGCGAGCGGAAAACAAGCAGCGATCGGACAAAGCGTTCCGATCGACAGCGAACGATAAACTAAACTAGAATAACGTAAAACAATATTGAATTAAACTAAGCGAAGACTAAAGCTTAAAGAATGTAAGCGAAAGCGAAGAAAATAAGGTGCGGGCGTGATTGGGGGCCCACAGGGGCGAGGGGGTGTTACCGTATAGGCACCCAAACCTAATTTCTCTCTACGCGGCGGTTTGCGACCACCATAGCGGTCGCTAGGTGTGGTCGTGAGGTAATCCTCATGCTGCTGCCTTCGCCAGCGATCGCCTCTTGCGCTCGCTTGGTACCTCATGACGACTGGCGGTCGCTAGCCATATTTTCAGTGGTCGCGAAATCGTCCGGTGGCTTTCTCGCGCTGAAGCCTTGCTTCGTGAGCGCGTTCATGATCATGGTCTTCTGAGTTCTGTGGCGTGTTTCCTAGCGGCCGACCTGGCGACCGCTAAATTGGTCGCTTAAACACGCCCGATTGTATGTTTTGGCTCGTCGTCGTTCCTTGCGATTTTCAACATATAGACCTACAACACCAAAAGAACACCCGAAGCGTTATCTTCTAAAATAGATAAAACATTAGGAATCGATCGTGGCATTATTAAGCGAGCTAAACTCGTCTTGAATATCAACTATAAGCGTGTAAAATGCGCGTTTATCAAACCCCAAACTTAAAGCATTGTTTGTCCTCAAACAAAAGCGAAACAGAAAGACAAGCGAGAGATCAGCGAGCATAGCAAGAGGATAACCATTCTAGGCCTCGAAACATATCAGCTCAAAAACATTAGCGCACATGGCGGCGTTAGTCCACTCAACACAAACAACAATTTACGGCAAAACTCATTTATTTCAACCCCACAAAGGCATGTGTGTAAAATATATATAGGATACACTCAAACTCATAAAAAATTAAGGGCGTGTATACACTCGAAGATCAATGCAATCTGACGTCTTACCATAGGCTTGCCGTTTCTCTAACATCTCCACCGCGTCATTGTGTTCAAATAAGGATCAAAAGGTCTTTTCATAGGTTATAATGTAGGCACATTGGTTAAGGTAGGATAATATGGCTAAGTGACTCAAAAAAATATTCCAGCACACACGTTTATACTTTTAGACATATGGACTTTGTCCATTTCTCTTCTTTCAGCGTGCTAAATCGGCGTTTTATGCCTCATGAGGTACCTATACTTTGATTAAAGACCCTTTATGCTCAACACTCATAGTGAACTTATCATTTTTCTTTTCTTTTCTTTTCTAGAGCTTATAGGGTTTAATTTTTCACGAACAAGGTACTATTCTTCACCACAGATGTATTTTCTAAAATAAACTTTTCTCGTCATACTACATCAAAATTTCAACCCCTTCCCATATCCATCCTCACCTCCTATCATCCGGTTAATCGAAAGAAAAAGTCTAATAAAGGCTCGAAGAAAGGCGACAAATGGTATATATCATCGGGTTAGTGTTTGGGTGAATATGTGGTTAACAAAGATGGCCTTTATCCTTTCCAAATTGAAACACATATTGCGGTCTCGACCCAGAAACACGGCAAGTTCTAGAAGATAATCACATGCATGATATCCACAATTAAAAGCGTATCAAGATGTTTATCGGTGAAGCTCAAGTCTCACGGGTTAAGCAAATGGTGGCAACAAGCCTAAGCCATCTCACGTCATTCATCGTCATTTTCTAACATATCATGTGCACTATCATTAAATTTCACAAAAATTTTCTATCGTCATTGGCCACATGGATTAACACACTTCACAACTCGTTGATCGTGACGCAGCGAAGCAAAAAAGCGACAAAAACAACACAAGCGAGAAGCGACAAAACACGAAAACAAAAACAAAAGCGTTGGGTTACCTCCCAACAGTGCTTACTAACGTCTTTAGCTGACCATCACTAACCTCGTCATCACGGTGTTTTAGTAGCAATAGACATCTTTCTCGACTTGTGGAACCTTCTAAGCTTAGCATTTCGGATGACCACCGCGTTATGGAAGTGGCCACTGAACTTGAATGAAACACTCGGGGTTCCATGCGAGTCCACTTCTTCCTTCTGACGCCGATCGGTCGAGTACCGCGTAATGGCGATGGTCATGATTGAGCAACAATCTTGGCTTTCAATGTCGTGTTGCTTGATGGCGTCGTATGTAAATCTTGAGCTCTCCATCGTTAACACGAAGCGTGAGGTTTCCTTCTGCCACATCAATCAACGCCGCGACCGGTTGCTAGAAAAGGTCTACGAGTTAGTGGTTGTTGTTTGAATTCGGGAATATCGAGAATAACAAAGTCGGCGGGAAAAACAAAATCCCGAATTCTTACCAACACGTCTTGACGATACCTTTTGGATATGTGTTGATCGATCGGCCATCATCGATGAAATCTTAAATCGAACTTCATTTTCCTAGGTGTGGCGGTTGAAAGCGTTCAGCGGCATCGATTGATGCTACCCCAAGTCGCATAAAACATTTGGGAAAATCGCTCGTGATCTCGCACTCTAACGTGGCTGCGGGATCATACGCTTCAACGAAGAGCTTCTTTTGCAAGGCAACCTTGCGCTCTTGGGATAGGAAATTTTCTCAATTTCCCAGTTTCTTCTTACTTGCAGCGCGTCTTTTAGGAATTTCATGTAGCGGCATGTTTATAGCGCTTCGAAAGAAGCAAATTTATCTCAACTTTAAAATACCTCTTTGAAGCGAGCAAATTCCTCGTCATATTCGACTTGACAAGTCGACTCGGAAAGCAGGACCCGGAGGAATGTGCGTGCGAAATTAGCCTGCGGGGGAGCCTCGCGGTCGACCTCGCGACCGTTGGGATGATCATGAGGAATCTGCGTGTCTTGATCTCTGTTCGCGTCTTGAGCTTGCGGCTGAGCTCATGTGATTTCGGCCATGTGCTTTGTTGAGTGCTCGCGGTCGGGTTCTGCGGCCGGGTGCATTCGCTTGAAGAACTCTTCTGGCGGATACTTGGGTGGCTCGCGGTCAGTCTTGTGGCGGGTGGCTCGCATGACGTCGTGGAAAAACCGGGATGGCTAGCGATCGGGCTCATGATCGCGAGCTTCGATCGCCAGATTTCTGCGTCGGTGTGCTTTCTTGCTCTTCTTTCTCGGTAGGGCTCGGGTGGGCTCGTCACTCCTAAATGCTGGATGGCGAAGCATTGACTCTTTGGGTTCCTCCGTATTACTCGGAAATTGGCCCGTCTTTTGTATTGCATTCACTTGCGGCTACTTGACCAATTTGAGCTTCAACATCTTTATGTGTTTCCCATGGCGTCACGATCGACTCAAGTGCTTCCGTCATATTTGAATCAGGAGGATGAAGATGCGATCTTGAGACTCTTCTGCAATCTACCATGCTCCTATCCGTATGGGTTATCGTATCCACAGTTGCAATCGAAAACACGAAGCTAATTCAGCGACAATTCATCATTATCGAAACACGGAATGAGGGTGAGATGTTTTGGGCTTGGAAATAAATCAAAGCAAAGGTAACCAAGCGAATTATAAAATAAGCGATAAAATCACGAAGATGATTTATAAAGAAAGACTAACCCAGGGATGCACCAATCCTATCCTAGCGATGTTTATCACCTTATTATTAACCGTTTTAATCGAGACAAGGCGGAAGATCACATATATAACCAACAACTTGATTCAGACAATTATGCGGCGATTGATTACTAATTTCCCTATCACGATTCGTCTACAGGAAAATAAGCAACTCGAATGGATCACTAAGAATATGCTTCCTGACGAATGTCTATCTCGATTCGACTCGAGGCTTATTAGTATCATGCATTCGAATCGATTGACAATTAATCGATTCGTCATTCTTGGCAACTAGATATGCATCAAGATTGATTAAAATCAACACATATAAATAAGCACCATGAATCATGATCATGCACGGAAGGTAAATAACGGCGAACTCACAACATATAGGATCGAATCATACGACCCTAGGATTAGAATGAAAACTAGCGAGACATAATAAGCGGAATGAAATACGAATTAATCATAAGCGGAAATTAAATATATAAACCCGTAGGAAGCGTCGGATGAACAATGGTTGGTCTTGAATCGATCCCAGCGAGCGAGCGGAAAACAAGCAACGATCGGACAAAAGCGTTCGATCGACAGCGAACGATAAACTAAACTAGAATAACGTAAAAACAATATTGAATTAAACTAGCGAAGACTAAAGCTTAAAGAATGTAAAAGCGGGGAAAAGCGAAGAAGGCGACTGGCTATGGTCGCTAGCCATGTCGCGAAATCGTCCGGTGGCTTTCTCGCTGGAAGCTTCGCTGGGCTCGACCTAGTTCCTCGAAGGCGGTGGCGATGCCGATCTTGAGACTCGGCGGGCTGGAGCCTGAAGGCGGTGGCGATGCGGGCGAGGAGATTCTAGTGAGCCCCTTGAGGCTGGTCGGTTGACCTTTTATAATAGGCTTGATCTGCGGGGTCATTAGGATCGAGCTTTGTACAAACTTCCACTTATAAATGATAAATACTTCTTTTGGTTGAAATAAATGTGTATTTTCTGTCTGTTTGGTTGTTGCTTTAGCAATTGTCCTCTCGATAAATTGGGGTAGATCACGATCTTTTGACCAAGTTGAAAGAGGTCAGAGGTGCCCTTGCCGAGAAGGATGAAGAGGTGATGTTACGGAGGGCGTTCGCGGTGACTCAAACCTTGCATAAATGAATAGTGGAGTTCTTTGGGGTTGGTAGCCTGCGTCGCGATCGGTTTGAAAAGCGACTTCGGTGTCGAAAGCGGGTGACCGTCTTGAGCGACAATGAAGCCTTAAAGCTGAAGATTATCAATCTTGAGGTCCAGAAGGTGGATATTTCTGCGATGGCTTCAGGCGTTTATCTGATGTGAAGCGACAGGCGGCGAAGAGAGTTGGCGCGGATCGTTGAAGAGCATCTTGGTATGGGCGGTGATCGCCGATCGATGGTATTACCATATCAGGGCCGATGGCCGAGCTCAAGCTGCATTAGCCGAGGGCATGGTGCGAGGATGAGGATGGGCCCAATGCGAAGTTTTAAAGGCGCCTCGAAGAGGCGGTCAAATGCCTCCAGGCTTTATGAGGTCGTCCATAAGCGGCGCATGCCCGAGCCAGCGCGGTCGTGCTCCGCCGATGTGAGGATTGAAGAAGTCGAAGTGGGTGGCGGCTACATGGACCACGCCGAGGTGCTCCGTGATGGGTTCGGATGTGAGAATGTCGTCCGTGGTCGGTCTCCATTGTCGGGAGCTAGGCGGGGAAGGATGTCGGTCGGGGTGAGGTCGTGCTTGCCGGGATGGAGGGTCGAGGCGGGGAGTTCGACCTCGGCCCCAATAGTATCCCCTCGGGTGGGGCCTCTCTTGCGCTGCTCGAAGAGCCTCGGGAGTAGGTCGTGGCGGCCGATCTTGTCGGCGGGTTGAAGGCAGAGTTCATTCGGGTATTCATCGTCGGCCGAGAATTTTGTTTGAATTGGTGTAGCTTTAGTGAGTCTTGGCGGTCATTTCGGAAACCAGTGATATGTATATAGCTTAGAACTTGGTTTTAGTCATAAATGTATTTAGGCGTGTGCGAAGTGTAGAACTTGGTTTTAGTTGTAAATGTATTTATACTTTGTGCAAAGTGTATATCTTCCCAATAAAGAGGTGTAAATTGCACGATATCCGATTTGGACGTCGTTTGCATGTAGATGTTCAAATTAATGAGTAATCTGTATGCACTTGCGTAGATGTTCAAATTAATGAGTAATCTGTGTCCTTGCCTTGTTTGTCGAGAAATATCGATAGGGGTGGTCCTGGCGTGCTTAGTTTGAGTAACCTACTTTGTAGGTTTGTTATCTTCATAAGGCGTCCCTTTTGAAGGTAAGTTATGTTTCACCGAGGTGAGCAGTTTTCACATAGGTATAAGATGGGACAGTAATTCACTCATAATAAAGAAAGATGTTTTATTGATAAATAAATAACATCGTGCCTTGAAAAAAATAGAAGAGGGCTAACATAATGCCGGCGTGAACTATGTAAAATACATCCTCGGTGAGTAATATGCCGAGTTCGGGGATAAGTGTACGGATAGGTGAGCAAGCTTATAGGCCCGCTGCGAGGTCTCGTGGATGTGGTATGGGTCTTCCCATGTTGGATCCAACTTATTAAGGTGCTCGGCTTTACTAGCTTCATTGTTAGTAGGGCGAGTGCCAGCGTGGAGTGTGGAGGTTTTCACTCTCTGTTGTAGTACTTTGCTACTTGGCATTTGTACTTTGCTTCATTGATGAAAGCGAGTTCACGTTTTTCCTCTAGAGCATCGAGATTGGCTCGTAGGTTTTCCTCGTTATCATGCTCGGCAAAGTTGAGAGTTCTTGGGCTCGGAGCACCGATCTCGGTGGTATATGACCTCGAAACCATAGACCGGTGAAGGGTGTTTCGCCGTGGGACGTCAGGGTGTAGTTACGTATGACCCGGAGGACTTGAGGAGATTTTCAACCTAATCCCTTTAGCTCGATCTAGCCTCTTTTCAATCCTTATGCGATCGTGCGATTCGTCACCGGTCGACCGTTCGCGTGGGTGTGCAACCGAGGTGAGCTGTTGTGATCGGAGTTCTTCACACCATTCTTTGAAATTTTGTCGATGAGCGGGTGCCGTTGTCAGAGATTAAGACATGTGGTATGCGAGCGGCAAACTATATTATTCGAACAAAGTTACGAATCCTTTTGCTTGTGAGGTTCGAAAGAGGCTCGGCTTGATCCACTTGGTGAAGTAGTCTATGGCTACAACCAAATACGAAGCTGTCCGGTGCTCGATCGAAGGGACCAACGATGTCGATTTCTCACTGCATAAAGGCCGTGGACTTTGTAGGCTCTTGGTCGGTTTGAGGTAGCTTTTGGTGTGGCATGAATTTGACACTTGGGGCACTTCTTGTGAGCTCGGCGAATCTAGGATGAGGGTGGGCGATAATATCCTAACCTCGTCGTTTTCTTTGAGAGCTCGTGACCCGATGTGGCTTAGTAAGATCCCATGTGAATCTCTCTAAGTACATAGTCTGCCTCTTACGGCCCCAGACATCTCGGGAGGGTTGGAGGTAGGATTTCTATAGAGTTCCTTCATGAATAAGGTATTTTGGGACTTGATCATCATTTTTTGGCTTGAGTCGATCCTGCGGTATACGCCCTCTTCGGTATGCCGCTTATAGGAGTCATCCCGTTCGGTTCGGTCTCGTGATGATGCCGACATGTGGCTCCTCTATCTTACGGATTGAACTTCCTCCTTTGGTGGATTGGTTGATGTGAGGCTAATTTCTTTGAGGATGTAAGCTCGGTTGTTCTCCCCGTGGGATTCGGTGGTGTGAAATACAAAGCAGTCGACATTTCTTTAGCTTTACGAAGGTATTGCTTCGTCCTATCATCTTTGTCCTCGTATTTTCCTAAGACACGGTTTACCACCACAGGAATCTCAAAGATCTGGATTTTTCCACTTTCAATTCTTTTACGAGGCAGAGTCACGAGATCGATGCTTCATATTCCACTTTGTGGTCGGGAAGGAGAACCAAAGTGCATAGGTTCTTCTTGTTTTCGGTCGAGAAGCAGATGCACCTTGCTTACATGTTTTGCATGAGGCTCAGATCCACGTACATTTGCCAACAACCATTAGGTAGGTTGAGGACGGGTTCCTCCGTTGTAAGGCGGAGGTCGGGTGACCTCGTTGGTAGGATTGACCTCGGTAAACTTGGCTACCGGAAATCGGCGAGCTTGCCCGCTTATGGCGGTCGGGGGTATAAGATATCATGCTCGCCGAGCTCGGTGCCCATAGCGATACGTCACGATGACTCGGGTTTTGACAAGACTTGCCTCGGGGTAAGTCGGTTAGTACTGGATGGAATGAGCACGAAAATAAGGTCGGGCGTCGCTTGGCGTTCACGGTGCCAATTATTTTTGAAGTGGTGTACCTAGTCTCGGTCCTTTGAGAGCTCTGGCGATGAAGTAAATAGGAAGTTATCGTCCAGAGCTCATCTCGCGCGATCTGACGATGGCCTCATCGGGCGGCTAGATATGAGGAAGGAGTTCTCTCTCTTTGGGAGGCGGACAACGTGGGCGGTCGGCGATGTCTCCTTTAGTTGTGTAAAGGCGATATGGTGTTCTTCCTCGGGAGAAATCCGGGCTCTCCTCAAGATTTTGAAGAAAGGAGTTGTTTCTCCATGACCGGGATAGGAACCTCTTGAGGCGGCTAAGCGGCCGGTGAGTTTGTGGATTTCTGACTGTTTTGGTACTTGCATGTCAGTATCGTCTTTACTTTAGTGGGATTAGCCTTCAACCCTTCTTGAAACCCGACATCCCAAATTTCCCGTTTTACCATGAGCGTGCACTTTTGAGGTTGAGCTTGAGGTTGACCGACTGAGGAGGCGGAGGATAGTTACGAGAACCTCGGCACAACTTTCCATCTTTTGCTTTTGACCATGATGTCGTCAGCGTAGACCTCGGCGATCTTTCCTATGTGGTCTTTGAATATTACGTCCACCATTCGTTGGTAGGTAGCTCGGCGTTTTCAATCAGGCATTTTCGGTATGCTAAGACACGAAGTCGATGATGAATGCCGTTTTGGAGCATCTTCCTTTCGTCAAGACTTGGTGGTATCCTTTATATAGATCCGAGGCGAAGATCTCATGGCCCACCAATGCCTCCACCTTCTTATCAATATCGGGAGGGGTAATAGTCCTTTGGGCGGTGTTTATTCAGTCGGTATAGTCTACACATGCGCCACCCTCACAGCTTCTGAACTATGGCGAGATTAGCCATCGGGTTGGGTACTTGACCTCGAATAGGATCTTAGCTTCACGGGTTGGGTCACCGTCCATTATCACCTTCTTGCGCTCTGCCGCAAACACCCTCTTCTTTTGTTGAATCGGTTTGGTAGCGGATCGATGTTGAGTCGATGAGTGATGAGCTCGGGTGATACTCCTGTCATGTCGAGTGGTGACCACGCGAACACGTCCATGTATTCCCTCAGAAGTTGCATAACATGTTGTCGAATGTCAGTGGGACCCTGGGTGCCGACCTTGACGACCTTGGAGGATCGTCGTCATATAATTGGAGGTCGTCGGTCGGATCATCCGGGTGACAACCACGAGGAGGTTACGTAATTGCTAGGCACGAGGTAAGGCCTCGTCTTGGTGAGATCCTCGGGCATTCTTTCATCATTGCTTGATCACATTGGATACTCAATACTCGGTAGGGTGGGTATCTTGATGGTGAGTGGTAGACCAAGCGGGCGGCCTTGGTGGCATAGAGCGATCTCTTGGGGATGATGTTATACGGAGGGAGCCTTGACGAGGAAGAGCTGAATGGATTTGGTGACCGACACAGGAGCACGTCTCTGATGTGGGAAGGGTGATGATGCTTACGGTTGTATCGCCTCACGGTGAAACTCCGTAGTTTAGATGGTGCTAGATGAATTTGAATCCCTCCGACCTCGAGTTTGTCTAAACAACTTTGAAAGATGATGCTGACAGAGGCACCGATGTCGATGTAGACCCGGTGGACGTTTTTATTACCCACCACTGCTTGTATGGTAATAGCATCTTGATGGGGCATGATCTTGGATACCGGATCGTCGTTGGAAAATACGATGCTCTCATCGTCCCGAAGTTGTTTGTTTTTGGCTCCTCGGATCGATCTCCGAGCTTCGATTTTCAATGACGACCTCGTCGTACCTATAGGTAGTCCGGTGATGGCGTAGACTTGCTCCATCGTGTTGAGTGAGTTGTCGTCCTCGTCATCGTCGGGGTGCGTCATCTTTGAGGTCGGTCCACAATTGTTGCCACCTCCATTCTTTCCTCTGCGCTTCTTGTTTCCCGACTCGCTCGTGGTGCGGTTGAGGTATTTCTTAAGCGCCTATTTTTTAACGAGCTCGTCTATTTCCAAGCCCAGACTTCTGCAGTCGTCGGTATTGTGACCATACCCCTAGTGGTAGTCGCAATATTTGTCCTTCGACTTTTCTTGGATCCTCCTTTCATGGGATGTGATTTTGGGAAGAGCTCGGTGTGGAGTTGAATATCTCGCCCTTGACTTGGCGGATTATGCATGTTGTTGCGAGTTTGGCGAGGTCGATCTGGACTCCATTGGGCCTTTTGATTCTATCGAAGGCACTTGGCGATCGGTGCCCTTCGCCGATCATCCGGCCTCTTCTTCCGGTTTTCTGCTCGTCCCGTGTCTCTCTCTTTACGATCCGACTCGTCCCCTTTGGCGTAGTTATCCACCAAGGTCGAGGCTACTTGCCGTCTTGGTTTCTCACGGTGATATCTTTGTTTAGTGCTCGGTCGGATCCGTTTTGAATCGTTGATGATGTAGAGTCGTTGCTCTCGTCGATCTTGAGGATTCTTTGATGAACCTTGAGGCGAGTTTGACATCGTCTCGTCTCGTCCTGGCGGATGGTGAGTAGGTCGGATGAAGGTTCTTTGGTGGCATCTTTTGATAGGCGCCAGCAGGCGATCCGTGAGATCTACGAGCTATGTATCTTTGTTACGGCGAGTGAGGTGAACCAGCGGCGGGCGTTGGAGACCGACGCCGGGAAGATCTTGCATGTGTGAAATCTTCTATCCACGATTTGCCGTGTTTGTAGTATAGGCGAAAAAATCGAGGATCTCCCGGACCGTCGTAGGCGGCGATGTTGGGTGCCGATATCGGCTGCGGCGGTGTATCGAGTTTCCACGGAGAAAGGGAGATGATCCGTCCATGCGGTCGAATCCGGGAGTTCATTGCCATCCCTCTTAGGAGGGTGGGAGGCCGATAGCGGCGTCTATCGTCTGCAGTGAGGATCGACTCGTCTCCCTCTGCTTGGTCTCGTTCACCACGTGGGCGTGTCGAGGTGAACGACCGGCGGTTGTATCGGTGATCGACTTGCGGATGTTTCGGGGTGAATGATTACAGGCGGCCCGCGGTGATCGACTTGGACGGCGTGCGAGGTGATCGTTCTCGGACATCATACCGGTGATCGTTCTCGGCTATCTCGCGGTGAATGTCCTTGGTTATTTCGGAGGTGGCGACCGGCGCCGTGTTGCCGATCCGGGCGTTCTTGAGTTCATTCCGTTCGCTGGCTCGAAAAGTTTTGAAATTGGCGATATTGGCATTGAGGAATTGGACACGGCTCGCGAGACCTCGTGAGATTGGTGAATCGCATTCACGGTGTTGAGTCGAACCACTCATCGGTGGGCGGCGGTCTGAGGGTGTATAGGTAGGTCCTCATGTAACCTCGGTGTGTTGTTGCTATCGGCGTGACTTCTTTTCCTTGGTGGCTGCGTAACGACTGGTTGGGGTCTTGATCCGTCCGTTGCCCGGCACCACCGTGGCGCTAATAGTTACCGAGTCCTTGCCATTGATTTTGTGTAGAAAATGAAGCTTTTGTTCGACGGTTCCCACAGACGGCGCGATGATAAATCTTGTGTGTGACTTTGTGAAAGCGATAAAGAACACGAGAGGTTTTATGTGGTTCGATCGAGGAAAGATCTCGTCCGCGGTATAATTCCTCAATACTTTCATTATATGCGATTCTGAGGAATGTATCTAAAAGCTCAGTATTGATAGTTGCTCATTCTACCTTCAACCTAACCTCTGTTTATACATATTGTGCATCTTTTAAGATTACCATGGATCCACTTGCCTGTGCGATCGGATCTCGATGATAATCTGAATCGTGAGTATCTCGCTGAATATCTCTTAGATTTGATCTTGAATAGGGTTTAGATGTTGGGCTCTGGGCGAACCGTGTGAACCGTATAGCTAGGCGAGCCCAGGTTCACGTGTCTTCTTTATTGAGGCGGCGGTTAGGCCATATCATCGTATATATAATTGAGATCTAAACTCGGACAACATAAAATGAATGGATGTTGAGATGAGATGAGTTGTTAAAGAAGAAGGTTTGACCAATCAGCGCGTATGGCGCAGGTGGGATGCCAAATAAAGTCAGAAATCACAAGTAAATGTTTTGTTTGATTGGAGTGCAGGATGACTAATTAAGCATCCTTTATTCTAACATTTCTTCTCTGTATTATACTATTTAAGATTGTGAAAGATTTATATATTCCTTGTTTGTTGTATTTTTATAAAATTGATGTGACCTTGACCTTATTAAAATATAAACATTTCTAGATGTTGGAGCTGCCTCACATGGGCCAACCCTCCTCAAGAAAATAACATTTATCTAATCTTGAAATTGTAGATATGGTCAAAAGATTGGTAATGATGCCTCTTTTGATGGTATCCTATGCGTACGTATAAGGGTATGCTAATTCGGCCCTTTTCATTAAACAAATTGTTTGGCATCATATTTTGATCGAAAGGTTACTAGTGGAAGACATGAGAGTTTCGCCACTCGCATTGATGAGCAAATAAAATGAAAGATGTAAATATTAATTTAAGTGTTTGGGTCTAGCAATCTCTATAAAATTATATTGGAACTTTTAACCTCTTACATGTATGTTCTTTTTGTCGTCCCAAGTTAGAGTTAACAAGGCAAAATCTTTTTTTTATAAGACAATAAGATGTTTTAGATTATTTTTTTATATATTTTTATAGTTCATCGATATCATAAACTATTAACAATTAGAGTTATAATATAGTATTTCTTTTCAAAGCAAATGAAAGATAACTTAGTAAGACCGTTTCATACCACACATGAAGCAAACTTAGTAAACAAGTATTGCACCATATAATTAATGGGTGAAATGCTTTAATAAAGTAAAACCTTTTTCTAGAATAATCGACCCTAATACCGATTAACTAAAAAACTGAAAATTTGGAGAAGAAACGAAAATCTCAAAAACTGAAAATCAAGACTATAAGAAACTTGAAAGTACTGAAAACTCAACGAAATGAAAGTTATTCAAAAATGTTGAAATAAAGACACAAAAATAACTAAAAAAGTAAATGAATAACTGAAATCTTCAACGAAATGCTAAATAAATATACTTCGTCTCATACAGAAGTTTACCTAGCTGTTTAAATACAAATGAATTCGTCTGTAATTTAAGATTACAAATTCTAAACATAGTATTTACTTTTTTGAAGGAATATTATTCTCATAATTTAGAGCTTAGGTCATAGTAAATATTTACTCTATAAATGCTTTTGGTAATACTAAAAAAATACCACTTCATATGTGAGTCTCCATAAACTAAATAGAAACAATCGTTTGTATATTGATAAAATCATGTCTTAGATTACTTTGAATCTAATTTTGATAATTTATATTCTCAATAAATAAATATCCGTGACAGTAGTTGTAATAGTAGAATGGAGCATAATACTATACCAAATATTATAAAAATTAAAGTATAACCAGGAGGTTGATACTCATGGTTTGTGCAATATTGAGACTTGATGTTAGTATATGTTTTTTTTTGTTTATTGCTATATTAAATTCATTGTTCGAAATAAAGTAAAGGATAGCAGGCCACCTTAAAGTCTAGGTCAATTATTTTAATACATTTGATCATTTCTTGTGAAGTTATATGGATACAATTATTATAATATTACATTAACAAGTCAAGTTACACGACTCCACATCTGAAACCTCAACTTTTTATCTAACTACTAATATGGTATCCAGTTGGCAGCAGTCATATTTATTCTCTCTTGCAGTAAATATTTATATTATACTTGTATAAACAGATAAAATAAAATAAAAGTTATTATATAATTGATCAAATGGGATCAACATCATGTCCAACTTATAATTGTTTACGGTTCAAATAAAATAAATATCTTATTGCCTCGAACAATCATCCGAACCTGACCTATAAACTACATAACATATTGTTTTAGGTTATTTTCCCTCCTTTTGGAATAACTTTCTTTTATAGTTTGACTCATAACTAGTGGCGAATAGAAAATATATCACAGGGGCCGATTAATAATAATTTTAAAAGATAATAAAATAAATTTTAAATAAAATTATAAAATAATAATAATTTAAATAATATAATGAATTTATTATAATCCTTTTAGAAATTTGATTGAGAATATTAATTCACATATAAAACTTTATTATTTGCATATATCTTTTATTTTGTCAATATAAAATAAATTATAGAAAAGAAAAAGAAATAACATTTTATCAACATAAAACAAATTATATAAAAAGAAAGATAAAGGAAAATAAGTATAGGAAAAGAAAAAGAAAAATATGTAGCTAAGAGGTATCGAACAAGATCTCTAAATGAGAGATGAAAATCAAAACCTATTAGACTACAATAGATTTATTATTAAATGTTAAATATCTATAGAAAGAGTACATATGTTTAGTTAAGAGTTAATTTACATATATAGTGTTATTATATATATATATATATTTTTTATTTTATCAATATGAAATAAATTATATAAGAAAGAAAAAAGGAAAAAAGATCTCAAAATAAAGAAAAGAAATAGAATAGAGAGTGGAAAAAAAGGCATAAACCAAAAAGAAAGAAAGAGAAGATAAAATAAAAAGGAAAGAAAGAAGAGAGAAAAAAGGAAGAGAGAAGAGAAATAGAAAAGGAAAGGAAAAAACGGACAAAAAAAGAAGGAAAGAACCAAAAAAGGAAAGAGAAAAAAGAAAAATAAGGAAAGAATAAAAAAGGGAAGAGATGCATTGTAGAGATTCGAACTCAAGACCCTTCAAACAAAGAAGGATCTTAAGCATCCATTCTAGAAACTTTTAAAATGTTATAACATATCAAATATATAGTACGTTTGAAAAAAGTTGGAGCGAAGGTCCTCAGGCACGATAATAATTCCGTCATTCTTCATAAGCGAAGAATAATGAATAACTAGAGTTCAAACCAATTATATTTAAGAATAATCTTCATAATATAACAAGTCATATTTTTATGGTCCATCTTAAAATTTATATCTCTACATAAGAATCAATAATATTATATATATGTACATTATAATAAAGTTTTTGAGCTTGAACATTACAATAAATTTAAGGCGATATATACTCGTATCTCATTAAATATGTTCGTTTAATTAGTTTTAGTAAATCCATAAAAAGTTTACTTTCCTTTTTGGAAACATAACTCCATAATTTTATTAACCATAAACCTACTCACTTATTTATAAAAAACTCACCCACATGACCCATATTTTTAATTCCACTATCCATTAATATATTCATTTATTATCTTCATGACCTATATTTTAATCCCAATATTCATTAATCTATTCATTTATCATCTTCACTTACTTTATCTCATTCTGATTTATTAAATCAGGGTATCAAAATCAAAAACGAATATGGTTAACGGAGAGATACTTCTCAACTTTGGGTCATTTGTTTGAAGTAGAAAAAGTATAATGATTTTATAAAAAATACACATATATTGGACTAACATATATATTATAAATTTGTTAAAAGGATTTATACACTATCATATATCAAATTGAATATTATTTTTCTTAAAAAATATCCTCCGAGCCCGTTCTAAAGATGCCTACAACAACAAGAAAATTAAACTTTTGAAATTTAGAATCTAATTTCCAATTCCTACAATGGCTATAGAAAATTGAAAGTTCTACCGAGTTCATCACTTTCTTTGGAAGAATCGTTGTCTTGTGCTCGAGTTTGAATCATGAGTAGAATAACAAAGGTTTTATAATAACCACCCTATATATATTTATTTATTTATTTATAAGATTTATCAGTATGAAAGGCTAAATTAAACATCCGGCGAATTTTTATAACGTGCAGAAAGTAAGATAAATTATTAACCAAATACTGTCCAAGATTTATAAATCTATGTATGAACGGCTAATTAAAATGCGTGGACTTACTTATTTGTACGTGCATAAAGTAATATATAGTCTGAATTTGTCTTCCTCCCAATGACTCATTGTTTTAAAATCCTTAAAATAAGTAAACTAGCTATAATTTTCCGATATGAAAGTTTAATACTTCTAGAAGTCCAGTTAATATGATTTTTAAGATAGAATGGCATCTAATATATAAAATTTTCAAAATGTCAAAGGCAAGCTAATTATGATTATCTCAACTCTTATTATTTTAAGAGTTGAATAAACCTATGACGTGCTTAAACCGGAAAGAAGTGAACTTGATGCATTAAACTAATGCAATTTTGCTTAAACATCAGCCATTTTTTACTGACGGGCTTAAACCGTAAACATCCAATGAGGAAGCCAATTAAATTATCAAAATCAAATTGTAATCGTATATAGCCATATTTTTTGGAATAAGTTTTATATCCATATCCATAAAAACATGAATTTTATAGTTATTTTCGCTTAAAAAAATCAAAAATATCCCTAATGGGCCTACCACTTAAAAATATTCTAATTTTTTGTATTATTATTCTCTATATCCATCGTAGCTTCTCTTTCCTCTCTCTTGCCATTCGAAATTAAAGAAAGACATCCTGAAAAAAAAAAGAGTTGGTAAACATTAATTGTAAATTGATAAACATTTATTTTGAAAAATATTGATATTTAATTGAAATCATAAACAAATTCATTGGTAACCTTAAAATTTCCAAAGAAAGCGTTAGGGAGGCGAAAATAATTAGAACAAGTTAACTGCATTTTTCAAATGGAATCGAGCATTTTTAATGTTCTTTGGTACACGGCTGTACACTGTTGTAATTTAGGCCCAAATATGTTTTTTATGATTATATATTACTGAAACGATAATTTTAATGTTTAGAAAAAGAAAAATGATGTGTTCTTGAGTATACGGTTGTACACGGTTCTTTATTTATGCTCCACATTTTTTTTTATTGATTTTATGTTACTATAGTGACTAATTTAATATTCAGGATCATTTAATGAGTTAATTTAACATGTATGATTGGTAATACTGAACCATGTATGATGCATTGATGTTTTCGTGTACTGATGAGTATTGTGCATTGATAAACCAAGTGCACGTAACTCATCAATACACGGTACATGGCCGTGCACGATACACGACCTCGTACTGTGCACAGTACATGCTGGTGCATCCGTACACGCCCGTTTATGACCGTGTACAATACAAGCCCATGCATGTCCATGTACGGTACACGCCCGTGCCAGTCAGTATGTATACGCCACTCATCCCATGCATATAGATGATTGTTATTTTATGTCTTATTTTACAACAAATGTTTTGGCAATGTCTTATTATATGTCATGGTGGTTATTGGGACATAGCAGAGTATATAAATGACGACGAGGTTCTTGTATACATGGTTGCAGAACAAATTTTCCATGCTAATTTGGATTTGGATTTTCGGTCTTGATGAGAAGGGTGTGCACGATGCGCACAAATAATACAAATGTATTCTACATGTAAAAAATATAATCTATCTAAAATAAGAAGTCATGAAGATAGATTACAAAAATCCTTAAAATCAAGGAAATAATCATTTAATATAAAATAAAATTACTAATATAATCTTTAAATAAATCATATGAAATTAAAGTAACATATATAGTAATATACTGTGGCACACCATAAATTAATATTGTTCATTGATTTATTAAAATCAATGACTTAAATTTATTCTTATTTTTTACAAATAATTTCATTCTTACCTGATCTATTTATATATATAAAGTTTTGCGTGCTTCTTTCTGTTCATTTTTCGATTCTTATTTGAGTTTTATCAAAATATGACACTTACGTTTGTGTTCTTTTTGCATATTTTGGATGGACCGGTAGCTGTAACTTTTTTCCGACTCCCGTTTCCTTTTCTTACCTTTGTTCTCTTATTTGATTTATACTAGTGTTGCACATCATGGTTGCACTTGGTGATTTTCTCGGGGTTGTTTGGCCTTTTACTTTTTGTCTTCCCTCCTTTTTGGCCATTCGGATGTGTGTTTTGTTGTACTCTCCATGCAGGGGCGGATCTAGGATTCGACAATGGGGTGGGCTGAGAAATAAATTTTTAACACATTAAATTTTATACATATCAAAATATTTATTTGTTTACATAAGTTGTGCCTGCGAGACTTTAATACATAAAATTAATCAACAAGCGAGTCTATATCTATATCTTTAACAACATCTCTCTCAATATAAAGCATCAACGAATCTTCAGTAAATCATCACCCGTCTTGTTACAGTGCCGTCTTCACATGCTTCATTCTGAAAATGCTCGTTCGGTTGTAGCGGTAGAAAGCAGTGATCAATCGGATGAATTAGTCTAGTTAACATAACGTAGACCTTTGACCTTTCACTCTTAGTAAGTAGTTCACTCAACTCAACAAGTGTAGAAACTTGAAACTCTTGTATTACTATCACATCATGCTTATAATGCCTCAACTCATACTCTAATGAAACAATATCTTGATCAGTGAAATCTTTAGGATAAAATTTCCTTGCAAGCTTGCAAATATCATCATTGTTAAATGATTTGAAAGAATTCTTAGGATCTAAGGCCACACTGAGAGAAAGCAATTCAACGGATACATCATTAAATCTAGTATTCAACTCCATCAATATGTAATCTATTGCTCCATTGAAAACATCAAAATGATAATGATGTTCGATTGTAGTTTGCCCGTGAGCGACCAACCTTATATGGAGAATCCAGTTGGGGACATCAATGTCATTCTTGAGCAAAAACATTTACTTCGTTGAGAAATTCTTCCCAACCACTATCTCTCAATTCTTGAAGAATAGTTTTAGTACTAGAGACAAATCTGATAGCGACCAAAATATCTTGAACTTTTCTTTGAAGAATCGACAAAGAGAATCGGTAACTCTCATAATCTTATGCATCAAGTGTAGAGTGAATACAAATTCAAAGCTTGCCATATTCTTGTAAACCCGCGAACTTGACCTTAGATCTTCCATTTTGAGAATGTTCGATGAGACACTCAAACACTACGCAAGTTGCGACATACATACCTATCAAACTCCTCACGAGTTGTAGTGTGAACTCCAACGAGTAGCTCCATTCATTGCAAATTACCAATTTGATTGGCACCACGTCGAGAATCAATCTCCTCGCAACCAACAAACTCGAATTTCATGTCTTTGAGCAGCGTGCGGTTGAGAGACACGTTTGGTGAAGAAGTTATAATGTTAACAACATTATCCAAATGAAAATGAACTCCCAAACAACACCGATATCCTTAGTTGCGAAACTAAAGCCATACATGAGCGATCGCATAAAGCGATTAATATAATAGACATATGGACAATCTCTAAGAAATAATGCATGAAGTCCATTCCATGAACCACACATATTACTAGCACCATCGTACCCCTGGCCTCTCAATTTCTCAACTCGAAGACCATGATGAGAAATAACACGACATATCTCATTTTTCAAATTTAGTGAAGTGGTGTCACTAACACTTTTAATTGCAAAAAAACGTTCTGTCAAAATTCCATGATCATTCACAAACCTCAAGATAATAGCCATTTGCTCTTGCTTTGAGATATCTTGTGCTTCATCAACAAGAATACAAAAATACTTATCTCCAACTTCTTCACGAATCCTTTGACGTACTCTGTTGGCCATAATATTCAAAATCTCCTTTTGAATTTCCGGAGCAATATATTGGGCATTTTTTGGAGCATTATCAAGAACAACTTCATTAACTTCCTTATTCATATCTGCAAAAGCCTTCACCAATTCAATAAAATTCCCACGGTTGGATGAAGAAGAAGACTCATCATGACCTCTAAAAGCACAACCTTGAAGTGCAATCCATCGGAGGCTTATGATCGAAGTCTTCAAGCGCAAACGATTTCTCTCCTTCTCAATATTTGTTTGAGAATGCATAACTTTGTCTATATGTCAAATTGGTCTCATTAAATCTTCTGCACGTCTTAAGCACATAGTATGTGGTGATGTAGGCTGAGAAACAACATAGTAAGAAATGCACATTTATTTCCTTGATTTATCCTTTTCCAATTGTCAAATCCTTCATTAATTAATGCGGAAGAGCTAGGCATATTAACATCACTTATGAAAGGAAGCAATAAAACAATATGCCTTGTTTGTGGAAGCGAATACTCGACCAATGAAACTTATCAAACCATCTCTTCTGAAAGCTACGATTTTGAGTGCCAAACTTTGTAACAGGATACACTTCCATCTTCGGTTGATAAGGCCCAACTTTTAGATATGCACGTCTTACATCATCACGTGAATTAACAGAATACTCACATAATTGTTTCCTTTTTCCCGGATCACGCTCAATACATGTAACTGGATTTCTTTCTATAGGACTTGAAAGACATTGACTAGTTTGATTTTGGATGGTCGTGGTTATAGGTTGTGAGCTACCTTCAATGTTTTGAGTGTCTTGATGATCACACTTCTTAAAAAGATGATATAAGTCCTTTTCCTTTCTTGCAATATGTTGGTGCTCCATTTAAATGAATGGAAACTACAAGACATCAAAATCAAGAATGTTAAAAACAAAAAATTGAGGATATATTCCATAAGAGACCGAGTCGTAAAAGTTGTGCATTTAATATCAATTCATTTATCTCGCACAAATCAAAAGCTCGATAAATTATTCATGTAATACCAAATTGAAGTGGAAAATAAATATGGAACAATTGAGCATTAGAAGACTTGGAACCAAAATATCAAGTGCAATTAGCATAATGCTTTCAAGTGTAAGACCAAAATCTATGAAATCTAGCTATGGCTTAATGGCTACAAGAAAATTGTTGTGCCTTGTTAATAGCTATCATTGTTTATATTTTAAGGGTTGAGCTAGCAATCAACACAATAATGTTAGTTTATCTTAGCTTAAATTGTCAAAATGCTTGAATACAAGTAATGTCTGAGAATACACCAAATAACAAAATAATAAGCTTCTTGTTCAAAATTGTGATATTTATTCACCAAAGATAAACTCAATTTGAAATACTAAATCTTAATTTAGGGTTTCATTCCATACCTTGAATATATGAGATGAAAAGGAGTGATGGGCAATAAGAACACAGTGGAATCAGAGAAAAGGAAAAATAGATTCTGTGATGAATAGGATTAGAAGAGGAAAAGGAGTCTCTATTTCCATCTATTGTGTACATCAAAATAGGTTTAGGTTTTTTATATTTGTTTTTAAATTATTTGAGGGTGGGCTAAATGAATTTGGGTCTAAGTATAACATATAGGTATAGCAAAAATTTGGGGGTTGCACTGGGCTCCAGCCCATTAGTACATCCGCCTCTGTCTCCATGTCCATAATAAATATAATACTTGTGAACCATATTTGTTTTAATAAAATTATTGGTAGATGTTGTTTGAGTGGAGAAGGGTCTCACCATATGTTAGGTTGTCTGTGATAGGAATGATATTTTGGTAAATAATAAGTAATTGTGAGGTTAAATAATAAAGAATAATGTCTTAAAAAGAAAAATGATATACTTTTCGTGTACACCGAATAAAAGATAATTGTGATACACTTAGCGTGGACGGAAGGAGTATAATTTAGGTGGGTTAATTTTTTCTTGGCGTTGTTGACATTATTCTTGTTCCACAATTTAGAGGGTGCTTGGCTTGGTTAAGTTTATTTTAGAGAATTTATAAGCTTGTCTAAAATAAATAAATTTCAATAATTTATAAGATGTAATATTTTAATAGTTTATAAGTTGTCAAAGTATTTGGATCATTGGACTTATAAATTATAGAAAGAATTGTAAAGTAGAGAGAGAAAATCATAATTAAAATGAGAAAATTGAAGAAAGATGAAATTAGAAAGGTTGGAAATAATAAGTTAGAATTGAAAAACTTATTTTATTAAACACTTAACTTATAAACTCAGTCATACATAATTTAAGTTGGATTGATTTTCTCGGCGGCCATGTTCTTTTCTGTATGTGTCCAGTAATGAGTAGAAGATTAAGAAAAACAAAAAGAGAAAAGAAATGCAGATAAAATTAGTTATTTCATTTTATTTTATTTTTTCATTTTTTGGGTAATATATATGTGATGTTGTTATTCTGATTCCGGGCGGTAAGTCACATTTCTAATTCTGGACTTTTGATCATGTGCCATATTTGAAAACATTGCACACAGGTCATGATTTTTATTGATTTCTTTATATTTCGGATCATTGTTTCGATTGGGTTAGAAAACCAGGCCACAAAGTATAATGAATCCTAATTATTAACTATAATATATATAAAAATATTATGTTAAACAATCTCTTAGTATTAAACATACAATTGCAATTTTACAATGAGAGATAATTTAGTATAATTAAGGTTCGATGTATTTGCAACAACTTTTTTACGGTAAATCTCAGATAATTGATTTTATAGTATAATATGGTATTATACATCGAGCAAGAAATTTCTTAATTTGAATTAAGTAATCTTTATATAAAAATTGGATCAAATACAAATCAATCTTAAAGTATAAAATATGAACTATTTTCAATCATCGATTCGTGAATATCTATGATGAATTCATTACCTTACTTGATAAATTCAAATAAATGGACTCAAATTCCACAAGGGACAAATTTTATTTTTTCAAATTCATATACTTTCATGGTGAATTCAAACGATTTTATGATTTAGTAGTTTATACTATAAGGAAAATTTCACAATAATCACTTAAAATATAAACTACAAACTCGTGAAATCGTTTGAATTCACTATGAAAGTGTATAAATTCGCCATGTGATGGTCCTTGGGGTTAAATGCAATTGTATGTGGAGGGAGGGGAAGATATAAACCGGTTAAGGTAAATTAATTTTTTCTTTAAACAAGATTGGACCTTCCAACGACGATGAATATCGGGTAACTAAAGTCGATTCGATACTAGTATTGATATTGTTGATCGATTCAGTATGAAGAGTCTTGTCTTGAGTGATATCGATTAACAATCATCTTGTTGCTAAAGCGGTGAGTCGATTGGACGATAAGTAATGTCTTCTGAAATATGAAGGTTAAGATTTATCTTTATAGAAAAGCGTCTTGGTATAAAATCGTGATCAAATATTTGTAGTGAATTTCAATTTTTTCGTTAGTATCAAGCGTCTTGATAGAGTGTTCAAATCCAAATGTTGTCTTTGCGTGTCTTGATGATGTTTAGTTCAATCATATGCAATGTAAAGTGGTATTGAAAGTAAAAAAATACTTAGTTTTCGTGGTTTAGAGATATCGACTCCTACGTCCACATCACGATAACCTGATCAATCGACTACTTGAGATTAAATCTTGTTTACGGTGCAAGAGTAAACTTAAATATTGAAGTTCACCTTATCCGTATCTTGCCTTACTTGGCGTGACTTCCTATGTTTCTTTGGTGCTAGGAAACATCGGCCTTCTGGTGCAATCGACCTAACCTCTTGCTTACATGTGTAAGATAACCAAGCTTTTAACAATGACACTTACGTAGCTTACTTGCCCAACCAGCTTAACCTTTTGGGGATTTTGGGTGAAATTTTTCAACTTAGATTTGAGTGTCACAAGTCGACAACTCGAGAATTCTAGAACTTAAGATGTTCTGAGAATGTAACCTAGAAATATAAGAGAGTGTATGAAATCACGAGTTGATAAATATATGTGAGTTTGAGGATTTACTGATGATACTTTGAACCGTCTTCTTCGAAATCGTTGAGTGATAGTTCTTGAGATATAACCTCTGAATGCTTTTGAATACTTGAATGCACAACGTTTCGATAACCTTCAAAGATTGGATCATGCACGTATTTATAGAGAGAATGATGAATAATGTCACTGGAGGAAACACCAATCATATCCATTCCATTTGTCATTTGAAATCTATCCGTTTGAATCCCCGTATGTCTCTTTTTGTAAATGCAATATCGTACATTTAAGCTCAGCAACTCGGAAAAATGATTTTAACTTGTCAGAATCCTCTGCAGATTCAGCCTAACACGTTGAAAGTCAAACACTCAAGGGTTAAATATTTTCATATTTTTCCAATTGAGTTGAATCCGTGTTTCTTTAGTGCGTTGACTTTGGGTTCCACCAGTTGGGTCGACCGTGTTTTATCGATGAAGCGGACCCGTCGTCTATCATTTTGGTGACTCGAATCTTGATTGACATTTCGACGATGTAGTTATCATCGACTTGACTTCTCATTGCTAGTATGATGATCATTTTGGGCTTCTTGGTTATCGGTGACCTTGAGTGTTGGTCTTGGACTTTAGTCATTTGATCTTGATACTTCTATTAGTATGGTGACTTTAATACTATTTGGATCCATCGATGTAAATCTATCAAGCGGTGGTTTTCTCTTGAAACACAGTAAACAAAGGTTGGTTGTCTTACATGTGAGCGAACTAAGTCACATTGGCAGCACATTGGTTGCCTTACATGTGAGCAACACTAAGTTAAGATATAATTTTTCCAACATGGTGAAAGTGTCTGAATTCATTTTTTTTTGAAATTTCACCCCTCATGGGATGCGAACCCATGTGTTTGAATTCATCCGACTAAGTGATGAATTCACCCTAAATCTTCATGAGCAGGGGCTCAAAATGGTTTATATTTTATATGATAAGCTTAGTTTGTATTTGATCCAATTCCTATATATATAATATGTACAGACATATAAATAAAAAGATTTCATAATCATTTATGAGTTATAATAAGTAGTAAGAAGAAATTCATCCAAAAAAGTGATGAATTCACCATAAATCTTCATGATCTGAGGGCTGAAAATGGTTTATATTTTATATGTTAAGCTTAGTTTGTATTCGAACTCAGATGTTTGAATTCATCTAGTAAAGTGTTGAATTAATCGTAAATCTTCACGAACTGAGGGCTGAAAATGGTTTATATTCTATATGTTAAGCTTAGTTTGTATTTGATCCAATTCCTATATTGTAACAGCCCACTACTACTAATGACGGATTAGTAGGGACTATCACTTGAAACAGTAATTAAGAGACATGAAAGACATACATCAAGTAAACTAAGAGGCTTCAACCATTATATACAATACACACATAATATCTGAGTGAGACTAGATCAGCGGATCGAAAAAATTGGTGATCGAAGGTATTCATTGTCGACTTCAAAACATAACTTAGTGTTCTATTGCGGTGGAAAAGCATGTGAATACACGTATGACGATGTGTAAACAAGGTTCTAACATATACATATCAACAACAAAAGCATTACATTTTCAACACACCTCCATCCATCATCACACTCAACTGCACATTTAAAACAAACATGCGGGATGAGTACAAGAATGCGCTCGGTGAACTCATGCGAAACATTTTATCATATTTAAACTACACTACCCTATCACGATGAGATACGGGTTTTATTTGAAAAGACCTTGTACTTACAAAATATTTTCATCATTTCATAAACATTAGTGCGGCGGACATATTTTCCTTGTATATATGATCCATATCCTTTCCTTTCTTTAGAACATTTCCATTAACTTGTAAAAGTAGGCCTCGCTTCTACGTCATTGTGTTGCCGGGAATTGTCCTTTATACGGGTCACCATTATTGTATATCGTTAACCTAGCGAAACTTACCCTCAGGCATAGGATCCGAATTCGATTTCATTCATAAGTTGGTAGCGAACCAACAACATTAATAACATCTCATGGATAGGATACATACATAAAAACATAAACATTTGAGCAGGTAATTAAATAAATCATTTCATCATCATTTCTTGCAAATAAAGCCTTGTAAATAAATCATTTGATAAGCATTTTATCGTTGAGAAGTATAGTAAAGCCCACAGGATGTAGATTGTCTTAATTCGATTTCTTTCTTCTCCAATTTGTCACGTCCGCGTCCGCTACGTAAAAACTAATTTAGTAAGTCGGTCGTTTTTTGAGAGCGTCAAAGTTTAATAAACTTTGATAACTTTATAATATAATATTTCGCATCCATAACTAAATTAATCGTCGTTTCATAGCATATCTTAACTAATAACTCCTCGTGCTTGATAGAGGCGAAATATAATCTCTGACCTCATTTAACCATATAGGTTAAGCGTCGATCTTATACTAACGTCTTTCGATAAAATGATTTCAATTATGAAATCTTTTCTCACAAAGAGATATTCTTAAAATTTTAATATGTTTTACACGTATTAGTGTATTTATTCAACGTATATCACAACATTGATCACATAGTAGCGTATTTCATACGTTTAAACTTAAGTCAGCGTTTTGACTTTTCTTAACATATTTTTGAATTATTCACATATTTGATAACTAATTTTCATATAAATCGATTTCGATCGATTTAACATCAAATAACCCTAATTCTCGATTTTCACGTTAATCGACAAACATGATCAATATTTTACTAAAGTGTGATCTAACTTGTACATTACATATTATTTTTCACATCTATCGTCATTTAACATAACGTTTAGCGTAAACATAGTATACTATGTTTCTAAAATCCCATAAATTCTTAATAGGTCTAAAATATTTTATAAGCATAAAATATGTGATTTTCTTGATAAAAGAATTTAAAACCTAAATTCTCAAACCTAACTCTCGGCCCTTTTACAATTAATTCTCAAACTTCTTCCAAAATTCTTATAAAATCACATAATACACTATATTATCATAGGATCATTAATGTAGGAAATCGATTTTAACCTCTAGGGATCTATCTTGGATGTTTAATTCACCATACATTGATTATATTCTAGCATGCACCTATATAATTAATTGCAACACGTAGGAGTTTTCGTGTTTACCTCCGAATCTGTCGGGGATGAATAGATCAAGACTCGTGCTTTGATCTTCTGGACTGTATCCCGTTTGCCTAAACTCCAATGTCGAGTGAGGACAATCTATGGAGAATGCTATAGAAAAAAATCTTCTTCCTTCTCTCACAATTTACGAAAATTCTCACACTTTTGGGAAGTATAATTCTCGAAAATATTGCTTGAGCATTAGCCTGATTTTCTCTCACCTTATATTTATAATGCACTCCTAAATCGTATCTAGATAGGATTTATGCATATCTAATAAATATAATAATATCCTTTAGGATAGAGAGGATCAAGTTAGAGTCCCAGTGGGGAGAGAGAGAGGACGATTTTCTTCCAAGCTACGAGCACTGGATGGGCCAGCTCATGGATCAAATGCAAGGAATAAAGATGGGTCTCAAATAAATTAATTATCTTATGTTCACCCGAACATAAATTAATTCATAAACATTTATTCATGCCACTAGAGAATAAATCTTGACTTACCCTTTATTACGAAGGTGAGTCGAGCTTGCACTTAGACTTCTGAATCCCGTATTTAAGATGTCGTCGTCCATTAATTATTCTGATTACATTGCTTAAAATAATTAATATCTTCAATTCCTTAAGTAGTACCACTCAACCTTATTATTGTACTTGAGATAACTCGACTGCGGGGTTTAGTACAATAAACCTCTGTCACGCCCAATTTCGAGGAAGGCACGGATGTCGGGGTATGACTAGGGGTTGGAAATAAGTGGGGAAGAAGGGAAAACCATATATATACATATGAGGTTCACTTACATGCGAAAATTGGCGACATCTCTCCATAAAAGGATAAATCGAAAAGAAACGCGAAAATAAGCAAACAAACACATCTTTGCAACATTGGTGTCGGAAGCTCGGCACGCCACGTTGGTCGTATACTGACCGACTACAATCACGAAGTGAACGATTCGGACAACCAATAACAATTTTGGGGTAGGAGCATCTTACTACACCTCAAGTCGAAAATGATGGGGTATCGAGAGCTGGCTACGCCAAAGGAGTTGGCCGACCAGCTCTGCTCATGTGATCGTTCTTGTCTCGACTACTACATGAGGGCTTTGGCGGCGTCGAAGAGGGCCGACTACTCGCACTCCATCAAAAGCAATAAAAAAAACGGTAGGAAATCACAGTAAACCAACCGAACTTAAAATACTTCAAATATAATAGTCATAGAGCTCAATGAGTTTCTAGGCGATAGCAACAAAACATACACACTTAGGCGTCGTGCAGCGGAGCGTAACATACTTAAAACAAAATAGAGAACAGCCAACCCACCTCGACCGCTCATCACGTCCGCCCGGTTTATTAACACGAAATCATTTGAAAAGATTTTGAAATTTGAGTACTAGCGCTTTCGATGGGTCATGCATTTCATAAACGATTCGTATAAACAAAGCGAAGAAAGTACATGTCGTGCGGTAAACATAGAAGGTTTTAAAACATAAATCCACTTCCATGAAACCAAAACCTTTTACTTGGGGCCCGTTAGCGCATTCCATTGTTACTCTAAGCTAAGATCTCGGGACGAATCACACTTGAGATCACATTAACATAACCCGGTGAGACTCGGGACGAACCACACTTGAGATCAATCACCGGCAGGCAGCGGCGAACCCGAAGCCACGTCATATGTCGATGCGCGGGCGGATCAATCCACGGCGTGCGGACCGTGTACAACTATTAGTAAGTGTGTTAGACCCACTAAGAGCCACAATTGCTTTCTGAGAGCATTAAGCAGATAGAGATGCGCCAAAATATTTTCATGGACATTCGGCATTTTCTTTTGAAATATCGAGCTTAATAACTCAAGATATGTACTCAAAATATAACCCACTATCTTAAGCCAGCGTCTACTAGGAGAGATCTACGGATCCAACAACTATACCGATCATCTTTGGAAAGTACACAGTAACAATCTGGAATAACTTTTGGAGTCACATTCCACGAAGCAAGACAACAATGCGATCAAAACGGAGATCGAAGCAAAACGGGGGTTTTCGACTTTTCAAACTCATTTTTGGCAACATCCGGGTTTTCAAATCAACTTGATGCAGAAGGCAAAAATGTTGAGGACATTGAAATCTATAAAGGGGTACCTTGAAAACATGCATGCATGCAAGTTGATACAAAACTTAGCGTGAAGAAGCTTGAAACTTGATCTTATCCTCGGATCTAGGATAAACCATCCAAAACCGATGCATGAAAATGGAAACATAAGCAATATGTAATTTTAGGAACATAGAATGACAAGCCATATCGAAAATGGATAACCCGGCATGTACTTCCTTTAGAAACTCAAAGCGACGAAAAACATCCGGTATGTAAAAGCGAGAAAAGGAATCGATGCGTTAGTAGAATACATGTACGAAACTCAAAACCTAAAGGGCCCATAGCCAAAAAGTGGCCCTTCGGCCACAAATCGGCGACCAACCGGCGGGCGTGAGCTGGCGGCGACGGTTTTGAACTGTTTGGCGACCTCGGCCGTTCCTCGCCTCGTCCTTTAGAGACCCGGGTTCTGCGCTATGCTATCTATGAAAAGGCGGAATCAAAACAAGAAAGGATAAAATTTAAAAGCGAAGGCAGGGAGGCGATCGGTGTGGTAGGCGGCGGCGGCGCAATGGCGCTTCGCCGAGCCCTCCAAGCTCGATCCCACTCTCCCGTGACTTGCACTGCACAGGCTGCTCGGCTCTTAGTAAACACAGAGGCGCTTGAAATGAGCGTTTGAAAATGAAGGCCCTAGGCCCTATTTATAGATTTTCGAAGCTTGGTTGCATAGCGCATGCGCAACGCCGACGCAATTAAGAGTGTGCTTGCGATCGCCGACATGGCGTTAATGAAAAACACTTTAAAATCATAACTTGATCGTTTGAAATCGGTTTCAAAATTTAAGAGCCTACTGGGCTCGCGTTTAAAATCCTTCACAATGACTATTCATTTGCAAATTTTGAAATCATGTGAATATAATGCATATGAAAAGCAGTTTAATCGGACGTCGAGATCCGTTCTAGGTCGAAAAAGTCCAACTTCTTCCAAACTTCACGAAAAATCTAACAAATATTTTAATAATATTCTACGAAGAAGCGGGTCGTTACACCTTTTGAGCTCCTTAAGGGGCGTCATCATCCTAAGCGGATACGGTGACTCGACACGGGTTACTAGCATGACATCAAGACCGCCACCACCCAAGATCTGAGAGAATCTTTGGTTATCTCATGTAATCCTCACCCATAGCAAGTCAAAGTGATGGTCGACAACTCATACTCATCAATACCTTATCGAGGTTTAGATCAGCGTAAGTCTCACGAGATCTAGGTTCTTCACGGCGGTCGGATAGAAGAACTCGTCTCACTGTGATCCATCAATACGTCGAGGCGTACCAGGCATAGACAAGAAACCAAGTCAAGTCACTTCTTATCTACACATGACTATACCGACAACTCGTCCTCAAGTTGTCTCAACGTGATACTTTTTATATCTCATTAAGCTTGACCAATCATACATACTTTTGTGATCTACAACACACTGTATAATCTAACTTATATATAAGATAAAGGGACATATATATATATGCAATCAAGTAAACAATTCAGATAAGAGATTGTAATAGTGGTAACAGGAAACATTGTATACAAGCTCAACCAAACTGCTCTCAGTATACAAATCCAACACATTAATACATCATAATATCCAACAATTATAACTCACACATCAATGTATCAACCCTTATACCTCTCGAAAATTCTCACATATGAACATACATTAAAAATCTAATAAATTCACATAACACTTAATTAAGGCTCTAGATCAATAATATGCTATAATATCACTTAAACATAATTTGTACATTAACATATAAATTTCAATAACTTTTCGGTAATACTAAAAATATTGCATATGATTTCTAAAAATTTCTAATAAATCACAATGAGTTTCTTTACTATTATATATCATTAATCCATCAACAATTAAACACTAAGATTTTCGATCACTACCATTAAAATTATAACATGCTTAGCTTTTAAGTTAAAACAATACATATGATCAACTTAACATACTAAACATAATTAATAAACAACTAACATGATAACATAATTTCTCATAGTTGTAGCATTTATACATAAGCATATATATTAAAATCCAACGGTTGGAAATCAAAAATTTTAACGTATATATAAAGCTCGTTCGATTCCTAACCTTTTACCGTGTCGATTTGTAGTGCAAAGGTTTTTTTCAAGGTTTGGGATATTAAAAATGAAGAACACCCTTTCTTTTTTTTCCTCTCAATGCTCACGGTAATGGTGTTTTGGGAATGAGAATGATGTTTTGATTTTTAAAACCTTTAACTTATTACCAAAGCAAAAGAAATAATAACACTTAGTACTAAATTCCTATACCTCTCGGTCCAAACACACATATACAAAGCAAGACAAAATTTATTACTTTGTGACTCATCACTATAGTATGTCATCACTTAGCCATAGTAAATGCATCTTACACAATTTTATTGAATGAAACAAAAATCCTACTCCTTTCTCACTATGTATGTCGGTCACCCTCATTGCACAAAGAAGGAGTTTTTAATTTCTTTTGTCTTATACCAATATAAATATCTAAGCATTAACTCATGAAAGCAATTCAACAAAGAGTCCCACAATTTCTTCTTTCCTCAAATGTGATCACATTATACACGGCTACTTCAAGCCCTTGCACAATCCACTAGATCCTCTATTTAATTTTCTTGTTTTATGTGCAATAATATCTTACTAAAATATTTACTACATAGTATAGACTAAAGATAGCAAAATTCAAATCATTGAAGCCTAATGTACCAAAGCTCACGACACTTGTACACTATAAGTGTCAAACATTTTATTTTCTTGTAATTTATAGTTATATAACATAATATAGGTCTTAGATGATAAATTAAATCATAGAAAAATAATTAAAAGATCCATGTGTCGAAACCCAATTTTCAAATTAGGGTTTTCGAAAATGCACATTTTATTCAATAATTATTCCTTAATCCTCTAGCATTGTTTTAATAATAAATAATGCTCTTATTACATAAAATAATCATAGGAATTTAAATATTATAATTCCTCCATCGTTGAACTTAGTTTTCGATTAGTCTCTAAGCGTCGGCGTTGAAGCGTCTCAAAGCGTTAATAATCGAACCATCTCAAAAGTTAAGTAATAAAGTCGTAATCACTTTATTAATCCATCTCATTAATAAGGAATTTAATTCTAAGCTTCACACTTAGAAAAATTTACGTAATATTAACTATCGATATTGATCGGCGTTAAAATATTACTACCGAAATAATTTATATAAACAATATCCCTTAATTCACAATCATTAGTGAATATGATATAAGAATTCATTATATCATAAATAATCGAAATCAATAATCGATAAATTACTAACTCAATTATCGCGGCGAAACCCTAATTTACGAATTTTAATTATCGTAATTAGGCTTTAAAACTTCAGGATATTACATATATACTCCCTCCGTCCTTGATATATAGTCTTAGTTTTTACCGGCATGATTTTTAATAAATGCAACGAGTGTAAAGTGAGTGAAGAATGAGACCCACATAATAAAATATGAAATGTGAGTGGAGAATATGGGCCATAGATGGTTTTATATATATATATACATATAAGTGGATTCAGTGTGGGTAAAAGTATTGATTTTTGGGTGTGTCCATGTCTATAAAAGGAAAGTAAACGAATTTTTTGGACGTATTAAAATGGAATTAAATGAATAAATATGGTGAACGGATAGAGTATATAATACACACATACACATAAATAGTAAAATTTCATAATCATTTAGGAGTTATAATAAATAGTAAAAAAAATTCATCCAGGAAAGTGATAAATTCACCTTAAATTCATCGTAAATATTCACGAACTAAAAGCTGAAAATGATTTATATTTTATATGTTAAACTTAGTTTGTATTTGATCCAATTCTTATATGTATAATACACACAAACATATAAATTATAAAATTTCATAATCATTTATGAGTTATAATAAATAGTAAGAAGAAATTATAGTAATTTCACAAAAAAGAATTGAAACAAATTATAATATACTTAAAGCATGTTGTGATCCCAATTAGAATAGTTTCAAGCTCTATAAATATGATACTTCCGTGTTCTCCATATTTATTCTTACTTTTCTTTTATGATATTTTCTTCAAATTTGTTCATTTGATATTTATGTACATTACCACACAAAATACTTAATATTTATTATCATCTATTACCCATAACCCATCACTATCTCTATTTATTATCCTTAACAACATCACTTATTTATGCATTTTACACCACTTATGGTCCATATTAATTAAATTGACACTATACTAATTTAGGACCTTTACTCCATTAACAATATACCCAACAACTTTTATTAAAACATATGGCGAAGATTATGAGAAGCTGTAAAATTATAACTAATACTACGTAATAGTAGATGGCATTCCAAGAATCAAGTTATCAATATATCTCTTAGGTATAATTTATTCACGTACATAAAATTATGTTATCAATCTACATAAATACTTTTCGGATTTTAGTATGCAGATCTTTACATAGCTTAACATATCATATCATACCATACCATACTGATGGGATATGGCCCAACCGCTTAGGCCTACTGGCAAGCCCAAACGAGCTGGGCTTGACCTACTTGACCACGCGGTTAAGCTTCAAAGCCAGCGTCTAAACCTAATCAAGACCAAGTCGAGGCGCATATCGTGGCCGATTATGGAGGAGATCGTGGTCGATAATGGAAGGATATCGTGATCCCACAAATCGAGGGATCGGTGCAAGATCCATAAACATGTATAAATAGAGGTTAAATCGACGGTAGAAGGGTTGGCAACTTATTGAATACTAGAGCTTTTTAGATACACTCATTGTAATCCGATTATAGTGAAAGTATTGAGGATCATCACCTCGTGGACGTAGATCTCATTCTTGATCGAACCACGTAAAAACCATGTGTTCTCTATTGCTTTATATAAATCTAGATCTATTTACATACACTAGATTTATCATTGGCGCCGTCTGTGGAAACTTTTGAACAAAAGCTTCGTTTTCTACACAAAATCAATGGCGAGAACTGTCAACGCTAGTACCACCGACGGAGCCGGGCAGCGACCGCGTCTTGAGGGTGATCAGTGGTCACGCAGTCGCGAGAAGGGGATTGCGGACGCCACCGGCGGCAACACACGAGGTTACATGGAGAGCATTCCCATACACCCTCAGGATCGCCGCCCTAACGAAGAGGAAAATGCCGACCTCAATACCAGTGAATAGGCGGTTCACCGATCTCATGAGGTCCTTGGCCGTGCAGTGTCCGGGTTCCTCAACGCAAATCTCGGCCAATTCCAGAGTTTCCTCAACCAGAGGACAAACGGAGCGGGCACCTCAAGAGTACCCGAACTGGTGGTTACGGGTGCCCGGGGTCATACGCCCCACCGAAGTCAATCACCTCGCCAGAACAATCGCAACCATTCGCCCCCGCGCCACCCGCGGAGTCGCTCACCACCTCGGCACGCCGCCCAGAGAGCCGAGCGGGACAGAAGAAAGGAGAGACGGAGCTGAACTCCCCCTCGAAGAGACGATAGACGTCATTACCGGTCTCCCACCCCTCCAGAGAGAGATGGCAATGATCTCCCGGGGTTCGACCGGAACGGGAGAATCATCTCTCCTTTCTGCAGAGAAATTTTGGACACGCCCTTGCCCCAGCGATACAGGGCACCCAACATCGCTGCCTACGATGATCTTGGGGACCCCTCCGACTTCCTTTTCGCCTACACCACTAACATGGCGAATCAAGGAATGGAAGATTTTCATATGTGCAAAATCTTCCCCGAGGTGTTGATCTCCAACGCCCGACGTTGGTTCACCTCGCTCCGCCAGAATAGCATACACTGCTTCCAGGATCTCATGGATCAGTTTAAGTGGCGCTTCTACCAGAAGATGCCACCTCAGCAGCCTTCGTCCGACCTGCTCACCATCCGCTAAGGACGGGACGAGACGATGTCAAACTTCGTCTCGAGGTTCATCAAGGAGTCTCTCAAAATTGATGAGAGTAACGATCTCTACATCATCAATGCGTTCAAGAACGGGATCAGACCTGGCGCACTGAATAAAGAGATCACCCGGGAAAAACCAAAGACGACTAGTCGCCTACGGACCTGATCGACAACTACGTCGAGGAGGCGAGTCGAGATCGGAAGAAAAGAGATGCGGGATGAGCGGAGGTTGAAAGAAAGAAGCCGGATGATCGAGGTCGAGGAGTCGATCGAAGTGCCTTCGAGAGGATCGAAGGGCCCGATCGAGTCAAGCTAGGACCTCGGCCAAACCACGGCGACAGCAGCGCCTCATCTGCTCAAATCGAGGCGGAGATATTTGAGCTCCACGCTGAGCTCTTCTCAAGCCCCTCCTATGAAAGGAGGATCGAAGAGGTCGACGAAAAAGTATTGTGACTATCACCAAGGGTATGGTCACAATATCCGAAGATTGCGTAAACTTGGGCTCGCAGATCGATGAGCTCGTCGAAGAAGGCGCTTAAGAAATACCTCGGCCGACTGGGCGGGGAACAAGCGAGAGGAAAGAATAGAGGTGGCAAGCTGCGGGCCGACCTCGACGACGACCCAACTGAAGGCGGCGAGGACGAAGGTCCCAATGCGATGGAGCAAGTCTACGCCATTACCAGACTGCCCATAGAAACGACGAGGTCATCGTTGAAAAATGAAGCTCGGAGGCCAGTCCCCGAAGAGCCGAAAAATAAGCGACTCCGGGACGGTGAGAACATCGTGTTCTCCAAAGATGACCCAGTGCCCAAGATCATGCCCCACCAGGATGCCATCACCATACTGTTGGATTTGTATACTGAAAGCAGTATTGGTTGAGCTTGTATACAATGTTTCCTGTTACCACTATTACAATATTCTATCTGAATTGAATACTTGATTGCATATATCTGTGTCCTCTTATCTCATATATAAGTTAGATCATACAGTGTGTAGAAGATCACAGAAGTCTGTATGATTGGTTAAGCAATGAGATATAAAAGTTTCACACCGAGACAACTTGAGGACGAGTTGTCGGTATAGGCTGCGGTATAGATAAGAAGTGACTTGATTTGGTTGCTTGTCTATGCCGGTACGTTTCTGACGTATTGAATGATCACAGTGAGATGGGTTCATTTATCTGACCGTCGTAAAGAACCTAGATCTCGGTGACTTATGATGATCTAAACCTCGATAAGGTATTAGGTGAGTATGAGTTACTGACCATCACTTTGACTTGTTATGGGTGAGGGTTATATGTTCTAACCCAATATTTTTCGCATCTTGGGTGGTGGAAGTGCTTGTATGTCATGCTAGTTATATGTATTGAGTCATCGTATCCGTTTAGGATGATGACCTCCCCTTAAGGAGCTCAAAAGGTTTATTGTACTAAACCCTGCAGGTTGAGTTAGCTCAAGTACAATAATAAGGTTGAGTGGTACTACTTAAGGAATTAAAGATATTAATTATTTTAAGCAGTCAGAATGCTATAAATAATTAATGGACGTTCGATATTTTAAATACGGGGATTCGTAATGTCTAAGTGCAAGCCCGACTCAACTTCGGTAATAAAGGGGTAAGTCAGCATTTATTCTCTAGTGGCATGAATAAATATTTATAAATTAATTTATGTTCTGGGCTGAACATAAGATAATTAATTTATTTGAGGCCCATCTTTATTCCTTGCATTTGATCCCTGGGCTGGCCCATCCAGGCCCGTAGCTTGGAAGGAAAAATCGTCCACTATTTCTCTCTATGGAAAGATTTGATTCTCTTTATCCTATAAGGATATTATTATATTTATGGGATATGCATAGATATGGTAATAATCCTTTCCATATAGGATTATGGTAATTTCCATATGGGATTATGGTAATTTCCTTATGGGATTAAGGTAGTGCATTATAAATATGAGGTAAGAGATTAAATCTATGTGAATGATCATAATTAATCAACACATATTTTCGTGAATCTCATTGTGAGAGTGAGAGGGAATTCTCGAAAATACATAGAGGGTTTGAGGGTGATTTTCCGAAGAATTCTCCATAGATCGTCCTCACTCGACGTTGGAGATTGAGAAACCGGGATACCGTTCAGAAGGTCAAAGCACGAGTCTCGATCCAATCCGCCTCGACAGATTCAAAGGTAAACACGAGAAAACCCCAACGTGTTGCAATTAATTATATAGGGGCATGCTAGGTATATAATCAATGTATGGTGAATTAAACATCCAAGATAGATCCTCGGGGTGAGGGCTAAACATGGTTTTCCCTACAATTGGTATCAGAGCCTGGGATCAGTATCTTGGCTCTGTTGGATTAATTCACGTTTGATTATTACGTGTGCAATTAATTAATTGTTGGATATGTCGTTCATCGTGGCTCGTTTTATTTTTTGTCGGATTTTGTTTTTCACCACGAGAAAATCCGTGGTTAGATTAGATTTATTTTACGTAAATCTTATCTCGTAAAAGTAAAACGCGACGAAAGCGGCGATCGAGACAACGGGAAAATGGGTCGCATGCGGCGTGCGGCGGCACGCATGGCGTGCGGCGCTTCAGCGGACGCCGCCACGTGACGGGCCGAGCCGGATCCATTTTCAGCCCGAATCCGGTTTTGACGAGTCCGGTCCGTGCCGTGCACGCGAGGCCCGTTTGAATCGGTCCGTGCCTGCACGCGAGGCCCGTTCGAAGATTATAAAGATCATGCTGCGGTTCTATGTAATAGATTAGGCGGGAAAGTGCAGATTCCACGAGTGAGCCACGATGAGCGTTTTTATTTTATTTTATTGTTCATTGCATGTCGTGGATGTTTAAATTATGCGATAGCATGCTATGTATGTTTAAATTACGTTGACAAACCTTTAAGTGTTTTCGTAATTGGATGCGCATAGTAAGCATGCTAGGTTTATCGCGTTTTCAAGCATATTTTAGAATTTCATGAGCATGTTTTACATGTTGAGTTCTATAGAAAAGCATCTTGGGATTACGTGATCTGCATGGACAAACCTTTTGAACAAAAAGACTAAGCAAACAAGCCGAACAAATTAATTTTTTTTTAAATTAAAATGTCGAGACCTCCACTTTTGATCTCTAAACAAAGTGATACGACTTTGTGAGTAAACGATCACACGCGTTTGCTTGCCTTGTTTATCATAAGTTTGTTAGATGAGATTTCTAAATAAAACATTTTAAATCTATTGAGAAGTGGGAGTTTCATGTATGGCGCCCACACGCGCGTGGCTTGCATGTGCGATTTTCATAAGTTCTCTAGAGATAGATATAAAATGAGATAACAAAAGAATTTGAATTGGAAGCGGTATGGTCCTAGTGAGTATGCTAATTCTAAGAATTCGTTTTCTGCTGTTAAAAATGTGGTCATTGCTTAGACATCACCTCAAGTACAACTTCCCACGAAGTCCCTTCTTGTGATAGTGATGTGGTCTAGTAAGGTCCAATCGTTAATTTCATTTGTCATAAGGATAAGTTGACATGGATTGAAATTAAGCGACTAAAAGGTATATTTTAGTGCAGTCGAGGGGTTCGTGTAAACGTCCACACGTGTGGCTTGTATGTGGATTCCTTGGGCGATTGGAGGTTTTAATTAATATTGTTTTATCAAAGGTTACAATATTAATGTTACGAATTATGTCGATCGTATGCTTATGTGTTTACATTATCGTTTCGGATATGTCTCTTACACCGATTATCGATATGTTCGCACAAAATCCGTTATCGGTCCAAATTTTATCGAGTGGAAGCGAAACATGGAATATGTTCTTATCAAAGAACACATGTTTGTTCTCACTACTCCTAAACCCGATGCCTTCTCGAAGCATCGACTAATGAGCGGCGAGTCAAGGCGGACTTTGGAATAAGTCAAACAATATGGCTAAATGCTATATGATGACTACTATGTCGAAGGGCTTGCGGTGCACATCATTCGATGGTGACGCGACCGATATTTGGTCAAGTCTCGAGAGTAAGTTTAGGCGGTCGGATCGGACGATCCGCTTCACACAATGAGAGAAATCTTGGCGTGTAAGATGGAAGAAGGAAGTTCGGTCCATGAACATGTCTCGCACACGACTCATCTCATGGATAGTCTTGATCGGTTGGGAGGAGGTATTGACGGCGACGAAGGTCGATATCATCCTCAATACCTTTGCCAAGTCTTTTGAGAACTTGTGCGTGAATGCGATCATGAGCAAGACCGAGTATACACTTAGTCGGTTGCTTAATGATCTCGTGGTTTGCGGAAGGAGTTATGGGAAAAGGGCGATGCTCTTGCTAGCACATCTAAGGGCCCAAAATTTTCCGTTGCAAAATGGAAAAGAAAAAAGGCACCAAAGGTGGTAGAGGTAATGGAAATAGTGGGAGTAATGGGAACAAGAACATGGTCGCCACCGAGGCTTGAAAAAGCGAAGGAGAAGGCGAAGTGCTTCAAATGCGGTAAGGCGGGCATTGGAAGGCTAAGTGCCCTATGCTCGAGGCTCAGTACGCCGTTTGCTTTAATGCGGAAACATGTTTAGCAACTTGTTCTACCCATTCTTGGGTAGTGACACAGTCTGTTGATCATGTTTGTTACACCTGCGGGGTTCTGCGGACAAGGAGGCGAGTAATGGCGAGATAACGATCTCCATGGGTAACGCCTTGAAAGTCGAGGCCGTTGCGATCGGAGATGTTACTTTATGTTTTGAGAGAACTTTTTAGTTTTAAAGATGTTTTATATGTGCGGATTTTCGGTGGAACCTTGTTCTATTTGAAACTATTTACTCATGGATATTCTCGTTATTTTTGATAGAGTGTTTCTATCATAAGAAATAGCGAAGTTATCTCGTGTTGGCACTTTATATAATTAAACTTTATCTATTTCGCAAAACATAATACCTATAACTATGTTGCATCTTCTTCAAACCCTAGAAAGAAAGTTTTCTTGAAGATGACACCACATTTCTATGGCATCTTAGATTGGGTCACATCGATCTAAATAGGATCCAGACCTGCTAAGAATGGAGCGTTGGGTAATCTCACGCTACTCCATTCCCATCTGCGAATCTCGTATAGAAGGTAAGATGTCGACCGCACCATCAAAGCGAAGGGTTATAGAGCCAAAGAAATGTAAGAGTTAGTCCATTCGACACCGTGGGACCGATGTCCACAAGCTCGTGGAGAATGCAGTATTTTGTCACTTTCATTGGCGATTACTCAAGGTGCGGATCGTATACCGCTTCACCGCAAGTCACGAATGCTTTGAGAAATTCAAAGAGTTTAAAGGCGGAGGTGGAGCGAAGCTTGGTAAGAGTATCAAGTCACTACGGTCGATCGCGGTGGCGAATACACGAGTAACGAGTTCATGGACCATCTAGTGAAGTATGGGATTACCTCGGTAGCAAGATTTCACGGGCACACCACAAAAATGGTGTGTCGGGCGAAGAAATATGACTCTTTTGGAAATGGTTAGATCAATGATGAGTTATGCAACATTGCTATTTAGTTACGGGGTATGCTTAGAAAGCGGCATATACTTGCTAAATCTAGTACCATCCAGTCGATCGAAAGACCCGCTTCGAGTTGTGGTTTGGGTGCGAAGCCCGCTTTAAGCCACATAAGGATATGGGCGATCCGGCATGCGTCTTTGAACAAGAAGGCGACAAGTTGGAGGCTAGATCCGACGTGCAAGGCTATTTATTGGATATCCTAGAGGAACGAAATGTGGTTTATTCTATAGTCCTAAGGATTAGAAGGTCATTATTAGCACTAATACCCGATTCTTAGAAGAGGATTATATAAAGAATCATAAGTCCAAAGTTGAAATCATTCTTCAAGAATTAGAAGATGATCGTATTCCACCACCGATTAGGCGAAAGTGCGAGATGTCGAGTCTAGTGGGAGGATCGACACGGATACTTCAAGAAATTGAAGTGGGTCGAGTTCGACCGAGATACCGACCGTACAAGTGGTTCCAACCCAGCAAGTTGTGCAAAATATAGAACCACAAGTTTACGCACCCACCGCCATAGTGCTGTAGAACCTCGTCGTAGTGGGAGGGTTGTTCGTTAAGCCGGCGATTTATGTTCGTGGGTGAATCTTGATTTAGTCCCAAGAAGCGAGCAGCAATAATCGACCCATGGACATACAAGGAGGCGATACAAGACATTGATGCAAGATCATGGCACGCTATGGACTTAGAAATGGAGTCCATAACGGCTATGGATGTATATGAAAGACACCTCTACCGGATGGCAAGGAAGCCATAGGCGATAAGTGGATATACAAAAGGAAGAGATTCCGATGGAGAGGTTTCGACTTTTAAAGCCAAGCTTGTAGCGGGTACACTCAGATTGAGGGCATCGATTTCGATGAGACCTTTTACTTGTAGCAATGCTCAAGTCTATCGAATTCTTACGGCCATAGCAGCCCACTTGAACCTAGAGGTTTGGCAAATGGATGTTAAAACCGCTTTTCTAACGGTTACCTTGAGGAAGGTAGAGACATCTATGTCGACAACCCGAAGGTTATGTGGTAAGGGTGAAGAGCATCTAGTATGGAAGCTTAAGAAGTCCATTTATGGACTTAAGCGAACCTCGATCATGGAACTTACGCTTTGACGGTGGTAAAGTCCTATGGATTTACCCGGTTGCCTAGCGAGTTGTGTGTATCGGTTAGATGTTAACGGTGATGTGGTATTTCTTGCACTTTATGTAGATGACATTCTTCTAGTTGGCAACTCACGTGAAGTCATATCGACGTAAAGAGTTGGCTATCCGATCGGTTTCAAATGAAAGACTTAGGAGATGCGATGTACATTCTTGGGATCAAAGTTTACCGAGATCGCAAGAAGAAAATGTTGAGCTTATCTCGGGCGTCTTACATTGATCTTGTGATTACTCGTTTTAGTATACGGACCGCCAAGAAAGGATTGCTACCTTTCGGACATGGCGTTCCTTTATCTGAGACAATGATCACCTATGATTGCGAAGGAGATAGAGAAATGAGATAAGTTCACTTCGCTTCGCCGTAGGAAGTCTCATGACGCAATGCTATGCACGAGGCACGATATACGCTATGCGGTAGCATAGTAGCTGATATCAATCTAACCTGGACAAGCTCATTGGATCGCAGATGGCATATACTCAAGTACGAAAGGACTCGAGATTATAAGCTAGTTTACCATGCGGATAGTCTAATGCCTTTGGGTTATCTGAGACTCGATTTTCAAGTGGCCGTGATGAGAAAAAGTCACCTCGGGCTATGTGTTTACCTTGGGAGGTGGAGCCGTATCTGGCGGAGTGCAAAGCGGCGATGCATTGCGGACTCTACCATGGAAGCGAATATGTAGCCGCCGGAGGCTTCTAAGGAGGCTGTATGGTTCGAGAACTACCTCATGGATCTAAGTGTGGTACTGGTTTGCCCAATAGTATCATAGTTTCTTGTGGTAACTCGGTGCGATGGCAAACTCGAAGGAACCACGGACCCACAAGGCGACCAAACACATAGAGAGAAAGTACCATGTCATACGAGAAATCGTTAGGCGAGGTGACATGCTTGATTGAAAAGATTGATCGACGGATAACCTAGCGGATCCATTCACGAAGAGCACGCCGCAAAAGTCTACGATGGACACGTTAGAGGACTTGGATTATGCTTGATGGCACCCACTTAGAAAGGAAACTTTTGTATAAGTGGGAGAAGCAAAGTGATGGTTTTGTTTGTAATAGCTAGTAGAGAGACACATTGTATACTAAAAGTTTGCTTTAGTATAAGTGGGAGATTGTTGGATTGTATACTGAAAGCAGTATTGGTTGAGCTTGTATACAATGTTTCATGTTACCACTATTACAATCTCCTATCTGAATTGAATACTTGATTGCATATATCATGTCCCTTATCTCATATATAAGTTAGATCATACGGTGTGTAGAAGATCACGAAGTCCGTATGATTGGTCAAGCTTAATGAGATATAAAAGTTTCACACCGAGACAACTTGAGGACGAGTTGTCGGTATAGTCATGCGGTATAGATAAGAAGTGACTTGACTTGGTTGCTTGTCTATGCGATGCGCCTCGGCGTATTGAAGGATCACGAGTGAGATGGGTTCTTCTATCGACCGTCGTAAAGAACCTAGATCTCGGTGACTTACGATGATCTAAACCTCGATAAGGTATTAGGTGAGTATGAGTTCTTGACCATCACTTTGACTTGTTATGGGTGAGGATATATGTTCTAACCCAATATTCTTCGCATCTTGGGTGGTGGCGGTCTTGTATGTCATGCTAGTTATCTCAGATTGAGTCACCGTATCCGTTTAGGATGATGGCGTCCCTTAAGGAGCTCAAAGGTTTATTGTACTAAACCCCGCAGGTTGAGTTAGCTCAGTACAATAATAAGGTTGAGTGGTACTACTTAGGAATTAAAAATATTAATTATTTTAAGCGATCAGAATGTTATAAATAATTAATGGACGCTCGATATCTTAAATACGGGATTCAGAATGTCTAAGTGCAAGCCGACTCAACTTTGGTAATAAAGGGTAAGTCGGCATTTATTCTCTAGTGGCATGAATAAATGTTTATAAATTATTTATGTTGTGGGCTGAACATAAGATAATTAATTTATTTGAGGCCCATCTTTATTCCTTGCATTTGATCCTTGGGCTGGCCCATCCAGGCCCGTAGCTTGGAAGCAAAAATCGTCCACTATTGCTCTCTATGGAAAGATTTGATTCTCTTTATCCTATAAGGATATTATTATATTTATGGGATATGCATAGATCAATTCCATATAGGATTATGGTAATAATCCTTTCCATATAGGATTATGGTAATTTCCATATGGGATTATGGTAATTTCCATAAAGGATTATGGTAATTTTCATATGGGATTATGGTAATTTCCTTATGGGATTAAGGTAGTGCATTATAAATATGAGGTAAGAGATTAAATCTATGTGAATGATCATAATTAATCAACACATATTTTCGTGAATCTCATTGTGAGAGTGAGAGGGAATTCTCGAAAATACATAGAGGGTTTGAGGGTGATTTTCCGAAGCATTCTCCATAGATCGTCCTCACTCGACGTTGGAGATTGGGCAACCGGGATACAGTCCAGAAGGTCAAAGCACGAGTCTCGATCGATCCGCCTCGACAGTTCAAAATTAAACACGAGAAAACCCAACGTGTTGCGATTAATTATATAGGTGCATGCTGGGTATATAATCAATGTATGGTGAATTAAACATCCAAGATAGATCCTCGGGGCGAGGGCTAAACATGGTTTTCCCTACACATACAAGCCGTTGTGGGCAACAAGAACGTCCACCGGGTCTACATCGACATTGGTGCCTCGTCAACATCATCTTCGTAGCTGCTGGATAAACTCGAGGTCGGAGGATTCAAATACATCCCGCCATCCCACCGCGGAGCTTCGCTCGAGGCGGTCCAACCCGAGGCGTCATTACCCTTCCGATTCTGGTAGGCCGTGCTCCCAGATCGGTCACCAAGGCCATTCAATTTTTCTTGGTCCGAGCTCCTTCTCCGTACAACATCATTCTGGGAAGAGATTGGCTATACGCCACCAAAGCCGTCTGCTCGGTGTACCACCTCACCATCAAGATACCCACCCCGGTGGGAGTGCTAAGCATCCAGGGTGACCAAACGGCAGCCAAAGAATACCTACGAGTCTCAACCCAAGATGTGGCCTTACCTTAGGCCTAGCAATTCTGTAACCCGTCGGTTAACACCCCGGACGACTGATGAGAACCTTCAACTATGCGACGATGACCTCTCCAAAGTCGTCAAGGTCGGCACCCAGGGTCCAACTGATATTCGACAACATGTCATACAAATTCTGAGGGAATACAGGGATGTGTTCGCGTGGTCCCCACTCGACATGACCGGAGTGTCACCCGAACTCATCACTCATCGCCTCAACATCGACCCGGCTACCAAACCAGTTCGGCAGAAGAAGAGAGGTTTCACGGAGGAGCGCAGCCAGGTCATAAGAGACGAAGTGACTCAACTCCGGGAGGCCAAGATCCTGTTCGAGGTCAAATACCCGACCTGAATGGCTAATCCAGTCGTGGTCCGAAATCCAGGAGGAGGGTGGCGCATGTGTGTCGACTATACCGACCTCAACAAACACTATCCAAAAGATTGATATCCCCTCCCCGATATTGACAAGAAGGTGGAGGCACTGGTGGGCCACGAGATCTTGATTTCACGGATCTATCAAGGGTACCACCAAGTCACGATGAGCAGGAGGATGCTCCAAAGACGGCGTTCATCGACTTCGTGTTTTGCGTGCGAAAAATGCCTTCGGCCAAAACGCGTCGGAGCTACCTACCAGAGGATGGTGGATGCTATATTCAAAGATCATATAGGGAAGATCGTCGAGGTCTATGTCGGCGATATCGCGGTCAAAAGTCGAAAAAGCGAAAGTTTGTGCCGATGACCTCGTAACTATCCTCCAGCTCCTCGTGTCGGTCAACCTCAAGCTCAACCCCAAAAGTGCACATTCATGGTGAAAGCGGGAAATTCACGGGATGTTGGGTTTCAAGAAGGCTTGAGGCGAATCCCACTAAGGTCAAAACGGTACTTGACATGCAGTACCAAAACCATCCGGAGATCCACAAACTCACCGGATGTCCAGCACGCCTCGAGAGATTCCTATCTCGGGCTGCCAAGAAGCAGCTTCCCTTCTTCAAAATCTTAAGGAGAGCTCCAGACTCCGCCTGGCGAGAAGAACACCACGTCGCCTTCACACAGCTGAAAGAGTATCTCGCCGACCTACCCACCCTAACTGCCCCGAAAGAAGATGAGCTCCTTTCTTTATATTTGGCCACCTCGGATGAGGTAATCAGTGCGGTATTGGTGCGAGATGAGGTCGGACGATAACTCCCATCTACTTTATCACCGAGCTCTCAAAGGACCGTAAACGAGGTACACCACCTCGAAAAGATAGCGTTGGCGGTGAATGCTGCGCGTCCTCCGACCTTACTTTCAAGCCCATTCCATCCAGTCTTGATCGACTTACCACGAGACAAGTTTTGTCAAAACCGAGTCGTCCGGATGTGTAGCAGTGAGCACCGGAACTCGGCGAGCATGACATTTCATACTCCCGGTGCCGGCCATAAAAGGGCAAGCCCTCGGCGATTTCTGGTAGAGGCCAAATTTATCGAGATCGATCCTACCAAAGAGGCCCTCCGACCTCCGCCTCACGACGGAGGAACCCGCCTTAACCCACCACGATCGTTGGCGTATGTGCGTGGGCGGGCTTCATGCAAAGCGGTAGCGGAGCAGCATCCTCCCGCCTTGGCCTGCATAAACAAAAGTGACCTATTCACTTGGTTTACCTTCCCGACCACAAACAACGAGGTGGAGTACGAAGCACCGATCTCGTAACTCCGCCTCGCAGCGAAATTGAAAGTGGAAAAAATCCGGATCTTCTGAGATTCCTGTGTCGTGGTAAACGGGTCCTGGCAAATCGAGGCCAGGAGGAACGGATGAAGCAATACCTGGAGAAGGCAAAGGAGATGCTGACCTCATTCAGGTATTCCGCAATTTATCGTATCCCGCGAGGAGAGAACAGCCGAGCTGACATCCTCAGTAAGTTGGCTTCGTCATCAATGAATCCTCCAGTGGAGGAAGTTCATTCTAGAAGCATTGCGGAGTCCCACGTCGGCATCATCACTGAAATGGAGCCGAACTGGATGTCTCCTCTAAATGCATATCTGGAAAAAGGAGCACTACCTCATGATCGACTCGAAGCCAAAAACATGATGGTAAAATCCCAAAAGTACCTCATGTATGAAGGCACTCTCTACAGGAAATCTTATCTTCAACCTCTCCTGAGATGCATTGGGCCAGAAGAAGCAGACTACGTACTTAACGAGATTCACATGGGGTCTTGTGGAAGTCACATTGGGTCGCGAGCGCTCTCAAAGAAGACGCTGAGGTCGGGATACTATTAGCCCACCCTCATCCAAGACTCGGCCGAGCTCGTCAAGAGGTGTCCAAAGTGCCAGCTTCACTCCACAATCAAGAAGCTACCCCAGACCGATGTCAGTAGCCTACAAAGTCCGTGGCCTTTCATGCAGTGGGAAATCGACATCGTTGGTTCATTCGACCGAGCACCAGGTCAGATTCGATACTTGGTCGTAGCTATAGACTACTTCACAAAATGGGTCGAAGCGGAGCCACTTTCGAGCCTCACGAGCAGAAGGATCCAGACATTCGTGTGGAAAAACATAGTTTGCCGCTTCGGCATACCGCATGTTTTGATCTCGAACAACGGCACCCAGTTCGTCGACAAAAACTTCAAAGAATGATGTGAAGAGCTCCAGATCAAGCAACATTTCACCTCGGTCGCACAACCGCAGGCGAATGGTCAGACCGAGGTGACGAACCGCACGATTGTACAAGGATTAAAAAAGAGGTTAGACCGAGCTAAAGGTGACTGGGTCGAAAATCTCCCTCAGTCCTCTGGTCCTACAGGACAACACCTCGGACTTCGCACGGAGAAACCCCTTTCAGCTTAGTCTACGGGATCGAGGCTGTCATACCAGCTGAGATCAGCGTACCGAGCCCGCGTACTCTTCACTTCGACCAGCACGGCAACGAGGAGGACCTACGGGTCAACCTTGATGCTCTGGAGGAGAAACGCGAGCTCGCCTTCATAAACGAAGTCAAGTACAAGTGCCAGGTCGCACGATACTACAACAAGAGGGTAAAAGCCTCCACACTCCAAGTAGGCGACCTCGTCCTACGAAATAATGAAGCCAGTAGAGCCGAGCGTCTTAACAAGCTAGATCCGACATGGGAAGGTCCATACCGCGTTCACGAGGACCTCGGCAAAGGGGCCTATAAGCTTGCTCACCTATCCGGAGCCCTTATTCCCCGAACCTGGCATATCACTCATTTGAGGAGGTATTTTACATAGCTTTGATTTCAGATCGGCATCATGTTTAGCCCTCTTTTCGTTTTTCCGAAGTGCGATGTCATTTACTTATCAATAAAACATTTGTTTTTCTAATGAGTATTTCACTTCGTCTCGTCTTATATATATGTGAACATTCATTCGGATAAACCACAATTAACCTTCAAAAGGGGACGCCCTTGCGAAGATGGCACATACAGACAACTCATGAACTTGAACGTCTAAGTGCAAGGCATACAGATTACTCATTAAATTGAACGTCTACATGCAAAGCATACAGATAACTCATTAAATTGATCATCTACATGCAAACGATGTCCAGATCGGATCTCGTCAATTTATACCCCTTTATTTGGGAAGATATACACTTCGGTAACAGTATGAATACATTTACGGCTAAAACCAAGTCCTAAGCTATATTTGTACCTCTCTAGGGGGAAGATATACACTTCGGTACAAAGCCTAAATACATTCACTACTATACGCCAAGTCCTAAGCTATATACAACTCACTCTGGCTTCGGAGTTCCACCTCGCCAAGTCTTACTGAAGCTGCACCAGTTCGAGACAAAATCCCCGGGTCGGTGATGAACACCCGGGATGAACTCGGTGTCTTCCACCCAGTCGACGAGGTCGGCTCCACCACGGCCTACTCCAGCCGCACTTTGAACCGGTGCAGATGGGTCCCGACCTGAAAGGGGCACTCCCGGAATCGAGGTCGAACTGTGGCCCCTTGAGCTTGTTTCCTGGCCAGGGTTACGACCCCACCCCCGACCTACCGCCCTCCATTGCCGACCTGAGATCCTCGGGCGCCTCGCACCTACCGACGACCGACCCCTGGTTGCTCCCATCTTGGCCGGACCCAGCAACCGGAGCACTTCGGCATGGTCACCATAGCCGCCTCCCACCTCGGGCTTTTCAACGCTTGGGCCAGCTGCGGACTCACTGCGGGGCGGTGGCATGCATCGCTTGCGGACGAGCTCGTAGATCTGGACGTACTTCACAATGGAGTCGAGGCAATCTTTAAAATTTTTGCTATTGGGCCCCTCCTCGTCCCTTAGCACCATGCCTTCGGCGAGCAAGCTCTGCACTCGATCATCGGCCTCTGATATGGTTACTCCACCAGATCGATGGATCACCTCTTCATATTCAGCGTGTTCCTCCGAGATCCGAGCGCCTTCTCCGTCGTCACCGAGCCGCCCTCACATTGAATTAAGCGCCCCGAATCACATCGGCAGATAAATCCACCGGACTTGAGATGTATGATCCTTAGCTTTAGAGTCTCATTCTCGGCCGGAAAGGCGGGCCACCGCATTCGACCTCTTGTAGTTTCTTCTTCACCCGGTAGATGGCCGAGTCAAGGTCCATGTTGGCCAAGTCCGGGTCACCGGCAGATCGGCTCCTCCAAAACAAGACCTCTTCGTCCTTCTCGCCAAGGCACCTCGGCCTCTTTAGCTTGGTCAACAAATCATGATCGAGTCCGAGGTATTGAGAAGTGGAGTGCTAAAAATAAAGGGACAACACAAATTTCAAAAGTTGTATTTATTATTATTCAACAAGTGGGAAACTTTACAAGCTCGGGATCCTATCGACCGAAAAATCAACCTATTACGAAGGTCCACCGACCTCGTGCTCTTTACCGGCTCATTGGCCTCCTCACGACCTTGCCGCTGCTGCCGCTGCTGCAGGTTGACCCCTTCGAAGGGAGCTCGAGATCGGCCCCTTCCTGCTTTCACCCGCACCTCGCGAGAAGTTCCCGAAACTCGTGGTCTTCATCCACCTTGATCGAGCTACGGCCTCGGCCGGCGGAAGGGAGGTGGAAGCGCCAAAGCCTCCAAAGACAGGAAGGAGCCGACCTTGAGATCACCCGGCGTACTCCTTGTACATTGCTCGGGAGCGACCTCGACCCAGCCATGCTTGACCTTGTCGAAGTCAGGCATGGCGGCCGCCAGCTCCTCCAGGTGGTCTGACACCACCCGTGTCCTGAGCACGGCGGTCAGGTCGGAGATGAAGGCTGAGAAGCTCTCCGACTCGACGAGCTTGCTGGCGAAGGCCCTCAACATTGGCCCCGACCGCCAAAGACGACACCTCCTCTCGTCGGCGAGATCCTTCTTCGCCCACCGCCTCCTCGCCTCCTCAAGCTTCCTTGAGCGACCTCCGCCCAAAGCTTTCTTCGTATGCCTCGGCAAGAACCTTGCGGCATTAGCTTCCACCGCAGGTGCCACAACAAGGCCAAGATCGGCGCCTGCCGTGCAAAGAAGCTCCCGCCCAATGCCTCACACCGAGCGTAGCTCTCGGTGATGTACCCGATAGCATGGTGCAGCTCACAATCACCGAGCTCACTTCGAAGAACAACCTGGTCAAGACACATCACGTAATGTATAAGAACAAATATGAAAGAGATTTATACCTTGGGGAGGGATAAGGTCGAGCTGAAGGCCGGCACCTCATACCCGATACGGGCTTGAGTGTGTTTCTCCGATGCCGGACTCAACCCCGACCGAGGAGCCATCATTAGTTGGTTAAGATCGTCAACCACCACGGGGGGCTTGGCAGACTCGGTCCGCCTCGTCTTCTTCTTCGGGGACGCCTTGCTCGGCGATGATGAGCCCTTATTTCGCGGCTCCAGCTTCACTGCACAACAGAAGAAAATCTTGTTAACACAGCGAGATCGGACATATAAGGAATAACAAGAAGAGGGTGCCCTCACCCAGCTCCGACCCCGACCCTGGGGGCTTTGACCTGTGTATGCTCAGTCCGGCATTATTCAGGTCGTTCTCGGTGAACCCTACGGAAACTTCACCGAGCATGTTGAGCTGGTCCTCTACGTAGCCGAGGGGTTTCACTTTCATATCCTTCATTCTACCCAACCCCCACTCGTAGCTCGGGTGCCCATCAGCCCACAAAAAGAAGTATTTACTTTGCCACTGCGGCACTTGGAGGCGAATACCCTAAACGATCGCCGAGGCAAAAAATAGTACACACCTTCCGCATTTCTTGGCTAAAAATCGCATCAAAACTTCGAAGGAGAACTCCTCAGCTAGGCCATAACAGGAAAGCCCCATCCCAACCACCGACCTAATGGAATTTGGGGTAAATTGGCATATGGGAATTTGGAAATATTCCTGAATGTGCAAAAAATGGGCTAACTAAACCTAAGACCAGCCCTCATAGCGTCTACATAAACCGTTATGAACCCCTCGGGAGGAGCCAAAGCTCGGTCACGGGATCCCTGCGCACCACTGTGCCTCCGCGGAAGGTGGCATTCTGCGCTTTACTCAAATTACGTCGGCGGTCGAGACGATCTGCGTCCCGACCTTATAATCATCAGCGGGGATACTTGGCACCCTAGCGCTAATACCCAAATGACCTACCCCCCAAGGTATGACACATATAATCCCTGATCTCAATAACGCTATCGGGAGGGAGGGATGAATGGGCAGACGAAGACCCCAACAAAGAAGAAGATGCAGAAGTCATACTTACTTTTATAGAAAGGATTTCGCTTCTCGACGAAATTGAGAAATATTTCCGGCAAACTCGAAAATCGGTCTTTTTCTTTTGCTCGAACGATGGGGAGAAGAAAGTGAACAGTTTCCTCATTAGGGCCTATTTATAGTACGAATGGGCGCCCAAACTTGTCGTTTAAACTTCCCACGTGGCTAATTACGATTTGATGTGGAGTAGACGCACGCACGCATTTCAAGCACCCAACAACCGTCTGACGCGTATGACGTGATCAGGGACGCGCTGACACACCGGTCTAATCGAGCAATCATCACTCTGACTTCGGACCTCGGCGTCGTACTTCCAAGCGACGTCGCTATCCAACGTCAGACGTCTCAGGTCGAACCTCGGTATCATCCAGAAGGATATCTTTATCCAGCTCGGACCTCGGTATCATCCAGAAGGATATCGCCGTCCAGCTCGGATCTCGGAATTACCCAGGTAGGTATCGCTATCCAGGTCGGACCTCGACATCCTCCTGCAGGACGTCTTTTTCCAATGACAGACGACTCAGTTCGGTCCTCCACAAGCGGGGCATGCCCAGAACGACAGATCGCTCAACTCAGTTCGGACCCAAATCGTCAGATACACCCTCACGTCAAAAAGATAACACCTTCGACAACAACCTCAGCCAAGCACCAACCAGCCTCGACAAAATACAATCCTCACCTCACCTCGGCATAGTTGTTACTCGACTATTTGGGGGGGCTATGATGGGATATGGCCCAATCGCTCAGGCCCACTGGCAAGCCCAAACGAGCTGGGCTTGACCTAACGGCCCCATGCGGTTAAGTCTAAAGCCCAACGTCTAAACCCTAATCAAGACAAAGTCAGAGGCGCATATCGTGGCTAGTTATGGAGGGAGATCGTGGTCAGTTATGGAAGGAGATCGTGATCCCACAAATTAAGGGATCCGGTACAAGATCCATAAATATGTATAAATAGAGGTTAAATCGACGGTAGAAGGGTTGGCAACTTATTGAATACTAGAGCTTTTTAGATACAATCATTGTAATCGGATTATAGTGAAAGTATTGAGGATCATCACCTCCGTGGACGTAGATCTCATTCTTGATCGAACCACGTAAAAACCACTTGTGTTCTCTACTGCTTTACATAAATCTCGTCTATTTACATACACTAGATTTATCACATACCAAACTGCTCTACTATTTTTTCTACGGGGTAATAAAATGCTCCACTATTGATATGTGACACGATGCTACTAGCCTCCAATTGTCACTACAAATTTTAGCAAAATCCGCCAACCCTCAAACCCACCTCTACTCAGCCAACCAAAAAAAAGAGGAAAAAAAAGAAAAAAAAAAGACAAAAATCAAAGGATCTACAATTATATGAAATATGACAAAATAATTTTTTTTGGGTAGCATGAATTTACTCTTTAGCACCAGACTGAAAGTAAGGGTGCCTTTGATGGTAAAAGTAATAAATCAATTTTTTTGATGCCGCATAAACATCATATCAATATTTGAAATTTATAAAATTTTCTCCAATTATATTCATACAAAATCAACTTTTATATGGATCATGCTATAATATACACACAACTATACTTATGTATGTATAATCATTTATTTTTATTTATAATATTTGTAATATGTAATTCGAATTGTATTTTTTATGATTTTTATGTAGAATAAAATCTATTCCGATCTTTAATTACCTTGAATATATTTTAATAGATCTAAATTAAATATTAAAAAACTAAAAATAAAAAGAAGAAAAAAATAATGGTACCCAAGAAAAAGTGAAAAATGAAGAAGCTAACTTCTTGTTTGAGAAGTAGAAGCCAACTTTTTAACACATCATTTTTACTACAATAATAAAGAATTTACTATAATAATACAGAAGTTACTTCCAAGGAAACCTCCCATTTTATTCAACCGTATGTTGCAAACGGTGTAAATCATTTTTCAACCTTTTTTTCTCATGCACACCCACACAAATCTACAAACACTCTGCTACATAGCTTAACATATCATATCTATGCAAGGATACGGAGGAACCGACTTATGACATGGAGGAAATTATTGGAGCATTTGAGGCCTTTTATACTGATCTCTTTGGTGTGAAGGTTCCCACGAGTGGCTTCGACCCTACCGTGTTTGAGGAGGGACCCCGGCTCGATGCAGAAGATGGGATGGATATGGTTATGGAGGTGTCATAGATGGAGATTAAGAATGCATTGTTCGACATTGCGAGTGAGAAGGCGCTGGGAGCGGATGGCTACCCTTTAGCCTTCTTCAAAGAGAATTGGGATATTGTGGGCCACGACGTTGTTTTGGCTGTGCGGGATTTCTTCGAGAAGGGGGTCCTGTTGAGGGAGTTAAACCATTCGGTGGTCACTCTTATTCATAAGAAGCATCACAATCCCACTGTTGCTGACTTCAGACCGATTGCTTGCACCAATGTCGTCTATAAGACTATCACGAAGATCCTGACCGAAATGATGGCGTCTTTGATGGGCAAGATCATTGATCCTGCACGGTCAGATTTTGTGAGAGGTAGGAACATCTCAGACAACATCTTCTTGGCTCAGGAATTGATTAGAGGCTAAGAGAGGAAACAGATTACACCGAGATGCATGATTAAGATTGACCTTCAGAAGGCATACGATTCGATCTCTTGGGAGTTCCTCAGACGGGCATTGGATGGTCTGGGTTTTCACCCATGCTTCACCTATTGGATCATGACATGCATCACCTCGGCAACTTATACTCTGGCAATTAATGGAGGGACTCATGGGTTCATCACTGGGCAGCGAGGGCTTAGGCAGGGTGACCCGATGTCACCAACTTTGTTCCTTTGTTGCATGGAGTACCTCTTGAGGATGTTGAAGAAACGAACAAGGGAGTTGGATTTTCAATATCATCCTAAGTGTAGTACTTCGACGCTCTCGCATCTTGCCTTCGCTGATGATTTGTTACTCTTTGGCAGGGTGACATTGCATCAATGGAGGTGCTTGCAGATGCTCTTGGGGACTTCTCTCTCGCTTCGGGGCTGAAGATTAATAATCACAAGTCCTTGATATTCATGGCGGGAGTTCGACCATTTGAGAAGTAGGCGATCTTAGATCTGTTCGGCTTCCCTTGGGAGAACTTCCGATAAGATATCTTGGTATCCCTCTATCTTCGAGGAAACTAGGAGTCACTCAGTATAGTGGACTAGTGGAGAAGACAGCGTCTTGTATCCACCGTTGGTCTAATTTAAATTTATCTATTGCAGGACGGTTGGAGTTGATTCGATCGGTGTTACAAGGCGTGGAGTGCTTCTGGTTGCAGGTTCTACCTCTTTCGGTCACCGTCATTGATCGGATCAATATGATGGCTAGGAGGTTCCTATGGGGTTCGACCCATTGTCCTGTTGCTTGGAAAGTTGTCTGTCTACCAAATGATGAAGGAGGTTCAGGTCTACGAGATCTCTCGACTCGGAACAAGGCTTTACTGGCAAAGACTTTGTGGAACATCCATACCAAGAAGGACTCCCTATGGATTCAGTGGATCCATGCAGAGTATCTGACAGCCACCACAATATGGGAGTTTCATACTCATATTCGTGTATCCCCTCTCTTTAAGAATATCCTCACCCTTCGTGATCATATTTTGCAGGATTCTGGAGGTGATCATTATAGAGCTGTAGAGTTACTCGAGAGTTTGTTTGGCACCAAAGGAACAGGGGCCGCCTACCACTATCTCTGAGAGAAGGGTGAGAGGCAGTTCTGGCACAAGGCGATATGGAAAGACTGCATCCCGTCTAAGTTTGCCATCACCATGTGGCTTGCCATGAGAGAAAGACTTAAGACAGTGGACAGACTTCGACACATGAGTATATCACATGTATGTACAATTTGTAATACACATTTAGAGTCTCACGGTCACTTGTTTTTTGAGTGTAAGGGCACGGAGGCGGTATGGAGGCTTATTAGAGAATGGCTCCGCCTCCCGAGAAGGATGACTACCATTGCTAGTGCTATCAAGCACATCAAGAGGGAGAAGAAGACGGGGTCTGCAATCATTCTTCGAGCCAAGCAGATTGGTCTAGCAGCTGTGGTTAATCACATCTGGTATGCCCGCAACAAGCTTATCTTCGAAGACATCCCCTTCGATGTGAAGACCATTGTGAAGGTTATTCAGGAAGATGTTTATGCAGCTTTATATTTTTTGTATCCTGTGGACTTTGTTGCTTCTCATTTTGAGTTGGCTATGTAGTGACCCTAGGGATGTTTCGGTTTTGATATTGGATCCATTTTGGGATGCCATAAGTTGTACATCATCACTGTTATTGGAATTTGGGTGAGTGTGTTGAGTGATCGCTCCTTTTTCACACGTAAAAAGTGTAAGTATGGGGTGTGAGTATCGTATCCACAGAGATTGTATCACGAAAACATAGAAGCTAGCTCAACGACAATTCGTCATTATCCAAGCACGTAATTTGGGTGATAGGTTTAGGGGCGGAATTTAATCCAAAGCAAAGGTAACCAAGCGTAAATATAAATAAAGCAATAAAATCACGTAAGATAACTATGAAGAGACTAACCTAGGGATGCACCAATCCTATCCACAACGATGTTTATCCCGCTTATTATTAACCGCTTTAATCCGCATAAGACGGAAGATCACATATATAACCAACAACTTCGATTCGACAATTGCGGCGATTGATTACTAATTTTCCCTATCACGATTCGCCTCTAGAGGAAAATAAGCAACTCAAAAGGATCACTAAGAATCGCTTCCTCGAATGTCCTATCTCGATTCGACTCGAGGCTCATTCGTATCATGCATTCAAGATCGATTGACAATTAATACAATTACGTCATTAATCGGCAACTAGATATGCATCAAGATTGATCGAAATCAACACATATAAATAAGCACCATGAATCATGAATCAATGCCGGAAGGTAAATAACAATAGCGAGAATCACAACATATAGGATCGAATCATGCAAACCCAGGATTAGAACGGAAAACTAGCGGACATAATAAACGGAATGAAATACGATTTAACCATAAAAACGGAAATTAAATATATAAAACCCGTAGGGAAGCGTTGGATGAACAATGGTTGGTCTTGAATCCAATCCCAAGCGAACAAACGGAAAACAACGGAAAACGATCGGACAAAACGTTCGATCGAAAACGAAACGATAAACTAAACTAGAACAAAAAAAACAATACTAGAATTAAACTAAATGAAGACTAAAGCTAAAGAATGGAAAACCGAGGAAAAAGCAAGAAAACGAGTCCGGGCGATTGGTGCATTGGGCGAAAGGGCTCTTGCCTATTTATAGAAAAGGGTGGAAACCCCAATTTGCGCCTCGCGCCGCCTCATGATCGCTTCTCATGATCGCTAGCTCGACCACGAGCCATCTCCCGTGCTTCTTCTTCGCTCGCGGTCCCTCCTTCGCGCGTGGTACCTCATGACCGGCTAGCGGTCGCTAGCAATTCCGCACCGGTCGCGAAATCGTCCAGATGAGTTCTCTGCTGCTAGCTTAGCTCGCGGGCACGAGGTTGCGGTCGCGGCTCGGCCGGGTTCTCGCAGTGTTTCCTAGCGGCCGACTAGCGACCGCTAGGTGGTCGCTAGAATCATGGCAGTTGTATTACTTTCTCGTGCGTCGCTCCTTGCTTCGATTATCAACATATAAACCTACAAAACGTCAAAGGAACACCCAAGAGCAGTATCTTCTAGAAATAGATAAAACATTAAGAATCGATACATAAACGCACATTAAACGAGCTAAACTCATCTTCAAATATCAACTATAAACGTGTAAAATGCGCGTTTATCATTGAGGGACTGTTTCGGCCCAACCGAAACAATGCACCTTATGTGTTTGCATGCGTTCACAAACCCACCCTTTGTGCCCATCGATTACACTGCACTAGGGTACTCTTTTCCCCACTGGTCATGGGGTTTTTAATGAGGCATGTCCCTACTGCATCACTTAGGGGTTGTTGGGATTGTTCATTTATAGTTTTCCTAGTGTGAGCGAGTCGCTCTTTGATCTATGTGTTTTGGCCTATAGGTCCTTTTTGTTCTCACCCCATGCCTTGTTTTTTCGAAAATTTGGCTGTATCCCCCTCGGGTATACCTGAGTTCAGATTATAATATGTTTTACCTGTTTTATGTTATTTCATACGTTTTGACCCAAAAAAAAAAAAAGAAAGGGATTACTCAAAATTCATCGCTTCCGTTTTTTCACGTGTTCCATCTCGACAACTGCCTTTTCTCATACCTTACATGCTTTGTCACCGTCTCCTTTTTTGGCTTTGATTTGCGCTGCCTATTTTAAAGTATATAAATTCAATCATCTACTACTCATATTAATATCATATAATAACGGCTGCCAAATCCCTTTATCTTGACCGTGACAGACTTAATTTTATTTATCCTTAATCTAACTCAAATTTAAATATGTAAAAGTGGTCTCTCAAAAGTTTTATTTCATGCAAAATTATCTTAGAATAAAATAGCAAGCGGACGTGACGAGACTCATATTACATGATCCACGACGGTACGGCTTGGGAATGAAGTGTGTGACCTGTCAACATAAATCTGTACAACTCCAAAAATAGATTATACAAATCTACTTCAAACACAACCATTAAAGCTTTGCTCCATAATTTTTACTACATCTGGGTTGCGTTGAAGAAGACGATGAAGCTGCAGCCGCTTCTTCTAATCTTACTACTCCACTATTACCTCATCCTCGCATTCTATTCATCATCTTCTTCTTCTTCTTTTTTCCCCACACAAATGTTTTGGTTCCCGCCGATGCATCTGTAATACTCCATTTCAAGTCCAAAGCCGATTTGCTGAATAAATTGGATTTTCCCCCCAAAACCGGCTTCGCATTCTGCAAATGGCAAGGAGTCTACTGTTCCCATTCCAGAGCGATTCAAATCGTAGTCCAGAACGCCAATCTCGGCGGCGTTTTCGCTCCGAACTCGCTGAGTCAGCTCGCGGAGCTCCGAGTCCTCAGCCTGCAGAACAACTCGCTCACAGGTCCAATCCCCGATCTCTCCGGTCTGGTCAACCTCAAAGCGCTTTTTCTCTAGCGTAACTACTTCTCCGGCGCGGTTCCTCCCTCCATTTCCACCCTCCACCGCCTCAAAACCGTCGATCTTTCCTACAACATGCTGGCTGGCTCGATACCCCCCTCTCTCAACGGTCTGGACCAGCTGTACTGTACTATCTAGGGCTCGACTTCAACCGGTTCAACGGCTCGGTCCCGCCGCTGAACCAGTCGTCGCTCCAAATCTTCCACGTCTCCCATAATGACCTCACCGGCGCGATCCCGGTCACGCCGGATCTCTCCCGCTTCAATACGACGTCGTTCTCGCTGAACTCCGGTCTCCGTGGCGAGATCAGCCACAATGAATGCCGCTCCGACCGGCCGTTCTTCGGCCCACCAGCGACCATGCGGCGCCGCCGCGAGCGTACGTGGAGGCGCTCGGCCAGACCGCGCAGTTGGAGGGTTCTGGCGCCTCGATGCGGCAGCACAAGACGGCTGCATTGGTGGTCGGGTTCTCGATGGGGGATGCTTGCATTTTTATGATTTCGTTAATTTGCGTCGGCCTCGCCGCGAGGAGGTGGAGGAGCCCGCTGGAGAAAGGTGAGAACACGAAGATCGGGCTCGAGCCGAGGGTTACGGGGAACGCGGAAGCCGTGATGAGAATCGAGGAGGAGAACAATTGAGCTGGCGTAGAAGGTGAAAGAGTGCAGGAGGTGAAGCAGCAGCAGTAGCTTATGGTGGGGAAGACTGGGAGCCTGGTATTCTGCAATGGGGGAGGCGGCGGTGTACACGCTGGACCAGCTGATGCGCGCGTCGGTGGAGTTGCTGGGGAGGGGGACAGCCGTCTCATCGTCACCGTGAAGAGGCTGGACGCCGCGAAGCAGGAGGTCTTCGTGTTGTTGTTTTTTGACCCATGAGCAAAGCGCATGAGTCCATGAAAAATTTAGGGGCGGATGCAGGTATACCCAGATCTCATAAGAGATATGCATATACCCAATGGGATAAAAACACGCAAAATCGGGTGGGTTTATATTGTATGGACAAATATACCTCATGGTGGACTTTGTTTTCTGTGTAAAATAACGAGCGGATTAAAAAATGGAAAGGGAGCTCGGTCGGATTCCGATGAAAAGACCGGAATCCGACCGGAATCCGACCGGAAAGAACGGAATCCGATCGGTACGACCGGATTCCGATCGGTTTTTTTTTTTTAATTTTATCGCCTCAATAAGTGCTTTGAATTTTCTCTCAAATTATTGTAGCATTCAATTCATTCACGTGAAATATATATAATGCCGAATTTAGTACAATAATAGGTCCGATTTCTTGTTATTCTGATGAATTTGTACAATAATGAGTCTCGAATTCATTGTAGCTACGGTAATTTCACGTGAATGATACATGCACATCCATTATTTGTTGTTGTTTACCTTCATAAAATTTGACGAATTCATTCATTCATTCATTCATTCACATCTCATATCTTCATTTTCCAAAATTTTCTATTGAAGTTGAGCGGTATTTGAAGGAAAACCACGGAGAATTCAATCATTTTCCAATATCAAAGGTAATTCGCCAAGAACCCCAAAGAATAATATACTATATTTACATGTACGTATATTTTGATTGGGAATTTTGTTTTAATATTTTATTTATTCTTTCTTTATGTAGATGGACAATTGGAAATTCATTCTTGTGAATTATGGTGGAGAGTTTGATAGTGATTATGCGTATATTGGCGGTATCAACAAATTGCCCAAATTCGGATCGTTTTCTTTGCGACCTCATATACTATATCAATCACGTATTGCGGGCGATGAATTGAGCACGGATTATCAATTATTTTATTTATCCACATCTCGATATGGTCGGATAATAAAATCATTGTTAACCGATGATGAACTGTTTGCTCGATTGTGCGTATGCGAAGAATATCCACGCAGCGTTTATGTAGTTCACAACACTACAAATATTGCGAGTGGATCAAACCCGGAGAGCCCAATCATTTGCAAGAAGAATATTCACAAAATGTTCCAAGTATGCTTTACGGTGATTGGTTTTACGAATCCCAAAGGCACGCTACGGAGACAACAAGGCCAACAACTCCTATTCGGAATGATGATGTTGATGGAGAAGATGAAGAAGAAGAATATGTACACGAGACCAAGATCTCGAAGAGACCGACTCGAGATACCTCAAACGACCATCCCGAACAATCAATTTTAAATAATACGTTTATTGATTTTGCGGGATGGATTCAAGAAGGCGAGGACTTCCCAAACTATTATCTTTGATTAATCCAAGCACCTATCCGTAAGATGTCAACCCACCCGATCTTTGAAGAACTAACTAATCGGTTAGTTCCGGTCATTCCGCTCAACGTTGCGACCTCACTTGTTGCTAGTGAAATGGACCCGACAAGGGATGGAGAATTGAGTAGTAATTCATATTATTATAGCAAAGATGACCTCTATCTTCTTTGTTGGTGTGTGGCGTATGGGCGAGGCGGAATCGTTGTTGGTCGTTCGGATACAACACGATGACATTTAAATGCAAGCACTCGAGAGGTGTAATTTTGAGTTCTGAGTACGCCCAACGAGGTAATATTTGGAAAGTTTATAAGTTTATATCGAACACAAATGCCACCGTGATTTGGGTTGTGTTGGACCATTGAAGGTTCGTTTAAAGATAGTTCAACAGTATTATGCTCGAAAAATGCGCTGTGGTGAAATCATGAAGCTAAATCAATTATGGTGAGTTGAAACATGATTTTGGTATCCGCATCGGTTATGATGTGGCGTTGCTGAGTCCGACATACAGCGATTGAGTTGATATACGGTCGGCATGATCGGTCATTCCAAATCTTTGCCAGTTATCTGCGGATGTTGACACGCATTTAATCCGGTACATTTACCGATTATGAGGTCGATGGTGATGGTCGATTCCGCATCATTCGTTGCTCTCGCTGCATCTATTGCCCTTCTATTTTGTTTGAGACCGATTGATCGTCGTAGATGGTACTCACCTCGAGGAAAGAATAAGGGAATTTTATTTGTTGCGATAACGAAGGATGCCAATGAGCAAGTGTTCCGTTGGCGTATGGTGTTGGGCGATTGAGAATGATGAATCTTGTTCATGGTTTATCTCACGCATCCAACGGGTATTTGGAAATCTTGGAAAACTCTTAATTGTCTCGGACGCTGCGTGTCCATAGCTAACGCCATCGAGAGTATTTCCACAAGCTCATCACGCCTTATGCTTCTACCACTTCTTGAACAAGATCAAACAGTTTCGTGGCGGATGCTTGTGGTGGAAATATTCCAAGAAGTTCGCTTATGCATACGAGCCTGACAATACCAACGTGCTATGTCTGCTATCGAAAGCATAAATGATAAAGCATACCACAAACCGCTCCGTGTGGGACCGAGAAAAATGGGCCTGTTCAAAGTCCCCGTGAGCCGTTTTAGCTTCTTAACATCAAATGCAGTGAGTCATTTAACTCTCGATTATTATGGGCGAGGTGTCTTCCAATATGCTCAATGTTGGAGGCAATCGGACTTGTAATTGAGAAGTGGTTCAACGATAGGCGGCGGCGAAGACGTGGGTCGGACAACTATCTCACCGAGGAAACGGTGAAAAAGCTTACGATAGCGGTGTCCAAAAGTCGTCGTTACTCTACGATGAGGTCTACAAATGCAAAATATAGGGTGCGATCGGCGTTAGGAACTTCAGTCGATCTTCAACTAAAATCGTGTGATTGTCGAGAATTTAACCAAGACGGGTTGCCGTGTTCACACGCAATTGCTGCCATTAAGTAAGTTTTAATACTAATACTACACGTCGTTTATTTTTCATGTAACTCATACTAATACTTTTCATCGACGGTGAGGCCGAGAATCCATCCACAATTCGTCGAATCATACTACACGACCAACACTTTAATTGAGACATACGGTGGTGCGATGAATCATGTCCTCAATACAATGAGTGGTCGGTTCCAAATGAGGTAGCTCAGCGAATGTATTGCCTCTATTGTGACAAGACAGTGGGGCGACCTAGAACAAGTCGGATTCCATCCTGTGGTGAAAGGTCTACAAGAAGAGTGCCTACAAGCGATATAGGAGAATCGTCTAACGAGAGCCGAGCACCAAAGAAATGCAAATCATTGTAGGGAACCGGGACATACACGAAGGAAATGTCCAAATCGAATAAATGAAGCATAAGCGATTAATTAAAGTTGTATTTTTTTTAATATTTTGAAATATTATATTCGACACCTTTTATTGTTATTCTTCTTTATATCTTGTGCTATAATAATAATAATAATAATAATAATAATAATAATAATAATAATAATAATAATAATAATAATAATAATAATAATAAAACTTCTTCACACTTTCAATTAGTGCATACGGATCTTTGGGGTCCAAGTTCTACCACGTCTATTGAAGGGTTCAAGTATTACATACATTTTGTTGATGACTATACTAGGTTTACTTGGATATTTCCCTTACGTACTAAATGTGAAGTTTGAAATGTATCGTATCGTACAAAACGTGATCATGTATCGTATAAAAACATGAACTAAATTACACAGTGATTTTTTAAAATCATAAATAGTTAGGAGTTTAAATAAATAAAAATAGAAGCAACTATAGGAGTTTAAAATCTTAAATAGTTATTAATTTAGAAATATTAATAAAGCGAAATTTAAGATATTACACATTTAAATTTACATATCTAAGTGTCTTCACACAACTCAAAAATAAAGCGACTATAATTTTCCTATATCTTTGGATGGTGAGTATTCCCCAAGTAATACTCGGCGATCCGGATATCACACGTTCAACGTACATGCATGCATATGGACCACAAGCGGCCGTCTTTTTGGGAGAAGCGGTTAGCGGTGACGGATAGATAATTCAGTGGCACGGTTTTTTCGATATGCCCGATCGTTGAACCTCCATAATCGACTTCATCCAAGACGAATCCAAATAAATGCAATATCGGAGCCATCTGTGGTAGCGTTTTCTCTTCGCATGATCTTCTAATCTCCAATATATCGAATCATATAGATCAAGCGTCCATCAAGCATTCTCGATAACAAATGACGACGTAGTGTCCATCGATAAGGATAGGTATAATCACCTATATAACACAATTATTACAAAATATATGAATTATTAAAACAAATATATTAAAATTTAAATATAACATGATATTGAATTACAAAATCACTGTTGCATGTTGGACCAATCGGTCATAGTGGATACTCCGTCGTGCCCTTGATCGTGAAATAATACTCTCGGGCACCTTCCAACCGCTTGAACAAGATTCCCAACCAACTTGAAGGATTCGCTATTGAGACATTCAAATGATTTAATCGGACATTGAATTGAGCAAAGCAATAAATAAATAAATGTAAATTATTGGAAAATCAATACTTACATAGAAGTCGGTGTCCAATACAATCGTGTTTGCATTGTTCATGGTGGACAATACAAGATCGCCTTGATCGACCTCACTCTACTCGTCGTCATGAATGGATCAATCGTCACAATAAGAACAATTGAATGTATAAGTATTAATCAATCAATTCAACTAAAATAAATTACGAATACTTAGAAATTCAAAATACTTACGTCTCAAGATAATAAGCTGGTCGGCTTAAGAATATCCATGAAAATGACCGACTAAGAACTCCACCACTCTCGAAAAGCATCACCGTGCGTGGAGGCGGGCTTTAAGGAAGACTTTGAAGTTACGTACTAACGTCGGATCAAGTTCACGCGGTTTGCCAAGAACAACATATGGAGATGCTAGGGCCATCGATGGGAATCGCCGCCGCCACTCTTCCGGGTACACACCAACGGTGTCACCACAGTGCTCGCCCGTCCTTCGGTCGTCCCGATGTGATCCTCGAGTAGGCATCCCTAAAGTCATCCACTTGGTGTCCATAATCGGACATTCCTATAGTAGTGGATCATGCGGGACTTGAGGTCATCCCAATCGACACAATCTGCGAGAAAATATCATTTGACTTAGAAATATTTAAATAAACACAAAATATTTAAATTATTTAATTAAATTACACTTACTTGTCCACAATCACTAAAATATCAAACATATCGGTGAATGAAGTGAAGGTGGTGCGATAAGAAGCGGAGGTGGCTCACGATAGTAAGCAGGAGGTGGTCAGCGATGGGAGGCGGAGGTGGCTCACGATAGTAGCGGGAGGTGGGCTGGCGATAGGAGGCGAGGAGGTGGGCTGGCGATAGGAGGCGGGAGGTGGTGGCGATAGGAAGTATAAGGTGGCTCCTGATAGGAAGCACGAGGTGGCTCCTGATAGGATGGCATGGCCTCGATCTACCAAACTCGTGCACGTAATGTCGGTGGCGCTCGCATGTCCGCCATCACCGGTGATTCCGTGCCTCATCAACTGATTGCCGTGCCACGGGATGAGTATGATGATCGGATGGAGAATGGGTCGGTGTACGTCGTGAAGGACGATGACGGTAAGCACCAATCAACTCCTTAAACCAACCCTTCAACTTCGTCGTCATCCGTACCTCAACCCGGTCAAGTGCTTCTTGATAGCTCGGTCACCCTCGAGCATGCCTCTGATAGGTCCTCTAGGGCCGGCGATCACTAGGTCGTGGGTGATCGCTACTCGAGGAAGAAGTCGGAGGATGGCCCGTTTACGCCGCTGCTCGACGAGATGTGGACGGTGCTCTCCGATCGAGCCCTCGATACCATGTGCTTGTTGTGCTCTGCCTCCTCAATAATATGCCGTCGTGCACCACGCCTCGGATGCGAACGAGAAGTACCCTCGAGGCACGAGAATTCCCACATCGTCATCACTAATCACTTTCGTGCTCGTGGAAACTGCTCCCCATCCCTCAACGGATTTTGTGGCTCTATATAGGGCACACCAAACGCCTCGTCGTGTCGGAGTGATACCCAGTACCATGTGTCCATTTCTTCTTCCGTAGCCAGTATCATCTGAATATGCTGATAATCCTATATACAATTCAAATAAACAAGACTTAATCAAAATTATAATAAAAAATTATAACACAAATTTTAGGATATGTAAAAAGTAGTACCTGAGATTCAAACAAAATCGATAAATCATCGACTGAGGACTTGCTCTTGAACCTCCATCTCAAGCATCTAGGGTAGGCAAACTGGTCTACATATTTCCCAACAGCCCCACCCAGACCAGGTATGATCTCGAGCGACCAAACAACCAATGCCCAAGCTGGTCCATAAAAATGGTATTTCTTCTTCGGTTGAATTTGAAATAAGTAGTAGCGCATACACTGATACGAATATGCACCCCACGGAAATCTAGAGAATAAATCCAAATCATCGACCAATGCCCAGACCCACGACTCCACCAGTACTCTGGGATCTACAGATAATAGCATCCCGTATAACATAATAATATGTGCAGCACGGAGGTATAAACTACCATCCGCATCATCTATATGCACGCTCCTATCAGAAAAACGCTCTACTAAGTCCGCAATAGATATATGGTCAGAACGGCAGAAAGCTCTAAACACTCGAACACGTTGCAACCGGTGCTCTCTACTAAGATTGAAAGACGAGCTTCCAAAACTTAAACCGGTGACTAGTGCATAGTCATGAACAGTAAAACAAATGCTCCGTCCGTTCATATGAAACCATACTAGACCATCATTCGTCATAATCTGACGGGAAATCACGTGGTGCAAAGCCGTGATATTTTTTGCACCAGGCTTCCAGTTAAGTAAATGATCGAAGCATCCACTAGCAAACCTATCCAGTAACTCTTCACCACCAATCTCCAATAATCTAGTCTTAATGATATCTAAATAATTGATCCTATAATATGTGCTAATTTGGACCACAACATTAATCATCTCGGGTCTCACATAATCAACATAACCCTAACAATAAAAACAATAAAGTGTATAAATATCATAAAAATAAAACATATAATAAAGCATAATAACACGTTTAGCATAATTAAGCATAATAAATCATAATATACATTTTAACATATTAAATAAATAATAGCATATTAAACGCATGTGTGCTAATTAAGTAGCGTGATTAACTAATAAATAAGCACGTTTAATTAATACATTATGATATTATCAATAAATAAGCACGTTTAACTAATAAATTATGATAAGCGAGTTAAGTCGGTGTGTGGGTCTTATTTACTTTTGCATTTGTAGATAAGCACGTTTAAAATTAATAAATTATGATAAGCAGATTTAACTAACTAATAAACCATAATAAACTATGATAAACTATGATAAGCAAGGTTAATTATGATAAGCAGATTTAATTAATAAACTAAGATAAGCAAGTTTAATTATGATAAGCAGATTTAACTAATAAACTATGATAATAAGCACGCGTTTAACTAATAAATTCAAAATAATAGCATAAGCACGTTTAACTAACTAAATAATAACTAAACTAACTAACCAAAATAAGAAATCCGATCGGTCCGTTTGACGGTCGGATTCCTTAAACACCGATCGGATTCGTCGAACGGACCGATCGGATTCCGCCGAGGAAAGCGAAGAGCGGCGTGCACGAGAAGCCATGGTGTGAGAATTCGGTGATGAGCTATCCGATCCGAGAGGCGAAGAGCGGCGAGAGTGATTTACGGGAGGAGAGTGAAGGGAGTCTCGAATCCGGAGGGTGAAATGAGAGGCGGGGTGTCGGTATATATTGAGGAAGAATCCGATCGGATAGAAGAATCCGATCGAATCCGATCGTCCGATCGGTCCGATCGGATTCCACTCAGTCAAAGATTCCCTGGGATTTGCGCAGCCTTTTCGTGCGCAGCGTGCGCAGCTTTATGTCAACTCGTTTGTTTTCAATGTTGAATCCGATCGGATCCGATCGGTAGAGAAGAATCCGATCGAATCCGATCGTCCGATCGGATTCTACTCCAAGTCAACTTTCCGATCATTGACAGCAGCTTTTTCAGCTTTTAGTCACCTCGTTCATCAGACAATGTTTTTTCAAGGCTATTTGGGGTATATCTTCCTGATTTTGCATGTTTTTATAACGATTGGGTATTTATTCATACCTTTTATGCCATTTGTGTAGTTTTCCCTATTGACACAAAAATTTATAAGAATTAAGAAAAGGGTCAGCCACTATTAGGCAAAAAATAGAGCAGTCAAAAAATAGCAAAGAAACAGAAAATTTTCGTAGCCTTTTCTTCTCGGACTTTCAGTGTGCAGCTTCAAAAAATTTCGTTTTTCGGAGATTGAACCTTTAGATCGCCGTGAATTTTGGACAGCAGCTTCACAGCATCTGGGCCAACATTTTGGACGGTGAAGATCGGATTTTGATGTTCGGATGTCGGATTTTCGTTGGTCTGAACAATGGAGAATTTTTGGTAATATTTTTCTTGATCTTTGCTCGTTTTTGATTCCATACAATTTGATGTGCTTATTTTCAAGTGTATGATGTTTTGTATGCCTCTAGTATAATTTAGAAAAGATTTTGTATTGCTCCATTGTTTATGATAGTGGATTTAAGCGGCTCTAGTAGTTCATTGATTTTTTCCTCTCTTTCATTTTGAGAGTTTTTTTTCCACGCTAAAATTTTGTGTCTCCTTATTGTTGAGTGCCTACTGTTTTGAGTTACGTATTAGTGCATTTAGACTACCCTATTTGTTTGCATCCTCAAATGTTCATACGAGTCGAGAAAGTTAGTTAAACGAAAATTGATTCCGTATTTGTTGTTACCATTTGTGGCTGTGTTTTTCCCATCACTTCGAGGGGCAGATAGGATGCACCGGCGGCCTGCGCCATCCCAATCTGGTGGCGCTGAGAGCTTATTTCCAGGCTAAGGAAGAACGCCTTCTGATCTATGATTATCACCCTAATGGCAGCCTCTTTTCTCTAATTCACGGTTAGTGCTTCTCTAATTCCTCTGTAATGATCGAGTTGGTAATTATATGGATTAAGAGATGATTAGTTAGTGTTGATTAATCCAATAGCTCAAATTGTGGCTGGGTTGTTGCTATTTTTTTTAGGATATGGGCAGCCATGAATTATTGAAGATAATTTCAAATTGGAGGTGACAGAAGTAAAGTGGCATAACGTACCACAACTGAAATAAAATTGAAGACCATTTAATAATTTGGGTAGGGATAATTGTAGCCTTTGTTTGGTTAGTATATGCTAAGCGTAAAATTTGTGATAAATTTTGAAGGACGACAATAGATTATGGTATGGAATAAGACATAATTGTGTGCAAATCAAGGTTGCAAGAGCATCTCTCTGGCTTAACCACCACGCTGGAGAATCAAGCGGACCACTCTAGGGAACTGATATTCATTAATTTATTGTTTTTGGAGCCTAGTTCTAGGCATACCGTTTTATTTCAGATCCTATACCTCGATAGAATAGACCAATTGATTACTATTCTTCATGCACTCACAAGTCCTTAATAGATATTTTCTGTTTCAAAAATGTATTTTCCGTTTTCTTTTTCTTTTAATGTTAAATAGAAATCCACAGTTGTAGAAAACCAAAGTGTAAAGAGGAAAAGCTGGAGAGAATACACTGGTTTTCTCTTTTTATTTCATCGAGGAACATTACAGAGATATCCCACTTATTTATACATGTAAACTAACAAACTCTTAACAGAAAATGAAAGGATTAACAGAAAGGAAGTTATCGTAACAAACATTCCACGTGGCACCATCAATGCTACATTATTTATGCAGAATAACACCATGCAACAATGCGTGCACAGCTCGCCATCCACCGCTTACCATCTTCGGCAACTCGTCTCCAAGAACAAGAACTCGTCTTCGGCACTGCTCCAAGCAGCTTCGCACTTCCACTCGGTGCAGATGCCTCGGTTGTCAGATGCGGATCATCCACCTCGACCTCGGCTACCGTATTATCCACCTCGGCCTCGGCTGCCGTAGTATGAGTATCAAGATCTTTACACCCCCCCGCAAGCTTGGACTGATGTATATCAATCAAGCCAAGCTTGAGTAATAGAACATGGAAACGAGGACCAGCCAACGCTTTTGTAAAGATATCAGCCAATTGAAGATGAGTGGACAAATAGAGTGGACAAATAAAACCAGCCTTGAATTGATCCCGAGCAAAATGACAGTCAATGTCTATATGTTTAGTTCGCTCATGAAACACCTGATTTTTGGTGATATGAATGGCCACTGTTTGTCGCGAGAAGAGAGGAATAGGCAAAGGGATGGAGAGAGAGAGATCACTACTCAAGTATGAGAGCCACAAAGAATCATGAATCAGTAGTGCTTAGAGCACGATATTCAGATTCAACAAGAAAGCAGAACCGTAGTCTCGCTTCTTACACTTCCAAGAAATCAAGCACTTCCCAAGAAATACACAATATCCGGTTAGAGATCGTCGGGAATCATGACAAGAAGCCCAGTCAGCATCACAAAAACCTTCAAGGCGAAAGGAACTAGAAGAAGAAAAGAATAAGCTAAGTGAGGGGCATCCTTTCAAATATTGAGAACATGCAGAGCGGCATCCCGTGATGTTGACATGGACGAGATACAAACTGACTTAATTGCTGAGTAGCATATGTGATATCGGTCCGTAAGATTCAAATAGAGTAGCTTACCAACCACCCTTCCGTATTTAACTGGATTCACAATGGGTGGAGATGATAAACCGGATAAGGCGTGACCACTAGGAAGTGGTGTGGAAGTGGACCTGCAGACAAGAAGTCCAAATGAATCAATAAGATCCAATATGTATTTGTGTTGATTCAACGAGGTACCGTAGATCCACGAGCAACTTCCATCCCGAAAATACTTAGCGGTCCAAGATCCTCGATTGAAAACGCTTGTCAAGAAAGACCTTAATTTCATCAATTAATGTTGCAGTTGCTCCAGTAATCAAGATGTCATCAACGTACACAAGTAAGCAAAGAAAAGATGTACCAGATCCTTTAGTAAAAAGGCAATGATCATGAGGAGATTGAGTAAAGCCAAAACTGAATAATTTTGAACAAAATTCAGCATTCCATTCCCTCGAGGCTTGCTTCAACCCATATAAACTTTTGGTAAGTTTGCATACCTGCCCCCTTTTCGCCTTAGTGTAACCCGGGAGAGGTGTCATGTATATCTCCTCATGAAGAAATACATGTAAGAAAGTGTTATTGACATCAACTTGATGTAGTGGCCACCCATTAATTGTAGCAACAGCAATAAGAAACCTCACAGTCACAAGCTTAGCTACGGGTGAAAATACCTCCAAGTAATCAATGCCGAATTCTTGATTGTAACCTTTGGCCACTAATCGAGCCTTATACCTTTGAATGCTTCCATCAGCACACAACTTTATTTTATACACCCATTTGCAGCCAATGGGCCTTTTGCCACTTGGCAAATCCACAACAATCCATGTTTCATTGCTTTCCAATGCTTCAAGTTCTCTTTCCATCGCAGCTATCCACTCTGCACTCAAGCTAGCAACTTTATAAGAGGTTGGCTCTTGAATGTTATTAACTTTAATAAGGAAAGCTGCATGTTGTGGTGTAAGACAAGGTGATAGAAGATAAGGAAATGTAGGTGGAGTCTTCAAGGAATTTGAATGAGTGACATGCGATGCTGAAAAATCGCTTCCATGGATAAAATCATTTAACCATGCGGTGGTTTGATCTGCCTTGTCCTTGACCGTGCGTAATCGATCGGGAATAACAGCAACATTGGGAACATGCACTTCACTTGATGTAGGCAATTCCGGTTGAATATCAGGATAATCTTGAATCTCCTCAGAGCAGACGTATGGATATTCAGCAACCACATCTCCATCCATTTGACTGCGTATAATTTCCTCTCCTGTATGAGAATTTAAGTCTCTTCTCTGCATAGAAGTAGCATTCTGAAAAGGATAAACATGAGGTAGGAATTTCACATCGCGTCCAACAAAAATCTGAGACTTGTCCATATCATACAAGAGAAATCCTTTTTGAAATGCAGCATATCCCAAAAAAATACATTTCAAACATCTACTATCAAATTTTGATCTATTTGGAGATGTGTCAGTCGCGTAAGCTAAACATCCAAATGGATTGATCTTTTCCAGAATTGGTGCTTTCCCATATAATATAGCAAATGGACAATTTCACTCTAACACTTGGCTAGGCATTCGATTTAACAACCACGTTTCCATAAGGAGAGAATACGACCAGGATTTTTGTGGAAGACCACTTTCAAACATCAAAGCACGTGCTATTTGAAGTACACTTCTATGTCTACGCTCAACAATTCCATTTTGTTGAGGTGAATATACGCAAGTTCTTTGATGAATAATACCATGATTTGAAAATAAATCACTCATGATCTTATTCACAAACTCGGATCCATTATCAGTTCGAATGAACTTGATAGATTTTCCAAAATGCGTTTTTATCATGTTGATATACTGCTTGATGACATAATGAACTTGATCCTTTGTAGATATCAAATAAGTCCAAGTCACTCTACTGTAGTCTTCAACCAATATAACCATATATCTAGCATTATCAACACACTCCACGCTATATGGCCCCCAAACATCAATATGAACAATTTCAAACAGTGATGTAGTTCTTCTATGTAGAATAGGAAAATTTGATCTAGTTTGCTTGGATCGAGCACATACCTCGCATTCCTTAAATGCTTCAATGTCAGCTGCTGAAATCAGTCCTTTAAACTCATCCATATGCTCCATAGTTTGTATAGATGGATGGCCAAGCATTCTGTGCCATTTCTTTATGTCTTCCCCAGATTTTGTTCTCACGGCATTGCAAGAGTTTGAATTATGAATGACGTACAGATTGCCATGCCTTCTCCTATCCCCATGATACATTTTGAATCCATCTTTTGAATAACACAGTGTGTTCCCAGGAAAACACACCTAGCCGAATTCTCCTTCACCAGTTGGGTGACATATATCAAATTATGAGTGAAGGTTGGCGCAAGAAGAACATTCTCCAGTTCAATGCTATCATTGATCTCCACATTTCCCACAAATGAAACCTCCTTTACACTGCCATTTGGAAGCTGTATCTTCTGCGGATTCTGGAGCTTTCTTCTGGTTTTCATCAGATCTTCATTGCAGCAAATATGGGTGCTCGCACCAGAGTCAATGATCCAGTTCTCTCTTTCAACCTCATCCATAATACCAAATGCGTAGTGTCCATCAAACTCCTTATGATTTACATTGTTCTGCACTAAATTTGCATTATAATCATGCTTTGTAGACTCAACTTGATTATCATTCACAAGTTTTCCCATGTATTTTGCGAGTTCTTCTTTTATCAATTTTCCAATAAGCACATTGGATCCAGTCTTGCCACCAGTATTATCTACATCATCTTCTCTGTTATTAACGCAACTACCTTCTGCAAAATTAACTTTCAATTTGCCTTTCGCATCCTTCTGCCTTTTGAACCACTCCGGATATCCGTGTAATCTAAAAATTCCTTTTCTTCGTGCCCCATCTTATTGCAGTGATTGCAAAATAGATTCATCCTTTCTTCTCTACTTCGTCTTCCTTTGTAGGAATATGCTTTCCCATTGTTAAAAGCTTTGTTACTGAATTGATGCACAACATTCATCGCCACAGAATTACTTGAATAGATTGAGCTTTCCACAGACATTTTCTGATCTTCAATTTTTAGGATCATCGAATAAGCTTTATCTACACTCGGTAGAGGATCTAGAAACAAAATTTGATTCCTAGTGTTCTCATATCCATCATTTAACCCATTGAGAAACTGCATTAATTTTTTATTTTCCTCTCGTTCAATCGCTGTATGCCTCGCATCACAGTTACAGATCAGAGGAGGCAACACCATCTCTAGCTCACTCCACATCGTAACAAGCTTATTAAAATACGTTAATACGCTTTGATTACCTTGGCTAAAGGCGCTGATTTCCCTTTGCAGACGTGCGATCTTAGGGCCATTGCTTTTCCCAAATCTATGATTCAAGGCATCCCATAGATCCTTAGTTTTATCAATGTGAACGAATGAATCTATCAATTCCTTAGAAATGGAGTTGATGATCCACGCAGATATCATGTAGTCAGCCTTGATCCATGCTTTATAGTGAGGCGAATTTGGCAACGGCTTCGGCAAGCTTCCGTCCAGAATCTCCAGTTTACTCTTAGCTCCTAGAGCTCGTTTGATAGATCTACTCCAATTCAGAAAGTTATTTCCATTTAATTGGAACGAAACCAGTTGCATACCCGGATGATCTCCATTATGCAACTGCAAAATCTCTCGAATTTGATTCTCCTCCATTTGATTAACTTCTTCCTCTCTGTCTGATGTATTATACAAAGATCTCGAGCTTCCTTCAGCTCCTTCTTCCTCTTCTTCTATGTGTGTATTTTCTTCTTCAAATAGAGTATTCCATGCTACCCTACGATTTTTCACCATTTATATTTGGATAGAATTAGCCAACATGGCTCTGATACCATGTAGAAAACCAAAGTGTAAAGAGAAAAGCTGGAGAGAATACACTGGTTTTCTCTTTTTATTTCATCGAGGAACATTACAGAGATATCCCACTTATTTATACATGTAAACTAACAAACTCTGAACAAAAAATGAAAGGAATAACAGAAATGAAGTTATCGTAACAAACATTCCACGTGGCACCATCAATGCTACATTCTTTATGCAGAATAACACCATGCAACAATGCGTGCACAGCTCGCCATCCAGCTCGCTTCAGCTCGTCTTCGGTAGCTCGTCTCCAGCAGCTCGCACTTCCACTCGGCTGCCGTATGCCTCGGCTGTCGTATGCCAGATCATCCACCTCGACCTCGGCTACCGTATTATCCACCTCGGCCTCGGCTGCCGTAGTATGAGTATCAAGATCTTTACAACAGTCACAAGTCATTAGTTCTATGAAATGAATTAATGATGGGTATGACATTGTACAGGATCGAAGTCAGCAAAGGCCAAACCACTTCACTGGACTTCATCCCTGAAAATGGCATAGGATGCAGCACAAGGTCTCTGCTACATCCACCAAGCTTGAAGGCTCGTCCACGGCAACCTCAAGTCGTCCAACGTGCTCCTCGGCTCCGACTTCGAGGCCTGCCTGACGGACTACTGCCTCATTGTCGTGGCCACCCCGGCCCCAAACGAGGACGCCGACTCCCTGGCCTACAGGGCTCCGGAGACCCTCCGGTCCCACCATGGGGAGGCCACGTCCAAGTCGGACGTGTACTCGTTTGGGGTTCTCCTGCTGGAGCTCCTGTCGGGGAAGCACCCATCGAAGCACCCGAATATGGTGCCCAATGAGATGATGAGGTGGCTGAGGTCTGTGAGGGAGAAAAGGGCGGGGAGAGCCGTCTCAAGATGCTGCTGGAGGTGGCGCTGGCGTGCAGAGTCGTGTCTCCGGGGCAGAGGCCGACGATGTAGCAAGTGCTCAAGATGATACAAGAGATTAAAGAGGTGATTTTGATGGAAGATAGTGAGTTCAACCCTAACCCTAGTGTGTAAATTTCTGCCGATTTTATAATATAAATGTGAGTAGGCAGTAGCAATAGCGCAACAGCTAAGATGTGGTATTGATGGTCCAATTCTGGTTAGTTATTGGTATTGGTTTTGCAATTTTGCGAGTGGTGTAATTGAGTAAGGAGTGGTAGGTGTTACCCTATTCATGACCCGGACTTATGCCACCTACAATAAATAAATGATATTTAGCTGCAAAAATACTCTTGTTGTAAGTTGTAACTCATAGCGGTAGTAGGTGGTCATTAGATGTCTCAAATTAATTCCAAGAAAGATAAAGTCTTTTCTCATTTACCATTATATTTGGCTACATGTGGACACCTTGAAATCCTTACCTCCAGACAGATCCTACCAGGACCTCGTTTTCAAGAATATACTGCCTTCCATTGTGTTCGTCAATTGAGGGCTAAATACTCAAATACTCAATTCTTTCATCGAATAAGTATCCTATATTGGAGGCGAATTTGATTTTGAAAAATGTTATATTTATAAATTTCATGGTAAAATGTGCACAGACTTTTCATTTTACTTTTTGTTCTTAATGCAAATTCTTTTACTTTTATACTTTCAATTTAATGATTAGGGGTAATATTATTTTTATACTTTCAATTTGACAGGGGTAATATATGTAAACTGTCAACATTCTTGGTATACGAGTTTTGACTATTGTGGACACTCCTTCACAATGGAGGGAGTATATCCTAAACTATCATTTTTTAAAAAAATTTATCCTGAATTATTGATTTGACCAATTAATACCCAAACTGTAGATAATGTATTTGACCAATTAATACCCAAACTATAGAATATAATACTATGCAGATATATACCTAGACTAATTTTCAATATTTGAAAGCTGGATAGGAGCATCACAAATTTGTCATGGCTTGACGTGAAACACATGTATAAAGACGAACAATTTTTTTAAGGCTATGTAAGTTCAAAATGATATCATTTTGAGGTTGAAACTTCACAAATTAAAATTTCACACAGCTTAAAAAAAGTAAATTTACATATTTGTAAAGTTCTTACTCAACTTTTAGGTAACAGAAAATTGTTCAAGGATAAATTTGATATTTTCCTTAATATGTATTGGTCGAAGACGATACTTAATAATAAAATTGAAAGATGAATGATAGTTTATGATATATTTAAAGTATTTGGCGTTAACAGAGTGAACATGCTTTAGAGAACTACTAGTTCTATTTAAGAAGAAAGTGCAGATTTGCTGAAGATGCCCGATTTGAGATACAAACCGAGTTTCCTCCTTTTAAAATGTGGCTAAGACACAAGAAAAATATTAGAAATCAATTAAAGAATAATCCTGGTGAGCGTTTAACTATACCTCCTTCAATAAATACATACAATATCCACACCGGCAACAGCCCTATAAAGGGGCGAAAAAGAACATTAAAACTATATACAACAATGGCTATCTGACATGCTACCATCAGATCTCCGGTATCAGAGAATGATGAAGGTGAGATGTATTCAACAATGGCATCACCTCATAGGAGTAACTGTACCTGCATATTTTCAATGGATAAAGAGGTTGAACAAATATGGAAGATAAAAGTTGAAGAAATAAAGAAGGAATGAAGTTTTACCTCTACTTATTCCTCTGCACAAGCTGCACCGTGTGTTGGAGCTGGAGAATATGCGTCGATGAGATATACAAGCTTAGCGACCATTTCTGTACATAACATCGGAGAGGGCCGGATGAGGCCTGCCCCTCATGATCGTCTCATCGTTGTGTTTAATCCATTCTGAAAGTCTCCATGGCTTCTGCCACTTCAACTTGAATTGTAAGAGCCACTGATGATGACTCCTTTTCCATCTCCATAGTTTCCCACCGCGTCCCACGAGTGCTAATTTCTTCATAGACAACTGACCCGTCTGCAATTGCAACAATACTCAATTGTATTAGAAAAGTGGATGCTGTAAGCAACGCCGACTCAGAGGAGTAGGATTCAACCTTTCGTGTTTGATCCATGAATGCTGCTAATTCCCTCACTGTCCCATTAGCAATTCCTGCTGTGTATTTGAGCTGTTTCTGTGCCGGAACTGGAATTGGGGACAGAGGAGCACACATCTCATCGGCTGTGTGTTTGTGAGAGTTCGCCTGAACCAACAGAATAGTTAACACACATGTAGAAACACGAATAAAAAGTAGGGTATAAAGGAGATCATACTGAGGGAGGTGTCACAAGTGCAACAGAGGCAGTTTGATCTCTATTTTTCAGTTCCTTTTCAACTTCCTTCCGTCTTAGTTCACTTTGTCGTAATAAGACAATGAGTTCCTTCATCTGTTCTTTCATCTCTTTGATTTCGGTGTCCTTTTCCCACAATTGGCACCTGTCAATGACATGAAATCCGTAAAGCTAATTTTGACCAAGCAAGTTGCAATCATCTGACAATCAACAGACGTTAAATGTGTTGGAAACTAAATAAGACTGCAGATTTTGAAAAGGTTTCCTGGAAGAGGTTTGTTTGGGAACAGTTTGGGCAAAGAAAGCATAAAACAGAAAAAAATCAGAAACGCTCAACAGGACGAGGAAACTTGTGCTCACCGACCTTGCATCACCAAGATAATTGAACATATGTTGGAGTAGGTTCTTGGCATCCCCCATAGAACGGAGCTGGTTCCAGTGTCCACGACTATTGATGCTACGCTCACGTTCTTCAGCTTCTGAAAGTTGTGAAGCCATTGCAACAAGTGAATTTGATGAAATACCAAGCATGCTTTCAAGGGAAGCAATTCTTGACATTCTTCCAGTTGGTGACATCAAAGATACCCTGATTTAAGAACAATAAGAAGAAAAAATGAAACAAATCAACTAGTAGTTAAGAAAATTTAATAGAATTTCCATTTTTCTATACTGGGCCTTTTTTCTATGAGTTCTCAATTGATTTAAATATATAATGCAGATACACAAAGAAGAACTACTCATTTGTAACTCACCTGGAAGCACCATGGCTGACGCCCTTTGAGTTCTCAATTGAGTTAAATATATAATGCAGATACACAAAGAAGAACTAGTCATTTATAACTCACCTGGAAGCACCATGTTTTTGTCTAAAAGGGCTGACGCCCTTTGAAACAATTTCGTCAACTTGTCTCAGAACAGCCAACTCTTCTGCCAATGCAGCTCGTCTGAACATGAGACAAGAAGGACTTAACAAAATACTAACATGATTTGGATATCAAGGACACTCCAGAGGTGTACTCAAGCCAGGCAAGCAATCCTCTAAAGATAAAAGAAAGTTGAGTATGACATACACTTGACTTTGCTTCTCATATTCATAACGAACTTCATGAACATTGACCATTACTTCTAGTTCATGATCAAGCCAGCGCTGTGAGGATTTTTCATTGCTCTGGAAAAAAAAGTTATATTAATATGGTCTGTTTAAATAGTAGAAAAAGATATGATACCTAATGCAAGAGAATTAGTAAGGGTAATACCTGCCCATTCATTCCATTACCATTCACTGAAAAGAATATGTCAGATTGGTATGAGCATAAAAAACAGAAAATAAAAAAGGACTGTTTCTAAGACAATTGGTTGATCCTACAAATTTAACCTGAAATATCCCCTTCAAGCAGTTAGGGTAATTTTTTTTTTAAAATATTTTAAAAAAAGAACACGTGCAGAAATTAGATGAAAACACAACAAGTATCCGAGATAAGTGTCTACCAGAGTTCTCCCGACTTGAAGATTTCCGTACTTCTAGCAATTCTTTTAATCTCTTGGTAGCAATTGCAGCTTCCTCAGTTTTTCTTTGGAGAACCTGAAATAAAATGGGCTAGCTAGCATCAATAACAGACACAATTCACCCCCCACCCCCTCTCTTTCAATCAAGAGTTCCTTATAGAATTATCCTTCAGATTTACAATTAAAATTGGTCCTGATGGATAATACATTAATTGGATTCAAAAATAACTTCTTTGCAAGATAAGTAATAGATGTAAATCTCTGCATATATGCATTTATTGAAATTCAAAAGATTTGACAAATTCTCTTAACAAAGAGGTCTGAAGCTAACGGCACACGAGGCCGACAAATATGCTCACCATTTTCTGGCGCTGATTCAGAGCTTGCAATTTATGTCTCTCATACTCATTTCTTCTCCCCACCTTCTTTAACTGCATGTAAAACATTTCTATGCTATGTAATAACTTAAAAGATGGAAAGAATTGGTTCAGAAGGAAACATCATCCATGGAAGGGCTGTGTAGTGGAAAATGTATTCCAGAAATCCCAAGCAAGCTGATTTTCTTTTACTTAAGTTTATGCAGGTCAATCACCTGTAGTAGTTCCTTTTCTCGAGTTGCCTTCCAATGTCGAAATTGCTCAGACTCTTGCTTTATCTTATGCTGCAATTGAACCTACAACAATTGAAATTTTGGGACGTGAATGACAGAATCATAAAACAAAAGAACTCAGAACATTATCTTGAAGACCAAAATGTGACCTTTTGTGCTTTAATGCATTGTATTTCCTCCTGTAATTTTTTAGCCGCATCATCACTCTTCTGTTTCTGTTTTATAAGTTGAACCTGATTCTCTTGTTTCTTTTTAAGATCTTGTATCTGATATGCACAAAAGGGTGAAATATTTGAATTAAAAACATAATGTGACAAAGTGATGGCTAATAATACTCTCTTCGTCCACCAAGAGTGTAGCACAATTGCCTTTTTCAGCGTCCACAAAGAGTGGGGCACCTTTCCTTTTTGGGACAATACCCCACACTCAATCCTTATAATTCAACCTCACAACCACTCATTGCTTACCAAAAAATCATCTCTACCACTCACAACCTCACCAAATGGCGGACCCTTTCTCCACTCAAAAAATATCTACCAAACATTTATTAAAATCCATTTATTAATATCGTATCTGTTCCAAGAAATAAAAATGGAAAAAACCTGGGCTTCGAGCATTTTTAGTTTCTGGGCATGTGCATCTCGCAGTTTTTGTGCATGTCCGTCAGAATTAGCAGAAAGGTTTTCAACTTCTGCCAACAGGTGATCCCTCTCACGCTGCAGCCGCTACATTTGTTAAAATTATCAAAGACTGGAAACAAAAAATATAAAGGTCCAATACATATTATATGGTAGCTTGTTTCTGATTGTGAGACCTGCACAGTCCTTTTCTCTTCCTCAAGTTCCAAAATTTTCTTTCCAAAGTGCTGTTTTAGAGCCACGGTGCCGTAGCCTCCAAAAAGTCTCATCTGTGACTGCAACATTTGTTATAGGATAACAGCAGTCATTTACATTCCATCCCTACTCATGAAAAAGCATTTTAGCATAAAGTTTTGTCCATAGAGAAATGCAGGAAGCAGCATATTATCATGGGAAATATGATTATTGAATGGATCATCATTATGATAAAAAGAGCAATAACTTCTTATGTGTTTAAAAAAGTGCAGTTTTTTTCAATTATTTCATCCCAGAAACTAAAGAGGGATAAACAGATTTCCAGTTTATCTTACGTCTTGTACAAATGAGAAGTTAGGTTCTCTGACACTAACATGACCACAAATGTAAACCCAAATGGAATAATTTATACAGCAAGCAAAGAATTAAAATGTCACTAAGTTGTGGAAAATTTGACCAGATAATTAGATATAAACTTTAGCTCAATTAAATATGAAAAAGGGCATCAGAGTTACAATGTAAAATTTTGAGAATAGAGTGCTACCTTAAATCCTCTAAACTCACATCCCTACTCATGCAACTAACATGTATTTTCTAGAGAACGAGAAAAGAAACAAGAAAGTTTTCATAGAGGTTACAATATGAATTGGGAATTGAGAGCACCTCTTTCTGCTTCAGCTGTCGATTTAAATCATTCAATTCTTTATCCATATTATTCTGGAAGTAGGTATGGTCTAATTCTTTTGCTGTGTCTTCATCAATATCTCCAGGATCACCTGCAAACATTACCATTTGAGTCTCATTCTTTTGCTGTAGTTCCTAAATAATGTTACTTTTTCAGGGACATTAGACAATTTGACTAACATTATTCGCAATTTTCAATGAGGTTACTCTGTTCGCTGATACAAAAAAAATAATATCAAACCGGAAGCTACTGCTAACAAAGAGAAACATACTGCTTTCACTCATTTGATAATCATAGGACTCCATAGTTTGCAATCCCCTCTTGAGACCTTCATTTTTCTTGGCACCACTTTCCCCGACCTGAGGATTTGAGTTAGTTTTAACCTTGGAAGACAATACACACTAATTTGCTGTTTCTATGCCCACATGGTGATTTTGACATTGCTTGTTTTAAGAAATTTACTCACTTTAGTTTTTGCTTCACATGGTTTAATGTTACCACCTCCATTACGAAACTGACTAAGTTCTTGAGACAACTCCTCATTAGTGGACTCAAGCCAAGCAATCCTATCCTTAAGAACCTGCAGGTCTTAACACAATTAAAGCTCCTCCTCTGTAGTCTATAGAATTCTCAAATGAATAGATCACTCCAATCAAGATTGATCATAATAGGGACAAAATCACTATGATTCCGAAAATTACTGGGATGACAAATAACACAGATATTTTTGAAGGATAGTTATCCATTAATCTAAAATTGCTACAGCTGTGGAGAAATTTTAAATAAAAATCAATTTAAATGGAAGTATACCTCCTTTAGTGCAGGCAAAACCTATCACATAGAACTACATGTGAAAATAATGTGGAGTTTGGTTGAATAACAGAATCCAGAAGTAAGATAGAAACAGAATATCTTAAATTTCTTGCAGGAAACTAAAATACCAGCCAGATAAAGTGTATTTCAGTCATTTGAAAGCATGAGTAGGTGGAAAACAAAGAACAATCTACTTAATATTAAGTATAAAGGAATACGAGAAAATAGTCAGAAACAAATATAAGGTTTTGATTGGTGGTTTATCTAGTTAAGATGTTTGCTTTTGCTAGGAGGTCAAAAAAAAAAGAAAAAGAAAAAGAAAGAAGACAATGATGCACTAACCCTTAGTTCATCGAAGGAAACTCCTCCATCACGTGCACTAAGTTTTGCTTGCAGATATTCTAACTGTTGACGCATCTTCAGCATTTCACTGGATACTGGATCTCTGTTAATCTGGTCATCAAGAACCATAGGATCATTATTTGGACACCGCAAACTTCTTCTTAAAAGTATTCATCACTATATGGTGGACATGCCAAACTAAAATATGAGAAGCTTCAAGCAAGAAGAGATCAACTTACAACAGGTTTGTTCTGGATATTACGAGCACGATTAGCATACTTGAGAGTGTTGAGAGTCTCTTCCGCATTTATATCAGCAGGACTAATGCATGCTGTAGAAATGAGCAAACACCGGAGTTCGAAAATTTGTATAGCAGTTCACCAGAATATCTTGAAGTAGCTTTTTGAAGACAGTCAAGTAAGTAGGTATAAGGAAGCCTAACTCTAACAAAATGTCATAAGACTATATATAATTATACGAAAATAATCCCCGGGATCAAACTTATAAAAATATTATATTACCTAGCATTATTGTTCTGCTGTTCCCACCAAGAGAATCCTGCAGATAACCAAAGAGGTTAGTAACTTAAGCTGAAAAATGGAGTAAAAACGCTACCTAAGAATTAAGAAGGCATTTGAATCAGAAAGTAATGCTCTTTTCCTTTGATAAGTGAAGGTAGATCAGACCTGTAGAAGCCGAGTAAGTTTGCTGTCTCGATACGGTACATGAACACCTTCTTTCCGTTTTTTATCATCGCCAAGTGCGCTTATAACATTACCAAGTGCAAGAAGACCTTTGTTAATGTGAACTCCTGTATAAACAGTATGTGTCAGAAATAAAAACAATGATATTACAAGGCATATTCCAAGGGATAGTTACCTTCCTTAAAACGTTGACCATCAGAACCTGTTCTCTTGGCACGCTCTGATCCAGCAAGATCCACCAAATGCAACTTGGCACATAGATATTCTTCTGTCATACAGTCACTTAGATTGCTGTCACTGGAATCACGTGGATGAAGCCTATGCATCTGCTCCATTGTGATGGTGAAGATGGCATGAGAGCGGCTGTGTACGAGTGTGTGTGTGAGAGAGAGAGAGGGCAGAGAAACCATTACTCTCAGTAGTAGCTTAAAACAATTCTAGGTTAATGGATCCAGCATCAGTTTTTCAAATATATATTGCTAAGTAGGATCAGTTAACGTTTCGTGAACAGGTCGAGAATTGCCCAATTATGAGATGAATTTCAAATTTACTAAAAAGCTCAATTGGCCCTGGTTACATGAGAAAAAAAAATGTATACCTTGACTGGTTATTCATATTTGTACTCCCTGTTGCCCTGCTTAGTGATCCATGCTCCAGACAATCGGCCATTTCTTTAAGAGTTTTCACACTGCACTCGGTAGATCCTGCTAGTGTAATCACACCATTTGAGGTTTCACGAATTTGAATTGGCGGTTTCCCAGGGATGGTTAATTTTGTGGCACTTGCATTTGCTGTCTCTTGCTTGCTGGAAGAACAGGGATCTAACAGATCTCTTACTTCCTCTTTGTGAATCTTGACATGTAAATAACAATAGCGTCCATCAGCAATATGATGATGCTAACGTTGTGTATATCCAAGTGCCATATAATAGATGAGGTCTTGGTATAACACCAGAAACATATTTAACAACACAAGACATCTGGATTCGTCCATACAAATACAATGCTCAAGTACAAGAAAACATTAATTTTGTTAGTTTTTAGACAAAGAAATTACATCATTCAAGAAACTTCAAGAATATGATACCAAATGTGATTGAGCCAATACCAGTAGAAACACTGAAATCCTAGTACCAAAATTGCAGCCAGGGGCAAAAAAAGAATAATTTGTTCAACTTTCAAGATAGATCTATTATGTTGAAGATAAGAAGTATGAGAATGTATAACAGAAACCTTTTAAATGCATTTAACGTCAGCAATGTATCTCAATTGTATAAGGATGCCATTTGGAGGCAAATGAGGTTTGAAAAGCATTACATTAAAAGAAGTCACTTTTTCATTATTGGCAAAATTTTGACAAAACGGACGGTGCCAGAAATAATAATCTGAGAAATGATTATATTAAAACTTGAATACGCCTACAGTTTGGAATTCCTCTACTTAAAATATTTTTTGTTTGTAAAAGGGCTTGCTAAAGAAAATTCTGCATAAACTGATCCCATGCAGCAAACTGACCTGATCGTAACAGATTAGCTATACTAAGATCTTGAAAGGATTTTTAGACAAACCTCAATGAAGGAAATGTGCAGTTGAAATTCAATTTCATCCTTTTGACTTTCAATCTTGCTGAATAATGCATTCATAACTTTGGGAATTAATCCTGTTTGATATCCATCTTTCAGACTAGTACCCATGGTATAAGTTTTCCCAGACCCTGTCTGCAATGTATGGCATTTCAGGAAACTAGAGATAACAGACTAATTGCAGCCGCAGCATTGTGAAGTTGATTCTCATTCATATATATATCATTAAATACCAGATACTGGCATACCTGTCCATAGGCAAGAACAGTAGCATTATAACCTTGAAATAAACCATCAACCAGAGGAGCTACACATTCTTCATACATTGCAGCCGAGGGAGATCCAGTACTTCCATAAACATGATCAAATGTAAACGAATGGGAGCCAATTTGGACCTACAATAATCACAAATTAATAGAAAACTAATGATGGGGGAAAAACCATGGATTTTGACAGAAATATAATACGTATCTTATAGTGCCAGCAAGGTGAATAAGCCACAAGATTAAGACTAAGAATAAGCGAAACCCAAATAAATAAATAAACGGGAAAAACAGAGAACAATATTAACAAGTTCGAGAACGAACTAATATAATTCAAATGTACCAAGAATAATTGAGGATTTTATAATACAATCTATGGGAAGGTTATTTCTAAAATACTATTGCCTTGCCCTTTTTTCTCATTTCCTTATTTCACGAACAATTAGTAACACTTAATTCTGTAGCTGAATATGACAAAACAGTCCCACACATGCATCCAGGTTCTTTGCACACATAAGAACTGTAAAATCAACCCCAACAAATGATAGTAAAACTGTTTGCTTCCATGCTTGAAAAACAAGAGACAAAAAAACAAATGCATACAGCAGAAAGAATTCCTGTTTACTTTAGTAACATGACATAGTGACAGTAATCTCAGAGTAATATAAGTTTTTTTTTTTTGTAGATAAACCCATATTCTTGCAGAAGTGTAGTAAAATATACTCTTATTTCAAAGCAAGCAAGAATCAACAGAAGGCTTATTATTCCAGTATAAAATGGATTCACTGTGCATAAAGGAACACCAACAAAGACGACCTCCTCAGATACCCTCAACCCACCCACCTATCCGGAAAAAAAAAGACAAATAGATAGCCGAAATGAAATTAAAAGAGAAAATAGAAATGAACAATAAGCCAACGAAGAGAGAGAAAAAATACCGAAAAAGTAGAGAATGGAAAGGAAGGTATTGCTCGTTAAATTTTAGCAGAGGTCTCAGTCGACATTCGACACACTTCATGCTAATTGATTACGCGAGTCAATATAACCATGAATTCTACATGTGTCGACCCCAAAAGAGAAAAGAGAGAAGTCTAAACCACAATCCTACGCACCAAAAACCCAAAGTTCTATGCAATTTAGAACAAAATTTCGTGCAAAAAATCTAAATTAAAGATATTGCAAGCAGAATTTTATCGGAGAATTGTAAATTGCAAGCAACAAAATTATTTTCAGGAGCCAATAGTGAAAAAAATGTATCAAACTAGATTCTTCCCCCATAAAACTCGAATTCAACTCTAGCCTGCTGACTGCTGAGCATCGCCTAAACTAAAGAGCAACATGCATGGTCCCAGAAAAAACTTCCCAAATCAATGAAAAGCTAAAATATTGGGAAAACTACAGCATCAAATAAAAAACAGATCTTCAATAAATCATCAGCTCCAACAGCAAAAAGTTGGCCCCATAAAGCAATCAATGAACAATGAAAGCATCAAAAAAACATTTTTTCCCGCTGAAACTGTTGCAGAATCCAGTGTCCCACGGAAAACCCCCTATTGCATTGGGAATGATTGTAGTACCTGAGGCTTCCCAGGTAGTACAGAGACGCAATCTTTACAGCCCTGAAGCTTCTCGAGTCCGATCAGCGGCCTGATATGAACTGCCACTTTCACACAACAGTCTTCACCGTAAGAATTAGTTTCCATTGCTAAAGGAAACTGGATATAAGAATTCAGTTAGCAGAATCGCGGTAGGGAAGAGACAGGAAGAGTGTTTCTTGGAGCAGAAATTGATGCAGCAACTAAAGAGAGAGAGGTGTTGAAGACAGCCAAATAGACTGTATAGTGTGTGAGAGAGAGAGGAGAGAGAGACAGAGCGAGCGAGGGTAGTTGTGGAAAGAGAACTATAGCAAGGGTAGGGAGCCTTCTTTGCGCGCTTTTGTGTTTGCGCATGTTAATTCTTTCTAATGAATAACTGGCGATATTATAACAATAAAGTCTGTAGAATTGATCGGTTAGTGAAAGTAGCTTTTTAACGACGTCAACTCCCTTAATTTCGCTATTTAGTATTTAGGGGTTGATTAGGGGTAATAATAAATAAAATTGAAGTCCATTAAGACTCACCTTATACCAATCGAAAAAATCAAACCAATCAACAAAACAGGCAAACAATTCAAGTCTCTACCACCGAACTCCACACGACGGCCAGAATATATGAATGTGTGTATCTAATTTGAATAGTTGAAATACTAGGGGTTAATTATATTTCATGTTCTCAATTTTGAGTACCTTTTAGTTTATGGTCTCAACTTTCAATATTTTTATAAATATTTTGAACTTTGATAATACATTATTTATAGTCCAAATCAATTTTTCGGTACCGAATATTGATTAAGACGTCATCTTATTTGAGGAGGATTTTTATCCATCTAAGACGAAATGATGATATTTCTTTCTCCCTTAACTCATCTTCTTCCCCAACTCAAATTGCAACAATTAGAAAATAGCAGTGGCTACCGCCACCTCCGATCCTTTTTGTCGTCGTCACACACAGTGATACCATCCATTACTCATAGCTTTTCTCTACTATCGTGCTCGTGTGGTACGTCGTAGTTGTCAGATCCAGGTGAAAGTGAGTGCATGGAAAGAGAGAAAAATAGGGAGAATGATGAGAAGAGATAGAGACAACGACATGCGCGAATTTGCAACGCCGCTGCGCATGGCTAAACATCACCACGAATCAAGAGCCGGCTGTGGAGGGGATGACTGCTGGCAAAAGGAGAGTGATAGGGACAGAGGTAGAAATAGAGAAAGAGAATGAAAGACTATCAACCAAAGAATGCCAAAGACCACCCAAAGACCAATCGCCAAGATCCAAATCCAAGATCCACGATCCACCATCCACGGACCACGGACCACGGACCACTTTAACCGAACCGAACCGGCCGAGCCGAGCCGAGCCGGAGCCGGGCCGCAGGCGCGGGCGCGGGCGCGCGCGGGCGCGGGCGACGGACGACGGCACCGGGCACCGCACCGGCACGGCACCATGGCCACACAAGGCGCGGCATGGGCTTTAGCCCATCACTTATGCACATAATTATACTAAGTGTTCAATGAACCACTTATATAGACAATTAATGAATGTACATTAATCAATGTGGGATAAGGATTAATTAATCCATGCTTATCACCTAAGCACAAAACTCCATGTTTAGTGACCAACTTTGATCCACTATTTCTCACCATCGGAAATCGGATTTGAGAATAGTGATACCATCCATTACTCATAGCTTTGTCAAAATCTATTTAAAATGCTATTAATGACTATCGTGCTCGACCAAAATCCGCGCTCGACTTATCGCCACGCTCGGTTCCGACCCTCCGATCGCACTGCTATGCGATATCGGTTCTTCATCCAAAGGTTTAGAACTCGAAGCTTCACCATCACCTATTGCTGAATCGGCTTCATTTTTATCCTTGTTTTTGTGGATAAACACTTTCAAAGAATATAGCATTCCTTGATTCAATCGTCGCCCCACACAATATATCGGTACCTCGACCTGTAGATCGAAAACGATAAGCGCCGCTGCTTCAGCGATACCCAATAAAGATACAATCGATCGCTTTAGTCCAATTGTAACTTGTTTAGAAGAGACCTCAACCTTCGCCAAACACCCCACACTTTGAGATATTTGTACGATGGCTTTCTTCCTTTCCACAACTCGTAAGGAGTGACATCCTTACCTCGAGTGGAATCTTGTTCAAGATAGTTGGTCGTCAAAACAATTTTCCCCCAAAGTTCTGGGCAACCCCGAACTAATCAACAAGGCATTCATCATCTCCTTAGTGTTCGATTTTACGCTCAAAGAACGCTTATTAGACCGAGGTGAATAAGAGTCGTCGCTTGATGTATTATACCACTTTCGCATAATGCCTCAAACGGAGCTACATATTCTCCCCTATCACTTCAACGCCTTAATTCGACAATTAGTCGATTCTCGGCTTCTTTGAAGTTTTAAAAGCTTCAATAGCCTCGCCTTTACTTCTTAGAAGGTAAAGATAACAATATCTCATACAATCATCAATAAACGTGATGAAGTACTTTTACAACCTCTAGTTTGTACAAACTTTAAATCACACACATCGGTGTGAATAAGTTCTAGAGGCTTAGTGTCTGCTTCACCGAATGAAACGGTAATTCTAGCTATTTTGCTTCCACACAAACCTCACATTTCGCTTGTGTATTAACTTCATTTAACTTTAGTAAATCTAAATTTACTAATCTTTTATTGCATTTAGATTAACATGTCCTAATCTACAATGCCATAAATCGAGCACTCATCAAGTAAGATAAGTAGATGCATTTTTATTCATAGCATCTTGGGTACACGCACACATTACCATTACATTCAATTTGAAAAGACCCCGGTGAGATAACCCCAAGGAACTTCCCAAACTTAGTCAAGACAAACTTGTCCGACTCAAAACTAGTCTAAACCCTTATTAACTAGAATAGAGCCCGACACTAAGTTCTTGCGAATGTCCGGGACATGCAAAGACATCCTTCAAGGTGATCTCAATGCCGGACGACATCTTGAGCACCACATCACCAACTCCGCAACCTCGGATGAAGCTTGGTTCCCATGTTGAGCTTCCTCCTCAACAAAGCTTGTAGGTGGAGAAACGCATCTTTCGGCGACACGCATGCGCTGGCGCCTGTCGATGAACCATCCACCTTGATTCTCGACGTGGTCGACTTCTTCGGTCACCACAGCAGCCCAAGTCATCCTTGTCCCATTTGTCAAGTCCTTCTCGACAACGCTTGGTAACTTGCTTAGCCTTCTTCTTCTACCGACGGCCTCTACTGTGTGGCCATGCTTGCATTAATTGTAATGGAGCCCCGTCCAAATTTACGGCAACCACCTTCCTCGCTTTTATCTTCGACATCGACGAACACGCTTGTTGGAGGCACCGCCTCCAACAGTCGGCTCTAGCATCGATCAAGCCTTTCCTTTAGTTCAGCTTCTTCACGCCGACTCGATGCGCGCTCGACGATCAAGTCTTCAAGTGTCATTTTCGCCAGTGCTTAAGGTAGACCAAGTCTCTCCACCCCGTAGCTTCTCAATCACCGTAGCGACGACAAAACCGTCCGAATAAGTGTTCTTCGGTTGAACCTCGTGCACAATGAGTTGAAACTCAGATTGGTCCATGATCGGCCGGAATCGACCATCTTGTAGTCCAAATATTTGCTACAATGAACTTCTTAGTACCGCATCATCACTACGGTATTTTTCTAACATCCCACATACATTCGATGTCACATAACAAAGATCGCATGGCTAAACATCACCACGAATCAAGAGCCGACTGTGGAGGGATGACTGCAAAAGGAGAGTGATAGGGAGAGGTAGAAATAGAGAAGAGAATGAAAGACTATCAATTTTAGTTTTTTATTTTAGTTTATATATTTATAATGACGAATGTCGTTCAGAATGCTTGGGTGAAAAAAATAATATCCCGTCAAATAAGATTTTATCCTACTCACCATTTTGGTATCAGAAAATTGATTCGAATAATAAAAATATATTATCAAAATTCAAGATATTTAGAAAATTTTGAAAGTTGAGACTATAAACTTAAAAGCATTCAAAGTTAAGGTCATAAACTATAATTAACCTAAATATTAATTAAAAAATACGAATATTGAAATATAGAATGTTGCTTTCTTTTTTTACCTTGTATATTAGTGTAATAGACATCTTAGATATTTTGGGTGAGAAAAATTATTTGTTGGGCCACTCTTGTGAAAAATAGCTAAAATAACTTTCTTTATTATTATTTTTGATTAAAAGTCTAAAATAGAATTAATGTTAATTTAGGTTGATTACCTAAAAAATCATGCCTTTACATCTAAATGCAAAATTGACACGACTGTTGAACCTAATCAATTAGACAGTTACAACATTGCCATTTGATTTTGAAAGTACTAAGCATCCCTAATTTGAGTATGACGCAGTCGATTGTATTTTGCTATGTGGAATTGATTCTGACGATTAGTTCCATAATTATGTTAGTTGAGACAAACGTCGTCATTTCACTCTTATGGCCCTAAAATCTTTTACACTCAGCGCTCCATCTCGCAGGAACAACTTTGTATTCATTTCGTATGTTTGGTGTAGGCGGATTTCTCATGACAAGAATTACGAGAAAATCGAACCGAGAAAGTCCTCCCAAATTGCTTCTCGAATTGCAGGTCAAATAAGTCCCGTATATTTCTATGATAATTTTATATTATATTATTATATTTATTATGGAGTAAAGGTTGATCTTTTTCTTTCTCTGTTCTATATTAAAAACCAAAATTTCTTAAAATTGAACCATTTCATCTCATAGAGGAAAATGGATTTAATTGGATGCGGCGTGTTTGTGTAGCAGAAATCTCAAAATCTAACAAATTACTCCCCTCCCCCATCCCACTAAGAAGGCATGTATTCATTTCAGAGTTGTTCCATTCAAATTGACATGTTTTATTTTTAAGAAATAATTATCTCTTCAAAAGATGTGAGTCATACTTATTTTTATCACTTTAATTATTTTATATCATTCTTCTAAATAACGGTGCTGAAAAGAAAGGAGTCGGACAAATGTGAATTTTCAATGATTTATTATGTTCAATTTAATCTTATTTAAAGTTGGAAATCATGTTTGTAGTGAATATTTGCTTAGTTTTGCATTATTTTGAAGAATTGATACTTTTAGACAATTTTTACCATTTTTTCGGGAAAATTGAAGAATGAAAAGAGTTAAAAGTGGATATTATTAAACTATATCTGGATAGGAGTCTGTGGGCACAAACAGTTCGTAAATCGGAGTACGGACGATAGAGAACGAACCAAAACAAGAAAATCGTGAAATTTGCCACGGACTGTACCACGAACAGTGCGAGAATTTCCGATTTTTTCATATTTTCATGATATTTCCGATTTTTCATTTTTCCTTGTATTTTTGAGCTCATCTAGGATTTATAATCCTTTTAGAGTTCAATGAGCCTTCTCTACTTATAAATACCACATTTTAACATTATATGAGGGTCCTCATTCATCATTTTTCATATTTTCAGATTTAGAATTTATTTTTAGAGTTCCCTGCAAAAGTAGAGATTTTATTATTTTACTGTTCAGACTTCAAGATTTTCATTATGAAATTTCTAGATTTGTTTTATTATTTATTTCAATTATGTTTTTCTTTATTTCTTCCTATTTAATTCTTGATATGGATAACTAAATTTTCATTGATTCGATGATTTGTATTATGTAGTAGGAGTTTATGTAATTGACCTATGAAGTTTATTTACCTGTCAATTTATGATTTATGATGTTATTTTATGCTGATAACTGGTCGCCATTGATGCATGCTAGTTGTCTGATTAAAAACTTAACTGTTTTAATTAGTTAATCGAATTCATAATATAATTAATCTAAAAACTTTATAATTTTAGAATTAATTGTAGGAGTATAAATCTTCTATGCTTTTGAGAGTTTTTATATGTTCTTGAGACCTAGCGAAGATAGAACATATATTAATCTATTATTACAGATTGTCCGATCCAGGAGACTGTGTTATTTATGTGATTCTTCATCTGAATTGAATTAATTATGGTTAATAGGGTTGTAGATTGATTGTGTGATTTTCTGTTATATTATTACATTCTCTAGGATCATTCTTTATTTTTATATATTTTTTAGATCTGTTTCACTTTGTCCTTATTATTTATTTTCTCATATTTTATCAAATCTATCTACACCTCTGTTTTGCCTGGATAAGTGTGAAGCATCTCTAAGTCCATTACTTGTTGTGCTTTCACGTTTTCAGTTCATGTTGATATGATAATCTGCTTGCTAACTGACTACAATAAATAATGTTTAACTATTGTATTTTATTCTATGATTTTAGTGATCAAAGTTATCTTAGGTGAGACGGAAGAAGTATTATATCCCAAAGACAATTTTAATCAACTATTACATATTACTGGTAGTTGCCAAATCACGGAGTCGATCATCCTCAACATTCTTAGGCTACTTTCAATGGTAACTTTTTTCAACTTTTATGGGTTTAAAAAAGTTAAAATCTAGCTTTTATATCATTGGAGAAAGTTCTTTTTTCAACTTTTATGGATTTAAAAAAGTTGGAATCTAACTTTTATATCATTGGAGAAAGTTGATAAAAGTTGTAAACAAAAAACCAATTCTTAACAAAGAAGTTGGATTCTTTCTTTTTTTCTTATTTTTTAATTAATTTTATCTTTGTATGTATATTTTTCTTTGTTTATATATACATATATATAATTATTATATATTATAGTGGATTCATATAAAACTTGATTTTGTAGGTATATGGTTGAAGAAAAATAATAGAAAAAAATTGATGTGTTTTAAAAGCTGATATGGCAACAAAAAAGTTAAAAGATCATATGATAATCCAATAACACATTCGGTAACCTATCCAAACAATTGGTGAAAATCTCCAATGAGCATATTATATTATTAACACACACAAAATATAAATTGAAAAGAGAATTCACGATTTTTTGTTCTCTCAAATCATCATTACAAATTACTAGTTAGTATAAATGACTTAACTTACAAAATATTGTATAAATGACTTAGCATATAATATCTTTTATTTTTAAGACCAACAAATAGGCCCATCAAGCATGTCAAACGGTTAGTAGTCACGGTACCGCTAGCTAGGATGCTAGTAGTCCACTTTAAGATGTAATAAAGACGTTAATTATACTTCACATCTAACCTAATTAATGCATCCACTCTCATCTTAAATAAATAAAATCGGATATGGTAAATCTTTATTTTGCATTAACGATATTGGTGAAAAAAATAATGTATATCTATGGAAGTACCTTATTTTGTAACGCAATAAATGCTGATAAAACAAAACTCACTCAAGATCTATCCCCAGTTGAAAGCTAATGATGAAAGAAATTAATTATTGACTTTTCTGATGAAATTTCAAAAAAGTAGATATAGAGTTGTGGTTTTGATTTATGAAGCAAATTGATGCTTCTGAAAGTGCCGATTTATATTAAGCTACCGACATGTTTATGAGAGTCCAGATATCTAAGTTCAAACATAAATTATTCGAATGTAGTCAGAGAAATTGAGTGTTTATATAATAAAGATTATATATGAAAGTGTTGCTTGCTTAAACACACAATCATTATGTAGACGATTATCCACACACGAGTAAAAGCAATGAATTAAAACTTGAAGAACACGAAGAAACTTTTCTCTGATTATAATTATAATCAGATGCCAATATATGAAATGATTCACTATAAGATTTCTGATGACGTTACAAAAACTCACTACTTTACCACAAGATAAAGTCGGAAAGTTGAGTACTAAAACTATCTATCGAGATCTATGAAAAACTAAGAAGCTATCTCTCAAGATATATGAAAATACTAAAGATTTCCTCACAACACTCGTGTACTAAAAGGACAACCTTCTAACACCATTAAGTTAAACACTTCGTGTGATATTGGAAATGTTACAGCAAAACAGACCAACAACATAAACAGATCTCCAGATTTTCTTCAATGAATCGTATCTTTCTTTGTCGCTTTGCCTCTGCTTTTATAGATGTGGCCTTCGATTGCAAGTAGTGGTCCACGATTTGGCCACTGGTAGTGACTAAGTCGTATCGGTTGGTTGAAAGACTTGCTCTGAAAGTAGGAACCGAATGCAGGACTTAGTCCTCACGATATGTAGCGATCTGCTTCGTGTTCCCCAAATGTTACCATCGCGTCCCATGAAACATGTCGTAACTCGCACACTAAGGAGAAGAAAGCGGCAAAACAATATACAATACCTAACTCCTTGAAATCGGAGAGTTAGTCCAGTTAACCAACTCTAACAAACTCCCTTTTGCCTTTCTTCACAAAACACGATATACAATACATCAGACAAGATATATATACAAGACTTCGAATCCCAAATATACATAAAATACACTCCAGAAAACAATCTCCACATTTACGAAATATCATCATAACAGTTCTCGCCACACATTCGTCAACAATTATCGAACAATGATACCATCACAACATTTCAACCATTAAAGTAGCGGCATCATATAAAACATGCATTCCATAAACGAAACCATCGATGTTTATCAAAAATACGATGTCCGCGTCATCAACCAACCATAACCTGTTTTAAACAAAAAACATGTTCTGATCAAAAGAAAATAAAAGTTCAAGAATGCATCAACATGCATCAACAGTGAGCTCGAATGATTCAAATGTCACATCCATATTTCCTCCTCCACTTGTCATTCCAAAGACTCCGTCGACTCCCCTACTTGTTCTCCCCTTTTGAGAAGAAAGGAGTTCAAGTAAGTCAATCGTAGCCAGAACTTCAATTCGAGCCGCACGTACACTGTCCAAAAAACTTTGTTCAAGTTTTTGAACTCGGTCCAACATATCACACACGCTTGACCGGGTAGAGATCGTCTCGTCGGACCTAGCTTGAAATCTTGTCCATCTGCTGACTTGGAAGGATTATTCCATGGCAAGTTTGGGAGCTTATTCCCGAAAATAAGGTGTTGTTGATGGAGAATGTTTGAAAGTCTTGAACAAGTCGTCTCGGACCCATCGACATACCTTGTTTCTTCAACAATTGATACAATGATGGAAACGGCGAATGTCGGATTACATTTACATAGCAAAGACCTAGTTGTTCTACCACCAACTTACCAAAGTTGAATTGTATCCCTTTCCAATCTTATACAACAAAAATGTTTGTGTTGCATAGTAACCATCAGATTATTTGACGACACCATCCAGCTTAGTCGTCATAAGCTTAAACGAGCGTAATGCAAATACGTGAAACACCCACTAGACATTGGACTCTTCCATTTTTAACACGTCCTCCGTTATTTCCTTTGCAACCTCATCATTATCATCAACATTCATATCATTTGTTAACTCATCTAACCCAAAGAATGCATTAATTTCGACGCAGAGATGTTAAAACTTTGCGTCGAAATACACCTTAAAGATTTGTTCGATGTGCAATCAACAAACGACTTGTCCATATTAGCATGACATATGTCGAATAACATTCTTTGGATAGGGTGTATAGCCGTGACGGTGTTAAAAGTCTTCTTTCTTTAAGGAAATCAACGAGGTTGAGTAGAAAATGTTACCTCATCAATTTTCCTCTCATTCAAGCATTTCAAGTGCTTGAATTGTTCCCAGCGTTTTCTTTCTTTGTTGTAGAACTTGAAGGATGATCTCTTTCCACCTCAATATCTCGAATCAAAAGATTGATGGGTTCTCCGAGCTAGAGTCCCAATTTTCTTCCTCCGAGTAAGGACTTGGAGGTCTGGAGATCGATGGATGGAGATGCCGTTGGAGCATACGGAGGGACGATGTTGCAGCCGTGGCCAGGGAGCGATGGGCGGAACAAATGGATCCGTAGTCTTTACCGTACTCTCTTTCTTCTTTCCTTCAATTGCTGCTTTCTTAAGCTCTCGAAGAATTTTGCTAGTGAGATGTCGTCCTCACTTGGAGTCTCGAATCAGGTTGGTCGTGCTCTTGTGGTTTTGAACCTCGCCTTCTTCCCGGGATCCGAGAGTCACTCGGAAACCCATGTTTCTTCATCGACTCGGAGGATGACTCGATGCGATCCCGCCATCACACGGTTTGTCGGACTCGGTGAGGTTCTCTGGAAGAGGACCTCTTTCCTTTTGTTCGCCGTCGGTAGAAATATCACCGGTTCCTCCCAGTAATGTCGACATGGACCGGTGATCCCGGCCTTGTAGACGTGCTTGCCGTGGTATACGCTCCGATCTTCTTGTTGGCAATTTTCCCTCTTTCTTTCACTCCCTTCTCCGTTTGCTTGACGCCACCTTCCTGGATATATCGTCGAATGGGAGTTGCCTTCACAGTTCCATTTCAAGAGCTGGAACCTTTTGGTACCACCGAGTCGTGTTTGGTCCAGTGTCTCGGTGTGTTTGGGTCGCCGCTGTTTTGTTGCATTTCGGTGAGTTTTCTAGAAATTTAGCAAACCCAAATGAGCAAGGCGGATGTGGTGGATCCATTTTTCCGGGAGAGAGGTTAAATGTACCAAAATAAATGAATGTGGAGCGTTTGACCTTTTTGCAATGAGTATAAGCACCGTGATTTGATAAGTGACATAATCGTGTCGGTCGGCAGATTATAAAGCGTTGCGAGCATAAAAGGATAGGCATGCGGTGATGTGATTTAAAAACAAATAATATCCCTTGTAACAAACCCTAATTTAAAGGAACTAACACCACATAATACGGTACCTTTTCAATAGGAGATAAATATGGGGATTTGTTGAGACAAAATCAGATTAAATAAATGTGATACCAACATAACCAATTTCTCGCTGATATCTCCAAAAATAGGGATTTAAGGAACAGAAATTCCAAAAATTCTGGGATTACTCACGGATTTTTAGGGGTATTGCACAGAATGTCATCGCAACATCTCCATAAACATAAGCTCGTTTTTAATCAGAATAAAAACATATAAATACAGCCCCATGTAAAATTCGATTGCACTATTTTTTAGGCTTTCGAAAGCAATCATGGCTGCACCGTTTTGTAAGGTAGCATCGTCGCTGCGAACGCCGTGCCCCCCAAACTACTTTGGTGTTTTTCTGTATTACTAGATATTCTTCATCATATTGAGCTGTCTGTTCGGAGAACATGTTAGATAACAAACAACAACACAGTAAGTGTTATCAAAACAGTTGTATCACCTTCGGATATTACATTTTGTGATACAAACAAATATATTTAAGCTTTATTGGCAAGAGCAAAGACCAAGAGATCTACGAAGACTCATAAATCTCTCGTGATCTAGGGGCTTAGTGAAAATATCAGCGATTTGGTTTTCGGTTTTCACATAATCTAACCTGATTACCTCATCCTCCACCAAATCTCTTATAAAATGGTGTCGTATATCTATGTGTTTTGTCCTAGAATGTTGAACAGGGTTTTTAGAGATATTGATTGCACTTATGTTATCACAATATACCAACACTCAAGGCTCACAATACCATAGTCGTTAAGCATTTGTTTCAACCAAAGGAGTTGTGTACAACAACTTCCAAATACTACGTATTCTCCTCGGCGAGAGATAAGACACACAATTTTGCTTACGACTATGCCAAGACACCAAATTATTTCAAGGTAAAACAGCCCCACTCATACTCTTCCTATCATCCGTATCCCCACCCAATCCGAATCACTAAATCCAACCAAATTGTGTTTGTGTCTTTTGAAAAGAAAATGCCAAGGTCCAAAGGTTCGAAACATACCGATAACACGTTTGACACCCTTTAAGTGTGACATTTTAGGCTTAGCTTGGTACACGCGCACACACACATCGAACATCAAATCGGTCGTGTGTCGTGAGATATAGGAGACTTCCTATCATTGATCGTAGAGTGTTGGGTCAACATCTTCTCGAAGATCATCTCCGGTCGGTTGTCACTTGACCCCATTGGCGTTTTCATATGCTTTGCTCCTTCCAGATCTCAATTTTTTCACCATATCCCGTGCATACTTGCTTTGGGACACGAAAATTCCGTCATCCATTTACTTGACTTGGAGACCTAAGAAATCGTTAGTTCTCCTACCATGCTCATCTCAAATTTAGACGACATAGCACCGCAAACTCATCAAGCATTTTTTGAGGTAGATCCAACAATCATATCATCCACATAAATTTGTGTGATAAGAATGTTATGCTCACTTGCTTTATAAACAATGTTCACAAGATTCCTCGAACAAACCCGAAATCAATTAAGAACTTTGTTAAATGACCATACCATGCTCTCGGTGCTTGTTTAAGACCGTATAATGCTTTCTTTAACCTGAAAACATGGTTTGGCTTATGTGGATCTTCAAATCCCTTAGTCGTTCAACATATACCTCTTCTTTGAGTTCACCATTTAGGAACGCCCTTTGACATCCATTTGATATAGCTTGATGTTCAAATAACATGCAATGGCTAGGAGCAACCTTATGGACTCAATGCGTGCAACCGGTGCAAATGTATCGTCAAAGTCTATGCTTCCACTGAGTGTATCCTTGTGCGACAAGTCCGGCTTTGTTGCGGATTATGACACCAAATTCGTCCGATTTGTTCTTGAAAATCCACTTTGTTCCGATAACATTCACATCCAACAAGTCTCAAACAAGATACCACACATCATTTCGAACAAATTGGTTAAGTTCATCATGCATAGCAACTACCGAACTCATCACCCAAGACTTCTTTTATATTCTTAGGCTCGATTTTAGAGACGAAGCATATAAAACACAGCGTTGAAGCGCATATGGATGAAAAACATACCATCTCTGTAGTTCAATGGCGCTGCACCTCGTGTTCGAATACCATCTTGAACGTCACCTATGACTTGAGAGATTGGATGGTTCTTACGTATTCTTCCGGAGGATTTCGCTTTCTTGTTGTTGGACGTCGGTTCGCTTTCATCCTCCGTGTCACCGGAACCTTCGGATGTTTGCGTCGATGTTCCGATGGGCGTCCTCGGCGGTTGGGACATCATCGCCGCTAGCATCCCGTTGGACAGACCTTCTATTAATTCACCACATTTTCATCTTGCTTTTCCTGCGAGATTAGCAAGATCATCAAAACAACATTCTTCGACTCTTGAATGGTCCGTAATCTCGATTATATATACGGTATGCTTGACTATTTAGAGAGTACCTACTAAAATTCCTTTATCGCTCTTCTCATCAAACTTGGTGAGATACTCTATCATTCAAGATGTAACAAACACACCCAAACACGTGAAGATATTTGAGATTCGGTTTCCTTCCTTTCGAATTTCATATGGTGTTTGAAGGAACACAGTCGAATGTTCACGCGATTGTTGATATGACATGCGGTGTTATGACCTCGCCCAAAAACGTTTGGATGGACCTTTCGAGCTTAACATAACTCGTGCCATTTCTATTAGAGTTCGATTCTTGCGCTCACCTACACCATTTTGTTGATGTGTTTTGGCGCGGAGAATTCTTGGAAAATTCCTTTTTCTCACAAAATTTGTGAAAGAGATATTCTCGAACTCTCTTCCATGATCGATCGAATTCTTGACACTGAACACCAAACATGTTAGAAATTCTAGCAAAGAGGATTTTAAGCGTTTCAAACGTGTCGATTTTTCTCGTGAAAGAATGTCCATGTGTACCTTGAAAAATCATCCACAATGACATATGTATACCTCTTGCCACCCAAGCTTTCGATCTCGGCGGTCCTACTAAATCCATGTGAAGCGATTCAAAACATCGTGTTGTACCATAATGTTGTTCGCGATGTTGTACAACAACATGGGAACATGGGTCTTTTTCCTTTGACAATCACCGCAGACCACCGTTCCACACGCCCGACTTGGGTAGTCCACGATCGCTTCCATCTTGTTTAACTGTCAAGATTTCTAAAGTTAGTATGTCCTAACTTTGATGCCATAACACACTCTCATCTATTTGTGCCTTATTGCACTTTGGTTCGTCGACCATATAACAATTATCGGATGACCTCTCGTCCTTTCATGAGACATGTGTTCTTACCATCATAGACCTCACAAGAATCTTTGTCAATTTAACTTGCAACTCTTCATCACATAATTGACTTATGCTTATAAGATTTGCCATTAAACCTATGACGTGCAAGACATTCTTGAGGCTAGGTAAACCTTGAACATTTAGGAGTCATTTGCTTATGATTTTCCTTTAGAACCACCTCCAAATGATACACTACCTCCATCATACGACTCATAGTTGGCAAGGCGACATTTACCGGTCGTATGGCGGGAACAAACCGCTATCAAAATACCATGAACCCGAAATGTTAGTTTTCAATGCAGTATAAACAACATGGCATTTTATATCATCTTTCCTGACCCAAACTCTCTTTGAGTCAGTTCCCTTGTTGGTCGTGTTTGCTGCAGGTGTGACGGCGGTTAGGGGTCTCAATACGAAGTGTTCATATAACATGACCTATGCATCATCCTATGTCCATTAAAATCAGCCTTCAATTTATAACAGAAGGGCCTAATGTGACCAGGTGTAGAGCAGTAATGACATACGTATTTTCTATGTTTTCTTCGTGTCATTTTTACCCTTTTTACCGGTTCACCTTCTTTAACGAATGGTTTCCCATTTGTGGCGACAATTGTGGAACAACGATGTTAGTACGCGTAAAACCTAAACCAGCAGTTTCTGATTTACCCATTAACAACGCATCATCTAATTTAGACGTACTTGTGTTCCACTTTCTGAACGTACCTTGTGCCACTTCATGTTGACATGTCACCTTGTTTAGTTCGACTTCCCTTTGTGTTACCAAGACTTCAAGCTTAGCCAAAGATGCTTTCGACCGTGTTTTCTCTTGATGTGAGCTCAAGATCTCGACTTTGTCCTTTCCATTTTTAAGTAGCTCGTCGTATAGCTTTTCAACTCTTGTACTATGGCGATAGAGTCTTCATCGTAATCGCCCTCACAATCTGTATCATTCACAAGAGCATTTAAGCAAAACAAACTTGAATAATAGTCGAGACCATACCTGTTTGATACTGGATCAAAACTGACTGCATCTCCCTCGTCGTCTGACAATGTTTTGGCAACTGCGACATGGAGTGTTGTGGCAACAAGATCTTGGCATGACGTCATTGTCATTATTTACCTCTTCGAAGAACTCAGCTTCGTCATCACTCCATGATACCCAGTATGACTTTCCTCTCTTCCTTAGCGTGTTCGCACATTGGTTTGCATAATGTCCATACCCTTTGCATTCACGGCATTGGATACTATCAATGTTGGAGGAATCATACCTAAACGTGTCTGAGGAAAAAGACTTCCTCACTGGTCTTGGTGGAGTAAAGCTTTGAGGTTTTGAAGACGGATATTCTACCATTCGATGACTTTGATCCATAGGCCTGGATTGACTTTCTCCTTGTTCATCTTCCTTACCATAGTGTTGAATTTCCTGGTGATTAGAGCAACATCATCGTCAGCTTTGATCTCCTGCAGCTCTTCTTCATCATCCAACTCGATTATCTCCCGCGATGTTCCACTGGATGTTGCGCCAGCAGTGAAGGCAACAGTTGGCTTCTTATTGATTGCACCTTTCTCCTCCAGATTCATCTCGTATGTCTTGAGTGAATTCATGAGATCCATGAACTCAATGGCTGCAACCGTTTGAGATGTTTCAATAGCCGTGACCTTCATCTCAAATCTTGCGGGTAAGGTTAGAAGTGCCTTGGACACCAGCAACTTGTTACTTATCGCATCACCAAGATCTTGACACTCATTGGCAATATCCAATATCCTCTTGGTGTAGTCGTTGATGTTCTCTTCTTCTCCCATCTTCATATTCTCGAATTTGGAAGTGAGAATGCGATGTCGAGACTCCTTTATGCTTGTATCACCCTCACAATGCCGTTGAAGAACATCCCATGCATCTTTCGAAGACGCTACCGTTTCTTGATCAATTTGAACATTGTCATGTCCACGGATGCGTAAATGGTATTGAGGGCCTTCTCGTTGAAGTTTGCGTCGTCAACCTGATCTCGTGTCCACTGTGCAGACGGTGTTGGGGTAACATCGCCCTGGACATCAGTGGTCTTTGGGACTGACCATCCGTTCTCCACGGACTGCCATGCTTTGACATCAATGGACTTGATGTATGAGCGGTCGGTCTTCGGTATGAATAATTCGATCCATCCAAAATTGGTGGTCGATAATACCCGTAATTATTTGAATCCATGGCGAAATTAGCGAAGATACCGATAGGATCTCACCGATGTATCGGTGTAAGCTCGATACCAATTGAAAGTGTTGCTTCGCTTAAACACACAATCATTATGTAGACAGTTATCCACACACGAGTAAAACAAATGGAATTAAAACTTGAAGAACATCGAAGAAACTTTTCTCTGATTATAATTATAATCAGATGCCAATATATGAAATGATTCACTATAAGATTTACAATGACGTTACAAAACTCACTACTTTACCACAAGATAAAGTCGAAAGTTGAGTACTAAAACTATCTATCGAGATCTATGAAAAGCTAAGAAGCTATCTCAAGATATATGAAAATACTAAAGATTTCCTCACAACACTCGTGTCTAAAATGACAACCTTCTAACACCATTAGAAGTTAAAACACTTCGTGTGATATTGGAAATGTTACAAAACAGACTCAACAACATAAACAGATCTCCGATTTTTCTTCAATGAATGCGTATCTTTCTTTGTCGCTTTGCCTCGCTTTTATAGATGTTAAGAGGCCTTCGATCGCAAGTAGTGGTCCACGATTTGGCCCACTAGGTAGTGACTAAGTCATGTCGGTTGGTTGAAAGACTTGCTCTGGAAAGTAGGAACCAATGACTTAGTCCTCCGATATGTAGCGATCTGTTTACGTGTTCCCCATGTGTTACCATCACATCCCGCCAAACATGTCGTAACACGCACACTAAGGAGAAGAAACGGCAAAACAATATACAATACCTAACTCCTTGAAATCGGAGAATTAGTCCGAAGTTAACCAACTCTAACAATATATATATATATATCAAATCATATGACGACTTTTAATTTTCCTTTTAAGAAATTGGAGCACCGTGGGGCGTGGAGCACTTATACACCATGAATATGATTTTGGACTCCAAATGTGTGATACAATACGATGTTCGAAAGATTAACACTGAAAAATATTAAAAACAAATAGATATAATGCTAAACTAGCATTGAACTTAAATATGATTTCAATTACCAATACCTGTATTTATTTTTCCTATTTCATAATTAGCTTAATATTCACAAAAACTAGTCTGAGACCATGTGACCGTATCAAGATCTATCAGACAAGTCAAGTATTTAGATTCAAGCTCGTATGTCATAATGTCCAATGACATATTTATAATTTTACATGCATTTTATTTGTTTGAATTTTGGTCATGGCCCGTTAGACCATCTTACATAAGATTTTCTCTTTATTATTTAGTTCCATACAAGATTATCTCTATGCTATGAACTATGAAGCATATAAATGTTAAATATTTTGATATATGACACTGGTATACAAATGTGGGCAGCACTAGAATACATGAAAGTATTGCATATGCGCCAAAGTCATTTGCAATTCTTAGAGTTTAAGACGGAGAAATTCTAGAATAAATAAATTAATCTAAAACTCGCAATGATTTATATGTGAATTAATTCACCGAAAGACACCTTTCTCAGCTTCCCTTTTCTATTCTTCTTAAACTTGATCTTGTCGTTATAGTCTATAATTTAATTCAATTCTTGTGATTCATTTGGAATAAAAGAACTCCTATCCATAGTAGATGATTTTCGTTGACAATCATTTTAGTTGCTTTTGTGTATTTTAAAGTGCTTATGGGTTTGAGTACGTTTATTTTTAAATTGTTGTATGTTTGAATTATAACATACTTCTTTCATTTCAATTATTTAGGCTGATTGAAGTTTTCACAAGAATTAAGAAAATTTATCGAAATTTTTTTTATACAAATAACTTCCTAGTATGCTCATATTTATTCTTTAACTATTAATTAATATCAAAGAATTAAATAGGAGTATATTAGTAAATGAGTTAAAAAAGTATTATTATTTATAGAAACAAGCCTATATATTTGGGACATTCAAAAAAGAAAATCAGTAGATGAAATATTAAATACTAATGCGTTATGATTCAAAAATAGCATATGTATTGCATAAAATCTGAATAACACACACACACACACATGTATATATATATATGAGATGGTTCCTGTGAGAATGAAAATAAATATAGAAAATATAAATAGATATGTAAGTCTAAGATATTTTTCATATTTATGTAGACAATCGTAATTACTATGTTGCATATATTAGTTTAGCACATATTTCATCTCTTACAGTAGCACATATGCTAAATAGATTAGTTTAGCGTATCTTTCATTCTTGAGAAGACAAGAAGGGTTCTAGTGTTGCGAGATGTCTACGTGTGCAGTAGCAGACAAAACACAAAATCAGAAGACAACCGAAATTAAATCTCAACCATTGATCTGAGAATCAAAGTCCCAGATTAATTTCCATATCCTCCACAACATTAGAGAAGAAATAAACTAATTATTTCGTCTCTATTGTCAATAATAGTTATGTTGATTTAATTTGAGAAAGGAAAGTAACGTATAAACTATCTATTCCGGGAAAATGGCAGATGTTCGTCGAATCATAGTAACAAAAATTGGGGGATGCCCTATAAATAGAGTGAAGGTGTTTGTAATTACAAAGTTTCAAATTCAAATTCCATTAATATTTATAGATTTAAAATGTCGCACAAAATTTTCTAAGGATGAAGTTTATCGAGAGCACACCCTCGACATCGGTTGCAAGATTCTCTTTAAAAGACTACATGGCAAAAATATTTTATAAGAAGATTCATAATTATAGTATAAAGAAATCAGTTTTTTCATTTTCTCCTTTTGGGATATGCTTAAAAAAAATCTAATTTTGCGTGAAAAAGAAAGAAAAATAATTCAAGATTAAGATTTCCAATTTTGTCCTTGATTGAGGCACGGGAGCCACGGACTACATTCAAATTTGCGCCAAAGCCGGTGGCCTCCGTGTCGTATTTACGAATTTGTCCTTTTCCTTCACGGAGTAGACCCAAGTCATTTTAGGCTTTTTATCGTTGCGTATATTATACAAATTTAATGTATATATTCAAAAGTTGTACACGTAAAAGAGGCACGTGGGTAGAAAAGTCTCGCGAACCACGTGATGTATGAGATTCCCCACAAATTTAAGTGGACTCGTTGCGCGCAAGCTGTAGCGTGCAATTGATAATTGTGCATGTACGAGTAAATGTGAGGGAGTTTTTTTATTTGATTGATAAAATAATTTAATTCAATTTTATATTTGGTATGATGATTTAGTCGGATATAGTTGCTTCAATTATTTAATTCGATGATAATTTATTGTTTTAAATTTTAGTGAAAATATCTTCATCAAAATTATTTTGGGTTGTAGATGAAAAGTTGAAGGAAAATGACTCTTCTATATAGAGATTTTGTATATTATGTTAAATTTTAGTCATAATATATAGATTTATTTTACATTATAATCAATCAATAATTAAATAATTCAAATATTTGTATCTTATTATGTCATAACAATATTATCTATCTCACACATCAAACCAATCAACCTCTAAATTATGGGATGTTATATTATCATATCAGGTAGCATTAATAGATGCACTATGCGGTGGTGGCTCAATACGTTTTGGGTTCTTCGGCGGCTTATAGAAAAAGAGATTTTATTTTTAAAAAAAAAACTAAAACATACACATTAGAACTAATTCTAGTATTTATTGAACAACATATATACCACAATAAGAGTTAAATGCTTCGAAAATGTTTAATGAGAGACAAAAAATCTAGATAAAGGGATACGTAAAAGAGTAAACGTCGGAGGTAGAAAATAATATTGGTGAAGGCCGACTCCACTATTTTCTAATATTGGCTTTAACATTATTTTCGCGATGAGAACTGTCCTAAAAATTTTCATTGCTTTACCAATTCTACAGAAGAAAAGAAGAATTTTTCTATATAAAAAATGTTGGTTGGGTGACAACACTCATATTTCTATTTTTATAAGATTGATTTGATGTCATTTATATAGGGAATTGTGTGTTTGTTGGTTAACTTGAACTTATTCGAATTTATTGTATAGAACTTGTTACTTGCTCATTTTTTGAGTGAATTTGTAGAAAAACGAGGATAAAGTTAAGGAAAATAAGCATGATAAGAATAAATTTAATTTTAATATGAGTTCGTGAGTGTAAACGGATCGAAAATTAAACTTCGGACGAAAGAGAAGGCCCGAACAAAATCGTCGTGCATGAACTTCGGTGGGGGCACAATCACCACACATGGCCGCATTCCATGACCGCGCCCAATGTCGTGCGAGACAAAAGACACGTGCGGCCGCGTCCTGAAACTGCGTGTGATGTTGAGTGTGCAAGTTGGTGCCTCATGCGACCACATGGGTCTGAGCCTATGGCCGCATGAGAAAGATAGGATTTCAATATCACTACAAAAAAACGTGCGAACAGCGACGGATTAGCAACGACTAAAATTGGGGTCGTCATTCAGAGACGGAATAACGATGGACTAAATTAACGACGGATTTGAGACGTTATTAAGACGGAATTTGGCGGGCCTATTTCGCGCGAACATATAACGACGTCATTTTCGTCGTTAATCCGTCGTTGAAATTAACGACGGACATAATCCATCGTTAAATTAAGGATTTTTTATTTTTTTTAATGTACAATTTAAATAAAACGTCGCTGATCCGTCGTAAAATAACGGATGTTTTAATATTTATTTTTTAATTAATATTACGACGGATACTTTCCGTCGTTAATTTTATTTTTAGTTTTATTTATTCTAAATAATTTTTACGACGAATTTATTCCTGCCTAGGCGTTACTAATAATTTTTAATTTTTAATGCCAAGAATTTCAACGACGGATACTATAGTCGTTAGTCCGTCAGAATTTAACGACGGATTTATTACGTCGTTATAAAAAACGGATTTTTCCATTTTCTATTTTTCACATATTTTAACGACGGATTTTGTCCGTCGTTAAAGTTTTCCGTCGTTAGTACGTCGCTATAGGGTTTTAAATTTAACGACGGATATTTTCCGTTGCTAATCCGCCGCTAAGAAATAATATTACGACGCATATTCTTCCCAATTTCATTTCGTTCTGCACCCAAATCCACCCTAATTACCTAATTACCCGCCCTGCCCCACTGCCGCCTCCTCCGTCTCCCACTGCCGCCGGCCATGCCGCCCCAAACCTGCGCCCGCCTGGCCACCGGCCACCCCACCCCAATTCCACCCATGCCATGCCACCTCCGCTCCGCGCCGCACGCCCGCCTTTTCTCCGCGCGCCGCCGCCGCACACAAGACCTCCTCACCGCCCACACCGCACTGCCCCACCGCCTCCATCGTCTCCTGTCTCGGTATATATATATATATATCTATTTAAAATTTATATTTATGTATGTATTTGTATATATGTACATATGTATATATTAATACATTATGTTTATGTATGTATTGGTATATTATGTTTATGTATGTATTGGTACATTATTGTTACATTATGTATGTATTGGTACATTATTATTATGTATGTTTATGTATGTATTGGTATATATATATGTATATATTGGTATATATGTAAGTATTAGTATATTGGTATGTATTGATATATTGGTATATATATAAGTATTAGTATATTGGTATGTATTGATATATTGGTATATATGTATTGGTATATATTGGTATGTATTGATATATTGGTATATATGTATTAGTATATATGTTGGATTTACTTGGTTATTTAATGAGTATGTTGGATTTTAGGTGCCCTTAAGAATTGGACATGAATTTTCAAATTGCTACTCTATCAATAATCAATCCAACAAGTTGCTATTGTGCTTGCAATCAATGCCCACTAGAAAAATTTAAAAATAAAATTATAAACTAATAGTAATTTTGATAAAGTCGTTATGTGTATACAATTGCGTTTTAGCAATCAAAACCGATAGTTTAATACATACTATTTCTTTAGGGGACTTTTAATATATATACTAGCTATTATATAATCGTTCTTAAAAATAGGAGAGATGTCACTAAGTGACAAGTATATATGCCTCGTATTTTGAACCGTTTATATTGTAATTTTACATATAATATTTATATATTCATCTTTCTTTTCGGTCGACAATTATTAGTAAATAACCCAATTATTCACATGATAACATTCTGAGACATAATAACACAAAGTTAAAACTCAAGAAATCATTAATATTTTAGTACTATTTAGGAAGAAACTAAAGTAAACATTTCTAAATAGTAAAAGTAAATAAATATTTCACATGACACGGTTAAAATTTATGTATGAATTTATCAAATAAATAAATAAATATATACAACAAATCCTACATACAAAATTAAACTAAATATTACTTTTTGCATATTCCCAAATAAGAAATGTTGCATGATTTGTGTAATCGAGAGCTTTTTTTCTTCCTTCGCTAATAGAATTACTTTTTGCATATTCCCAAATAAGAAATGTTGCATGATTTGATGTCAACAACAAATGAATTACTTTTTGCATATTCCCAAATAGAAAAAGTTCACACATGATTAGTCTTATTTCTCTTTGATAAAGAGTAGCAATCAAAAAAATCCTCTCTAACCCTTTCACATGTGATGTAAGTGGTCACACCATTAATATTTATATGTATTGCTATATATATTAATGTTGTGATCATTTACATCACATGTCCCACACGTGAGGGGTTGGAGACTAATTTTCAGGATTGCTACTCTTTATCAAAGAGAAATACGACTAATCATGTGTTTTTCATTTGGTGATTTATATTTATGCATCGATTTTATACCTCTACAAATTAGTTTCATGTTGACATGCATCCGTGTTACTTTTTATATAGTATATGTCTCGTGCATTTCTATTTCTATAACGTGAGAACCTTTTTGTTATGAAGCGTGAAATAGACTTGGATCGAATATGAGTATCTTGTCTTTTGCATCTAAATATTATCCTAACATAACCAAACATTAGAAAATTATGTCGTATACCTCTATTTACCAATAAATAGAGTTATCGACATCTCTCTCACCTAAATTATCTCCTCTTACAAATGTACTTCCAAATCATTAACCAAATGTACTTCCAAATCATTAACCAAATTAAAGTCGGGCTTAGTAGTTGGTACTCGAATATTTGCCTCTCACTTCATCTCCCAACATTTATGAACATTCATCTCCCAAGATTTGCTTCTCACTTCCGAATCCCATTTCCCATGACGGAACATTTGCCTCTCACTTCCGAATCCATTTCCACTTCCTCGTGATGAGTCGAATCATGAATGGATGTATAAGCGTTTTAGTACTGTGGTGGATTAAATCATGATTTTCTTCAGACTTGAAAACTTCATTGAGTTTGCTAATAATCAACTATCATTCATGGATGGGGAAAAGATCAAGTGTCCTTGTAAGTGCAATAATATACCTTATCAAGTACAAGATACCGTGCGATATCACGTTTCAAATGTGGTTTGTTCCAAATTATAACACTTGGATCTTTCAAGGGGAGACAAATGTGAGTATAGATCCGACAATGCAGTATCACCCCGAACCTCAATCAAGTACGTATCAGACGATGGTAATGGATGCTGCTGGTCCTCAGTTTAACTTTGCCGAGCCTGAAGAGGAACCAAATGCTGAGGCACGAAAATTTTACGACATGTTGGACGCTGTCGATAAACCGTTGTGGCCAGGTTGCTCAAACCATTCACAATTGTCTGTTGTGGCTCGACACGAGTTGGAAAGGCGAGAATAATATATCGAGAAAGGTTTTGATCAAATAATGTAACTCATGAAAGAGACAAATCCGGATGGTAATCTTGTGCACTGATGACTTCTCTGACGAAGAAATTGTTGCGTGGCATGGGATTACTGTGCACAAGATAGATTGTTGTCCATAATTGCATGATTTCTTGGCGACAAGATTCGAATTGACGAGATGTAAAGTTTGTGAGCATCCACGTTTGAAGAGCAATAATCGAGCATCCGAAACTCGAAAGAAATCACAAATTCCATGTAAGAAGATGTATTATTTTCCTCTTACTCCTCGACTACGAGGTTGTATGCATCCGAGGCTACAATGGAGAATATGCGTTGGCATGCATCGTCGTGATGATGGGGTCATCGCCATCCGCACACACCGCATGGAAGCATTTGAACATGAAGTTTCCTTTGTTTGAATCGAGATTCGTAATGTTAGATTGGGTCTTCGTTGATGGTTTCCAACCTTTTGGTCAATCAGGACAACAATATTCTTCATGGCTCATTATAGTTACTCCTTATAATCTTCCTCCATGGATGTGTATGAAGGAACAATATATGTTTCTCACAATTCTAGTGCCGGGGCCACGTAATCCAAAAGAAAAGATTGATGTGTTCTTGCAACCATTAATTTCGAGTTAGTAGATTTGTGGGAAGCGGTGTCCTTACCTATGATGTCTCATTGAAACAAAATTTTCAGATCGTCTGCATTGCTTTGGACAATTAGTGACTTTCCTGCGTACTCTATGTTGTGCGGATGGATGCAAATGGAAGGTTAACTGTCCACATTGCATGGAGGATCTTGAGCGTTTACTTTACCAAAAAGTGGTAGCAATCATGGTTTGATAATCATCGAAAGTTTTAAATCCGATCACCAATTCGGAAGGGATAGAAGAGATTCAGAAGAATACGGTGATTACTAGTAGTCCACTGGCGCTATCGGAGAAGAACTATTATCTAGGATTGAAGGAATGGGACTAGTGAAGGTGGTGAAATGGGTAGTGATGCGATAAATAGTAGTGTTTCCAAATATTTTGGTAGTGGTTGGAGGAAGCGGAGTATATTACGGGATTTACCGTCTTGGAGTTCTCTTTTGATTCGACATAATTTGGATGTCATGCACATAGAGAAGAATGTATTTGATAATGTGTTCAACAATGTGATGAATATTCCGTAAGACGAAGATACGAGCAAATCAAGAGAAGAACTTAATTTGTCTGCAATAGACCGAGTTGAAGATGAATGAGTCGACGAAGTATCAAAAGCTTCTTACACACTTGACAAACATGAAAAAAAGTCTTGTGCGAATGGGTGAAAGGTCTTAGATTTCGAGACGGGTATGTCTCAAATATGGGCGAGATGTGTAGACATGACCAAATTGAAGATGTTTGGGATGAAGAGTCACGATCGCCATGTTTTTATGCAACGTATACTCCGGCGCATTTGAGAACTTCTCCCACCTAATGTTTGGAAAGCGATAGCGAATTAAGTTTATTTTCAAAGATTTGACCTCTCGAAACATCAAACTTGAGGACATGTGCAAACTTCAAAAAATATTCGGTCATTTATGCAAGCTCGAGCGTATATTCCTCCTAGTTTCTTGATTCAATGGAACATCTACCGGTCCATCTAGCGAGATGAAGCTCGTATTACGGACGGTTCAATACCGATGGATGTATCCATTCGAAAGGTAAAACGTTCACTTTAACAATTGTTGTCCATATGTATAAATATACACATATAACTATTAATCTTTTATATACATTGATAGATACTTACGTAAGTTGAAAACAACGTGAGAAATAAAGCTCGAGTGGAGGTTCTATTTGCAATGCGTGCTTAGTAGAAGAAGCATCAACATTCTGTTCTTATTATTTTGAGGGTCACGTAAGAACGAAACATAAGAATGTGCCTCGCAATTATAATGTTGGGGAGATATTAGGCATGAAGACTTCCGGATATGCTTTCAATATTCAAGCAAGGTGGGCGCCTTTTGGAAAAATGTCAAGAGATATCTAGATTCGAGTGAGTATGATCTTTGCTCGATTATATGTGCTATTGAATTGCGTTGAAGTTTGGAGAACTATTTAAAGTAAGTATTTATAATTTCACGTTGTATAACTTTCAATTAGTATAACTATTTAAATACTAATTATAACTATTTGTTTTGAAGTTTGTTTATCGATTTCTTGAAAAGATTACATCCACGCATCTCCTCCTCCGAGATTCAAAAGAAAATCGATGAAACTTCTCACATTGGTTTGATACATATGTGAGTATATAATCCCATTAACGAACCTCCTTTTGTAATATTTAATCGGTCAGTTGATAGATGTTTATTGATTTGTTGGATTTAGGTCAAAGACCATACCAACAATGTCGTCAATCCATTCATATTGGATTTAGCAAAAGGGCCTTCTCGATGATTAAGGCGTATCCAGTACTACATAAATGGGTATAAATTTCACACGTTAGAGCATGGGACACAAAGAGCCACCATGAGCAGTGGTGTGTGCATTAAAGGTGAAACTTATGGTGCGAACAAGAATGAACTCGATTTTTATGGGCGACATCTTGGAGGTTTGTGAGTTGGAATACCATTGGCTACCTATGAAGACCGTTACAATGTTTAGATCGCAGTGGTTTGATCCATCACGATTGGGGATATCGATGCATCCACGAATACAAATTGGTTTACGTGAATTATAGGCGAAGGTATAATAAGTATGAACCGTTTGTCCTTGCCACACAAGCCGTTCAAGTATACTATTGTCCTTATCCGAGTTTAAAACAATCTACAAAGTTGGTGGGATGTATGCAAAATTAAGCGAGAGCTAATGTGGAAGTCTCGGATGAATCATCTAGTTCGATAGTACCTCCGCCATTTCAAGAGGATGAAATGCCTTTAATTACAAGTGTAGTGGTTGATGATGACATGACACGAGTTCATCCCGACGGCACTTTGATAGACATAGAAGAAGCGGATGGCGAATCGATCGAAGATGATGAATTGTCGGAATCGATTCATATGAATTATCGAATCGAAAATGATAATACATTGAATGATGATGATTATGATGGAGATGAATAGGGTCGAATTATCTTCTGCGGTGATGAACTTCTCCCGCAATTTGACTTTTCAAGGTATAATCAATACCTCGGACCTCTCTCTCTCTCTCTTTTCTTTTTTTTGCGCCATCCGAGCGGATCATCTTTTTGCTACAACCATTGCTTCTCTCTATTCTGGTTATCGAGTATAACAAGATAGCACAACAATTCACAAACCATTACCTCTTCTCCCACTTTACTAATGCATTACAAGTCAAAACATAACAATTCTTTACTCAAGATTTCAGATTTGGATGCCTCGAACCATGGTCAAAAGCTTAAAATAAGCCTAAAATACAACTGAACAACCATTCTGAAGCATAAGAAAGTAAGTTTTCTCTGCAGTACAACACATTTCAATGAATCATATTGTCAAAAGCTTTATAGGAAAAGAAACAAGAATTACCTTGAAAGATATTGTAGATGTAACTTTTTCAATGACAATGTTTAAACAAATAGCTAACAGAAACCAAATTCAGCACAATTGATAACTTTTGAAGAATAAAAAATTATTAAAGTAACGTACCAAATCTATTTTCAGATGGCAAGTCGAGGGCGAGGTAGAGGTCGAGTCTAGTGATCGTAGGAATATTTACGCATCTACCTCCTCGGATGAAGGTTGGCGCCTCGGTGGGAGGACTTACGATAGGTGGAGGAGAGGGTCGGCGGTGGGTGCGAGCACTTACGATGGGGAAGAAGACCTTGATTATTGTGAATGGGTACCTATAGTTTAATTAGATTATTTTAACTCAATTGTACTTATTTGAATATAATGTATATTATTTTAACTCAATTGTAGGATTTTATGTCCATCGCATGATGTTGCACATGTGATCACCGAGTCGTTCGAGAAGGTCATGAACCATCGGGGTTTCGAGTTGGAAATTGGTCCCCGAGGATCGAGGCGGGTGTATTTTCAAGACTTCCGGTATTATTGATTTACATTCAAGTATATTGGTTTATTTCGGACTAAGTGATAGTTAATTTGATAATATTTATATCCTTTTGTTGAAAATGATGTTTAAGGTTCAAATAATATTTATCAAATGTGATCCCTAAGGAAACAATTGTGACACAACACTATATAAGATATATGGATATGTATTTTACCTTTAGAAGACTTGTAAAATTGAAAAAGCTTTTAACATGGAGGTAAAGAGGATCTTGGGGTTTAGCCATGAAGTGAGGTGCTTTCTAAGTCAAGTTCATTAAATGAAATTTTTAGTGCAACTTGTCTTTCATGTATTGGTTATCGTATATATGTGATGTTTTGTAATTCAAAATATATATGAATGTGCATTTCAAATGTATCGTTTTAAATTTATGCTTTAATTATTTACTTTGGGATGCGGCCGCTTTGTCTCTTGAAGTAGTCTCACGTGCATGGTGCCAAAAGGCGGCGGTGAGATATAAGGATCTTATTCATAAGATCGAGAGCCTGGTGACGACGCGCCACCTCCATTCATTCCCAGATCGGATTGGCTGCGTGGCGAGATTATTGGAATCGACTGAGGTGCGGACTAAAGGCGGAAAAAGCTAGGAGGTAGGATGACGAGCCGGATGGTGAGGGGCGGGATCGTTAAGCACGGGGTGGCTCGGATGTGCTTTAGATTATGCTACCGACATTGTAAGTATTTAGTTTTGAATTCAATTTAGGTTTTAATGTTGTTCGCTTCCGCCTCACATATATCATAATCATTAATTGCTAAGTTATTAGGCATACAAACTAATTGGATTAAAACATCATTAATGAAGCTTGTTTAATTTTCTTATTTTTAAGTAGCAACCGTATCTCTATTATATGCACACAAATACTTATTATCATTTACCTCGTGTGCATTAATAATGTTTGAATGAATGAATAGGCGAGAACGTGGAGTCCATATTTACGAGGTCCGGTGGGATGTTTTCGAAATATCATGTCGCTCCCGATGGAAGTTATCTGATGGGAAGGCTCGTAGCATCGCGGTAAGTAGATTAAATATTAAATATGGTAATGATGTAAAATAACTTCTATTTGGAAAGTTAAGCGATTTCTTTGCCAAATCTGAGGAGCGGTGGAGGACCAAGTTGATTTTGACTCAAGCCAGTAGCGAGATGAGAGCCCAGTAGATAGGACTCGGATCCTCAAGGGTATCCTCGGGCGCCGCATCGAAGAAAAAGAGATTGTTTGGTCTTGGTTCTCTCACGTACATTCATGGAGAGCGACTCTAGTTCCGGCTCTGCAACGACTTCTCGTATGGAGTCTCACGGATATCGAGGCGGTTGATGGAGATGGAGGAGGCGGATGAAGTTAGAGAGAAGCGGATGGTCGAGCAACTACTGTTTGGAGAAAGAGGCGTGAAGCAGGGCGAGGCGAGGATTCAAGCACTGTGAGTGAGCATGCACAGATGCTTCAACGTCTTCAAGCTCGGATGGAAGCTCAGCGGGAGGCATTCAGTGATTCCTATCGGGCTCGAGTAGCAGATCGGACCTCGACCACCCCTCCACCATATTGATTCCTATCTATCGTTTTACTTCATTTATGGATATGTTGAATTGTTGTTGTTGATTGAATTGTTGAATTGTTGAATTGGATTTAGATTTGGATTTATAACTCCGTATCGAATAGTTGTTGTGAATTATCGAGTTGTGGATGTATTGAATAATTGTGGATGGATTGTGGATTTGTGATTTGGATTGTGGATTTGTGATGATTTGGATTGTGGATTTGTGATGATTTGGATTGTGATTTGGATGGATTGTGGATGGTTGTGATGATTGTGGATGTTGTTGGATTTGGATTTGGATTTGTGATTATTGTGGATGATTGTGGATGAATTTGTGATGATTGTGGATGTATTGAGCAGGTAAAAACACGGGTAAAACCTAATCGAAAATGGTCATCGAAATATTTTAAGTATAGCGACGAATAGAGGCGTAATTAAGTCGGAGCTGCGGCGGTTACGAGACAGAAGAATCTAATTTGTCGTGGTGTAACAAACGACGGATCTCTGACGGACTCTCTTAGCGACGGAAAAAATCCGTCGTGTCTGCGACAGTTCTGACGGAATAGCGAATAGATGTTGCGGCGGATCCGAGACTCAATTACGACGGAATTATATAGCGGCGTAAAAGTCCGTCGTTATTTGCGACGGATCTACTGACGGAATTGCCCAAATAATTTAGCGACGGAATTGTTTAGTCGCTAGTTCTAACGGACTTTTCGTCGTTAATTCAACGTAACAAACGGCGAAGTCAAACGACTAATCTATCAACGGCGGATATTTCCGTCGCTAGTCCGTTCAAAATTTTGCGACGGAATTTTTACCGTCGTTGTCTGCGTAGAATAACGAGGCTTTTAGAGGCGGTACAAATCCGTCTACGATCGTCATGATTCTGTTTTTACGACGGATTTTTGATGTTTTCGACGGATTTTCCGTCATTGTCATGTTTTTTTGTAGTGTATTGAATCCTATTTTGAGTGTTATTCAACTGTTATATCTATAAATATCCCATAAAAACTCTCCAGAATGAACTTTTGCCACATATTTTCTTGGAGTTATTTGGAGACAAGAATAAAGAGAAGAAGGTTGAAGACTTGAAACAACGAGATCTTGTTCTAAGGTTTTATTTGATGACATTTATTTTCTTTGATTTTAGCGTTCTAGTTTATTTCATTATGTTTGGATAATACCCTATTATTCTAGGGTTAGGAAGTAAATAAATATGATTGTTGAATACAATTTTGATTGATTAATCTATTTTTTTCTTCAGTTTTATCTTCTTAGATTTATTGTATGTTTAATTGTTTGATCATCAATTTTACATTATTTATATTGTTGGTTTGATATAGAGAGATGACAACTAATATCTGATTGTGAACATAAAACATATTCTTCAATAAAGCCAAGATGACTTGAGATTTGTGTAAGGACTTTTAATCTAATCGATATATTTGGAGTTGCATGTTTAAATGACGATATGGACATAGTAGTCTTGCATGTAATCCACGGTTTATTCGCTACGAGAGTATACTTAAGCTATTTTATGCGATTGTCTTAGTAATAACTGAATATGTAATTGGTTAGTTAATCTAAATTTATTTGATTGTCCGAATTTGATGCAACCAAAGTTCTATGACATTGTTTTACCTAGTTTAATCTCTATTTGTTTCTCCACTTTGTTATTTGATTTAAATTGCATGTTTTAGGTGTTTAACCACAATTATGAGTCTAACGTCTAGATATAGAATTACTGTGAGGAATAGTAGTACGTTATAGTGCTTCAGTTTGACCTTGCTTGCTACTATACACAATTGTACCCGTATATTTATGATGTGAAAATAAAATAGCAAACATGGGTTTAAGCCCCACATTGGCCTTTATTGGCTCATCTTTTGTGGATAAACCTTACACTTTCGGACTTCACTCTCCTATGTTGGCATTAGAGGTGAGTAAAATATCTGAAATCCGTATAATTGAATCCAACCATGTTAGAAAATTCTGTCTTAACTGTATGTTTTGATGATATCTCAAAACCTTGCAATGTTTGCCCAGCTGATGTAACTTATACTACCCACTTGTTCTGGAGTTAGCCGTTTTTGTTATAGATTTAATCAAAAGAACTATCAGCTTGGACATGTCCAAAACTGAAGGAGTTCAAGTAGTACTTAAGCCAGCTATACTAATAGGAATATCAGTACCAACGCAACTGATAGAAGATCAACTGAAGGATCGCGTACTGAAGACAAAAGATTGAAGTTAGGCCAACTGATGTCTGAAGACTGAAGTATAGCGATGCTGATAAACAAAGCTACTGGAGTGAAGTCTAAGACTGAAGACTGAAAATCGGAGGCTGAATAAATGTGAACTATTGTCACGACCCGACTAATTAATTAGACAATTAACTAATTAATCAGGCCGTGATGGGTTAAAACATTAAAATTTTGAACAATTAAACAGGCTTAAGTGAAATAAAATTTTCGACAAATGGGCAGCATATCCTCTAGAAATATGGATAAGTCAACCTGCACGCAGCAAATATCCAACAATAAGTAATAACAAAAAGTGAGGTCACAGCCTCAACGATATGTATATAAAAGGTTCCAAACATTTACAAGGATTTTCAAAAGTATTGTTTCAAGTTTTCAAGTTAACAGCGGAAGAGTAGTGAATGTCATGTATGAAGACACGACATTCAGGCACAACTATTTACAATAAAAAGGGATCAACTAAGCTTAGTTCCAGGCCCATATCCCTTCCATGCTCAACCTGCATCAAATAAAACATTTTTTGGGTATGAGTACCAAAGAGTACTCAGTGGATAAATGCCAAACAAAATTTTCAAAACTTATAATTTCTTTTCAAATAAGAATTTAGAAAACAATTGGAATAATTGTTTCATAAGAATCTTTCATTATCATATCACCACACTTTCTTTCTTGAAACATACCGGCATCACATACCCGAGTTGGTCCCGAATGATCTCAACTACGGTCATACCCTATCTACGTCATTCAGTAATGGGAAGTAGGCCTCCTCCCCAATACAATGACCGGCCTACATTTGCAAGCTCACGGCCATAACCTGTGCACAGTATATAATATTTTCCTACCGTAGATAGGTAAATCGTCGTTATACCCACAAAGTGGTAAAACATTCATTTTTAACATATCCATAATGTGGTGATTAAAATAATTTCATGATAGAAATAAATTCAAAGCATAACATTTACTTTGCTCAAATGAATTTGCAAAGCATTACCCAACTGACAACGTCTATTCCAAAATATTTGCTTCCTCGTCTTTTACTTCCCGAGTCCCTTTGCTCGTTCCTTGTAATACAAGATTATTATTGAATTTAGCAACTTCATTACTCATTGAAACATATTATCACTAAATCTTAGTTTTGCCTAATCTAAAATTATATTAAACTTATTTCATCACTTTATAACTTATTCTTTAATAACTTAATTATTAAATAACTATATAACATGCTATGATCAAAGAAACTAAACAACTTCAAGTAATCACATTTCACTTGTTTATCATAGTTCTATGACTTAATTTCTCATATCATCTTATTAGTGAACCATTTCTACCGAAATTTCGGCAGAGTAACGTTTGTAATATGAATAGCCCAATTAATCCAAACTCATCCAATTTCATACCAAACTCCCAAATCTTATCACCATATACTTAAATATACATTTATGAACTTAAACAAGCTTAAACACATTCATTTACACCTTAATCGCCTAATGCCCTTCAATTACATATATAGAAATTTCAATAGTTTTATCATCTACAATCCATTTAATATCAAATATCACATAATTATACTCATTTAACATCAACGATCATCAATCCTTGATCAATTTAAATCTTCAACTAAGTTCATCACATAAAATCATAACTTTGCACTAAACTTTAATTTTTCAACTTTTACATTTCATGTCTATAAAATCCTATAAATTCAACTTAAGCATTATTTTTATCATAGATCTCAAATATCATATCAAATGCATCAAATAAAATCAAGAAATCATAGTTCATGACATCCCCTTCATTTTCGAAAATTTGAACATTTTGTATATAGTTGAATTAAGTTCCTATAAATTCATTTTATGCATTATTTATATCCCTAAGCATAAATATCATGTCAAATTGATCAAATAAAATCAAAATCCTCATGCTTTAATTATTCCTAGTTTTCAAAAATTTTAGGATTTTTAATACACATGTTTTAATTTCTATTTCTTTAATCATAAGTTGTTTATTTCTATTTCTAAACATATATCCAAGCTCAATTCAATTAAATCATAACATATGCTTCAACCATAATTTATTTTATTTTATAAGAAAAGTTCCACATAAAAATAATTAATACATTCTATAGCATAATTTCTATTTAATAGAATTTTTCATTCAACACACATTCATAATCACAAATTCACATTTTATCATAATAAAACTCATTTCTAATTATTCTCTACATTTTCTAATCTCTATTCCTTCTATTGAAATTTAATCGAATTTCTATTGTTTAACAATCTATTATGCATTTCTTTATAAATTCTTAAAAATTAAACGGCCTTTAAGCCCCTAATTACACTTAATTATGCTCTAATTAATACTAAAGATTTTTCGGGTTACTACAACTATTCTAACTAAAAATATAAAAATGTGGGAGATAAAAAAAGATACAGGGTCGTTTATTTACTTGGCTAGTCAAGCATGGGATAATTCATAGATCTTTGGGCTTTGATTTATCAAGGAATAGAGACTTTACAAATAAAGCCTAAGGGTTGGCATTCTATAAGCAAAAAAGTCGAATATATGACTAGGTGTCATACAAGCAGCTGATTGTCCGTGATAGGAAGTCAAAGCTGGCTACCAGAAGCCAAAGCTGAAGACTAGAAACCAAAACTATTGATCAATAGTCAAACCTAGTGACAAGTAGAGCCGGCAAAATGAGCCCGGCCCGAAAAGCCCGCCCGGGGTACCCGGGGTTTGGGCTTCAAAATTAAAGGCTCGGAAAAAATCGGGCCTAAAAAGTCCGTCCGAAAAAACCCCGGGCCTACCGGGCTTCGGGCCAAAAAAGCCAGAGGTTTTAGGCTAAAAAAATCCGCCCAATTTCTATTAAATATATATATATATATATTTATAATATTATTTAATATACATTTTTATATTTTTTAATAATATTAATTCTATTTTATAATTATTATTTTTTTATAGTAATGATTTTCTTACTAATTCATATATTGGTCAGGAAAATAAATTCTGGAAAAAATAATAATCTCATAAATCATTCAAAAATAATTCCTAAGAGAAATGATATCCAAAAATATATACACTGATGATTAATGATCTTATAGTATGTAAAATCTATTTTGAATCTTTAATCTTAAATATATACAGTATAATTAATTTATTTTGTTTTATTATTTTATGCGTATAAGTGAGATTGACGTTTAATAATATCATTTATCTTTGATTTGTAATTACTAATTTTTTCTCCTTAAATTAAAGAATTAAAATCATTCTGCATTACAATATCATCGCATGAATACATAAATAGATCAAGATATACAAGAAGCATTATCATAAGAATAAGTAAGCTCAAAATATTCTCATCACTGATTCTTTATTTAAGTTAAGGAGTTATGAGATATTAATTAAGTAATTATTATTTTTTAATTTAAAATACTAATTTTATATATTAAAAAGAATTAAAAATTTATCTAAAAAAAGCCCGCCCGTTCGGGTTGGTTTGGGCTTCATATTTTTAGGCTCGAAAAATTTCGGGCCCGACCGACCCGGCCCAAAAAATTTAAAAGTCCGACAAGCTCGGGGTCGTGCCGGCCCGACCCGCTACTTTGCCAGCTCTAGTGACAAGTATTCAAAGCTGACAATACCTAGTCAAAGTTGGTTGATAAAAATCAAAGCTGACTATATCTATATCAAGTTGAAAACGTCATACTAACTCAGGTTCTCAATCTGACAAAAGACGAAAGTCTATCTTGCTGATAAAAGACGAAGCAATCTTGACTGACCCAACCTAAAGTCAATGTACTGAAAAACAAGAAGTCAACTCAAATGAAAAAATACGGAGATACTTTAGCCTTGAGTATTTGACTCACCACGTGTCGTAGCGTATCCGTAGAAGATTTTGACATGTCAGAAGACATTTTTCAAAGTTGTAGAGCTACAGTGTACAATGATGCAGATCTCATCGGTGATGTATAAGGATTCAAACGGGAAGAATTCCAACGATAAATAGAATGATATGATTGGTGCTCCCTCCAACGACACTATTTTTCGTCCTCTCAATAAATACGCATAGAATCTAATCTTTAGAAATAACCGAAACGCTACGCATTCAAATATTCAAAAGCAATCAAAGCTCAAAGCTCAAGAACATTTACACAACGATTTGAAAGAAGATCAAATATGTTTATCAGCTCAAGGTTTCGGCATACATTTCCTTAAGTTTATGATACTCTTTATATATCTCAAGCATAGACATACTGAGCTTGTCGTATGTGACAACTCAGATTTTAGTTGGAAAAACTCTCTACATAAATCTCCCAGTTTAAGTAGAAGTGTGGGCAAGTAGGCAACAAAGTGTTAGTTATTGAAAGCTTGGTTATTTTGTACTTGTAAGCAAATGTTTATGTCGACTGCACCCGTAAGCAGTCAGAGGTTTCCTAGCACCAACAAGCGTAGGAAAGACGCCCAGTTCGACGGGATACAATAAGTTTAACTCTGTATCTAAGTTTATATCTTATACCCGTAAACAAGATCAAATCTCAGTTAGTGGATTGGCTGAGCAATCAGTCCATGGATATGGGAACTGATCTCTCTGAACCACGTAAAAGCCATGTGTTATTTACTTTCATTTCTTTACATTATGTATCGCATTTACATTACATACTATTAAATTGTCATCACCAAGACACAACAACACATCATCGTTTTAAATCACTCTATCAATATAAGTATGATATTGTTGAGAGAAAATTGAAAACTTACTAAACCACATTTGACTAAGTGTTTTCACGCCAGTTTAAGGTTTCAATAAGACAAATACAGTAACAACTACATTCCGCAAGCACACCAGTTATCACTCCAACTGACCAGTTCCCTTAGCAATCAATAGGTTTGTTAACTGATATAACTCAATACAAGAATCTCTTTATCTGAACTGACTAGCAATATTGACATTGATACTGAACTACCAATTATCTGATCAGCTACTGCCACAATAATTAGTCAGTCTCGTGAAAAGATTTTTTAAAAAAAATCACCTAACTGGTATATTTCCCCTCCTCCGCTTTCCCATCCCCATAAACCAGTACGTATCAGGTGGGACCCATCAAACCAAATTGAAGTATTGAATTTAGTCCAATTCTATCGAATTTTTCGTTTCAATTTAGATACTTTTTCTTCAAAGTTCAGATTATTTGTATCGATTCGATTTGATATTTTTTTATAATAGACCAAAATTGAATACGAATTATATCTATAATATTAATTTTATTTTAAATTCTAATTTAAAAATAAAATCAATAAAGTAACAAAATAAATTTCTTTTTGAATTTTTTGGGTTATTTCTCGTTTTTTATTCTGTTTGGATTTTGATTCTAAAATTTTAGATAGTTCAAGTCGACTTTTTTGGCCATTTTGATTTTATTCAAATTTAAAAAAAAAATACAATTTGATTCGAATTTAGCAAAAATCGTACTGAAATCAAAATATTCACCCTAATTGACATAGTTTTACGAAATGAGGGAAATGGGAAATCACTGTATGTGTCCCATAATAAGTGGATGAGTTTTAAAATTTGTTTTAGGTAATCTCTAACACTCATCTCCATATTCAAAATGCAGTAAAAAAAACGATTCCAACGTAACTACAAACGCATATCTATTTTACATTTTTATGGCTTTTCTCTATCTTCCAAGCATATAAATGTATTTGCACTTTTCTTTTTTCTTTGTAGTTGAAAATTTCAAACTAATCCATTAATTGAGGAGAAATATATAAAGAATATTCTTTTGAGTTAGAATTTGAGATTATTAGTTGAAGATAAATTACTGTTTGCTGAGATAATTATTGTAAAATAAAGTTAAAGATTGGTGTGAAGTATTGGAGATAGACTGTCAATTAACCAAATAAAGTATGAATTTTGAGAACGATGTCCATCGGACTTGACCTATTTAGTGGTGACTTAGATGACTTCCCAGATATCGTATCTCACTGAAACAAATTTTTATATTGGTTGGTTGAGTGCAAGTGATGGGTTTTGGAACTAATCAAAGCTCTTTAGGTGTAAACCTCTGTGACATCTACTAAATAATCCACCTGTTTTCCCCTTCTCAAGTGAAAATAATAGAATAAATCTTTATAATTATGTATGTATATGTAGGTTTAATGTTAGAGTAGTTAATGTCTGAAGTCATTTAAATATGTCAGGAGTCAATTGTAAAGTACTCATTAAATTTCTATATTAATTAAAAAAATTATAATTATATTACAATTATTAAAATAATGTTCTGAAGATTACTTATCATGTTGCATAACTTTATATTCATATTGGTGTCGCGCGAATTTTAAAATGAATTTACGATTACGACGTCGTCTTTAATTTTCACAATAATAATATTTCCAATTTTAGTCAACAAATTTTATCCAATCGATACCATTAAAAATGACGTTGTTTTACTGCTGAAAAAGTTGGGAGCTTTTAATCACAAAATATTAAAAGGATTATTCGCTAACTTTTCAAAATATTTGTAAAAATTATAAATTCAGGTAAAGAGTATGGTATTTACTCGAGTATTATAGTTCAATGGTGTTCCTTCCCTTTATAAATGTGAATGATCACAACTAAAAAAAGCTCAATGTAAAATTTTGACTCTTTTTTCTATATAACAAAAAAGAAAAACTATCAAGACCATAGAAAACTCATAATAATTAGGTGATAAAAAAATATCTATTAAAAAAATAATAAATAGTCATCCTTTTTTTGGTAATTTAATACATAAATTTTAAAGGTCACGTCACGGTGACTTCGAATCAAGGACCTTTAGCCTCGGACGTTAACCACTCTACCACTAGGCCAACACACACATTTTAAATAGTTATCCTTGCACATAGTTTTTACCAGTACAATCATGTACTCACCTTAATTATCTTTATTTGCGAGAGTATTTCTTTAGATTTCGAGTCATTTGATATATACAAGTACTGTTCATTTGATATCATGTAAATATTCCAGCATAATAATTACTCATCATTTCACATTTTTCTAATCATCTAAAAGACAGCTACTACAAATCACAGAGTTTAAATCTACAAATAGATGGACCTGTATCTTTTTTCTTTTTTATTTATTACTTGATTTTGCTAACTTAGATAGCCTTTGTACTATTGTCAGTTGTCTCATATATATAAGTGGGAGAAGATAAAAAAATAAAAAATTTAGTGTGTTAGTTAGATATTAATTAATATGAAAAATTTAATTTTAAGAGATTGGCGATTATAATTAACATTCTATATTATTTACAGTTTCGTTAACTTTTGTAGATAAAAGTTACTTTTGTCATTTTAGAATTTATAGTGTCATATAACAGCTCATATCATTTAAATTTAACCTATTTTTCATATTTAATGCATTTTAATTGTATAACTGTTATATTAGTAATTTCAGTTTAAATTTTAATATCGACTTTTTAATGAAAATGTTATGAACTAGTGTTGATTACGATTAAATACACAAACAATGACAAACCTGACAAAAATATTATGCAGATAGATTTTCGGCTTCAGATAAATAAAAATAATGATGTGGAAAAAGAATCTTGCGTGTAACTGAGAGGATGTCGTTTTAATTAAGAATTAAGAAACAGATAAAACATACTCTCTATTAACTATTGCATGGACAAATTGACTTATTATTATTATTATTATTATTATTATTATTATTATTATTATTATTATTATTATTATTATTATTATTTCGATTTTAAATAACTTTTATTTTACTCAGGGTTAAAGTCCATGCCAGCAACCGGCGGCAAGCCCGTTCTCTAACACCGGAATCGATCTACGGAACATATTTGTTAGCTTGTGTAAGACTGTAAGTCATGCATTTATTTATAATTATCAATAGTTTATAACATTTTTTTAAATGTCTATAATTTTAGAATTTAAACTACAACTTTCAGTTTTTTGTTGTAGTGTCGGTAGACGACAACATTAGACCAAGCTAGATTTCCGTGAAATAACAAATTAGATTTAGAAAAATATACTAATTAATGGTTAGTCATAGGGTACATCTGATTTATTGATCTGACATGTAAGCTGACTTTAGTCACCACTTACCCCCTAATCCTTCATTATAATCGGAGTTTGAGCAGTTGAGTTAACATATATTTTTCTACTTAATTAAAAAATGTGTGTCGCGAATTTTCAATTTCATAATAACTATATAGCTTTATAGAATCGGTTTTATTGTTTATTCTGATCAAGATTGGAGACTACCGGAGGCCTTCATACAATATGGCCAATAATCTATTCAAAAGCTACAAAAATTAAATAGTGATATTAGTCCATTTTTTTATATAAAGGCAGGATGAGGCAGGTGTCATTATTGTACGTAGCTAAGTCGCCTGTTGTTCCACAATGGAATGTTGATAGAATCAATTTGGGTTCCCTCCTCATGTTTGAATCCTTGTGACACCGATTGGGGAGAAAGGTGCACTACGATCGTTAAGCTAAGTTTGAGCAAAATGGTTGCTTCTTAATCAAGTCGATTATCTCCTCTCTCTGGTTACTATGAGTGCCACCCAAATACTAGCAATCCGGATCATGTTATGTGGAATAAGTAATTCCGCCTAAAGTTAAGATTTTCATGAAAGCGATTAATATACTACATCCCTTTTCATCAAATTCACCATGTTCATGTTATGAAGACACGCAACGTATACAAAATAACTCCAACATGCCCTCATTTACATCCCATAAAGTTACATTTAAATTAAAAAATGAAATATAATTTGACAAGAGTAATACTTGAGGTGTTGATATTCGTTATTCTTTCTTCTATATTTTGAGCGAGATGATTTTGAACTTTGGATGCATCATGTTGTGGCAAATGTGGATGGCCATTTGCAATGAGGCTCATGAGGGTGGTTAGGTGTATCTGAACTGTGCACCTTATAATTCTCGAAAATCACGGGAGGCTCAACCCATCTTCAGCGGCTACAAAGATTGGTGTTTTGTGGGTGACAAAAGTGGCTTAAACCCAAAATGAACCTTCCGGGTGGATGTGGATGCCATGTTCAACCAGAAAGAAAAAGCTATTCATTGGTGTTATTATTCGCGACCATGAAGGTAGTATGGTCCTTGCGAAATCTATCCCGACAATATGAGCATCATGTTTGCCGAGATTAAGGCGGTGATTCTTGGCATTGTTTGTTGTGTGGATTATGGCATCCACCCTTTTGAGGTGTTGTATTCGATATATTTTAAATGGCGAAACCGAGGATTGAATTACCTTATTAAAAGGTTCTTGATATTAGTACATGATGCTCTATAATTGTATTGCTATTGTTAGAGATCATTTAGTTACATGGAATGCAGACATTAAAGCATCGATTAGAAAAAGAATTTAATTATGAGCACTATTTTTAATTTTTATTGTTTGCTATTCAAAGTTAGTATAATAAGATTAAGCTAAAAAGAACTTGTGGAATGTATTATATTTATTTTTCAATTATTTGTTTTTATATTTGATATAAATATATATATATATATATATATATATATATATATATAATTAGTACGATTATACATTAGTTACACTTTGTTCGGATGAAATCTCTATTTTAAGTAATTAAAAGAAGAGAATTCTCTATATTAAATAGTTTTTCATTAATTTACCATTTTCATGTTATGAAGACACGCAACGTATACAAAATAACTCCAATGATATACATATCATATTAATTATATTTAAATTAAAAAAATGAAATATAATTTGAATAGAGTAATTCGAATGTTGATGCATCCGTTATTCTTCTTCTACATCATGCAGGACTAAGCTGTAAGATCGAAAAATCAACAATTCGAATAAAACAATGCCCACTTTAAAACCTAATAAATTTGGGCAATTAATAGGTTGCTGAAGATGTTATTGTTTTTCTTCGACTACAAGAAAAAAGTCTTTGTTTGTTATATGCCTTTGTCCACAATTAAGGATTTGAAGATAAAAAATAAATTAAAAAAGAGCTGACAGATATTCCCATACAGTGGCAGAGCCACGTGGGAGGTGGGGGCAATTGCCCATCTTAAATTTCTATTATACCTCTCTCTCTCTCTCTCTATATATATATAATATTATAAAAATATTTAATTCTTGCACCACCAAAAAAAAAGGACAAAGATAAAATTATATATAAATTGATTAATTGGGAGATCTCATACATTCATTGATGTATAAGGTTATTAAACTTATACTTGTTTTACCCATGGCGGTTACAACTATAGAAAAAGTTTTTTTATACAATGAGGATTGTCAAATAATTTAATAAACAAACAGTGAAGAACTTATAGAATATTAGATTAAAAATCGTACCTGTCAAACACTTGAATTTCTTTACGTGGAAGTCTTAGTCCAAATAATATATCTGTTGTTTTTAATAAGAAGAAATTGTTGTGTTTTGCAAATTTTTATGTAATTGATTTTTCTTCAATTGGGATAATAACTCCAGATAACCAACTTCGAAATTATTTTACGGATGTGTGAACGCCAATTTGAAAGGGATAGAAAGTCTTGTGAGATAATTAGTGAAGATAAAAGGAGATATTGTGTATTCAATGTGTATAAGTTTATCAAACATGCATTTGTTTTACCTGTGGCAACTAACGACAATTATGGAAAGAACATTTTCTGTCATGAAAATCGTGAAAAATTGACTTTAAAGTCGAATGAGAGATCGTTGGTTGAATGATTGTTTTGTTACTTATATTGAGAAGGAATTTTTTGTTACAATTGATAATAGGTTGATATTACATCATTTTAGAATATAAGTGATTGTAGAATTTTTTTTTAATTTATATACATATTTTTAACATATAATTTCATTTTAAATTATTTGAATTATTCTTTTTTTTTTTGCCTCACCAACCCTTGGGGGCCTGGCTCCACCTCCGTTCCCATATCCCCAGCTTTCATTATCCCAAACCTAACTTCCTTTAGCTAATTGGACAAAAAAAAAAAAGTAAATAAACCAGCCAGGACCAGAATAGGAACCCCCCCACCCACGGCCCCACCCATCCACTACCCCATCCCCTCTAATATTTTGCATAAATCTCATTTCTTCCTATCTGAAAGTTGACATTTCTTGTGGAATTGTAATAGAATCAATCGGTTACTTTAGCAATAGTGGTTTCATGATAGTAATTAAGATAGAGGCACGTTTATGTGACGTGCATCTGTTATAATTAAAATTTAATTATGATCAATAAATTTGAATTAAAAAATTTCTAATTAAAACTCTTAATAATTTTTAATTAACTATTAATTAATTGTGACAGTCCACAAGGCTATACCAAAGTTTTTGTGATTAATTAGATATTCACGAATAATTGAATTAGCATTTACGAAAAGAGGTATATCTCCATCTGAAAAACTTCCAAAAAAAAAAACTTCAGATCGACTTGATCTATATAGTAGGAAAGGGTTCGTCTCCATCAAAATTAATTAAGGTCCATCAAGAATATGTATTTCATCTTCATTGACTAATACCAAACTAAACTCAAAACTGAAAATGAGAGATGATGACTTAATTGATAAATTAGATAATGATTGTCTTTTTTTTTTTTTTATCATGGGAACCCGCACCGCTACCTTAGTGCACAAGACCCAGAAACCCCACTGTCGCATGCAATATAGCAAACCACACAGACAGTAAACCACACTTGAAACCAGCGTGTGACGCTCAAACCTATAGAGCGTTTGGTGGGGTTGAACTCATGACCTCCGACCACAGTGAACTCACCTTAACTATCGAAATGTGTCCAGGTGACTAGATAATGATTGTCTTGTTGAGAGAGATGGTGGGTTAACATCATATGCCATCGCTTTCACTATTTGACTAAAAGTATTTGCAGTGCCATCCACACCTAGAGCTTACTGCTGTATGGCTATGTGTCATGTGTTTCTAATATTTATACGTATATAATATCATTTTCCTTTTCATAAATAATAAGAAAACATTTAATGTACCTAAAAGTAAATTAATGACATGCCTATTTGTATAAAAAAATACAATAGTACTAATGTGAGAACATCGAGTAGAATTATATTTGACTTATGACCCAAAAAAATCAGAAACGAAATTGATCATATTTCGTCATTTTGATTTTTATGAGGATGTAGGGATTGATTTTTTTTTTTTTTTTAAAACCAAACATCTCATATTATTCCATCAAGTCTTGACGAACAAGATCCACAAGCCAATTAGGAAAATCATCGTTCCAACACATTGGACGATTACAATTCACAGCAAATTGAGCAAGCGCATGCGGCGGCCTTGTTTGCCGTTCGATAAGTATGAGCCACACTTACCAGAACATTCAATCTCGCATCCCTAAGGATTTCAAAAATCTCTTCAGGCAACAAATCATTTTCCTCCTCTGGCTTAGCCATAAGACGAGCAGCCAGTATGGAATCCGTAAACGCTTCAAACGGTAAAATACCATTTTCCACACCACACAGAATGCCCAAAATAACAGCTTTAACTTCAGCGAACATGGCGCTAGACGAAGGCGCCGTCTGTTGCGATTTAGCTATGATAATATTTCCATCATGGTCTCGAATAATGATACCAACACCAAAACCATTACCATAAGGATTGAAAAGGGCGTCCACATCAACACGGAAGCATCCCCTTTAAGGCCTCTGCCATTTCCTGTCTCCACACTTCAACCCCAACTGACTCGCCACATAGAACAAAGGCCGGGCACGTTTGTAATTATCGATCACAGCGGTACATATAGTTTCCAGACCTGAACATAAAACTGATCAGGATCATGCGAAGCCTGGCAAATAGCTCTCCAATTCTGCTAAAGCATAACACACCACAGTTCATAATCATCAATCTTCATTTCATTTCTGATAATCACCGCAATGTCCGCAAGACACAGAGCTTCAGCTTGACGAAGGAGAATCCAAAAACGGCTCTTCTTCCATCCAATCTTGCTACGAGGGCAGAAAATAAGGGAATGCTCTGAGGAATCCCATCTGTCCTTGCAGACTTCGCAAATACCATCCGAGGGGACATGGTGGTTCTTCAGATTAGCAGCCGTTGGGGTAAAATTTCTAAAAGCTTTCCACATGAAGATTTTAGCCTTAGGGGGAATCGATGTACTCCAGACCATCTTATTCCAAAAGTTATGGTCTTGCTGGCTCGTGTGGGGATGCGATCGAAGAAGCCCGTCTCAAGGAGGTAGGCCGTTTTAACCGAGAAAAAGCCACTTTGCTCAAATTTCCAAAACCGTGCTTCAGTGTGGCCTTTCTCCCCAATAGGTGTCAGAAGGATACTCTCTCTTTCAAACGTCGGAAACTCGCTTCGAATGCGGTTTTCACCCCATTTTCCATCCTCGCCGATTATATCAGCTACCTTCATAAGATTATCATGATCCTCCCTCCTATGTTCAATTCGACCTTCGCTCAACCCGTTCACCCAACGATCCCTAAAGAGGTAAATATCACGGCCATTACCAACTCTCCATCTAGCTCCCCTGTCCACTAATTCCCGGCTCCAAATAAGAGAACGCCAAACAAAAGAGTTGTTCTTATTAACTCTCGCACTAAGAATATCTCCGTCTTTGAAATATTTCGCCTTAAAAACTCGGGCCACGAGAGACTCCGGCTTGATCATCATCCTCCACACTTGTTTGGCAAGTAAAGCACGATTAAAGCAGACCATGTCTCTGAATCCAATCTCACCCCAAGATTTTGTTTTGCACAATTCCTTCCATTTAGACCAATGAACATGTTTCTTCTCATCTTTATGCCCCCACCAGAAGGCTGCACACATCCGATTAATATCGTTGCAAATAGAGATCGGCAATCGAAAACATTGCATAGCGTAGGTAGGAATAGCTTAAATAACAGCTTTTAATAAGACTTCTTTTCCTCCCGCTGAGAAATCCCTTTGGTTCCATTCAAAAAGCTTTCTTTGAATCCTATCCTTTATGTAACCAAATTGAACTCTTTTCTGCCGGAGAGAAAACGCAGGCATCCCGAGATACATGTGAAGACCCTTCAACATTGACTTCCAAAATCTGTTTAATACGACCACCTTTGCTCGCATGAGTGTTAGGGCTAAAACAGATAGATGATTTGGCTCTGTTAATAAGCTGACCCGACGCTAGTTCATATCTCTGGAGAATCTCTTTAAAAGCCAAGGCAACTTCCGTTGAAGCTTTAAAGAAGATAAGGCTGTCATCCGCAAAAAAGAGGTGGGTTATGTTGAGCTCGCGATGGAGGATCGGGACTCCCTCCACTCTGCCCGCCTGCTCAAAATCATGGATTAAAGAGGAGAAACCTTGAGTGCAAATGACAAAGAGAAGCGGCGATAAAGGGTCGCCCTGTCTCAGACCCCGGGAGGGGGTTATAGTACCATAAACTCGCTTATTAAGGATAAAAGAGAACTGGACCGTCGAGACACATTGCATTATTAAGTTGCATATGCGAACCGGAAAGCCAAGTTTTTCCAGAACCGCTTGGAGATACTTCCATTCAACTCTATCATAGGCTTTACTCATATCAAGTTTAAGGGCAACATAACCATCCTTTCCTTTCCTCCTCCTACGGATCCAATGTTGGCATTCAAACTAACAAGAACGTTGTCAGTAATCAATCTTCCCTTGATGAAGGCGCATTGGGCCTGGTCGATGACTCGCCCAAGCACCTGCCTGAGTCTATTAGCAATAACTTTAGAAGCAATTTTGTAACTCGTATTGCACATGCTGATGGGCCTGAAGTCTGCTACCTCCATAGGCTTATTAACTTTCGGGATAAGGCACAACAGTGTGTCGTTCCAATCTCTAATAGGAGCCCCCTCATTTAAAATATCCAGAGCTTCCCTAGTGACAAAGTCTCCAATCACTGGCCAGAACCACTGAAAGAACCTAGCGTTGAAACCATCAGGCCCAGGGCTCTTAGTGGGATGCATTTCAAAGACCGCATCTTTAATTTCTTTATCCACAAAGGGCCGGTCCATGAAAGAGTAGTCCGCAGCCGAAACACGTTCTTGAATGGTGCTAGTCACTGCCGTAATCTCATTCCGAGAAGGAGAGCTGGATTTGAAAAGCTTCGAGAAGTACCTCCTAATGGTCTCGGCTTTATCAACCTCCCTATCATGAACCACTCCAAATCGTTTCTAAGGGTCATGATGGAACCCTTTCTTTTTCTCTGTGACGCTCGAGCGTGAAAAGCACTGGTGTTACGATCACCGTTAGCAAGCCAATTAAGTCTAGCCCTCTGCTACCAATGCAAAGATTCAATCTCCACAGCTTTTTCAATTTCTTTACTGATTAGGAGGATCTTTTGGTCCAAGTCCATGTTACCATCAAGGCTCATAAGCTTTTGTCTCACCTTCCTGAGTCTCGCAAAATCTTTCCCTTCCCTATTGAATTCACACCGCGACCAATTGGTAACGAAACCAGCGCATTTACCCAGCATCTGAGGCAGCTTTTGTTCACCCTCCAAGTCCTTAAGATTACAAAGCAGATCAGGAACAAAGCTTTTCTCCAACATCCATTTATCCTCAAAGAAGAAGCGATTTTTTCCTTGAACTCCAGCTTCCTTATCATTAGCATTGAGGGTGCACAGGATCGGTCTATGGTCAGATCCATGAAAATCCAAAGCTTTTGTTTGCGTATTAGGGAATTGCATCTGCCACTTAGCATTCCCAAAGAAACGATCGAGTCTTTCAAAAATCATCCGGCCTCCCGTTTATTACACCAAGTGAATCCCAAGTCCGGGTAGGAGATTTCGTGAAGCCCGCAATCCGAAATAGCTCTTTTGAACATGTCCATCTGTTGCAGAGGCCTCGGTCTGCCTCCTTTCTTCTCAGAGTCATAGACAATCTCATTAAAGTCTCCCCCAATGAGCCAAGCCGTATCCCTATGCTGCTCGGCGCTTGATAAACGCGCATTTTACACGCTTATAGTTGATATTTGAAGATGAGTTTAGCTCGCTTAATGTGCTGCCACGTATCGATTCCTAATGTTTTATCTATTTTTAGAAGATCGCTCTTGGGTGTTCTTTTGGTGTTGTGTAGGTACATATGTTGAAAATCGAAGCGAACGACGCAAGCCAAAACATATAATCGGCGTGTTTCTAGCGACCAGCTAGCGGTCGCTAGGTCGGCCGCTAGGAAACACGCGAGAACTCAGAAGACCGCGACCCGCGAACGCGCCAAGGCGGCTTCAGCGCGAGAAAGCCACCGACGATTTCTCGCGACCACTGAGTATGGCTGGCGATCATTGTCGTGTCGCGAGGCACCGGCGCGAGGCGAGGCGAGGCGGCCGAAGGCAGCGGCGCCACGAGATCACCTCGCGACCACACCTAGCGACCGCTAAGGGTGGTCGCGAGGCGCGCGTAAAGAAAATTAGGGTTTGGGGTGTGCTATATACGGCAACACCCCGCCGCCCGTGAGCCCCCAATCACGCCCGCACCTTATTTTCTTGATTTTCTCGCTTTTACTTTCTTTAAGCTTTAGTCTTCGTTTAGTTTAATTCGAGTTTTGTTTTACGTTATTCTAGTTTAGTTTATCGTTCGCATCGATCGGAACGCTTTGTCCGATCGCTTTCCTTTGTTTTCCGTTCGCTCGCTTGGGATTGGATTCAAGACCAACCATTGTTCATCCGACGCTTCCCTACGGGTTTTATATATTTAATTTCTGTTTTATGGTTAATTCATATTTCATTCCGTTTATTATGTCCGCTAGTTTTCTATTCTAATCCTAGGTTTGCATGATTCGATCCTATATGTTGTGAGTTACGCTTCTTATTTACCTTCCGTGCATGATTCATGATTCATAGTGCTTATTTATATGTGTTGATTTCTAATCAATCTTGATGCATATCTAGTTGCCGCTAATGACGTAATCAGATTAATTGTCAATCGATCTTGAATGCATGATACGAATAAGCCTCGAGTCGTAATTGAGATAGGACATTCGTGGAAGCATATTCTTAGTGATCCTTTTGAGTTGCTTATTTTCCTCTAGAGACGAATCGTGATAGGAAAATTAGTAATCAATCGCCGCAATTGTCGTGAATCAAGTTGTTGGTTATATATGTGATCTCCTGTCTTGTCTGGATTAAAACGGTTAGTAATAAGCAGGATAAACATCGTTGTGGATAGGATTGGTGCATCCCTAGGGTTAGTCTTTCTTTATAATCATCTTTCGTGATTTTATTGCTTTATTTTATATTTTGTTTGGTTACCTTTGCTTTGGATTAATTTCCATAATGATGAATTGTCGTTGAATTAGCTTCGTGTTTTCGGTTTGCAATCTCTGTGGATACGATGCTTACCCTATAATTACACTTTTACGTGTGAAAAAGGAGTGATCAAATTTTGGCGCCGTTGCCGGGGATTGTTAAGATCACATAGGAATAATTTGACGATTTGGATTTATTAATTCAAGTTATATATATATATTATTTTATTTATTTTTGTTATCGCTAATTCTCTTTTCTCGTGTGTTTTATGCGTACAGATCTCGTGGACCTCCGAAATATTATTAGATCCCGAGATCGAAAGTTCTCAAAGAGAAAAGGATGAGAGAAGAGACGAGTACAATGGCGGAAATCCAGAACGGGGCATTCCTCCCGAGCAAGTCAGTTGCATGCTAGCCGACTTTGCAGATGCGGCGTCGGATGGCGAACATGGGAATCGTTGTCCCTACTCCGGAGGAAAGACCTCGAACCACATGTATCGACATCCCACCGAGCAGTTCAAGGAGGCGGTTGGGGCCCGCGTGATGCAATAATTTCGAGCTCAAACCGCCCCGATCGGATGGTCCAAGGAGAAGCGGTTTGGGAGGAGTCACTAAGACCCGAACGCATCTCGAACGTTTCGACATTTGTGACACCATCAAATGTAATGGGGTGCCACAAGACACAATCCGGATCGCATGTTCGGTTTCCCAAATCTCTCATTTTGCGAACCACGACGAATCATTATTCGAGGCATGGGAGAGATTCAGAGGGCTATCGATGTCCACAACACGGGTTCTCCAAGGAGCAACAAATCACACAATTCTGGTGGACGAGGCAAGCCGTACAGAAGAGATGGTCGCCAAGCTATCAATGGCCAACGGAAGAGAACGCCATCGCTCAAAGCACCGGTTGAGAGTGATTCAAATATAACGACCTCATGAAGAAGTTCACTCTTTTGAAGAGTCGATTGAGACGAAACGTCGACCACATCAATCGGAGAGTCACCGACCGACAACCTTCGGCAGCTTCAATACTCGTAATTCGATTCAAGAGCCGAGAAGCCAAGTCTCAAGACATGATGCAGCTGGTTGGTTGTAAGCAACCAACAATTGGCAACGAATCGAATCGCTCATCGAACACCCGGCGTAAGATAACTCACTTGGAGTCGATCGTGACGGCTATGGGGAAACACATAAAGATGTTGGAAGCTCAATTGGTCAAGTAGCCGTGCAAGTGAATGCACTACAAAAGACGGGCCAATTCCCCGAGCAATACGGTGAACCCAAAGAGTCAATGCTTCGCCATCCAGACGAGGTGGGACGAGCCTGCCCGAGCCCTACACCGAAAGAAGAGCAAGAAAGCACACCGACGCAGACTTCGCGACCGAGTCTCGCGATCATGAGCCCGATCGCGAGCCATCCCGGTTTGTCCACGACGTCATGAAGCGACCCAGCGCCCTTTCACTCGACCGCGAGCCACCCAAGTATCCGCCAGCGCGAGTTGTTCGCGAGCGACCAGCGTCAGCAAACCCGACCGCGAGCACTCATCAAAGCACATGGCGAGAAATCGGGCATGAGCTCGCGCCGCAAGTCAAGACGCGAACAAGGAGATCGGCGCCACGGCACCCATCGCGACCATCCCAGTGGTCGCGAGGTCGACCGCGAGGCACCCCAAAGGCTAATTCTCGCACGCATATTCCTCCGGTCCGTTTCCGAGTCGACTTGTCAAGTCGAAATATGACGAGGAATTTGCTCGTTTCATATGAAATTCTTAAAAGACGCTTTGCAAGTAAGAAGAAACTTGGAAATTTGAGAAAATTTCCTATCCGAAGAGTGCAATGGTCGTCTTGCAAAAGAAGCTCCCTTTGAAGCGAGATGATCCCTATAGCTTCACGTTAGAGTGCGAGATCGCCGAGCGCATTTTCCCAAATGTTTTATGCGACTTGGGCGAGCATCAATCTGATGCGTTGACGTTTTCAACCGGCTACACCTAGGAAAAATGAAGCCGATTTAAGATTTCATCGATGATGGCTGACCGATCGATCACATATCCAAAAGGTATCGTCGAAGACGTGTTGGTAAGAATTGGATTTTGTTTTCCCATTCCGAATTCAAACAACAACCACTAATCCTGGTAGACCTTTTCTAGCAACCGGTCGTGCGTTGATTGATGTGCGGGAAGGAAACCTCACGCTTCGTGTTAACGATGGGAGCTCAAAATTTCCATATACGACGCCATCAAGCAACCCGACGCTGGAAGCCAAGATTGTTGCTCGATCATGACTGCTGCTGCCGCTAATCTAGGTACTCGACCGATCGAGGAAGCTGCGAGAAGGAAGAAGTGGACTCGGCATGGAACTCTGAGTGTTTCATTCAAGTTTGGGGGCCAACTTCCATAGTCGATGGTGGTCATCCAGAATGCGAAGTTTAAAAGGTTCCACAAGTCGAGAAAGATGTATTGCTACCAAAACGCCGATTAGCGAGGTTAGTGATGGTCTAGCTAAAGACGTTAAAGTAAGCACTTGTTGGGAGGTAACCCAACGCTTTCTTTGTTTTTGTTTTTGTGTTTTGTCGCTTTTCGTTTGTTGTTTTTGTCGCTACTTTTTTCGTTTCGCTTTCTGTATGCATCGATCAACGAGTTAAGTGAAGTGTGTTAATCCATGTGGCCAATGACGATAGAAAATTTTGTGAAATTTAATGATAGTGCACATGATATGTTAGAAATGACGCATGACGTAGAAGTTGTTGTTTTTCACCATTTGCTTAACCCGTGAGACTTGAGCTTCACCGTATACATATCTTGATACGCTTTTAATTGTGTGATATCATGCATGTGATTATCTTCTAGAACTTGCCGTGTTTACGTGTCGAGACTGCAATATGTGTTTCAATTTGGAAAGGATAAAGGCCATCTTTGTTAACCACATATTCACCCAAACACTAACCCGATGATATATACCATTTGTCGCTTTTTTGAGCCTTTATTAGACTTTTCTTTCGATTAACCGATGATAGGAGGTGAGGATGGATATGGGAATCAAAAGGTTGAAATTTTGATGTAGTTATGGCGAGAAAAGTTTATTTTAGAAAAATACATCCGTGGTGAAGAATAGTACCTTGTTCGTGAAAATTAAACCCTATAAGCTCTAGAAAAGAAAAGAAAAAATGATAAGTTCACTATGAGTGTTGAGCATAAAGGGTCTTTAATCAAAGTATAGGTACCTTATGAGGCATAAACGCTGATTTATGTGCCTACATTATAACCTATGAAAAGACCTTTTGATCCTTATTTGAACACATTTGACGCGGTGGAGATGTTAGAAAAACGGCAAGCCTATGGTAAGATGTTGCATTGCATCGGAGTTTGAGTGTATCCTATATATATTTTACACACATGCCTTTGTGAGGATTGAAATAAATGAGTTTTTGCCGTAAATTGTTGTTTGTGTTGAGTGGACTAACGCCGTCGTATGCGCTAATGTTTTTGGCGCTGATATGTTTTGAGGCCTAGAATGGTTATCCTCTTTGCTATGCTCGTTGATCTTCGTTTGTCTTTCTGCTACTGTTTTGTTTGAGGACAAACAATGCTTTAAGTTTGGGGGTTTGATAAACGCGCATTTTACACGCTTATAGTTGATATTTGAAGATGAGTTTAGCTCGCTTAATTTGCGCTACGTGATCGATTCCTAATGTTTTATCTATTTTAGAAGATCTTGCTCTTGGGTGTTCTTTTGGTGTTGTGTAGGTCTATATGTTGAAAATCGCAAGGAACGACGCACAAACCAAAACATACAATCGGGCGTGTTTCTAGCGACCGCCTAGCGGTCGCTAGGTCGGCCGCTAGGAAACACGCGAGAACTCAGAAGACCGCGACCGCGAACAGCCAAGCGAAGCTCCCATCGGACGATTTCTCGCGACCACTGAGTATGGCTAGCGACCGCTTGTCGGTCGCGAGGTACCGCGAGCACAAGAGGCGCATCATGGCGGGCGAAGGCGTGCGAGGATCACCTCGCGACCACACCTAGCGAACGCTAAGGGTGGTCGCGAGACGGCGTGCGTAAGAGAAAATAGGGTTTGGGGTGTGCTATATACGGCAACACCCGCCAGAGCCCCCAATCACGCCCGACCTTATTTTCTTGGTTTTATCGGTTTTACTTTCTTTAAGCTTTAGTCTTCGCTTAGTTTGATTCGAGTTTTGTTTTTACGTTATTCTAGTTTAGTTTATCGTTCGTTATCGATCGAACGCTTTGTCCGATCATTTTCCTTTGTTTTCCGTTCGCTCGCTTGGGATTGGATTCAAGACCAACCATTGTTCATCCGACCTTCCCACGGGTTTTATATATTTAATTTACTTTTTTATGGTTAATTCATATTTCATTCCGCTTATTATGTCTCGCTAGTTTTCTATTCTAATCCTGGGTTTGCATGATTCGATCCTATATGTTGTGAGTTCTCGCTTTCGTTATTTACCTTCCGATGATTCATGATTCATAGTGCTTATTTATATGTGTCGATTTCTAATCAATCTTGATGCATATCTAGTTGCCGCTAACCGTTATTAATTGTCAATCGATTTGAATGCATGATACGAATAAGCAATTGAGATAGACATCAGTAGGAAGCATATTCTTAGTGATCCTTTTCGAGTTGCTTATTTTCCTGTAGACGAATCGTGATAGGAAAATTAGTAATCAATCTACCGCAATTGTCTGAATCAAGTTGTTGGTTATATATGTGATCTCCGCCTTGTCGGATTAAAGCGGTTAGTAATAATGGGATAAACATCGTTGTGGATAGGATTGGTGCATCCATTAGTCTTTCTTTATAATCATCTTCGTGATTTTATTGCTTTATTTTATATTTTGTTTGGTTACCTTTGCTTTGGATTAATTTCAAGCCCTAAAACATCCCACCCTTATTCGTGCTTGGATAATGATGAATTGTCGTTGAATTAGCTTCAGTGTTTCGGATTGCAATCTCCGATACATAAGTGTGAAAAGGAGCGATCAAATTTTGCTATTAAGTTTACGCATCAAATCCCACGAGAATTTCCTCAGCTCCGTCACCGGGTTACCGTAGAAACCAGTAAAACGCCATTTACCCTCCTTACTTTTAACAACACAGTCGATATGTCCCGGTGAGTACGACTTGATATTCACGTCAGTATTACCATCCCACATAAGGACAAGACCCCCCTTGTGGCCAACCGCATCCACAAAGAACATGCCCTTGAAACCAAGGACATTCTTCCACCATTGACATTTATTAGCAGCAAGTTTAGTCTCACAAATAAAAACTAAACTTGGGGAAATTCCGGCAAGGAGTTGCCGGAACTCATGGAATGCACGTGTATTTCTCAAACCACGTGCATTCCAAACTAGGCAATTCATAATGTCCGTGGGGCTGCAAGGCAGCCTCCGCCGTTCCCAAATTGTTGAAATCATCCCCAATCATCAGTCTTGGCTGTTTCGCGTTGGGTATCTCCAGTTCATAATCAGGACCCATTTCGCCACCTCTTTTTCTATTTTGATCTGAACAATCCTCCTTCCCACTTCCTTGAATCATTCTAGCCATTCTTTTCCATCCTCTCTCACACCTTTCCTTTTGGTCTTCGCTGGGGATCCCTTCTTTTAATATTTTTATCCATCTCCCCATTTTTTGTCTTACCCCTACCAACAGTCAAAATCTGGTTGTCGCTTGCCACCACCAGGTCTGTCAAAGAGCCCCTCCTGGAGATGTCCTCCTTGCCTTCTCCACATGTGTGAACAGCTGGTCTGGGAGTAGCAGCCATCCTCAGCGCCTCCTCTTCTCTTCCCTCCGACATCTCCTTTTCCAGATCCATTATCTCCTCATCATCTTCCCTTGCAGTTGCGATCATCAGCATTTGTCCCCCATTCTCGTTATCATTATGATTTCTTTTGCTGTTATTCGATGAGGATTGCTCGTCCGATCCAGATTTCCCCCTAGTTGTAAACATCTTTCTTGCACGTAGCCATGAATCATACTGGAATGCCGACTTATTGACGTTGCTGTCAGCACAATCCTTTGAGATATGTCCAATCCTTCCACATGCATAGCAAAATGCCGGAAGTCTCTCATATTGGAGCACGATTAGGGTTTCATTTAGAGCCTCTATATTCGTCAATGGGACGTGACGAATCAAAGGGGCATCAATCCTTCTCGTGATCCTGATTCCGGCATTAATCCGGTCCCTATTCTAACATTATTATGTATCTCAAATAAGGGAAAAATCACGTTGTACAACTTACATATGTCCAGACCAGGGCGAAAATAGAAGTAACAACTAATTACCTATCTGAATTTAAATTTCAGAGTATCTTTATTTTCGATGAATTTCGTGGACGGTGCTTTAATTTATATACATCAAGGATCAGTGAAATTAAATCACATACCATATTACTTAATCCTGGATAGTTGGACGGGAATGAATTCTTGAGAGCAATGTCGCACATTACAAATTTAAAGAAGATAAGTACGCACTTAAAATTAATGTTTCATTTATCTATTGTATAATGGTAATTGTGTAGAACCTAAGGTTAATTTGTTGGAAAACCTAACTTAGGGCCAATATTAATAAAGAGCATATTGACACGACTTACATGCATTGAGAAGACTAGCAAACAGAATAAGTTATGTTTGATGCCTGATATAATATATGTTTTAATTCAACTTACACTACAAAATACGATCGATCGACGCCAAAATACGGGTCGTGAATCGTGAATCGTTAGCGGAATAAAAAGAAATTTTTGACGACGATCAACGACGTAACATGGCGGGAATTTCGCATGAATCGGTAACGACGGCATACCCGTCGCTATTCCGTCGTTATATTTCACGACGGACACTATCCGTCGTTAAAATTAATTTTTTTGTTATTTTTTTTATTGGATTAACCATAATCCGTCGCTAATCCGTCGTTAAATAATCGGATTATTTTTAAATTTTTTTATTTATTTTAACGACGGACAACATCCGTCGTTAATTTTAGCGACGGAATTTCCGTCGTAAAGTAGTCTCTAAGTTTAACGACGGACTGTAGTCCGTCGTTATATTAAAATGTTTTTATTTTTTTATATTCTTTACGTAAATTAACGACGGATATGTGTCCTTCGTTAAAGTCATTCCGTCGTTAAGACCTTTATTCCGTCGTTAAGACGTCGTTATAGGGTTTTAAATATAACGACGGATATTGCCGTCGCTAATCCGCCGCTAAAAAGTTTAATAACAGACGGGCTTTCTTTCCCAATTTCATATCTGAACCTAAAAACCCTCCCCCCTCCCTCCACCCCTCCCTCCCCACCCTAACCATCGCATGTGCCCGCCGTGTCATGTATCAGCCTCGCCGCGACACCCACCCCACCTCGTGACCCTCCCACCCTCGAACCCACCCCACCCACCCACCTGCCCCCACCCCACCTCGACCGCGCCCGCCGCCGCCTCGCCGCCGCCCACCCCCCCCCGACCTAGCCCCGCCCCAGCCCCGCCCCCACCCCTTCCCCTTGCCCCGCCGCCGCCCGCCGCCTCCTTATCTGCTTATGCCTCCCACCGCCCGTCGTCGTCAAGTCAGGTTGGGATCAAATTTTTATTTATATTTCAATTTTTTATTTTGTTATATATTTGTTGATTTTGTTGAAAATATTGTATAAGATGTATTGAATTGATAGTGAAAATTGTTATATGATGTATTGAATTGATAGTGAAAATATTTTATATGATGCATTGAATTGATAGTGAAAATTGAATTGAGTTTACCGAATTGATAGTGAAAATGATGCATTGAATGTTAGTCTTGTGATTTGGGCTTGTGAAATTGATAAGCTTGGATGTGAATTGGGATGATAAATTCATCGTTTCGTGAGTTAACCAGACGCATATGTGGTGTTTGATAAAAATGTTTGCGAGAAATTGATAAGCTTGGTGTGAATATGTTTAGCTTGGATGTGAATTGGGATGATAAATTCATCATTTCGTGAGATGTTTTGAGTTGTTAAGTGTATAATTAGGCATATGGTGATGATTTGGTGAAATTTGGATGAGTCTGGTTTAATTGGTAATCAAATGGCGATTTATTTTATAAAACTTATTCTGCCGAAATTTTGTTAGAATTGTTATATGAATAAGATGTTTTATAAGTGTCTTTTGCTCATTTCATGCTTAATTAGTTTAAGGTCAAGTATATGAATAAGATGTTTTCAGTTGTATGGTGATGATTTGATGAAGTATTATATAGAAACACGGATTTTAGTTGCATGATAGGGAATGAAACGGCGATTAATTTTATAAAATTTACTCTGCCGAAATTTTGTTTGAATAAGATGTTTTGTAAGTAAGATTTGCTCACTTCATGCTTAGGTTAAGATTAAGTATATGAAACTTGAATTAGGGTTTATGTTGCCTCGTAGATAACTAACCAATAATTATAAGTAAGATTTGCTCACTCCACTCAATAAATTTATGAGTGTATAATTAGTCTATATTGTACAACTTATGTTGAACATGTTTAATTAATTATTTATAATTATGAGCTTGAAGAATGAATGACAATCGTGAGTGGATGTATAAGAGGTTTAGTTCGGTTGGTGGATTAAATATTGAATTTCGAGATGGACTTGAAAGTTTTATTGAATTCGCTAGTGCTCAGTTTTTATTCGCGGATGGAGAGAAAATCAAGTGTCCGTGTAAGAAGTGTAAGAATATACCTTATCGTAAGAAAGATATCGTGCGATATCACTTATCAAAATTTGGATTTGTTCCAAATTATCACACATGGATATTTCAGGAGAGACAACCACAAGTAGGGACAATGTTGTGGATTCAGATGTTAACCGTCAACCAAATACATATCATACGATGGTAGTGGATGCTGCTGGTCCACAGTTCAACTTTGACGAGATCGAAGAGGAGCCAAATTCTGATGCACAAAAATTTTACGATATGTTGAATGCTGCCGATAAACCTCTGTGGCCGGGTTGCTCGGATCACACACAGTTGTCATTTGTGGCTCGACTTCTGAGTTGGAAAGCAGAGAACAACATTACTGAGAAGGGTTTTGATCAAATATCGAATCGATGAAAGAGTCGCATCGGATGGAAATGCGTGCTGATGACTTCTACAAGACGAAGAGATTGTTGCGTGGCATGGGGTTGCCCGTGACACAAAATTGATTGTTGTCCATTTAATTGCATGATTTATTATTATTTTCCTCTAACTCTCGACTACTAGATTGTATGCATCCAATGCTACAATGGAAAATATGCATTGGCATGCATCGTCGGTCGATGATGGGGTCATCGTCATCCGCAGACTCAATTGCATGGAAACATTTGAAACGAAGTTTCCTTATTTGCATCGAAATTCAGTAACGTGCGATTGAGACTCTCAACCGACGGTTTTCAGCCATTCGGTCAATCGAAAAGCAATATTCATCATGGCCCGTTATCGGCCCTTATAATATTCCCGTGGCTGTGTATGAAGGAGCAATACATGTTTTTACGATCTTAGTGCCGGACGCGTAATCCGAAGGAGAAGATTGATGTGTTCTTGCAACCATCGATAGCGAGTTAATAGATTTGTGGGATGACGACGTTCTTACTTATGATGTATCGTTGAGCGAAATTTTCAAATGCACGTTGCATTACTTTGGACAATTAGTGACTTCCCCGCATACTCTATGTTGTGCGGATGGAGATGTACCGAAGATTAGCTTGTCCGACCGCATGGAGTATACCGATGCTTTTACTTTAGCTAAAAGTGGTAGCGGTCATGGTTTGATAACCATCGTAAATTTTAGCTCCTAATCACCCATTTCGCGGGATCGAAGAGGTTTCGAAAAGAACACGGTGATTACTAACGATCCACCGAAGCGCGATCGGAGATGAGCTCATCACTAATTATGGGTATGGGACTAGTCTCCGTAATGTAGATTAGCGATGATGAAATAAATAGCGAATATCAGCGGTTTGGGCTGGATGGAAGAAAATAAGTATTTTAAGGATCTACCTTCTTGAGTTCTCTTTGATTCACATAATTTGGATGTCATGCACATAGAAAAGAATGTGTTCGATAATGTCTTCAATCGATCATGAATGTCCAGGGAAGACAAAGATACGAGCAAATCTAGAGAAGAACTTAATTTATACTACTACGGACTGAGTTGACGATGAATGAATCAACAGGAAAATATCCAAGCTTTATACACTTGACAATCGTGAGAAAAGTCTTATGTGAGTGGGTAAGAGGTTTAAGATTTCAGATAGTGCGTTTGAACATGAGTAGATGTGTAGACATGACAAAACGAAGATGTTTGGGATGAAGAGTCATGACTCATCACATTTTCATGCAAATGAATTCTCTAGGTGCATTTCGCGAACTTCTCCCACCCAATGTTTGGAAAGTCAATGTAATTATCTTTATTCTTCAAAGATTTAACTTCTCAAAACATAGGGCTTGATGATCCATGGGAGCTCCAAGAAAATATTCCGTGATTTTATGCAAGCTTGATCGCATTTTCCCTAGTTTCTTGACTCCATGGAACATCTTCCTGTTCATCTAGTGATGAAGCCCGTATTGCGGGCTGTTCAATACCGATGGATGTATCCATTTGAAAGGTCTCGCTAGTACATTATCACACACATATATATATATATATAAGAATAACGTTCTAAATTTTGTAGATACTTACGTAAGTTGAAGAACAACGTCGAAATAAAGCCGTGGTTGAGGTTCTATCGCAATGCTTACTTAGTAGAAGAAGCATCGACATTTTGCTCGTATTATTTGATGATCACGTAAGAACGAGTTCGAGATTGCATCATGGTCAAGCGAGATTAGCACGAAGACTATCCGGATATGCTTCAAATCTTCAAGCAGATGGCGGACCTTTTGGAAATAGGTCAACGAGATATTTGGATAGTAGAGAATATGATCTTGCTGGTTTATCGTGTTGCTTAACTGTGTTGAAGTTGCGACATTTACATGGCGTAAGTGTCGTGTTTTCTTAGAATTCATTGTTAATTATTATTATTATTATTATTGTTATTATTAACTAGGCTCGTAAATATATGTTGATGTAGTTTATTCATCGAAGATGTGAAAGATCAAATCCACGGATCTCTAGCTCTGATATTCAAAGGTCGATTGAAAGAGGCTTCCCGTTTTGGTTTGAGGCATATGTGAGTGTTCTGATGATTATTAGTAGAAAATATTTAATATGTACGTTTAGTCATTCTAATCATTTTTTACTAATAATAGGTCAAAGATCATACTAACAACATTGTGAATCCGTTCATATTGTCTCTTGCCAAAGGACCTTCAGCTCTAATTAAGACGTACCCAGGGTATTATATAAATGGTTACAAATTTCACACATTAGAACATGGGTCACAAAGATCAACTATGAATAGTGGAGTGTGCATTAAAGGTGAAACTTATGGTACAGACACGCAAGAACTCGATTTTTATGGTCGATTATTGGAGGTTTGTGAGTTGGAATATCCTGGGCTACCAACGAAGACCACAACATTGTTTAGATGCGAGTGGTTTGATCCTTCACGATTGGGGTTATCAATTCATTCCGAGTACAAGTTGGTTTCGGTAAATCATACGAGAAGATATAACAAGTTCGAACCGTTTATCCTCGCCAATCAAGCCATTCAAGTATACTATTAGCATATCCAAGTTTAAAACAATCTATGAAAGAGTGGTGGAAGTATGCAAAATTAAAGCTCGATCTAATGTGGAAGTCTCGGATGAGAGTTCACGATCGATAATCCTCCCTTTCAAGAGGATGCATTAGGTTCGATTACTAATGTCGTTGTGGATGAGGACACGACACTAGTTCATCCCGACGATACACTCATAGACATTGAAGAGACATCCGATAATGAGGATGATGAAGTTGAATTGTCGAGTCGGGAAGACAATCATACATTGGATGATGATGATGGCGACGACGATGAATAGGTTTGAATTTATAGCATTTTTTGTATGCACACAAAACATTATGATATGCATTATTTGTGAATTTATAGCATTTTGAGTATGCACACAAAACGTTATGATGACGACGATAATTGTCACTAGTATGCACAAAAACGTTTTATTTTTAGTATGCACACAAAGCGTTATGATATGTATTATTTGTGAATTTTAATACAATATTTTTACCTTTGTTTGCGGATGTCTCACGATGGACGAGGTGCCTCTTCATCACATAGGAGGCACCGGATTATCTGCGCCGTCGCGCACCCGCCAGCTAGAAGAAGGCATGGAGGCACTGTCTCTCGCCCAGCCCCCTCGAGCGATGGTGGGTGTCATCTAGAGAGGGATGAAGAAGATAGCCATTGTGAATGGGTATGTTATCTCTTGTATGTCTCGGTTTAAATAAATTGTAGCATTCGATGTCTTTATTTCCTGTAAATTGTAGCAATTTGTGTCCGAGCAATGATATAGCCAGCGTGATTACAGTCATTCAGTAAATTCATGAATCACAACGCTTCTAATTGGAAATTGGTGCCTCAAGAGTTCAAGCATTTATTTCGATGAATTCAGTTCGTGTTGTTTATAATGAAGTCATTTATGGTTCGACCTTTGCATATTGTAATCATATATTTTTGTATAAATATTTTTATTGGGATGATACGATGGGCGCCATGGTCTACTCCTCTTGATGCGCAAAGCGCCGGCGCTATAAAGATCTTGTTCACAAGATCAGCGGCATAAGGACTACGTGACCCACTCCATTTATCCTTGAGCGAGATTGAGATAATTGGAAGGCATATTGGGCTCGGACGGGCGTCGAAAAAAGCGGCAAGGCCCGCAGCAGGATGTCCGAGCGGATGGCGAAGGTCTTGGGATAGTCAAGCATCGGGGTGGCTCACGCTCTGCATTTGAGTATGCGAGAGATTGTAAGTACTTTGAAGTTTTAGATATAGTAAATTTATTTAAGAATCGTGATACTTGTTAATTATTTAATTTGTTTGACTTATTTATAGGCAAGAGGCGTGGAGTAGCCATAGAAGATGTCGATGGGATGTATTCCGTAAGTATCATGCCACCGACGACGGGAGCTATCTGAGACGGAAAGCTCGGAGTATCATGGTAAGTATATTCGTTAGCGCAACAACGAGCATTTAATTAAATAATAATTGTATGAAATTATATTACGAGAGGAAGGTTGAGGAACAGGTGACCAGTTGAGCCAATCACGGGGAGTGATGAGACGACACGAAATTGATAGGACTCAAATTCTCAAAATGTTCTTGGGAGCTCCTCAAAGAAAAGAATAGGATGTTTGGAGCTAGTTCTCTATCACGGACATACATGCGAGCGGCGTCGTCTCGTTCGGTGGAGAGTGCTCACTGCTGATTCCATAGCTTATCAACAACGGCTATTGGATCCGGAGGCGGATAAATCTGAGCCGAGGCATACGAGGCCGATAGGAAGCGAAAGCGGCAATACCGCATCTGAGGCCGTAATGCTGTTGGTGAGGCGCGAGATAGCGTGCAAGAACGATTCAGCTCAGTGCTTGCAAAGGAGGCCCTAGAGCGCTTCATGGCCAGCTCGTTTCCCACCCCGTGTATGAGCTCCGCTTCCCATCACCGCCGTATTCGGGTTGTAATATGAATTTGTAAACTTATCGTATGATTTAGAATTGTTTTTTTATGGGATTGTTTGGATATTACGGTTTTTTGGATTGAATTGCTTTGTTTGGATTGAATTGGTTTATTTTGATAGTTTGTATTGTATGGATTGAATTGGTTTGTTTTCATAGTTTGTATTGTATGGATTGAATTGGATGGAATTGGTTTGTTTGGATAGTTTGGATTGTATAGATTGAATTGGATGGAATTGGTTTGTTTGGGTTGTTTGAAAATGTTTGGTCGTCAAAATATAAATTAAAGCTGTCCGGATATTGCATATCTAGCGACGGATTAACAACGTGAAATAAGCGAACCAAGCGTAACTAGCGACGGATCTGATGGTCTTTTTACGTAAAATAAAAAAATATAATTTTAGCGACGGACTATGTCCGTCGTTAATTAGCTGACGGATCGAGACGGTTTGAATCGGATTAACGACGGAGTTGCGACGGTATTTTTAGATACGGTGTTTGTCCGTCGTTAATCCGTCGCTAAATCGACGGATTAACATCGCATTAACGACGGATTTTATATCAGACGACCGTTCTCGAGGTCGTGGAATAGCAACTGATTTTTCCGTCGTTGTTCCGTCGCTAATTATTAGCGACGGACGTAAATCTGTCGCTAGATGTTTGCCAACCGGTTTCAATGACCCCCTCATTCCGTCGCTAATCTATTTTAGAGACGGATCAGACATGGTTTGCATTTAAATTTTCCGTCACGATCGATCGTATTTTTGTAGTGTTATATCAAGGTTTGCTTTTATCTCAACTTACGATATATATATATATATATATATATATATATATATATATATGGGAGGTTAACGTGAGAACCATTTTTATTGTGAGCGTGAGAACCAAAACCGATGAATTCACGGTGAAAGTTGATGAATCCACTGGGAAAATTCATCAATCCAAAAATAGATTTTTCGCCCCTCATGGGATTCGAACCGGGTGAAAAATTACGAATTTTGAATTCATTAACTTTCTCAACTGATTCATCAACTTTCATAACGAATTCATTTGGTTCTAGTTTTTAGGATAAGAATGATTCTTATTTGAACCAAACTCTATATATATATATATATATATATATATATATATTTACACCTGATTTCTATCTCAATTTTAAGAAATGTATCAATTCTACGGATGAGTGGAATAGTTATTTGGAGTAAAGATGCATTATTAACAAATACATCAATTCTACGAACGAGTGGAATAGTTATTTGGAGTACAGATGCCATTAATTTCTTTGAAGTTAAAGGAAAAACTTAATAATTAATCAAGCTTTGCTTTTTATGTTATTTTATAAATTCAATTATCAATTTCGGTAATAATTTTGAGTTATTAGAATAAAAAATAATATTAAAACAAAAAAGAAAAGTGTTAGTGTGGACTAAATGCCAACGGTGATCAGAAATGGTGAGCCGCATTATCGGTCCTCTTTTACATAAGAGAACTATTATATCACCATTTATGAGCACCGCTAGGTCAACATCAATATTTTTTAATATTTTTTTATTCTAATATCTAATATACAAATTGTTACTAGGACCATCAAATTTATAAATTACATAAAAATTAAAGTTTGATTTTTTCTTTTATTCATCTCTTTGAAATTAAAGAAAAATAATAATAAATCTTAACTTTGATGAAGAATGATTTGGCAGAAAGAAATTAGATGTCCTTACGGCAGCTGGATCCATGAGTAAATTGCAAAAGAGATCATTAATTAGGTTAAATAGCAAATTACATAAGGAAAAATTGGATTTGTTTGCTTGGAAAATATAAGATAATACATATTATGCTTGATTAGGATATCTTTTATCAACAAGCTATCATTGTTTTGTTTGTTCGATAAAACTAAATAATCTGTAATATTTATAGTTTAATATTTGGTTGGATGCCTACAAATTCCTCACTATACAACGTTCCTAAAATTCCTTTTGAATGATGAGTATGACGGTGAAATTATGGACAGTCTAATAATAATTAATATATTTGTTAACTATCTTCTATATTACGAGAATTCCTAATCATATATGCGTGGAACACAAAAACTCCTGTGCGTGCGTCCTTCTGCATCACGCGGACGAACAAAAATATCATTTATATTAAAAAAAGTATCATTTGTTTAAGTATCATTTAAATTGAAAAAAATATCAAATATTATTTACACTGAAAAGTATCAAAATCCACTTATACGGACGGATGTACATGAGACCATAGACAAAATTGTGAATAATAGATATTGAGCCATTGTTCTGTACTTTATTAAGTGTTTTGATTTATAAAAAATGTAAGATATTAATCTATAATTAATATTTATCACACATTCGTTACACATAGCTCATAAACATAGCAAACATTTGTAGATTTCGATCATTCCTAATTCTACAACTTTACAGTTTCCTTTTCTCTTCCCCTTCAAGTTGGCAGCTGGGATGTTTACATCTTTCTACCATTCACTACATGCTTTATTAGTTAATTTTAATACATAAACATAAATTGCAGATAGCCATCAAAGCATCTTGATTAGACTATATGAAGACAAACCACATGATATGATGTGCAAATTAGCTGTTCTCCAAATTATGTGAGAGGTCACCACCTTTTAGCATGCATGAAAAAAAAAAAAACTAACACACCCTTAATCACCATGTGGTACCTTTCCATCACAAGCTCTTTTCTAAACATTCTCCACAAATATTATTTTGATATTTCCTTCTCTTTTCACTCTATTTGTTTAATGAAATAATATTTCTTTTGTATTTATTTCATACTGAGGATTATTTATTGGTTTTAAATTGGGTCAAAAGTTTCTGTGAAAGTTACATTGCATTAATGATTATATGCAATGTCAACATAGTAAAGCTAGATTAATGAGTTGACAGCTAGTTAAAACAAAAAGAAATGATGGTTTAAGATCGATATTATTACATCTCCGGTTGTCATTTTGCTCCTTTAAAGCAATAGTGAATTTCGATCATGTATCTTTTAGTGTATTATTGTTAGAGAAGCAATTGACTTGCCAATTTGGATTGGAGTTACACTTACCTATTTATCTTGTAAAATGTAATCTCATTGGATTTGATATTAATACAAATACATTAGTTTTTTGCCTAATAATGTATGGTTTATATTTATTTATATACACATGTAGTTAAATTCCCTGAACAGCATCATGGCACACATATGATGGCGATAATTGAAATGCGTTTCAATTGTGGTCTTAAAATTAGTTTCTATTTAAAAATCTAATCATAATGGACAATTAAATTATCAAAGAAGACTTGCACATACAAATTGCAATACATATCCATAAGATGCGAATATTATATTCCATAGCATAGAAACGTAAGTGCATGTATCATGGGTACGTACTTGTTAGAGGATAAAATACATTGAGTTAACCCTTAAAAATTCTTAATTGAAACATGGATTATTGAAAAAGAAATTTTAAATTACAGCTATACACAGTCAGTTCTTAGACTTGAGACTAGTCCTGGTTATTAAACTGAGCTTCCATATTTGGTGGATGAATTTCTCGATATTTCTTATTTTTATCCAATGCAAAACCTTCCTTTCCATGAATAAGAAAATAATACATGCATGTAAAAAAGAAAACAGCATCATGAATAAAATAAATCAAACTATTTTCTTAGGGTAAATATCACTTTAAACTCCAAATTATGCTCTCTTTATAAATATTTCTTATAATTTTGACATTTTTTTATAAATTGGGGTACAGTTAGATTTAAAATGATATTTACCCTATTCTAAATGCTTGGTAAACCCATAAACTAAAATAACTCAGTTCCCTTTTTTTCCGTTTAATAAATTAAAAGCAGATCCCATGATTAATGATTTGTGTTCAAGCCCAATTCTCTCTCTCTCTCTCTCTCTTTTTAAGGAAAGCCCAATTCTCATTCATACCCTTAATTTGTGTTAAATGTGTAAAAATCCAATCTTTGTTATTTCCTATAATATATGAGCCTTCTCATCAATTGCCTCCCAAAACTACCACTTGGGATCCTCTAATATCAATTCTTTTAAGATTTAGTAATTTTTTATTTTATAAAAAATGTATTAAAATAGCGAGAAATGAATAATCGAACATAGGAATACAGTATCTTAAACCTCGATTTTCATCGAGAATCCCACCCATTTAATCGAACCTTCCAAAATCAAATCCTCCAAAATGAATTACAAATTCAAGAAGGTTGATGTGACACAAAACCTTTCTGCAGTTTGATGAGAAAGAAATAAAAAATTCTGCAAACCATTAATCTCTATCTAGCAACAATTTCAAAGAGATGAGCTTCAGACATCTAATCATATTCCCCAGTATCATTCTCACTGCTTCTGGCGGCACTCCAATGCTTCCACGAAAACAGCTCCTTGCTATCTGGGTCATAGAATGGCGCAGTGCAACTTGCATTTTTGCTAATGAAGCATGGATTCTGAGTTCTCTGCGAATTTACAACTTAACATCACTGTTTGCAGCGAGCGTCGGATACAGCGGGTGCCCGAATTCCTTCGTCTTGCAGCGAAGAAAACCTTTTTCTGGGCTGGACTGTACCCACAGCCGATCACGTTTCCTGCTCTTCCCCACATATGCATCAAAATTCATCGCATTGAAATTTCACCAATGATTAATTGGCTGGGATGCCATGTTACAGAATAAGCTTGTTTGACCTAGCTAGTTCTCTATCAGTTGCTGGCCGATGACTGAAAATTGTCTCCGACCAAGTTAAAAGAACATGACGGAGAGCAAGAAAAATGACCATTTAATGTATTGTCATTATTATTAGTTTAAAATTCTAATCTTGATAAATATATATTTATAATTGTGGAAACTTTTGGTGAAAGATGATGGATTTTCAAATGCAGAAGAGCCCACTAAACAAAACGTATATTTCTAGCAAAATCAGGCTCTAGGATAGATATTCTTTGAATCCTCAGTTAATGCAGATCGATATATATAAACACGTGAAAGTAAAAAAAAAAAAATTATAGCAAGAAATAAGGGAGATAGGTTTAATTACCATCATGATAGAACCAGTGGACTTGAAGCAACAGATCCAAGAAAGCTTCCTGGAATGTTCAATGAAGATGATGGGTTCTTCCTGTCAAACTATAGCCACCAAAATCAACTCATCTTTAACCTCTTCTTAACCTCCCAATTCTACTTGTTCAATCTTGTTTCTCTTACTATCAATATTTGTCCCTTGATTCAAACACTCCAAATTGTTTTTCGCATTAAAATCATCCTTAATGATCATTCTCGATATCTTGATTATAATTAGGCAAAATTCTTTATCTCAAAATATGCTTCCCGTGGCCGTGGGAAAGATGTATCTGCAAATTATGGCCCTGGCGAAGGCAAAACTGCTCGAATCACACATAACGACGTCGACGAATCAAGGCTTGTGATTGTTACGTTTACCTCTGAATTCAGTCTGATTTCGGCATATAATCTATGGATTCATGAAAAAGTTCCCAACTCATCTCCACATTGCTTTCATTTCCATGATCACTTGCAACAGACGTGAAAGCAAATCTTGGCCACCCATTTTCGACGGGTTGGACGGCATCCGTTATTCACTTTAGAGAGTTTTTCTGCATATAGATTTACTTTAGAGAGTTTTTCTGAAATGGGAATTTATTCACTTTTGCATATTCCTTACAATAGAATTTAGATTTCTTGTGTGTGTGTTGGCCTAGTGGTAGAGTGGTTAATGCCCGATGCCAAAAGTCTCGGGTTCAAGTCCACCGTGACGCAGCCTTTAAAAAATTTCTTTATTAGTTGACAAAAAAAAATTTAGATTTCTTGTTAAAAAAGTTGGTCTTAAAACTAACTGCTGGCTCAATCCCGACTAATAAATTTAGTAGATTTATTTTATAAATAAAATCAAGTTAATATATGAATCAACTGAATACCTGAACTTTATATTAATATATCAAAGATTAAAAATATTTTAAAAAAATATAAGGTAATAACCCAATGGAGCTTAATCATGCTGAACATATTATGGCGAGAGGTCCAACCATAACATTTTGTAATGAAAATACCTTCTCATATTACCAGTAGCCATTATGTGTAACATTGTAAGTGTAAACAATTTTATGGTGTTTTTGAAATGAAAGTTACTTATTCTAAAAAAACGAAAAAAGGAAGACCTATTTTGTTTGTGAATTGCTCTGGACAGATGTGTTTGGGCTTCAAATTCGTGGAGAATAGCCTAATCGAAAGCACTTAAATAGAACCGTAACTTCATTTCGATTTTCAGACACCACTCATTTATTGAGACACATAAATCTTGGGCGGTTCTAGCTATATAACCCTTATTTTATTCATTATAGTCTCCTTTTTCAAAAACATAAAACAAAAATACTTATATGTTTACTGTTTTATCCCATAGCCCTCAATATAAAATATTAACAAAATAATATCTCCGTCTAAAGTACTCTACAAAAATATAGCCCATCAATATTATAACACGATTTTTTCTTAACCAAAATTCATAAAGCAAAATCCATATATAGGAGCATAAGACCTTTGTCCTCTAAATCGGCCTGCTGATCTTAGTCGTGAAAACTTGCTCCAATTCAGATCCAAGGATTGAAGTGTTTGAATGGCTTCACAAGAAAGCACTTGCTTCCTCCACTTGGATGTTTTGGGGTTATCAAGTGATTCTCATGACAAGCGTAGGAATCTGAGGCTTTTGAGTGGGGGCTATAGGTTGAGAAAACTGGAGTTTATAAACTTAATTATTAATTATTAAGAATTGGTTAGGGACTTTAGGGATAAAATAATAAATAGATAAATAATTTTAATATTGTTTTAAATAGAGTGACTATAATGAATAAATTGACGGCTATGTATAGAATTACCTGAAAATTTGAAGGGTTTGATTCTATCAATTTGGTCCATTTGGCTTTAAACTAACCGTTACCTTGCTACCCCCTACATAAATGTATGCATGTTCATGTCTAATAATTTGAATTAAAAAAAAGCCGACCTCAAATAAAGTGTCCGTCGGAATAAATATTAGAAATTCGCTATTTTTTGGAAATCCTTTGATATCAAAATTATATTCTACTTCTAGGGATGTGACTCGGACGCGTCACACAATTCATAACATTTAAAACTTTGTAAATTTAGAGTAATGGAAAAAATACTATATAAATAAACTTATATATATATGTGAAGTTGCCACACCATATATCTTACGAATTATGTTATACAACTCTATATTACGTAACACGTTCATATGACATAGTCACACCATATATCTCGCGATACGAATTTCATGTTAAACACACCCGATTTTCCAAGTGTGGTTTCACTCTATATTACGTAACACAGAATCATATGACATCATACATAACTTCAAAATATATTGTGACATTATATTATATCACGCCATATTACTTGAACGGTGTAAATTAGTTTTTGAGAACGTATGAATAAATCAGAGATAGTGAATCAATTAAATTAATGAAGTCGACATTTAACGGAGTATATAGACAGCACTTGAAGCCAAATGCAATAAAGTGTGCAAACCAAATTTAATTTGTGTTGGTCGATGAAAAATCCAATTGACTCAAAAGTCAAAATCAGTTTGAGCTGTTTAACAAAGTCCTCAAATAAATTAAACAGACTAATAGCTAAGACAACCTAAGCTGCACTTCGTTTCTTTTCTTTGCTTTTTTCTTTTCTTGTCTTTTTTTCTTTTAAAAAAAGCTCTAGTTCGTTTTTATGTTTTAAACTTTGAAATGTCAGAACCATCTCAAATTGGCAAAGTCGGCAACCCCAAAACAGCCATCACTTTCCCCATTTTTGTATTTTTCTTTATATTCTCCGCCGAGAACTTTAATAGAACATATAGGTGTATTATATCATATCACAGATAATATTTTATTAATATAATTTATATTAATAAAATATTATCACCTCTATAATCTTACCTATGCTCTATAAATTCCATTCTCCACCTTTGTTTTTATCTTTCCTTGATCTTCCATATTTATTCTTTGTCCGCTTTTGCCGGTTTAGATTTTTCCTTTCTCCAAACTACTACTTTATTTTATATGTTATTACACTTATAACATTATTATTTTACTCAACAGTAATAAAATGTAAGAAGAACTCTCATACCTAGATAACACCATTGCTTAAAATAATGAGTAGAAGTTGTTGAAAATGAACGTTTTTTATATGATCATCGTTTTATATATATATCCACCTCACAAGTGCCAACTTGAGTTGTTGCCTTTTATTATATGCAGGAATTGAGAAAAGACAAGCAGCAGATTGGCAACTCTATTGGCTTATTTTGAATTATTTAGGTTGACCACGTACCTAGCTTTGCCGCTATCTTAAATTAATGTGTTGTTTCCTAACTTATTATAAATCTTAGGAACGTTGGGTCCTACCTTACTAAACAACTCACCCAGTTCATATATGTTGGTTCTATTACAGTAACGAAAATCAAGAAATTGCCGTAGTAATTTTGTTCGAAGAACTCGTTTCATTATATCGTGATAAGAATGGGAAACCGTTTGGAAAACTTCCACTAATTTTGGGCACTTGAATTAAAGATGGTTGTATTTTGTGCTTGAAATAGTATATAGCAGGAAATTCGAAATATTTTTTAATATAAAATTCATTTCATTTTTGGTACGTACCAAAAATAGCGTGACAACCTAAAAATAAATACGGGACAACATTATCCGGACGGATGAAGTATATATTTACTTTGAAAACAACATAACTAGGCCTTGTTATAGAAGAATTGATTTCGACTGTTGATCTTTATATATGATTTATGGATGTTAAAAACATATGCATTATCGTAATATATAAAATGTATTATTATAAAGTGGATAAACCTCTATAAATTAATATCCTTGGGACTATGGAATTTTATTAATTTAGAGATATTAATATATCGATAAATTAATAATTTATTAATTAAAGAGAGACTTTTAAATTCAACAAATTTGGTACATGTATTGAAAATAAATGAATTCATTATGTTTCAATTAATTATATTCATGTATCAACAACCAATTCATTGTGTATCTACTTTAATATATTCATGTATAATATAAATTCATTGTATACAATTAACAATTACATACATGTATCAATTCATTGTCAATTAAATATATTCATGCATCATAAAGGAAACATATACTATATAAATTCGATATCAAATAAAATAATTCATAACACCCAAGTCCCAACTATGTCTTCTCGTCTAAACAACTTCACAAAATCATCCACTAATGATCAAATCCGCTAGCATTATGTGAGCTAGTATAAGAGATCATCCACATGCACTCAAAAGGCATCACAAAATCATCCATGAATGGTTCAAAATTTAGAAAATTGTTGCGATATTATTGAAGATCCTACTAATGGATGACTCATTCATTCTATTTTTATACGTACGAAAAGGAGGCTTTGAGCGACAACAACTCTTCAAATTTTTTTTGCGGTAGAAACTCGACGGGACTCTTGGCGACATTAAAAAGTTAGGATGAAATCCATTAGATTTAAATTTTAAGAAAAATCAAGTAACAATTGATTCATATTTTAGCAAATTACCATAATATTTATAATTTTGTAATATTTATGAATTATTAATTTAGAGTTTTGATGGGACCTAATATTTATAAAGGATTTTCGAAAAAACTTATTATTTTATTATCTTATCGAAATTGATGATTTTTACAAAGGCCCAAGTATAAGATTTTATTATTTTAGAGATTATTAATTTATCGAGTATTAATTTATAGAGTATATTATATGATTAATATTTAAAATGTATTATCATAAAAATGTATTATTGCATATATATAATTAATTATGTGTGAAAATCAATCTTCACCATCCATTTATTCTAGATCTATACTAGCCAGATTAATTCCTAATTCTTACACTAAAGATTATTCCTACGAGAGAAAGAGAATAATATTATCTTATATATCCAACGTGAGTATCTCAGTGAACACCTAGTATTCTAAAGACGACACGCGAGTGATCATTACACAAGGAGTTCAAGTTGCAACCCACCAAATATGTATAAATAAAATTAATTTGGAAAAAGAAAAGAAAATAATCTTACTGTTTAACTCAATCGATCGGATGAGATGACTATCACGCCTAATTAGTCGTATTTCATTATCCATCTACCTAATTCCGGTTTATCATTCATAAAAATATTGATCTTTGAAATGTGAATATGAGTTCATATTAGCTCTTTTAACTTTCTTAGTTTCGACAAAATTTTAATGTTTTCAATAAGAGAAAGTGAAATATGCGACTCTATGTTTTTCGATACGAGTTGAGAAACAGAGAAACGTGGCAAGTTAGGATTTGTAAGTGAAGCAGACAGAGGGCATCGTTTGGTCAGCACTACTTGGATTGGTTCTTTCGTGGACGGAACATCAACATCTTTCTTTTATTCCTCTAACCTCATAAATATAACACCGACTTGCCTTTTAAAAAATAACTAAACCAGATCTAATATTTTCTTAATTATTTCTTTTATATTGTGAAAATGAATATAAGTATATGCGTGTAAATGGATAGACCTCATTAGATATGTTTGTTTCAAATGATATTTTGAAGTCCGCCTCACCTTAACACATAATATAAACAGTATTTATTGAAATACTTGCGTGTTAAGCAAAAGAGAAAAGCAATACTTATGTCATTCCAAAATATAATTTGCACATAAAAAATAAGTTAGTGATTATAAATATTTGATCAAATACAACATATATACATTTTAATCCTTGAGATTAATCGTGCTTTCTTTTGGGATAGAGTAATATACTTTCTCTAATATCTTAAGTAATTATCAATTAATTATTAATTGTTCCCCATATTCTTATTTGTTCAAGGAATTATATGATCGAGAGAATGATTAAATTATACAAAAATAGTAAAATCACTAGAACGATATTTAACTACGTTTTTTTTGTTCAAAGTAATGAACATTTGTGGAGGAAAAGTAGCAGAAATTTCTAAAGTTAATTATCTTTCCTGGTTGATTCCTTGAATCCCATGTAAGTACTGATCTAATATATTAAAAGTTATTTGATTAAATCATATAAAAATGACGAGCAAGAAAGATAAAACTCATATATATATTTTAATCAAATTCATATAACAATAGTTTTTTAATAATTTACAATCATAGAATTTGAAGATGTATATAATGTACGAAATTGTCAATTTATGTATCGCGTCGTGTACTAGAACAACTAAGACGACAAAATTTACAATGAAAATAGTAAAATGACACAATGAATGATAACCTAGTTTATGTCCAATATGAGCAACAATCCACTCTTATATCGTAAAGTTTACTTGGGATGCTTCCACGTTGGATTCTCTTCTAATATTTAAGTTTTGAGGTGGTCTCTTCATCATTTAAATAACGATATTTGATATTTTAATTGATATAAATGATATTTGAATTTTATTCAATGTAAATGATACTTAATGTAAATAATAATTTTCTTAATGTAAATGATATTTTCTTAATAACAAATGATCCGCGTAGATGCATTTGATGTACATTATTTTTGTTTGTTTGTTAAGTTTTACCCTTTACAATCCTTATTAATGGATCCACAAAATTCCTTTACATCTATCTTCACGGTGGACATTTATATCAAGAATAAAAATATCATTTAAATAGACGAGATTTAAGAAAAGCAAGAAAAGTTTTTATCGATTTTAGAGATATCCATCCGGATAATGCCGAGATCCGATCTCGGATAGAAATATCCTTCGATGATACCGAGGATCGAGCTGGCTCGCCCGACGCCGGATAGCAACGCTTGCCAGGGACGCACTCAGGTCCGGAGTCGAGAGACGAGGTCCAACCCAGACGGGGCGACGCGTTGGGTAGTGACGTCGTTGTAAGCACGACACCGGGTCCGGTCGTAATGATGATTGCACGATTAGACCGGTGTGTCCGCGCATCTTTGATCACGCCACTTGCGCCGAGACGGTTGGTGGGCGCTCGAACGCGCAGCGTCTGCGTCACTCTACATCAAATTGCAATCAACCACGTGGATGTTGAAACGGCAATTTGGGCGCCTATTCGTACTATAAATAGGCCTAATGAGGAAGCTGTTCACTTTCTTCTCCCATCGCTCCAGAGCAAAAGAAAATGCACCAAATTTTCGAGTTCTTTAAATCTATTCCCCAATTCATCGAAGAAGCAATAACCCATCACAAAAGTAAGTATGACTTCTTCTTCCATATCCGGTTACGCTTCGCTTCTTCTTCCCCGATAGAGAGGTAGAGATTAGGGACTACATGTGCCATAATTTTGCGGGTAAATCCTTGGGCATTAGCGCCAGGGTTCCGCTGATTTCTCCCGCCTTGATGGTTATAAGGTCGTGGACGTTAGATCGTCTCGATCACACCAAAGTACTTAGCGTAGGGAGGATTGCCATCTACCGCGGAGGCTCGGTGGTGCTCGCCGGGACCTCGTGATCGAGCTTTGGCTCATCCGGAGGGTTTTACGACAGTGTATGTAGATGCTCTGAGGGCGGTCTTAGATTTCCTTTAGTCCCCATATTTCGCATATCTGTGAATATTTCCAAATTTCCATATGCGATTTACCCCAAACTCCATTAGGTCGGTGGTTGGGATGGGACTTACTTGTTACGGCATAGCCGATGAGTTTTCTTTTGAGGTTACGATACGATTTTCAACGCCGAGAGCGGGGGTGTGTACTATTTTCGCCTCGGCAATTATTTAGGATTACCACCCCGAAAGGTACCGCATGGGCAAAGTAAATATTTCTTTTTACGAGGCACCCGAGTGGGGGTTGGGTAGGATGAAGGATTTGAAAGTGAAACCCCTCGGCCGTGAGAGGACCACCAACATGCTCGGTGAAGTCTCCGTAGGTTCACCGAGGACGACTGAATAAGGCGGGACCGAGTATTCACAGTCAAAGGCCCTGTGGCGGGTCCGAGATGGGTGAGGCACCATCTTCTTCTTATTCCTTATAAATCCGATCTCGCTGTGTTAGCGATTTTCTTCAAGTGCGATGAAGCTGGGTGCCACGAGAAAAGGCTCATCCTCGTCGAGCAAGGCACCTCCGAAGAAGAAGGCGAGGCGGCTGAATCGCCAAGCCCAGAAGAAGGTTGACGATCTCGGTCAATCGATGATGGGGCCTCTCACGGGTCGAGTCCGCATCGAGAAACAGACTCGGCCCGCATCGCAGATGGGTGCGGCCTCCACGGCCGTGTCCTCCCCAAGGTATAAAACTCTTCCATATTTGGTTTTATCTGCCCGTGATGTGTACTAACTTGTATTGTTTTCAGGAAGCGAGCTCGGTGATCGGGGACCAGTAACGCGTTCTGGTACATCACCGAGAGCTCGCTGGCGAGGTCTTTGGAGCGAGAGCTCGCTGCTGCACGGGCAGATGCTGATGCCGCCGTGGCCGCGCGAGGTGGAGGCCGATGTCGTGAAGGTGCCGCCGAGGCCGCCTGAAGAAGAGGGCTTGGCGCCGAGGTCGCTCGGGGAGCTCGAGGCGCGAGGAGGCGGGCCGGGCGGCAAGAGCTCGCCGAGAGAGGGTGTCGTCTTTGGCGGTCGGGGCCAATGTTGAGGGCCTTCGCCAAAGAAGCTCGCCGAGTCGGAGAGCTTCCGGCCGTCTCGACACCGCCGCCGTGCTCAAGACCAGGTGGTGTCGGACCACCGGAGGAGCTGGCGGTCGCCATGCCCGACTTTGACAAGGTCGAGCATGGGTGGGTCGAGGTCGCCCGCGGGCCCAGATAAAGGCGTATGCGGGTGATCTCCGGGTCGTCCTTCCTCGTCTTTGGAGGCTTTGGCGTCCAGCTCCTCCTTCGACGGCCGAGGCCGCTGCTCGCTCAAGGAGGATGAAGATCCCGAGCTTCGAGCTTTTCACCGAGGCGGGCCGAAGCCGAGGGGAGGAGAGCCGAGGCTCGAGCTTCCTTCTAAAGGGGGTCAACTGCAGCAGCAGCAAGAAGCGGCGCAGAGGCCGACGAGTCCGGTAAAGAGCCCGAGGTCGGTGACCCGATGTAATAGGTTGATTTTTAGGTCGATAGGATCCCGAGCCTTGTAAAATTTCCCACTTATGAATAATAATAGTTACAACTTTCTCGAAATATGTGTTGTCCCTTTTTTTTAGCACTCCACTTCTCGATACCTCGGACTCGATCATGATTTGTTGACCAAGCCAAAAGAGGCCCGAGGTACATTGGTGAGAAGGACGAAGAGGCTATTTGGAGGAGCCGATCTGTCGGTGACCCAGTTTTGTGCCAACATGGACATCGGCAACACAATCGGCTGGGTCAAGATGAAACCGCAAGAGGTCGAACGAGGTGGCCCGCCTTCTGGCTGAGAATGAGACTCTAAAGTTAAGGATCATACATCTCGAAGTCCAGGGGGCGGACTTATCTGCGGCGTGATTCAGGGGCGCTTAATTCAATGTGAGGAGCAGCTTGAGCTGACGACGGAGAAGCTAGCTCGGATCTCGAAGGAACATGCTGAATATGAAGAGGTGATCCGCCGATCTGGTGGAATAACCATATCAGAGGCCGATGATCGAGTGCAGAGCTTGCTCGCCAAAGGCATGGTGCTAAGGGACGAGGAGGGGCCCAATAGCAAAAATTTTAAAGATTGCTTCGACTCCATTGTAAAATGCGCCTGGATGTATGAGCTCGTCTGCAGTGACGTGATGCCTCACCACAGCCGAGTCCGCACCGGCTCCATCGATGTAAGAATCGAAGAACCCGAGGTGGGGGCAGCTATGCTTGACCATGCCGAAGCTCTGCTTGCTAGGTCCGAAGAGGGAGCAACTAGGGGTCGATCGTCGGCGGTCAGGCGCCCGGGACCTCGGTCGGCGAGGAGGACGGCGGTCGGGGCGAAGGGCGGCAGGTCGGGGCGAGGTCGTATTCTCGCCGGCGCCAACCTCGAGGGCCGGCACGACCTCGGTTCCCGGAGCGTCTCTTCGTGTCGGGACCCATCTGCCAGGTTCAGTCTTGGCCGGAGTAGGTCATGTGGTGCCGACCTCGTCGATTGGGTAGAAGGCACCGAGTTCATCCCGGTGTTCATCGTCGACCCGGGATTTTGTCTCGAATGGTGTAGCTTCAAGCAAGACTTGAGGTGAAACTCCGGCCGGAGTGAGTTGTATATAACTTAGACTTGGTGTATAGTAGTGAATGTATTTAGCATTGTACCAAAGTGTATATTTTCCCATAGAGAGGTACAAATATAGCTTAGGACTTGGTTTTAGCCGTAAATGTATTCATACTTGTTTACCAAGTGTATATCTTCCCAAATAAAGGGTATAATTTGACTAGATCCGATCTCGACGTCGTTTGCATGTAGATTTTCAATTTAATGAGTTATCATATTCCTGCATGTAGACGCTCAATTTCATGAGTGATCTGTATGCTTTGCACTTAGACGCTCAAGTTCATGAGTTGTCTCAGATATGCCATCTTCGCAAGCGGCGCCCTTTGAAGGTTAAATGTGTGTATCCAAACGGATGTTCACATAGATATAAGACGAGACGCAGTGAAATACTCATTAGAAAACGAATGTTTTATTGAATAAGTAAACAACATCGCACTTGACAAAGCAATAAGAGGGCTAACACGATGCCGATCTAAAATCAAAGCTATGTAAAATACCTCTTCAAATGAGTGATATGCGTGTCTGGGAATAAGTGCACGGTTAGGTGAGCAAGCTTATAGGCCCCTTTGCCGAGGTCCTCGTGAGCGGTATGGACCTTCCCATGTCGGATCTAGCTTGTTAAGGCGCTCGGCTCTCTTGGCTTCATTATTTCGTGAGGACGAGGTCGCCTACTTGGAGTCGGAGGCTTTTACCTCTTGTTGTAGTGCGTGCGACGACACTCTGTACTTGGCCGTTGATGAAGCGAGCTCGCTTTTCCTCGAGTATCAAGGTGGACCCGTGGGTCTTCCTCGTTGCCGTTAAGTCGAAGTGAAGAATGCGGGCTCGGTGCACGATCTCGGTGGTATGATGCCCTCGGTCCCATAGACCAGTGAAGGGGTTTCTCCGTCGAAGTCAGGTGTTGTCTGTGGGACCCGAGGACTTGAGGAAGATTTTCAAACCAGTCTCCTTTAGCTCGGTCTAACCTCTTTTAATCCTTGTACGATCGTGCGGTTCGTCACCCGGTCGACCATTAGCCCGCGAGTGTGCGATCGAGGTGAAATGTTGCTGATCCGGAGCTCTTCACACCATTCCTTGAAGTTTTTGTCAACGAACTGGGTGTCGTTGTCCGAGATCAAAACATGCGGTATGCCGAAGCGGCAAACTATGTTTTTCCACACGAAGGTTTGAATCCTTCTGCTTGTGAGGCTCTAAAGTGGCTCAGCTTCGACCCATTTTGTGAAGTAGTCTCTGCTACGACTAAGTATCGGCCGACACAGTGCCGTCAAATGGACCAACGATGTCAATCCCCACCGCATGAAAGGCCATGGACTCATGAGGCTCTTGAGATCGGTGCGGGTAGCTTCTTGACCGTGGAGTGAAGGCGACACTTCTGACACTTTTGACGAGCTCGGCCGAATCTTGGATGAGGTGGGCCAAGAATACGACCTAAGTGTCTTCTTTGAGAGAGCTCGTGATCCGACAAGCTTCCACAAGATCCCATGTGAATCTTGTTTAATCGTAGTCTCGCTTCTTCCGCCCAAGGCATCTCGGGAGAGGTTGAAGATAGGATTTCTGTAGAGTGCCTTCATGCATGAGGTACTTTTGGGATTTGACCAATCTTTTTGGCTTCGAGCCGATCCCGACGTAGCGCCCTTCTTCCGAGATATGCCTTTATAGGAGACATCTAGTTCGGCTCCATCTCGTTGATGATGCCGACGTGGGACTCGCAATGCTTCGAATGAACTTCTCCACTTGAGGTTTTGTTGATGATGAAGCCAACTTATTGAGGATGTCACCTGGTACGTTCTCCCTAAGTGGGATACGATAAATGCAGAATACCCGAACGAGGTCGACATCTCCTTTGCCTTCTCAAGGTATCGCTTCATTCGATCATCCTTGGCCTCGTATTTGCCCAGTGACACGGTTTACTACGACCGGAATCTCCAAAGATCGAATTTTTCCACTTTCATTTCGCTGCGGCGGAGTCCACGAGATCAGTGCTTCGTACTCCACCTCGTTGTTTGTGGTCGGGAAGGTAAACCGAAGTGAATAGGTCACTTCTTGTTTGTCCGGGCCAAGGAGCAAGATTCCTGCTCCGCTACCCGTTTTGCACGAAGCTCCATCCACGTACATTTGCCAGCAGCCCTCAGTTATGTCGAGGTCAGGTTCCCTCGTTGTGGGAGTGGGGGTCAGAGTGACCTCTTTTGTTGTGTTGACCTCGGTAAATTTGACCTCTACCAGAAAATCAGCTAGGGCTTGCCCCTTTATGGCTGGTCTGGGCGAGTACAAAATGTTGTGCTCGCCGAGCTCTAATGCCCACTTTGCTATACGCCCTGATGATTCCGATTTTGACAAGACTTGTCTCAGAGGTAAGTCAGTCAGTACCTAAATTGAATGGGCTTGGAAATAAGGTCGGAGACGTCGCTTGGCGTTCACCAGTGCCAACGCTAGTTTTTCGAAGCTGGTGTATCTTGTCTCCGGCCCTTTGAGAGCTCGGCTGATGAAGTAGATAGGAAGTTGTTTACCAACCTCATCTCGCACCAGTACCGCACTGATTGCCTCGTCTGAGGTGGCCAAGTATAAAGAAAGGAGCTCGCCTTGTTTCGGGGCAGACAGTGTGGGCAGGTCGGCGAGGTATGCTTTCAGCTGGGTGAAGGCGACATGATGTTCTTCCTTCCAAGCGAAGTCCGGGGCTCTTCTCAAGATTTTGAAGAAGGGAAGTTGCTTCTCGGCAGCCCGAGATAGGAATCTCCGAGGCGCCGGACATCCGATGAGTTTGTGGATCTCACGGATGGTTTTGGTACTTGCATATCGAGTACCGTTTTGACCTTAGTTGGATTCGCTTTCAAGCCTTCTTGAGAAACCCAACATCCCAGGAATTTCCCCGTTTTCACCATGAATGTGCACTTTTGGGGGTTGAGCTTGAGATTTACCGATCGATGAGTTGGAGGATCGTTTTTAGGTCGTCGGCAACTTTACATTTTTGGCTTTTGACCACGATGTCGTCGACGTAGACCTCGACGATCTTCCCAATATGACCTTTGAATATGGTGTCCACCATTCTTTGATAGGTAGCTCCGGTGTTTTTCAGGCCGAAGGGCATTTTTCGATATGCGAAGACACCGAAGTCAGTGATGAACGCCGTCTTTGAAGCATCCTCCCGCTCATCGTGACTTGGTGGTACCCTTGCATAGATCCAGAAACTGAAGATCTCATGGCCCACCAAAGTCTCCACCTTCTGTCAATATCGAGGAGGGATAGCAATCTTTTAGGCGGTGTTTGTTGAGGCTCGGTATAATCAACACACACACGCCACCCCTCCTCAGCTCGCTGGACCACAACCGGATTAGCCATCCGTGTCGGGTATTTGACCTCGAACGAATCTTGGCCCGGGTTGAGTCACCTCGTCTCTTATGACCGGCCGCGCTCTGCCGCGAAACTTTCTTCTTCGCCGAACCGGGTTTGGTGGCCGGTCGATGTTGAGGCGTGAGTGATGAGCTCGGTGACACTGCTCATGTCGAGTGGGGACCACGCGAACACGTCCTTGTATTCCCTAAGAAGCTGTTTGACATCTTTGTCGAATATCGATTGGACCACAGGTGCCGACCTTGACGACTTTGGAGGGTCGTCGCCTCATAGTTGAAGGTTCTCGGTCGGGTCCACAGGGTGTCACACGAGGTTCGTAATTGCTAGGCACGAGGTAAGGCCACGTCTTGGGTTGAGACTCGTAGGCACTCTTTGGCGCCGCTTGGTCACCTTGATGCTTAGCACTCCCACCGGGTGGGTATCTTGATGGTGAGGTGGTACACCGAGCGGGCGGCTTTGGTGGCGTATGGCCGCCTCTTCCCGAATGATGTTGTACGGAGAAGGAGCTCGGACCGGAAAAATTGAATGGCCTTGGTGACCGACACAGGAGCACGTCCTACGGTAACAGGAAGGGTAATGACGCCTCTCCGTAGGCGGGATGGTGCGGGATGTATTTGAATCCCACCGACCTCGAGTTTATCCGAGCAACTCGAAGATGATGCTTACGGAGGCGCCGATGTCGATGTAGACCCGGTGGACATTTTTGTTGCCCACCACGGCTTGTATGGTGATGGCATCTTGGTGGGGCATGATCTTGGGCACCGGTCCTCTTGGAGAACACTATGTTCTCACCGTCCCGAGTCGCTATTTTTGGCTCCTAGAACCGGCCTCGTAGCTTCATTTTTCAACGACGACCTCATCGCTCCTATGGGCAGTCCGGTAATGGCGAGACTGCCCATCGCATTGGGACCTTCGCCTCGCCGCCTTCGTGTTGGGTCATCGTCGAGGTCGGCCCATGCCAGCTGTTGCCACCTCCATTCTTTCCTCTCTGCTTCTTGTTCCCCGCCCAGTCGACCGAGGTATTTCTTAAGCGCCTCCTTTGACGAGCTCTGTCGATCTGCGAGCCCAAGTTTCTGCTTCTTGATGACAGACCATACCCTTGGTGATAGTCACAATACTTCTCGCCGACTTCTTGGATCCTCCTTTCATAGGAGGGCTTGGAAGAGCTCGGCGTGAGCTCAAATATCTCCGCCTTCGATTTAAGCAAATGAGGCGCGTTGCCGCCAGGGTTTGGCCGAGGTCCTAACCTGGACTCGATCGGGCCTTTCTTGATCCTCTCAAGGCACTTCGCGATCGCCCGACTTCGGTCATCTAGCTTCTTTCTTTCAGCCTCCGCTCATCCCGCATCTCTTCTTCCGATCCGACTCATCTCCTTTGACGGTTGTTGTCGACTGAGGTCCAGAGGCGACTAGCCGTCTTCGGTTTTTCCCAAGTGATCTCTTTATTCAGTGCGGCAGGTCTGATTCCGTTCTTGAACGCATTGATGATATAGAGATCGTTACTCTCATCAATTTTGAGACTCTTTGATGAACCTCGAGACGGTTGGACATCGTCTCGTCCCGCCTCGACGGATAGTGAGCAGGCCGGACGAAAATTTCGAGGTGGCATCTTCTGGTAGAAGCGCCACTTAAACTGATCTATGAGATCCTGGAAGTAGTGTATGTTGTTCTGGCGGAGCGCGGTGAACCAACGTCGGGCGTTGGAGATCAGCACCTCGGGAAAGATTTTACACATATGAAAATCCTCAATTCCTTGATTCGCCATATTGGTGGTATAGGCGAAAAGGAAGTCGGAGGGGTCCCCAAGACCATCATAGGCAGCGATGTTGGGTGCTCTGTATCGCTGGGGCAAGAGTGTGTCCAGAATTTCTCTGGAGAAAGGAGATATGATTCTCCCGTACCGGTCAAACCCCGGGAGATCATTGTCATCTCTCCGGAGGATGGGAGACCGATAATGGCGCTCATCGCCTCTTCGAGGGGAGTTCGCTCCGCCTCTCTCTCTCCATCCCGCCGGCTCTGCGGGTGGCGTGCCGAGGTGGTGGCGACTTCACGGGCGATGCGGGGCGAATGGTTACGACCATCCCGGCGAGGTGATTGACTTCGGGCGGCGGGGTGATGTCGTGTTCTCGGCTATCAGGCCGAAAGTGGCGTTAGTCACTTGATGGGGCGAACGACCCCGGCGCTGTAATCACCGTTCGGTACTCTTGAGGTGCCTGCTCCGTTTGTCCTCTCGTTGAGGAAACTTTGAATCGGCGAGATTTGCGTTGAGGAACTCGGACACTACGGCCCGAGTACCTCATGAGATCGCGAACCACTGCTCACCGGTATTGAGGTCGACACCTTCCTCTTCGTCAGATGGCGATCCCGAGGGTGTATGGGAATGTTCTCCATGTAAACCCTCGTGTGTGTTGCCGCTGGTTGCGTCTCGACCCCTTTTCGGCGTTGTGTGACCACTGATCACCCTCAAGACGGTCGTTGCCCGACTCTCACGACGATTGTACTTGCATTTGAAGTTCTCGCCATTGAGTTGTAAGAAAAGCTTCTTGTTCTTCCGAGTTTCCCAGAGGCGCCAATGATAAATCTAGTATATGTAAATGACGAGATTTAAGAAAAGCAAGAAAGAACACAAGAGTTTTCGTGGTTCGATCAAGAACGAGATCTCGTCCACGAGGTGATGATCCTCAATTCTTTCACTATAAACGGATTACAATGAGTATATCTAAAAGGCTCTAGTATTCAATAAGTTGTTAACCCTTTTACCGTCGACCTAACCTCTATTTATACATGATTGTGGATCTCATACTGGATCCCTTGATTGGTGGGATCACGATCCTTCCATAACTGACCATGATCTCCGCCATAACTGACCACGATCTCCGCCATAACTCCGTCTTAATTAGGGTCTTGATTAGGGTTTAGAGGCTGGGCTTTAGGCTTAACCGCTGTCATGCGTCGTCGGTCAGGCCCAGCTGCTTGGGCTCGCCAAGGGCTGGCGGTTGGGCCATATCCCATCACAAGTATCATTGATATTGAAGATAAATATTATTTGCATTGAATGAAAGTATCAATATTCGTACAGAAGACCACCTCTAATGGATCGAATTGTAAAAGCCCTAGACTTGCATGTGTCCTTCAAATTACTCTCACCCTTGCTTAATTATGATTTCTTCCGAAAACACGTTTTATAAGAAAAAATATATTATATATCGTTTCTCTAATATTATAGATCCTGTCTGCTAGAGCAACAGATGGAATGACTCTAGCTAACAGTATATGAAATCATATGATGAAAGTATAAACCTCACAGCACAGTATACAATAAAATTTGATGAACAAAAGAAACAATTTTTTCACACTTCAATTTCATAATTAACATAAGATCTTCATAATTAGACTTGAATACTACCACATTCGATCTTCTATTACCATGAATTTTGAACTTTGAATGTTCACAAAAGATGCTTTCCTTATTGTGTAGATCCATCCTTAAATAATGAGGGTTAACGTGAGAACCATTTTTATGTGAAAACAAAAAAATAATGAATTCGCTATAAAAGTTGATGAATCTGCTAAAAAACTTATTGAATCCAAAAAAATTGAATTATGAAAATTATGAAATTTACTTCATAATGGTATTATAAGGTCTCTCCTGTAAACTCAAAAGTTGACAACACATTTGTCAACAACTGCAAATATGATTCACTGCATTAGACCGATTAATTAACACACAAGTGATCTTAAATTCAATGATGTACTAATAATCAATAAGTGAGGCCTACTAAGGTGACGCGTGTCTGAAGTATACAACAACCACATCCTAGAGTTTTAATTATAATTATTATCGTAGTCGGTAAATTAGAGCACTATTTCAAATGACAGCAAAATTTAGTCCAATCAAATCTTCTTTATTAGAAGTGAATTTACGGAGTGATTAGGATATTAACATTTTGATTTCTCCTTTATCTTTACATGTGTTGCAAAATATATTTTTTCATGTTGCATCCGTAATAGGATATGACCCAAACTCTCAGGCCCACTAGCAGGCCCAAATGAATGGGCACGACCTAATCTTCTTACTCGGTTACGCCCGAATCACAGCCTCCAAACCCTAATTAAAGACGGAGTCAAGGGCGAAGATGATGGGATAACGTGGAAATCATGGACAATTATGGTGAAGATCATGATCAGTTACGGAAGGATCGTGAGTCCGCCATTCAAGGGATTCGTTACAAGGTCTACGATTATGTATAAATAGGAGTTAGATTGAAGGTAAAAGGGTTAGCAAATTACTGAATACTAGAGCTCTTTGAGATACTCATTGTAATACAATTATAGTGAACATCTTGAGGATCATCGCCTCCGTGGGCGTAGATCTGCTTTCGATCGAACCACGTAAAACTCCTGTGTTCTTTATCGCTTTCGCTAAATCTTTCATACAAACGCATACGCATTTATCATTGGCGCGCCTGGGAAACTCTTTTTCTTTTTCGAACAAAAAGTTGTGTTTTCTACAATTTAATGGCAAGGACACGTGCAAACGCAAGTACTGCCGGCGATGTTGGTAACAACCGTGCAGAGGACGATCAGGTGGTCACACAACGCCGAGGAAAGGGATCGCGGATGCCACCAGGGTCGTACACACCGAGGGCTACATGGAGAATGCTTCCATACACCCTTGGGATGGTCGCCCAACGAGGAGGAAGATGCCGACCTCGATCTGCGAAGCAGGAGGTTCACCGCTCCCACGAGGTCTCGGTCGGCGGTGTCCGACCTCAATGCCAACCTCAATCAATTCCGAGTTTCAACCCGAGAGGACAAACGAGCGGGCCCTCAAGAGTGCCGAATTGATGATTCAGACAACCGAGGTCGCTCACCTCTTGAAACAATCAGCGTTCACCGCTGCACAACGACCGCCTCTAATACCCGAGTTCATTCGCCCCATACCATCCACAGGAGTTCGCTCTCCACTCGGCATAATGCCCGTATGATTGGGCGGGAAGAAGAGAGGAAAGGTGAAGTCGAACTCCCCTCGGAGAGGCGATGCGGGCGTCGCTATCGATCTCCCACTCTCCGGAGAGAGATGGCAACGAGCTCCCGGATTCGATCGGCACGGACGGATTATCTCTCGCTTCTTAAGAGATTGGATACACCCACACAATGATACCGTGCTCCAAATATCGCCTGCATACGATGGCCTGGAGATCCTTCCCGACTTCCTATTTGCTATACCACCAACATGGCAAACCAAGGGATGGAAGATTTCCACATGTAAGGTCTTCCCGAGGTCTTGATCTCCAACGCCGACGTTGGTTCACCTCGCTTCGCCGCACAGCATCCATTGCTTCAAAGACCTCATGGATCGAGTTCAAATGGCGTTTTACCAAAAGATGCCTCGACAACCTTCATCCGATCCGCTTTACAATCCGCTTGAGGGCGGGATGAGGCGATGTCGAATTTCGCCTCAAGATTCATCATGGAATCCCTAAAATAGATGAGAGTAACGATCTCTACATCATCAACGCATTCAAGAACGGGATCCACCGGTGCTCACGAATAAAGAGATCACCCGTGAACGGTAGAAGACAGCTAGTCGCTTTGGACCTTGGTTGACAACTTTGTCGAGGGGCGACTCGAACCGGAAGAAGAGAGATGCAGGATGAGCGTTGGTGAAAGCAAGGAAGCCGGAGGATCGAGGCCGGTCTTTGAACGCGAAGTGCATTCTGAAAGAATCAAAAGGACCAAGAGAATCAAGGCTGGGACCTCGGCAAACCCTCGGCAATAGCGGCGCCTGCTCAAATCTGAGGCGGAAATATTTGAGCTTCACATCGAGTCTTTCCAAAACCTCCTCCTATGAAGGAGGATCCAAAAGAAGTCAACAGAAATCTGTGACTACCACCGGGTACGGTCACGATACGAAGATTGCAAGATTTTGAGCTCACAGTTGACGAGCTCGTCAAAGAAGAGCGTCGAAGAAGTACATCGGCCGACTGGGCCGGGTAATAAAAAGCGGAGGGAAAAATTGAGATGGTAACAATGCGGACCGACCTCAACGGCAGCCGACCTAAAGATGGCGAGGACGAAGGTCCCAATGCAATAGAGCAGTCTATGCTATAACCGGACTACCGGATTGGTGCGACGAGGTCGTCACTTAGAAATGAGGCTCGGAGGCCGACCCCGAGGAGCCGAAAAACAAGCGACTCGGGATGGAGAACATCGTGTTTTCCAAAGACGACCCAAGACTCAAGATTATGCCCCACCAGACGCCATTACTATCTGGCCGTGGTAGGAAACAAGAACGCACATCGGGGCCTCCGTTAGCATCATATTCCGTAGCCGCCTAGATAAACTTGATGTTGGAGGAATTAAGAACATCCCGCACCTTCCCGGGCCATGAGCTTTACTCAGAGGCGATTCGACCCGGGCGTCATTACCCCTTCCGCTCTACCGTAGGTCGTGCTCCCTGTGTGGTTACGAGGCCATTCAATTTTTCTTGGTCCGAGCTCCTCTCCATACAACATTATCTTAGGAAGAGATTGGTAGACGCAACAGGGCCGTCTCGCTCCGTGTACCACCTCACCATTAAGATACCCACCGGTGGGAGTGTTAAGCGTTCGGGGTGACCAAACGCAGCTAAAGAATGCCTACGAGTCTCAACCCAAGACGCGGCCTTACCTCGTGCCTAGCAATTACTGAGAACCCTCGAAGTTGCCACCTCGGGATGACCGACCGAGAATCTTCAGCTATCGTGACGACCCTTCCAAAGTTGTCAAGGTTGGCACCCAAGGTTCACCATATTCGCCAATGTGTCATGCACTTCTAAGGAATATAGAGATGTATTTGCATGGTCTCCATTGGACATGACCGGGGTCTCGCCCGAGCTCATAACTCATCGCCTCAACATCGATCCGCCCACTAAACCGCCTCGCGTAAGAGAAGCTTTGACGGAGCGCAGCCGGTCGTAAGAGACAGGTAACCCAACTTGAGAGGTTAAAATCACATGCGAGGTTAAATACCCAACCCGATGGCTAATCCATGGTAGTTCGAAAGCCGTGAGGAGGGATGGCGCATGTGTGTCGACTATACCGACCTCAATAAACACTTCCAAAGGATCTACCCTCCCGACATTGACAAGAAGGTGGAGGCATTGGTGGGACATGAGATCTTGATTTCTGATTTATACAAGGATACCACCAAGTCTGATGAGCCCGAGACGCCCCAAAACAAATCATCATTGACTTGGTGTCTTTGCTATCGGAAGATGCCTTCGGTCAGAAAACGCTGGAGCTACCTACCAAAGGATGGTGGACGCGATCTTCAAAGATCACATAGGAAATTGTTGAGGTCTCGTCGGCGATATAGTAGTCGAAAGAAAAAGCCGAGAATCCGCCGTCGACCTCGAAACTATCCTTCATTTCCTCGTGTCGGCCAACCTCAAGCTTAATCCCAGTGCACATTCGTGGTGAAGACGGGTAAATTCACGGGATCTTGGGTTTCTCGAGAGGCTTGAAAGCCAATCCTACCAAGGTGAAGACAAGGTTCGACATGCGAGTCCCAAGATCCATCCGTGAAAACACAAACTCACCGGATGCCTACCGCCTCGGTGATTCCTATCTCGAAGCCGAGAAGCGAACTTCCATTCTTCAAGATCCCGAGGAGAGCTCCAGTTTCACCGGCAGGAAGAACACGGTCGCCTTCAAGCAGGTGAAGGAAAATCTCACCGACCGCCAACCCTATCCGCCCCAAAGCAAGGTGAAACTCTATCGTTGTGTCCGCCGCCTCGGATGAGGCAATCGGTCGGTGTCAGGTGCGAGATGAGATGGGACGGCAACTCCCATCTACTTCATCGGTCGGGCTCTCAAAGGACCGGAGACGAGGTACACCAACCTCGATAAGGTAGCTTTGGCTCGTGAGCAAGCGACGCCTCGGCCTTCTTTCAGCTCATTCCGTCCAGGTACTAACGGACTTACCTTTAAGACAAGTCTTATCAAAACCGGAGTCATCTGGACGTATAGCTAAGTGGGCACTGGAGCTCGGCGAGCACGACATCTCGTACTCCCCCAGGCCGGCCATAAAAGGACAAGCTCTCGCTGATTTCCTGGTGGAGGTCAAATTCACCGAGGTCGTCTCTACCAGCGAGGTCACTCCCACCCTCACAGCGGAGGAACCTGTCCTTGCATCGCCCATTGGTTGCTGGCAGATGTATGTGGACGGAGCTTCATGCAAGACGGGCAGCGGAGCGGGCATCCTCCTCCTCGGCCCAGATAAGCAAGAAGTGACGTACGCCCTCCGGTTTACCTTCCCGACCACCAACAACGAAGTGTAGTACGAAGCACTGATCTCAGGACTCCGCGCAAAGGAATTGAAAGTGGACAAAGTCCGGATATTTGGAGATTCGTGTCGTAGTAAACTGTGTCTTAGGCACATACGAGGCGAAGGAGGATCGAATGAAGCAATACCTTGAGAAGCGCAAAGAGATCTTGACCTCGTTCGGTGCTTCAAGATTCATCAAATCCCACGAGAGGAAAAGCGGCCGGTGACGTCCTTAGTAAGTTGGCTTCGTCGTCGGCAAATCCGCCCGATGGAGGAAGTTCATTCCGAAGCATTGAGGCGTACGCGTCGGGCGTTATCGCGGTGAGCCAAACCGGATGGCCCGAAGCATACAGAAGTTGGCACATTACCTCGGGATCGGCTTGAGGCCAAAAAGATGATGGTGAAATCCTGTATATCTCATATATGAGGGCTCTCTACCTAAGTCTTACCTTCAACCCTCTTGAGGTGCCTTGGGCGGTAAGGCCGACCACGTGCTTAATGAGATTCACAGAGGATCTTGGAAGCCACATCGGTCGCGAGCTCTTTCAAAGAAGACGTTGAGGTCGGGATATTATTGGCCCACCCTTATTCAAGATTCGGCCGAGCTCGTCAAAGAGTGTCCGAAGTGCGGCCCACTCCATGGTCAAAAGCTACCTCGGACCGATCCGGCGGCTGCGGAGTCCATGGCCTTTCATGCGATGGGGATCGACATCGTTGGACGCTTCGACCGAGCACCGGTCGCCTTCGATATTTAGTCGTGGCTATAGACTACTTCACAAAATGGGTCGAAAGCCGCCACTTTCGAGCCTAACGAGCAAAAGGATCAGACCGTCGTGGAAGAATATAGTCCGCTTGGATACCGCACATTCTCCGGTCTCGGACAACGGCACCCAATTCGTCGACAAAATTTCAAGGAGTGGTACGAAGAGCTCCGGATCGATCAACGCTTCACCTCGATCGCACACCCGCATGTTTAATGGTCGCACCGAGGTGACGAACCGCACGATCATACAAGGATTAAAGAAGAGGCTAGACCGAGCTAAAGGCGATTGGGCTGAAAACCTTCCCAAGTCCTCTCGGTCCTACTGAGAATGACACCTCGGACTTCGCACGAGAAACGCCTTTCAGTTTGGTCTATGGAACCGAGGTCATACCGCCGAAATCGGCGCACCAAGCCTGCTGTCTCTTCACTTTGACCCGGATGGGACGAGAGCGACCTGCGAGCCAACCTTGATGCTCTCAAGAGAAACGCGAACTCGCTTTCATAAAAGAAGCTAAGCACTGAGGCCGTGTCGCACTATTACAACAAAGGGTCAAAGCTTCCGCTGCAAGTAGGCGACCTCGCCCTACGAAATAATGAAGCCATGAGAGCGAACGCCTTAACAAGTTGGATCCGACATGGGAGGCCCATACCGTGTTCACGAGGACCTCGGCAAGGGGCTTACAAGCTATCTCATTTATCCGGTCTGCGCTTATCCCGAACACGGCATATCTCTCGTTTAAGCGAGGTACTTACATAGCTCGATTTCGATCGACCTCATGTTAGTCTCCTTACTTGCTTTGTCAAGTGCGATGTTACATACTTGTTGAATAAAATATTTATTTTCTAATGAGTATTTCATTTCGCTTCATTTTATTCATATGCGAACATCTATTTGGATATACCGATTTAAACCTTCACGGGGACGCCTCACGAAGATGAATAACCCACTAAGTAGGGTACTCACTAAGCGCCACCGCACTCGTGAGATTACTCATTGAATGAACGCCTCGAAGGCAACGCATGGACTACTCATTAATTTGAAAGTTCTGCATGCGCATCTGATTACTCGTTAAGTTGAAAAATCTACATGTAAAAGACATCCGGATCGGATCTCATCAAATTATGCCCTTTATTTGGGAAAATATACATACAGATATAGTATAAATTCATTTACGACCAAAACGAAGTCCTAAGCTATGTTTGTACCTCTCAAGAGGAAAACGACACACTTGAAACGAGTCTAAATACATTTATATCTACATACAAAGTTCTACGCTATATACAAACTCATTCATTCTTAGGCCTCCCTCCGTCACGGACTCACCGAAAGGCGGTAGTTCTGAACAAAATCCCCGGGTCGGCGATGAATACCCGGAATGAACTTGGTGCCCTTCACCCAATCAATGAGAATGGAACCACCTCGGCCTGTTCGGGAGCGATCGACCCGACACGGCGGGTTACGCCCGGGGATGCGTTCCTATACCGAGGTCACGCCTCGACCCGTGAGCTGACGGGGCGAGAACCACGCCCGCGCCCCCGAACTGCCGCACCTCCACGCCGACATGCTGCCCTCGCACGCCCTCGCCTCCGACCTGCCGAGTGCTGCCCTCTAAATGCTCCTCTTTCAATTGGACCCATTAGACGGAGCACTTCGGCGTGATCAGCGTAGCCGCCCTCTCTTGAGCTCTTCATTATTGGACCGGTGGCCTGCTGTAGACTCGCGTGCGGGGTGGGGCATCGTCGTTCTGACGACCTCGTGCATCTGCATGTACTTCGGGACGGAGTCGAGGCGCCTTTAAACTTCTTGCTATTTGGCCCCTCCTCATCCCTCAAAGACCATGCCCTCCAAACCAAGCTCAACTCGGTCGTCGGCCCGGATATGGTAGTTCGCCAACCGTGGATTACCTTCTCATACTCGCATGCTCTTCCGAGATCAAGAGCAATTTCCTCTGCTGTCAGCTCGAGCCGCTCCTCGCATTGCATCAGCCGTCCTTGGATCACATCATCAGACGAATCAGCCCCCTGGACTTCGAGTTGTGTAATCCTTAACTTTAATGCCTCATTCTCAGTCAGGAGGCGAACCACTTCGCAGTCGGCCTCATGCAACTTCTTTTTCAGTTCGGCTGACGATGCCGAGCTGACATCCATCTTGACGAACACGAGTCAACTCGGCGGATCGACTCCAAAGACGTCACCTCTTCATCCTTCTCGACCAGAGAACTTGGACTTCTTTCACTTTGTTAGTAGCTCATGATCGAGTCCAAGTATTGAGATGTGGAATGCTAGAAATAAACAAGACAAAGGCATTTTAAGAAGATGTGTCTATTATTCAAAATAGAAGTTCAAATAACACAGGTCCTATCGACCCGGCAAATCGACCCATTACATTAGGTCCACGACCTCAGCTCATTGCCGGACTCACCGACCTCCCCTGCGCCACACTGCGCAATCCAAAGGCTGCCGATCTCGGGAAGGGACGTCCGAGCTCGGCCCCGCCTCCTGGTTTCGCTCTCTCCTCGGCAAGGAATGCTTGAAGTTTCACTCTTCATCTTCCTTGCACCGAGTTCTGACCTCCGCCGTCGGGGAGCAAGGCGAGAAGATGCCAAGGTATCCACCACGGGAAGGAGGTCGCCCGGCGATTATCACGGGCATAATTCATGCATACCTCCCGAGTGCGACCTCAACCCAACCGTGTTGGGCCTTGTCAAAATCAGTCTCTCCGCCGCTTCTCCGGTGGGCGAGATATCACTGCGGCCTCATCACACCGCCAGTCGGAGATGAAGGAGGAAAAGCTCTCCGACTTAATAAGCTCACTGCGAGGCCCTCATAGGTCCTCGCCTTCCAAAGAAGGCACTTATCAGGCGGCCGCCTTCTTCTCCCCCGGCACCTCCTCTGGCGCTTTCCACTGCACGGCCACCCATAAGGCCAGTCCTTCTTTTTCGTGGCGCTCGGCCGCCGCCTATAGCTGGTCATACAGCGGTGTCAGGTAGCGGTTTAGCAGGCCCTCGAGCTTCGGCGGTGGCGGTTTTCTCTCCACGACCTCGTGTTGCGGGCGCTCAAGAACAACCGCCATGCGTGCGGTGCATCTCACCTACCACCGAGGCCGCGTCCCGAATATAAAAGCAGTTAGCAGCGATAATCTACAAAATTACAAAGGAGAAGAGTAGCGACTTATACCTTCGGAAGGATAAAGAGTCTTGGAAGCCGCACCTCGGCAAGGATCGGCTATGAACCTCGATCTCCGGCTGCCGGCTCGAGGTCGCTCGAGACCCGTCGATGGGTCTCTCAAGGCCCACCACCACCACGGCTCTTTGGGTGGACTCGCCTAGCCGCTTCTTCTTCCTCGCCGCTCTTTCGCTCGGATGACGCAGGCTGCGTCGGGCCCGCTATCTTAACTTCTCTGTTGGGGTCGATCTTCACCGCATTACATAATAAAATTTCGTTAGCACAACGAAATCGCACGGGAAGGATAAAAGAAGGGTTGCCTCACCCAAATCGCACCACGATACCGGGCGCTCGACCTATAAACACTCATTGACATTGTTCAAGTCATCCTCGGTATAGTTAATCGATAAGATCTCACCCGGATCGTTCAACATCTTCTCCATGGGGCCTGAGGGATTGATTTTCCGTCTTTTATTGTCCGAGGCCCCACTGCGTTACCTCGGATGCCCTCACCGCATAAAGAAATATCTATTACGCGATGGGACACCTTCGAGGGGACGCTATCTTAAACTTCGACGAGGTGACGATAATACACCCTCCTATAGACTTGATGCTAAAAAGCATCAAGACTTGAAAAAAAACTCCTCGCCTATGCCGTACAGAGGCCCGTACCTAGCCCACCACCGACCTAATAGAATTCGAGGTCGGTTGGCAAATGGGGATTCGAAAATATTCTTGAAAGTTAAGGAAAATAGGGCGAAAGGAAACCTAAGCCCGCCTATCAAACTATCTACAAAATGGTAATAAATCCTCCCGAGACCATCGCCCTATCATTGGGTTTCGTGAGACACCACCATGCATCCTCCGAATATGGTATCTCGTAATCTCCAAAGTTCCTACATCGTTAGAGTCGACCTCGCCACGCCAACCACGAGGCCGTCCCATACCGATGACACCGCGAACCTAGAACTAAGTCTATGGATTTACTAGGCGGTTGTGGCACATATAATCCTTCACATCGAATCTGGGGGCGGGAACCCAAACCGAACCGAGTTATCGAGGCGAGAAGAGGAATGAGAGATGAAGAATACATACTTACTTTTATGGGCGAGATATCCAACTTCTTCAACAAAGTTTGAAAGAGGAATTAGGAATTTCTACAGTATGCTCTGCGAATAAAGCGTCGAAGAAGAAAATGAGCAGTTGCCTCATTTGGACCTATTTATAGGATGAATGGCGCCTAAAAGCTGCCGTTTCATTTATCACACGTGCCTATCTGCGATTGGATGTGTAATTGACGCGCGCACGCTGTTCGAGCGCCCAACTACCGCTTGGCGCGTATGACGTACTCATTGGTAAGACAAACCGCCAGTCTGATCACGTAATGATTACATTGAGCTCGGACCTCGGACCACGCCCATGTCCTCCTCGCATCGTGCGAAGCCGTTCGGTCGACCTCGGCGTCCTCCGGAGAGGCGGTCTTCGTGTCGCACTCGCCTTTTCTTCAAGACCACCCAAATCACCTCGGTTTCCGCCAACGAGCGTCGCCTTACAGAGATTCTCCTTTCGGACCTCGGCGTCCTCCGAAGAGCGAAGCCGCTTGACCAAACCTCGGTGTAACCTATACAAAGACCGCTATCCGGTCATAATCGGCTTCCTTTGCGACAAGAGATCGAGAACCTTCAACGAACAACTTCACCAAGCAACATCCCGCCTCGGCAAAGCACATTCTCCGCTTCACTCGGCAAGGCTATTCCCGACTTTTCGTGAGGGGCTATGATAGGATATGGCCCAACCTCTCGGGCCCACTAGCGAGCCCAAACGAGTGGGCGACCTAATCTTGCCTACTCGGTTCGCCCGAATCACGACCTCCAAACCCTAATTAAAGGCGGAGTCGAGGCGAAGATGATGGGATAACGGTGGAAATCATGGATAATTATGGTGAAGATCATGGTCGATTCACGGAAGGATCGTGAGTCCGCCATTCAAGGGATTCGTTACAAGGTCTACGATTATGTATAAATAGGAGTTAGATTGAAGGTAAAAGGGTTAACAAATTACTAAATACTAGAGCTCTTTGAGATACTCATTGTAATACAATTATAGTGAACATCTTGAGGATCATCACCTCTGTGGACGTAGATCTGATTCTTGATCGAACCACGTAAAAACTCTTGTGTTCTTTACTGCTTTCGCTAAATCTTTCATACAAACGTACACAGATTTATCAGTGTTCTATATTTATAGTAAACAAAAACTTAATTCCAATGAATTGCAAAAAAAAAAAAAATCATGTTGCATTCGTTACGTGTTCTATATTTATAATAAAAAAAAACATTAATTCCAATAAATTACATTTTAAAGGTTTAACATAGTTCCTTAGTTCTCCTACAAGGCATGTTAGTTTTTGCACAAAAAAAAGAAAATTCGAAGTTCCAGAAAAAGTTTAGACTACAATTTATTTTCATTTTTTAATAAAATTTAGATAAGTGGATTAATTTATGGTTCCTTCACAAATCACAAGGGCGAGTATGGTTTTCCACTCTCAACTCTTAAAGTGCAGGTTTAACTCAAAATTACCACGGCAATTGATTTGAGCCTATATATGTATAAGGTACTGAACATAATTGGATGGATATTCCTTAACACTCCGTTCATATATTGCAATTTTTCCTGCGAGAAATATTATTTTTGGTGCAAAATTGGATATGTTCATATTAATATGCAATAGCATGTGAATAACATAAAACGAATAAACCATATTTTATAGTTATTAATTGATATGTATAATGTATTCGAACGCATATACACCAACCACACATACAAACACACTGTGATCAACTCTCCCATAGTAATAAAAGAGTAAATATTAGTTTATTTTCTAATGTTTCACGATTTTTAGATAACATTCCAACCTAAATATATTGTTATTTTAAATTTCGATATTTAAAATAAAATATTGTTAATATCATTGCTGTGGAATTCCGGCGTCCATCTGTGTACGTGGCTAATCAAAGAGACCTGTATGACTGCCACAAAGATAAAGATAAAACGTGAAAATGGCCAAACGACGTCATATCTCTGCATTGCCTCCTCTTAGGGTGTCAGTCAACGACAGAATCACGCCTGAAACTTGAACGTGGCAGTATATGTTTACCGTCAAAAATACACTTGAAAAGGTTACCAAATGCCATGAAAACAAAGCCTAATGCATTCTACATTCAAAGAATTTTCCAACAAGATGGGCCCATTGTCATCCGTTCACCGGAGTAGTTGAAATCGCGACTAAAAATTTACTGCTATTCACTGTGACAGTATATATTCGTTGCCAAAAAATTATAGCTGAAAAAGTGACAAAATTCCACAAAACCAAAAATTCCACAAAACCAAAGACTAATGCATTCTACATTCAAAGGGATTAGTAGACGGCTCGTTGTCATCCAATCACCGTTAATGTCAAAACCGCACTTGAAAGTCGACATGTCTGCAATAAACGTCAAAATCCCATCGGAAGGACAATAATAGATTTTTTTGAAACATTCGGGATAAAAATAACAATATGATTAGGTTGGGATTAACTAAAAAATCGTGAAATATAGGGACACAAACTGATGTTTATCTGAAATAGAATTACACATTTAGAGTTTCATTTATAATGGAGTCTAGTGGTGGAGTGGTCTTCTTGAGGTTAAAGGAAATAAGTTCAAATCCCTCTAACGCTTTCAAAAGGTCTAGCCTATCCCATCTAATTTTTTTAAATGTGACGGATTGAAGGTTCCCCTCGTCACAAAAATATATATTTAAATCTCTACAATTGTTTTTCTTATTCGACTATCGTAATTTGGGCAAATATCGTGTTTTAAACTCTGACCGCCATGATCATTTTCAAAAATACCTACCTTTTTTACTAGTTAACTTTTTTAGTACCTGACTTGTTTGATATATTAGAAATTTAACATTGGATCAAATTTTCAGTACCTGAGAAAATGACCATAGGATAAAATTACCGGGTATCCATAATGTGAGGTTATTTAGTCTCCTACATTTAGCACTTTGTCTCATTTTTCAGAGATCGAGAATGTAATCGGATGTTAGACTCGTAATAAGTGATATATGTCATTGTCATATAGTGTTGAATTGGTATCTTTCCAAAGGTTGGACATTTTTAAAAATGATCCTAAAGGTTAGGTAGAAAATTATATTGCTCTTTAATATTAAATTAAATTGATCCATTAGTATACTTTTATTTAGAATGAAATATTAAGTTTTTTCTCTTAGTTACTTGAATTTGGATGATAAGTAATTATATATTGAAGATATATTCATTACTATCTTTTTCAATCAAGTTTCGACACAATTAAAAGTTCAGAAATTCGATGTCTGTGAATGAAAATGCACGATCAAAACTTTAAACAAAAATGAAATTGACAAAAGGAAAGTGAAATGGCCAGGTTTTAAGGTAAATGAAAGTGGAAAAAAGAATCCATATTGAAAAATTATACTGCAAGTCCGAATTCGGAAAGAGGGAAAGTGTCATTACAAGGACCCAAGTGAGTAGTTTTTCTTTTCTGCAGTCGAGTTCGATTCTACCTAAAAATTGAGATAATGATCAGTATCATATGATCATTATATTATTGACAAATATTCTAAATGATAATTTATGAATTTATCATGTAACTATAAATACAATAATTACGTGGTCGACATGACTCAGGAGACAGAAGTTACGTGAGGTGATGCCCTTGGTGCCAAAAAGTTTGTTATTGCTTTGTTGTATATCTTCCATGGTATTACAATTTACAATGTGTTATTTGGACTTCAGATTTTCCTATTTGGTTTATTAACGTCGTATAAATATTAATGGATTGCTTCAGTGACTGATGCAGTCTTTATTTCGAAAAAGGAGAAAGGAAAGAAAAATAAAATTGTATTTATTTATTTAGATGACAGTGGTCCAAATTTGGATACATCTAAAACCGATCAAGCAATGGAGGGCACCAGTCCAAAAGATTAAACCGAATTTTCGAAGGTTCCATTGTAATTTTATACTGGACCTACCTAGTATATTTAATAGTATTAATTTTATGATATCAATACACTAAAGATAGCAATATATGTGGTGGTCCGCAATTACTTGAATTAGTTAAGATTAATAGATTTAAATGAGTAATATATATGTTAATGCAAAATTGGAAACTTAATCAATATTTAAGTGCTCTAAAACTAACAAATTCAAATGCTTATTGGATGGACATGTATTCCGAACTTGATTGTAAAATAGTATTTGAAATAGAAAATATCTCGTGAGAAAATTAATTTCACAATCTGTATAATGAGTTTTTTTTACCTTATAAACGGAGGGGAAGAAAGAGCCTCATTTGTAATAAAGAAGTATATTGTGCATTAAAAGTGTAAAACTTGTAGTATGCATGTGCTAGTTTAGTTGTAGAGTGATTAATGGTTTCAGTTCGAGATCGAGACATGACCTTTAATTTTTTTTTGTTAATTGAAAAAAAAATATAAAAAAACTTTCTCCTTATTCGAGCAGGCCGGTGAGGATACCAAACGAAAATTTTAATTTGGTGATTTTATTGGGAAGGAAAAGAAGAGCAGTCGTTTTGGAACAGTTCTCGTCCCCTTCTCTGCTTTTCAATTATTTTATTTTGTAGCTAATTTCAAAAGTGATCAATTAAATGCACTCGTGTATGTGGGGTTACTATTATACAATTAATATTTATATTCTAAACTGATAAATCTAGAATACGTAGATATGCGAGATTTATGTAGCGATAAAACACGTAGAACTTCGTGGTTCGATCGTTAATGAGATCTACGTCCACGGAGGAGTGATTCCTCAATACTTTCACTATGTTTTGATTCTGGTGAGTATATTAAAAGTTCTTAGTATTGAAGTTCTAATCCCTACCTTCGATCTAACTCTTATTTATACACATACGAGGGCCCTTAAAGTGAACCGATCCCTCCCATGTAGGGACTTTTAGCCTACGTGTGTGGGGACCTTCCTCTTGTCCATAGGGCTGTTGGCCTTACAGGAGGGACCGGCCTTCATGCAGGGCGGGCGCGATTAGGGTTGGGGGCGATTAGGGTTTGAAGGTGAGCCACGGGCTCAACCGCGTGGGCAGCTGCTGTGTCGAGGCCCAGCTCGTTTGGAGCCGGTCGGTGGGCTATCTTGGTTGGGCTATATCCCATCATATCCTCCCGAATAGTCGAGAACGATCGTGCGAGGTGAGGCGAGAATCGCGCGTGACGAGTGGGATGTTGCTGGTGATCTTTGTTCTCGAAGGTTTCTCGATCTCTTTGGTGTCGAGTTTGATCGGTTCGCTTGGATTGAACTGGGGTGAGCGGTCTGGCGATCAGGGCACGCGCCGCTTGTTGGGGACAGTGGAGTCGTCGGTCGTTTAACAAAGATGTCTTTGCGAAAGGAGTCAAGTCCGACACGGATAGGGGCCCTGTCACAGTTACAGAGTCTACACAGGCGGACATTGGCGAGAGATATCATCTTTGGATGATCTTTGAGGTCCGTCTGGGGTGCAACCGAGGTCCGATCTGGAGCGCACCGCTCTTACGGAGGATCTTGAGGTCAGGCACAGGTGACACCGCCTCTGCGGGGAATGCCGAGGTCCGTCACCGGGTGCAACCGAGTCCGTCTGGAGCCGGCACCGCTGCTTTCGGAGGATGCCGAGGTCGACACGAGGCGGATCTGGATAGAGATATCATCTTTGGATGATCTGGGGTCCATGAGGTGACACCGCCTCACGGGAATGCCGGGGTGTGGCCTTGTGGCGCCGACTTACGGAGGACGTCGAGGTCGATCTGGCGCGCCTTCTTGGATGTGGAAGCGGGCGGGGTCAGGGTCCGAGCCGTATGGGTCAGTAATCATCACTGCGATCGGGGGTATGCTGTCTTACCGTGGAAATCGTCATACAGCGTCGGTGGCGGTTGGGCGCTCGAACCGCGTCTTGCGTCGACTCCACATCCATCGCGGTGAAGCGCGTGTGGAAGTTGAAGCGGCCGTTTAGGCGCCCACTTGCCCGTAAATAGGCTAAATAAGACAACATTCACTTTCTTCTTCCACACTTTGCATCGAGAGATTATACTTTTCGAAAATCTTCCCACTTTTTCGAACTTGTTGAAGGGCGAAAATCTCGTCGAAAAGTAAGTATGTATTCTTCATCTTATCCTTCTCGCTACGAAAATTAAGTTACTGCCTACATTTACGGCGTGTGCCTTCGATATAAAGGATTATATGTGCTATAACCGCTGGGTAGGTCCATGGGGCTTAGTCTTTGGGGTCCCTTGGTATCATCGGTATGGGACGGACTTAGGGTTAGCGTGGCGAGATCGAGGTTGTGTTGGAGGAGCTTTTGAGGTGTGAAGAATGCAGTATTCGGGAGGCGTGGTGGTGCTGCGGCCATGACCGATGATAGGCGATGGCCCTCCGGAGGATTTATTATCGCTTATTTAGATAGTTTGATAGGCGGCCTTAGGTTTATCGACCCCAATTTTCCTTAGCTTCGAGAATACTTCGGATCCCGTATGTCGTGACCTCAATTCCATTAGGTCGGTGGTGGGGCGGGGCTGTCCTGCTTGTGGCTTTGGGAGAAGTTGTCCTTGAGGTCTTGATCTTGCTTTTTAGCGTCGAGGCCGTGGGAGGGTGTACTATCTGTCTCCTCGGCGGAAGCTTAAGATAGCGGCTCACCGAGGGTGTCCCGTTGGCGAGCAGTCTTCTTCCCGCGGTGAGGGGCATCCGGGGTATGAGTGGGCCTCGATACGATGAAGGACATGAAAATCAAGCCCCAGGCCCCATGGAGAAGTTCTTTGACGACCTCGGTGAGATAATCTCCATTGATTTAGAGGATGACTGAACAACTTGCCGGTGGCGTTTATAGGTCAGGGCTCTGGGCGGGTCGGATCGGGGTGAGGGCACCCACTATCCTTATTTTGTGTACTTCCTTATTCTTGTGCTCATCAACTTCTTATCTGTTTTTGCGGTGAAGCTCGATTCGAGAAGAAGGCGGTGGATCTGGTAGAGGCAACCCATAAAGTCACCGAGACTCATGGCTAGAAAGAAGCGAGGCGGGCCGATCAGAGCAAGGCGCCGGGTGGTGGTGAGCAAAGCGCCCAGGTGGAGGTGGGCAAGGCACCCGGGTGGTGGCGACTTGACTTGTTGGTGGGCACCTTGGTAGAGGGCGGACACTCGTGCCGGTCGTGTGAGTATGGGCCGACTTCCACCCCCCATATCCTTCCCCAGGTATAGGTCTCTTCTATATTTCTTGATGCTTCCTTAGCGATACATTCGACCATGTTGAATTTCGGGATGTCGATTCGGTGATGGGGGCGCGCATTCGCGAGTACGTTGCGAGGGAGCTCTCGGTATGAGGCGTCGGAGAGGGAGGCGGACTCTGCCGAGACCGCAGGATCATTGCCGAGGCAGCTCATTCTTCGAGGAGCCGGCGTCAGGCGGAGGGGCATGCGGCGAGGCTGCAAGAGGTGCCGAGACCGCCCTCAAGAAGAATGCATGGGCCCTAGAGATGGCTCGGGCCGGAGCTCGGTCGCGAGAGGAGACGACTGGGTGAAGGGAAGATGGCCGAGGAGAGGTGCACCTTTGGAGGTCGAGGTTGATGTTAAGGGCCTCACTGACGGACTCGTGAATCGGAGACCTTCTCTCTTTATCTCCGACCGACGCCGTGCTCCGGACAAAGGTGGTGTCGGACCACAGGAGGCGGTTGGCGGCCCGGATGCTGATTTCGACAAAAGTCGAACACAGGTGGGTCGAGGTCGCCCCAGACGATGAACAAGAATTATGCCCAGTGATCGCGGGTGGGTCCTTCCATCCGGAGGCTCAGGGCGTCCGGCTCCTCCATCGGCGGGAGGCCGTTGCGGTCTGGGAGGGCGAAGATCCACGAACTCGGGGAGCTTCTTGCCGGGTCTTGTGGCAAGCGAGAGGAGGAGGAGGTGGTGGAGGAGGGGCCGAGTGGGGCCAGGCGGGGAGGCGGTGATCGTCGACTCAACAAAGGCGGCGGTCGGCGATCCGAGATGTAATAGGCTAATTTTCCGAGGTCGATGGGACCTTAGCCTTGTAAACATTCCAACTTTTTTTTTAGTAATAAAATTTATCACTTTACGAAATGTGTGTTGTTTAACTATTTATAGCATTCGCGTCTGATACCTTGGACTTGATCATGAATTGTTGACCAGTGAAAGAGGTCAGGGTGCCTTGGCTCGAAGGACGAAGAGGTGCTATTTTGGAGGTCGATCGTCCGGTGACTCGAGTTTTGGTGAGAATGGATGTCATTCGGCATCATCCACCGACTGAAGAGGCGATCTGAGGCCGATCAGTGGCCGCCTCACAGGCGAGCAGGCGCTAAAGCTAAGAATCACACAACTCGAGTCCGGGGTGGATTTATCTGCGATGTGATCGAGGGACGGTGATGCAATGCGAGGCGGCTCGGTGACAGCGGAGGAGCTAGCTCGGATCTCGGAAGAGCATCACGAGTATGAGAAGGTAATCCGCGGATGGTGGAACTACCATATCTGAAGTCGTGATCGAGTTCGAGCTTCTTGGCGGAGGCATGGTCTTTGAGGATGAGGAAGGGCCTAATAGCAAAAGTTTAAAGGCGCCTCGACTCCATCATGAAGTACATGCGGATGTCACGAGTCGTTAAATAACGACGTATGCCCAAACCATGACGAGTCTCTGCGGGCTCCACCGTCGATAATAGAAGAACCGAAGAGGGCGGCTCTGCTGATCACTGTTGAAGTGCTCCGTCTGATGGGTCGGTGAGAGGAGCATTTAGAGGCGGTCTTGGCGGTGGAGGCATACGGGACATCAGTCGGCGTGGAGGAGGCGGTGGAGGCGGGGCGTAGTCGACCCGTCGAGATCGAGGGCGAGTGTGACCTCCGTGCAGAATGCCCCCCGGTGCAGACCCGTCTGCGCCCAGCTCGGAGTGCATCTGGGGCGGGTCGCGGTGGTCAGTCACACTTGGTCGGGTGTCGCTGAGGCCAGCCGGCGCCGCAGGTAGGCAGCGGTGAGTCAGGCCTTGTCGGTGGGTCGAAGGCACGAGTTCGTTCAGGGCTGCCGTCGACACGGAGATTTTGTTCGAGGCAGTGCGACTTGACAAGACTGGCGAGGTGGAGCTCGGAGGCCGAATGAGTTTGTATATAGCTTAGGACTTTGTATGTAGTCGTAAATGTATTTAGACTAGTTTGAGTGTATATTTTCCCCATTGAGAGGTACAAACATAGCTTAGGACTTAGTTTTGGTCGTAAATGTATTTAGGCGTATCTGATGTATATCTTCCCAAATAAAGGGCGTAATTTGGCGAGATCCGATATGGATGTCTTTTGCATGTAGATACTTGACTTAATGAGTGATATGTATGCTTGCATGTAGGCGTTCAATTTAATGAGTTACTGTATGCCTGAACTTAGAGCGTTAAATTTAATGAGTAATCAGTGAGTGCGGTAGCGCTTAGTGAGTACCCTACTTAGTGGGTTTTCATCTTCGTGAGGCGTCCCCTTGTGAAGGATAATTGTGGTGTATTGAATGGATGTTCACATAGATATGAGACGAGTGAAATATTCATTAGAAAACAAATGTTTTATTGAATATGTAATCAATATAGTATTTTAGCAAAACAAAAAGGGACTAACATGATGTCGATCTGAAATCGAAGCTATGTAAAGTCTCCTTAAATGAGTGATATGCAGGTTCGGGGATAAGTGCATCGGATAGGTGAGCTAGCTTGTAAGCCCCTTTGCCGGGTCCTCGTGAGCAGGTATGGGCCTTTCCATGTCGGATCCGGCTTGTTAAGGCGTTGACTCTCTTGGTTTTATTATTTCGTAGGGCGAGGTCGCCCTCTTGGAATCGGAGGCTTTGACCCTTTTGTTGTAATGCCGTGCGACTGGCCCTTGTGCTTGGCCGTTTATGAAGGCGAGCTCGCGTTCTCCTCGAGAGCATCAAGGTTGTACGCAGTCTTCCTCGTTCCGGCACAGTCGAGTGGAGAGTGCGAGGGCTTGATGCGTCGATCTCGGCCGGTATGGCGGCCTCGGTCCGTAGACCAAACTGAAGGGGTTTCTCAGCATAAGTCAGGGGTGTCGATTACGGAGGACCCGGAGGACTTGGGGAGATTTTCAGCCCAATCACCCTTAGCTCGATCTAGCCTCTTCTTCAATCCTTGTACAATCGTGCGGTTCGTCACCTCGGTGCGCCATTCGCTTGCGGGTGTGGCGATCGAGGTGGCGTTGCTCGATCTGGAGCTCTTCACGCCATTCCTTGAAATTTACGTCCACTGAGGCTGGGTGCCATTGTCCGAGATCGAATATGCGGTATCTTTGACGACGGACTATGTTCTTCCACACGATGTCCAATCTTCCTCGTGAGGCTCGAAGTGGCTCACCTCGACCCATTTTGTGAAGTAATCTCAGCGACGACTAAGTATCGGCGACACGGTGCTCGATCGAGCAGACTAACGATGTCGATCCCCTGCATGAAAGGCCACGGGCTCGCAGCCGCCGGATCGGTTCGGGTAGCTTTTGGCGTGAGCGGTGGCGCGCACTTCGACATTTTTGACGAGCTCGGCGAATCTTGACGCGGTGGGCGATATCCCGACCTCGGCGCCTTCTTTGAGAGAGCTCGTGACCGATGTGACTTCCACAAGACCCCTTGAATCTCATTGAGCACGAGTCGGGCTTCTTCCGGCCCGAGGCATCTCGGGAGGGTTGAAGGTGAGGACTTCACATAGAGCGCCCTCGTATGCGAGGTACTTTGGGATTTCGCCATCGTCTTTTGGCCGAGCCGATCTTGAGGCGATCGCCATCTTCCGTGTAGGCCTTTATGGGAGATATCCATTCGGTTGTTGACGACGCAGCTAACTTACCGAGGATATCAGCTCGGCGATTTCCCTCGTGGGATGCGATGAATCTTGAAGTACCAATCGGTCGAGATCTCCTTGGCCTTCTCGGTATTGCTTCATTCGGTCCTCCTTGGCCTCGTATTTTCCTAACACACAGTTCACCACGACCTAGGAATCTCCGAAGATTTGGATCTTATCCACCTTCATTCGCTGCGGGCGGAGTCAGGAGATCGTGATCGCACTCCACCTCGTTGTTTGTGGTCGGGAAGGTAAACCGAGGCGAGGTCACCTCCTGCTTGTCCGGGCCGAGGAGGAGGATGCTGCTCATTGCCGTCGGCATGAAGCTCAGATCACGTACATCCGCCAGCGATCATCGGGTGGTGCGAGGGGCAGTTTCTCGTGTGGGGGCGGGCGTTGGGGCGACCTCACTGGTTGAGCCGACTTCAGTGAATTTGGCCTCCACCAAAAAGTCAGCGAGGGCTTGCCCTTTTATAGCCGGCTTGGGGGAGTACGAAATGTCGTGCTCGTCGAGCTCCAGTGCCCACTTGGCTATACGTCCGGATGACTCTAGTTTTGACAAGACTTGTCTCAAGGGTAAGTCGGTTAGTACCTGGATGGAATGGGGCTTGGAAGTAGGGTCGGAGGCGTCGCTTAGCGTTCACTAGGGCCGATCTACTTTTTCGAGGCTGGTATACCTTGTCTCCTGGTCATTTGAGAGCTCGGTGATGAAGTAGATGGGGAGTTGTCGTCCCGACCTCATCCCGGACCAATACGCTGATTGCCTCGCCGAGGCGGCCAAGTACAAAGAGAGAGCTCGCCTTCTTTCGCGGTCGGGGTGGGCGGTCGGCGAGATACTCTTTCACCGCGTGCTGGCCCTGGTGTTCCTCCCGCCAGGGTAAGTCCCGAGCTCTCTCAAGATCTTGAAGAAGAAGCCGCTCGGCGGCCGAGATAGGAATCTGTTTGAGGGCTAGACCCACCAGAGTTGTGGATCTCCCGGATGGTCTTTGGCACTTGCATGTCAAGCAATCGCTTTCACCTTAGTGGATTTGCCTTGACCTTCTTGAGAAACCCAAAGATCCTAGGAATTTTCCGTCTTCACCATGAATGTACACTTGTGGGTTGAGTTTGAGGTTGGCCGACGAGGTGGAGAATAGTTATGAGGTCGCCGGGCGCAGCTCTCCGTTTTGACTCTTGACTACGATGTCGTCGGCGTGACCTCGACGATCCGCCCGATGTGATCCTTGAATATGGCGTCCACCATTCTTTGATAGATAGCCCGGTGTTTTCGGTGCAATGGCATCTTACGGTATGCAAAGACACCAAGTCGGTGATGAATGCTATCTTTGGGGGCGTCCTCCGGCTCATTAGGACTTGGTGGTACCGCTTTGTATAGATCGGCGTTCAAGGTCTCATGGCCCACCGATGCTTCCACCTTCTTGTCAATATCGGGAGGGTAGCAATCTTTCAGCGGTGTTGTTGAGGTCGGTGTAGTCGACACACCGCGCCATCCCCTCCCGCCGAACCACGATTGGATTAGCCATCCGGTCGGTACTGACTTGAACAAGATCTTGGCCTACGAGTTGAGTCGCCGTCTCTTATGACACGGTTGCTTGTGCCGCAAACACCCTCTTCTTTGCCGAACGGTTTTGTGGCGGGTCGATGTTGAGACGATGAGTTATGAGCTCGGGTGACACTCCGATCATGTCGAGTGGGGACCACACGAACACGTCCTGTATTCCTCGGTCGCGCATGACACTGCCGAATATCGGTTGGGCCACGGGCCGACCTTGACAACTTTGGAGGGTCGTCGTCGATAGCTGGAGGTCTTGATCGATTCGTCCCGGGTGGCGCCTCGAGGATTCTCAATTGCTATGCAGGGCAAGCTACATCTTGGGTTGAGACTCGTAAGCACTCTTTAGCTGCCGTTTGTCACCCCGGATGCTTAGCACTCCACCGGGTGGGTATTTTGATGGTGGTGGTATACCGAAGCGGACGGCCTTGGTGGCATAGAGCGCCTCTCCCCGAGGATGATGTTGTGCGGGGAGAGGCTCGCACCAGGAAGAATTGGATGGCCTTTGTGACCGACACAGGAGCGTCGTCCCCACGGTAACCGAAAGGGTGATTACACCTTGGGTTGAGCCGCCTCTTGAGTGAAGCTCATGGCCCGGATGGTGCGGGGTGTATTTAATTCCTTCGACCTCGAGTTTATCCGCATACAACTCGGAAGATAATCTTGACGGAGGCACCGATGTCGATGTAGATCCGGTGGACGTTCTTGTTGCCCACCACACTTGTATCGTGATGGCGTCTTGGTGGGGCATGATTTTGGGCACCGGGTCATCTTTGGAGAACACGATGTCTCGCCATCCCGAGTCGCTCGTTCTTGCCTCCTAGGGACCGCCTCCGAGCTTCGTTCTTTAATGATGACCTCGTCGTCCTACGGGAGTCCGGTGATGGCATAGACACTGCTCCATAGCGTTGGGACCTTCGTCCTCGTCATCTTCGGTGGGTGCGTGGTCGGTCGGCCCGCAATTGTTGCCACCGTTGTTCTTCCCTCTCGCTTTTGTTCCCCGGCCGAGCTCGGCCGAGGTATTTCTTAAGGACTCCTTCTTTGATGAGCTCGTCAATCTGCGAGCCTAGGTTCGCAATCCTCGGTATCGTGACCATACCCCGTGATAGTCACAATACTCTCCGTTGACCTCTTCTCGGATCCTCCTTTCATGGGAAGGGGCTTGGGAAGAGCTCGGCGTGGAGCTCGAATATCTCCGCCTCGATTTGAGCGGATGAGGTGCTTTGCCACCGTGGCTGGCCGAGGTCCGAGCACGGACTCCAGGCCCTTCCCGATTCTTTGAAGGCACTTCTGCGTTCGGCTCCGACCTCGGTCATCCGCTTCTTCCTTTCATCCATTGCTTGTCCTGGTCTCCATCTTCTTTCGGTCGATTCGTCTCCTCGACGGTTGTCTACCAGTTCCAATGGGCTAGCCGTCTCAGGCTTCACGGGTGATCACCTTGTTCTGTGGGGTCGGATCCCGTTCTTGAGCGCGTTGATGATATAGAGATCGTTGCTCATCGATTTTGAGAGACTCGTGATGAACCTCAAGCGAAGTTCGACATCGTCTCATCCGCCCGGGCGGATTGTGAGCGGTCGGACGAAGGTCTGCTGGGGTGGCATTTTCGATAAACGCCACTTAAACCGATCCATGAGATCACAGGCGGTGTATACTATTTTGGCGGGCGAGGTGAACCAATGGCGTCGGGCGTTGGAGATCAACACCTCGGGAAGATCTTGCACATGTGGAAATCTTCCATTCCTTGATTCGCCGTGTTAGTGGTGTAGGCGAAAAGGAAGTCGGAGGGTCCCCGAGGCCATCGTGGCGGCGATGTTGGGTGCCCTATATCACGGGGCAAGGACATGTCCGAATCTCTGGAGAAAGGAGATGATTCTTCCGCTGGTCGAACCCCGGAGATCATTGCCGTCTCTCCTGGAGGGTGGGAGACCGATAACGGCCTATCATCTCTCCGAGGAGGAGTTCTGCTCCGCCTTTCTTCTCTCCTATTCTCGCCGACCCTGGGCGGTATCTGAGGTGGAGGCGGCTTCCATGGGTGACGAGGTGGCGATCGGTTGCGACCCCTTGGCGAGGTGATTGACTGGCGGCGGATTGGTGTACGCGTTCTCGGCTATTGTGCCGAGGTGGCGTTGACCGCCTCGGTGGGGTGGCGACCTCGGGCGCCAGATTCGCGATTCGGGCACTCGGGAGGTGCCGCTTCATTTGTCCTCCGTGGAGGAAGCTTTGAACCGCCAGGTTGGCGTTGAGGAATTCGGTCACGGCTCGGCGAGGGCCTCGTGGGACGAACGAACTATCTGTTCGTCTCGTTGAGGTTGGTATCTTCCCTTCATGAGGCGGCGATCCCGGTGGTGTATGAAAACGTTTTCCATGTTGCCCTCGGTGTGTGACCGCCAGGCATCCGCGATCTCCTTCCCGTGGTACCGAGTGACCACCGGTTGTCCTCGCCGTGGTTGTTACCGAGATCGGCGGCGGTCGACGTGTTCTCGCCATTAAGTTTTGTGAGAAGCGAAGCTTTTTATTCGTAGCTTTCCCACAGACGGGCGCCAATGATAAATCTAGAATATGTAGATATGCGAGATTTATGTAAAGCAGTAAAGAACACCAAGGCTTTTACGTGGTTCGATCGTTAATGAGATCTACGTCCACGGAGGAGTGATTCCTCAATACTTTCACTATGTTTTGATTACAGTGAGTATAGCTAAAAGCTCTTAGTATTCAAGAAGTTGCTAACCCTTCTACCTTCGATCTAACTCTTATTTATACACATACGAGGGCCCTTAAGGCGCGAACTGATCCCTCCCATATAGGGACTCTTAGCCTTCTGTGTGTAGGGACCGTTCCTCTTGTCCATAGGGCCTGTTGGCCTTACACTGTAGGGACGCCCGCCTTCGTGCAGGTGGGCACTGATTAGGGTTTGGGGGCGATTAGGGTTTGAAGGTGGGCTTCGGGCTCAACCGCGTGGTCATGCTTCTAATGTCGCCACACTTCGTTTGGGCTACCGATTCGGTGGCTATCTTGATTGGGCTATATCCCATCATAAACAATGAACACAAATCAAGACTGTTGTTAACACTAAATCCAGACCAATTATTCAAATAATATAAACTAAAAGATTTAGTGAGAAGATGGATATTTTTGAAGTTAAAGATCTGATATTCAAATTAAACTGACATTTTTATAGGTCTAAATTTTCACTTAAATTTTTTCAGATATGATTTATTAATTATATAAAAGCTGTGGCGCGCCAGAAATAACTAGTGAAGGTATCACGACATAATAATAAAAAGAAAAGGATAGATAGAATCCATATATACTAATTTGATGTGTGATGTTTGATGGTAGTGTTGGAAAAGAAATAGAGGCGCAAAAGTGGCAACAGTTGGGATATTTGATAATAGGATGTCGGCCGAAGTTGTAGTTATCTAATAATATCTCACGCCAAATAGTTAAGGTGGGTTTATGTGGTCGAGAGGTCATAGGCTCGAAACCCACCAAACACCTCTATGGGTTTGAGCGCACCACACCCTGGCTTCCAAGTATGGTTTCTGTCTTGTGTGATTTGCGCTATCAGCATGCGAACGTGGGGTTTCAAGACGCATCTAAGTAGCATCGCGGGTTCCACGTGATGCCAAAAAATAATAATAATAATCTCACACACACGCATGCGTCGGCCAACATATATACAAATGCCCTTCCACCATCCCTCATCACTCATTTCGCTTCTTCTCCACAAATATGTGGCTTCTCATACACTGTTTTCTTCATACATCACATCAGCCTATACAATTGAATTTTTGTCTATAAATACAATAAATTGGTAAGGCCTCAGTTATCTGGACTAGTATGCTGCATATGCAGCAAAATGAAAACTATCTAGTGCTGCTGCTATGTACAGTTAAACTCCAACTTTTTATATAATTTTAGATTGTTTTGAAGAGAAGACGAAAATATATATATATATATATATATATATATATATATATGATTTGAATTATGTAGGAATCCAAATGTGGTGCGAAAGTTGCGAATATTGCATATACGTATAAAGTTGTTATACAATAATAACATTATATTGAATGTCTAATGCAGTAAATGTATACTTGTATTGCAACAATTTTATAAATTCAATGCAATACTGTGAACTTTTTCATGATAAATGTATTCTCAGGTTAATTCCATGGTGAGTGGGGTGCATCCTCTCACTATTCATTAAAATATTAATATTATCAGAAGAATGAATAATGAGAGGATGCATTGCACCCCCTCACCATGGAATTAACCGTATTCTCATCATAACTCAATTCCCTATGCATCTTGTACTATTGGATTGAAGAGGAAGTCGCGTATGGTAAACGACTGAGATTCTATTGGGTAAAAATAAGAAAAAAATTTAGCAAAATATCTTATTATCTTATTCTTTATTTCTTTCTTTTTGGTGTGTAAACTTAGTAAAAGATTAAATATAAATTATTATTATTAGCCATCTTCTTTATAGAGTTATAACACACTTTGTTAGATGTAAACTTAGAGGGTGTTGGCTAAGCTTATTTTAAAGAACTTATAAGCTCCAAAAGCTTATAAGATATTTCAAGAGCATAAGATATAATGTTTGAAGAGCTTATAAGTTGTCAAAGTGTTTGGATAATTGAACTTATAAGCTAGAGAAATAATCGCGAGTTACAGAGAGAAAATTGATCGAGAGGTGAAATCGATAGTGTATATGTAGAAGATAACGAATCTTATTAAGGTTATTATGGTAAATTCACTGTTATTTATAAGTTTATGAAAAAAAAAATTGTGGTTGCGCTACTTATTTTTAGAGGAGCTTATAAGCTGTTGGAGCTTATTTTCACAGCTTATAAGCTGTTTCTGAACTTATTTTGTTAAACACTTTGCATAAGTTTATAAGATTTTAAACAACTTATAAGTTGTTTTGAAAAGCTTATAAGCTTAGCCAAACACATTCTTAGTTGCACTTTGTTGTTGTTAATATTACCCTCCTTTTTAAGGTTTACAAAATAAATTGCGATTCAAATAATATGCATGTATATTGCTTTTAGTATGATAGATTTAAATTAATCCAATTCACACTTTGCCCTTGCAAAAGAAAGCGATGCCACTCGTTTGATTGGCATTGAATCTGCATTGGGAGGGTTATTAGATCCTTTATTTTTATTTGTCACTTGATTAGATTTCCTTTTTATTAGTATTTTTTTGAAGTGGGAGACAAGGGGTTAAGATTAATACATTAATTAATTATCCTTGCAAAAGGGAAGAATATCATTGAACTAAAATATTTGTGGTTGTTTTGTTAGATTTTTAAGTATAAAAAAAGCAATAAGAATCATTAATATAAGGAAAACAATACAACTTTGTTGGATTATGATTACTTGTCTCAAGAGTCTTATATTCTACAAATTACGTATAAATTAGCTTTAAATAATGACTGTGAAAATGAGATGTTTAATTTATTTTTAATTCAAATTAAAGTTTTCAACTTTTATATCTTTGTAAATTTGACGTCATTTTTCAACTTAGGTAATTAAAAAAAAAAATTAGTAGTTCGAATCCCGAATTGGAATATTAAATTTTTTCTAATCATACATAATTATACCGCTTTATTTTGTTATAGTATATTCTCTTCTTCTTTTTTGTCAATTTAATGTAGAGATTTAAAAGCTGCATTACGATGGACTCTAACCTAAAATATTTAACTCCAAACATTACTCACTCTACCATTAAACAAACACACACATACAATATTATAGTATTGTTCTCATTGCATCGTTATGTTTCCTACAAAAACGGCTCGATTTAACTAATATTAATCTACTAAAACTATATTTATATAATTGAAATTTGATAAATAAATATCTATTCTGATATTTTTTGTCTTCTAAATTTATTGGATTACTTTATTTAACTCATGATAATGATGATGATGATGATGATGATGATGATGATGATGGTAGGAAATAAATAAGTATAACAAAAGCTACATTTAGAAAATTAATTTTAAGATCAGTAAAACTACGTATTATCAAAATGTAATGCCGACTTTAATTTAAACCTATGGTTTGTGTTTTATATATTTTGTTGTTATTATATTTTTTCAAGTACTCATATATTATATTTCTAAATAGGATTTAAAGATTCATAAGACATATTGCAGGGAGTACGAAAATCATAGAATATTTTATGCTTTATAGTGATAGCTTAATTATTTTATTTACAATTTATAGCTTAGAGAAGTCAATTATAATAAGTATAATCACAGTTTTTTAATGATATTAACCAAACATTACAAAACTATATATTGATATTGATTTTCCACAAAATAGCAAGCATCCGTGATAGTTATATTTTTCTGCCGACTACAAGAAATATCTAAAAGTACCATTTCCCATCAGACTAGAAACATCGTAGATATTATCATCATGGGGTAGTTTTATGAAATTACTTGTATTTAACTATTTGTAGATAATAAGCATCCTTAAATAATTACAAAGCCGAATCCCATCCCTCCGCCCACTCCACCTCCATATAAATTCAGACGCATCGCATCAAAGTAAGTGTTCTTTTCTAGCATGAATTCCTCTCTTTAGATTCCTTCTTCGCCCCACACAAATAATAATATCAAACCCTAAAACATAAATTCCTTCCAAAAGATCTCATCCAAAAAATACCAAAGCGACAACCAAAAAGTAAAACAATTTTTAATGGAAGGAGTGTGCTGCACAACTTCGTCGGAGATTTCGAAGCGGAAGCACCGGCAGCAAGACAAACCCTACCGAGGCATACGGATGCGGAAGTGGGGGAAGTGGGTGGCGGAGATACGGGAGCCGAACAAGCGCTCCAGAATCTGGCTCGGCTCCTACTCCTCGCCGGTCGCGGCGGCGCGTGCCTACGATACTGCCCTCTTCTACCTCCGCGGCCCCTCCGCCCGCCTCAACTTTCCCGAGTACGTCGTCAACGACGTCGTCGACAAACCGCGTGATTTGTCCGCCGCCGCCATCAGGAAGAAGGCCACCGAGGTCGGCGCCAGGGTCGATGCGCTTCAGAGCGCCTGCGGTCATGCACGCTCCGGGTCAAAGGGCTCCGGCCGGGCCTCCGAGAAGCCCGATTTGAATGAGTACCCCAGCCCGGAGAGTTCGGAAGATAATTGAACTAGGCTGATCTGATAAGGTTCCTGGTATGATTTTTTTTTATTTAGAAGTTTTTATAATTTTCGCCCGAAAATTAACTGTATTTTCGCCGGAGTGATTACGGTTGTAGCGTTGATTTTGGGTTTATATAAAGCAGAAGTTTATAGAGATTAGTTTATGATCTTCTATGTGTGTTCTGAGAAATATGAATTATATGATCCAAAATGGTCCCGTATCTTTCAGTTTCTTTAAGCTAATTGTGGAACTCTTGATAATAATAAAGTAAGGAAGAAATTCCATCTATTTCGTTAAATTATAACGATTATCGTTTCATCTTACTAAAAGAATTATTGAGGTGTCGAAATTAATCAAAGTATGATCCATAAATCGTGGTTATTTTATAATGAAAAGATGGGAATGTATCGTGTGTGGGCGAGTTCTCTGTTCCATTGAGTGCGTAGAATGACATTTGATATAGGAAACAGGTGTATGGCCTACTTTGGTGAGTTGGAGAGAGAGATGATGAGAGGATAAGGTAGAGAGAATTGGTTGCGCGCACACACTGCCAAAACAGACGCTTCGCTTCGATCCTCCCTCTCAATACTGTCGCATCGTTAAATCTATTATATTATTTTCCTCCCTCTCAATATTGACGCATCGTTAAATCAATGATTAATAATTAATTTAAAACTGAAATTATATGTCAAAACACTTACCTACTTGAAGTATGTATAATAAATCTAATCAACAATAATAAAGTTAAACAAAAAACAAATACAAAATTAAGGATATGACTAAAAATAATATTTAATATTTTTGGTATGACGTGTGTGTGGACACTGAGGACTAAAATCTTGTAGAAAAGGAAAAAGAAAAAAGAAAAGAAGCCAAATTCAAACATGGTAAATAAAGAGTGATGGGATATGGCCAACCACATGCCCACTAACAAGTTTCAAACGAAATTTTGGTACAGACAGAATGTGACCACGCGCAGTTAAGCCGCCCACCTTCAAACCCAATCACCCCCAAACCCTAATCAGCGCCACCATGCACGTAGGCCGGGCGTCCCCACAGGCGGAAGGTAACAGCCCTATGGACAAGAGGAATGGTCCCTACACACGTATGTTAAGAGTCCCTACATGGGAGGATCGGTCCTCGCTTAGGGCCCTCATATATGTATAAATAAGAGTTAGATCGAAGGTAGAATTAAGAACTTCTTGAATACTGAGAGCTTTTAGCTATACTCACCAGAATCAAAACATAGTGTATTGAGGAATCACTCTCCGGGACGTAGATCTCATTAACGATCGAACCACGTAAAAGTCTTGGTGTTCTTTATCGCTTTACATAAATCTTGCATACTAACATATATTAGATTTATCATTGGCGCCGTCTGGGAAGCTACGAACAAAAAGCTTTGTTTTCTACGAAATTAATGGCAGGACACACGCAACCGCCGACGAGTCAGAACAACCACTGCGAGGACGACCAGTGGTCACTCGCCACGGGAAGGAGATTATGGATGCCACAAACATGTCACACACCGAGGGCCACATGGAAAACGTGTCCATACACCTCGGGATCGCCGCCTCGCGAAGGGAAGATGCCGACTCAACGAGGACGAACAGACAGCCTGCTCGTCCCACGAGGCCCTCGCCGAGCCGTGACCGACCTCAACGCCAACCTCGCCAATTTCAAAGCTTCCTCAACCAGAGGACAAAGGAGCGGGCCCTCAAGAGCTCCCGAATCTGCTACCACGGCACCCGAGGTCGCTCCTCCGAAACAGCCGGCTTCACCTCGGCGTGATAGCCGAGAACGTGCACACCATCCCGACGTCCTGCCGATCACCGCAGCCGAGCCGCCATCACCATTCGCCCCGCGCCATTCGCGGAGCCGCCTCCACCTCGCCATGCCGACCGCAGAGCCGAGCAAACAGAGAGAAGAAAGGCGAGCGAGACTCCCCGGAGAGACGACAGACGCCGTTATCGATCTCCCACCCTCCAAGGAGAGATGGCAACGATCTCCTGGTTCGACCAGAGCGGAAAATCATCTCCTTTCTCCGAGAGATTCGACACGCCCTGCCCCGTGATATAGGGCACCCAACATCGCCGCCACGATGGCCTCTGGGACCCTCCGACTTCCTTTTTCGCCTACACCACTAACATGGCGAATCAAGGAATGGAAGATTTATATGTGCAAGATCTTCCCGAGGTGCCGATCTCCAACGCCCGACGCCGGTTCACCTCGCCCGATAAAATAGTATACACCGCCTGTGATCTCATAGATCGCTTTAAGTGGCGTTCTATCGTAAAAGCCACCCCAGCAGCCTTCGTCCGACCGCCACAATCCGCCAAGGCGGACGAGACGATGTCGAACTTCGCTTCGAGGTTCATCAAGGAGTCTCTCAAAATCGACGAGAGCAACGATCTCTATATCATCAACGCTGCTCAAGAACGGATCCACCCGCGACGAACAAGCGAGATAACCCGTGAGAAGCCGGAGACGGCTAGTCGCCTGGAACTGGTAGACAACTTCGCCAAAGGCGACGAGTCGACCGAAGCAGAGGAGACACGACGAGCAGTAGGACCGAAAGAAGAAGTCGGACGACCAGGGTCGAGGCGCCGAACGCCAAGCGCCTTCGAGAGAATCGGGAGCGGCCCACTGAATCTGTGCTCTGACCTCGGTCAGTCCCTCGCGGCAAAGCACCTCATCCGCTCAAATCGAGGCGAGATATTCGAAGCCACACCGAGCTCTTCCCAAAGCCCCTCCTATGAAAGGAGGATCCAAGAAGAGGTCCACAGAGGAGTATTGTGACTATCACCGGGGTATGGTCACGATACCGAGGATTGCGTAAACCTGGCTCTCGATTGACGAGCTCGCCGGGGAGGAGCCCTCAAAAATACCTCGGCCGAATCCGGCCGGAGCGAAGCGCAGAGGGAAAATAACGGTGGCAACAAGCATGGCCGACCTTGCCGACGACCCAACCCAAGATGACGAGGACGAAGGTCCCAACGCTATGGAGCAGTGTCTATGCCATTACCGGCTCCTCAGAGGAACGACGAGGTCGTTGTTAAAAACGAAGCTCGAGGTCGCCCCGGGAGTCAAGAATAAGCGACTCCGGCGGGCGAGGATATCGTGTTCTCCAAAGACGACCCGTGCCCAAAATCATGCCCCACCAAGACGCCATCACGATACAAGCCGTGGTGGGCAACAAGAACGCCCACCGGTCTACATCGACATCGGTGCCTCCGTCAAGATATCTTCCGTGAGCTGCCTGATAAACTTGAGGTCGGAGGAATTGAATACATCCCGCCTCCTCCCGCCATGGAAGCTTCACTCAGAGGCGGTTCAACCCGAGGGCGCCATTACCCTTCCGGTTCGTGGGACGGCTCCTGGGTCTGGTCACCAAGGCCATTCAATTTTTCCTCGTCCGAGCTCCTTCTCCGCATACAACATCATCCCGGGAGAGACGGCTCTATGCCACCAAGGCCGCCCGCCGGTATACCACCACCATCAAGATACCCACCCCTGGGAGTGCTACATCCAGGCACCAAACGGCAGCTAAAGAGTGCCACGAGTCTCAACCCAAGATGTAGCCTCGCCTGCATAGCAATTACAATCCTCGTGAGGCCGCCACCTCGGGACGACCGACCAAGACCTCCGGCTATACGACGACGACCCTCCAAAGTTGTCAAGGTCGGCGCCCAGGCCCAACCGATATTCGTGCGAGTGTCATGCGAGGAGGAATACAGGACGATTCGCGTGGTCCCCACTCGACATGACCGAGTGTCACCCGAGCTCATAACTCATCGCCTCAACATCGACCCGCCACAAAACCGGTTCGCGGAAGAAGAGGGTGTTTGCGCGAGCGCAACCAGTCATAAGAGACAAGTGACTCAACCCGTAGGCCAAGATCTTGTTCAAGTCAAGTACCCGACCGGATGGCTAATCCAATCGTTGTTCAAAGCCGAGAGGATGGCGCATGTGTCGACTACACCGACCTCAACAAACACCGCCCGAAAGATTACTACCCCTCCCGACATCGACAAGAAGGTGGAAGACCGGTGGGCCATGAGACCTTCAACTTCCTAGATCTATACAAAGTGGTACCACCAAGTCCTAATGAGCCCTGAGGATGCCCCAAAGACAAAGATTCATCACCGACTTCGTGTCTTCACAGACTGAAGATGCCTTCGCCTGAAAAATGCCTGGCTACCTATCAAAGAATGGTGGACGCCATATTCAAAGATCACATTGGGCAGATCGTCGAGGTCTACGTCGACGACATCGTGGTCAAGAGTCAAAAAACGGAGAGTTGTGCCGACGACCTCAGAACTATCCTTCAACTCCTCAGGTCGGCCAACCTCAAGCTCAACCCCCTGAAGTGTACATTCATGGTGAGGACGGGAAAATTCCTAGGATGCTGGGTTTCTCAAGAAGGCCTGAAGGCAAATCCCACTAAGGTGAAAACAGTGCTTGACATGCAAGTGCCGAAGACCATCCGGGAGATCCACAAACTCACTGGGTGTCTAGCCGCCTCGGCAAATTCTTATCTCGGGTCCGAGAAGCCTTCCTTCTTCAAGATCTTGAGGAGAGCTCCGGACTTCGCCGGCGGGAGAACACCAGTCGCCTTCACGCACCGAAAGAGTATCTCGCCGACCGCCCACCCCGACCGCCCGAAAGAAGCGAGCTCCTCTCTTTGTACTGGGCCGCCTCTCGACGAGGCAATCAGCAGTATTGGTCCGGATGAGGTCGACGACAACTCCCCATCTACTTCATCACCGAGCTCTCAAAGGACCGGAGACAAGGTATACCACCTCGAAAAGGTAAGCACTGCCTTGGTGAACGCCAAGCGACGCCTCCGCCCTACTTCCAAGCCCATTCCGTCTGTGTACTAACCGACTTACCTTTGAGACAAGTCTTGTCAAAGCCGTAATCATCCTGACGATAGCCAAGTGGGCATCTGAGCTCGGCGAGCACGACATCTCGTGACTCCCCTGTGTCGGCCATAAAAGGGCAAGCTCACCGACTTCCCTGTGGAGACCAAATTCACGAAGGTCGGCTCACCAATGAGGTCGCCCTAACGCCCGCCACCACAATGGAAGAATCCACCCTTAATCCGCCGATGATTGTCGGGCGATGTACGTGATCGAGCCTCATGCAAAACGGGCAATGAGCGAGCATCCTCCTCCTCGGCCCGCATAAACAAGAGGTGACCTATGCACTTCGGTTCACCTTCCCGACCACAAACAACGAGGTAGTACGAGGCGCTAATCTCGTGACTCGCCTTGCTAAGGAATTGAAAGTGGACAAGATCCGGTTCTTTGGAGATTCTCGATCGTGGTGAACGTGTGTTAGGCAAATACGAGGCCAAGGAGGACCGAATGAAGCAATACCTTGAGAAGGCAAAGGAGATGCTGGCCTCATTCAGGTACTTCAGTATTCATCGTATCCCGCGAGGGGAAAACTACCGAGCTGATATCCTTAGTAAGTTAGCTGCGTCGTCAACAAATCCACCAGTGGAGGAAGTTCCTCCGTACATTACTGAGTCCCACATCGGCATCATCACCGGTAGAGCCGAACCGATGTCTCCCATAAAGGCTACCGGAAGACGGCGACTACCTCAAGATCGGCTCGAGCCAAAAGATGATGGCGAAATCCTGTAAGTACTTCATACATGAGGGCGCCTCACCGAAGTCTTACCTTCAACCCTCCCGAGGTGCCTCGCCGGAAGAAGCCGACCACGTGCTCAATGAAATTCATTGCAGGATCTGCGGAAGCACATCGGTCGCGAGCTCTATCAAAGAAGACGCCGAGGTCGGGATATTACCGGCCTACCTCATTCAAGATTCGGCCGAGCTCGTCAAAAGTGCCCGAAATGCCGCCTTCACTCACAACAAGCTACCCTGCATCGATCCGAGCGACCGCAGAGCCCGTGGCCTTTCATGCAGTGGGGATCGACATCGCTGGTCCGCTTTGACCGAGCACCGTGTCGCCTCGATACTTAGTCGTGGCAGAGATTACTTCACAAATGGGTCGAGGCCGAGCCACTCGAGCCTCACGAGCGGGAAGATCCGCACCTTCGTGTGGAAGAACATAGTCTGCCGCCGCATACCGTACATTCTCGATCTCGGACAACGGCACCCGGTTAGTCGACAAAAATTTCAAGGAATGGTGTGAAGAGCTTCAGATCGAACAACGCTTCACCTCGGCCGCACACCCGCAGCGAATAGTCGACCGAGGTGACGAACCGCACGATCGTATAAGGATTAAAGAAGAGGCTAGACCGAGCTAAGGGTGATTGGGCTAAAATCTCCCCAAGTCCTCTCGTCTCTAATCCACACCTCGGACTTCGCACGGAGAAACCCTTCGCTTGGTCTATGGGACCGAGGCCGCCATACTGCCGAGATCGGTGCACCAAGCCCGCGCACTCTTCACTTCGACCGGACCGGACGAGGAAGACATGCGTACAACCTTGATGCTCTCGAGGAGAACGCGAGCTCGCTTTCATAAACGAAGCCAAACTGAGGGCCAGTCGCACGATACTACAACAAAAGTGGTCAAAGCCTCCATGACTCCAAGGCGACCTCGCCCCACGAAATAATGAAGCCGAGAGCCGAGCGTCTTAACAAGCTAGATCCGACATGGAAGGCCCATACCGCTCACGAGGACCTCGGCAAAGGGCTTACAAGCTAGCTCACCTATCCGTGCACTTATCCCGAACTCGATATATCACTCATTTAAGGAGGTACTTTACATAGCTTCGATTTCAGATCAAGATCATGTTAGTCCCCTTATTGCTTTATCAAGTGCGATGTTATTTACTCTCAATAAAACGCTTATTTTTCTCGAATAAGTATTCCACTTGCCTCGTCTTATACATATGTGAACATCTATTTGATATACCACATTTAAACATTCACGCGGGGCCTCTACGAAGATGAAAAACCCACTAAGTAGGTACTCACTAAGCGCACCAGACTCACAGATTACTCATTAAATTGAACGCCTAAGTGCAAGGCATACAGTAACTCATTAAATTGAACGCTACATGCAAGCATACGAGATCACTCATTAAGTTGAAGTATCTACATGCAAGACATCCAAATCGGATCTCGTCCAAATTATGCCCTTTATTTGGGAAGATATACATCAGATACGCCTAAATACATTTACGACTAAAACGAAGTCCTAAGCTATGTTTGTACCTCTCAATGGGGAAAATATACACTTCGGAACGAGTCTACATACATTTACGACTACATACAAAGTCCTAAGCTATATACAAACTCATTCGGGCTTCCGAGCTCCACCTCGCCAGTCTTGTCAAGATGCACCAGCTCGAACAAAATCTCGTGTCGGTGCACGCCTGAACGAACTCGGTGCCTTCAACCCAGTCGATAAGGCCGGACTCACCGCGGCCTACTCCAAAGCGCTCGACGCGGGCTCAGAGGCACCCCGACCTGAAATGGTGACTCCGGGACCACCGCGACCTGCTCCAGATGCACTTTGAACCGGCACAGGTGTGTCCCGACCCGAAGGGGGCCTGGAACCGAGGCTACACCCGAGGTCGCGCCTCGACCTCGTGAACTCGACGCCGCCGGACCACGACCAGCCGCCTACCCGCCTTCCACGCCGACTGCGGTCCCGAGCGCCCGATCCGCCGAGGATCGCCTCTAATCGCTCTCCTCGGGGACCCATCACCGAGCACTTCGCATGATCGGCATAGCCACCCTCCTTAGGTTCTTCTATTATTGGACCGTGAGCACGCTATGGACTCGCCGCGGGCTGGGGCATGCATCGCTTATTTAACGATCTCGCATATCCGCATGTACTTCATGATGGAGTTGAGGCGCCTTTAAACTTTATGCTATTAGGCCCTCCTCATCCCTCAAAGACCATGCCCTCCGCCAAAGAAGCTCGAACTCGATCGTCGGCTTCGATATGGTAGTTCCACCAGATCGGTGGATTACCTCTCATACTGCATGCTCTTCCGAGATCCGAACTAGCTCCTTCGCCGCCACCGAGCCGCCTCGCATTGTATCGCCCGCCCTCGATCTCATTGCGACGAGCCCCCTCGGACTTCGAGTTTTATGATTCTTAGCTTTAGCGCCTGCTCGGCCGAGGCGGGCCACTTCGATCGGCCTCTTGATCTTCTTCTTCGGTCGGCGGATGATGCCGAAATGACATCCATACTGTCAAAACTTGAGTCACCTCGACGATCGACTCCTCCAAAATAGCACCTCTTCGTCCTTCTCACCAAGACACGCCGATCCTCTTTCACTTGATCGAAATTCATGATCAAGTCCAAGGTATTGAGACGCGGAATGCTATAAATAAAGAGACAACACACGCTTCGTAAAGTGATAAATTTTATTACTCAAAAAGTGGAATGTTTACAAGCGTGGTCCATCGACCTCGGAAAATTAGCTCATTACATTAGGTCCACCGACCTCGGCCCCATGACGGCTCACCGGCCTCCACTTGCACTTGTCACTGCTGCGCAAGGCCCCTTCTAAGGAAGCTCCGAGCTCGGCTCCTCCTCCCCGCCTCCTCCTCCGCTCGGTACACCCTCGGTAAAGCTCCCGAGTTTAGGATCTTCGTCCTCCTCAGACCGGGCAATGGCCTCCGCCGGGCGGAGTGAGCTAGACGCCAGAGCCTCCGTAAGAGGAAAGACCCGGCCCCGCAATCACTCGGCATAGTTCTTGTTCATCGTCTGGGCGACTCGACCCACCATGTTCGACTTTGTCGAAATCAGCATCCGGGCCGCCAACCCTCCCAGTGTGGTCCGACACCACCTTCGTCCCGAGTACGGCGCCGTGTCGGAGATAAAGGAGAGAGGTCTCCGATTCGATGAGTCTCACCGTGAAGGCCCTTAACATCGCCCTCGACCTCCAAAGAAAGCACTCTCCCCACCATCTTCCTCTTCACCTCGCCTCCTCTCGCGACTCGAGCTCGCCCGAGCCATCTCCAAGGCCCATGTCGATACGATCCTCGGCGGTACGAAGGATCTATTAGCACGCCGAACGTAAGAACGAACAAGACGGAATATCCCAAAACCTCCGAATCTAACCTCAAGTGATATAGGAATCAAGATTTCACCCATACCCCAACTAGATAGTCGACGCAAAGAACTCGGGACGATGAATGACACACTAACGAGTGATGGATGTCTCGTCGACATGTCGATAATTGAATTTCTTGGCAAATACAAGAAAATTCAAGAGCTAATGAAGAGAGAATAAAACTCACATATATTCGTAAATCAAAAGTCAATATTTTCAGATGCTTATGCCTTTATATAAGCGAAAAATAAAGAACCTTAATCCTTGTCAAAGAAGGATTCCTAATCAAAACAGAAACTAATTAATATAAGAGACCTAATTAAACTAGAAAACTATTTAATCTAACATCTAAACGGGTCATGAAAATAATTAAAACTAAAAACGTGGCCCACAATATCAAGTAATGGGTGAAATATCGGACTCCATCATTCCTCCTCGAGAAGGATTTGTCCTCAAATCCAAGTCTCCACCTATATCAAACGAACTCAAATTCTTCTTGTACATTAGTTCAACCGAAGGATACCCGCCTTATATCCAAATTTCATGATAAGCCTCCGTGGGCGATGTGGGACGATCATCCCCACCCCATAAGACCCGATCGCCTCGGTCCACGATCCGCGAACCCTATGAGACATCGACCAAATGGAAGGTCACTCGATACCAAATGATACGATCCTCGGGTATGAATGATCTATCGAGACGCGAACCAAGAACGAACAAGATGGAATATCCCAAAACCTCTCGAATCTAACCTCAAGTGATATAGGTCAAGATTTCGCCTATACCCCAACCAGATAGTCGACGCAAGAACTCGGGGACGATGAATGACACACGAACGAGTGATGGATGTCTCGTCGATACATCGATAATTGAATTTATTGGCAAATACAAGAAAATTCAAGAGCTAATGAAGAGAGAATAAAACTCACATATATTCGTAAATCAAAAGCTGAATATTTTCGTATGCTTACAAGCCTTTATATAGGTGAAAAATAAAGAACCCTAATCCTTGTCAAAGAAGGATTCCTAATCAAAACAGAAAAATAAAGAACTATAATCCTTGTCAAAGAAGGATTCCTAATCAAAACAGGAAACTAATTAATATAAGAGACCTAATTAAACTAGAAAACTATTTAATCTAACATCTAAATGGGCTGCGAAAATAATTAAAACTAAAAAACGTGGCCCACAATATCAAGTAATGGGATGAAATATCGGACTCCATCACATGCCTTCTTCTTAAGGGCGGTCTCGGCGGTCTCGGCGGCCTTCTTTGTAGCCTCGGCCACGGCCCTCCTGGCCGACGCCTCGCTCTGCTTGCAGCCCGAGAAGCGGCCTCGGTAGCGATCCTTGCGACCTCGGCAAGCAGCCCGCCGACCTCTCTCGACGCCTCATACCGAGACGCCCTCGGCAATATACCCCGCAATGTGGTGCAGCCCCATCATCGTGACATCCCGAATTCAACATGGTCGAATGTATCACGAAGGAAACATCAAGAAGTATGGAAGAGACCTATACTGGGAAGGATATGGCGTCTCGTGACGGTATCCGGCACGAGTGTTCGCCCTCGGAGAGGTGCCACCAACAAGTCAAGTCGCCCACCACCCCGCGCCTGCCCGCCTCCACCTCGGGCGCCTGCCCGCCACCACCACGGCGCCTTGACCGCTCGGCCCGCCCGCCTTCTTTCTTGGTCGCGAGCTCGGCGACTTTGCCGGGTCGCCTCGGCCGCATCCACCGCCTTCTTCCGGGAATCGAGCTTCACCGCAAAACAAGATAAGGAGTTGATGAGCACAAGAATATGTAAGACATAAAATAAGGATAGTGGGGTTCTCACCCGATCCGACCCAGCCCGGTGAGCTCTGGACCTATAAACGCCAAATTGCGTTGAAATTAGTCATCCTCGCGAAATCAATGGATATTATCTCGCCAAGGTCATTCAAGATCTTCTCCATGGGACCTGTGGGCTTGATTTTCACATCCTTCATCGCATCGAGGCCCCACTCATACCCCGGATCCCCTCACCCGCAGGAAGAAGCACTATTCGCCAACGAGACACCTTCGAGGAGCCGCTATCTTAAGCTTCGCCGGCGGCAGATGATAATACACCTCTCCTATGGCCTCGACGCTAAAAAGCGCATCAACACCTCAAGGACAACTCTCCCCAACGCCATAGCAAGATGCCTCTAGCCCCACCACCGACCTAATGGAATTCGAGGTCACCGACATATGGGATCCGAAAGTATTCTTGAAAGCTAAGGAAAATTGGGGCCAAAGGAAACCTAAGGCCAGCTATCAAGCTATCTACACACAAGAATAAATCCTCCTGAGGCCATCGCCTATCATCCGGTCATGCAGCACCACCACGCCTCCCAATACGGTATTCCTTCGTTATCTCAAAAGCTCCTCCAACACAACCTCGACCTCGCCACACCAACCCTAAGTCCGTCCCATACCGATGATACCAAGGGACCCTAGACTAAGTCCTATGGACCTACCCAGCGCGATTATAGCACATATAGTCCTTTATATCGGAGGACTAACGCCCGTAACCCGAGGCGAAACGTAATTTTCGTAACGAGAAGGAAGATGAAGAATACATACTTACTTTTCGATGAAATGTTTGGCTCCTTCAACAAGTTCGTAAAAGTTGGAAAATTTTCAAATGTATAATCTACGATGCAAAGTGTGGAAGAAGAAGTGAACACTGCCTATTTGGGCCTATTTATGGGCAAGTGGCGCCTAAACCGCTGCTTCAACTTTCACACGTGCCGCCCGCGATTGGATGTGGAGTTGATGCGCGCGGTGGTTCGAGCTCCCAACCACCGCCCGACGCATATGACGACTTCACGGTAAGACAGACCGCCATGCGATCGTGTGATGATTACGCTGACCTCACACGGCTCGGACCTCTGACCTCGTCCGCCCCCACATCCGTGAAGGTGGCGCCACTCGGACCTCGGCCCCGCCAACGGGTATCGCCCTACAAGAACATCTCCATCCAGCTGACCTCGGCGCCTCCGTGTCGGCGCGCCAAGGCCATACCGGCATCCCCGGTGAGGCGGTGTCACTAAGGACGGACCTCGGTATCATCCAAAGATGATGTCTCTATCCAGATCTCGCCTCGTGCCTGACATCGGCATCCTCCGTAAGAAAGCGGTGCCGCTTCCGTGATCGAACTTCGGTGTAACCTCGCATGGGGTCCCTATCCGTGTCGGACTTGACTTCCTTCGCAAAGACATCTTTGTCAAACGACCGCGACTCCACTGGTCCCCAACAAGCGCAAGATGCCCGTAACGCCAAACCGTCACCCGGTTCAATCCAAGCGAACCGATCAAATCCTCGACACCAAAGAAACCAGAACCTTCGAGAACAAGATCACCGAGCAACATCCTACCGACAACGCCAAGATTCTTCACTTCACCCCGGCATGGCTGTTCCTCGACTATTCGTGGGCTATGATGGGATATGGCCCAACCACACAGCCCACCATCAGTCCAAACGAGCTGGGCCTCGACATTAGTAACGGCCCACGCTTAAGCCCAAGGCCCACCTTCAAACCCTAATCAGCCCCAAACCCTAATCAGCGCCACCATGCACGGGAGGCCACTTGTCCCTACAAAGGAAGGCTAACAGGACCTATGGACAAGAGGAACGGTCCCACACGTATGCTAAGAGTCCCTACATGGGAGGATCTGCCCGCCTTAGGGCCCTCATATATGTATAAATAGGAGTTAGATCAAGGTAGAAGGTTAGCAACTTCAATAATCGAGAGCTTTTAGATATACTCACCGTAATCAAAACATAGTGAAAGTATTGAGGAATCACTCCTCCGTGACGAGATCTCATTAACGATCGAACCACGTAAAAGCCTTGGTGTTCTTTATCGCTTACATAAATCTTGCATACTAACATATATTAGATTTATCAAAGAGCAAAAATTAGTGTACAGTCAGTCCGAATGTCTTGCGATGGCGAAGCGTTCTATATAGATTATTTTCTCAAGAAGTCCATTATTTACCTAATTAATTAACAAATTTAGAAACAATAAATTGGGAAGGAGAAGAAGAAGTAATTTATCGTATTGTATCAGTCGGAGACTGTGAGTTTGTTTTTGTTTTTGTTTTTGAAAAAATGGATATTTTATTCATTCACTAAGTACAATATCCATCAACCATTGAGGGTAATCCTCCTGCCAGAGAATGGTCTGAAAGCAATTGGCCGCATATTGCGCCAGACTATGGGCGGCTCGGTTGGCCTCCATGTACATATGAAAGACACCTACCAGTGTATTTTCTCTAGCCACTCGCATGATATCGCAGATGTCTTCTGCAATAATTCTACCTCCTCCTCCGGCCGAGCCATTGTTCTCGCCGCAAGGATTGAGTCCGTGAATATTTCAACCGGGGCTATCTGGAGCTCAAGTCGAGAACGAGACCATGCACTACTTCCATGATCTCAGCAATCAAAACGTTCGTGGGAGGCTGTGTGGGTTTTGACATGGCGGCCTTAACATCTCCCGCTGCATCTCTAATGACAACCCCCACCCCAAATCGGTTGGAGTCCGTATTAAACATTGCATCAACGTCCACCCGATATTTGTCCGCCTTTGGTCTGGTCCATCGTCGTTCGCCACACTTAAGTCCCAAGGCAGAGTCTGTTGTCCAAGTCGGCCGAGCCTTCATGTGTGCATCCCAAAGAGCCACGCACATGTCCTCCATTTTTAGCAGATCCAACCTTTCCTCGCCATTCAGTTCCACACAGACATACGACCACATTTTCCATGTCATAAGAGCCCAGAGGCCATATTCCTCTTCCGTGTATTCCTCATGGATAACAGCTGCTACATCCAGGATCTCCACCCCCTCACCATGTTTCATGATACGCCAAAACCTACTCGCCTTCCATCCGCTAACTACCTTCGAGTAGTAAAACAGCACGTGCTCAGTCGATGCCCAACGATTCCGGCACATGTGGCATATTCCATCCGTCGGGACATGATGTTCACGAAGGTTGGCTAGTGTTGGAATCATATTCCTCGCCGCTCTTCACAAGAAAACTCGCACCTTCGGCGGAAAGTTAGGTATCCAAATGAGTCTCCTCCAAAGTCGACAGTCCGCCCTACTCGAGCTAGGCTCATCATTCTCCTTGGTGAGTTCTAGCATGTACGATGATTTCACCGTAAAGTTTCCTTTTTGCTCTGGCATCCACCACACCTGATCTATGCTTCCTCGTTCGCCAATGGGTGTATTTGAAATCGCTTCAACTTCATGGGGGAGAAACTTTGCTTGTATGGCGCGGGTATTCCATTCCTTGTTCGCTGTAATAAGTTCACTAACCCTCGCGCTTCCTCCACCAGTCTCTTCCCTCCGGCTTAGGCGACCACCAGTGAGCCCTCGCCCAATGGGTCTCACATATATATAAATCCTCGTCCCCTCCCCAATCCTCCAACCAAGACCCCTCTCAACAAGCGGTTTTCCCCACATTAGGGAGCGCCACACATATGAGCAGTTTGCTTTGACTTTACCATCTCGTATTTCTCCCGCCCCACAGTATCTCCCCTTAAAGACCTGGGCAACTAACAAGTGGGGTGTTTTAATCATCCGATAGACCTGCTTTGCCAAGAGGGCTCTGTTGAAACTCTTCATATCTCGAAATCCCATGCTACCCATGCTCTTCGGCTTGCACATCGTATCCCACCTTGCCCAATGGATCTTCCGTCGATCCTCCTTAGTTCCCCACCAAAACCTCACACTTAGCCGCTCAATATCCTCGCACACCCTGTCCGGTAGCTTGAAGCATTGCATGGCGTACGTCGGGATTGCTTGAATCACTGCCTTGAGAAAGCCTCATTGCCGCCCGCCGATATCTCTTTGTGCTTCCAGCCAATTAGTCGCTTGTGGACCCTCTCCGTCAATTACCCAAATTGCACATTCTTCTTCCGCGTCGAGAAACCCGGTAGTCCCAAATACATTTGGAGCTCTCGTTCCTCTCGTATTCCCAACTCATCCTTTATTCTACTCGCTAGCATCGGTGAGGTATTGGGGGTAAATGAGATGAAGGACTTAGCAAAGTTGATCAGCTGACCAGAAGCTCTTGCATACTGGTGTAGATATCCTTGATTGTTTTGGCTCTCTTCTCCTCCGGAGTTTGTTAATATAGAATAGTACAATTGTTATGATTTGTGCACCCACTGGGGACCAACAACTAATCAAATATAGTTATGGCAAATTCGTTATTTTTAATTTTTGGACTACTTCTCTTAATTAAGCTTTTCTTTAAGGAAAATGCTAGATGTACATAATATGTATGTACATAATTGGATTTTTTGGTCATTTTTCATCATTTTCGAAAATTAAGGAAATTTCCATCGATATTGAATTTTATTTTACATAATTACTCTCTTCACGGTAATAAAGGAAGGGATGTATTTCCTATTCCATTTTAAAGAAGGAAAATGCTTAGCCTTTCCTTAATAATAATTCAAATCACTAGTGCATTAATTATGAATATCACAATTCTCTAATTCCTATTTTTCTTTTCCTTTTTTAAATATTTGACACAAAAGGAAAAGAATCAAGTTAAGAGATTAAGGTAAAAATAAACGTAAAATAAGATATTTTATTTGAAAAAAAGGATAAGAAACTTTGAAAATTATACTAATATTTTATTTTATTTGAAAGTATATCACATAAATAATAAATATTCATTAAACATACTCAAATTTAAATTTGAATACACATCTCACACTATTTGATCATTAAGATTCAAAACATACTACAATATAGTATAAAATATTAAAAAATCATATTAAAATATATTAAAATTGAAAAAAATATCCTACATAAATACATATCAATCTATTTTCAAATTCAATATTCATCTATATTAAATATTCATATTAATATATTAAAATTTTAAAAATATTGCTACATAAATACATATCAATCTATTTTCAAGTTTAATATTAATCTATATTAGTAATAGTAGTATAAGATATAACGCTTGTTTAGAACAGGAGTTTCTATGAATTATACATGAAAATGAAAGTTTATATATGCATGATGTGTATTTTTATTTTGAAATATAATTTGGCTAGAACCAAGAAATCGAGTGTCTCTCTAGTAGTTTTTTTTTTCGGATAATGAGAGGATTAATCAGACAAAAATATTAATAAATTAATTATGGGAATGAAAGTGAACGTTTTTTATTAAATGAAATAATAATTATTTATTAATTTTTTTTTTAAAGAAATAAAATCACAAATCAACTCATACAAATTTCAACCTTAAATTGTAAGAGAGGTTAGTCACGTAATATAATAATTAATACAAAAATCATCCCACAAAAATCTTACTAATTTCATCAGAATTTTAAGAGTATTATATATATATATGGGATGGATCACGTGAGAATAATAATATTTGTGAGAAATAAGAATGCAAGATTTAACGATAAAGTTGTTGCACTAAATGTATAAATTTGTTACATCAAATTTAACATATAAAGTGTAGACTTAATATAAAGTTGTTGCATAGAATTTGGTGCAACAAATTTATTCATTTAGTGCAACAACTTTATACGTTAAATGTCGATTCTTATTTCTCACCAATATTTGCATTCTCACGTGAACCATCCCCTATATATATATATATATATATATATATATATATATATATATATATATATAGAGAGATAGATCATATAGTACCCAAGCCCCGTGATAGTATGTAGTACTCAATCTCATCCACTCATCTCATAGATCCTATGGTTCGATTTTTCGATTTTTAAGCTTAATTTCGCGATTTTCGCTTCATTAAGGGTAGATTAGTAATTTGATTTGTTATTTGATTGCGAAAAACAAAAATGCATGCATTGAATCGCATAATGCATGCAATTGAACCGCATAATGCATGTGTTGAAGCTTCATGGCGCGCTTCAAGATGCGCTACCAATGCACAGGCAGCGCGTGCCAGGCGCGCTTCGTGCTCATGGCGTCGCTCCGGTGCTCGTTCACGCACCGTTGGCCTGCATTTTACGCTTTGTTAAATGCATGAACATGTTCGTTAAATGCATGGACATGTTTTGATCAATGCACGAACGTGCTAAGTTAAATGCATATTTACATTTTGTGAGAACATGCATTTTATGTTTTGTTCAATGCAATTTCATGTTTTGTTCAATGCATTTTTATGGTTTTCGACACCAAATCTATCATCCATCATTCTATAACAATTCCGTTGCCTCTTTCACAGTATTATCGCGAATTCGCCGTGAATCACCGCCATAACCACCATATTTCTCTATTCTTCAATCATCTATCAAATTCATCTTATATTTTTTCTTAAAATCCATCAATTTTGTTCCTCAATTTTTTCTTCTTTTTATTTCTTTCAAAATTTGTTATTTGTAGTTGTTTGTGTATCTTGTTGTTGTTCACGGAGTTGCCACTGTCATTTGCGGTGTCGTCTGTCTCCGGCCCGCCGCCGCCGCCTCCCGTCTGCGCCGCCGAGGAGGAGAAGAAGGCTGATTTGTTTTCCCATTTTGCCTTGCGAAATTAAAAGAAAAGAAAAGAAAGAAAAGGAGGCGCCACGTGTCGACTTGTGGTGTGCCACGTGTTCAAAATGTGTGGTCTAGATTGAGTCTACATACTATCCTGGGACCTGATACTACGGAACTCAACCATATATATATATATATATATATATATATAGCATTACCCTTTTTAATGACTCAAAATAAAATGTTTTCGGTTTGCCTAAATGTACTCCATCCACCCCAAGTGTTATTTCACATTGTTTAACAAAGTTTGACTTTCTTGGCATGATATCAATAACATATTAAAGCCTGTTTGGTAGGGAAGATAAGGCCCAGATAATAAAGATATACATAGTTATTACTTGTTTGCTATCCTAGTTTACTAACCTCAGGCTCATCTTGTATACGAAACCCGCTCTTAAATCACTATTGAGCTTATACTACACAACCCAACGAAGACGTCTGATACGTAAAAGCTCTCGTGCAACAGTATTGCAGATAACATTTGTGTGAGGTAAAATTACCCTTTTGGTAACATAATCTCAGTATTTTGAACAAAATGATACTGGGCTTGTGCGATGGAAGAGAGAAGAAGAAAAACTCAGTAGGATATATTTGTCATTTTAGAATTGTAATAAGGTTATAATTGTAAATTTGTTGACTAATCTAGAATTTAAACTAGTGTACCAAATATGTTATTTAAGTTATCTATATTCTATATCTTGGCTACCAAACCACAAGATACGATAATAACTAAAAATACATAACTTTATTTCTATCTATCTCAACATATCTTATCTCCCAACCAAACAAGCCCTAAAACAATGGCATGCGATTAACACACATAATTTGCGTCACTGCGTGAGAGCTCATCAATCCCGACTTCCAACACTACAACAAAAAACAGATATTGGGGTATTTATTTAGAGTCGCTATTTATTAAATGCCTCTAAGATATATTATTGGGGCACTTAGATATATTAAATTTAGAGGAAAATTTTAAAAAAAAAATCTAAAAAAATTTAAAAAGTGCCCCCAAAGACACTTAAAAGTGCCCCAAACTCTTTTGTGACACGATACTTAGCAACACTATGAAAGTGCCCCGAAAATCAAAAGTGCCCTCAAATACAATATATTGGGGCACTTCTCAGTGTTTGAAAAATGCTTTTTTGTTGTAGTGCAATAAATGTTACTCGTTTATTTCTCTTCGGATGGATACATAGGTCAAATAGGAAATTGTTAAAGGTCATTTCGGGACTCTACATTCATAATTTCGTAAACAAATAAAGACTAGTTAAACTGCAGCAGAATTTTCTGTTATAATTTTTTCGACATTCTTAACTCTCTATTACTAACACCATTATACCAAGTATTACATATTCTGTGATAGCTCTTACCGACATAGATGTTTTGGAAATTTGGTTTAAAAGTGAAGAGGCGAATTGGATTGAGATATGGTAATATAGAAAATATAACAATTTCTTTTTAATGCAGTTCTATATGGCATGAAAGGGAACAAACTATATATTAAAAAAATTGGTTCGTGTTGATTTTTCAACATTTCTTATTTTCTTTTTTCTAAATTGATTTCGAGTTAAAGAATAATTAGTGGAATATGTACATTTATGTTTAAATGTGCGCTCAAATATGTCCAAATTTATATATATTTACTCTTATGATACTCAACTTTTGGACATATATAATGTCTCGAGGTGTGTATTCGGGCCCTGAAATCCTATGTGGGTAGACGCATGTAACAGCAAAATGAGATAATTTTGCCGGCGCAAAGAAAATTATATCTAGAAATGATGTCACATCTCCCATGCAGCCGATTTCCCAGTTCTGAACAAAATGGGATACGAAGTGGTAGCAAGTTCTCGCTTGCTTTCTCCTTTCTTTCGTTTTTTTCTTCTTCTTTGTCTGTTCTCTTGTCCCACGTTGGTTTGAAGGAACTTTGGTTTGGTATATCTCACTCTAGTCTAGTTGAGTTATTTTGTTGGTTTTTGGCTTTTAGTCTTCTAACTCTATCTCTTGTTTGTTGAAGTCTCTTAACAAAGCAAGCATAAAAGAATTCAATCTAAGACTCAGTCTACAATTGCAAAAAAGAACCCAATTTATAATTATTTTTTAAATTGCCCAAATTTTTATAGCAATCGTGGCATGCGACAAAAGTTGGTTGTTAGGTGTAATCACTTGGAATTCGATTCAAACTTTTGCAAAAAAAAAAGAACCCAATTTATAATTATTTTTTTAAAATCAGAACAAAGAACCAAAAAAATCCAAAATTTTAGATACAAAATTCAAATCAAATCGAACCGGATTACCCGATAGAAAATCAACAAATTGAAACCGAATTATTTTTATTATTATTTATAATTTTTATAGTCATTTCATTTTTCATACAATTAGGATTAGAATTTAGGAATTAATATTAAACTTCAATAAAAAAAATTATATATATGATTCGGATTTTGATTTTGTCCGATTTTATAAATATCGATCGGAGTATTCGAGATATGGACTAATCCAATTTTTACCAAAAAATAATTAGATCCAAACTGAATATTTGAAAAACTAATCCGAATTCAATATTTCAATTTGGTTCTTATTCGCTTATATATTCAGATTCCAAATATTTTGCTCACCCTAATTGATTGCATAAATTAGAAAATTGATGGTACATTTGAAAAAAAAAATTAGTATTTTATTTTTGAACAAATAAAAGGACTTCATTTTGTGTGCTATAACAACTTAAAATTCAGATCATTTTATATATCTTCACGCGTAATTCCATGTTATATTCCGTATACATATGTAAGGTTGTAAGGAATTTCCGAACGCATCACTTCAAATGGGTATTCCAACCGTTAAATCTAGAGAATTATAAAAAGGCACATTTAAATGATGGAATGAAACAAAACCAAAGGTCTACATTCTCTCAATCGAATGACACCACATTTTGATCAACACACCGCACTTTTCAACTATTATATAAACACGCTATAGCTTGCATTTTATTTCATCACTATAATTTGAACCCATATATAAGTTCTAGGAATCATAGAATGTCTTCCTCCACTACAACAAAACATAAAAATCCCAAGCTGCCATAAGATCCATTGTGACTTTCTACAAGTCCGACAAACATTCCCAAGGACTTTAATATCCCTTGTAATTTTTCAAAAAATTAAAAAAAAATTAAAAAATTCCGACATGCTTAAAAATCTGTAATTTTTAATTTTTTTTTTCAATTTTTAGAAATGAAATTTCATTCCAACAGGCTTTTCAGCTTTTTTAACTTTTTTTTAAAGGACTAGGCATGTTGGAATGAGTCCAGAAGACTTGTAGGTACATCCAAGGGGCCGAACCCGGAATGGGCCTTATCCGCTCCAGGCCCATTAGAATGGACAGTCACTTTTTGGTCCATTTCTGAAACTTTTATACGCATAATGTAAAGAGTTAATTGCAAATCAAATCACAACTTTAGGCCCAAATTGCAATTACAACATCACATTTTTAAAGTTTTGCAAATCTGTGCCTAACCTTTAATTTGTTGTAATTGGAACCACCAATAGTTTTCTAGCAATGGAGAATTTCGAACAATTCACTCAAATTTTATTTTATACCAATTTTCGTTGTTCGAGAGCCCTTGATTCGACTGACTCAAAGGAAGGAATATTCTTACATATTTGTGGACGTCCAATACTTATAACCGCGATCCATTTGTCAAAATATTCAAATTTATCGTATTTGCAAGCAGTGACGGAGCCAGAAAAATATAATTGGGGGCCCAATTATTTTTAATTGAAAAAGATAATAAAATATAATTTTAAAATTAATTAAATAATAATAATAATTTAAATAATAACATAATATTATTTGAATAGAGATAATTATTTATATTAAATTTCTTTTCATTATGTTCTAATATATTGCAAAAATAAAATAATAAGATAAACTTATAAATAACTAAACAACCAATGAATAATATCTACAAAAATTAAAATAATTAGAAAATTATAAATATTAATATTGTAAATTGTATTATCTTACAAAACTCAAATCTTGATTTTCTTGTACCCATTACAAATATACAATGAAATATAGAATTAACTCAAATATATAACTTATTAAAATAAATTTAAATAAATATTACCTATAACTATTATAATAAATTCATCATAATATTTTTAGAAATTGAATTGATTTTATTAAATTATATATAAAACTTTATTATTTATATATATATATATATATATATATATTATTTTATCAATATAAAACAAATTATAGAAAAAAGAAAAAAGTGAACAAGGGAGGAAAAAATGAAAACAAAGAACACAAAACCTCACAAGAAAGGAGAAGCGAGAAAAGCCTGGCAAAAAGAAGGAGAAAAATAAGAAGCGTAAAGCCTGGGCAACAAGAAGGAGAAAAATAACGCTGCCTAAGGATTCGAACTCCGGGCAAACACAATGATAACAAAGTTTAAACCAATCATGCTAAGAAAGATTACTATAAATTGTATGGTATGAGTATATACTAGTAATAATTTGGAAAAATGTTGGGGGGTCCCCCAGGCCCCAACGTGGCTCCGTCACTGTTTGCAAGTATTGGACTCGACTCATATGTCAAAACATTCATCTCCTCGAGTTTGTTAAAGCTCAACTTTTTAACTTCTCGAATCAATGGCTCGAACAACGAGAGATTAACTGCTTAATTCTTTACTGTAGTTTTACTCTTAATTGCCTAACATTTAGTACCCCATAAATTTTGAAAAATATAGATAGAACGTTTTGCAAACTCAAATGGTTTTAGGCTATGGTTGTCAAGTAAACCAAGGTAACTTAGTCCTGACTAGCCCACCTCAAACCAACGAAGATCGTATACTCTTTTCTTTTGCATTGTTATTATGAGTTTTCATATATTGATCTGATTTTAAGTTATATATGAAATTTGTCTAATTGTAGGTGAATATGTAGAATACTATTGCAAATGTTGTCCAATCACAACTGAAGAATCAGAGAATACGTTTTTCTTACAAATCCAGTTTACATTGATCCCATATCGAATTTCAACTTAATCTGGATTGAGCGATATTGAGAAACACAGATCAATATTTCACGTGTGGCACCTATACATGCATCATTCTTGTTTGATGTTAGAATGAGTCATTTCTGTGAACTAAATATATTGTACATTATTATTATTATTTGTCAACTAATAATATCAAAAAAGTGACTGATCCGTGGAACATGTGGTGAGATGAGTGTTGCGAAGTGTACTACGTGAAGCGGGAATAATCACATGAACATAAATAAACAAAACCAACGAAACAATACAAGAAGTTGGTTACCAATTCAGTGAACCACCTACATCTAGGGATGGCAATGGACCGGATCTGGCTAGGTCCAGATCCAGATCCATAATTTTTTGCTTGGGTCCAGATCCGGTCCAGATCCATGCATTGGGTCCAAAAAAATTAGATCCAGACCCAGATCCATAAGATCCACATGGTCCAAGGTCTAGACCCGGATCCATAAATTTTCTCTTCTAAAATAAATTCTAAATCAAATATAATTCACAGTAACATCATAATAATAACAATAATCTAAATACATATAACTCTATAATAATTATTTCAAAATTCTACAATCATCACTATACAAGAAGATATTAGTTACAAATTTACTTTTGCTTTCATGACAACAAATAATATTACAATAGTAATAGAAGAAGTAACACACATATTTTAGCAAATAGACCACTCATATACAAAATTTCCTCAATTACAAGGTACTAATTTCTAATATTATTAACATACTATCCAATTTCGTAACCTAGTTTATCTAACTTCGACTAGAAAGAAAAATAATATAATACACTTATAAATATAAATATAAATTATATATACATATATATTATATGGATCCATGGACCGGATCTGGATCTCAGAAATCGAGATCCAGATCCAGATCCGGATTTTAAAAGAATGGTCTGGATCCGGTCCAGATCCGTCGGATCCTATTTTTTGAAGATCCAGATCCTGAAAAATGGATCTGGATTTGTGGATCTGGACCGGGTCCGAGATCCACTGCCATCCCTACCTACATCTGGGGGTCTCGTCCAGTGAAAATATTTCACTTCCTAGATATAAGTTACAAAATGACTTACACAAAAAAATTCACTCTTACTATGTGTATAAAACTTCCCAAATCTCCACCCACGTTGAAATGTTGGATGTGTATGCACCACACATAATCTAGACGTGAACACGGTCCACTCACCACCTAACCCCTCAATAAATAACTAATAAACAAGAGTATTACAACTCTTTTACAAAGTACGCTCAATATTATTTACCTCACAAACACTTTACTGCTAGAACAAGAGTATGAATGAGTACCAGGAACAATACCACTGGTAGCATGTTCTGTGGAAAACCTAGCAGGAACAAAATACTCCCGATTACTACATTGTGTGAGATCAATTAATAACGTCTTTACCCTAATTTTCTGAACGAAAGTGAGTCTTCTTATATAGTCTCCAAACCCAAGATCTTATCTTGAAGCCCAAACAATAATTTCTTTGTTGAAATAGATCTTTGACTTGTATAAGAACTTTTCTTGTTGAAATATTTTCTTGTAGACATTAGTTGTAGTCAAGGAAAGAATATGCAAAATATATATCTTGAAGATCTTCATAAAAGCTGGAAAATCTCGTGGAAGATCGGTAAGATAAAAAATCCTTCTTGTGTACATCATACATGAAAATTATCATATATAATTCATGCTTAAACTTTATGACACTCACGAAAGAACTCATTCATTTAAGCTTCACGTAATAAAAGAACGTTTGATTAGATAATTATCAATTTTTCTCCAACAAATACAGTATAGTTGGCAGAAGACCTTCAGCTACTATTGCTAGAGAACTTGCAGTTATGGCTGATTAATATTTTGGTTCAATAACTTTTTGAGAAATATAATTCACACACATAAATTCGAACCTATGATCGAAGAAAATTTTCTTATCAATTAAGCTGTATTTGGTGGTCTGCTATGAAAATGTTTGATATGATTTACATAAAAATTATGATATTCTTTTCATATATATTTATATAAAATGCTGACATGTTTTGCAATAAATTCGTAAAAGACAATGGTGATGTGGTGGGAAGGATGAGACCGGCTGACACGTGCATATAGCGGGAATGTCTTGCGGTGGTAATGATGACTTCCACCGTTTATTCCATTGTGTGGGCTCCACTATCATGCCATCCTACCTTTACCATCAAATTTATACTACACCTCTTTTCCATACAATTGTACTACTCTCATTCTTGACCCGCAAAATCAATGTGTTTACTCTCATCATTCAAAGTTGAAACTATGGTTTTTTATATTTTCTTCTGAATTGAAAGGTTGCATGTGTTTTTATCAAAATCTTGTATCTAGAAGAATCCGGTTTAATTAGTTAAAGGGATTAGGTAGTTAATGAGAATTTAGTAAATACAAAAAACATGATATCTCAATTATTCTAAAGTGAAATATAATTTAGTTTTAAACTTGATTGACTATCCATCAATGAAGATTTACAGACTAAGTTGATTTTTAGTTAAAAAAATCAGAAAAAAGTTTCTATTTAATCAATCTAGACCCAACATGCATGTCCTCATGTACATGGCAGGGGAAGAAATGAAATAATTAGGAAATTGAACATGGACATGCTAATAACGTATATGTGGATTTCCCTTGTAATCGAATTGAGATTATTATTTCAAAGTCCAAACTTGAGCATTAATTGTCAGCCGAGCTTAAAGTTTAATTTACTAGGTACTTTGAGTTACACTAGCTTATCGAGTTTAACAAACTTAAAGGATTTTCTAGATTAGATTTATCTTTAAATATCTATCATTTTCCTTAAAAAAAGTTATTGTATTATAATAGATATATATAATATATTAAGTAGAATTTGTTATAATCTTATGTAGATAAATTTAGTTAGAAACTTAATATACTTAATTTGAGTATAAAACTATAAGTTGCACCGAACTTAATAGTCTTACATTTTGGAGGTAGCTCATTTGCTCATGAAATAACCAACTGAATATTACAAACTCAAACTGGAATAATTTAATTAATTAGTTCATTAAATAAATCAAATAAGCTGTTGTCAAGCTAAGATCAATATAGTTCCCGACACTTAGATCGACTCATCCATAGTGCTAATTGTCCCACAACTTTCTCAAAATTAACTTATGATTGTTATTATGTTTGAGATGTAATAAATCTTCATGTGTGTGCCCGCGTACTTCTTTAGGTTAATTGCTGCAAATAACATAATCTTACCAGAATATGTAAATTACACACAAATTTTTAAAACAATTGGAATACCTTTTTTTTTCCTCATCTGCTTCCGGAAGAAATCCAATAATTTATTGGGAATCCTACAAGATCGGTTCATTGCAAGCCCCAAACATTTGGAAAAGCTAAACCTTGACCTTCAAAAATGTATCTACCTTCAAAAATGTATCAACATATGTCATTTTCTTTTAAATTATATTCTTTTATAATAAATAAATTAAATTAGATAATCAATATAGTTATTTGTAATTTTAAATACGAAATTAATAATTTTATTTGGAACAGCACTCACTAAATTATGATCGATCTTCATAACAAGTTAACGAGTTGAATAGTATTAACCAAAAATATATGTATATGAACCTCAACATCTGATATGTTAGAATATTTTTGGGCACTCATAGTATCTATTGAATGGCTAAATTACTTTTGTTCTACAAATAATTATCTGGTGACTTTCCAAGAATGATGCTGTAGACCTCGTCTTTATATCAATTTCATGATCGATGCTATAGTTTGAAAGACATAATAATTACGTTAAGGAAAACTTAACATTTTTCCAATCAGAACATATATCGTCAAAGTCTATCATCTGATATGTTCCCCCAATAGTTCTCAATGAGAAGACTTCAAGAAGCAATCAATATTTATTTATTGATTTATCTTTCTTTTTTTCTTCAAATGAACGGACGACAACTAACATGGATTTAGGTGCAGAATTATGGCCTCTATTAGACTAGGCAAATATAACAACTTCGTGAACCTACTACATTTATATTATTCTTTTGATATCAAATCCTCAGAAAAGTCTAGATCACATTGTACTCTTCAAATTTCAATATTTATATGATTATTCCACAAAATATGTTGACTCGTCGAAGACTTCAGTAGTTGTAGCATAACATAATAGAAGCACCAGTCAAACAGCTGCTAGGAACGGATGACGAGGCAGCCACCGCAAACATGCTACGACGTAACACGTGAATTTCGATTTCTCATAAATTACACGCTTATGTATAAGCTGAAATTTCTGAGTAAGAATGGAAGTCGAAGGTAGATTAATTATCTCGGTATATAAAAGATAGGGATAGTATATAGCTTGTAAATTGTACATGAATTTTCGCTAAATATTGATTTTGCATATTACAACAAGCTTACTGATCGATCTTAATTTCGTAAGGGAAATAAATGCGCAAGAACACCAAGGATTTACGTGGTTCGATCTATGAATAAGATCTACGTCCACGGGTAGAGAGAGAGAGTATTCGTGTATTGAATGTGTAAGAAGCGATTACAAGGAGTGTGAATGATCTATTTCGTCTAATCTAGCCTCTATTTATACACAATTATTTAGACCTAGATCTTAACTTCGAGATCTTCTCTAAATAGGATTCGAGATCTAGGATAGGATCTTAATCCTATCCCTTCTCGAACTAGGATTCATTTAGATATGGCCGAGCCTTCTGCGTTCCCACTGGTTTTAGGGGTCTTCTTGGGCCGAACTTGTCCAGGCCGAGCTTGACGCCGACTTTACTGTATTGGGCACGATGCTTGGGCCAGTAGTTGGGCCATATCCTATCACAACCCCCAAAAAGACGCAGGCGAGGTCGTGATGGCGTGATCGATCCGACTTGGTATGTGTCAATGTTTAGAAGTCATATGTCGCGTTTGCAAAGGCATCTGCCGAGGTTGTGCACGCTGGTACTATCTCGCCGAGGCGATAAGTCGAGGTTTTCTGCTTGGCTTCACCGACGAGGCGCTAGCCGAGGTCTCTGGTGACTTCACCGGCGGGCGTTAAGCCGAGGTCTCCTTGCGACTTCACCTGTCGAGGCGTTATGCCGAGGTCTCCTGGCTGAATTCACCTGGCGAGGCGTTAAGCCGAGGTCTCCTTGCGACTTCACCTGTCGAGGCGTTATGCCGAGGTCTCCTGGCTGAATTCACCTGCCGAGGCACTAAGCCGAGGTCTTCGCCGCCTTCACCTTGCGAGGCGCTGAATGAGGTTTTGGTGGCCTCTCGACGGGCGTTAAGCGAGGTTTTCGCTCTAGCGTCACCTGACGAGGCGTTAAGCCGAGGCCGAACACGGGATTTTTCTGCCGTCGTTGAGTACAGGACACAGGATACGCATTTAATGCGCATTTAATGCTGGGGCGGTTGGATTCCCGATAAAGCGTATAATAGGGAATATCTTCCTCGATCGCCATTTCTCATATCACTTTTGCTATTTCAAAATTTCGGACCTCCAAAACTTCGAAAACGATAACCGCCGCCATTGTTGTCTCGGAGTTCATCACCATCATCTTGAAAAACCAAAAGTAAGTTATGGCTTCCTTCTTCTAAATCTTCCGAGCTTCAGATCGTGTCGTCGTGCCGTCGTCGGATTCGCCGCGGTTTTATGTCTCCCTTTCGGGATTTTGGTAAAGTGTCTTCTTTTCTTCCATTTTAACAACCTCCGATATAAAGGAGATTGTCTCTCAATACCGTATTGATATAATTTATGTTGCCCCCGTCCGGAGCATAGGGCTTGTTCTCCTCCCAAGGGTTTGTCATTATACGAAGACGCCCTCCTGGGCTGGTCTTCGTATTCGTATCCTCGTATATGTCGAACTTCAACAGATGTTCGGATGTCACTGCCAACTTACGCCAAATTCTTTTCGGCATTTGGTGGGCCTAGGTGTCTATGCTTATCGGCATAATTTTCCTTTCACTTTGGGGCTTGTTCTCCGCTTTTTTCAATCGAAGGGTGGTTCGGGTGGTATTATTTATCACCCGTCGTCAGAATTCAAAGCGAAGATAAAGTCGAAGATCTCGAACTGGCAGAAGAAGTTTTTCTTTTGTCAGTTCGATGGATCTCATGTGTTTACATGGCGATCGGAGAAGATCGCCGATGTGGTGGTTGACGAGATTGACGGTGGCCTGGAGGAGGCACTAGACAAAGTAGGTCTCGTGGATGAGGCCTTTAACGAGGCCGAGCTCGCAGCTGCGGGGCTTAGCCCTTATGATCCTGCCACCGAGGTGGAGTCGGTGAAGGTGAGGCCCTCCCTCTCTTCGTCCTTTGTTGCATGATTATTTGTGTACATGCCTAACTTCAGTATTTATTATGTTGAACTTGATCGTGATAAGAGGAAGAAGAGGAAGGAGTCGAGCCGGTGTCGAGCTCCTCCTCTCTTTGAAGGAGGTCAAGCTCTCCTCCTCGATTTTGAAGGATGTCGAGGCTATCCTCAAGTGAGCGAGGAGGCTTGAAGTCTCGAGCCGCAGCCTCTTAGGCGCTTTAAGAGATTAAAGCGTGCTATCCCGAGGCATGATTCTTGCCGACCCGAATCGTCATCGCTGGCTCTCGTGAGCCCCCTACCTTCCCGAGGTAGCGACTTATCCTTCTTCCTTGTGAAGTAATATAAATAATGTATTCTTCGACTTGTTGGGATTCGTATAGGGGTCGAGATCGTGTCGGCCGAGGTGGCCAAGATGTCCACGGATGGCCCGGATGTCCGGTTTCATAACGGACTTCTTGAAAGGGCCGTTAGCCGGTTGACGGGTGGCCCAAGATGCCTGGGGAATGGAGGAGGAAGACTCTCCTCGTCCAAGAGATTAGCGAGGCCGAGGCAAAGATCCGGACCTCGTCAAACGAAGGCGGCGGATACTGGCGGCCGAGGCGGCGGCGGCGGCGGAGGCGGGCGGCGGCCGAGGCGATGGAGGCAAGGGCTAGGGCGGTGAAGCCACGGCGAGGCCGAGGTCGCTTTAATGAAGGCAGAGTTGGAGGAGGCTCGGCGTCGGGAGGCCGAGGTAGCGAGCTCAGAGGGAGATGCTTGGGCATTTGCGAGAGGCTATTCCTCCTGGGGCTTCTCGGGATGGTTGGTGATGCGCCGAGGTCCTCAATAAGCGCGCCGCCTCGGATGCAATCAAGAAGTCGCCGAGGACTACCTGCACTGGATAAATCAAGTATGGGTATGAGGAGATAGAGGATGATGTCCCGAGGCGGGCCTATTTCGATGTCCTTGTCCGCGGCTGAAGGAGCTTCCGTCTTGCGGACCCCGACTTCATCTTGATTCTGCGACCGCGAGTCTGCTCGCTTTGTCCCGGGACCGAGATCCCCGACCGACGCCTAATGGCCGATCTTACAAAGGGTCGGGGATGCTGCACTGGGGTTTCAAGGCGACGAGGCTCCGCGCAGCTCTGAGGAGGCCGGCCGGACTTGGCGGGTTAGGCGTAAGAGGCCGAGGCTTTCCATGCTCGGGCGGCCGAGGTGGATAGGACCGAAGCTTCGGAGGGTCGCTTGATCCCCTTTTTTTTTTTTTTTGAATGTAAATGTACATCGGTTTTACGCTAAGGGCATATTAATAGAATCACAAGTTTACATGAAAACACTTATCTTTTATTCGATTGTCGCTCAAATGCTTGATGCTTCTCCTTGGTTGAATCGAATCAAGACTTGTCGTGGGCTCGAATTAAAAGAGGTCGAACTCCTCCATATAAAGGGACAATTGGGCCATGTGCGGTGAGTCTCATATCAAACATAGAGCTGTCCAGAGAGCGTGACGAGCTCCGTGCTCGTCTTTGCATTTGGAGGAGTCGCTCGAGGTCGCCATGAGAGAAGGCTAAATTAATAGCCGAGGAGCATGTTGAGTACGAGGAGGCCATCCATCGAAATGGTGGGATGACTATCTCGGAAGTTGAAGCCAGGTTGTCGAGGCGGCGCCCGTTGTGCGGTACCGGCGTGAATATGGTCGGACCTCCGGCACCACTTCAACAAGACGGTGAATTAAAAGGCTCGGAGGTATATACAAGATCGTCATCGCCGACAACCACAAACGATGAAATGCTTGACGGGATGCAGAGGCCTCTTCTTCTCACGGAGCTTCTCGATCTAGAATAAATGAACCGAATTTTGACGATCCGGTGGATAGCTCAAGAGAGGCGTGCTATGGCCCTCGAACGACGTGGATCCTCAAGGGGCGGCCGGGCGTCATCGAGTGGCGAGGTCGATCTAGCGAGCCCATAGTGTAGATCGAGGACGAGGTGGAGGTAGGATTAGTATAGATGAGCCGTTGAATCGCGATTTTCTGGGATTGGCTCGGTTTTTCCGGCCTCCTCCGCCCGTAATATGTAATCTGCATAACTTATTTTTAAAATAAGAAAGATGTACTTGCTTCGTATTGACTTTATATTGAACTAAAGTAATATATGAAGTCTTCGAAGGAATCCGTTCTCGTAGAAGGGTAGTTCGTCCTTGTAGAGAGTTTCGTCTTGAATTAATGATTTTTGCCGAGGTCGTCGGGAGGGTGGTCCCTTATTTCGCCTACATAGAGAGAACCGTCTTGAAATAAACGAAGGTAATCGATCTCGTATGTAGGAATGGTTCCTGCTTTTATGACGAGGTTATCGGGAGGGTGGTCCTTTACTTCGCCTACATAGAGAACCGCCTTGAAATAAACGGCGTAATCGATCTCGTATGTAGGAATGGTTCCGTTTTTGCCGAGGTTATCGGGAGGGTGGTCCCTTTACTGCCTACATAGAGAGAACCGCCTTGAAATAAACGAAGGTAACTGATCTCGTATGTAGGAATGGTTCTGTTTTTGCCGAGGTTATCGGGAGGGTGGTCCCCTTACTCGCTACATAGAGAGAACCGCCTTCAAATAAACGGGCGTAATCGATCTCGTATGTAGGAATGGTTCTGTTTTTTTGCCGAGGTTATCGGGAGGGTGGTCCCTTACGCGCTTAAATTATCCTCGTATGAAACGAAGGTAATCGACCTCCGTCGAGGGAATTTGTCCTCCGTAGAGGGTATAGAATAATATTGAAGATTAATTATGCATTAGTGACAAATAAAACATGCACAAAAAATAGAATTTTATTGATAAAAGACGACATAACAAAGTAAGACTCTGACTCGATTAAACAGGACTCTGAAAACACGACCGAACAAGACTCGACCTTTGACACTTATGCATAATATCTCTTCAGATGAATGATGTGCCATGCGTTGGGTAATTGCTCACCGGACAATTGGGCGAGCTTATAGGCCCCTTTGCCGAGGACTTCGTCGACCCGGTAAGGTCCTTCCCATGTGGCTTCCAGCTTGCCGAGCTGCACGGCTTTGCTGACTTCATTATTTCGGAGTACGAGGTCACCCACTTGGAATTGTCGGGTTTTAACACGCTGGTTGTAATACCGAGCTACCTGTTGCTTGTACCGAGCTTCCTTGATGTAGGCGAGGTCTCTTTTTTCTTCGAGTAGGTCCAGATCAGCTCGTAGATTTTCCTCATTTGCTTCGGCAGAGAAGTCAATGGTACGAGGACTCGGTACTCCAATTCTCGCGGGATCATCGCTCGTTCCATACACCAAACTGTAGGGCGTTTCTCCGTTCGAGGTCCTAGGTGTTGTTCGGTATGACCATAAGACCTGTGGTAAATTTTCCACCCAAAGGCCCTTAGCTCGGTCGAGACGAGTCTTCAGTCCCTTCACGATGGTCCTGCATGGTGACTTCGTCCGACCATTTGCTTGAGGACGGGCCACCGAGGTGAATTTTGTTGGATCCGAAGCTCTCGACACCACTCACCGAATGTCTTATCGAATTGTGTTCCGTTGTCCAAAGGAGGATATGAGGGATGCCGAGCGACACACTATGTTCTTCCGCACGGTTGAGGCGCTCTTGCTTGTGATTTTTGCCAAAGGCTCGCCTTCCACCCACTTCGTGAAGTAGTCAATCGCAACAATTAGGAATTGAGTCGTCCCGGTGCTTTACAAAGGGGCCTCGATGTCGATCCCCATTGCATAAACGGCCAAGGGCTCAGTATTGAGGCGAGGTCGGTGCGCGTAGCCTCGATGCACGCTCCCCGTGGAGTCGACACTTCGGACACCTTTTCACAAGGTCAATTGAGTCCTGGAACATCATCGCCAATAGTATCCCCATCTCACGACTTTTTTCGACAAGGCTCGGGGTCCGATGTGACTCCGCATGATCCTTCGTGCACTTCTCGCAAACGTAATCACTCGATCTGCACCCAAGCACCTTAAGAGAGGTCGAGATATGACTTTCAGATAGGACCCCGCTCAATTGTATATCGCATAGATTTGTTAAGGATCCTTCTAGCTTCCAAATTGTCTTGAGGTAGTTCGCCATTCTCCGTGTACTCGAACGGGAGTCATCCAATCGGGTTCTTCATCCGAGACTACGTTAACCTCGGCTCCGCTCATCGGTATTGTCTATGCTTCGCTTGACTTCTTCATCAAGGGCTCGTGACCATTTGAGGCCAATTTACTTAAGATGTCACCTACTTGCTTTGCTCCCTGGGATGCGAACTATCTCGAAAGTATGAAAAATCCGTTGTGCTTTTGCTTTTTCAAGGTATTTCTTCATCCTGTTGCTTTTTGCTTCAGATTTCAACATTTGGCTTACTACGACCGAGAATCGCCGTGAACTTGCACGGCTCGTATTTGGAGATTTTGAGCTAGGCGAAGTCCCGAGATCATGCTTCATACTCTACTTCGTTGTTCGTATTTTGAATGTGAACCAAGTGAGTAGGTGATCTCGCCGTCCGGGCCTAGGAGTAAGATTCTCGCTCCGCTACCCGCTTTCCCCAAGCCCCGTCAACGAGAGTTGCCAAGACCTTTCGGTATTTCATCCATTGGTTCGGCTTGGGCATTGTCGTCTGGACACGGACTGGGCTTCGGTTTTTCGACGGTTAGCCTCGCCAGAAACCGCTAGGCTTGACCTTTGATGGCTGGCGGGGCGTATGGATATATCGTGCTCGCCTAGTTCGATTGCCCATTTCGCGATTCTCCCGAGAGCCTGTGCCGTCAATACTTGCGAAGTGGGTAGTCGGTGAGGACTTGTATGGGATGTGCATGGAAGTATGGACGTAGTCTCCTCATGCATTTACCAATGCTAAGGCAAGCTTCTCCAGGGTCGATACACTGCTTCCGGCCTTTTAGTGCTCGGTGATGAAATACACCGAGCCGACGCCTTCCTCCGCACTCAAGACGCGACTTATGGATTCGTCCGAGGCGGCGAGGTAGAGAAAAGGACCTCTCCTCTTCTGGACGGATAGAGTGGGAGTTTGGCGAGATAGCTCTCGAGATCTTCAAAGGCGGACTTGTGTACATCATCCCATGAGAATTTGGGGCCTTTTGAGTATCTTGAAGAAGGGTAGTCATTATCCGCTGCTTTTGAAAGAAAAGGCTCGATGTCGCTATGCACCGTCACCAGTGTACGTCATGGATGGTCTTCGCATGTTCATTTCAAAATGGTTTGGACCTTGGATGGGTTGGCTTTTAGCCCTTCAGAAACCCAACACCCTAAGAACTTTCGGCATCGAACCGCAAACGCACTTCGGGGTTCGGCCAGTTGATTTTTGGAGAAGGCGAGGACGATCCTGAGGTCGGCCACACACGCGCTTCCTCCTTGCTTTTGACGACGATGTCGCTCACGATACCTCCACATTCGACCTATGTAGGGCTTAAATATTTTGTCCACCATCCTTTGATAGGTGGCTCCCGCATTCTTGAGGCGAATGACATCTTTTATACGCAAAGACCAAGTCGGTAATGAAGGCCGCTTTGGCCGCTGCCTTTTGTCGCTCATCGTGACTTGGTGATACCTTTGTATAAGTCCAAGAAATCAAGATTTCGTATCCCACCAAGGCGTCGACCTTCTTGTCAATGTTGGGAAGGGATAGCAATCATTTGGGCAATGTTTGTTGAGGTCGGTGTAGTCAATACACATTCGCCATCCCTCCTCCTTTCTTCACCATCACCGGGTTGGCTATCCGTGTCGGATATTTGACCTCGAACAAAGATGCGAGCTTTAACGGTGGGTTCACCTCGTCGTGAATGACTTGGTTCCGCTCGGTGCAAAAATTCTTTGCTTCGCCGAACTGGTTTCATGTTCGGTCGATGTTGAGCCAGTGAGTGATGATACTTGGTGAGACTCCGTCATGTCGGGGAGACCAAGCAAACACATCTCGAATTCCGTGAGGAGTTGGATGATCCGGTTCTTTATTTCGTGTGCCTTGGTGAGACCAACTTTGACGACCTTTAAGGGCTCATCCTCGCATAATACGACCTCTTCCGCTCGGTTATCGGGGAGTGTACTTCTCGACTCCAACTCCTCGGGTTCCTTTAGTTGCTATGCTCTGTGGGTCTTTGGACCGAGGTCCCCGCACTCGTAAGGCAACCTCGCATACATTCCTCGCTTGCTTTTTGATCACCCGGATCACGGCTGTTCCCTCGCGGTGGTATCTTCATTGTCGTGGTGCGTTGAGCATACCGCCCTTACAGCTGCTCAGCCAATCTCGCCCTAGTATGATGTTATATGGCGAGTGGGCCTTCACTACTTAAGAATTGCACCACCTTGGTGGAGCTTGTTGGTGACTTCCCACCGTGACGGTAGCTCTATTATCCCTTCCGGGCGCTCTTCTTGGGCGAAGCTCGGAGTGGCAGCAAGCGCCAGGCGAGGCGCTTCTTCTATCCCTAGTTTGTCAAAATATTCCTTGAAAAGGATGCTTACCGACGCCACCACAATGTACACGCTGCTTCACCAACTTATTTGCGACCATCGCATGGATCACCGCATCCCGTGGGGTACTATTATGGTACGGGTCATCCTCGGAGAAGGTGATCGCCTCGTCCTTCTCGAACCTCTTGTTGTTAGGCTCACCGATTCTAGGACTTCGGCTTCGCCTTGGGAAGACTTCGTGACTCCACGAGGGAGCCCGTAATAGTGGAGATCACCCGTCATATTGGGACTCGCCATCTCCTTCCTCATCGATGTCGTCATGCTTTTTTTGTGGGCGCAATTCCCTCTTCCTTGCTTTCTCTTCTCTCTCTCGGTCGGCTTGGCGACCGTGTTTGGTACTTCTTCGGGGTCCATCTTGAACCAACATCTCTATCTCTCCCATGAGATCTTTGCACTCTTCGATGTCGCGCCCATAGTCTTCATGGAATGAGCGGTAGATTATCCTCGGTTCGCGCCTCTTCCCCCGCCATCGGTCGAGGCTTCTCGAACAGTTCATATGGAGTCGTGATTTACGCCTCGGCCCGTAACGGGTGTATTGAGGTCGCCCGAGGCGCCACGCGGACCGAGCCTCGACCTTATAGGCGATGTAATCTTTCCAAGGCGCCGCCTCGTTCCGATCTTCCTTCCTTCATCTCTTCTTCCTTTTTCCGGGGCCTGTTGTTCGCCCGCGCTTTCTCTTGTCGCCCGTCCGCTTTGGCGAACCGATTGGCTATGCGCCACGCCTCCGCCGCAAGACGGGTTCGCATTGACGATCTCTCAGATAAGGCCCCGCAAGATGCCGCTTGGAAGGCCGAGATGACTAACAGTCGCTCACGCCTTGACCTTCAAACACTCCTTGTTAAACCTCGCCATGAAGTCACCGATGGACTCGGCGGCTTTGCCTTATGGTGAGGAGGTCGCCGACGACGTTGACTACGCTCGGAAGAACCTTCAAGGTCGCCATCGTCGCGATAGAGCCGATGCTTCCCATAGGTAGACCGTCGAACCACCGCGGGCGTTGTCGACGGTAACTCCGGAAGAGGTTACACATACGAACCGAAATGAGACGTTGGTTGATCATGTTGTATTGAACCTGCGAGAGGAAGTTCGTGGATCCTCAACCCGTCATAGGGGCGATGCTTGGTACCGGTATTTATCCGGAGAGAAGTGTTGAGTATTCTATTTGAGAACGGGTGACTATTTTCCGCACTCCATCGGCCGCCCTCGAGATTGGGACGGTTCGACGATCGAACTCGCTTAGGTGACTCGGACCGACCTCACGGCGCCATGATGCCTTTTCCCACGCCGCCGTCCTTGAGAGCGGGCGAGTTCGCTGAATGGATTCATTCGCGATCGGGGCGGCCATGGGCGGTCACGACGCCCTCTCCCGCATCGCTGCTCCTTGCGCGGTCGGTTTGGGCCCCGACCTCGCCAGATGCTCGCACCTAGACGAGGCTTGGTTCGCTTCGTGACGCGTGGTCGACCACGTGCTTCACCGAGGTACCGGAGAAAGCTCTCCTTATTTTTCTCGAGAAACCCTCGACGGCGCCGCAAGGTTTACTTATGAGTCGGATGTTCCCACGGATTATTGCTGCGATTTCTTCGCTATGATAACTCGCCTCCTGCAGGCGGGTGTCCGTGCTCGTCGAGACTTTGGACATATCCTTCGGGTTTCTTCTCTCGATTGGGCTCTTCCGAGCCGAGCTCGGCGTTTTCTTCGCCGCCGGCCGTTGTTTTCCGGCGACGGTCCCGATGATGGCTTCGTGTACCGGTCATGATTATTTCCACAAAAGCGGTGGTTGATCGAAAACACAAAATTTCGATTCCCACGCATTTGCGCCAAGGATCGATCTTAATTTCGTAAGGAAATAAATGCGCAAGAACACCAAGGATTTACGTGGTTCGATCTATGAATAAGATCTACGCCCACGGGTAGAGAGAGTATTCGTGTATTGAATGTGTAAGCGTTTATTACAGGAGTGTGAATGATCTATTTCGCCTAATCTAGCCTCTATTTATACACAATTATTTAGACTCCAGATCTTAACTCCGAGATCTTCTCTAAATAGATTCGAGATCTAGGATAGATCTTAATCCTATCCCTTCTCGAACTAGGATTCATTTAGATACGGCCGAGCCTTCTGCTCCCACCGGTTTTAGGGGTCTTCGGGCCGAACTTGTCCAGCCGAGTTCGACGCCCCTTTACCAGATGGGCCCGATGCTTGGGCCCGGTAGTTGGGCCATATCCTATCACTTACGCATATAAATTACTATATCTCTGATTATATTTTAATTTTACGATTAAGATCAATTTATCTTCAAATTAGATTTTAGGATTCATAGTTTTTAAGGGTTTTTTTCCGTGATATGCTTCGAGGTTAAATTTTAGGAAAACTACCAAATAAATGGGCTATGACCAATTTTGCAATTTTAACACTTTCAAAGTTGATAATTAAAAACATATATATTTTTTTAACGTTATAACTTATTGGTGAATTTGACATTTGAGGTTGTGGTTTTTAGGCCATTTGACTTCTTGTTTTTACCAATCCGTTTAGGAGGGAAATCAACTTTACATTAGAAAGTAGTTTGGTGGTCGAATCAAACCCCGAAAGTAACTAGCTGAGGAGATTTTCGACATGCAAGTTGAGTTCAATACACAATCGTATTGTCGGGATTTTTGTTGCCAAAATAGAATACAATTCGTTCAATTCATCCATGGAGTTTGATGTTTTCAAAAGAGAAACATTTTGATGTATGGTTCGTTGATGTTAGTGAAGTAGCAATAGAGAATTTTTTGGCGAATATAGTTTGGTGGTTGATTTGAATTCAAATTGCAAAAGGAAATACACATATACTAATGATTGCATTGTTGATGTACATAGTGATGCTCACATGTTAGAGAGTTAATCTTTTTGTTTACAGGTTCAGCTATAGTTGACAAAAGTAGCGATCTGGCCTCGGGCCCGTTGGGCTTTTACATTTTTTGGGTAGGGCAGGGCTCACTCGAAATTTTTCGGGCCTAAAAATATGAAGCCCAAACCAACCTCGGGCTGACAGGCTTTTTTTAGATCATTTTTTTAATTTTTCAATATATAAAATTAATATTTTTAATTGTAAAAAAATAAATAATTATATAAAATATAATTAATATTATTAAATATTTATAGATATGTATATTAAATAATATTATAAATATATATATTTAATAGAATATCAGATGGGCTTTTTAGCCCGAAACCCTGGGCTTTTTTTACCCGAAGCCTGGTAGGCCCGGGGTTTTTTTCGAGCGCGCTTTTAGGCCCGATTTTTTTTGTGGCCTTTAATTTTTAAACTCAAACCAGCCCAAATCCTGTAACCTAGGTGGCTTTTCGGGCCAGACTTATTTTGTTGGCTCTAGGTTCAGCAGAAGAACTATCAGTTTGCACAGCAAAAAATAGAAGGAGTTCAAGCAGTACTGAAACCAATCGCATTGAAAGAAGTTTCAGTATCAATGTAATTGAAGAGAAACACTATTGAAGACTGGAGTCAAGCAACTAAAGATTGAAGTACAACGATACTGATAAACAATACTACTGAAGAGTGAAGTCGGAAGATCAAGACCCCGATCAGGCCCGTACCGCTAAAAGCAAAGAAGTCAAAATATGAAAAGTGTCACACCGTAGTCGGAAGTCGAAGCCGCTGAGATATACATCAAGTTAAAACATCAAATTGACTCAGGGTCACCAAACTGATAAAAGAAAGAGTCTGGTCTACTGATAAAATACTGAGTAGACTCGACTGACATGACCTGAAATCAACGTACTGAAAAGACACTGAATCAATCTAACTGAAGAAATACTGAGTTATCTAAACCTTAGGCATTTGACTTGTCATGTGTCATAGTGAATCTGCATTTAATTCTGACATGCCAAAACCATTTTTCAGAGTTGCAGAGCCACCGTGTACGCTGATGCAGACGTCGAAAGCGACGTACAATGATTCAAATGATAAATGGAATGGATATGATTGATTTTCCTCCAACATCACTATTCATCATCTGCTCTGTAAATAGGAGTAGAATCATACCTTTGAATGTATCCAAAACACTATACATTCTAACGTTCAAAAGCACTCAGAGCTTATACCTAAAGAACAATCACTCAACGTTTTCGAAGAATGAAGCATCAAGGTGTTGTCAGTAAATCGTCGAGCTCAAATAGACTTATTAGGTCATGATTTCAGTATACACTTTCTTACACCATATGATACTTTCTTGTAAAATTCTAAGCCTAGAAATACTAAGTTGTCGCCTGTGACAGCTCAAAGCCTAGTTGGAAAACCCTCTATCAAACCCCCCAAAAAGGTTAAGTAAAAGATGGTAAGTAAGCAACCAAATGTTAGTTGATGAAAGCTTGGTTGTCTTGTACCTCTAAGCAAGAAGTTACGTCGACCCATATACAGTCAGAGGTTTCCTAGCACCCGCAAGCGTAGAAGAAACTCCAAGTTAGGCGGGATACAAAAAATGTTAAAGTCTGTATCTAGGTTTACTCTTGTACCCGTAAATAAGACCAAATCTCAAATAATGGATTGACTGTGTTATCAGTCCGTGGATGTTGGTGGGCTGTCCAAATGCTTTTCGATTCTAGGTTAGAACCGGAACCGATCTATTTCGATTAACCGAAAACCAATAATGCGATTATCGGTTCGATTTTAGTTCCAGAGTTGAAAAAAATTCGATTATTGGTTAACCGATAACCTAACGGTTTGGAACTGAAAACCATTTTTTATTTTTAATTATTAATTAGTTAAAAATTCTGAAAATCAATTTTTAATTATTACTTTATTAATTATTTTATTTATTTGTTAAATATTTTATTTATTTTTTAATAAGTTTTAGTTTTTTAGTTATTATTTTATTTATTTTAATTATTAATTAATCTTAATTCGGTTTTTCGAAGAAATTCGGTTCGGTTAATCGAAATCGAACCGTTTACCTAGATGTATGAGCTGATCTCTCTGAACCACGTAAAAACTAAGTGTTTTTTTTACTTTCAGTTCCTTACCTTCAATATCGTCTTTACTTTACATATTATTAAACCGAACATCCTCATCACACGCAACACAATATTCTGCTTTGAAACACTCTATCAATATCAGTTTGATACTGAAGAGACAAACTTAAAACTGACTAAGTCGATATTGACTAAGTATTTTTATCAGTCATCGATTTTTAGTAAAGACAAAAATAAAACCATCACATTTCGCACGCATATCAGTTATCAGTCCAACTGACCAACTGCCTTAACAGATAGATAGGTTTGATAACTGAAAGACTTTCTGTACTTGAATTGATCAGCAGTACTGAACTAATTTCAATTAACCGACATCTAGTGATCAAGTAGAAGTTTCAGTTTTGAGTTAAATAAAAAAAAAATATTTTTTCCTAATTGATGTATCCCCCATACATCAATATATTACCCCGATGGACCATAAAAACTTTTAAAAGTGGTACTAAAATTACAAATTGGGTCATAATTGTGATTTATTTGCCGTTTTCTCTATTGTTTTATTTAAATTCTAACTTTTGGCACGTCAGGGTGTCACACGTATACATAATTATGCCATGTTAGTGATATCGTCGATGACTTGGAGACCCTGAAAGATAATATAGAGTGGTTATGGTGATGATCAGAGGCGGAGCCACATAGGGGTCTGGGGGTCCATGGGCCCCCCAACTTTTTTTAAAAATAGCTATATATATTTGATATGTAATGTAATATTCAAAGTGTTTGTCCTAGTGTGATGGTTAGAGTTCTCTATGAATTCTCGGTGACTGGAGGTCGAATCCCACTGACAGCACTCTTTTCTTATTTTTCTCGTTTTCCCTTCTTTTCTCTCTCCTTCTTCTCTCTCTTTCTCTCTCTCTCTCTTTCCTTCTTTTTCTCGTTTCTTTTTCTCATTTCCTTTTTTCTTATTTTCTTTCTTTTTTTTCCTCTATTTCTTTTTTTCCTTCTTTTTTTTTTCTTCATTTTCTGTTTCTTTCTTTTTGGTTTGTGTTTTCTCCCTCTCTCTATATTATATTTCTTCTCTTTATTTTGGGATCTTTTTCCCTTTTTTCTTATATAATTTGTTTTATATTGATAAAATAAAATATGTATGTAAATAATAACACTATGTGAATTAATTATTAGCTAAACATATATGCTCTCTATAAATATTTAACATTTAATAACTAAATCGATTGTAGTCTAATGAGTTATGATTTTTATCTCTCATTTAAGAGATCTTTGTTCGATTCCTTTTAGTTACATATTTTCTTTTTTCTATACTTATTTTCTTTTATTTCATTTTTCTTTCTTTTTCTTTCCTTTATCTTTTTCCTATAATTTATTTTATGTTGATAAAATGCTATTTTTTTTTTATTTTTCTATAATTTATTTTATATTGATACAATAAAAGATATATGCAAATAATAACGTTTTATATGTGAATTAATATTACCAATCAAATTTCTAAAAGATTATAATAAACTCATTATATTATTAAATTATTATTATTTTATAATTTTATTTTATTATCTTTTAAAATTATAATTAATTAATTTTGCATAAAAAATTCCCGCTCAGAATGTGTGTGTACTCTAGTGGTGTATTCGTGGTAGTGGAGGTTGATGAGAGCAGGGGCGGGAGTGGACTCGTTTTTTAGCCAAAATTTGAATTTGTTGCGGACGATGGTGGAATCTCATATATTTGCGATTTAGGATTGAAAAGGTATATTTAATTTGTGAATTAGCAGCAATAAAGTGAAAGACCATAACTTTTTTTTTCAGTTCCATGTGAGTATTGAAAAAGTCTTCCGACATGCCTATAACACAGAATGGGTCCCAATTCGTTAGTAATGCTAGAACAGTAGTATTTAAACTATGTTAAGATATGCCTAAAGAAAAGACTATGTTAAGATATGAACGTAAGACGAGCATTAAATACTCTTTCTGTTTTTTGTAAAGTGTCCTATTAATATTTTGTTCTTTGTTTTTAATAAATATCCTAGTTCATAATTTGAGAGTAAAATTATTATATACATTTTATTTATCCTTATTTAATATTTTTAGAATTTGATAATTAGTTGTATAAATGCATTTATAATTATAATTATTGAGATCACAAATGTAAATCTACTTACATTAAGTATATATAGGCATATATTGTGTCATTAAACCGTTATGTGTAGATATGATGTATCAGAAACAGCACTGAATTTTTTTCTGTTTTAATTTTTAATTTGACATGTATTATTGCCTGAAGAATACAATAAATTACCTTAAAATATCTTGTAAAGTCAAAAAATTTTAACAACAATTTGTCTAAATTCCAAAAATCAAAATTATTTACTACTGGCATTGACCGAACTTCTCTTGTCAATCTGCCATTCTCAAAATTGTTAGAGCCTTCTTTATTTAGTCTTTTCTGCCACCATGCTGGCTACTTACCATTTAAGCACGCAGTTTTCAAGTTTCCAAAACACTTTTATGACAATATCTCATTGGGCTGTTTAATTAATTATTTATTTGGTGTAGTTCCTTTATTTTATTTTTTAGAAAAAGACCGATGAAATAAATGTTCCTAATTGTAAACATCACCGACATACTACTTGCTTTAAAAAGGAAATAAAAAATCTTTTGTCAAGAGCATCCATACTCGAGCTCATGAGAATTGTAAAGAGATAAATCACAATGACTAAATAGTTAAGTAGTTAGGAGGATCAGAGCATGATGCTCATAAGGAGCCATTCATTAGAATGTGAGAGAATAAATCACGGTACGAAAACTCACCGATATACTATTGTATTGTACAATACTTCATGTTTTTAAGTGTCTCCAACAATAAAATTACACATATTAAGAAAATACATAAATTTATTTTTATAACTTGATTAATTATCATAGTAAATGCATCCACAAAACCAATTACCAAATTTCAAGAATATTAAATTAGGGTAAGATGAAATGTATATCACAATTTTACTCTCAAATTACGAACCACGACACTTACTACAAAAATGAAAAGATCACACAAGTAAAAGAACGAAGGGAGTGTATGAATAATACTTCATCCGTTTTTTTTAAATGTTCTCTGTTGTCAAATCGCACAAACCAAGTAAGTGGGTAAATTTATATTTATAACCTCATTAATTACCATGATAAATATATTCATATAACTAATTATAAAATTATATGAATATTAAATAAAAATAAATATAAAATTTATCATAATTTTATTTTTAAACTGCAAATAATTGATAAAACACTTAAAAATGGAAAAGGAAAGCACGTTGGGGTGCAATAATTTTATTTTTCTTAATAGAAAAACATGATAGAAAGTTAGTTGGTGAATTACACTACTTGGGGAACTGGAGCACCAGTTCCCAATAATAAAGGAGAAGAGATTTAATTAAAGGGAGCGCAACTTAAATGCCCAATTATGAATAAAAGTTTACCATCAATATCCATTTCAAAATTTTGCTACCACATATACCCATTTCATTTATTTATCAGTAGTTTTTCCGCAAAAGCCGCAAAGGACGTTGGTTGATGTGAGGATGGTCTTTTCATTCATTAGAATCATGCACATTCAAACAAAATAGTGCAGTCTTTTGACTTGAAAATTTGGTTGGCATTTGGTTGGCATTTAATAGTTTTTCACGGTTTCTTTGATAAAACAAAAATTTGTGCGTAAAAAATTTCACTTTCCTTCTGTAAAAAATTTCAAAATTTTTAGAAGTTTGGCTTAGCCCCATTCCCGTTCCCGTGAAGTGAAGAACCCATTTCAAAATTTTAGAAGTTTGGCTTAGCTCGAAAACCCATTCCGCTCCCGTGAAGTGAAGAACCCATTACCGTCGGTGGTGAAGCGGCGTGAAGTGTTACCACCGAATCATTTCGAGGTAATTTCTAATTTCCTTACGAAAACAACGAATTGTTTCAATATATACATATTAATCGTTGTTTCCGCCTTCTCCCGGTCGAATAATTATGTATTAACTCAATTTTCTAATAATTAGGTTTTGCTTATTCGAATCGAAGAAAGTGAGAATATTTGGTTGCTTATTCGAATCGAGCGAGAATATTTGGTATGTTTTATGTTTTCGGCATATTATTTGGAATAAATATAGTTATGCGATTTTTTGCGATTTTGTTTTGATATGTTAAGATGATTTTGATGATTTTGATTTTTGTAAGATTATAATAATGTTTAGGAAATATAGGAAATATTTTGTTGGTTATTGTTGGTTTTACAAGTTTCCGATAGGAAATATTTTAGATTTATATGTGAATGTTTAAATTAAATTTGAAATGATAAATGTTGGTTTTACGCAAAATTGAATTAATTTGTTGTACAATTGAACTTTCCGATCGGTGAAGGCTTCTCCCACGACCGGAGAAGCCTTCACCGATCGGAAAGTAGGTGAATTCGATCGGAAATAACGAATTGTTTCAATATATTTGTTGTCTCGATCGGAAAGTAGGTGAATTCAAAATTGAATTAATTTGTTGTACCATTGAACTTTCCGATCGGTGAAGGCTTCTCTCCGTCGATCGGAGAGAAGCCTTCACCGATCGAAAGTTCAATTGGTCGATCGAGACAACAAATTAATTAGTTATTAATATTTAGTTATTAATCAATTATTTAATTTTCTAATTATTAGTTATTAATTGAAATTATTAATTGAATTTTGTAATGATGCAGTATTAATTCAATTATTAGTTATTAATTGAAATTATTAATTGAATTTTGTATAATTAGTTGTTAATTATTAGTTATTAATTGAAATAATTATTAGTTATTAATTGAAATTATTAATTGAATTTTGTAATGATGCAGGTATTATTTTCGAAGGCAATATGTCGCATTTACCGGTATGTTTTCGTGTGAACCCTTAGTATGTTTACCTTAAATATATTTTGTAATTGAGATCGATAAATGTTGGTAGATGTGATTGAATAATATGATTGTATATGATTGAATATGAGTAGTTGAATTATGTTATTGAGATTGGATAAATGTTGGTAAATGTTATTGAATAATATGATTGTATATAATTGAATATGAATTATGTTATTGAGTATGTTAATATTGTTTATGGCTTGTATGTTTTCGAGATATCCGCTTTGGAATATGATTGAATAAATAGCTTTATGGTATATGATTGAATAATATTTCATTTATGGTTTAGAATGGTTAAATTGTATTACTTAATTATGGCGCTTTTGATAGGTGATTTGTAGTTCTAATTATTTTTATATTTGTATGATAGGATGTTTATTGATGCTAATTATATACAAATGAAATAATTATTGTAGTAGTTTGTTGGTTTGTTGACGTTGTGTAATATGTGACATTGATATAATTGTAGGTCGATCCTGTTTTCTTGAGGCCTACCACGATAAATGTGGTGGCGGATGTAAAGACTTATTATAGACCGATTATTTTAAATATATTAAGAATGTCTTGCTAGATAAGGGCGTGAAGAGTTGGTAGATATGTTTAGGGGTTGCTTTGGTCATCCGATTGATTGGACTCCGGCCTAAGTCTAGTTTTTCTTTGCACCATTTAGTCTCCCGTCCGATAGAGCCTACGATCCGGAGATGTATTTTTCATCAATGGAAGATATATATGTTTTTCGATTAAAGATTATGCCTAGTCACCGGCCCGCAATTTGGGTCATCATCATTTGATCCCACACTAGACTACGACTGAGCGACGCTGAGGTCTATAGTCTTTTTATGGGGCACACAGATTACATTACGTAATCTAGTAGATAGATTTTGTAGTAGTGATTTTAGTGATGATGTAGATCTTCGTCACTATTTACGTGTGGCCCACGTTATTACCCCTATGGGTTCGTATTTGGATACGATACGGGAAGATAATAGCTGATTGGGTTTGGGCATTGGTCGACGATCCGAGGCGTTTTGCCGATTTCCGTGGCCTACGGCTACGAGATATTGAGATATTATACGACGCAGTTGTCAACCTAATGCTCAATACCACTTTTACGGACCATCTGGGCACTATATGCTTGGTCACCGAGATCATACCGGGCTTGGGAAGTATAGTGGACGACATCAATCCCACAACAGATCCGAGAGTGTTGAGGTGGAAGTTCAAGAGTAGCTCTCACCGCAGACTTTTATCCTTTTGAGCAAGAGGTATCAATTTTATTATAATTTTAAATCATGTATGAGGTATTGTATTTATTAGAATATTAAATAACATCTTTCAATTTATTGTAGGTCGATTATCATCTCACATCCATCGAGTCGGACTCATTCGAGGTTAGCACCGCATCGGGTGTCTGCCTCACACCCCTCCACTCGGTGTGAATTTTGTTATACCGCCAAATCCTTTGAGGAGGGACGACGCCCCTCTCGTCGTGGTGTGTCTTATCCACCTCCGGTGGATGAGCCTCGGCGAGACGCCGAGTTCCGAGGAGGGCTCCACGCTTGTCGAGGATCCCGATCTTCGTGGTCTCCATCGAGCAGCCTCGAGCCTTCACCGATACCCGCCGAGGACATCGCCGGTTGGGTTCGTTGAGGTTCCGTTGTTGATGAGCCGCAGCGCCATATGTGGATAGCCGTCCATCCGCTGAGAGACGGATACGGGAAGATGCACTGTGAGGCGGCCTTCATCGAGCGGTGGTGGTCAGCACCTGTATGCCTTAGTTCCGCCGATCGCCGCTGGATTCGTGAATCTATCCGAGAATCGTCCGGGAGGGAGGACAGAGCAAAGGCGACGATCGAGAGGTCTATCAAGACAAATTTATTCCAAAGATAAAGAAGTGGTTTGAAAACCTCTTAGAAGACTCGATGTGGTTGCACACATAGGGACGATACGGACACACACGCACTCATGTCCCACGCCATCCGACGACGACGACGAGAGGTGAAGATCGAGACCACATCACCACCCACCCGATGTCCCCGAGACGGTGGACATATTGAGCCGGTGAGGCAAAGACCGCATCGCCCAGTGATACCCTCCCGCCACTCTCACTGCATCCATGGTACCGATCCTGAACTACATCTCATCATTCCATGATGGACTGACCTATTTAGTGATCGGCGACGCCAGACGCCGTGAGGCGTACTTTCGAGCCTGTCAAGAGCAGCTGGAGGAACAGTAACTATTAAGTCTCATATTTGGCGCTTTATAATATTTCATTATATTTGTTATGTTTTTCATTTTCTAAATTAAATGTTTGTAGTTCGGGATCCGGAGAGTGAACGGCACGAGACCTTCTACCGTAATGAGGTCACCATACGTGAATAGCCCGATGCCACGCCCATTATCCGATGATATATTGATAAATTAGCGCTTTTCTTGAACACAAATAAGGCAATGGTGGTTGTTCGGGTACCGATCGACAAGTCCGTGTTGCATTTTTCGTGAATATCGAAATGCCGTAGAGGCGCTTTGATGTTCGGCACGCTTTTATACAATATGCTTCGCTTTTTAAGTACATCTACTTATATCGATATGTATCCCTAAAATAATTTTGCGGTGGTCGATCTATTCATGGTGTATTTGAGGATGAGACTCGATGCCGGATCGACGTATTGGATGGGGTGGATTATCAAAACACAATCATCCTCGATACTAGTTTTTCGTAAGTCTTTAATACAATCAATATATAGTATATATGTGTAGTATCTCTAATTACTTAATTTTCAATGTTGAATAGATGTTTTGCAAAATTCATGGTCCGAGGTACACGCAATGCTTTCGCCCCACATTCAAGACCGCGTGAGGCACCATTGATCATGACCCGAGAGCATTGCTTCATGGCACCACCACCGCATTGGATAGCGATTGTCCTCGGCATGGCGGGTTATACATCATGGTTACGTGCACGCAGTAACCTTATTTAATACAATAAATATTAATTTATCTAAATGGTTACGTGTCCTTGTTTATTTTATCTAAATATTAATTTTATAGATCATTATCCTTGCGTCATCGAGCGCGCTTCGTGATAGTACGCGTGGATATGCACTCGGTCATTCGTCTTTGTTTGACTCGCGTATTTGGAGGATGGACCAGATCAAGTGGATGCGAGGATGATGGACTTTGTGTGCTGACTAGATTATTGCGGCCGCTTTCTTCTCTTCACTAGATGGTTCGAGGCTAACTCCCACCGATACCACCATGGAATAATGATGCGTTATTACACGAGTCGCTCTTCGTAGGTATTCACTGTGAAGACGATTTCGTTGATGGTCCATTTGCGTGCATGACTGTGGAACGCCTTATTTCGGTTCACCGAGCATCGAATAGGGTATGTCTAATGTTGTAGCATATAGACATAAAGTAGGTGGAAATATATATGAGATATGTGATCCATATAAAAGTTCGAGAGGAAGAGGAAGAGGAAGAGGTAGAAATTAGCATGCATCGGTATATTGGTATGTATTTGTATATTGGTATGTATTGGTATATTGGATGCAAATGGATGTTCATATTATTTATCGAATATTTGATTATACGATAGTTATTAATCCTCGTGACAACAACTTAGTATTTAACTCGAAGCTAAGATCGTTGAATGAATTTGTGTGCTGTTTTTGAAGAATCATAGCTCAATGAAATAAGTATTACATAACTGTAAAATGAAATGACGTTATTCGAACAAACAAACAAACTCGTGAAGATCAAAGTTTTTCACCACTATTCAAACAAACAAACAAACTTCATCGCTCAAACTTCTTCTTTTTCTTTTTTTGATAAAAGATTAATGTTTTAGTTAGTGAGATATATATGTGTTACGACGGATTGTTGATGTTTAGCGACGGATTTTTTCGTCATTGTCGCATGTTTTTTGTAGTGTCAATTCATTACATGAATGTTTTCTTCGCATGATTAAGTTAAAATAATAATAATGTTAATAATATCTTTACATGAATGTTTTCTTTCATTACAATGTCACTGCCTCGGATAAGTAAGGACACTTCCGACGCTGCATGAGATTCATTACCACACAAGCTACATGTCCGTAGTGCACCACTTCTACTACGATCCCACTTCATTTGGATGACGATATCGACCCACTTTCGGCGCCCACTGACGGACTCTATTAGGAGGCATAACCGTAATTCCAAAGAATATCGGAGGAACAAATTCAACTAGACGTGGTGAACAGATTGATCCGACACGAGTATGCTTGGCTAGCTTTGCGAATGGTAGTACTCCCCACATAGTTAGATATATGGTGACCTTTATGACTAAAAAATTTATATAATCAATTATATGTAAGTGAAATCAATTTGATCAAAAAATTAACATAATTAAACTTAAATTGCATACCATATAGTCGCAATGAAGATGAGAACACGGTATCATATCCATGTCCCACTCCAAACACGCACACGATTGCGTATTGAGATCGACTCGAATGTTTTGCTTCCGTGCTTGACTTTGAAAGTGGAGTCCGATGAGGCACTACATCGTATCTGCGTGATAGTTCCATCGATACCATCATCTTCGCGTTGCTTGGGTCAATTCAGCCGCGCACTTTTGCCGCTTCATGTCTCTCATCGAACCATTTTTCAGAATGTGACGGATCGCCTCAATCATTGAGCAAATTGGCAATCGCCTAGCCCACAATATTCGAGAATTGAATGATTCGGCAATGTTCGATGTCATAAAACCGTAGCGCCTAACGGGCACCGTGATCTAGCCCACTGCACTCCAATCTCCACCAACTTGGTGTATGCGCCACTACCATCGGCCTTCACGAGACTTTAACATAGCCATCGCTTTTTCAAAGTGTGTATCTTGCACGCATAAGCGGCTTTCAAATAACTTTATGGATGGTTGCCCAAACGGGTGATTTTTTCAACAGATGGTAGTAGCATAATCCGTGTGTTGCATCGTGGTAGACACACTGACGCGCTCATTATAATCGACATGGGCATCTCAAACAATCAACATCTCGGATTTGATCCATAAGCAGACTTGTAGTCGAGACGAAACCAAGTCCATGAGACATCATTCTCGATCGGACCAATTCCATAAGCTAATGGAAAAACTTGCTCGTTGTCGCCCTTTGTCACGACAACGAATAATATGCCTTTATTGCGGCCCTTCGCGCGCACTGTCGACTACAATCACGGCCTGAGGCACAATGTGTACGCCAATCTGCATGAACCGAGGGCTTACAAAGAGGTGATTTTAACCGACCATCCGATCCAATATCCAAGTCACCATCGAACCGGATTGCTCATCCGTAACATATGCGATAACTCGGTAGTAGCTGAAATAATTCTTCATGTCCACCGATATCATCTCGATCGCCCTATTACGGCTCGATTGCTACATCAGATGTAACGGTACACCGTACTCGCCGCAAATCAGCCATAATGGACCTCGGCTTTAGCACTTCACCGTCTTCGCGTATTTTTCGTGATATGTATGCTGCAATTACACGGCATTAACCTTCCTTACTCCGATATTCACTAGGTTCGTGCGCAAGTATGTATAGCATCAAACTTAGGACAAACCAAAATCCACCTTGCTGCGATGCACGTAGTAGAAAAGGACACCGATTATGATATCGACATTTGAATGTAATCCTCGAATTATCGGATCGAGGAATAACAAATTCTACTCGACGCTCCAAATGCCATAGCCCCACGGATATCTTCGCTCACCCTGTCGTCAAGACGGAACCTTCGTCACTCATCGGGTTCGGAACCGAGTCCGAGGACGAGCAAAGAGATTAATCAAGCATCATCGAATAACGAGGACTAGCCATTGCTCATCTCCTCAACTTCTTCCGGCTCTAGGCCTCCCACGTGCTCTTGCGTGTTACTCGCATAATCGTAGATAAAGCTTCCCGAATCCACCCTCTCGACGGATCCATGCGCCAAACTCTACAAACGAGCCATAGCTCACCAAAGCATCGCGATCTTCTTCCTCTTCATCCGACTGCTTCATCTTCTTCTTCTTCAACGTAGTCGCCGTCATCGCCGTCCTCAACAAGTGTATCACCGTTGTGGTTGCGAGATATGTTGGGAAATGAAATTCGGATGGATCCATGTGTTGCGGCATATATTGAGACGTATCGAAGATCAAACCAATCGATGATGTAAATTGTTGTGTCAACGACGATCGAACGATATGTTTTGGGAAGTGTAGTCATATGTTGACGAGGATGGTATCTCAAACGAAGGTCTATATAGTTCTTGCCCGATTGGGATGTGTCGGCATCGTGAGTCACATAGACCTCGCTGGGCATCATGAGCCAATCGAAAAGTTGATCATCATTACTCAAAAGTAATTTGATAATTCTACCACCCGAGATCTCGATAGATAATGCAGTTGGTAGGTTGTACTCAACGAATTTCCCAACATAATTTCATTAATCATCTCTATGAACTCCCGTAAAATTACATCGTCTATTCGAACAAAGGCATTTGGATCGACACCGCCAATGTAACATAAAGAAAGATCCCATCGCCTCCATATCGAACAATAATGCTCTTCCATCCCGACATCTATAACAAATACAAGATTACATTAATGTAAATATACGCCTTAACATGATTTTCTAATGTCTTAATGTTTACACTAAAATTATCGCTACAATAAGAAAAAATAGCAATCTAATCTAAGTCTAATTAAACTAATTATGCCAGCAATTATCTAAACGAATTATCCAATAATTATAAATTGCAGAAACAATCGAATTATCTAAACAAAATAATAATAAATCTAAAGATATTTGCTCGAATTTAAACAAAATAATAAATTACTCGAATTATCTAACAAAATAATTCTAAAGATAGTATTATAAATTGCTCGAATTATCTAACATAATAATAAATCTAAAGATAGGAATAATAAACAAAATAAACAAAATAATAATAACAAATCTAAATAAAACTAAAGATAGTATTATAAATTGCTCGAATTATCTAAACAAAATAAATCTAAAAAATTTAACAATAATAAATCTAAATAAAACTAACAATAATAAATCTAATATCATAAACAACAATAATTGGAAGATTATCCTAATTGATTTCATTTAAAATTAATTGATTTCATTTAAAATTAAAACAACAACAATAATTCAAGATTATCCTAATAAATCTAAAATTATCCTAACAATAATTCAAGATTATCCTAATAAATCTAAAATTATCCTAATTGATTTAATTTAAAATTAATTTCTAAAACAAAAATCTCTCCCGGTCGAATAGTTTTATGTCTCCGTCGATATTTCCTTGTTTCCGATCGAGCGGAGACATCAATTAATAATTAGTATTAAATTCATTTGATAATTAGAAGATTCCGTTCGAAAATAAGCTCTCTCCATTGAAAATAGTTCTCTCCGATCGACAATTCGAAGATTTCTCGACACCAAGATTCCTCGACCGAATCGATTAATTTGATAATTTCCGTGGACCAATTTTATGTTTTCTAATGAATAATTAATTTAATTATGTTTACAATCAATAAAAATTAAATTACATTAAAATCCCTCTCCGGTCGACCAATTCTTGATTCCTACGACCGAATCAAGGAATCGGTCGTATCGGAGAGGGATTTTAATGTAATTTAATTTTTAATTCATTTATGATTTTTAAAACCCATAAAATCATTTATTTATCTATTTTTCATATAATTCCTTTAATTCATCGATTGGAGAGGATTCCTTTAATTCATTTATTTTTTCATATAAAAAGCCATAAAATCGTATAAAACATCTAATTTAATCTAAACTAATTATATGCTATATAATTATAAATAATTATCTAAACGAATTATATCGAATTATATATACTAATAATGCAATAAAATCCAAACACTAAACAAATTATCCAATTAATTTAATTATCTAAATTATATATACGAATTATGCAATAAATTCAAAACACTAAATGAATTATCCAATTAATTTAATTATCTAAACGCAATAATTTATCCATACCAATAAACAATAATAAATCTAAACAAAACAACAATAATAAATCTAAACACAAATTAATATCATAAACAACAATAAATTCAAAACACGTAGAAAATAAATAAAAATTCAATAACTTACTTGTTGAGACATAGCTATCGGGTTGTGGATCGAAATGAAGAACTAAAATTAGGAGCAAGAGCAATAGCAATGTAATGAAGAACGAAAATTAGGAGCAAGAGCAATAGAATTTGTTGGATTTGTATTTGTTACTATCGAATTGTATAAATAGGAGAGAATTGGTTCAATTATTGGTTTACTTTTCGCATTTATTTGTCTTCTTCAATTTTTCTCGCAATTATTTGTCTTCTTCAATTTTTCTCGCAATTTTAGTTTGTAATTTATTTGTCTTCTTCAATTTTTCTCGCAATTTTAGCCGTAGCTTTTACTTTTCGTAGTACTATTTTGTACACTATTAATTAATACGGTAAATATGAAGGATAATTTCAATATTAAATATTTCAAAATTCATAAGTTGTGTTATAATTTCAAGATTTCAATATTTTACAAAATTTCCATAGATTATTTTAAATATTAATTTAAATATCATACATTCAATTTAAATTAATTAGCCTTGTTTCCGATCGAAAATCGTTGATTCCTACGACCTTTGATGTTACCGTCGATCGGAGACATGAATTAATAATTAGTATTAATTTCATTTCATAATTCATCTCTCCACGACCAATTTCAACATGAATTAATACTAATTATTAATTCTTTGATGTTTCCGATCCAATTAATTAAAATTGTATTAAAAATCCTCTCAATGACCTATTCAAAATTTGAATTTTAATTAAATCCTCTCTCCGGTCGATTTTTAATTAATTCCTCTCCGGTCGAGATGCATCCAGTCGACCTATTCAAAATTTGAATGTTTAATTAAATCCTCTCTCCGGTCGATTTTTAATTAAATCCTCTCTCCGGTCGAGATACATGATTTAATAATTTAATGCTTTTAACATAATTTAATGATTTAATGATATCATTCATATATAAAGTAATTTAAAATAATAATAATATCCAATACATCAAAAATAATTTCCCAATCATTTATTGATTTGTTATGTTTTCTGAGTCGATGTTATGTCATTTCCCGACCAAACCCATGTAAACTCACTAGAAATATATATTAAAAAATATAAATGGGTATGTTGTGTATTGATTTTGTAAAATGGGCATGACTTGTACACACTTTTAGAAATGTGTGTAGTTTGATATATTTCCCTTAATTAAATGTATACATGGGTTTCATCCATGTAGATTTTGTTGTTTGCGCACACAGACATGTATATTATTGTAATTTGTATTTTATTTTGTTCTTCTCTATTTTTATTCCTTTATTTAAAGTTTCAACACGCTGATTAAAAAAAAAACTGCATTCAGTTGGTGTGAGGCGACACGTCATTCCTCGTCTCAGAAAATGAAAGTTTTCTCCGAAAACTTTCTACATTCCAGTCCTATAAAAATAGGAAAAGTTAAATCACATGATAAAAATTAAAAAATCTTTATATAATGCTCATAAAAAACAATCCTAAAAAAATAAAACTCGCAGGCTACAATTTCGACACGCTATATTCTTAACTTGAAAAGGAAAAAGTGTGGTTGCATTTTCAAGTTTCGGGATTGGAGGAGTTTGTTTTAACATTGCGAGAGAGAGAGAGAAAGAGAGAAAGTGGAGGCCACCGAAAAGCATATATACGACAGCTTATCGTGAAAGCAAGAAAATTTAACCAGTTTGATTAGACTACCCAACCATACACATCAATATATATTACTCCTTCCCACATATAGTCTTGAGATGGTCTCCTGTGCGCGCGCGCAAAGTGAGACCATCCCTTAATTAATTAATTTTAATTAACTAATTAATTAATTTAATCTTAATTAATTAATTCTAATTAATTAATTTTAATTAAAATTAATTAGTTTAATAAAATTTAATTGTAAATTAATAAATAATAATTTTGAATTAATATATTTTAATTTTTAATTAGTAAATTCTAATTATAAAATAATAAACTCTAATCATGAATTAATAAATCCTAATTTTGAATTAATAAACCTTAATTGAAAATAATAAACCCTAATTTTGAATAATAAACCCTAATTATGAATTAATAAACCCTAACTTTGAATTAATAAATCCTAATTTTGAATTAATAAACCCTAATTGAAAATAATAAACCCTAATTTTGAATAATAAACCCTAATTATGAATTAATAAACCCTAATTATGAATTAATAAACCCTAATTGAAATATAAACCCTAATTTTGAATAATAAACCCTAATTAGAAATAATAAACCATAATTTTAAATTAATAAACTTTAATTATAAATTAATAAACCCTAATCATGAATTAATAAACAAAATATAAAATAATAAAATAATACACTAAAACAATGAATAAAAGCAATAAAATAAAATTATATTTATAAACTTAACATTTCACACGCCAAGACCGTAGCGCCATATACAAGTGTTTGTCTATAGTCTTAGATTTTATCGATACGAGATTTAATAAATATAACGAGTACAGAATGAGACTCGCATAATAAAATATATTATGTGAATAAAAATATGGATAATGAGTGATTTTTTTGTATAAATTGATTGAATGTGGATAAAAGTGTTTATTTTTTGGTGGAGTTCATATCTATAAAAAAAATAAACTAAATTTATGGATGTATCGAAATGAAACTAAATGAATAAATATGATAGGAGGAGGAATTACATAATATGGTTCATGTATCTATTTCTATGAGTCCCATGCCTTTTGGAGTGCAATTAAATGGGAGAGAGTTAACCAATCTAAAAGCTTCGAATTGCTTACTGGCATATTTTATTTTAATTTTTCAAATTTAATTGATATAATATTATATTATATATATTAGCATGTGTGTCATAATAACATTACAATGGTATGCATTTATTAAATAAAATTCCACCCCACACGCGCTAGGGGAATGTGCGACTTTTATGAATCCAAGTGAATTCAATTTTCTTAGTTTGGGTTTAAGAAAACTATTTACAAAAATGATAGTGTGATGTATGGAATATATGACAAAGGTGGAGTATTTCTATTGATCGGTCATATAGGCCCGAGTTGGACATCCAATTGCTTCGATTTGAATTAACGGAGAATGCCTTATGTATATATCAAAAAGATGGCCAATCAAACATATTTTATTTCTCGATTCAATAGAAGCTCAAAGAGGTGAATAGAGTCATCCCAAAAAATAACGAGAGATATGGAAAAAGCAAGTCCGATTATGCCTATTCCTAATCCTAAATGGAATGGAATGACGTGAGTTGTCCCGTAATAAAACCAATTGTTGTTGATACCTTCTTCTCGGTTCCTTCTTCCATAACCTGAGCTCGGAGAATGAAGAGATAAGAGGGCCCTATAGAATAGATCCAATAGTTCTTGCGAAATTTTGAGGTAGGACATTATTTTTCTCAAGACACTGAGATAATTGAATGAATAGACCTAATTCTTTAAAGATCGACACAGACATATTCTCTTTTAGATTTTACTATGCATTTAGAGTCCTAATTGTGTTTGCAACACAAATTTCAAATTTCTCAATAAACACCAAAAATATGTATAAGATAGTATAGTCAACACCACTTACACTACAAGTGTTGGCATAACGCATAACACGAGAAATACGAGTAATGATATAATTATGAATTCAAGCGATATAATACACAAAAAACAGTAGCACTAAAATATTCACCAGTTACAAGTATATCATTCATAAAGCTACGCTGGCATACATGAATAAAATGGGTATATTAACTTAAGAAAGGTCATATAATAATTACTATCTAGTATATAAAAGAGGAATCGAATGAAATGAATATGATTAAAGATTAAAGAAATACACTAAATGTTGCTTTTGTGGTCTAGAGTAGAGAAGGGATCACTTTCCCATTTCTCTTTTTAAGATGGAAAATCTAAAGTCAACCTCACCTCATCATTTGGTCTTGGTTAATCTACTAGTCTCACTCAACTTCACTTCCTCTTTATTTTCCTTTTCCTCTCCCTCAATGTCATCACCTTTCTAGCTATATAACCGCCATATTTTCTCCCCCATCAGAAAATGCCACCCGTGCGAATGCAAGCATCCATGAAGGTTCACCAGTTCGCACGTGGGTTCCGGGAGCAGGAGCCCCTCCCTCACCCTCGGCTGCAAGCGCCTCCGCCCCCTCGCCCCCCCCCGCCGCCGCCTTCAATCTCAAGAGCTTCATCAGACCAGAAAGTGGTCCTAGGAAACATGAATCCTCGGATTATCAGGAAAAAGAATCAACTCAGGTGAAATATCCATAGAAATCTCTTATTATTTATTTTCAACAGCCAGAAGGGATATACTTATATATATTAAATGCTGCTGCCACCACACCTGCTTGAATTTAGCCGTGTGATGTCATTTAAAATGGTATGGAAGCTAGATTTCCAACTCAGAAAGTGCATTTCTGCCACCAGACTGCATTAATGCAAATTTCACTGTTGCATGCAACACACACTCGAGAATTTCTCGCCTTACAGTGCGGGAGAAAAAAATGCAAACAGTTGGCGCATTAGGCTGCCTGCTTCACTCAATCATAAATTTGCATGTAATATATATTGCGTCTATCCCTTTCACACAGTGTTTCCAGCTACGCGCCAGAAATATTTTTTTCTTCTATAGCGGCCCCTCATAGTTTGAAAACAAGACGCCGAAAAAAAAAAGGTTGAATTTTGGAGTAATGGGTCCTGTTTGGATGCAGGTGGAAGCGCCGCCGGCCGGTGGGATGAGATGGAATCCGACGCAGGAACAGATCGGAATACTCGAGATGCTGTACCAAGGCGGCACGCGAACCCCCAATGCCCAGCAAATCGAGCAGATCACCGCGCAGCTAGCCAAGTATGGAAAGATCGAAGGGAAAAACGTGTTTTACTGGTTCCAAAACCATAAGGCGCGAGAGAGGCAGAAGCAGAAGCGCGGTCTAAGCTCCCGACAGCCACCGCCTTCTCCGTTTGCGACAGTAATTATACATATTTTAATCATTTTTGTGTCCATATACAGGGTTAATACAAGTTTATTACCTTAAAATTTGGAGTTTTTTATTATTATTTATTATCTCAATTTTAATTTGTTTTTTAATTAGTCTATAAATTTATTTAATTTTGTTCTAAATAAAAATATCCTACTAGGCTCACCTGATTAAACATGCTTTCCGTAGTTTATATATCTTGTTTCTTTTTTAAGCTAAAATTAAGGTGAAGAAATTTAACTTCATGTAGGGAGAGGAGTTGGATTGTGGCGCTCAGAAAAGGAACTGCAGATCGTGGGCGTTTGATCAAGTAGATTACAGATATTGTACAGAGGAAGACGAAGGCGGAGGCGGAGGAGATAGAACCCTCAAGTTATTCCCTTTGCACCCTGAAGGAAGATCTTGAGGAATTAATAATTAATTGAATTATTGTTTAGCTTTAGTTATGGTCATTTGTAGTCTGCTTTTGATTAGTCTGCAGCTGCCAGTCCAACCTTTATTCTGTGGTTGCTTTCCTTTTTTCTTGCTTTGGAGAAGGGAGGAAGACAATTAGTTGTTGTATGGGGAAACTTCCTGATGCATTCTGGTCAATTTCAGTTACATCATCTGTGAAAGGGTCTGAATGCAAATTGTTTTTATTTGGCTATTTAGAAGCTTTATTTTTACTAGAAATATTTGCTTTTAGATTGGAAATGGTTAAGGATGAAAATGGTAGGACATTGAAGTGCATGCACATCTACAAGTTTTACTTTCATAGACAATTTTGGTGTAAGTATGTGTGTTTGTGTGTGTGTCTGTTTTTTCTTTGAAGTCACACAAAAATTTGGTTTTGCAAAGTTATTATGTTTATAAATACTACTCCCTCCGTCCCAATAATGATAACTCCTTTCTTTTTTGCATATAGATTAAGAAGAATTGTGTTTTATATGTAAAGTAGTTGGTAGCACAAAATTCGAGGTATTTTTAAGTGTAAAAAGTGTTTTATTTTTTGGAAACGGACCAATTTAATGGGACAGCCCAAAAAGGAAAACGTGTCAATAATAATGAGACGTAGGGAGTATGATTTATGAGGTAGGTTTGTGGGGCCAGGTCAGATGTGTAACTGATGGAGACGAGACAATTTGGAGGGAAGGAGTTTGAAAAACTATTGATAAGTATTCGTTGGTGTATGTGGAAGTATATATTTGGCTTTTTGCACACATATTATATATGTTTTCAGAGTAGTAGAGACAGTGTCATGCAAATCAGCAAATCATTTCTTTCTTCTATTGGGACTTGAGTTACGTACCAAAGAATAAAATATACTATGACAACTTATAACACTAATTGGTGAAAAAGAATACCTTTTTTAAGCATTACACTTTTTAATAGTAAAGCTTTATTTCTTCATGTGTGTGCTATTTCTAGCTGATTTTCTAAGCTATGATTCTCAAATACTTATTTTTTTAAAAATGCACATTTTTGTTTCGCCTAGGACCCCCAAAATATCAGGGCTGGCCTTGGTCCTCTCCCCACGCCGTTGTTGTCGCCTGCTTCTCCGGCAGGTAATATATTTAGGTAGCTATTTGCTTGTTTAAATCTTTCGAAGGCCTTAATATTAAAAGGTATAGATGCAGTCCATTTTTTGAAAACGATGATTCTTCTCCAATGCTGCACTCTTAACAATTTTTTAATTGAAAGAGTATCTTGTCATTATCAGAAAGCTATGCGTGCACTGACCTTCGAACATTCTCGTGCTATCTAGTTCAGTTCTTACACACCTCCAGAAACTAGAAAGGTTATACTAGAATTTATGTTGTGAAAATGGCTTGCTTGACACTCATCACTGGTCGGTTTTACTGAGCATCAATATTGTCGAACATGAGTTCATTCATAAGAATCTTGTTTTGCACTGCCTGATGGAATCTTTTCAGCTTTCTTCTCTTCTGCTCTATATGCCTCTTTTTTCTTGTGTCTTCTGTGTATACATGTTTCCACATAATTAATTGAATCTTGTTTTGCACTGCCTGATGTTATCCTATCATTCGATCTGACAGCTGCAAGAGCTTGCTTCGTCTATGTTGGGCCTTTGACAGCGTCTACTTTAGTTGTGCCAAAATATGAAATTAGTTCCATCAGTAATTATTGTGTCAATGTGGTGTGTCGAACTGGCTAGCGATTGATTCTCACATCTAGATTGAGATGGCTAACTCCACTGCTGTTTTATTTATTTTTCTTCATTATTGTATCTATATATCTATGTTGGTATTCTTGTTAGAGCTCTGTTTATTCGTTGCTGTATGTACTTTCTAATGAACTTTCTTTTACAGAATTTGGACAAAACGATTGATAACAAGCACTACACGACACATTCTCTAGCTTTGGAAACATCCTTTCTTGCAAGATAGCCGCAGATGCTTGATCACTAAATTCCTAATAATAAAATATCACAACTAAATTGTGTCTATTGTAGTCAGTTAGCTAGCAGAATATCATATCTACAATGACTGAAAATACGAAAATACAACAAATAATAGACACAGACACTTCACAATTACCAGACAAAAACAATGATGTAAAGAATTTTGATAAAAACTAAGAAAATAAATAACAAGAGCAAAGCAAAACAGATCTGAAAAAGATACCAAGATAAAAGACTGATTTTATGGAATGTATTAATTTAACAGAAAATCACACAATTAATCTATAACCCTATTAATCAATTTTAAGTCAATTCAAATGAAGAATCACACAAATAACCACAGTCTCCCTCATGGGCAACCCGTGACAATATATTAATATGAGTTTTATCTCCACTAGGTCTAAAAAATATCTAAAAACTCCCAAAAGTTCAATAAGATTTATTCTCCTACAATTAATTCTAAAACCATCAAATCTTTAGATTAATCGTATTATTAATTCCTGAGTTCGATTACTCAATTAAAATTGCTAAGTATTTAATAAGTAACTAGCATACATCAATAATGGCCAATTATTTAAGTAAAAAAATAACATCAGAAATCATAAATCATAAATTTACAAGTAAATAGGCTCAACGGATCAATTATATAAAATTCTACTAAATTATAGAAATCCTAGAATTTGATAAAAAAAATTAGCTACTCATGACGATAATTAAATAAGAAGAAATAAAGAAAAACGTAAATAAAATAAATAATAAAAATATGTGTAGGAATTCTACAATGAAGAATTTGAAGTTGAATCTTGAATAATTAAATCTTTAGTCTTACAGGAAACTCTAAAATAAAGTAAAACTCTAAGAAATATGAAAAATGATGAAGATATAATATTAAGAGGTGTATTTATAGGTGGAGAATGCTTCTTGAATCCTAAAAGAAATATAAATCTTGAATTGGCTAAAATATAAGAAAATTAGGTAAAACTCGTGCAAAAATGGATATGGGCGTGTTTGGACTGTGGTCACCGCCACTTGTGACCGAGCCGATTGCAGCCAATACATTGAAAATAGGCTCTAAGATGCGGCCACAGCATTGGTCGCTTCTGCTGTCTTCGTTGGCCGCGAAAAACGGCCGATTTTGGCATCGCAGCCGTAGCATAGTCTGCCGGGCGAGCATGCGACTTTTTGGTTTCGACTCGTTCTCTTTGTTCCGGATTCCGATTTGCGAACCATTTGCACCTACGGATCTTTAGAGAGACATACTTCAATCCTACTACCTTTTGCATTCCCAGTTGCTTCTTCATTTTCCTACCGAAAAGGCAAAATATGCCAACGACTATCAATTCTTCAAAATAAATCAAACTAAACAAATATTCTTCACAAACATGATTTCTAACCTCAAATAAGATACAAATATGCATTATAAACTTTTATAAGTGTGTATAGCATATGAGATTGGGAATGAAAGTCAATTTTATTCAAAGAAAAGAGCACCTATATATACATGTGAATAACCTTAATCCTAATAGGATTCTAACCCTAATCTTAATATAATTCTAATATGCATCTACCATATATAATATATTTACATATATAACATTCCCTCAAGTGGAGCATAGAGTTAATCATGCCCACATTGTTACAAAGATAATCAATCCTAACCCAAAATAAACCGTAATCGAAAACCTTAAATTTCAACGAAATCTCAAACATAATTCAAATCGATCCAAACCGAATCCAACACCAATTAGATGCGCAGACCCAAACAGTATCTAGATAACTCACAAATGTCCGACCTAAACCGAATCTCACACCAATCGATGTTGACCCAAACAGTATCCGGACAACTCACAAATGTCTCACCCAAATGAATCTCACACCAATCGATGTTGACCCAAAGAGGTATCCAAACAACTCACAAATGTCTCGACCCAAATGAATCCCACACCAATCGGATGTTGACCCAAACAGTATCCAACTCACAAACGTTGAGATGAGCAAACCACAACAAACCAAATTGAATTCCATTAACAAACGTGCTCACGAGCACCAAACATCAAATCTAACAACGGACGATCTCGCATCGCACCGTGAATCGACCCAAACAAGTACTCAAACGGACACATGACGTCGATGCGAGTCGAACAGATCACCGGGAGCTAATTCCGACCACGGACGCGACCATGCGTCGATTTAAAAACTGCACCGCATGTAAACATCGTTCACACGCTCACTAGAACATCGCTCACTAGAACACCGCTCACTAGAACACTTGCACATGGGGGCCCACACGTGCCGGCTCGACGACCGAACTTCCGGCGAAGGTTCGTTGGACGGTGGCACACCTCCTGTGCGGGAGGTGTCAACCGTGAAGCTCCGAACTCAAATGGGTGGTTTTTTCCTTTTTCACCCAAAACCCTAATTTTCAAATTTGAAACCCTAATTTCAAAAAATTTGAAATTCCAAACCCTAGATCTGGAACGTAGCTCTAATACCATGTTATAAGTGTGTATAGCATATGAGATGGGGAATGAAAGTCAATTTTATTCAAAGAAAAGAGCCCCTATATATACATGTGAATAACCCTAATCCTAATAGGATTCTAACCCTAATCCTAATAGGATTCTAATATGCATCTACCATATATAATATATTTACATATATAACATAAACCATTGAAAATCCATATTTATCAATGCTAATGGCCACCTTAGGCTATGGTTCTTGTGCAATTTGAGACAGAAGAAGCTGCACAAAATGCTAAAGATAAGTTAAATGATATGCTCATGAAGGATAAGCAAGTGTATGTTGAGCATTTCCTCCGTAAGCAACAGAGGGATACTACACAGGGCAATGCTAAGTTCAACAATGTGTATGAGAAAAATCTAGCCGAATCTACAACAGATGATGATCTAAAATCTATTTTTGGCGAATATGGGACAATAACTAGTGCTGTAGTGATGAGGGATGCTGATGGAAAGTCAAAATGGTTTGAAGCTTTAAATGGAAAGAAATTTGATGACAAGGAATTGTATGTTGGGAAAGCACAGAAGAAGTCAGGGAAACTATTTACAAATTTCCAAGAGTTAATATATATGTTAAAAACTTCGATGATAGTATTGTAACTGAGAGAACTGTTTTCAGGGTTTGGCATCATCACCTCTTGCAAGGTACTATTCATTCGTTATTTATAGAATATTTTGACTAGCAAATATCACTTTTTCTTCACTCTGTGATACCTATTTTCTCCAATTCTACTGATGTGATAATGTTTTGGATTACAGGTTATGCAAGATCCCAAGCAGAGGATCTGGATTTGTTGCCTTTTCAACTCCGGAAGAAGCTTCCAGAGCTGTGAGCTTACGCCCTAATGATCACTTTTTAGATGATATCTCATTAAGTAGTGCCTGAACTAATCATGTTATTTGTTTATCATTTTTAGCTTTCTGAAATGATTGGGCAAATGGTAATTAGTAAGCCTCTTTATGTTGCATTGGTACAGCGCAAGGAAGAGAGGAGAGCCAAGTTGCAGGTACATGCTATTTTAGAACAATCTTTCTCTTGTCTACCGATTAAAGTTGATACATGCCTTCATGAGGATTATAAGACACTTTTTTTTTCTTCTTTCCGGGTGCTTATTTGATTGGACTATATCATTTCCAGTACACACGTGCATGTTAATGTTTGTTACGGATGCATTACACCTTTTTTTTTTTAGTTGGGGGAGGGGGGATTGGGATTTGTACCCGGGCCGGTGATCTCACCTTTGCAGAGGGGAGGAACAACACTAAGCTACAAGGCTTGTGGTGATTGTGGATTACACTTGAACACCTGACTGTTTAGAAATGAGAGTAAAATTCTCTGTTTGTTGACAGTTGTTTCGACCAGTATTCTCGTCACATGCAACAGGATATTTGTTGTGTGCCTGTGTCTGTGTCTGCAGCTATTTTTCAATTACTTGCTTAGTTCTAGTTTGCGAATACTGAAATTGCTTCTTGTTGTTTGCACATGTTTCATATCATCTCATATATTTATTTGCTTCTTCATTTGGTTGAGTCGCCTGATGCTTTGAAATCAAAGGTTTCCGAGGCAACGGATGTCCTGAGGAATATTGAGTAGGCTGGCAGCCCCGCCGACCAAGACAGCCTTGTATCTTGAAAGTGATGTGGACATGGTCCTGCCTATCTGGAACAACTTTCTGCTAGTGAGGGTAGTATTATCTAGGATTTTTCAGTTTAGATATTTAGTGTTGCTTTCAAATTCCTATTTTTGACTGTTTCTTAAATTCGTTGGTTTCGGAAGTTAATTGGTTTGCGTTAGCAGTTCGTTGTGTTTGCAGGGCGATGAAGTCCAATTATTTTTGGTGGTTATCACGTTGTTTTATTAACATGTTTTCTACAAAACTTCTTTTGTCTATATTTACTATTGCTAAGAAGTTTGCCTCAATTGTTTAAGGACAGGATTGGTCCTGACAAAAAAGAGGCAGATAATGAAACAATAAAAATAGATCCTTTATCTACAATTTATCTATAATTATAAAGACACATTATGTGTGTATAGGACATACTACATGAAATATAAATAAAAAGGAAAAGATGATAGAATATTTTTTCACTTCAAAACCATAAAATTGTGAACCCTAAAATCTACTTTAGTGTAATCCGATCTTGATCGCATACTCAAAATCAATTAAGAATATGGCAATTTACAAATTTAAAATCAGTATTCAAATTATACAAGAAGATTTACTATTGAAGTTTCGTGAAGAAATAACATATTTTTTAATTTTTTAGTTAGCGAAAACGACGGTCTTGATTGCAAAATTTAAAGCGAAATCAATTACAATTATAGCGATTTACAAATTTAGAATAAAAAGTGGACATTTATTGCAAATTCAAACTGTACAAGAAATTTCTTGAAGAAAATAGAAATTAAAGATATCACTTAAAATTATCGTATTTCTAAATTTATATATATATATATATATATATATATATATATATATATATATATATATATAAAAAATTCAAATTATACAAGAAGATTTACTATTGAAGTTTATTGAAGAAATAACATATTTTAAACATTATTATTTTAACAAAAATGAAGCACAAAAAATCATACGAAAGTGAAAGCTATAAACTATCTGATCAAAGAAATCACAATGCCAATGACCTAAAAATCAAAGAAAATTTCATGATTTTTGTATATTTAAATAAGGGTAAATAAATAATATATATAAATATAAACATATGCATCAAGGGCCCTTTTTAGGCAAAAGATTGCTTTTCACAATTTTTATATATCTAAATAATATATATCACTACAATAATACAGCCGATCAGCGACGGATTAGCGACGGCCAAAATACGGATCGTGAATCAGCGACGGAATAGAAAGGAATTATTTTAGCGACGGATCAACGACTGATCGGCGACGGAACGAGGGGAATATCTCGCGCGAACTGATAACGACGTCACTCCCATCGCTATTCCATCGTTAAATTTAACGACGGACTAATTTCGTCGTTAAAATTAACCATTTTTTATTTTTTTTATTGGATTGATACTTTAGCGACGGAATTATGTCTGTCGTTAAACTCTATCCGTCGCTGATCCGTCGTTAAATAAACGGATTTTTAATTTTTTTTTGTATTTAATTTAACGACGAAAAACAATCCGTCGTTAATATTAATTTTGATTTTATTTATTCCAAATAATATTAACGATGAATTTCCGTCAGACAATGTCGTTAAATTTAACGATCGATCGCATCCGTCGTTATATTAACTATTTTTATTTTTTAATTACAGATGTAATTTAACGATGGACACAGATCCGTCGTTAAATTTAGTCCGTCGTTAAGGTCTTGTTTCCGTCGTTAGAGGTTTTAATTATAACGACGGATTTTTCCGTCGTTAATCCGCCGCTAAAAAATTTAATATCATACGGGATTTCTTCCCCAATTTCATATCTGAGCCCTAACCCCTAACTCCTCCCCACCCCAACCCCGCCGCCTTGCCCCAATTGTCTGATCATCTCGCCGCCGCCTGCCCGTCGCCTCTGTCCGCTGACTCATGCCGCCGCCCCCCCCGATCCCACCCCCTCCCGCCACGCCGCCCCGCCGCCGCCCCCCCGCCCGCCCCCGCCCGCCCCTCCTGCCCCTCATCCCGCCGCCGTCCCCCGCCGCCGCCCATCGTCGTGTGTTATATTTCTGTTTTTTATTGATTTGTATTTCGATTTTTTTTTATTTTGTTGATATATATTTGTTAATTATGTTAATATGCTAGGATGTGTTGAGTTTATGCATGTATGTTACCGAATTTAGTGGAGTTTGTGAAAATGATGCATTAAATGTTAGTCTTGTGATTTGGGCTTGTGAAATTGATAAGCTTGGATGTGAATTGGGATGATAAATTCATCATTTCGTGAATTAACTGTACGCATATGTGGTGTTTGATAAATTCATCATTTCGTGAATATGTTTAGCTTGAATGTGAATATGTTTAGCTTGGATGTGAATTGGGATGATAAATTTATCATTTCGTGAATTAAGATGTTTTGAGTTATTAAGTGTATAATTAGGCATATGGTGATGATTTGGTGAAATTTGGATGAATAATACGATCATATACTTATAATTTGGGCAATCCTCAAATAATACGAGTTTAGGAGTTACAATGATTAAATAGATAAGAGTCTTTCTTTCCAACTAATAAATTGAGAGTTTGAATAATCTAGAAAATTAGTGAGTGAGTGTTTTATTCTTTCTTTAGTAAATAAAATTAAAAAAATAATAATGAAGAGTTCATCGATTTAGGATTCAGAAGGATATATTAGCTATTAGTACATGGGATTTAAATCCGAACAATTTGGTACTAAGAAAGATAAGTTTTTTTGGAAGACAATTTACTAAAAAAATGCGAGTTTTTCCGAAGATCGAATTTTCAATGATTTTTTATATCTTAAGAATCAAACTCGGATCTTTTGTTTCAACATTTTTTTTGTTGTACTATCAAAATTTATTATTTCAATAATACTTTATATGTCCAAAGCTTGTATTTAATTCATTTCACGAATTGTCTAAGAGGGTGTTCGTGAGCTTATAAGCTTCTTCAATCAAAACAACTTATACGTTGTTTGAAGGTTTATAAACTTATGAGTGTATAATTAGTCTATATTGTACAACTTATGTTGAATATGTTTAATTAATTATTTATAATTAGGAGCTTGAAGAATGAATGACAATCGTGAGTGGATGTATAAGAGGTTTAGTTCGGTTGGTGGATAAATATCAATTTGAGATGGACTTGAAAGTTTTATTGAATTCGCTAGTGCTCGCTTTTTATTTGCGGATGGAGAGAAAATCAAGTGTTCGTGTAAGAAGTGTAAGAATATACCTTATCAGAAAAAAGATATTGTGCGATATCACTTATCAAAATTTGGATTTGTTCCAAATTATCACACATGGATATTTCAAGGAGAGACAACCACAAGTAGGGACAATGTTGTGGATTCAGATGTTAGCCGTCAACCAAATACGTATCATACGATGGTAGTGGATGCTGCTGGTCCACAGTTCAACTTTGACGAGATCGAAGAGGAGCCAAATTCTGATGCACAAAAATTTTACGACATGTTGAATGCTACCGATAAACCTCTGTGGTCGGGTTGCTCGAATCACACACAGTTGTCATTTGTGGCTCTACTTCTGAGTTGGAAAGCAGAGAACAACATTACTGAGAAGGATTTTGATCAAATATCAGAACTGATGAAAGAATCGCATCCAGATGGAAATTGCGTGCCTGATGACTTCTACAGCACGAAGAGATTGTTGCGTGGCATGGGTTGCCCGTACACAAAATTGTTTGTTGTCCATTTAATTGCATGATTTATTGGCGCGAAGATTACGAATCGACGAGCCGCAAATTCGTAATCATCCTCGTTTCAAGAGCAATACTCGAGTTGGTGGAAGTCGACTGAAAGCACAAGTAGCATATAAAAGATGTATTATTTTCCTCTAACTCCTCGACTACAAAGATTAAATGCATCCAATGCTACAAAAAAAATATCGTTGGCATGCATCGTCGGTCGATGATGGGTCATCGTCATCCGCAGACTCAATTGCATGGAAACATTTGAACACAATTTTCCTTATTTGCATCGTAAATTGTAACGTGCGATTGGGACTCTCAACCGACGGGTTTCACCATTCGGTCAATCAGAAAGCAATATTCATCATGGCCCGTTATACTTACCCCTTATAATCTTCCCCCGTGGCTGTGTATGAAGGAGCAATACATATTTCTTACGATCTTAGTGCCCGGACCGCGTAATCCGAAGGAGAAGATTGATGTGTTCTTGCAACCATTGATAGCAGAGTTAATAGATTTATGGGATGACGGCGTTCTTACTTATGATGTATCGTTGAAGCAAAATTTTCAAATCCATGCTGCATTACTTTGGATAATTAGTGACTTCCCTGCATACTCTATGTTGTGCGGATGGAGTACAACCGAAGATTAGCTTGTCCACCGCATGGAGTATACCGATGCTTTTACTTTAGTTAAAAGTGGTAGCGATCATGGTTTGATAACCATCGTAAATTTCTAGCTCCTAATCACCCATTTCGAGGGATCAAAGAGGTTTCGAAAGAACACGGTGATTACTAACGATCCACCGTAAGCGCGATCGGAGATGAGCTCATCACTAATTATGGGTATGAGACTAGTCTCCGTAATAGAGATTGGCGATGATGAAATAAATAGCGAATATCCAAGCGCTTTGTTTGGGCGGATGAAAGAAAAGAAGTATTTTCGGATCTACCTTCTGGAGTTCTCTTTTGATTCGGCATAATTTGGATGTCATGCACATAGAAAAGAATGTGTTCGATAATGTCTTCAACACAGTCATGAATGTCCAAGGGAAGACAAAAGATACGAGCAAATCTAGAGAAGAACTTAATTTATACTTTCTGCACTGAGTTGACGATGAATGAATCAACAGGAAAATATCCAAAGGCTTCTTATACACTTGACAATCGTGAGAAAAAAGTCTTATGTGAGTGGGTAAGAGGTTTAAGATTTCCAGATGGGTACGTTTCGAACATGGGTAGATGTGTAGACATGACAAAACTGAAGATGTTTGAGATGAAGAGTAATGACTGTCATATTTTCATGTAGCGAATTCTACCGATTGCATTTCGTGAACTTCTCCCACCCAATGTTTGGAAAGCTGTAACAGAATTATCTTTATTCTTCAAAGATTTAACTTCTCGAAACATAGGGCTTGATGATCTGTGCAGACTCCAATAAAATATTCCAGTGATTTTATGCAAGCTTGAGCGCATCTTTCCCCCTAGTTTCTTCGACTCCATGGAACATCTTCCGGTTCATCTAGCTGATGAAGCCCGTATTGCGGGGCCTGTTCAATACCGATGGATGTATCCATTTGAAAGGTACTGCTCGTACATTATCACACACACACACACACACACACACACACACACACATATATATATATATATATATATATATATATATAAATTGAAGAACAACGTTCTAAATTTTGTAGATACTTATGTAAGTTGAAGAACAACGCATTTAAATAAAGCCGTGGTTGAGGTTCTATCTTCAATACTTACTTAGTAGAAGAAGCATCGACATTTTGCTCGTATTATTTTGATGATCACATAAGAACGAAGTTCAGAGATTTGCATCATGGTTAAGCGGAGATTAGGCACAAAGACTATCCAGATATGCTTCAAATCTTCAAGCAAGATGGCAGATCTTTTGGAAATATGTCAACGAGATATTTTGATAGTAGAGAATATGATGCTGCTCGTTTATACATGTTGCTCAACTGTGTTGAAGTTGCAGACATTTACATGGCGTAAGTGTCGTGTTTTTCTTAGAATTCATTGTTAATTATTATTATTATTATTGTTATTATTAACTAGGATCGTAAATATATGTTGATGTAGTTTATTCATCGACGATGTGAAAAGATCAAATCCACTGATATCTAGCTCGATATTCAAAGGTCGATTGAAGAGGCTTCCGCTTTGGTTTGAGGCATATGTGAGTGTTCGATGATTATTAGTAGGAAATATTTAATATGTACGCTTAGTCATTCTAATCGCTTTTTACTAATAATAGGTCAAAGATCATACTAACAACATTGTGAATCCGTTCATATTGTCTCTTGCCAAAGGGCCTTCAACTCTAATTAAGACGCACTTGTGGTATTATATAAATGGGTACAAATTTCACACATTAGAACATGGGTCACAAAGATCAACTATGAATAGTGGAGTGTGCATTAAAGGTGAAACTTATGGTACGCATACGCAAGAACTCGATTTTATGGTCGATTATTGGAGGTTTGTGAGTTGGAATATCTTGGGCTACCAACGAAGACCACAACATTGTTTAGATACGAGTGATTTGATCCTTCACGATTAGGGTTATCAATTCATTCCGAGTACAAGTTGGTTTCGGTAAATCATACGCGAAGATATAACAAGTTCGAACCGTTTATCCTCGTCAATCAAGTCATTCAAGTATACTATTGTGCATATCCAAGTTTAAAACAATCTATGAAAGAGTGGTGTGAAGTATACAAAATTAAAGCTTGATCTAATGTGGAAGTCTCAGATGAGAGTTCTGCATCGATAGTACCTCCCCATTTTCAAGAGGATGTATTAGGTTCGATTACTAATGTCGTTGTGGATGAGGACACGACACTAGTTCATCTTGACGGTACACTCATAGACATTGAAGAGACATCTGATGATGAGGATGATGAAGTTTAATTGTCAGAGTCAGAAGACAATCATACATTGGATGATGACGATGATGACGACGATGATGAATAGGGTTTGAATTTATTATATAGTATGCACAAGAAACGTTTTATTTTCTAGTATGCACACAAAACGTTATGATATGTATTATTTGTGAAATTTTAATACAATATTTTTTACCTTTGTTTGCAGATGTCTCATAGTGGACGAGGTGCCTCGTCATCACGTCAGAGGCACCCGGGATCATACACGCCGTCGCCCTCACATGCCAGCCTTGAAGAAGGCATGGAGGCACTATCTCACGCCCCCGCCCCGAGCGGTGAGTGCGGTGCCATCTAGAGAGGGATGAAGAAGATAGCCATTGTGAATGGGTATGTTATCTCAGATGTCTCGGTTTAAATAAATTATAACATTCGATGTCTTTATTTCCTGTAAATTGTAGCATTTTGTGTCCGAGCAATGATATAGCCAGCGTGATTACGAGTCATTCAGAAATTATGAATCACAACGGCTTCAATTGGAAATTGGTGCCTCAAGAGTTCAAGCGATCTATTTCGATGAATTCGAGGTTCGTGTTGTTTATACTGAAGTCATTTATGATTTGACCTTTGCATATTGTCATCATATATTTTTGCGTAAATATTTTTATTGGGATGATACGATGGACGATGCCATGGTCTACTCCTACTTGTGCGCAAAGGCCGCCGAACGCTATAAAGATCTTGTTCACAAGATCAAGCGGCAGAAGGACTCGCTCAACCCACCTCCATTTATCCCTGAGCGAGATTGGGATAATTGGAAGGCATATTGGGCTCGGACGGGGCGCCCAAGAGAAGCGCAAAGGCCCGCAAAGAATGTAATGTCCGAGCCAGATGGCGAGGGTACTGGGATAGTCAAGCATCGGGGTGGCTCACGCTCTGCACTCGAGTATGCGAGAAAGATTGTAAGTACTTTGAAGTTTTAGATATAGTAAATTTATTTAAGAATCGTGATACTTGTTAATTATTTAATTTGTTTTACTTATTTATAGGTAAGAGAGCGTGGAGTAGATATATCAGAGGTCCAATGAGATGTATTCCAAAGGTATCATGCCACCGACAACGGGAGCTATACAAACGGAAAGCTCGGAGTATCGCGGTAAGTATATTCGTTAGCATTTAATAACGAGCATTTAATTAAATAATAATTGTACGAAATTATATTACAGAGGTAGGTTGAGGAACATGTCACTCAGTTGAGCCAATCTGGGGGGAGTGATGAGGCGACACCAGAAATTGATAGGACTCAAATTCTCAAAAATGTCCTTGGGAGCTCTTCAAAGAAAAAGAATAGGATGTTTGGAGCTGGTTCTCTATCACGGACATACATGCAGAGCGAAGTGTCGTCTCATTCGGTGGAGAGTGCCCATCCTGCTGATTCCATAGCTTATCAACAACAGCTATTGGAGATGGAGGCCAGATGACAATCTGAGCGCGAGCAATACGAGGCCAGATTGATAGCTGAGCAGCAGCAGCAGCAGCGCGAGGCATACGAGGCCAGAATGATAGCTGAGCAGCAGCAGCAGCGCGAGGCATACGAGGCCAGAATGCAAGCTGAGCGCCAGCAATACGAGGCCAGATTGCAAGATGAGCTGAGAGCGCGAGATAGCGTGCAAGCACGTGATTCGAGCTCGATTCATGCCTCGGCAGGAGGCCTTAGAGCGCTTCATGGCCGCCTCGCTTCCCCACCGTGATATCGCCTCGCTTCCCTCACCTCTTCATATTTGGGTCAGATTATGAATTTATAAACTTATCGTATGATTTAGAATTGTTTGGTTTTATTGGATTGTTTGGATTGAATTGGTTTGTTTAGATTGTTTGGATAGTTTGAATTGTTTGGATTGAATTGGTTTGTTTGGATAGTTTGAATTGTTTGGATTGAATTGGACGGAATTGGTTTGTTTGGATTGTTTGAAAACAGGTTTGTTGTTTGTTGTAAATGTCGTCCAAACTACAACTAGAAACTGTCCAGTCTGTGCACTTTTAGCGACGAAATTACGACGGACTAGCGACTGATCATCGACGGATTTACAACGTGAAATAACTGAACAAACAGTAACTAGCGACGTATTAGAGACGGAATAGTGACGGATTAGCGATGGATTTACGACGGGTTTTTTACGTGAAATAAAAAAAAATCATAATTTTAGCGACGGGCCAAGTCCGTCGCTAATTAACGACGGATCAGAGACGGATTGGCGTCGAATTAACGACGGAGTTGCGACGATGTTTTTTAGCTACGACGATCTTCCGTCGTTAATCCGTCGTTAACAACGACGGATTAGAGTCGTATTAACGACGGATTATATTTCAGACGACCGTTCTCGAGATCGTCGATTAGCGACTGAAATTTTCGTCGCTAATAATTAGCGACAAATTTATGTCCGTCGCTAGAAGTTTGCCGACCAGGTTTCCAGCGACCCCCTAATTTCGTCGCTAATCCGTCGTTAATCCATTTTAGCGACGGATCCGACATGATTGACGACGGAATTTTTCGTCGCTATTCGTCTGTTATTTTGTAGTGTATATATATATATAAACAATTTATGCATAAAGGGCCGGTTTTTTTAAGCAAAATAGAGGTTGATAATATTCTTCAATAACTAATACATTGCAAAGTCTATGTTGATAATGTTCTTCAATAATTAATACTCTCTGCTTCATCCAAGATGACATGTTTTTTAAGAAATAATTATCTATTCAAAAGTTGTGGGACCTACCTACTTTTTATCATTTTAATTACTTTATATCATTCTTCTAAATAACCGTGCTGAAAAGAAATAAGCCATCTTGGATGGGACGGATGAAGTCTATTATAGTTACAATATTTTGGACCCCCAAAATTTTGGAGCCGTGGACTGCCACCTAAGCCCGCTCACCCTTAGGATTGACCCTGGTTAAGAGTTAATACATTTGAGATAAAGATCAATGGTCGAGTCCTAACGACCGTAGTATGACAGTTTCACTCTCTTTAAGGTGACTCTTTATAGGTACTATGCAAAGGTCCTCATAACTACTTAACCACTGAGTTATCGTGATTTACTCTCTCACATTCCTATAAGGTTGAGGTGTGGGCTCTCTCTAGGGGAGAACTTCCTCTCTTAGGATAAGAAGTTCGCGTGTTTAATGATAGACATTTTATTAATTATAAGGTGTTGGTTATTTGAGATCAAATTGATTTGAGAATATTCGATATTGAATTGGTTCAAGATTATTTAAATTAATGTTATTATAGAAAAGAAAAGAGTCATAAGGACTAATTCTATGTGGCACCGTCATGATACCAAATTACTCTACTCAATTAAATATTTACGGATTCGTTACCGATTCGAGTGCACTCAACCAAATTACCAGTCCGAGACTAAATGGAAACCCATAAAATCAACAAAGTTGGTACTCTTTGCGGTTTCATTAAAATCTTGTGGGCAAAACATCTCACAATCGCAAAACCGTTAGAAAATACAACAATATTAAATTTCAAGATATTATCTCGAATTAAGAATATTTGTAACCATTCAATGCTATTTACAATAATTTAATTCCACAAATAAGTAATCATAATATTTAAGTTAGGATTCCTTCATAAATTTTCGAACAGTGAAACTCTTATGTCTTAAAAGTAAAATTAGAAGTTCAATCCCCGTCACTTTCCTTTTTTCCTTATAGAAAATATCAAAATATTTACGTTAGGCTGAGCAATCTAGGAAATCATAGTCCAAGAAATCTGTATATTTCGTAATATTAGTGATTCTTTTTTTCCATATTATATAAAAATTGAACCAAACATTAGAATTTAAAAACAATTTATCGCTAATTCACTATAGTTCCTCACTTCCTCCCCCGTGTGAGGGTAGGCTAAGAATTGAAATTAGCAAAACTTGAACAAATTCGATTACTTGTATGCTTTCCCAGTTAAACGTTATATATTTGGGAGGTGGGTTTTGTCGTTTGCTTTTTCTTCCAATTTCCCTCATTTGAAAATTTTCAAGAAATTATTGTAAGCATAGTTATAAGCTAAGTTGTAAATATGTGTTATAAGCGTTGTCATCATATTCGTTTTTAGCGTACATGTGAGAGATTTTGTACGAGAATTTTGATCACCCTTCCTTCAATTAAAGAAAAGGTCTTGTAATTATAAACTCGTATTTTCAATTAAAAATAAGTATGGATTAATGTTTTCGATGAATAAGTATGATCACATATTCATTTATAGGAAAACAAAATTAAAATATTAAAGTCCTAATATAATTATTTGGATTGGAGCAGCCCGGGGTCCTTGATCTGGAAATCCAAAGCGAAAAATAGAAAAATTAATGAAGAGCATTTTAATCAGATTCCAAATTATCTCAGCTCTTTCATTCCGTCGTAATAAATAAGTGAATAACACAATTCCCCCAAGTAGAAAATTTGACCACGTCAGGCACTTCTCAGTGCCACGTGGCGTCATCCTAATTCCACAGAGGCCAGACAATAAAATCCAACGGCTGAGATTTCACCTCTTTCCTCCAACTAGGGTTTCGTAACACCCTCCCTTCATACTTATACCGTCACAGTTCACCGTCTTCCCCGAGTGCGGTGCAGTTCCCTGCCCTCCCTAACAAAAAAACCCCCCCAAAAATTTCTCTCTCTATCCCAAAATTTATCCCCTATTTTTACATATACCTAGCCGAAAACCCAAAAAGAGTTACCTTATTCACTTTCAGCATTGCTGGTTTCTCCGTTCTTCTTTCAAATCAATAGCGAGGAGAGAGAATTATCCCCCCAGAATCAGGAGTCTAGCTGAAATTCAAGGAATGGCGCAGATTCAGGTGCAGCACCAGAATGTGGCGGCGCCGGCGCCGGCCCCCCCAATGGAGTGGCGGTGGCGGCTGGTGGAGCGGCGGCAGGGCAGTTTCAGACGACCTCTATGTATGTCGGTGACTTGGATTTCAACGTAACGGACTCGCAGCTCTACGATCTGTTCAATCAGGTCGGTCAGGTTGTGTCTGTTAGGGTTTGTCGCGATCTTAGCACTCGCCGCAGCCTTGGCTATGGTTATGTCAACTACAGCAACCCCCAGGATGGTTAGCACTTTGATATATTTTAATTTATGATTTGTATCACCAATTGCTGCATTTTAGAGGCTTCCTTTGTATACACACACACACACACACACTTGCTTAATCGCGGTACGGTCTGGTGTTAAGCAAGGTTGTGATGTTTCTGATGAAATAATGGGTTCATTGTGTTGTAAATGGCTTTTTGTTAGAACTTATGGGAAAAGGAAATGAACCCCACCCTCTGGAGAATTAAAATGAGTTGGATTTACTGGCCCAGATTCACTCCATTAACAATTGGAAGGTTGAGTGCCTAAATATATTAACATTATCACAGTATGTGTTGGTTATTTTGAGAGAACAGGTTGGGAATAGGGACTGGAGATGGTGAATGTGTCATATAAAGGCAAGTACCCTAATGAATATTTGGATTGTCAGCCACTTGATTAGTGTCGATGTGATAAGGCCTAGAACTTGTGTAACAATGTTCTTCTTCTGATTTGCAAATATATAAATTGAGCTTATATTAACTGTACAATTAACTCACTACTTCAGAATTTTTTACTGAATAATGCTGCATAAAAACGCTTTAGCAAAGATGGTCGTTCTCAGACCTGAAAATTAGTTGCATTCTGGTTGGAGGGTTGGCATGTTAGTGACTTCTTCCTGTAGGTATTGCTATCTAAAATTTGTTTCAAACAGCTATATGCTTTTTTGGCCTTTATTAGAAAATAGTGAAAACTCTTAACAATAATAATTATTTCTCTCTGCATTGTTTCATTGCCATGTGAAAGAGCTTGTAGGATGTTTACATATTGAAAGCTTGATCAGAATACATATTTATAAATCCTATCTCATGTGGATCACATTTTTTGCCTTTTCAGGCCTCTGTATAGCATGTTAATGGTCTCAATTGATTATTACTGTAGCATGACCGTGCTGGTTTCTTTCTTTTGTTTGCTACTACTGTTACCAAGAAATTTCATCTTTCTATCTTCTCTGCTCTCACTACTTCTTACTTTATAGATTTTTTCTTGTGCCTTCTTTGTGTAATTTTTTCTACCTAAACAAAAGGCTGTTGTTTTGCACTGTCTAATATTATCCTATCATCTGAGATATCAGCTGCAAGAGCTATGGAATTGTTGAACTTCACTCCCCTCAATAACAAGTCAATCCGAGTCATGTATTCTCACCGGGACCCAAGTGTTAGAAAAAGTGGAATGGCAAATATCTTTATCAAGGTAACTGTAATCGTGTTGTTTGGTTACATTATGATTGGTTTATCATCTCCTTCATTACTAAAGCCTTTTCTGTTTCTAATCTTTGTACTTTAAAAGTTTTTGATGAATGGCTTCCTCGAACCTTTTCAGTGTTGTCATTGAGTTCTTAACCTGATTCTTCTCTGTTGATTGTCTCTGTTCTAGTTGACTAAAGATCTGCAATAATTTCTATTTGTTATTATGATACATGACGATGCGTAACTGGCTAGCATTTGAATTTGACTAGTATATTGAGATGAATTACTCCACTGCTGTTTCATTCCTTAGTCATCATTATCTTATTTGCATAGCTGCTGTTTATCTGTTGTAATCGCCCATTTCCGTAGGCTATTCTTGTTAGAGTTATTTTATTTTCGTTTTGTACCTATAGTTCCTGTATGTTCTTTCTAATAAACTTTCTTTTGCAGAATTTGGACAAAACAATTGATAACAAAGCACTGCACGACACTTTCTCTAGCTTTGGGAACATCCTTTCGTGTAAGATTGCAACAGATCCAAATGGCCAATCCAGGGGTTATGGATTTGTGCAATTTGATACTGAAGAAGCTGCACAAAGTGCTATAGATAAGTTAAATGGTATGCTCATAAATGATAAGCAAGTCTATGTTGGGCATTTCCTCCGTAAGCAAGAGAGGGATACTACACAGGGCAATGCTAAGTTTAACAACGTGTTTGTGAAAAACCTAGCCGAGTCTACTACAGATGATGATCTGAAAACAACTTTTGGCGAATATGGCATAATCACTAGTGCTGTAGTGATGAGGGATGCTGATGGAAAGTCCAGATGTTTTGGGTTTGTCAATTTTGAGCATGCTGATGATGCTGCTACAGCTGTTGAAGCTCTAAATGGAAAGAAATTTGATGACAAGGAATGGTATGTTGGGAAAGCCCAGAAGAAGTCGGAGAGAGAGCAGGAACTTAAAAATCGGTTTGAGCAAACTACCAGGGAAACTGTTGACAAATTTCCAGGAGTTAATTTATATGTTAAAAACTTAGATGATAGCATTGATGATGACAAACTGAGAGAACTATTTTCTGGTTTTGGTACCATCACCTCTTGTAAGGTATTAAACATTCATAATTTAGAGGAGGGATACAAATATGCATTTTTCTTCACTTTGCAATACCTATTTTCTCCAATTCTACTGATGTGATTGTCTTGGATTGCAGGTTATGCGAGACCCTAGTGGAATAAGCAGGGGATCTGGATTTGTTGCCTTCTCAACTCCAGAAGAAGCTTCCCGAGCTGTGAGTTAATACCCTAGTGGTGATTTTGTAGATTAAATCTCATTATGTTGTGCCTGAACTTAACCGTGTATTGATTTTGTCTTTTTAGCTTACTGAAATGAATGGAAAGATGTTAATTAGCAAGCCTCTTTACGTTGCATTGGCACAGCGCAAGGAAGAGAGGAGAGCCAAGTTACAGGTACTTCCTTTTTAAGAATATATTTCTTGTCTATAGATGAAAGTTGAAACCTGCCTTATAGGACTATCTGGCATCTTTTTCTGAGTGCTTATTTGATTATTTCTCGTGTTTCCAGTCCACACATGCATGCTGATGTTGTCGCAGGTGGTGATCACACTTGTAAATAGGTTTTTTGTCTAATAATAGGAAAACATTCAGCTTCTCAACTTACCATGTTGGAGATCCAATCTTCAATGAGTCAACTTAGATAAACTGTAATGCTGGATTAATGATGAAATGCAGTAGGACACTGGAGAGTGGTTTTGTGCTAATCTGATTTTGAAGTCATGATTTCTCCCTAACAGGCATTGCTTTCCGTATGTATTTTGGATTGATCAATATACTGATTCCTCCTCTACTACTTCTGAGCTGTTTTTTATTTTCTAAGTTCATTTAAAGTTAAAATGCACATGCTTCTTTTTCTTGCATGCCATGTAAAGTTAAAATTCAGACTTCTCTTTCTTGCATATAAAAATGGTGCTAATTTTGCCTGTTTGTCACTCCATGAAAGGAAAATTGGTTTTATTGATAAGCAGAGTCTGGTTTGTGGAAAAAAATTCTAGTAAGGTTATTACTGCAAAGCATGGATATTTGTATTTATAAATTCATATGTTTCAATTGTCTCATAAACGTCATCTGTTATTCTGAAAACTGTGTTGCTTTTAGGCCCAATTTTTGCAAATGAGGCCTGTAGCAATGCCACCTTCTATGGCTCCACGTATGCCCATGTATCCCCCTGGTGCTCCTGGTATTGGGCAGCAGCTATTTTATGGGCAAGCCCCTGCTATAATTCCTCCTCAGGTGACTCTCTGAGTTTATTATGTTCTTCATGTCCTTTTATATGTGAAGTTGTTTTCCTTTTATTTTGGGATCTCGAGGTGATCTTTGGCAGTAGTTATTTGGTGCAATTATCCTTGTGTTATGTGCTGGCTACATTAGATATGTGTCATCTGTAGTTTTTTTTAATCAACTTCTGCAAAATCTTCTAGGCTGGATTTGGTTATCAGCAGCAGCTTGTTCCTGGAATGCGCCCTGGGGGTGGTCCCATGCCAAATTTCTTTGTGCCACTTGTCCAACAAGGTCAGCAGGGCCAACGACCTGGTGGCAGACGAGGAGGTCCAGGACAACAAAATCAGCAACCTGTGCAGATGATGCAACAGCAGGTTCTACTTTAGTTTCCCATGTTTTTAATCTTATATATGGTTAACTGTTGTGCTAATCACATTGTATTCTTTTGTTAGATGATGCCAAGGGGGAGGATGTATAGGTATCCTCCTGGTCGTAATGTGCCAGATGTGCCCATTCCTGGTGTTGCTGGAGGAATGCTCTCTGTTCCATATGACATGGGTGGCATGCTTCCTCGAGATTCTGCTATTCCGCAGCCTATGCCGATTACTGCATTGGCTTCTGCCCTTGCTAATGCAACGCCTGAACAACAGAGGACGGTAAGCAGTCTGCGCAATTTTATAAATTTCATATTGTTATTTGTTTCGTTGTAGTGTGTTTGATGTGTATTCTTAATTTTTGGCAACAGATGTTGGGTGAGAACTTGTACCCTCTTGTTGATCAGCTGGAGCATGAGCATGCTGCAAAGGTTACTGGCATGCTTCTAGAGATGGACCAGACCGAGGTTCTGCATTTGCTCGAATCACCTGATGCTTTGAAAGCAAAGGTTTCGGAGGCAATGGACGTCTTGAGGAATGTTCAGCAGGCTAGCAGCCCCGCTGACCAACTTGCTTCACTGTCACTCAACGACAACCTTGTTTCTTGAAAATGATGTGGACATGGCGCCTGTCTATCTGAATCAACTTTTTGCTAGTGAGGGTTTTAAATTTGGAAAGAGGTTTGGGCACAATCTAGGATTATTCTGCATTTGAGATATGTACTGTTAATTTCCAATTCCTTTTTTCTGGACTAACTTAAAATCGCTGGTTTCTGGAATTTAATTGGTTATCTCGGCAGTTCAATGTTTTTAAATATATTAGCTTTTACTTATCTACCCACTTCGGGTAGTGAAGTCCTATTATTTTGGGCGTTTATATTGCTATCAAATTGTTTGGATACATAATCACCAGTCTGTTGTCCTATTTGGATACTAGTCTCTATGATAGGGTTTGATGGTCCAGGGGTTACGTACTGATGTAAGGAGGGCTATATATTAGTTAGATAAATTTGAAACTTTTCTTTTTATAAGATTGGATTGGTTAACTATGATAGTGATTGTTGTTTAATTGATGATAGTTCAGTATTAATGTTAGTATTGTTGGTCAGATTAGATAAGAAGAATTTTGTTTATAGTGATATCAGTTAGTAAATCTATAGATTGTTGAGGCAGTCAGTCAGTTGGATTGATAATTGATGTGCTTTTGGAATATGGTTGTTACTGATTTGTCTTTACCGAAAACTTAAACTGGCATAAAACACTAAGTCGAATATGAGTTTACTCAGTTTTAAGTTTAACTTTTTAGTGTTAAACTGATACTATTAGATTGTTTTGATGATGCTAGTTTAATAATATGTAATCTAAATACAATATTGAATATAAAAATTGAATGTAAACAATATTTGGTTTTACGTGTTTCGAAGAGATTAGCTCTTATATTTATGGACTGATTGTTTAGTCAATCCACTAATTGAGATTTGATATTGTTTGCAGTTATAAGATATAAATTTAAATACAGACTTAATCATTCTGTATCCGCTAAACTTGACATTCCTTATATGCTTACATGTGTTATGAAATCTCTTATTGCTTATGGGTGTAGTTGACCCAACATTTTGCTTATAGTTGCAAGATAACCAAGCTTTCAATAACAAACACTTTGTTGCGACTTGCTCAAACTTGTACTTAAACTAGGGGAGTTTTTAATAGATGAGTTTCCAACTAAGAGATGAATTGTCACAGGCGACAAACTTAGGAATTCTATGTTTGAGATATACAAAGCAGTAGCCTAGAATTTAAAGAAGTGTATGCTGAAACCTTGAGTTGATAAATATATTTGAGCTCTTAAGGTTTATTAATGACACTGTGAACTTCTTTCTTCGAAATCGCTCGGTATAGTTCTTTTAGCTTTGAGCTTTGAATGTTTTAGACAATTCTAATACGCAGTGTTTTGGTAACCTTCAAAGGATTCTACACGTATTTATAGAGGGGACGATAAATAGTGTTGTTGGAAGGAGCACTAATCACATCCATTCTATTTGTCATTTGAATTCTTCTCGTTTGAATGCTTGTACGTAGCTGTCAGGGTCTACATCATCATACACTATAGCTCTGTAACTCTGACAGTGGTTCTGGTATGTCAGGATCTTTTGCAGATATGCTACGACATCTGACGAGTCAAATACTCAAGGCTTAAATATCTTCGTGTTTTATCAGTTTGGGAACCTGAGTCAGTATGACGTTTCAACTCTGATTTTTCATCAGTTAACTTTGACTTTTCATCAGTCAACTTTGACTTGGTAACTCCAATTTTGACTACTTGTCACCAATTTTAACTATTCATCAACAACTTTGATTTATGGTAGTCAGCTTTGGCTATCCAGTTATTGGTATGATATTTAGTTATATTTTCGATTTCTTTACTTTCTACAGCGTCGAGTGTCTTTCAACGTCAGTCTTCAGTCTTCGACTTTACTTTTGAGTAGTTTTGTTCATTAGCTTCGCTATACTTCTGTCGCAGATTTTAGTACACGATTTTCGATCAGTACTCTCTCAATTGCGTTAATACTAATACTCCTATCAGTATGATTAACTTCAATACTGCTCGAACTCCTTCAATGTTGGGCATGTCCAGACTAGAAGTTCTTATGTTGGGACCTGTAATCAAAAGACTAACTCTCTACATACGAGTGGCATTAATTATATCGGTAGAGCAATCATCAGTGAGTTTTGGGATCTAATCAAAACACACAGTTAAGACATAATTATTGCCATAATTTTCACCTTTTTGATGATACCAAAACCTATTCATTATACTGAAAACAAACCAGATAAATAGATAACTAATTTTAATAGAAGGGTTTGGTTCCTCCTTGTTGTGGTCATCATTCTCTGCAAAACATGAGTCTGTTCAAAATAGTAATGTTTAAAGCAAGTATAGAGCCCGGACAAATGACAGGTTGTTGAGATTACAAGAAACATCAGTTTTAAGCAAATTAGCAGCAAACTTATACATTCTCCTCGTCAGTCAGTTGCCCACACATAGCAAAAACTTGTGCGACCAGTTTCTTGAATTCCTCTGGCTACTGCACCGATCTATCTTCTTCATTAGCGGCTTTTCGACATCTTTCTCCTCTGCAGCTTCAGTTGCCTTTTCTCCCGCCAACGCCGAGGCAAGCTCTGCTGCTGCGTTTTATTCCTCAGTAATTCTGGCTTGCTCCGCCGTGTAATCTTCAACTTTCTCCTTCATCTCTTCTCCATTTTTAGCATCATCCATGAAGGTCTAGAGGTACATTGAGAGATCACTAACGGTTTTGTAATACCCCGATTATTTAAACGCCTAATTACGATATTAATTTCGTAAATTAGAGCATTATTATGATAATTTGATTATTAAAGTATCGAATAATGATTTCGATTATTGTTGGAATAATAAATTCCTATGATTTATTCACAAATGAATGTGAATTTAGAAATACGAATATGTGACGTATTTTAACAGTATAATTTCGACGTCGATTACGTATCGATAATTGAAATCTCGTAATCTTTTCTAAGTTTTAAGCTTAGAATTTAATTCCATTATTATTGGAATGATTTAATAAAGTGATTACGACTTTATTACGACCATTTTGAGATGAGTCGATATTTAACGTTGTTTTTAACATAGGATTATTTTATTTTTGATCATCCAATTTGTGTTATATCTTAATTGTAGTATTAATACACACTTACCAAGTAAAATGTGTAGATGAAAAATACTCTAGTATTTGTTTACATGGGAGCCGAATTTATTGACTTATTTGTACACAAAATCAATATTGATTTTTTATACACTTGAGTATGAAATTTTTGGGAAAGAGTGTATTAATACACTTGAGAAACACATTGTAAAATCTGAAATTTTTCTTCCCCATTGCTGGAAGTCGACGGCAGTGTAGAGCTTGAGACAAAATTCATTTTGTTTCCCCCAAAAATCTTTATTAAAGCATCTCCATGAGTTAATGCAAATGTAAGAGATTTTTTTTAGCATGACATCAACTCTTTGACTAAATTTCATTCATTGTTTCTGTGAGAGTGGAGAGAGAGCCGAGAGTGTATATTGTTTTATGTGTTGTTTCATTTGTTTTAAAAAAAAGGCCTAAGTATATATTTTTATTTTACAACCACAGAACACATTTCAAACGATCATTTCTCTCTTCCTTTTCTCATTCTGCCGAAACACTCTCCAGTAGAAAACCAAACTTTCCTTCTTCAATTCTCTCAATTTGCTTGAGTTCTTTTCACCCTACAACCGATCGACTCCGATAACGAGGTTAGATATCGAACAAGCTTCGATAAAATCTATATTTTCAATAATCCTACGGTTTAAATTATTATTTTCTAGCATGTATTATTTGTGAAAGAATCATGCTAGCATGTTATTATGCTTAGGAATTATGTTACATATATCAATATGTGCATAGATTATTTAATTACTAAGCTAAGCATTTTATTTAAATTATTTTGGTGATGCTCGATTTTTGCTAAGCATGTTTTAAGGTTGGATTATTGATCTATAGTGTTGTAGGAGTGCATGGTATTAATTTGAGAATTTTTGGAAACCATTTGTTTAAATGTTGAAAACTGCCGAAAATGCTTAAGCCTTGAACTATGGTGTATAATTTTTATATGCTTGATATAATAGCATATTATTGATCTAGGGTATTAATTAGGTGATGTAGGAATTTATTAGAATTTTTGGACAATTGTAGCTAATTTATTTCAAAATGGCCGAAACCTAGGGTGTTTAGATTAATGGGTTGTAATGTGTTATTACAAGATATTATGATGTATTAGTGCTATGTGATAGCATATAAGCATAGTGTAATTTTTTTGGATTTTATAAAAATTGTTTGGTTTGATACACCCTAAGTAGCCGTGAGCTACAATTAATTATTTCTTGGTGTATAGTTTGATTACATTAAACCATAGGTTATAATTATATTATGTTAATATTTGAGGCTTGTGTATAATTATTGGAATTTTTGGAAAAATTTTGGTATTATTTTTTTATATATAACCGTGACCTATATAGTGATATAGGTGAGTTCCAAATTTTTCTATAGTGTTATTAATACATATTAATGATCATAGTGTAGAACAATACACTATATGTATTTAAAGGATTTTTGGAACAAGTTTGGAAAATTTGTGATATAGCCGTGAGCTATATATTGGAATTAAGGAATTTTAATTCCTTTTTAATCAAGTATAATAATTTATTATATGTCTAAAAATTATATTAGACATAATTGAATTTTTGAGAATTATTAAACATAGAATATTATGTTTACGATGAAACGTTATATTAAATAACGTTAAAAGCATAAATAATGCTTAATGTATTAAAAGATTAATATTGAAAGAAAATATTAATCAAAATTATCGATTTGCGTGAAAAATCGGAGATTAAATCTTTATGAAAAGAAATCGATTAAAAATCGATTTGTATTGAATTTATTCATTAAAATGTGATTATTAAAGAAATTATTAAGAAAAGTCAAAATGGTTGACTTTTGAAATTGACGTACGAAATACGTTTGTTAAATACGCTAATACGTGAAAAACGTATTACTTTTATCTGAATATCTCAATTGTGAGAAAAGATTTCAGAATTTAAATCATTTTATTGAATAACGTTATTATACGTTAATTATTTAACCTAAAAGGTTAAAATGAGACAGTAGATCATATTACGTTTCTCTCGAGATACAAGAATTATTTTATTGAAATACGCGTTGAAACGACGTATTAAGATTATCAAAACTTCGAATTATTATATTATTTATCAAAGTTGAATGAACTTTAAAAATCTCGAAAAGCGTGCCAACGTGCTAAACATAAAATTTTTGCGTAAAGGTGGGACGTGAAGGCTCACACGCAACCAGAGGAGAACACGCATATCGAAATTCAAAGTTCAAAAGTAAAGGTGGGCTTTACTATACTCAAATTGATAGAACTTATCAAATGATTTATTTATGATGCTTTATTGCAAGCAATATTTATGAACTGATTTATTTAATTACATGCCCAAAATATTTATGTTTTATGTATGTATCCAATCCATGATATTTGATGCATATGGTTGGGTAGCTCCCACTTTATGACATGCTTGAATTCGTATTCTTGGAAGTACCCCCAAGGATGATGGAGAATTCGTATCTGTCTTGAGATGGCACGTATTTTGTGCACCGATTATTTGTGATGTGTCTTTGAAAGGGTGCTCGGCGGTCACACGCGTCTGTGAGAGGAGGCCTCCTCCAACAAGGAATTGTTGTGGAATGAATTATTGTGGTGGATATGGATCATACATACAAGGAAAATGTCCGCCGCATTTAATCTTTATGGAAAATGAAAGAAAATATTTAGTAAGCACGAGTATTTCAAATTAAAACCTCGTGTGTTCTTGTGATGGGACGAGTAATTCAAAGGTGATAAATTATTTTGGCATGAGCCAGAGTGCAATCTTGTACTCACCGCATGTTTGTTTTTAAATGTCTTTGGTTGAGCGAGATGATGGATGGAGATGTGTCGGAGCGATGGAACCCTTTTGAATACAATATATTTAGAAACCTTGAATACACATCGTCATATGTGTATTCACACGTTTTTCCGCTGCAATTGAATTAATTTATCTTATGATGTTGATTAGTTGAATACATCCAGAACATATGAGTTCTTGTATATATATTGGTTAAAGCTTCCTTGATTATTATTCCAAGTATTAGTTCCTGCTAAATCGTACTTAAGATTTAGGGGCTGTTACTGAGTTTGGTTCAACAAGCGTGAGATCGATCCATTTTCTTTAATCACCCAGCATAGGTAGCCAGCAGACTGACAAACTCTTCACGCCCCTTCTTCAAAATTTCAACCTCTACCTCTAGGGCAGATATACAATCATCAGCGCCCGAGGAGGTGAAGTCGAAACTTTACGCTCATTCTTCAAAACTTCAAAATCTCTCTTGGACTGGTTGGAGCGGGCAGGGATCCTCATCGTGAAGTCAACCTGGAAGGTTGATTCCATCATCGTAATCACTTCACGCTTTAGCTTGCTTATGGCCCCTTCGCGCTCCGTCTTCTCATGCCGGAAGTTGTTCGTCACAACATCCACTAAATTCTTAGTTTTCGCGTGATGGTTGAGAGCTCGGAGTGGATCTATTCAACGAAAGCTTTCCTTAAGTCTGCATCATCTTGCTGTTTCTCTTTATGCGTACTAACCAACGTGGTATAGGCTTTATTTGTCACTTCGACTTGGGAGTTGAAGGTCCTCTCCCACTGCCACGCCAGTTCCTTGTAAGTAGTAGCTTTTGCCAACTCATCCTCCTCCAGCCTGGCCATCAACTCCTACAGCATAGCTTCAGTTGGAGTTTGGGAACGCTCATAGGCTACAAACTGGGGGTCGGTGAAGAGAACAACTGTGCAGTGAGATACTTTCGATTGCTGGGTGACAGCTAGTTCCTCTGGCTGGAAGGCAAAGCTTGATGGGCCCTTCTGGTCCTCATCAGCTCTTGCTGGCATTTCTATTGTTGTCTTCTCCTTCTCAACAGCTTCATTCTCCTCACTCTCCTTCAAACTCCTCTCTACATCAGTGCTTTCTGCCACCACATCATCGATCAACTCCTGGACTATGGACTAAAAATTCCTTATATTCGTCCAGATACCGGCGATGTCGTAGATGTTCTCCAGCTCTGCCTCCTCTTCAATGTATTTGTCCCAGGATTCAAAACAGATGAGATTAACGAGCTAATAAAAATACATCATTTTCATCTGGAGAAACACATGTAGTCGCACTGTCCGAGCCAGGGTGTCTGGTAGACTGGAAAGAACATAATGTGTGGGCTCATTGGGTAAGAGAATTTTTTAGGGTTATCATTCGATTGGCTAACTGGTTGCGTGGGTTGATCTCTACGAATCCTTCGAAGGATTCAGTAGAGTGGGATGAAGGGGCTGGTTGTGGGGGTGAGGCTAAGGGGATATGTATTGGGGGCTGAGAAAATCCAGCATGAGGTGGGGGATGCCAGATGGGGTGTTGGGATATGTGGGGGTGAGGTAAAGGGCTGTGAGGAAGAAGAGGCTAGAGGGGCTGAGGATTGGGTTCGTGATTGACTGGCGAGGGGGAAGGCTCTGGTTCTGACTCAAGTTCTTCAAAAACCATCTGCTTGATCTCAGCTAGGGGTGGAAAAAAATACCGATTTTTCGGTATATCGGACTTATCGTCATCGAAAAATACCGAAAATACCGAATTTTGGTATATCGAATTTTGATGCGGTATGATACCGCATCGCTAATTTTCTGATCTGATAACGGTATCATTTTTTTGGATACCACGGTATACCGATATATACCGCATCATGGTATATACCGCATGCATGACGCTATATCGGATATACCGCATCACGGTATATACGAATACCGTATACAAGATATATACGTGGTTTCGGTATATCGGTATATACCGCACGGTATATATCGATATACCGTATTAAAATATAATACTTATTTTATTATATATAATTAGTAATAAATTAAAAATATATATTTATTCATAATTAATAAAAGTTAATGATAAATTACAACATATATGATTATTGATAATGAAAAATGAATAAAAATTTTAATACTTAATAAAATTATAATTAAAACTAAGTTACATCTATATTATTCACTTTGAAAAGTAAATAAATGGAGTAAATATAAATTATATAATAGATTATGTTAATAGTATATTCAATTTATAGTTAGTCTATATTACTATTACATAATGAAAAATCTTATGTTTGACATACATGTTAAACTTTTGAAAACTTTATATGGATTTATTTATTTAGTTTTATCTTTTATGTATATTACGTTTGACATACATACGTAATATGTATATTACGATATAAAAATAAACAATTAATGTAATGAGATATTGATTGACTAACTCAAAAAAGAAAAGTAATGAAACTAAGTTATTTTATGAAACTATAAACAAAAATAAACAATTAATGTAATGAGATATTGATAGACTAACTCGAAAAAGAAAAGTAATGAAACTATTATTTTATGAAACTATAAACTTATATAACCAATTTATATAACTATCTAACTTACATAACTAATTTACAATAAGATAATAACAATTAATAATTCATAAGTAGACTTTGAAAATAAATGAATGAGATAAATGAATAAAACAATATTAGATTATATATATTATATAAGTAATTAATTATGATACTTAATTATAATAATATGGTTAATATGACACGTGGAGGTAGAACTAATCTATGTTATGGAATGACACGTGGAGGTAGAAAATATGATTAACTATGAGATAAATGTAATCATAATTCATTCATATAATTGTATGATCTACAATATTATTATATAATAAAAAATTCTTTATGTAGAAGCCAAAAAATAATTTTTGTAGGAAGTTCTATCTCTTTTCGGTTTATTTTCTAAATGATGGGGATTAATTTGAATATTCTATATTCTATGTTATAGTACTACATAATGGTAAAAAATACAATAAAAATATGAAAATATAATCAACTGGTTATATTGTTATTTTGTATACTACTATAGTAATAAATATAATAATAATTCATAATTCAAAAAATATTTATATATGCTTATTCATTTTCAATTATAGCACTTCATCCAATATATATAAAATGCATCGAATAGTTCTTTAGTTCTCTTAATATATGTTTCATGTATATTATTATATAAAATCATAAAATTATTAATTTATGTAATGAGATTTAAAACAAATATATATATATATATATATATAATTTATATCGACTAAAATCTAATATAATTTTGTAATATAATCATCATTCATTATTAAACCCATAGAATTGACTATACTAAAATAAATATACTTTCTTAAGATATATAATTAAAAGAGGATAAAATGAAAATTAAATATAATTACAACTATATTCCATAATAACTAAACTTGTACAATCTAATTGCTAAAATATATATCTTTGTAACTTTTAAGAACACTATGAATATCTTCTATAATTTTTTGTATAGTTGCATACATAGTACAATGAAACGTCCACATGATAAGTATAAATACAAAGAGTGATATTAGGAGACAAATATTACAAAATATAAAATATAAATAGGACTGTGAACATTAGTTACGATAATAATAATATTCATAATTCTAATATAAAGTTCATATAACTTATATAACTAGTTAACTATGAGGTAAAATAATTATAATTTATAACTCATAAGTAGAATTTGAAAAGTAAATTACATTTAGCTTGCATAAGTAAATAATAACAATAATAAATTATATATTATATCTATGTTATGCAATGACATGTGGAGATAGAAAATATGATTGACTATGAGATAAAGGTAATCATAATTCATCCATATAATTGTATGATCTATAATATTATTATATAATAAAAAATTCTTTATGTAGAAACCAACAAATAATTTTTGTAGGAAGTTCTATCTCTTTTCGGTTCATTTTCTAAATGATGGGGATTAATTTGATCCATGTAATTAAAAATTGATATAAAATTATAAAATTAAAAATCCTTTCTCTTCTGGATAGATCATCAATGCATAAGAAATAGTTATATAACTATTAAAATAGCACTTTTATATTATATCTATTATATTTATAATATCTATTAACAATTCTAAACACTAATTGCAGACATAAAACACAAACCACAAAATCAAATTCATTCTATCTCTTCAGTCTTCACGGTTTCACCCCCAAACCCAAACCCTACCCCTGCGCCGCTCAACACACCTGACGCCACCCCTCGCGCCGCTCCGCTCCGTGACTGCACCGCTCCTCTTCAAGGACTGTCGCCGGCGTCTTCTCTGCTACTCCTTTTGATTCTTACAATATTAATATCAAAGGGCTGTATGTTTGAGACACATCAAAGGGCCGTGAGTTTTGGAGAGGGCTGCGAGTGACTGGTGGGGGTTCCGGCGGAGTTGGAGGATGTTTCTGATGATCGAAAACGGGTATGGCCCTAGCGGAAGCTTCCGCCCCGTCGTGGACCAGGCCGTCGGACGTGAAACCACGCCAAAATCACCACAATTATCGCAACCACGAGTATGAGATTGGGATCCATTTAGTCCATTCTCTCTTCCTTGCCAGACTTGCATGTGGCCATTAATGATTAATATTAATTGGTAACTAGAAATATGGATATATTTTGTCTTTTCCATAGCGAAATGTAACTCATTTTGCCTCTTTTACGATACATAACATTCACAATTATGACTCCTTCACCAAAAAAAATAAAATAAAAAAGAATTCACAATTATGGCATCTCAACAATCACTAATAGAGAGGATAATTGTGGGGTCAGAAACATCCAAAAGAATGGTAAAGCAGACGCATTTAAAAATGACCTCCTTTATTATGTTATTTTATATCAAATATTTGGTTTATTTCACACGCGAATATCGTTAAATCTAACAAACCAAAGTGGATGTTCATCGAATTATAAACAATAAACAACATTGCAAATGAGAAATATACAGAACCGAACCAAACCAAACCAAACGAAAAAAACAAAGTAGCAAGAGATTACGACCCAAAGGAAATCTCAAGCAAAAAATCAATGGAACGGACCTTATTAAAACATACGAGAGAAAACCTCTCAGCAAAAAAAACTATCTGCAGGAAGAAAAAACCTTGAAAAGAAAAAATCCAAATCAAAAGCAGACTTAAGAGTTCCAGGGGAGAAATTGATTTAAGGCATTTCAGAAACAGAAAAGTGGAATAGCCTTCAGGGGAAGTGCCTTGTGCAATGCCATTCCGAACTCCTCCGCGGTGTCAGGTTTCACCCCCGTCCATTTTCCAATCAAACTTATGAAGCAGAGAACCCAGCATTAGATGCAGCAGTCTATTGGCCAGCGCCAAACCCGGGCACATTCTTCTTCCCGACCCAAATGGAATAAACCTGAAATCTTGGCCCTTGAACTCTATTTTCTTGTCTAAGAATCTCTCAGGCTCAAATGAACTAGGGATGGCCCAGACGCTCGAGTCTCTTCCTTTATCCCAAACGTTGACAAAAATGTTTAAATTTATAAATATAGATTGTTATAATAATTGATAATTTAATGGGACCATTACAAAATAAATATTAATAAGAAATATTATAAATAACAAAAATTAAAAAATAGAAAAAATCCACGTAGACATATCGATAAAAGTTTGGACTTATCTAAAATATATATACATGTCCATGTCTCAAATTTAATATACCCATAACCCAATCATCTAGAAAGGGGAAAATTGAATTGCAAGTGAAACATATGATAAAATACATAGACAAATTTAAAAACCTTTTTCAGTTGTCATTCTACATGATTTAAATATAAACAAAATACAATTGTTTGTTACAAACTTTTTATCCACAAAATATAATATAGAAATAAAATTATTTCTCTAATTTGTTATTTTGGATATTCAGATAGAATATTATATAACACAATATAATCTATTAATCACAATATATTCGATTTAGTATATTTTTCCTCTCTCACATATATACAAGATATTAATTTATTCCAAAGTATTAATCTACTTATAGTTACTTTGTTTTAGTTCAATATATTAAATATATTTTATATTGCAAGTATGCATATTTCATATAAATACATATATTATCATATATATTGGACTATATAAACTAATAAAGTATCTGATATAATTATCTTATAACAATATACATTTATAAAATAAGAGTAAAATACTGAAAAGCATTAATATAATATTTAAAAAGGTGTTAATATATTAGAAAATATATGATTATGGACAAAGATCTCACCGATGTAAAGAAAATAAATAAGTGACAACACCTATGTAAAACTGCAACTAACAGATGTGTATAGTTGATCAAATAAGGAGGATTGAGCTTTTGACGACGCGATGGGAGGACAATGGAGCGTCGGTTGATTCGAGCAATTTCTGAAATATTGAAGGAGAGGTGCTCAACTGTAACTTTACTTGGTTTCATGTTTATCTATTTATCTTTTTTTTTTTTTCATGAGAAAGATATATGGAATGGAATCATGCCATACTCTTAATTTTTCGAAAAGACATGATTAGTTAATTCGTTCGAAGATTTTAAGCAACCATTCACAAAATGAACGAAGGAAAGTATGTAAGTTAAGTTAAAATATCGAAAAAGCAAAACCCACGGCTGACGGTGGAGTCCTTGCATGAGAAAGACCTTGTTGCTGCATCTCTGTTGATAATTATCGACTCCAGAAGCGACGTCGCCATTGGAGTTTAAGATGGTGGAGCCATTTCCACCAGCCGAGCAAAGCCCACGGCTGTTTCGCCTTCAGCAAGAAAACAGCGGACAAATCTGGCACTTTTTTTTTTGTTATTGTCGCATAAATACACAAATTTTAGATCAATTTTGAATTTTTCCACAAACTTTAAAAATTATCACAAAATATAAAAACTTAATGACTTTAGTGTTTTTATCACAATTTCATATTCAGATCAAATTAGATCTAACTTGACATCTCAAAAATTTACTATAAACTAAATGATTAGTGATATTAATGATATCGTAGAGAGAGGACATAAAAATCGTCGTTCGATCAAAATAAATCAGATTTTTTATTTCTATGATTCATCGCGTCAACTCTCATTACAAAAATCAAGTCTTCTCGTTTATTTCATCGTCTAGTTCTAGTTGGGATCAAAACAATCGATATTCTCTCTCAACGATATCGTTTATATCACTGACTGTTTTGTCTATGGTAAAATTTTTGAGACGTCAAATCAGATTTAATTTGACTTAAATTTAAAATCGTGATAAAATCATTAGATTTGTATATTTTATGATAATTTTTAAAGTTCGTAGAAAAAAAAATCAAAATTAATATAATTATGCGTCAATAACCTTTTTTGGGGGTATGAAGATTGAGACAAGTGGAGCGGCTGAGGTGGCGCCATCTTACTATAAGAAATTGAAGTTCCATACATATATTTGTGGCATATTACCCATATATAATTATGTGTGTGGTAAATCTATTAGACAATGTTAAACAGTAATTGATATTTTATATGTGTGGCAAAAACTTTTTAGCCACATTTTCTTCATATTTTCAATTTAACTTTTGATATTTATTATGCTTGCATGCAAAATTAATACCCCTCCATTCACAATAAGTGTATTACTTATCGACGATACGAGTTTTAATAAAATTATTCTTAAGTATTATTTGAATGACAAAAGAGTCCCACCATATGTTAGATTGTGAATGATATGTATGGTTTTTCGGTAAATAATTAGTGGTTATGAGGTTGAATAATAAGGAATAGTATCATAAATAAGAAAGTGATACACTTTTCATAAACATCGAAAAATATAATTATGATACACTTATCGTGTACGGAGAGAGTAAAAGTTATTAGTGATACGTAATAAATTATTATATGTGTGGTTAATGTCTCATGTACTTATTATTTTTAATATTTAATAAATATGACATAATCAGTTACAATTAGGGATTTAATCGAACCAAGTCGAGCCGAATACCATCGTGTTAAAACTTAGGTTGTTTAGTATTGAGCCAAGTCTCAAATTTTATTTATCGAATATTTTGAGCTTATTCGAGCTTTAGTAGAACCCAAACAAATTTTCCTAATTTAGATATATTTTTAGAATATTAATTATTTTATTATAAAAATAAATTATTTATCTACAATAACATAATATATTTATTGATTTCTTATAACAAATAAAAGTAGTTAAGAGATTTAACACAATAATTATTAATTATAGAAAAAATAATTGTATCTAGTTAATAATTTTATATTTTAAAGCTAAATTAGTTAACGAACTTGTTCACGAGCTAACGAACCGAATACTACCATGTTCAAGATTGATTTGTTTAGCTAACGAGATTCATTAAACAAACTCGAACGAGCTTTTATCGAACCGAACTCCGAATAGTTCACGAATAGTTTTACTCATTTATAGTCTAGTTACAATACAATACTAATTGTCGACTTCTGACTTGTTTTTGTTTAGGTTCTCAGTTAATATACATTATTTTCGCAAGTGGCTGCCATTTCTAATTATAATGTCTTCAAAGGGAATCCAATCTGTGTTCGGAAATAAGTGAAATGTGCTTTTAAGAATAAATTTAGCCGCAAGCCAGACCGATCTACTTCTTAGATCTTTATAATCCAATATTTAATTATCTCCAATATGGTGAGCTAAAACTGGAAACCAAAGCACTCACCATTTAGAATGCTTATCCCTCAACTTTTGTTTCTAAATTCAAACTTATGTTGATTTTTCAGCAGCGATGATAAGTTTTTGCTTTCCATATAAACAAAGCAAATACAGTTCATACGAACCAAAAAGAAGTCAAGATAAGATACATATTTGAGAATGTCAATGATTCAATGGTCACTGTTACCAAATGCAACTAAATGATTAAACACCTTTTCACCTATTCCTGTTGTGTGAGGCAACTGAATTTTCACTATAGCAAGCAAACAAAAAGACATGTTAACGTCATAAGCACGTTACTCTTTCCACATATCAGCAAACTCATCGACTTCGAGGGGATTTTCCAGCTTATGCATCTTCTTCCTGGTCTTGGCTTTAACCTTCTTTGCATATTTCCCAGCCTTCTGCCTTTTCTCCATAGAGCGAATCTGGCGACACATGTAGGGATAATTAATTATAAAATTTCGTTTCACAGATTTATTATGATTCAAAATTTGACCATCGATGCAATTATGCAAAGAAACATCTTCCCGTTTCGTAGAACAAGAAGGAAAACAAAATGAAACTTGAAATTGTAAGGCCAAACCATGAAGACAATACTACGAGAACTAACCGTGTTGGGAGAAACATAGAATGGATTCTCGTACAATGTCGGCCCACCAAAGCTGCCGCTAAATATCTTAATTGGGTTTAAACAGAACCTTGGACCAACCTGCATAAGAAATAGGTTAATCCAAACATTTTGAATGCAAACACTACGTACATAGATGCGGTGTTCCTCGACAAACCTCAACCAAAGTCATCTTTTCCAAGTCTCCACGGTCTAACTTTTGTGCTGTACCAGTATGGCCAGATGATATCTGCTTCAGAAAAATGAAGATGCTAACATAAATTCTTCTTATGAGAAATGCCAATAACCAAGGTGATTTGCTGCACCAAGTACTAAAGGCAACTTGAATTATTACTAATTACAGCTAGCCTCTTCCGATACATAATCATTTTAGCCTCTTCAATGCTGTATGCTTAACATTTCTAACTTATAAAATTTCAATGATTTACTTATACAACATCACAAACCTGGTAATTCCGGAACCATATGTGGTCATCGGCAATTGAGAAGACAAATACATGGTCATGATATGGTTTAGATTTCCTGTGATCCTTTGGTGTGGCAAATATCTGAATAACAGAAAGCAACATACAGAAATATGAAACCATAAATCAATATATAATGATGGTAAGACATGACAGCAAGCAATAAACACATGGAAAAGGCAAGATATTTAAATTATACTACTTCCATCCCATTTAAAGTGTCTCATTTCTTTTGGACACGATTATTTAGAATAAATGTATAAAGTAGTTAAAGTGATCAAAAGTGGATAGTGTCCACACTTTTTGAAGGGATAATTACTTTCTAAAATGAAATGGGACATTTGTAATTGGACAACCCAAAAAGGAAAGTGGGACATTTTAAATGGGAAAGGAGTAACATTTTAGGGCAATTCTACTGCTAGAAAATGCATAGCTCCTTAGAAGTAATCAATGTGTACTCCCTCAACGTTTTAGCATTAGACTATTCCACTTACAGTGTAAAAATACCAACTAAGGTAGCTATAGGTATACATCGAGACAAGCTCTTAAGCTAGTTTCATAATATTATGAAAAATTCTACATCTGAACACAAAAAAAAACAAGCTGCATAAACAAAGTCGCAATGTTGTAAAAAATGCTCGAGGCTTAAGATTTTTCAGGTGTTCGTGAGGCTTGAGCCTCAGAGGGCTGAGGCGCACGCCTCAGTGCGAAAGCGCCTCGAGGCTCCTCAAGGCTTAAGCCTCTCATTTTTCAATATTTTAACTGGATTTCAAGTGCTTTGGGATATTTTTTAGAGCCAAAACAAAATTAAATAAAAAGCCCATCAATGTTAAGTCTAAAATTTAAAGGCCAATACCAATTTAAACTTTTAACTTCATGCAGTAATTAAATTAAAAAGAAAAGAAAAGAAATGAAAAATAACTCCAGCAGCGGCCCTCCTCTCCTCTGCTTTCAACTTATCAGTAATTTAAAAAAACCACAAATCATTTTTCAAGCTGAATAAGCTTGGGGAAGGCGGATTGGTCCTGTTTATAAGGTAAAATCTTATTCATTGGCAAATTTAATTATGGCAAAGTATAATAATAATAATAATAATAATAATAATAATAATAATAATAATAATACTTGATTTTATTTTATTAACTCGAAACAGAATAAAACAATTGTATGAGTTAGGGGTGTTACATACAATTACATCCAGATAATCTGATTATTATCTTGGAGTTCTTTTGGCTTTTCTTCTCTGCAAAGTTTCCTTGATATGATTTATAAATACAACTTGGATTATGTAGTGTTTGTCCACATAGATAGTAGATGTATGGGTCTGAATTAGATTAATCATAATGTTGACTGACTTTCATTATAACATTGATTCCAAAGATCAGAGAAATTCCAGCACTTTTCATGCATTATTCCGAGTTGAGGTACGGTTCATGAAGAAAGAAATCCAGAAAACAACTCTAGCCTAAAGAAGACATTAAAACTTATTAATTGTTGAATGTTCCATGAATTGATGTTCATGAATATTTTATGGCTTTAATTTTATGTTTTTAAGAGTTCTAAATTATTAAATTTAGTGTTTGGCTTGTTATTTATTGTTTTCTATGATTATTTTTTTAAAGTCTGAGGATTTCATCTCACCACGCCAAGACAAAGCACTTTCATTTATGATTTAAGTTTTTTACAACATTGCAAATTCGTGCTAGCAGGAAGACATACCTGAGTTATCATCTCCTTTAAAAGCTTCCAATGAGGGCTTTTCTCGAAGTTGGACGAAAAAGTCAGGATAGGACGGGAACCCTTGAGATGATTTCCAGTAAGTTTCAGTTCCTCCATAGTGTGTACTTCAGAAATATATACACGATAAACATAATTACGACACATCAAGAAGGCAGAGGAAATGTTTCTGGGGCATGGGGAGAGTCGAATATCTTAAAATCACAAGTATAACCGGCAATACCTGCATTGACCAAGAACTTGACAGAGGGGCCATTGGGGCACTTGGCCATCCATAGGTAGAGGTCTTTGCCTTTCCTGCACTGCATAGAGCACGCATTGCATCTACATCACTATTGATGTTTCTATCAACACTATTTCAAGAAAAGTTCAGAAACTCAGAATACCTCAAAAAACAAGCAAGACGAGCAGCTCCTGAGCTCGACGAGCTCGTTCAGATCCGTCCCTTTGCTCCCCTTGGACTCGACCTTGTTATCTTTCTTACAGTGCGGTAATAAATCAACCAAGTTCAACATCAAATGCCGATACCTAAAATCACCCATTCAACAAATCCAATAAAAACAGTATCCAAATAGAAACATATTACTGGCTATCTGAATTTACAGGGTGTAACACCAAAACTAACAATCCCGAACAATCAATTACTGCAAATAATAAAAATGAACCTGAAACTAATGCGGCGAGAGCAAGTAACCAAAACTTTCTCTTTATTCCGAAAAAAAGGGGTAGTTTCATTCTCCTGTTTATCTTCAGGACTGGTTTGAAATCCGAAGAGCGTTCTTTTCGGCCGTTCCGGCGCTATTTCTTCCTTCTGTTCATTCTCTGCCGCCTTAGCTTCGCTGTGCTTTCGCTTCTTACCCATTCCAACTTAATTAAACTCCAACAACTGCACACAAATTTTATACAATTTCAGGTGCCAAAACGGCAGAGATTGAAGAGGGGTGAATGCAGCTAAGGTTAAACCCTATGCAGCAGGAAACAGGGATTTTGTCATTATGATTTATGGGCACTGCAAATTAACGTCTTGTTAGGGTTCTTGATGGGCTTAAACTAATAGCAAAAGCAGCCCACGATTTAGTTTCAAATATACATTTGTTACTTTATATAAAATTCTAGTTCTAAAATAATTTCATATTTTTTTAAAGATGTATGTAAGGCAACGATTATGATGTCTTCATATCATATTTTAATGCATATCCATTTTTTTTTTATAACTCAGTGTCAAAGCTCAGAAACAATGAGTCTTTTTTCTAATGGACGTCTCTTTTTCTAATGAAATCTATTTTTCCCAAAAAAAAAGAGTCTTTTTTTGTTCAATTGGAAACTGCACAGTGTTTGAATGAATATTCCTGAAATCAAAGATTTTAGTTTTGAAATTTATCTCCAAATTTTTTTACATAGTCAATAAAAAAGGTATTTTTATATGGTTTACAATTGATGCATTATTTGTGTGTAACGTAACTAATGGACAGCAAAAATTGTTGTTGTTTTTTATAGATATGGCTATTAATTAGATCGAAAAATAAAAAATGTATTCAACTAGTTTTGGGCCAAGGTCCGCCATTATTGGGTAAAGAGCTAGCCCGGCCCCAAATAGCAATTGAATGGTATTAGATCCAAACCCAGGAGTCAGGACCTCTTTCTATTCTCACTCATTCTATCTTTTTAGACCACAAAATGTATTGATAATATTGTAATGACCAGAAAATGTAATGTTTTTATTCCGAAACGTCATGCTAATATTGTACACATATACTGCTAAATAATTTTAGTTTTTTTTTTTGCAAAACAACCTTAATTTATATATATAGTAGAACGCAACATAGACATATTGATGGGATCATAGAAAAATATTACTATAGAGAGGTTATTCTTAAATAGAGTTTTATATAAAAAAATCTTAGAAAAAAATAATATTCAATTTAATACATGATATAGTATATATCAATTTAACAAATTTACCTGATTGATATATATTTGACTAATAAGTACATGCGTTTTTATAGTAAATAAAGCACATGTATGTACTAATCATTTACCTAGGAATTTAAAAAAATAGTTACTGATTGTATGTGTGTCTGTGTGTATATATATCTTTAGCAGGTCGGGTCACGACAAATAATGGTACTGAAAAAACAACGAAAATGGACATTTTTCCACTATAGAATCTGATTGAATATATCTAAAATATACATGATATATCATTTATAAAAGAATTATCTTTTTACAAAATTTGGGCCCCAAAAGTTTATAATAAAATTTTGGGACATTGAATATTTTATTTTTGAAGGAATATTTGTATTAATATAAAGGATATATAAAATTTTAATTTTTAAATGATGGCGCAGACGATCAGCTTCATCTTCATGCCTCGGGGGGCGGACCACATATGCTAGTCGAATGCTTGTATACTTTTCATAAAATCATTACACTTTTTTCTACTTTAAGCAAATGACATCAAAATTGATGAGTATTATATGTCATCTTAAACTTATTTTAATGTATATGTATGTATATATTGTCATGTGGAGTTTATTTCTATAACTGGTCTTTACTATATAGAATTTATTCCTATAAAATCATCACAATATTATTCAAAACTCGACATAATTCATCCTCGAACTGCCAAAAATGGATAATGTGAAATCGAAATGCCAGAAGATAAACAGAATGAATAGCTTTGCTACTACTCCAATACGATACAAATCTTGCAATTTTTCCACTGCACGTGCAGTGATTCGAAAAGGAGGAAAAAAATGTCAAAACAAATTGAAGGAGTGGACGCATTCTTACCTCCCAGCTATACTTTTCAAAGCAAAAGACAGTCATAGTAGAGACAGACCCAAATCGAATTAATTGCGTGTACGTTCATTAAGATAAATCAAGATAATATATACAGATTTCCTATTAATAATATATTGCCAAGAAAATGTTAAAATATCGTTTTAGGGGATTTTGAGATTCAAACCTATGTAATCCATTATGCGAAAAACATCAAATTAATCTCATTGAATGTTTCAATTTCCCATGCATATGAAGAATTGATGCGAAACTTTCTTTTTCAGGAAAATTTGTGTAAACTAAACTATAGATGTGATGCTTGGTCATATTCATATATGAGGAAATCAATAAAGGTAGTATAATGGTCAAAGTGCGATTGAATATTTTGAGCTGCAACATGTGCTTTATAACAACATCATGATCAACACAGACCATAATCGGACTTGTCATTACTATCACGAAAATCACTCGAAATTGTCGGCCGCAGCAGAGACCATAATCGGACTTCTCACTCTATACTTGCCGGTTTCGTCGGTCCAAATCACTGCGCCTTCTCTATGTTGGATCTCTATATCACCCTCATACCGAATTGTGAGGGAATAGCTTTTCTTCTCATATTTCTTGCGAAACACTAAAGTTTGAGGCTGAACTACCGCTGTGGTGTTCACCGGCACTTCCACCATAACCTTATAGGTGGCGGCGCCATCCCCTACATTCGTCACACTTCTTTGGAACCTTTGAGTCAACGTCCTCCCAATATCCGCAGCATGAATAAGAGCCACAAACGACGGATAATTGAGGTCGGAGGAGGGATTTGAGCAATTGTAGCTGGACCTTATGATGGTTTGAGTTTGGTTACGAGTGAAGTTCATTGAGCACACCAGATTCACCAAGTCCTGCACGGAAGCATCATACACAAGGCCCGGGTCGAGCGCCCGGTTCGGATCAACGTGACCCGACCCGATGCCCAGCGGCGAGGCCACCGAACCATCCTGTTCTCTAATAGGCCTATTAGTGTTATCGAGAGGATTGGCAGTTGTCATCATAGCGGATTGGATCGCTGCGGGGCTCCAATCAGGGTGCGCAGCTTTGAGAAGCGCCGCGGTGCCAGAGATATGAGGGCACGCCATCGATGTGCCCGACAGCAGATTGTAGTCGCTGGCGAGGTCGATGTTTCTGCCAATTCTCGACGCCATGAGCTGAGGATGGAAGGCTGCTAAGATCAACATTCCCGGCGCCATCAAGTCCGGCTTCAAGATGCCCTCGTAGCTTCGTCCGGGGCCTCTCGACGAGTCATCTGATAACGCCGGAGCTGCTCTCGGCTCCTTCCCGAGAATTGTTTGATGGAAATCGATGCTCGCTGTTGGGCCTGCGCTGCTTAGTGAGTAATCCGCCACTTCTTGTGCTTGCGCAGTGGTGATTACGACTCCGGGGTAAGGAAACGTGTTGAATCGGAATATGGAGGTTTCTTCGGCTATGACTATAGCTGCTTTGACGTTAGAATTAGATAGGCCTCCCATCACCGTGTCGAAATCTGTATTTCCGATGGTGGTGTTGCAGACGATGATGCTGTTTTCCGGGGCCTCCGCCAGTTCTGTTGCGGTGCAACCGAATAAGCTCTGGTTGTACACGAGCGGAAGGTTTCTGACTATGGCTCTCGCTGGAAACGTACTCCATCCGGTGATCGTTTTCCCGTTGCCGAGAGTTAAATTCCCGGCAAACCAGCGATCAACGGTCCCCGATGCGACGATGACAGCCCACGGGATTCCCGATCTGATCGTCCTAATACTCGGCCCTCGATTTCCGGCCGACATACACACCACGATTCCTTTCTCTCTGGCTCCGAAGCTAGCGACTGAGAGAGGGCTCTCATACAGTTCAATTGCTTGAACACCCAATGAAATCGAGAGTATGTCGACTCCGTCAGCCACGGCCTGATCTATCCCTGCCAATATATCAGATGAAACGCCGCCGCCGCCCCAGAGGGACTTGTACACGGCGATCCTAGCGCGTGGGGCCACCCCTCTCGCGGTGCCAGGGGCGTAGCCGAAGAAGGAAACGCCGTCCACGAAGTTTCCCGCGGCAGTGGAGGAGACGTGGCTGCCATGACCATCGTCGTCCCTTGCCGTGTTAGGCACTGAATTAGCGGGGTCCTCAGCTCTCATACCTTCATTGAAGTATCTGGCTCCGATTATTTTCTTGTTGCAGAGCGAGGAATTGAATTCTTCACCGCCGCTGCAAACTCCCTTCCACCTCGCGGGGACTTGAGTCATGCCATGATCTTTAAAGCTCGGGCTCTCCGGCCAGATTCCGGTGTCAATCACTCCGATGATGACGTCCTTGCCGTACTCTGACGCCGGCCATAGCCCGGAGACTGTGTTGAGGGAGAGGAAGTCGGGGGTGTGGGTAGTGTCCGGCGTGACGACTGCCTCGGCGTAAACCGACACGAGTCCTGGTGACTTCTTTAGTAGTTCCACTTCATCTTTGGACATGGATACGCTGAATCCATGGAAAGCGTGGTCGTAGATGTAGATAAGCTTTGGGTCGGGTTTGGTACTTTGGAGTGAAGCTTGACTAACAGATTTGAGAATGGAAGAATACCAGAAAAGGTGAGTGGAGAATGCCTTAGGCATGGAGGGTTTATCCATGTGGACAATGTATGTGGATCTTTTCTGTGCTGAAGCGTGATGGGCTAAGGAAAACCATAGCAGCAGAATCAGAGCCATTGTATGAGGAAGCTCCATTTTTGTCTCACTCTAAGATCCGAATGTGATCGGAAAATCGAATAAATATGAGTGTGCTATTTAACTAACTGTATGTCTTTATCACCTTGATTAATCATTGCTTTCAACGATTTATTTTTCGAGGTGAGATCCACTATTTATTTGAAATAGCCTTTCCAAACACCCACTTGTGTTCTGGCTGCTTATTTCTGCTTTTTGCTCAATTATTATGTCTCTGTTTTTTTAATGCTTATTCGGCAACTTGCAATAAGGCATGGGAGAGACTCCGAAGAAAAATTTCTAATCATGTTACATAATTGGAATTCTGATGGGGAAAAATAGAAGAAATGCTGAGACAGATTGATAATAGACAGATTGTGAAAATGTATAAAGAGAAATTAAAAGGCCATGGACCCCTCCTTGCAGATAAACCTCTGTACATTTGTGTTAAGCAAGCAAAAGTAGACAAGAATAGCTTTATCATTTCAATTTTAAAATTGGGAGAGAAAGTGGTACCTATTAGCATTTGTCGAGGCAATCACGATTGCTCATATATAATTCCGAGAAGCCGCCTCTGTCCATTGTTGACACATAGAGTTGACGTTCAACTAGTTATTTGGGAGCAGCTGGTTCTTGGAATTTTATTGTTCAAGTATGGGAGAGGTTTGAATTTCTAGAGATTCAAACGAATGAATTAGTTTCTTAAATTTGAAATATGTTAGCTTGGGATTTGAATGAATCGTGTAAAGAATTTATATTAATAGATTGAAATTGATTGTTTCACAAAGTTTGATATATAAAAAAAAGTTGAGATTTGGCATTCTTTAATTATTCAATTTTAATTTTTATGTGCTACTTAAATTCAAATACTTTTTCTTTTTATGGAAAAATCTCGTTTCTTTATGATGCATATGTGATTGAAATATTGTAAATATCTAAAGATTGAATGATTAAATTAAAAAAGAAATAGTTATCTAGAGATGGAGTTGGTGCGGACAATGCACCCTGAATATTCATTATTTCATAATTACGTCTATATGAAATTGTAGTTGTAAAGATAATTTTATATCCAAGTACTCATGCCATCTACAAGGTTGCTTAAAAAATAGCTCAAAGTGCTTTTTTTGGATATGGATGCAGTCCAAGGACATATTGTTGTTTAAGGGTGTTTATCCGGTTTTCAGATAATGGGAAACCGAAATCGAAAATCGATTATCGGTTAATGACAACCGACTTTTTCGATTTTGATTTAGGTATCGGTTACTTCCTTCAATTTTTGGTTATCTGGTATAATAGATTAATCGACGGTTACACCGAATAACCGAAATTAATTAATATATTTATTTGTTTGTTTGTTCGTTTATTTATATTTATCTAATTAAATATTTGAAATTTGAAATTATTTAATTTTAATATTATAATTCGGTAATATTTACAATTATTTCAGTTAATTTCATTATTGTCAGTTATTTTTGGTTAATTTGGGTACACGTTAACTGATCGGTGTCGGTTTCTGTTAGTAATTCTTCTCAATTTGGTTAACTGAATCTCAGCCCTAATATATGTTGTTCAATGTATAGTACAACACTATAGTTGGTTATTTTTATCTTTTCTTTTCTTTTATTTAGTTATTAGAGTTTTGTTTATCTTAATTATTTAGTTATCTTACTTTATTTCTATTATATAAAATTACAACAACAACAACAAAATTACATAAAGTAGAGGGTTGATAGTGCATAGGGTTGGAGATGAAGTAGAAATTCAACAGTAAATGTAGCAAAATCTGTCGTAAAATAGAGATAAGCTTGGAGTATCCTAAAAGAATGCTTTTGGAAATATACAACTTCTATCATATATATTTTGAACATCTATTGAAACTAGCAAGACCAGAAACAATCCTAAGTAGTAATAAAAATAAAAATTATGATCGCCTAATAATCAAATTGCATAAGGAAATAATTACAACAAAAATCTTAGCTCATATCTGTTTATTTTCTCATAATGCCATTAATTATACACCTTAGGCCTAAAACATTATTTTAGTACTAGCCATAAGGTTTCAGAAATTTAGACACAACATAATGATTCTAAAAGCTAGCGGCTGAATTTGACAGGTGCACTAGCGACCACAATAGGACTCCTTACTCTGCACTTGCACGTTTCGTCGATCCAAATCACTGCACTGTCTCTGATCAAATATATATCATCCTTGTACCGAATAGTCAGAAAATAGTTCTGCTTCTTCTATCTCTTGCCAAACATCAAAGTTTGAGGTCGAATTCCGACTGTGGTGTTCACCGGTTCTTCCACCACAACCTTATAGGTGAGTGCACTCTGTCCTATATTCCTCACACTTCTATGAAATCTTCGACTTGACATGATTCCAACCTCTAGAGTAGGAATAAGAGCCACGAATGATGGATGATTGAGGTCGAATGATGGATTTGAGCAATATTAGCTAGACTTTATGATTATTTGAGTTTGGTTGCTAGTGAAGTTCATGGTCCACACCAGATTTATTGAGACATGAGGGGAAGTATAATAAACAAGGTCTGGTTCAGATCAACATGACCCGACCCGATGCCTAGTGGTGAGGCAACCAAATTATCATGTTCCTTGATGGGTTGGGTTGTGTTATCAAAGAGAATTGGCAGTCATCATCATGGCAGATTGAATTGTCGTAGGGCTCCAATCAGGGTGTGCAGATTTGAGAAGCTCAGCGATCCCAGAGATATGTTTGTTGCCGTGATTTTAGGATTGAGTCTACACTCCCGGTGCCACTATGTCGGGCTTCAAGATACCCTCATAGCTGGGTGCAAGGCCTCTTGATTGATTTGAGGATTGAGTCTACACTCCCGGTGCCACTATGTCGGTGTAGTGACCCAAAAATTTAATGATCCTAATTAGAGTCTAATGACCTAAATTAGAGCTTAATTAAGAGATGATTAGAGGTTTATAGGCTTTGCATCTCTAATGATAAAGGAATGTGCAATGAATTAAAAAGAATAAAAATTCGATTAATTTAAATCGAAGAAAGAGAAATTTGAAAATTTTCGGATTTAGTCCGAAATGGATAATTTGGAATAAAATAGTGAATATATGAATGAATAATTAAGTTTTGAATGGAAATTTAGTTATATGAAAATATTTATTTTAAACTAGGATTTAATTATTATTTATGTTCGATTTAATTAGAAATTTTAATGAAATGATTTTTTTTAAATGAAATGAAGACCTTAATAATTTTATTTAATTATGTTTTGGGGTGAGAAAAATATTGGAAATGATTTTGAGAATTTAGAAAGAAATTAAATAATTTTTTGAATAACTGTTTATAAAAAGGGTTAAATTGATATTTTTAGAGATTGTATTATAGTAATGAAATAATTTGTTATGAATCTTTATAATAAGAGTAAAATTATGAGATGTTCAAATTTGGAAATGGATATTATTATGTTAATATTAAAAATAGAATGGAAATTAAAGGTATTTATTAAGTAAATAATATTAAAATACTTAAATAAATCTAGAACATTCTCTAAATTTCTTATAAACTACATATCATCTTCTTTCTTCCCCATAAGTGCCGAAAATCCTCCTCTTTCTCTACCTTCATTTCTTTAATTTCTTGTTAAGATTTTGGACAAATTTCACCGTAGAATTTTCTGATAATCGCAAAACCGAGGTAAATACGCGATATACTTAAGCTTTTATGGTTTAAATTTGAAAAAAATTCATTCTTATGTTTATGTTATCTTCGAAAATTATGGACTTGATTATGAGATGGATTTATTTAATTCTTGCATTGTTTAATGCTTATTCTATGTTTAATGGTATAAATAGCAATATTAATAGTTTAAACTTGATAAATAATTGAAATAAAATGTGATAAACCCTAACTTTTATATGTTGATTATATGATGATATGAGCTTGAATTGAGTATGGAAAAGTGTTAATGAATGGTAATAAACATCATATAATCAAAGAAATGAAAAATTAAATCATGTATGCTTAACTTTTAAATTTTCGAAAATAATGAGTTGTAGGAACTTAATGTTTTTGATTTTATTTGATCCATTTCCTATGATATTTGGGATCTAGAGTATAAATAATGTATAGTATGAATTTATAGGAATTTAATACATATATATATATGTGAAAACCGAAAATTTAAAGAAAAAGGGGGTTGAAGGAACTTGATGTTCTTGATCTTATGTGATCAATTTGAGATCATTATTTAGATTTAGAATAAAAATAATGCATAATATGAATTTACAAGAATTTAATTCATGTTTAATCATAATTACCTAATTTTCGAAACTTAAGGGGAAGTCTTGAACTTTGATTTCTTGATTTTATTAGATGTATTTGATATGATATTTGAGATCTATAATAAAAATAATGCTTAAGTGGAATTTATGGGAATTTTTGAACATATATATTAAAAGATAAAATAAAAATAAAGTTTAGTGCAAAGTTATTATTTTATGTGATGAATTTGGTTAAGGTTTGAAGTGATCATGAACTAATGATCATTGATAAGGAATAAGTATAAATGTGAGTTGTTGGACACTCAATGGATTGTAGATTGTAAAATTCTTGAATATGCCGATAAACTTTGTGGAAGGGCATATGTTGATAATAGTATAAGTGAATGATATTGAACTTGTTTTAAGTTCCTAAATATATATTTAAGTATATGGTGATGATATTGGGGAGTTTGGGATGAAATTGGATATGTTTGGATTTATTGGGCTATTCATATTATAAACGTTACTCTGACGAAAATTCGGTAGAAATGGTTTATTAATAAGACGTTTGAAATCCTAATTGGTGAATTATTGTTAAGTGATTAAGTGGATAAGAAAGTTTGCTAAATTCAATAATAATTTTATGTTACAAGGATCAAGTGGGGCAAAGAAGGACGTGAAGAACGAACAATTTGAAAAGATTGAGTAAAAGTTGATTACTATCTAGGTGGGCAACTCTTAACTACCTTTTAATGAGCGCTCAATGAATTGTTTATTTTCAAATGAAAGTGCATGTTTTGAAAATAAGTTGACTTGCCTATTTTAGCATATGCATTATGCCTATCTACGAAATCATAGACGACGTCGGGCTTGTGCTGGATGAGCTCACAGTACGAGTCGTGTGTACACAAGGGTGATTGGGGAGCCTTCGGGACCGATCACGGTATTGAGAGGGAGGCCTACCTCTCGGTACCTAGAAAGAAGCGTAGATATGGTATCCGTGAGCGGGGAGCCTACGGGACCGACACGGAAAGATTGCCGGCATAGCATGAGATAGAATGATAAGAAGCATGCATCATGAAGTGTTTTATATGTGAAAAGCTAACACATGTTATTTCACTAAAACCCCATGTTAGAAATATAAGTGGCAAGTCAATTATGTTTTATGGCGATGCCATTGAGTACTTTTCGATTGCTCATGCCTGCATATGTTTTCCTATATGCAGAGTTAAGTGAGGAGATGGCGGTAGAATGGACCTTTGAGCTAGGATTTTGATCATGTATATAAATACTTTGTCACGCCCGAAATTTTGTCTTCATACAAAATTCTCACCACCCTATCTGTTGTGCATACTCGAATTTTTATTGATCTTGATGTGATACCATCGCATTAGAATGTCCTTAATTTGATATACTTCGATGTATATAAATGTGATGGTTGTTGTAGATGATCTTGTTGGAGGCTGGGAATTGTTTCTGTTGGTTTATTGTTGTTGTTGATTTTTGGGCTATCCTATTTCCAAACAAAACTCTGGCGAATTTTTATAAAATTTTGATAACCCAAAATTTAAGTATTCCTATTGAGTGATTATGATTCAAATCATCCCATAGTCACAGCTTGTCTGTTTAATTGGCTAGTTAATTAGGTAATTAATAGTGATTACTTGATTAATTAGTTAATTAAGTAGGCGGGTCGTGACAGTCGGGCTTCAAGATACCCTCATAGCTGGGTGCAAGGCCTCTTGATGAATCATCTGAAAGCACAGGAGCACTTCTCGGTATCTGGTTATGAAAATTCATTTGATGATTAATCATTTTCATTGAAGACTTCTTCTTGTTCGTATATACTCTGATCTGGAGGTATATCTTCAAATTAGTAATTTGTACTAATTCTTGGTAATAGACGACCTATTAGATGTATGTTGTAGACTTGAATTGTCTCATTCCTCTATCTTCATTATCTGTGCAATTTATAGAATGCAATTTATAGAAATATGTCCCTTTGCACCATACGTGCAACAGTTGTAATTTTTTAAGCTTTCATTGGTTCTAGGATGGGCTTGCCTAAAAATCTTCTTTGTTAGTGTTCGTCCTTGGGGTCTGTTTGAACTGGATTCTAGGATGGACATCTATTTCTTGATTGTACGCTTCCTTGTCTAGATTTATAAGATCTGGCTTTATGTCGTTACGACATCATTCTTAGTCTCGAAGAACTTTTCCCGTTCTATCTCCTCAGGCATAGGGCTGGAATATATTCGTTTTACTTCTTTTTTATCGAGTTGGTTCTCATTCTATCTCTGTTGGTAGAGCTATCTCATCACAAATCGAAAGAGCTAACTTGTGGATTTTTCTCAAATATTCCTTTAAGTGACTGCATGTTTACACTAATCTGATAGTTTCCTATTATGGACATAGGATATTTTTCTAGTCACGCTATCAAAATAGATTCTTGCTTGTAATTGTTGATATAATATTTTCCTCTTACAAACATGGTTTTTCAATGATTTTTAAAGTACATTTGTGATCAATTTGTTAGTGGAAATCATGTTTGGAATGAGTATTTACTTGGTTTTGCTTATATTTGAAGAAATAATACTTATTGGTGTCTTTTGCCATTTTTAAGGAATATGTAGAATGAATTGATGAGTGACAAATAGATAGAAATGAAATATGTGTCGATAGGAGTTTGTGTGTGCAAACAAATCGTAAATCGAAGCTTGGGGGACAAAAAGCGGAGCTAAAAGAAAGTCTCGCACTTAGCCACTGGAGAAGCCGCGACCACTGAAGGCTACAACAGCCGTATGGCGACTGCATTTGAAGAAGCCCGTCAGCGCTCGACCATGCCATTTTTGAAGATTGTTCTCCAATTTTCGAAATTTTCCCAATTATTGTGATTTTTTTTTCATTTTTTCTTCTTCCTTTTCTTGTGCTTTTTATATCCTACTACAATTCAAATACTTTATCCTGTTATCATTGAACCTTCTCTCATTACTATTGAGTTTTTTGGGATTCAATAATTTTTCTCCCCTATAAATACCTCTCGCACATACTTGGATTCAACCATTAAATTCTTATTTGTCCTACAAAAAAAAATCCTTAAGCTTTATTTAGGTTTACCTTTTAGATTTATTTTTCAAGTTGAGATTGAAGAGTCGAGACTCAATGATTCAAGTTTGTTATCGTGGTTATCGAACACATGCTTTATTTTCTCTTTTATTTAATTAATATTTTTTTATTTCTTTTATTTTCATTTTCTTTAATTTTAATTATGCATAACTAAATTTATCGTTGATCTTAGGATTTGTATGACTCAACTAAAATTATGTGTTTGATCTTTTCTTATCAATTTATCTTTCAATTCATGATTTGTGATTCTTGGTGTTTAATTTCATGTTGAAATAATTGGTTACTATTGATGCATGCTAGTTACTTAGTTAAATACGTGATGGTTTAATTGAGCAATTGAATTAAAGAAAACATAATATAATTAATGTAAATACCTAAGTGTTAAAGAAAAAATCGATTAAAAAAATAAATCTTTTAAATATTTTCATCAACTTGGCCTAGATGAAGATACAAAGTAAAGAATTGTAGATATTTATTGAGCGCTTTTATTTCAAAACTATCATCCTTAGATTGTATAGCGCCTACATATATTTCTTTCTCTTTTCATCATGGAATCCTCAAAAATACCCGGCACATCTCTTACTATCTCAGAATAGAGTTTTTCTCTAAGAGCTTGTTCATTTCTTCAACATAGGTGTGTTCCCAATATATATTGTTTTACCGTACATGCTAAACCTATTTCAAGTACTTTGATAATAAATCCATATTTATCAAGATCAAGCATCGTGTCTGCAACATTCATGAATGTGACCCTTTAATAGATAATATGAGGCCAGGATCAAGAGCACGGTTCTGGTCTTCCTGCCCGGATCCCATGCCAAGCGGTGTAGCATCTTGGTGCAAATTGAAGGTCTGGTCTTTGAAGGGTAGTTGGTGCTATCGAGATGATTTGTGTTCGTCATCATGACGGATAGTATAGCCAGGGGGCTCTATTCCGAAGTGCAGCGACTCCGGTTATGTGAGGGGCTGCCAACGATGTGCTGGATGAGAGAGTAATCAGTCGACAGGGAGAATATATTACCAATTCTTGGTCCAATACCACGAGGACTGTATGCGCCTAGAATTAGTACTCCCGGCGCCATAATGTCGGGCTTTAAGATCTCCTCGCAGCTCTTTCTGGGACCTCTCGATGAGAATACCCATAAGGCCGGAGCTGGCTGTGGCACTGCCCCAATTATTGTTTGCTGGAGATCTATGGTTGCGGTTGGTACAACACTGTTAATAAGGGTATGTAGAAATGTGAATACAACTGAAACAAGATATGATAAAAAATCGAGACAAAAGTTGGATTCTTTCTCCACGCAAGATAATTTTCTCCGCTACAATACACGATGTTCTATAGCATTTGTCTCCAAGATACAACGGCTTAACAAATATGAGTAGTTGCACTACTAAACGTATTTCAGTGAACTACTAGATACTCGGGACGAGAAACTTTGAAAGATGTATGAAGCAGATTGATTATTTTCGAATTGGTGAGTTCAATCGTCTTTTGCAGGATCCCTTTTATAGGCTAAGATGACTGTTTGTGAAGTGGTGCGATGGCCCAATTGCTGACCCGAATCAGTGTGTCGGTCCATAACCGATAAAATTTACCCGAAACAATGCGATGGTTCGATCATGCACGAGTCCAACCATCACACCACATTGTTGAGTCCTAACGTGTCGATCGAGCCATCTCCAGGTGCCATGTTGGCTCCTCAAAGCTCTTCACGATGATGCGCACGTGAGAAGTGCAAAGTGCGCCTCTAAAGTGTCAAATGCGACAAGTTTGAACTCTTGGACTCGGATGGTTCTCATCATCTGAGTAAGCATTTGTGTTAGCTATAAATTAGCTAATTAAAACTCACTAGGATGCACTATAGATGGAACATACTTGATTATTTCATATTGGTGTGAACTCATTTATATATAGCTTACATCTTCCATATTTTTCCATTATGGGATACACATCATTTCCAACCATTAAGAAGCTAACTTTGTGCATTAATAGTTCATTCATCCCACATCGGATTTGAACATATAAATACACTAAATTGATCTACACAAAATGTAGATTCTAAATCTAAGTTCATATACAATTTATTCCAACAAGCAATAGTTGATGTGTAAATGATCAATTCTACTGCTTCTTTCGAGGTGATAACGGCTCCCGGGAAATGAAACGATGTTGAACTAAGTATGTTGGTATCTTCCACAATGATAATAGCTCCGGCGAAGTAGGAATCGGACAGACATTTCATTACAAAATGAATATCTAGAGTTCCGTCTGTTTTATTGCAGACGACAATTCCATCTGCGAAAACTGTCCAAATAATTCAGTTGAGTTGCAGGCAGAGACAGGGCCGCCCCTGAGGGTAGGCCACCCTGGGCAATCGCCCAGGGCCCACCATCTCAGGGGGCCCAAATTATTTCAAAAAAATTAATTTTTTTTTATATATATATATTTATTTGGATCCAAAATATTATATCACTTGAATATCTTATTTTATTTTAAAGTCCAAAATATTAAATCTTTATATATTTTACTTATAGATATATGTTTTCATTTGGTCCTAAAAATAGATTAAAAAATATTGATGTTGATGTGATTATTAATGGTATTGCATCTGCAAATACTCGAATAAATTATTTTTTAATGATATCGTATTATAGATAATAGTGAGATATAGAAATATAAGGATGACAAGTAAGTTGTATATGTTTTTGATAATTTTTTATTATCTGTTTCTATTTGTAGATCACTTGAATTTTACGTAAATTTACAAATTTGATTTATTTTATAAATATAATATAAATGATCCTTTTAGACGGTATAATGGTTAAGTGAATTCATGTGGCCAAAGGTCACGAGTTCAAACCTCATTATCGCCTCTATAGGTTCAAACTAGTTATACCCGATTTTTTAAGTGTGGTTTAGTCGTCATGTGTCGTTTGCAAGCTATTGTAAAGAAAAATAAGTTTTACCTAGTACGCACAAAAGATAATGACCGATGGTTTTATATGAATTTTAAAAATGAGGCTATATTCCTTATTTTCTTTTAGGCGCATAAAATATCGAGAACAGTCTTTGGCGAGAGGTCTCATTATAGAGGATAGGCCAGTTAATTACAGACGGCCTGGTCGATCCCGGCTAACGCGTCAGATTGATAGCTTTCGGTCTTGTTGGCTGAAATCCTATCTCGAAGAGCAACTCCCCTTGCAGTTCCGGGGGCGTATCCGAAGTAGGAAACATTGTCCACGAAGTTCCCGATCGACAGCAGCTATGGATGCAACGGTGGCTTCCATGACTGCTCTCGTCCCTCCCCGAATTATAGAATTCTTTCCGGGTTCAGCTGCTCGAGATCCTGTGACGAAGTATCTGGCTCCAATGAGCTTCTTATTGCAGAGTGATGAATTGAAATATGGGACTTGTTGACAAATTCCCTTCCACCCTGCAGAAATGATGCGTTCAATATAATGAGAGTTCATCAATTTTCAATCAAAATTTATTAATTTTTAAATAAAATTTAATAATTATGCTTAAGATTTAATTAAGACGAATAGATCGTGCATCCGAATTCCGAAGGGTGTCTCTATGTGTATAGATACGTGCGTGTGCAAGAAAAAGTTCTATTTTTTGGAGAACCGGAAAGAAAAAAGTTACTCTAGTTTCGTATAAATTGGCGACTATCAAGCTTTCATGTGTCTCTCCTCAATTATTGTTGGTATATGCTGTTTAGATGCCTAGAGTAGAGCTGTCATTCAAAACCTCACAATTCCAAATATTTTTTTAATACAAAATACATATAATAAATTAAAATGATTTATATAGATATTTTTGCTGAATCGGTGAAGATATGGATCGGCCCAAACTCGTGTTCCAAGCAAAACCCAATGCCGATGAGCATAGCATGCAACTCTTCAATAAGTACTGTTCCACAAAGCCTAATCTCCAAATTATATTAAATCAGATTTGTAATACCTAATCCTAATTAATTTTGTTGAATCAATGTTGAAAACTTCATAATAAATCATTGTTTATTTTAGGGCAATTATCGAATTAAATTCTAAATTATTTGACTTGTTCAGAAAATATCATGAACTTTCAATAATATCAATAAAGGATTTGAACTAGAGATATTATACCAAAAATGTCTTCCCTAATGTTTTTGATTAACAGAATACTGATTGAGATTTTCACGTAGCAAAAATGAGTTCATGTTTTCAGTAAGTTAATGAGTAATATTAAAAGTGAGCTTTATGTTGAACATATCATAATATTGTTTTACGAGAATTGATAAAAGACTATTGATAAAAAAAATACAGAATTTCTAAGTAATGACTTTCATGAAAATTTTCAGGACTTTGTGACGAGAAATTTGCAGACACAACAAAACCCAATACAGTATGGAGCTTACATTGTACAATACATCGGTTGGATTTTTTTTGGTTATATACTTTGATTATAATTCTAATTCTATCAAAATCAATATTTTCTCTGATAAAATGAGCCATGAAGTACTTTCTTTACCAATAGAAATGATGCTATCAAATAACCTCATGAGTCAAAAATATCAATCTCATCTTTAGTAAAATTTTAAGAAGTATTATTAATTGTAGACTTATGAGACTCTGTCATGACTCTTCACAAAATTTTAAATAAGTAGATAAAAATCATCCAAATTCTACATCAACAAAATGGGTACAACTAGAAAATATAAATATAGTATTTTCATACACCAACCTTAACTAAGCAAATAAGAGATATCATATACAATCAGATCTTCATCAACAATTGTCTAAAAAAAATCAATGTGTACATGTTTAATTCTTCACATCAAATTCGTTATGGTTATAAAAAAAATAAAAAAATAGATTTAGTGGTAGAGTAGTTAATGCACGAGGCCAAAGGTCTCGGGTTCGAGTCCACCGTGACGCGGTCTTTAAATTGACCAAAAAAATAAACATCAAATATGTTTATATGTTTACAAAAATGATGACTAAACAGATCCATCATAAACCTTTTTAAAATTATTCTATTGGAAACGACATCATTTTTTGTCACGTGGTAATCTGTGTCAGCAATAATTATGTCAACCAAAAACATTAGTGTAAATATTTTTGGTACAATGTTAATAATTTGAATCTTTTATTAATATTATTGAAAGTACAAGATATTTTTAGAACAACCCAAATAATTTAGGATTTAATCCAATAATTACCATTTAATTATTTTACTTTCAGATTGAAAATATTGACTTGTGTACTGGTATGTAACACAATAACACTAAACGAAATATTGTCTCAGAAGTTAACTTCCGTTATTCTTTTAACTGTATTGAATATCGTATTTCAAATCCTACAGCCTCAAATTCATATCCTTTAGATGCTGCATTTAAATAAACTTGCAGAAGAAAATTTGAGTAAATAATGCTGCATTTAAATAAACTAGCAGGCGTCACGTGCAACCCACCTGGTACCATTGATTTTTTCATTAGTGCTAAACATACATAATATGTACGTATAGGGGTGTAATCGAACCGAGTCGGTAGAACACCATCGTCTTTCGAGCTTGGTTTGTTTAGTATCGGTATGAGTCTCGAGTTTTATTTATCGAATATTTCGAGCTCACGAGCTTATTCGAGCTTTAATCGAACCCAAACAAGCTTTCTAAATTTAGATATATATTTAGAATATTGTTTATTTTATTTTAAAAATAAATTATTTTATTCATAATAACACAATATATTTATTGATTTCTTAGAACAAATAAAAATAGTTAGAGATTTAACACAATAATTACTAATTATAGAAAGAAAATAATTATATCTAGTTAATAATTTTATATTTTCAAAGTAAATCAGTTAACGAACTTGTTCACGAGCTAACGAGCCGAATACTATCATGTTCAAGCTTGGTTTGTTTAGCTAACGAGCTTCACTAAACGAACTCGAACGGACTTTTATCGAGCCGAGAAACAAATAATTCACGAATAACTTGCTCATTTACGTTTCTATGTACATACATAATACCCTCAAAATATAAACCGGATCGGTTCAGTTCTTTTTAAACAGGTTCGATATTTATGGTAATAAGATCATTACTAAATTACCCATAATCTATTTCGGGATAATTATATTATGATATTAAGTTTTATTTTTTCCTTTTTACTCAAATAATTTTGGAAACAAATTATTCCTAAAATCGCCACTATATATTTACATAAATTTGTCCATTATATGTTTATATAAATTTGTATATATATTTCACTATCTATGTTTATTTATTGAAAAAAAAAGTGATTTAAATGAAATTAAAATACTCTGATGACGAGTAATTAGAACAATAGACTCAAAAGTATTTTGGAAAGACATAAAACACCTTTTTATATCTTAAAATATGAATATAAATTCAGAGTGCTATTTTTATATATCAAAATAATTTATATTCTTTTAAATTGTAAAATGAATTATATAGCATCTTATTTCAATGGTCTAGCAATAGATGTATTAAATTGAATGTACAATAAACTAAATGAATAATATTACTCAAATGTCAAACCTCACGTTATGTTCTCCAGAAGGAAAGATCATTAAATCCTTTCTTTAATTATCATTATGGACAATTAAGTAAATTATAAATTCAATTAAAATATAACTAATCTCTTAATTCTTAAAAATATGTAAAATGATAAAAAAGTCTAATTATGTACATACATATTATATACGTTTAGCATTTTCCTATATTTAATATAAGGCAAAGAGAATAGACTTATCATTAATCATACGATTATTGTCAAGTTATTTTAGGAAGCCTAACTTTAGAAAAGAGATTATAATTGTCATTGATCCTACAGTGTTAGTTTTTAAAACATAAATAGTTAAAACGAAAATTATCAATTTCTCTCACGAGATGATATATTCAATGCATACTCAAAAGTCATCTTGATTGCAATTAAAGTTCCCTCATCACATATATGATTTTACTTATGTCTCCAAGATTGATTTATTTGTATATCATATATGATCTCTTCTCACAGGAGTTACAAGTCACTCGAATAACATAGAAGGAAGTCAAATTAATTCACTTAATTGCATTTTTCTGATGCTTTACTCATTTAATAATGAAAAAGCCATTATAGTCTTTGAAATTTATCCCACAAAAAGTTTCCGTGAATAAGAAGTCAAACTCATTTACATATAATTGTGTAAATGAGACTTAAATTTATAATTGAAACTTACCGACACTCATATAATGTGGGATCACTCTTTTAAATTTTAAAATTTTCAAAGTGATTATTAAATTTATAATAAAAATACTAATATCATGAAAAATTATATATTAGAGATATAACAGGTAAAGCTAATTTTGTAATAACATAGTCTTTTACAATAGTATTAGATATGTTGAGGATTATGATCTGACTGAATTATATGTATGGAATGAAAATTGTTATGGGTTAGGTTTCACTACAAGCATTACTTGCTTCAGTCCATGATTTCTAGTATACGTGATTTTCTCTTGCATGTTTTGGTATTACATGTCATCGTCAGGTTTGAATTGCTTGTCATAAATACTCAAAACTAAGAAAAAATTATTTAAGTGTGTTAATTTTCTAGTTCAATACATTATAATTTCTCAAAAAAATCAGTAAATAATGAATTTCAAAGTGATCATATAATTCATAATTTAAAATTTTGAAGTATGGAATCCATGGATGATATTAATAACACTTATTTGAAGCGGATATGTTGTTTCATAATCCCAAATTTTCAAGCAAGGTTAATCATGAGTTATAAAAGGACAAGACTTCTAATATAATTTAGATTCTAATTTTTAAACATAATAATAAATTACCAATATTGTCCTTTATAAATACATAATATGAATAAATTAGGCAAATCAAATTTTATAAAGAACAATTTTTTATAATAGTAATAGATTCGATAGGTGGCAAGTCCATCATCATCCACAGTAGCAAATGCATAGTAATTCTATCATCCTACAACAAATAAATATCATTCCCTGGTTTTGTTAATTAGCGTTAAAGGGTACAATCAACCACCGACAAGAATCTCCAATTGGCGTTAAAGAGGCATTCTATCTTGAATTATATTTCGAAACAAAATTAAATACCATTCCCTGGTTTTGTTAATTATATAAATTTAGAAATTCTAAGATTGTCATTGGTTTCATCAATTTTGACAGAAACCAAAACTTTTCAAGGACAGAAAGGATAAGAACATCGAATGAAGCCAATCATGAAAATGCATCGAGGATAAAGTAATTAAAGAGGAGGACCAACAACTCCTCAATATCCATCTATACTATAGGGATATATAAAAATATTATTTGTTATAAAAAGATATCTTTATATTAAGAGGTGTTTGGTGAGAACATAAAACTCAAAAGCAGTTTATAAAATTTGTTTTTAAAACAAAAAGCGAACATAAAACTTATTTCTCAAACCAAACACCTCTAAGTATTATTTGTTTAAGGAGCTTAAAAGCAGTTTATAAAATTTGTTTTTAAAACAAAAAGCAATTTATAATGTTCGCTTTTGAAACTTATGCTCAGCCAAACACCCTCTAAGTATTATTTGTTTAATTATCATTTATATTAAAAAGTATCAATATTATTTATATTTAAAAAAATATCTAAATTCACATATATACAGCAGACAATACATGAACCAAATTCAAACCTTCCAAATCTACCTATCTGCGATTGTGTAACTTGTGTAAAGGCTCAATGAGTGTTGAGATAATGTTGTGAAATGATAAGTGGCACGTGGCATGTACCACACTTAAGTTTGTGAAACTTTTGATGTTTACACTTTTCACACACATACACTTGAGAGAGGAGAAAACCAAATAGAATTCTCAATTATTGCTTCTCATTTGTAAAACGAATAAAATTAATCAAATCGGAAGTGTTATGTATATTTTGGCGTAAGTGGTTCTAAGATAATATCATGACGATGATTGAAAAAGAATAAAAATAACTTAAGCTTAGCTAGGAATGAAAAAACTTATTTTAGGGGAATAAATGAAAGAACTGTGATACTAAAATGATTTTGCCCTGCCCTTATTTAATATTGAAATCCTGCGTTTTGCTCCTTTTGTTTTTTTTGAGGAAAAAAAATAAATACAAGAAGTCGAAATCAAAACGTCATACATAATCGCTGATACGCGAGGCTAGCAGTGCCGTCCGAGGATAGGTGAGCATGGACGATAGCACAGGGTCCATCGTTTTAGGGTATCCAAAATTTTATATATCTTCTTATATTAATATAAATATTTATTCAAAAAATAAAATATTTAATGTCCCAAATTTTTATTATAAACTTTTGGAGGCCCAAATTTTGTAAAAAAAATAATTCTTTTATAAATGATATATTATGCATCTTTTTAGATATATTCAATTATATCCCCATAATAGAAAAGAGTCCATTTTTTGTTGTTTTGCCCAAGGCCTATTATTTATCAGGACCGACCCGAGGCCAGAGTATAATAGTATGATAGATTTACAACCGCCACATGGATGCTTTGCAGAATACGAATAATAAGTGACGAAGCCAGGTTTTTGAACTAGGGGATTCAAATTAATTACACTTATAATAATCTAGTTAAAATCTAATAAACTTCAATTTTAAATAAATTAGACAAATAATTAGTACATATAATAAGACATCAAACCAAACCATTAAAATAATTAGTAAAAATAAAAAATTAGTATATTTGAAGTTTCGTGAAAATAATGTACAAAATATAAAAGTTATTATTACATATGAAGATAACTACATATAAATGTTTTGGGAAATTTTTGAATAAATTCTCTGTATACTAATGAATAGTACGGAATTTATGAATAATTGACTTAGAGCAACAATAATACACTTTATAAAAATCATAATATCACATATAATCGCTTCAAATGTTGACTTTATATGGGATTCTATTGAATCTGTTCTTTTAAGAAATTCTCTTAATTTGGCTTATTTGACAGCATAATTTCGTTTATTGCGCACAAATATTGACTTTATTTCAAACAAAATAAACATGACCCAATGAATAAACCAAATCTAAAAATTAAAACAAAAATATTAAACAAACAATTAATAATAGCCTCAAAAAGTAAAATAATTTAACAAAACAAATAAATTATAAAGTGTCAATGTAATGAGTACGTATTATTTTAGAAAACTCAAATTTTGATTTTCTTGTACCCATCATAAGGTCACAATGCCTCCTAATTCTAATTTCAACTTAGGATGAGGAAAAAAAATATAAACTAAAAAATTAGCAACAAATAATATGATAGGAATTTAGAATTTTTTTTAAATTCTAACAATTATGATATAAAAAGAAGCAGATGACCACTTTGGGTTGAGAATTGTTACTAATTAGACGTCGTTGTTTTTTTCGATTGATATAGAAATTTTTAAAGGCTGCGTCGCGGTGGATTCAACCCGGCACCTGGCGCCGAGCATTAACCACTCTACCACTGTAGCCAACACACACACTAGATGTCGTTGTTTTATTATCCGTTTCACGTCCCTCACTATTTCTTAATTAAAATTATTAAATATTACACTATCTATATATACTATTATTTTTCCATGCATATAGATATGCTGATGGAAACATTTATATTGTGAGGGACCATCAAATTTTATTATAAGAAATAGGGTTATTTCAGTAATTTAATATTTAACTCAACAATCCTAAGAGTTCTACACAAATCTTATATTTCTAATACATATCGTTTGTTTTGTTTAAATACGTTTTTATTTAGAATTCATTTGAAGTCTCAATATGATTTTTTAAAGAAATTACTTATAGCCAATGGTAGATTCAGACTTTTTATTTAGGGAGTTCAATTAATTATGATTTTATAAATTTATAGGAAGAATTTTAAAATTAAATTTAAAAATAAATAATAATTTTAATACAACTATAAATATCAAAATAAAACATAACCACCCCATAATATTTCTCTTTTATTCTTTCAGGTTCGATGAGGAGGTTCATTAATTGATTAAAAATAAAACATCCACAATAGGATATGCTTTCATATAAAATATTTTATCTACCTAAATAATAATAACAAAATTCAAAATGAATCTTAATTTTCAATCTTCTAAATTTGAAAAGGGTACTACAAGTAAAGTTTTGTTGAATTTCAACTTAAGTTCCTCATCATGATGATAATATAAAATTTAAATATTTTTCTAATTCATGACATACGATTATAAATAAGAATAAAATGATAGGATATTAAATTTTCATTAAAGAATAAATATTGCAACACTTGTATACAAGTGAAAATCGTATGATTCATACTTGAAACACCCTCGAAAATTAAATATAAATATATTTCTATTGACATACTAGATATTTTATCAAGGAAACTTAACACTAATATTGACCAAAAAAATCAATTTAATTTCTCTATCACATTAAAAATAAAACTACACCACCACAAAGAATACTTTTTAATGATTAAATCAAAAATACCTATACATACCAAGCTAGTAGTTTTATAAATCTCAGGGGACCAGTGCCCTACAGCCCCCTCTGGGTCCGCCGCTGCTTATAGCTTGTTCTTTGTATTAAGTGATAAATCTAGTGTATGTTAATATACGAGATTTACGTAAGCGATAAAAACACACCGCTTTTACGTGGTTCGATCCAAATAAGATCTACGTCCACGGAGGAGTGATTCCTCAATACTTTCACTATGATTTGATTACGGTGAGTGTAGCTAAAAGCTCTTAGTATTCAACAAGTTGCTAACCCTTCTACCTTCGATCTAACTCCTATTTATACACATCGAGGACCCTAGGCGGGATCGATCCTCCCATGTAGGGACTCTTCCTCCGCATGTAGGGATGCCCTCTCGCCCATAGGGACCGCTCCTCTCGCCCATGGGACTCTTAGCCTTCGGTGTGGGGTGGCGCTGATTAGGGTTTGGAGGTGGTTGGGGTTTAGAGGATGGGCCTTTGGCTTAACCGCGTGGGCGTTATTAACCCGAGCCCGGCTCGTTTGGGCTGTCATTGGGCTGGCGGTTGGGCCATATCCCATCATAGCTCACGAATAGTCGAGTAACGACCGTGCCGAAAGGAAGGTGAAGAATGCGCTTTGCCGAGGTGGGATGTTGCTCTCCGAGGTTGTTGTCGAAGTTTTTCGATCTCTTTGATGTCGTGGTTTGATCGGTTCACCGGATCCGAATCGATATAGGCGGTTTGCCGTTCGGACCGAATCGGGGCGCTTGCCACGTTCTAGGCGCTCGAAGTTGGATGGCGATGTCCGTCGAGAGAATGCCGGTGGTGGCGGCGGTCGTGCATCTGGAGCCCAAGATGGGTTCGGCGAGTTTAACGATGCGGCGTTACGGGCATGCGCCGCTTGTCGAGGACCGAACTGAGTCGTCCGTCCCGGGACAGAGATATCCTGCAGTGGGATGTTGAGGTCCAACCTGGAAAGCGGCGTCGGCCCAAGTAATACCGAGAACCGATCTGGATGGAAATCGTTTTGGATGATTCCGAGGACCGAGCTGGTTAGCGATATCCATTCTGGAAGATACTGAGGCCCGAGGTCAGAGTGATGAGATCCAACTCGAGAGTGACGACGTCGTATGTAAGTACGATGCCGAGGTCCGGAGTCAGAGCAATGATTGCACGATTAGATCGGTTGTGTCAGGGCGTCCTCGATCGCGTCATACGCGTCAGACGGTTGGTAGGCGCTCGAAACATGCGCGCGCGTCTAATCCACGGCAAATCACAATTAGCCACGTGGTAAGTTGAAACGGCAGGTTTGGGCGCCTCTTTATACTATAAATAAGCCCATATAAGGGAACTGTTCATTTCCTTCTTCGTTTGCCTCAGAGAAAATCTTCAGCGTTTCCAGAATTCTTCCAGAACTCGTTGACGGAGCAATTTCTCACTCACCAAAAAAAAGTAAGTATGACTTCGACTTCTCCCTCTACGTCTGGTTCTTCTCGTCCTCCTTTTCCCCCGATAGCGAGATAGAAATTAAGGATTATATGTCATAACCTTGTGGGTAGATCTTTAGGTATCGCGCTAGGTTCCGTTGATTTCTTGATGCAGGATAAGTATAAGGTTAGGGATGCCGTATCATCTCTGACCATTGACGACGTGATTAGAGTAGGGTGGGAATGTTATATTCCGCGAGTGACAGAGCCGCCCCTCCGGAGGGTTTATAACAATATATGTAGATCATTGAAGGCGGGGCTTAGGTTTCCTTGTGAACATCTTCTAGAACATTCGAGTATTTTCAAATCCTATATGCCGCTTTTCCCAAATTCCATTAGGTCGGTGGTAGGGATGGGGCTCACTTTGTTATGGCGTTGTCGAGGAGTTCTCCTTTGAGGTCTTGATACGTTTTTGTGTCGAGAACACACGAGGTGTATACTATTTTTCGCCTCGGCGGTAGTTTAGAGTATTGCCCTCGAAGGTGTCGCGATGGCGGAAAAATTCTTCTTCCGAGGCGGAGGGGATCCGGGTATGAGTGGGGGTTAGGAAAAATGAAGGATTTGAAGTTGAAACCCCTGGGTTATATGGAGGACCTGCTCAATTCACTCGGTGAATTTTCCGTCAACTTCACCGAGGATAATCTGAATAAGGCGGGACTAAGCATATATAGGTCAAAGGCTTCAGGGTCGGGGCCCGAGCTGGGTGAGGGAACCTTCTTCTCCTTTATACCTTGTAAGTCCGACCTCGTGGTGTTAACGTAATTTTCTTCCGTTGTGCAGTGAAGCTGATGTCGCAAGAGAAGGGCTCATCTTCGCCGAGCAAGGAGCCTCCGAAGAAGAAGGCGGGGTGGACCTACCAAGCCCGAAGAAGGTTGACAATATCGGTCAATGATGGCGGGACCTCGGTAGAGGTTGAGCCCGCATCGGAGGAATGCAGACTCGAGCATGCATCGAATATGAGGTGCGGGCTCACTCGGACGTGGCCCTCACCAAGGTATAAATATCTTCCACATTTGGCTTTATCCGCTCGATGATGTATGCTAACTGCATTGCTTTTAGGATGCGAGCTCGGTGATGGGGTCCCGCAACGTCTTCTTGCCGACCTGCAACTTGCCACCGGGTTCATCGGCCGAGAGCGCAGCCCATGTATGGCGGGGCGGGAGCTTCTTTGCACTCGGCGGATCTTGATCTTTGCCATGGTCATTGGATTTGTATCTTGAAAGCTATTTTGGTTGAGCTTTTATACAATGTTTCTGTTACCACTATTACAATCTCCTATCGATTTGATTACTTGATTGCATATATCGTGTCCTCTTATCTCATATATAAGTTAGATCATACGATGTGTAGAAGATCACGAAGTCCGTATGATTGGTCAAGCTTAATGAGATATAAAAGTTTCACACCGAGACAACTTGAGGACGAGTTGTCGGTATAGTGCGGTATAGATAAGAAGTGACTTGACTTGGTTACATGTCTATCTTTGATGCGTCTCGGCGATTGAAGGATCACCGTGAGATGAGTTCTTCTATCGATCGTCGTGAAGAACCAAATCTCGGTGACTTACGATGATCTAAACCTCGATAAGGTATTAGATGAGTATGAGTTCTTGACCATCACTTTGACTTGTTATGGGTGAGGTTATATGTTCTAACCCAATATTCTCCGCATCTTGGGTGGTGGCGGTGCTTGTATGTCATGCTAGTTATCTTTATCAGTCACCGTATCCGTTTATGATGATGGCGTCCTTAAGGAGCTCAAAGGTTTATTGTACTAAACCCCGCAGTTGAGTTAGCTCAAGTACAATAATAAGGTTGAGTGGTACTACTTAAGGAATTAAATATATTAATTATTTTAAGCGATCGAATGCTATAAATAATTAATGGACGCTCGATATCTTAAATACGGGATTCGTAATGTCTAAGTGCAAGCCCGACTCAACTTCGGTAATAAAGGGTAAGTCAAGATTTATTCTCTAGTGGCATGAATAAATGTTTATAAATTAATTTATGTTCTTGGTGAACATAAGATAATTAATTTATTTGAGGCCCATCTTTATTCCTTGCATTTGATCCTGGTCGGCCCATCCAGCCCGTAAGCTAGGCAAAATCGGCGCCCCTATGCTCTACAAGGCAAGGATTTGATTCTCTTTATCCTATAAGGATATTATTATATTTATGGGATATCGTAGATCCTTTCCATATAAGATTATGGTAATAATCCTTTCCATTCCATAAAGGTTTATGGTAATTTCCATATGGGATTATGGTAATTTCCATATAGGATTATGGTAATGCATTATAAATATGAGGTAAGAGATTAAATCTAGGTCAATGATTAATCATCATCATCATTATTTTCGAGAATTTGAGGTTCATCCTTTGAGAGATTTTCAAAATTCTTGAGAGCTTGAGGGTGATTTTCCAAGCATTCTCCATAGATCGTCCTCACTCGACGTTGGAGATTGGGCAACCGGGATCTGATCCGGAAGGTCAAAGCACGAGTCTCGATCCATTCCGCCTCGGCAGATTCAAAGGTAAACACGAAAACCCCAACGTGTTGCAATTAATTATATAGGTACATGCTAGGTATATAATCAATGTATGGTGAATTAAATATCCAAGATAGATCCTCGGGGCGAGGGCTAAACCTCGATTTTCCCTATCGTGGTCAGCCGCGAGGGCTGAGGCCGACGCCAGAGGGTTCTTCTTGAGGCCGCCAAGAAGAGGGCTTGGGCCTGGAGGTCACCCGGGGAGCTCGAAGAGGCTCACGGCGAGGCAGCCGGGCGAATGAGCTCATGGACGAGAAGAGGCTAGGCGGGGTGATCGGGGCCAATGCTGAGGGCCTTTGTCAGCAAGCTCGTCGAGTCGGAGAGCTTCTCGGCTTTTATTGCCGACCTGGCCGCCGTACTCAAGCCTAAGGTGGTGTCAGACCATCTGGAGGGGTTGGCGGCCGCCATGCCTGACTTTGACAAGGTCAAGCATGGTTAGGTCGAGGTCGCCACTCGCGAGCTGAATAAGGCGTACGCCCGGGTGGTCTCCGGGGTCGGGTCCTTCCCTATGTTGGAGGCTTTGGCGTCCAGCTCCTCCCTTCTGACGGCGGAGGCCGTTGCCCGATCTGAGGAGGACGAAGATCACGAACTCGTGAGCTTCTTGCCGAGGCGCGAGCCGGCCGGGAGGTGGAGGAGGAGGAGGAGGAACCGAGCTCGGAGCTTCCTTCGAAGGGGCCTTGCGAATCGCAGCAAGTGCAAGTCAGGAGGAGGGCAGCCCCGGCATAGAGCCCGAGTCATGGACCTAATGTAATAGGTTGAATTGCCGGGGTCGATAGGATCCTGATCCCTTGTAAAAATTTCCCCTCTTTTGAATAATAAAATTTACAATCTTCTGAAACGTGTACTGTCTCTTTATTCATAGCACTCCACATCTCAATACCTTGGACTCGATCATGACTTGATGACCAAGCTAAAAGAAGCCCGAGGTGCCTTGGCTGAGAAGGACGAGGAGGCGCTTATTTTGGAGAGCCGATCCGCCGAAATGACCTAGATTTTGGCCAACATGGACATCATTTCGGCATCATGCACCGAATCAAGATGAAACCGCAAGAGGCGATCGAGTGGCCCGCCTCCGGCCGAGAACGAGGCTCTAAAGCTAAGGATCATACTGTTCAAGTCCGGGGCGGACTTATCTGCCGATGTGATCCATGGACGCGATACAATGTGAGGCGGCTCGGTGACGACGGAAGCTAGCTCGGATCTCGGAGAGCACGCAGAGTATGAGAAGGTAATCCACCGATCTGGTGGAACTACCATATCGTGTCGATGATCGAGTTCGAGCTTCTTCGCGAAGGCATGGTCTTTGAGGGATGAGTGTAGGGAAACGTATGTTAACCCTCGCCGAGGATCCATCTTGGGTGTTTAATTCACCATACATTGATTATAAACCTAGCATGCGTCTATATAATTAATTGCAACACCGATCGCTCCTTTTCACACGTAAAAGTGTAATGATAGGGTGTTAAGTATCGTATCCACGAGATTGTATCACGAAAACATAGAAGCTAGCTCAACGATTATTCATCATTATTCAAGCACGTAAAAGGGTGAGAGGTTTTAGGGCTTGAATTTAATCCAAAGCAAAGGTAACCAAACGAAATATAAATAACGCAATAAAAACACGATGAAGACTATAAAGAAAGACTAACCCTAGGGATGCACCAATCCTATCCACAGCGATGTTTATCCCGCTTATTACTAACCATTTTAATCCGATAAGACGAAGATCACATATATAACCAACAACTTCGCCATTCGACAATTGGCGGTTGATTACTAATTTTCCCTATTACGATTCGCCTCTAGAGGAAAATAAGCAACTCAAATGGATCACTAAGAATATGCTTCCTACGAATGTCCTATCTCGATTCATTTACTCAAGGCTTATTCGTATCATGCATTCAAGATCGATTGACAATTAAAACAGTTACGTAATTAACTGGCAACTATGATATGCATCAAAATTGATTAGAAATCAATACATATAAATAAGCACCAAGAATCATGAATCAATGCCTGGAAGGTAAATAACAATAGCAGGAATCACAACATATAGGATCGGATCATGCAAACCCTAGGATTAGAACAGAAAACTAGCCAGACATAATAAATGGAATGAAATACGATTTAACCATAAAAACAGAAATTAAATATATAAAACCCGTAGGGAAGCGTCGGATGAACAATGGTTGGTCTTGAATCCAATCCCAAGCGAACGAACGGAAAACAACGGAAAACGATCGGACAAAACGTTCCGATCGATAACGAAACGATAAACTAAACTAGAACAACGTAAAAACAATACTAGAATTAAACTAAACGAAGACTAAAGCTAAAGAATGGAAAAACAGAGGAAAAACTGAAGTAAAATAGGTCTGGGGCGTGTTGGCTCCCTTGGGGCGCGAGGGCTTGCCCTATTTATAGAAAAGGGTGGAAACCCTAATTTTTGCCTCATCGCGCGCCGCGACCGGTACTTGCGATCGCTAGGGCGATCGCTAGGTAATCTCGCGCGCTGATTTCTCGCTCGCGCTCGCCTTCTTGCGCTCGCTTTGAACCTCGCGACCTGGCTAGCGGTCGCTAGCCATTATGAACTGGTCGCGAGAAATCGTCCAGTGAGTTCTCGACGCTAGGCTTCGCTCGCGGGCACGAGGTTGCGGCCGCGCCCTTCTGGGTGTTCGCTAGCTTACCTAGCGGTCAGCCTAGCGACCGCTAGACTGGTCGCTAGAACTTGGGCAGAATGTTCGTTTTGTTCGTGCTTCGTTCCTTGCTTCGATTTTCAATACATAACCCTACAAAACACCAAAATACACCCAAGAACAATATCTTCTAGAAATAGATGAAACATTACGAATCGATACATAAACGCACATTAAACGAGCTAAACTCATCTTCAAATATCAACTAAATACGTGTAAAATGCGCGTTTATCAAACCCCCCAAACTTAAAGCATTGTTTGTCCTCAAACAAAAACAGAACAGAAAGACAAACGAAAGATCAACGAGCGTAGCAAAGATGATAACTATTCTAGCCTCAAAACATATCAACGCTCAAAAACATTAGTGCACATGACGACGTTAGTCCACTCAACACAAACAACAATTTACGGCAAAAACTCATTTATTTCAATCCTCATAAAGGCATGTGCGTAAAATATATAGAATACACTCAAACTCATAAAGAAATTAAGGACGTGTATACACTCAAAGATCAATGTAATGCAACATCTTACCATAGGCTTGCGCTTCTCTAACATCTCCACCGCGTCAAATGTGTTCAAATAAGGATCAAAGAGGTCTTTTGATAGGTTATAATGTAGGCACATTGGTTAAGGTAGGATAATATATGGCTAAGTGACTCAAGCAAACTCCAAGCACCACCATGTACGTATTTCGACACATATGGACTTTGTCCATTTTTCTCTTTCTTTCCCAACGTGCTAAATTGACGTTCTATGCCTCATAAGGTACCTAAACTTTGATTAAAGACCCTTTATGCTCAACACTCATAGTGAACTTAACATTTTCTTTTTCTTTTCTTTTCTAGAGCTTATAGGGTTTAACTTTCACGAACAAGGTACTATTCTTCACCACGTATGTATTTTCTAAAAGAAACTTTTCTCGTCATAACTTACATCAAAATTTCACCCTTTTGATTCCCATATCCATCCTCACCTCCTATCATCCGGTTTAATCGAAAGAAAAGTCTAATAAAGGCTCAAAGAAGGCGACAAATGGTATATAACATCGGGTTAGTGTTTGGGTGAATATGTGGTTAACAAAGATGGCCTTTATCCTTTCCAAATTGAAACACATATTGCGCCTCGACACGTAAACACGGCAAGTTCTAGAAGATAATCACATGCATGATATCACACAATTAAAAGAAGCAGATCAATATGTTTATACAATGAAGCTCAAGTCTCACGGGTTAAGCAAATGGTGAAAACAACAAGCTAAGCCATCTCACGTCATTCATGCGTCATTTTCTAACATATCATGTGCACTATCATTAAATTTCACAAAAATTTTCTATCGTCATTGGCCACATGGATTAACACACTTCACTTCACTCGTTGATCGACAGACACGAAAACGAAAAGAAAAACAAAAAGATGACAAAAACAACACAAACGAAAGAAACGACAAAACACGAAAAACAAAAACAAAGAAAACGTTGGGTTACCTCCCAACAAGTGCTTTATTTAACGTCTTTAGCTAGACCATCACTAACCTCGTCAATCTGGCGTTTTGGTAGCACTTGACATCTTTCTTGACTTGTGGACCCTTCTAAACTTCGCATTTACGGATGACCACCACTGACTATGGAAGTGGCCCCCCCCAAACTTGAATGAAACACTCGGAGTTCCATGCCGAGTCCACTTCTTTCTTCTCACAGCTTCCTCAATAGGTCGAGAACCTCTAAATGCGAGGCGTGGCGGCAACATTTGTCACGATCGAGCAACAATCTTCCGGCTTTCGGTCGTGTTGCTTGATGGCGTCGATATGGAAATCTTTAGCTCCTCATCGTTAACACGAAACGTGAGGTTTCCTTCCTGCACATCAATCAACGCACGACCGGTTGCTAGAAAAGGTCTACCAAGGATTAGTGGTTGTTGTTTGAATTCGGGAATATCAAGAATAACAAAGTCGCAGAAAACAAAATCCGAATTCTTACCAACACGTCTTCAACGATACCTTTTGGATATGTGATGATCGGTCACCATCATCGATGAGATCTTCGTCGGCTTCATCTTTCCAAGGTGTAGCCGGTTGAAAACGTTCAACGGCATCAGATTGATGCTCGCCCCCAAGTCGCATAAAACATTTGGGAAAATCGCTCGGCGATCTCGCACTCTAACGTGAAACCGCCGATCTTTCGCTTCAAAGGGAGCTTCTTTTGCAAGACAGCATCTGCACTTTGGATAGGGAAATTTTCTCAAATTTCCCAAGTTTCTTCTTCTTGTGGCAAGCGTCTTTTAAGAACTTCATGTAGCGGCATGTTTTTCGAACGCTCAAAGAGAGGCAAATTTATCTCAACTTTCTGGAATACCTCTTTGAAACGAGCAAATTCCTCGTCATATTTCGACTTGACAAGTCGACTCGGAAACGGGACCGGAGGAATGTACGTGCGAAGTTTAGCTTCTGGGGTTGCCTCGCGGTCGACCTCGCGACCGCTGGGAAGGTCGCGAGGAGTATCTTTGGCTGGATCTTCGTCTTCGCGTGAAGCTTGCGGTGTGGCTCATGAGCTGGTCGCCACGAACTGCTGCTGTGCGCACATTCTCGGATGGCTCGCGGTCGGGTCTTGTGGCGCCTTGCTTCGATCATGGCGTCTGTAGGCAAAATTCATGATTGTTCGCGATCGGGCTCGCGGTCGCGAGCTCGGTCGCGAGTTTCTGCGTCAGCTTGTCTTCTTGCTCTTCTTTCTCGGTAGGGCTCGGGTAGGCTCGTCCGCTCCTCGTCTGAATGGCGAAGCATTGACTCTTCGGGTTCACCTCCGTATTACTCGGAAATTGGCCCGTCTTTTGTAGTGCATTCACTTGTACGGCAATTTGACCGATTTGAGCTTCCAACATCTTTATGTGCTTCCCCATAGCTGTCATAGTCGACTCCAAGTGACTTATCTTTTGCCCGGTGCTGCTGATGAACGAATTCTGATTCGTGGCCAATTGTTGGTTGCTTACAACCAACTGTTGCATCATATCTTCGAGACTTGGCTTCCTCGGTTCTTGAATCGAATTCTGACTATTGAAGCCTGCTGAGGGTTGTTGGAAATTCGAATGGCTCCTCTGATTGATGTGGCTGACGTTCTCTGTCTCAATCTGACTTTTCAAAAGAGTAAATTTCTTCATGAGATCGTCGTATTTTGAGTCACTCTCAAGCACCGCTTGAACGATGGCGTTCTCTCGTTGGCCATTGATAGTCGTTGGCGGCCATCTCTTCTACAATTAAACTTGCCTCGTCGACCGGTCGGTTCAATAAGCGCCTCCCACGATGCATCTACCATGCTCCTCGCCCCGCCATGTCACCAATCCGTAGAATTGTGTGATTTGTCGCCCTCGAGAACCCATGTTGTGGACATCGTCTTAATAGACCTCTGAATCTCCCATGCTTGAATAAGGATTCATCGTGGTTTTGGCAAAATGAGAGATTTCGCGATGATCTTCTGCGCTTTCGCCGGCGGAAAGTATTTCGAAAGAAACTTCTCACAAAGTTTCCCCCAAGTGTCGATGCCAGCTCGATCCAAACTCTTGAACCAATCTTTCGCCTGTCTGCGCAATGAGAAACCGAACATGCGCATCCGGATTGTGTCTTGTGGCACCCCATTCTGTTTGATGGTGTCACAAATGTCGGAAACGCCTCGAGATGCGCATTCGGTCTTCCGTGACTCCTCCCCAAACCGCCTCCTCGACCATACCGATCGTACGGTTTGAGCTCGAAATTATTTGCATCTACGCAGCGGGCCAACCGCCTCCTTGGACTGCTCGGTGGGATGTCGATACATGTGGTTTAGAGGTTTATTCTCGGAGCAGGACAATGATTCCATGTTCGCTATCCGACGCGCATCTCTGCAAAGTCGGCTAACATGCGTGCAACTTGCTCGGGAGGAATGCCCTGCTTGCGGATCGGCCGCCATTGCGGCTGCGTCTCTCTCGCCCTCTTCTCCTTTGAGAGCTTTCAATCTCGGATCTAATAATCTTTCGTGAGGTCCCCGAGATCTTATGCACGCATAAACCACCGAGAAACGAGAGGATTTAGCACTAACAAAAATAAATAAAATAATATATATATATATATAACTTGAATTAATAAATCCAAATCGTCAAATTATTCCTATGTGATCTTAACAATCCCGGGCAACGGCGCCAAAATTTGATCGCTCCTTTTTCACACGTAAAAAGTGTAATGATAGGGTAAGCAAGCATCGTATCCACGAGATTGTATCACGAAACATAGAAGCTAGCTCAACGATTATTCATCATTATTCGCACGTAAAAAGGGTGAGAGGTTTTAGGGCTTCGGAATTTAATCCAAAGCAAAGGTAACCAAACAGAAATATAAATAACGCAATAAAAACACGATAGAAGACTATAAAGAAAGACTAACCCTAGGGATGCACCAATCCTATCCACAACGATGTTTATCCCGCTTATTACTAACCATTTTAATCCGCATAAGACGAAGATCACATATATAACCAACAACTTCGCCATTTATTAATTGCGGCGGCTGATTACTAATTTTCCTATTACGATTCGCCTCTAGAGGAAAATAAGCAACTCCAAACGGATCACTAAGAATATGCTTCCTACGAATGTCCTATCTCGATTCGACTCGAGGCTTATTCGTCTCATGCATTCAAGATCGATTGACAATTAAAACAGCTACGTAATTAATCGGCAACTATGATATGCATCAAAATTGATTAGAAATCAATACATATAAATAAGCACCAAGAATCATGAATCAATGCCCGGAAGGTAAATAACAATAGCAGTGAATCACAACATATAGGATCGGATCATGCAAACCCTAGGATTAGAAATGAAAACTAGCCGGACATAATAAATGGAATGAAATACGATTTAACCATAAAAGCAAATTAAATATATAAAACCCGTAGGGAAGCGTCGGATGAACAATGGTTGGTCTTGAATCCAATCCCAAGCGAACGAACGGAAAACAACGGAAAACGATCGGACAAAACGTTCGATCGATAACGAAACGATAAACTAAACTAGAACAACGTAAAACAATACTAGAATTAAACTAAACGAAGACTAAAGCTAAAGAATGGAAAACAGAGGAAAAAGTAAAATAGGTCTGGGCGTGTTGGCTCCTTGGGGCGCGAGGTCACTTATTTATAGAAAAGGTGGAAACCCAATTTTTGCCTCTGTCGCGCACCTCATGACCGGTACTTGCGATCGCTAGGCGATCGCTAGGTAATCTCGCCGATTTCGCTCGCCGCGCGCTTCTTGCCGCTTTGAACTCATGACACGCTAGCGGTCGCTAGCCATTATGAATGGTCGCGAAATCGTCCAGCCGAGTTCTCGACGCTAGCTTCGCTCGCGGCACGAGGTTGCGGCCGCGCCCTTCCGGGTGTTCGCTAGCTTACCTGGCGGTCGACTAGCGACCGCTAGACGGTCGCTAGAACTTGGCGTAAATGTTCGCTTTGTTCGTGCTTCGCTTCCTTGCTTCGATTTTCAATACATAACCCTACAAAACACCAAAATACACCCAAGAACAATATCTTCTAGAAATAGATGAAACATTACGAATCGATACATAAACGCACATTAAACGAGCTAAACTCATCTTCAAATATCAACTAAATACGTGTAAAATGCGCGTTTATCAAACACGTAGGGGTTTTCTCGTGTTTACCTTTGGATCTGTCGAGGTGGATTGAACGGGATGAACGGATCGAACGGATCGAGACTCGTGCTTTGATCTTCTGGACTGTATCCCGGTTGCCCAATCTCCAACGTCGAGTGAGGACGATCTATGGAGAATGCTTCGGAAAATCACCCAATGCTCTAAGATGGCTCTCGAAAATCTCTCCCAAGAACTATGGGAATTTCGAAATAATGTGTGGGATTAATTAGCATTAACCTAGACTTTGTCTCATACCTTATATTTATAATGCACTACCTTAATCCTATATGGAATATTACCATAATCCTATATGGAATATTACCATAATCCTATATGGAATATTACCATAATCTTAGGATTATTTCCATACTCTCAGGATTATTTCCATACTCTCAGGATTATTACCATAATCTTATATGGAAAGGATCTATGCATATACCATAAATATAATAATATCCTTGTAGGATAAAGAGAATAAAATCTTACCATTGGGAGCAAAATAGGCGCCGATTTTCTTACGCTTAAGGGCTGGATGGGCCACCCGAGGATCAAATGCAAGGAATAAAGATGGGCCTCAAATAAATTAATTATCTTATGTTCACCCGAACATAAATTAATTTATAAACATTCGATCATGCCACTAGAGAAAGAATGTCGACTTACCCCTTTATTATCAAAGTTGAGTCGGGCTTGCACTTAGACATTACTGAATCCCGTATTTAAGATATCGAACGTCCATTAATCATTTATAGCAATCATCGCTTAAAGCGATTAATAACTTCATTTCTTAAGTAGTACCACTCAACCTTATTATTGTACTTGATCTAACTCAACCCGCAGGGTTTAGTACAATAAACCTTTGAGCTCCTTAAGGGACGCCATCATCCTAAACGGATACGGTGACTCGACTGACATGATAACTAGCGTGACATACAAGATCGCCACCACCCAAGATGCGGAGAATCTTGGGTTAGAACATATAACCCTCACTCATAACAAGTCAAAGTGATGGTCAAGAACTCATACTCACCTAATACCTTATCGAGGTTTAGATCATCGTAAGTCACCGAGATCTTGGTTCTTCACGACGGTCGAGAAGAAGAACACATCTCACCGTGATCCTTCAATACGCCGAGACGCATCAAAGCATAGACAAGCAACTAAGTCAAGTCACTTCTTATCTATACCGCAGCCTAAACCGACAACTCGCCCTTAAGTCGCCTCACCGTGAAACTTTTATATCTCATTAAGCTTGACCAATCATACGACTTCGTGATCTTCTACACAATCGTATGATCTAACTTATATATGAGATAAGGGACACGATATATGCAATCAAGTATTCAAATCGATAGGAGATTGTAATAGTGGTAACGAGGAAACATTGTATACAAGCTCAACCAAACCGCTTTCAAGATACAAATCCAACAATCTCCCACTTATTCTAAAGCAAACTTTTAGTATACAATGTGTCTTTCTACTAGCTATTACAAACAACCAATCACTTTACTTCTCCCACTTATACAAAAGTTTCCTTTCTAAGTGGGTGCCATCAAGCGCAATCCAAGTCCTCTAACGTGTCCATCGTAGACTTTTTGCGGCGAGCTCTTCGTGAATGGATCCGCTAGATTTTCCGTCAGATCAATCTTTTCAATCAGACGTCACCGCGTCTAACGATTTCTCGTATGACATGGTACTTTCTCTCTATGTGTTTGGTCGCCTTGTGGGTCCGTGGTTCCTTCGAGTTTGCCATCGCACCGAGTTATCACAAGAAACTATGATACTCTTGGGCAAACCAGTACCACATCTAGATCCATGAGGTAGTTCTTGAACCATACTGACCTCCTTAGAAGCCTCCGGCGGCTACATATTCGGCTTCCATGGTAGAGTCCGTAATGCATCGCCGCTTTGCACTCACAGATACGGCTCCACCTCCCAAGGTAAACACATAGCCCGAGGTCGACTTTTTCTCATCACGGTCGACTTGGAAATCCAGTCTCTGTAACCCAAAGGCATTAGACTATCTGCATGGTAAACTAGCCTATAATCTCGAGTCCTTTTCGGTACTTGAGTATATGCTTCTTGATTCAATGAGCTTGTCCGAGGTTAGATCGATATCTAGCTACTATGCCTACCGCATAGCGAGATATCGGATCTCGTGCATAGCATTGCGCATATGAGACTTCCTACGGTGGGCGTAAGGAACTTGTCTCATTTCCTCTATCTCCTTTGCGATCATAGGTGATCGCGTTTAGATAAAGGAACGCCATGTCCGAAAGGTAGCAATCCTTTCGCGGTTTGCATACTAAAACGAGTAATCACGAGATCAATGTAAGACGCCCGAGATAAGCTCAACATTTTCTTCTTGCGATCTCGGTAAACCTTGATCCCAAGAATGTACGCGATCTCCTAAGTCTTTCATTTGAAACCGATCGGATAGCCAACTCTTTACGCCTCGATAATGACTTCACGTTGTTGCCAACTAGAAGGATGTCATCTACATAAAGTGCAAGAAATACCACATCACCGCTGACATCTAACCGATACACACAACTCTCGCCGCAACCGGGTAAATCCATAGGACTTTACTACCTCGTCAAAGCGTAAGTTCCATGATCGGGAGGTTCGCTTAAGTCCATAAATGGACTTAAGCTTCCATACTAGATGCTCTTCACCCTTTACCACATAACCTTCGTGTTTGCATATAGATGTCTCTACCTTCCTCAAGGTAACCGCTTAGAAAAGCGGTTTTAACATCCATTTGCCAAACCTCTAGGTTCAAGTGGGCTGCTATGGCTAGAAGAATTACGATGGACTTGAGCATTGCTACAGCGTGAAAGGTCTCATCGAAATCGATGCCCTCAACTGAGTGTACCCTTTTGCCACAAGCACGGCTTTAAAAGCGAAACCTCTCCATCGTAATCTCTCTCCTCTTGATATCCACTTACTACCTATGGCTTCCTTGCCATCCGGTAGAGGTGTCTTTCATATACATCCATAGCCGTTATGGACTCCATTTCTAAGTCCATAGCGGTGTGCATGATCTTGCATCAATATTCAGATCGCCTCCTTGTATGTCCATGGGTCGATTATTGCATGTTCGTCTGCTGGGACTAAACCAAGATTCATCCACGAACATAAATCGCTCGGGTTGACGAACAACCCTCCCACTACGACGAGGTTCTACAGCACAATGGCAACGGTGGGTGCAGATACTTGTGGTTCTCTAACTTGCACAACTTGTCGTAGGTACCACTTATGCGGTCGGTATCTCCAAAGGAACTCGACCCACTTCAATTTCTTGAAGTATCCGTGTCGATCCTCCCACTAGACTCGACATCTCGCACCTTTCGCCTAATCGGTGGTGGAATACGATCATCTTCTAATTCTTGAAGAATGATTTCAACTTTGGACTTATGATTTTTCATATAATCCTCTTATAAGAATCGGGCATTAGTCTAATAATGACCTTCCGATCCTTAGGACTATAGAATAAACCACCTTCGCTCCTCTAGGATAGCCAATAAACAGACCTTGCGTCGGATCTAGCCTCCAACTTGTCGCCCTTCTTGTTCAACACATGTGCCGGATCGCCCATATCCTTATGTGGCTTAAACCGGGCTTCGCCCAAACCACAACTCGAAGCGGGTCTTTTCGATCGACTTGGACGGTACTAGATTTAGCAAGTATGCCGCCGTCTCTAAGGCATATCCCGTAATCGAAATAGGCAATGTAGCATAACTCATCATAGATCTAACCATTTCCAAAAGAGTCCTATTTCTTCGCCCGACACACCATTTTGTTTGTGGTGTGCCGGTGAAGTGCTGCGGGACGTAATCCCACACTTCACTAGATAGTCCATAAACTCGTTATCGAGGTATTCGCCACCGCGATCGGATCACAGCTGATGACTTGATACTCTTACCTTGCTTCGCTCCACTTCCGCCTTAAACTCTTTGAATTTCTCAAAGCATTCGGACTTGCGGTGAAGCGGTATATGTATCCGCACCTTGAGTAATCGCCAATGAAAGTGACAAAATACTGTACCTCCACGAGCTTGTGTGGACATTGGTCCACACAGTCGAATGGACTAACTCCAACATTTCTTTGGCTCTATAACCCTTCGCTTTGAAGGGTCCAGTCGACATCTTACTTTCTATACAGATTCGCAGATCGAACGGAGTAACCGTGAGATCACCCAACGCCCATTCTTAGCCGCCTTTGGATCCTATTTAGATTGATGTGACCTAATCTAAGATGCCGAGAAAAGTAGAGTAATCTTGCTAGAAAACTTTCTCTTTTAGGGTTTGATGAAGATGCAACATAGTTATAGGTATTATGTTTTGCGTAAATAGTATAAAGCTTAATTATATAAAGTGCCAACACGTATAACTTCGTCATTTCTTATGATAGAAACACCACTATCAAAAATAACGAGAATATCCATGAGTAAATAATTTGAAACAGAAACAAGGTTCCGCCTAAAATCCGCACATATAAAACGCCTTTCAAAACTAAAACTGTTGTCCCAAAACATAAAGAACATCTCCAACTCAACAACTTGACTTTCGCGCGTTGCCCATGGAGATCGTTATCTCGCCATCAAACAGCCTCCTTGTCCGCAGGAACCCTCGCAAGGTGTAACAAACATGATCGATTCGCCAGTATCTACTACCCAAGAATGGGTAGAACAAGTCGCTAAACATGTTTCACATTAAAGCAAACAGCGACTGAGCCTCGAGCATAGGGCACTGCCTTCCAATGCCCGCCCATCCGCACTTGAAGCACTTGCCTTCTCCTTTGGCTTCTTCTGCCTCCGTGGCAACCATGTTCTTGCTCCCATTACTCCCACTATTTCCTCGCTTTACCACCTTTGGCACCCCTTTTCTATTTCCATTTTGCAACGAAAATTTTGGGCCCTTAGATGTGCTAGCAAGAGCATGTGTCTTTTCCCATAACTCCTTCCGCAAAGAACGAGATCATTAAACAACCGACTAAGTGTATACTCGGTCTTGCTCATGATCGCATTCACGCCGAAAGTTCTCAAAAGACTTGGGCGGTATTGAGGATGATATCGACCTTGGCCGCCGTCAATACCTCCTCCCAACCGATCAAGACTATCCATGAGATGAGTCATGGGAGACATGTTCATGGACCGAACTTCCTTCTTCCATCTTACATGCCAAGATTTCTCTCATTGTGTGGAAGCGATCGTCCGATCCGATTGCCCAAACTTACTCTCGAGACTTGACCAAATATCGATCGCGTCACCATCGATGATGTCAGCGGTGCAAGCCTTTGGACATCGTAGTCATCATATAGCATTTAGCCATATTGTTCGACTTATTCCAAAGTCCGCCGACTCTGCTCATTAGTCGATCGTCGATGTGGCATCGGGTTTAGGAGTAGTGAGAACAAACATGTGTTCTTCACAATAAGAACATATTCCATGTTTCGCTTCCACTCGATAAAATTTGGACCGATAACGGATTTTGTGCGAGCATATTGATAATTGGCGTAAGAGACATATCTCGAAACGATAATGTAAACACATAAGCATATGATCGCAAATAATTCGTAACAATAATATTGTAACCTTTTGATAAAACAATATTAATTGAAACCTCCAATCGCCCAAGGAATTCCACATGCAAGCCACGCTGTGGACGCCATTACGAACCCCTCGACTGACTAAAATATACCTTTTAGTCGCTTAATTTCAATCCATGTCAACTTATCCTTATGACAAATGAAATTAACGATTGGACCTTACTAGACCACATCACTATCGCAAGAAGAGACTTCGTGGGAAGTTGTACTGAGGTGATGTCTAAGCAATGACCACAATTTTAACAAAGAAGATGAATTCTTAGAATTGGTATACTCACTCGGACCATACCGCCTCCAATTCAAATTCTTTTGTTATCTCATTTTATATCTATCTCTAGAGAACTTATGAAAATCGCACATGCAGCCACGCGTGTGGGCGCCACACATGAAACTCCCACTTCTCAATAGATTTAAAATGTTTTATTTAGAAATCTCATCTAACAAACTTATGATAAACAAAGGCAAGCAAGCCACGCGTGTGGACGCGTTTACTCACAAAGGCCTCACTTTGTTTAGAGATCAAAAGTGGAGGTCTTGACATTTTAATTTGAAAAATTAATTTGTCGGGTTGCTTGCTTAGTCTTTTATTCAAAAGGTTTGTCCATGCAGATCACGTAATCCTAGCATGCTTTTCTATAGAACTCAACATGTAAAACATGCTCGCAGTAATTCTAAAATATGCTTGATAAACGCGATAAACCTAGCATGCTTACTATGCGCATCCAATTACGTAAAACACTTAAAGGTTTGTCAACGTAATATAAACATACATAGCATGCTACCGCATTATATAAACATCCACGACATGCATATGAACGATAAAATAAAATAAAACGCTCATCGCGCCCAATCGTGAAACCCGCACAATTAAATCTAATCTATTACATAGATTTACAAAGTGCAATTAAACTTGGCAACGGCCTCGCGTGCTCGGGCACGGACCGGATTCAACAAATGGGCCTCGCGTGCACGGGCACGGGCCGAAAAATGGAAAACGGGTCCGGGCCGGTCGTCGCCCAACAGGCCGGGCCGCCAGGCAAAGCCCACCGCGCCCACCTTATGCCGCCGCCCGCCCGCGTGTTCCTCGCGGGCTACCTCGCGATCGCTAATGCGACCGCGACCCGCCGAGCACGCGCGCGCGCCACGCCCCAAGCGCCGAACGCCCGCCGAGACGCCGCCGCCCAGCCGCCATACCGCGACCATGAGTCCGCCGCAGCGCCGGGTTTCACGCCAACGCGCGCCGCCGCCCGCTAGCTCGCACGGCCGCAAAGTCTCGCGGTACTCCTCGCGATCATGAAGCTTCGCTTCGCTAGGCGCCAGGGGTCTCGTGGCGCGAACGCACGCCTGCCGCCCGCGCCCTCGCGATCGCCCTCGCGATCGCGAGGCTCGCCGCGAGATACCGCCCGTGGACCGCCGAGACCCTGTTTTTCCGTCGCTTCTTCTTCGTTCTTTCGTCTTCGTTCTTTTTTCGTATAAGATTTACGAATAAAATCTAATCTAACCACGGATTTTCTCGTGGTGTAAAAATAAGAACCAACCAAAACAATAAACGAGCCACGATGAACGATGGATCCACAATTATCAAAACGCACGTAATAATCAAACGTGACTTAATCCAACAGAGCCAAGATTCGATCCCGTGCTCGATACCAATGTAGGAAAACGTATGTTAACCCTCGCCCGAGGATCCATCTTGGGTGTTTAATTCACCATACATTGATTATAAACCTAGCATGCGCCTATATAATTAATCGCAACACGTAGGGTTTTCTCGTGTTTACCTTTGATCCGCCGAGGTGGATCGAACGGATGAACGGATCGAACGGATCGAGACTCGTGCTTTGATCTTCCGGATGTATCCGGTTGCCCAATCTCCAACGCCGAGTGAGGACGATCTATGGAGAATGCTTCGAAAATCACCCAATGCTCTAAGATGGCTTCTAAAATCTCTCCCAAGAACTATGGAATTTCGAAATAATGTGTGGATTAATTAGCATTAACCTGACTTTATCTCATACCTTATATTTATAATGCACTACCTTAATCCTATATGGAATATTACCATAATCCTATATGGAATATTACCATAATCCTATATGGAATATTACCATAATCTTAGGATTATTTCCATACTCTCGTGATTATTTCCATACTCTCGTGATTATTACCATAATCTTATATGGAAAGGATCTATGCATATACCATAAATATAATAATATCCTTGTAGGATAAAGAGAATAAAATCTTACCATTGGGAGCAAAATAGGCGCCGATTTTCTTCTCGCTTATGGGCTGGACGGGCCACCCGAGTGATCAAATGCAAGGAATAAAGATGGGCCTCAAATAAATTAATTATCTTATGTTCACCCCGAAACATAAATTAATTTATAAACATTCGATCATGCCACTAGAGAAAGAATGTCGACTTACCCCTTTATTACCGAAGTTGAGTCGGGCTTGCACTTAGACAATACGAATCCCGTATTTAAGATATCGAACGTCCATTAATCATTTATAGCAATCATCGCTAAAACGATTAATAACTTCATTTCCTTAAGTAGTACCACTCAACCTTATTATTGTACTTGAGCTAACTCAACCTGCAGGGTTTAGTACAATAAACCTTTGAGCTCCTTAAGGGGCGCCATCATCCTAAACGGATACGGTGACTGACATGATAACTAGCGTGACATACAAGATCGCCACCACCCAAGACGCGAGAATTGGTTAGAACATATAACCTCACTCATAACAAGTCAAAGTGATGGTCGGCAACTCATACTCACCTAATACCTTATCGAGGTTTAGATCATCGTAAGTCACCGAGATCTTGGTTCTTCACGACGGTCGTAAAGAAGAACACATCTCATCGTGATCCTTCAATACGTCGAGACGCATCAAAGATAGACAAGCAACTAAGTCAAGTCACTTCTTATCTATATCGCACCCTAAACCGACAACTCGTCCTTAAGTCGCCTCACCGTGAAACTTTTATATCTCATTAAGCTTGACCAATCATACGGACTTCGTGATCTTCTACACACCGTATGATCTAACTTATATATGAGATAAGGGACACGATATATGCAATCAAGTATTCAAATCGAGAGAGATTGTAATAGTGGTAACAGAAACATTGTATACAAGCTCAACCAAACCGCTTTCAAAGATACAAATCCAACAATGAGGAGGGCCCAACAAAGAAAGTTTAAAGATGCATCGACTCCATCGTGAAGTACATGCAGATGTACGAGATCGTCCAGAACGACGATGCTCCAAATTTCGCAATGAGTCCACGGCGGGCTCCACGATCCAATAATAGAAGAACCCGAGGAGGAGGCGACTACGCCGATCATGCCGTGCTTGGTTGATGGGTCCGCCGAAAGGGCGGCGTGAGGGGCGGTCGTCGGCAGGTCGGGCGCCCGGACTTCGTGTCGGCATGGAAGGGCGGCAAGTCGGGGCGAGGTCGTGATCCGGCCCTGTCAAGCTCGAGGGCCGAGGCGTGACCTCGGGTGTGGGAATGCCTCCTCGGCCGGAACCCATCCGTGCCGGCTCGAGTGCACCCGAGCAGGCCGGGTGGTGCCGACCTCATTGATTGGGTGGAGGGCACCGAGTTCGCTCGGTATTCATCGCGACCGGAGATTTTGTTCAGAATGCGGCTTCAATGAGTCCCATGAGCGAGCTCGGAAGCCCGAATGAGGTGTATATAGCTTAGGACTTTATATTTAGTCGTAAATGTATTTAGATCAGATCTGTATGTATATCTTCCCAAATAAAGGGGCATAATTTGACGAGATCCGATGTGGACGCTGTTTGCATGTAGATGTTTCAACTTAATGAGTAATCAGTATGCGTGCATGTAGACGCTCAATTTAATGAGTAGTCCGTATGCCTTGCACCGAGACGCTCAATTCAACGAGTAATCTGCGAGTGCGCGCCGCTTAGTCGAGTACCCTACTTAGTGGGTTTGTCATCTTCGTAGGGCGCCCCTTGTGAAGGTTAATTATGTGTTATCCGACTTGAGAGCGTATGTGCACATAAGCATAAGACGAGGCAGTGAAATACTTATTCGAAAAACAAATGTTTTATTGAGAAGAAATAACATCGCACTTCGGTAAAGCAATAAGAGGACTAACATGATGCTGATCTGAAATCAAAGCTATGTAAAGTACCTCATCAAATGAGTGATATGCCAGGTTCGGGGGATAAGTGCACCGGATAAGTGAGCAAGCTTATAGCCCTTTGCGAGGTCTTCATGAACGCGGTATGGACCTTCCCATGTCGGATCTAGCTTGTTAAGACGCCTCGCCTCTCTGGCTTCATTATTTCGTAGGACGAGGTCGCCTACTTGGAGTGTGGCGGCTTTTACTCTTTTGTTGTAGTACCGTGCGACCTGGCCCTTGTATTTGGCTTTGTTTATGAAGGCGAGCTCGCGTTTCTCCTCGAGAGCATCAAGGTTAACACGCAGGTCTTCCTCGTTCCCGTTCTGGTCGAAGTGAAGAGTGCGTGGACTCGGTGCGCCGATCTCAGTCGGTATGACAGCCTCGGTTCCGTAGACCAAGCTGAAGGGGGTTTCTCCATGCGAAGTCCGAGGTGTTGTCCTGTAGGACCAGAGGACTTGAGGGAGATTTTCAGCCCAATCACCCTTAGCTCGGTCTAACCTCTTCTTCAATCCTTGTACGATCGTGCGGTTCATCACCTCGGTCTGACCATTCGCCTGCGGGTGTGCGATCGAGGTGAAACGCTGTCGATCCGGAGCTCTTCACACCATTCCTTGAAAGTTTTGTCGACTTAACCGGGTGCCATTGTCTCGAGACCAAGATATGTGGTACGCCAAGCGGCAAACTATGTTCTTCCACACGGCGTCCGAATCCTCCCGCCATGAGGCTCGAAAGTGGCTCGCTCGACCCATTTTGTGAAGTAGTCTACGGCCACGACTAAGCATCGGCCGACCGGTGCTCGGTCAAACGGACCTCACGATGTCGATCCCCACCGCATGAAAGGCCACGGACTCGTAGTCGCTTAGATCGGTCCGGGTAGCTGATCGTGTGGGCCGGCACTTTGACACTTTTGACGAGCTCGGCCAATCTTGGACGAGGTGGGCCAAGAATATCCCGACCTCAACGCCTTCTTTGAGAGAGCTCGCGACCGATGTGACTTCCACAAGACCCTCCGTGAATCTCATCGAGTGCGTAGTCGGCTTCTTCCGTCCGAGGCACCTCGTGAGGGTTGAAGATAAGACTTCAGAGAACGCCTCACGTGTGAGGTACTTTGGGATTTCACCATCATCTTTTTGGCCTCGAGCCGATCTTGAGGCAAGGCGCCATTTTCCGAGATACGCTTTATGGGAGACATCCAGCCGGCTCTATCTCGGTGATGATGCCGATGTGGGACTCCGTGATGCTTCCGAACGAACCTCCTCCACCGGTGGACTTGTTGATGATGCAACCTAACTTGTCGAGGACATCGCCCGGCTGCTTTCCCTCGGGGATTCGATGAATCTTGGCACACGAACGAGGTCAAGATCTCCTTCGCTTTCTCGGTATTGCTTCATTCGATCCTCCTCGCCTCAGATTCGCCTTAGACTTGGTTTACCACGACTTGGGAATCTCAGAAGATCCGGACCTTGTCCACTTTCAATTCCTTTGCGGCGGAGTCCCGAGATCGCCAGTACTCCACCCTCGTTGTTTGTGGTCGGGAAGGTAAACCGGAGGCGAGGTCACTTCGCTTGTCCGGGCCGAGGAGGAGGATGCCGCTCCACGCTGCTTTTGCATGAAGCTCGCCCACGCACATCCGCCAAAGAATCGATCGCTTAATTTTCTAACACGAAAAGGTGTAAGTATAGGGTGTTAAGCATCGTATCCACTGTGATTGTAATGCGAAACACGTGGTTAACTCAACAAAGATTTATCATTATCCAAGCAACAAATATGGTTTGGTGAGATTTTAGGCTTCGAAATCAATCCAAAGCAAAGGTAACAAAATGTAAAGTAAAATAAAGCAATAAACATTCGGATGTTTAAAAGCAGATAAAGACGACTAACCCGAGGGCTGCATTAATCCTATCCACAACGATGTTTATCCTGCTCCTATTAACCAATTTTAATCCCGACAAGATGGAAGATCACATATATAACCGACAATTTCGTATTTATTAAAAGCGGTCAGAGATTACTAGTTTCCCCTACATCATTCGCCTCTAGGTGAAAACAAGCAACCCAAATGGATCACAAAGAATATGCTTCCTACGAATATCCTATCTCATTCGACTCAAGGCTCATTCGATCATGCATTCGATATCGATCGACAATTAACACAATTACGTAATTAACCGACAACCAAATATGCATCGAGATTGATCGAAAACAACACATATAAATAAGCACAATCGAATCATGAATCAATGCATGGACGGTAAACAATGATAACAGAATCACAACATATAGGATCGAATCATGCAAACCCTAAGATTAGAACGAAAAACTAGCCAAACATAATAAACGGAATAAAATACGATTTAACCATAGAAATGGAAATTAAATATATAAAACCCGTGATGAAGCGTTGATGAACAATCGCTGGGCTTGAATCCCAACCTCAAAAAACGGAACTTGCAAAGATCGTCCGGACGAAACGCCCGGATCGTAGACAAACGTAAAACTAACGAAGAACAAATGCGAAACAACTCTAGAATGAAAATATATGGAACCTAAAGCTAAAACTCAAAAACTTATGAAAAACCGAGAAAGAGGCTCGAATCGTGGTTCGGGTTGGGCGCGAGGTGTTGCCATATATAGCACACCCCAAACCCTAATTTTGCCTTCGCCGCTCGGTCTCGCGAGCACTCCTCGGTCGCTAGGTGCGGTCGCGAGTAAGTCTCGCAAGGCCTCTCCGCCGCTGATCGCCTCTTCTTCGCTTCTTGGCACTCATGACCGACTAGCGGTCGCTAGCCATTCTCAAGAGGTCGCGAGAAATCGCCCAAAGAGCTTTCTCGCTGGCTTCGCCGCATGAAAGCACGTTATCGCGGTCGCGCGTGCCGGGTTCTCGCGTGTTTCCTAGCGGCCATCCCAGCGACCGCTAGGTTGGTCGCTAGAAACAGTCGAGTGTATATTGGCTCGTGCGTCTGCCTTGCTTCGATTTTCAACATATGGACCTACACAACACCAAAAGAACACCCAAGAGCATCTTCTAGAAATAGATAAAACATTAAGAATCGATACGTAAACGCACATTAAACGAGCTAAACTCATCTTCAAATATCAACTATAAACGTGTAAAATGCGCGTTTATCAGCAACCATTGCGCGGTGCAAGGACAGATTCCTCCGCTGTGGGGGCGGGAGTTCGAGTGACCTCGCTGGTAGAGCCGACCTCGGTGAACTTGGCCTCCACCAGGAAGTCAGTGAGAGCTTGCCCTTTTATGGCCGGCCTGGGGGAGTACGAAATGTCGTGCTCACCGAGCTCCAGTGCCCACTTGGCTATACGTCCGGATGATTCTGGCTTTGACAAGACTTGTCTCAAGGGTAAGTCAGTTAGTACCTGGACGGAATGGGCTTGGAAGTAGGGTCGGAGGCGTCGCTTGGCGTTCACTAGGGCCAGTGCTACCTTTTCGAGGCTGGTGTACCTCGTCTCCGGTCCTTTGAGAGCCCGGTCTAATGAAGTAGATGGGAGTTGCCGTCCCACCTCATCTCGCACCAATATCAAGACGATTGCCTCGTCCGAGGCGGCGGATAAAGAGAGGATTTCACCTTGTTTGGGCACCTTGTTTCTAAGGCGTATATGGTCGGCAGGTCGGCGAGATACTCTTTTAGTTGCGCGAAGGCGACCTGGTGTTCTTCCTGCCAGGCGAAGTTCGGAGCTCTCCTCAAGATCTTGAAGAAGGGAAGTTGCTTCTCGGCAGCCCGAGATAAGAATCTGCTGAGGGCGGCTAGGCACCCGGTGAGTTTGTGGATCTCACGGATGGTCTTTGGCACCTGCATGTCGAGCACCGTTATCACCTTAGTGGGATTTGCCTTCAGGCCTTCTTGTGAAACCCAGCATCCTAGGAATTTACCCGTCTTCACCATGAATGTGCACTTTTGGGGGTTGAGCTTGAGGTTGGCCGATCTGAGGAGTTGGAGGATAGTTTCGAGGTCGTCGGTGCAGTTCTCCGTTTTCGACTTTTGACTACGATGTCGTCGACATAGACCTCGGCGATCTCCCTATGTGGTCCTTGAATATTGCGTCCACCATCCTCCGGTAGGTAGCTCGGCGTTCTTTAGCCGAAGGCATCTTTCGATGCACGCAAAGACTCAAGTCGGTGATGAACAGCCTTTGGGGCGTCCTCTGGCTCATCAGATTTGGTGGTACCCTTGCAGATCCAGAAATCAAGACCTCGTGGCTACCGGTGGCCTCCACCTTCTTGTCAATGTCGGGAGGGGTAGCAATCCTTCTGAGTGCTTGTTGAGGTCGGTGTAGTCGACGCACACGCGCCACCCTCTCCGGCTTTCGGACCACGATCGGATTAGTCATCTAGGTCGGTGCTTAACCTCGAACAAGATCTTGGCCTTCGGGTGAGTCACTTGCCTCTTATGACCGGCCGCGCCCGTCATGTAACACTCTTTTCTTCTCGCCGAACCGCTTAGTGGCCGGGTCGATGTTGAGGTGATGAGTTATGAGCTCGGGTGACACTCGGTCATGTCGAGTGGGGACCATGCGAACACGTCCTCAGATTCCCTCGTGTCGCACGACATACCGCCTAATATCACCGGGGCCTCGACGCCGACCTTGACAACTTTGGAGGGTTGTCGTCGATAGTCAAGATTCTCGGTCGTCGTCCCGAGGTGGCGCTCGGGATTCTCAGAATCGCTATGCCCGAGGTAAGGCTATATCCCAGGTTGAGACTCGTAGCATTCTTTGGCTGCCGCTTGGTCACCCCGGATGCTTAGCACTCCCACCGGGGTGGGTATTTTGATTGTGGTGGTACACCGAGCGGACGGCCTTGGTGGCGTAGCCAATCTCGCGCCAGATGATGTTGTACGCGAGAGGAGCTCGTGCTGGGAAAAATTGAATGGACTTTGTGACCAACCCGGGAGCACGTCCTACGGTAACCGGAAGGGTAATGACACCTTCGGTTGAACCGCCTCCCGAGTGAAGCTCAAGAAGCGATGGTGCGGGACGATTTTGAATCCCTCCGACCTCAAGTATATCCAAGCAGCTCACGGAAGATAATCTTGACGGAGGCACCGATGTCGATGTAGACCCGTGGAAGTTCTTGTTGCCCACCACGGCAGTATCGTGATGGCGTCTTGGTGGGCATGATCTTGGGCACCGGGTCGCCTTTGGAGAACACGATGTTCTCACCATCCCGAGTCGCTTGTTTTCGGCTCCTGAGGCCGACCTCGAGGTTCATTTTTTAACGACCCTCGCTGCTTCTGCTGTGAGTCCGGTGATGGCATAGACCTGCTCCATAGCGTTGGGACCTTCGTCCTCGCCATCTTCGGGTCGGGTCGCCGAGGTCGGCCCACGCTGTTGCCACCATTATTCTTCCCTTTGCGCTTCCTTCCCGGCCCACTCGGCCGAGGTATTTCTTGAGGGCTTCTCCTCCCACGAGCTCGTCAATCATGAGCCTGTGTTCGCCGCAATCCTCGGTGTCGTGACCATACCCCGGTGATAGTCACAATACTTCCGTTGACCTCTTCTTGGATCCTCCTTTCATGGGAGGTGGTTTCGGGAAGAGCTCGGCGTGGAGCTCGAATATCTCCGCCTCGATTTGAGCGGAGGAGGCGCTGCCGCTAAGGTTTGGCCGAGGTCCGAGCACGGACTCGAACGGCCCTCTTGATTCTATCGGCGCGCCGCGATCGGCGCCGACTTGATCATCCGCTTTTTTCGCTCAACCCTTTGCTCATCCCATCTCTCTTTCTTCCGATCCGACTCGTCCCTTCGACATAGTTGTTTACGTGTTCCAAAGTTTACTCGCCGTCTTTGGTTTCTCCTCGGTGATTTCTTTGTTCGATCGCGGTCGGATCCGTTTTGAACGCATTGATGATGTCTGATCGTTACTATCATCAATCTTGAGGATTCCTTGATGAATCGTGAGAAAAAATTTGACATCGTCCTCGCCTCGCCCTTGGCGGATGGTGAGCATGTCGGACGAAAGCTGAGAGTGGCATCTTCCGATAAGCGCCACTGAACCGATCCACGAGGTCCCGGAAGGCAGATAATGTTACGGCGAGCGAGGTGAACCAACGTCGGGCGTTGGAGATTAGCACCTCGGGAAGATTTTGCACATGTGAAAATCTTCCATTCCTCGATCGCCATATTGGTGGTATAGGCGAAAAGGAAGTCGGAGGGTCCCAAGGTCATCGTGGCGGCGATGTTGGGTGCCTTGTATCGCTGAGGCAAGGACGTGTCCGTAATCTCTCTCGGAAAAGGAGATGATTCTCCGCATCGGTCGAACCCCGAGATCGTAGCCATCTCTTTCTGAGGGTGGGAGACCGATAACGTCTCATCGTCTCTCCGGGGAGTTCGGCTCGCCTTCCTCTCTCCTATTCTCGCCGCTCTGCGGAGAGCATGCCGAGGTGGAGAGGGCTTCATGCGGGCGACATGGTGGTGAATGGTTGCGACCATCTCGGCGAGGTGATGGACTTCTGGCGGCGGATTGATGTATGCGTTCTCGGCTATCGTGCCGAGGTGAGCGTTGACCGCCTCGGTGGGGTGAGCGACCTCGGGCGCCCGTATTCGCGAGTTCGGGCACTCGAGAGGTGCCCGCTCCATTTGTCCTTTGGTGAAGGAAGTTTTGGAATTGGCCGAGATTGGCATTGAGGAACTCAGACACAGCTCGACCGAGGGTTTCGTGAGACCGGTGAACCGCATGTTCACTGGCGTTGAGGTCGGCGTCTTCTTCCTCGTCAGGGCGGCGATCCTGAGGGTGTATGAGAATGTTTTCCATGTAGCCCTCAGGTGTGTGGCCGCTTGTGGCGTCTGCAATCTCCTTCCCGCGTCGCTGAGTGACCACCTGGTCGTCTTCAGCACGGTTGTTGCCAGTGTCGGCGGCGGTTGCACGTGTTCTTGCCATTAAATTGTAGAAAAACGAAGCTTTTTTATTCAGTTTTCCCACAGACGGCGCCAATGATAAATCTAGTGTATGTTAATATACGAGATTTATGTAAAGATAAAAACACCAGAACTTTTACGTGGTTCGATCCAAATAAGATCTACGTCCACGGAGGAGTGATTCCTCAATACTTTCACTATGATTTGATTCGGTGAGTGTGGTAAAAACTCTTAGTATTCAACAAGTTCTAACCCTTCTACCTTCGATCTAACTCCTATTTATACACATCCGAGGACCCTTAGGCGGGATCGATCCTCCCATGTAGGGACTCTTCCTCTCGCATGTAGGACTGCCTCGCCGCCATGGGACTCTTACCTTCCGTGTGGGGTGGCGCGATTAGGGTTTGGAGGTGGTTGGGGTTTAGAGAATGGGCGCTTTGGCTTAACCGCTGTAGTTATTAACCTGCACCCAACTTGTTTGGGCACATCGATGGCGCAGCGGTTGGAGCCACATCCCATCATTAAGCTATTTAGTTGGGAGCGCCAAGTGGCATAGCTTGCCGATTACCATGCTTATTCACACTTCAACAAGAAAACAATCATGCAAACAAATAATAAACGATCAATTAAATAAAAATTATATGTGCTATTGACATCAGAATTTTATGTTCATATCGATTGTAGAAAATCCTATCGTTTGAGTACTGAAGAGAAATGTTTCTACATAACATATCAGTAACGGTTCAAATTGAACAATTATTACAGGATTTCATAACTTACACCCATTTATTAGAAAATAGTACTGATGAGCAAGCAGCGCAGAAAAAAGAAAACTAGCCGTAATTATCAACTCCACCCGAAATCACAATCGGACTTCTGACGACGTACTTTCCGGCGTCATCTATCCATGTCAGTGAGCCCTGTCTGTACGTAGAATCAATATCGCCCCTAAAACGAATGCTTAAGGAATAGCTCTGCTTCTCATATTTCTTCTCGAAAACCAGAGTTCGCGGCGTTACACTGACCGTCGCATTCTCCGGTTTTTCGAGTTCCATTCTATACGTGGCTGCGCCGTTTCCGACATTCGTCACAGTCCGCTTGAATGTTTTGGTGAGTGTCATCCCTCTTTGGTCGAAGTTAAAGAGAGCAATGAAGGAGGGGTAGTTGAGGTCCGACGACGGCCTCGAACAATTGTAGCTCGATCGTATGATGACCCGAATCTGCTCGCGAGTGTAGTTCATGGAGCAAACAAGATCTGCTAAATCTTGCGGCGACGCGTCGTATATTAGGCCCGGATCGAGCGCGCGGTTCGGATCTACCTGCCCCGACCCGATGCCCAGTGGCGAAGCAACTCGGTAAGTATTGAAGGCCTGGTCTTTGATGGGTTGTTTGGTGCTATCGAGATGATTTGCTGTCGTCATCATGGCGGATTGAATAGCCGCGGGGCTCCAATCGGGGTGTGCAGCTTTGAGAAGCGCGGCGACTCCGGCGATGTGAGGGGTGGCCATCGATGTGCCCGACTGGAGAGCGTAATCGGTCGACAGGAAGAAGTTACCAATTCTTGCTCCGGGACCACGAGGACTGTATGCTGCTAGAATCAGAACTCCCGGTGCCATAATGTCGGGCTTCAAGATCTCCTGGTAGCTCTGCGCGGGGCCTCTCGATGAGGATCCCGATAACGCCGGAGCTGTCCGTGGCACTGCCCCGACTATTGTTTGCTGGAAATCTATGGTTGCGGTTGGTGCAGCACTAGTTGATGCATAACTGATCAATTTTATGGCTTCCGTCGGGGTAATTACGGCTGCCGGGAAACGAAACGATGTTGATCTAAGTATGCTGGTATCCTCCGAAATGATAATAGCTGCTCGGGTGTTGGAATCGGACAGATATCCCATTACGGAATAAAAATCTACAGTTTCGTCTGTTATATTGCAGACAACAATTTCGGTTTGCCCCGACTGTGACAATAATTCAGTTGAGTTGCAGGAAGACACAGTCTCATTATAGATGAGAGGCAAGTCGATCGCAGAGGCCCTTGCAGGAAACGTGCTAAATCCATTGATGGTTTCGCCATTTCCGAGTGTGATAGTCCCTGCAAACCATCTATCAACAGTCCCAGAAGCCACCACCACCTCCCAAGGGATCCCTGCATCCACGGTCGCGATGCTGGGGCCGCGATTTCCTGCGGACTTACACACCAAGATGCCCTTCTCCCTAGCACCAAAGGTTGCTGCTGCAATAGGATTATCGAACAGATCAGCTGATTCGTAAGATAAGGATATGGATATTATATGGACTCCATCGGCAACGGCCTGGTCGATCGCGGCTAAGGTGTCAGATTCATAGCTTCCGGTCTTGTAGGCAGCGATCCTAGCTCGCGGAGCCACTCCCCTTGCAGTTCCGGGGGCGTAGCCGAAGAAGGAAACACCGTCCACGAAGTTCCCGGCAGCTGTGGACGCGACGTGGGTGCCATGACCTTCGTCGTCCCTCGCCGAAGTAAAAGATTCTCTGCCTTCTGCGTCGAAGTATCTGGCTCCAATGAGCTTCTTGTTGCAGAGTGATGAATTGCCTAGTTGGCAAATCCCCTTCCACCCTGCAGGAATGTCGGTCATCCCATCGTCCTTGAAGCTGGGACTCTCCGGCCAAATGCCGCCGTCTATGATGCCTATAATCACATCCTTTCCGTATTCGGAAGCAGGCCAGATTCCGGCAGCGGTGTTGAGGCCAAGGAATTTGATGGAATGTGTGGTGTCGCGAGTAACAACATTGTCGACGTGGGCGGAAAGGAACCCGCCTGACTTCTTTAGAACCTGCAATTCCTCTCTCGACATTACAGCGCTGAATCCGTGGAAGGCATGGTCGTAAATGTAGATAAGCTTCGCCTCGGATTTGTCGGCGTCGAGCGATGCCGGATCCACTGATTTTGTGGATTTAAGAAGGGAAGAATACCAATGACGGTGACCAGAAAATGCCTTGGGCATGGAGGACTTGTCCATGTGGACGATGTATGTTGATCTTTCTGATGAAGCATGATTAGCCCAAAGCAGAACTGACAACAGAATCAAAGAAATTGATAAAGGAAGCTGCATATTTGCTGCTCTAACATTTAAAATGGATGAATAGGTTATATAGATGCTAATATGCTCTACAGGTTATGCCGTGTCATGGATTACAGCTCGCGTAAGTGGAAAATCTTATCCACATTCTGTTTATTATATAATATTCTGATAGTATACCTCCAAAGTCCAATATATATCAATTTATTATTTGCTAATAATATCTGTTTGAAATATCAACAGATAATTGCAAGACCATGACCTTTATTTGGATGGCACTACAGGTGGGAGGTTGGTCCTGCCGACGCATTTTTTTGATTTAAATATTTGCCAATAATATCTGTGGTTGAGTTTCAAGTTTGATACCGCACGCACATGACACAACTCTGTGTGCTAATGCTATGAAAATTAAATCCGTGGCCCAATTTTTACTTTCCTAAACTTCCCTTCTCACAAAATGTTTTATCACTGTCAGACCATCACTCCCTACAATATAATATAAGGTGATAGCGCCTAAGTTAAAAAAATTGCATAGAGCTCCTACTGTCTGTGGCCGCCCTTGTTCAAAAGTGTCGGTTATTACAAATCAAATAAAGAAATACGGAAAATATCTAAATTATGATCTTGTTTGGAAAATCTTGACATTGGGATTAAAAAAAGTGCTCTTATCGTAAAAGAGTTCAAAGACATTCTTTTGATGGTTTATAAATATGTCTAATCTTCAATAATTTAGAATTTATTCCTTATGATGCATAGCTATATATTTTCAAATTTTATAATTTTAAGAAATTTAACATGAAAAATAGTGATTGTACAATAAAATAAAGAAATATAAAAATTTAAAAGTACAAAAAATGCATTCTTCTTTCTGTGCAACATTAATTATCCGTCAAATTTTTCTATTATATATACAAATATTTACAATCACTTGTGTTTCAACAAAACGACATTTGTGGTCATATTTGTTGTGTTTCATGTAGATATAGAGTTCAATTAATTATGAAACTTGTATTGTTGATCAAATTTAGAAGTATGTGGAGATTATTTTATATGACATGATCATAAGTAGGCTAATATTTGACCTTTATTAACGTTAAAAAAAATACTTTTATCAAAATTACATGATAAAGTTCTAAAAAACAATTTATTTTTATTTTTATTTATTCTGTAAAAGTCCAAAACCGCCTTAAATTTGAGCAACGATAATATAATTTTTTTGAATTAATAGATTATATTTCTAAATTATAATTTAAAAGATACAAAAAATATTTCATATTTGTTTTTTTTAAACCTTCAAAAGTTCAAACTATCTTATTTATGTGCAGCATCAAACAAAATAAAATGTGCAAAGTGTTACTCATGGGTCAATCTACAACTACATAGCTAAAAGTCATGATACAAACTATGCTAAAATAATAAGTTAGTAATTCAGAGTAATATAAATGATGGGATATAGCCCAACCGACCGCCCACTAATGCTTGTCGAGCCGGCCTAACATTGCATGCAGCCCACGCGGTCGGTTCCTGCGGCCGAAATTTCTAATCATCGCTTAAAGCGCAAGCCTCCAACCGCTACCCTACCAATGGAGAGGACGCCTGTAACCAAGGTCGCGCCACCTCCACGTGGCGCACGTGAAGACGAAAGGTCCCGGCTCCGGCCAACGGAGGCACGCCCGGAGAAGAGTCACACCACCACCAATGGAGAGGTGGGCGCGCTGGGGCAAAGTCAAGTCAGTATAAATAGAAGGAAACCGATGTTAGAAGGGTTGGCAATTTCATCAATACAAAGGCTCAGAACCAATACTCTGCATTTAAAAGCTCTAGTAAAAGTATTGAGGAATCATTCCTCCGGTGGACGAGATCTCATTAACGATCGAACCACGAAAAGCACAGGTGTTCTTAATTGCATTATATAAATCTCGACACCACATAGCTAGATTCATCATCGGCGCCGCCTGGGAACCCCTGAACAAGAAAGCTTCGCTTCCCTACAACTAAATGGCAAGAACACGCACAACCGCCGCCACGCCGGCAACAACCGGCCGAGGACGCTGGTGGTCACTCACCGTCATGAAGGAGATCGCGGACGCCACGGCGCCCACACTCCGAGGCAACATGGAAAATGCTTCCATACACCATCGGGACCGCCCCCCAACGTAGGGAAGATGTCGACCTCAACGAGGACGAGCAAACAAATATTCGTCCCACGAGGTCCTCGGTCGAGCCGTGAGCGAGTTCCTCCACGCCCATCTTGCCGATTCCAAAGCTTCCTCAACCGGAGGACCAAAGGCGGGTCCTCTAGGCCCCCGATGAACACCACGGCCTCCCGAGGCCGCTTCCCCATCCGAACAACACCACGCCTCGGCGTGATAGCCGAGAACGCGCGATCGCGCCCGACGCGGAGCCGCCACCGCGGCCGAGCCGACCTCATTCGCGGAGCCGCCGTCGCGGGCGAGCCGCCACCAACATCGCCCGCCGTTCACAGCCCGCCTCCACCTCGTCATGCCGACTGGTCGAGTCGAAGCGAAAGGGAAGAAAGGCGGAGTCGAACTCCCCGGAGGGACGATAGGCGCATTATCGATCCCCCACCCTCCGAAAGAGATGGCAACGATCTCCGGGGTTCGGCCGCACGGAGAATCATCTCCCTTCTCCGTGGAGATTCTAGACACGCCCGCCCAACGGCACGGCACCAAATATAGCGGCTCACGATGGCCTCGGAGACCCTCCGACTTCCTTTTCGCCACACCACCAACATGGCGATCGAGGAAGGAAGATTTTCACATGTGCAAAATCTTCCCGAGGTCTTGATCTCCAACGCACGGCGTTGGTTCACCCGCCCCGCCGAGCAAAGATACATCGCTTCGGGACCTCATGGATCGCCTCAGTGGCGCTTATCGGAAGATGCCGCCCAAAGAGCCTTCCTCCGACTCTCACAATCCGCCAGGGCGGACGAGACGATGTCAAACTTCGCCTCGAGGTTCATCAAGGAGCTCAAAAATCGACGACAAAGAACGATCTCTACATCATCAACGCGTTCAGCGGGATCCGACCCGACGCTACCGAATAAAGAAATCACGGGGAGAAACCAAAGACGGCGAGTAAGCTTTGGAACCCGGTGGACAACTTTGTCAGGGAGGCGAGTCGGATCGGAAGCGGAAACTGGGACGAGCGTAAGTCCGAGAGAAAAGCGGACGATCAAGTCGAGGCGCGGATCGCAGAGCGCGCCGACCAAATCAAGAGAGGGCACGGAGTCTGGGCTCGGACCTCGCCCAACCCCGCCGGGCGAGCGCCTCCCTGCTCAAATCAAGGCGGAAATATTCGAGCTCCACGCGAGCTCTTCCGGCCCCGCCCCATGAAAGGGGATCCAAGAGGTCCACGACGGGTATTGCGACTATCACCAAGGGTATGGTCATGATACCGAGGACCGCAGAAACACAGGCTCACGGATCGACGAGCTCGTTAAAGGTGGGGCCCTCAAAAAATACCTCGGACGAGCTGGTCCGAAGAACAGGAAGCGCAGAAGGAATGGGCGGCAGACAATCTGCGGGCCGACCCCGTGGCGACCCAACCCAAGACGACGAGGACGAAGGTCCCAACGCTATGGAGCAGTCTCTGTTGTTACCGGATCGCCCCCGACGACGAGGTCGTCCTCAAGAACGATGCCGAGGCCGCCCCGAAGAGCCAAGAACAAGCGACTCGGGATGGTGAGAACATAACGTTCTCCGGAGGACCCGTGCCCAAGATCATGCCGCACTGGGCGCCATCACCATACAGTGCGGTGGGCAACAAAAACGCCCACCGGGTCTATATCGACATTGGAGCCTCCACAAGATCATCTTCCGTGAGCTGTCTGGATAAGCTTGAGGTCGAGGCATTCAGTGCTTCCGCGCCCCCGGCCTACGAGCTTCACTCAAGAAGCGATCCGGCCCGAGGGGTCATTACCCTTCCCACACCGTAGGCGGGGCTCCTGTGCGGCCACGGGGCCATCCGATTCTTCTTGGTCCGGGCCCCTCCGCATAATATTATCCTCGGGAGATTGGTTGTACGCCACCAAGGACGCTTGTTCTGGTCTACCACCTCATCATCAAGATTCCCACCCGCTGGAGTGCTCAATATCGAGGGACCAAACGGTCAGAAAAGAATGCCTCGGCTCTCAACTCAAGATGCGGCCTCGCCCGTGCATAGCATTACCGAGCCCCTGAGGCCGACACCCCTGGATGACCGACCGAGGACCTCCAACTATACGACGACGATCCCTCGAGGTCGTCCGTGTCGGCACCTGTGGCCCGCGAGCGTCCGCGGCACGTCATACGACTTCTGAAAGAATATAGGGACGTGTTTGCTTGGTCCCCGCCGATATGACCGGGGTGTCACCCGAGCTCATAACTCACCGCCTCAACATCGACCCGGTCACCAAGCCATCCGCAGAAGAAAAGGATATTCACGCGGGCGCAATGTGTCGTTAGGGACGAGGTGACTCAACTTCAAGGCCAAGATCTTGTTCGAGGTCAATACCCGACCGGATGGCTAATCCATCGTGGTCCGAAGTTCAATGAGGTGGCGCGTGTCGTCGATTATACCGACCTCGACAAGCACGCCTAAAGATTGCTACCCCTCCCCGATATTGACAAGAAGGTGGAGGCATTGGTGGGCCACGAGATGTTCAGAACTTCCGGATCTATACAAGGGTACCACCAAATCACGAGAGCCGGAGGATGCACCAAAGATCGTATTCATCACCGACTTGGCGTCTTTGCGTCTTAGAAAGATGCCCTTCGCCTCAAGAACGGGCTACTTACCGTAGGATGGTGGATGCAACATTCAAAGACCACATCGGGAGATCGTCAAGTCACGTCGACGACATAGTAGTCAAAGTCGAAACTGCGGAGGCTGCGCCCGACGACCTCGGCACCATCCTCCAACTCCTCGGTCGGCCAACCTCAAACTTAACCCCAAAATGCACTTTCATGGTAAAACGGGAAATTCTTGGGGTGTTGGGTTTCCCAAGAAGGCTCAAGGCGAACCCCACCAAGGTAAAGACGGTGCTCGACATGCAGTGCCAAAACCATTCGCGAGGTCCACAAACTTACCGTGCCTAGCCGCAAGAGGGTTCCTCTCCGGCCGCAGAGAAGCAGCTCCTTCTTTAAAATCTTGAGGAGGGCCGGACTTGGCGTGGCGGGAAGAGCACCACCTCGCCTTCACACACCGAAGGAGTACTCACCGACCGCCCACCTCGACCGCCCCCAAAAGAGCGAACTCTCTCCTTGTGCTTGGCAGCCTCGGACGAGGCAATCGGTCTTGATCTTGAGTGCGGGGCGAGGCCTGACGACAGCCTATCTACTTCATCACCGAGCACTCAAAGGACCGGAGACAAGGCGCCGGCGCGAAAAGGTAGCACTGCACCGGTGAATGCTAAGCGACCAGCTCAACCCTACTTTCAGGCTCACTCCATCCAGTCTTGACCGACCTACCCACGAGGCAAGTCTTGTCAAAACACGAGTCATCCGGACGAATAGCAGTGGGCCACGGAGCTTGGCGAGCACGATATCTCGTGACTCCCCTGCACCGGCCATAAAAGGGCAAGCTCTCGTGATTTCTGGTAGAAGCGAGTTCTTGAGCTCGGTCTCGACCGCTAAGATTAGCTCCTCCAACGCCTCCACCTCGGTCATCCCACCCCCGCGGAGGCCTGACCTCGCCCACCGATGGTTCTTTGGCGGATGTGCGTGGGCGGGCCTCGCAAAACAGGCGGCGGGCGGGCATTCTTCTCCTCGGCCCGGATAAGCGCGAAGTCACCCACGCACTCGGTTTACCTTCCGACCACCAACAACGAGGTGGGTATGAGGCCCTAATCTCGGGACTCAGCCTCGCTATGAGCCGGGTGGATGAGATCCAAATCTTCGGCGATTCCCAGGTCGTCGTGAACCAGGTGTTAGGCAAATACGAGGCCAAGGAGGACCGAATGAAACAATACCTCGAGAAGGCAAAGGAGATGTTGACCTCGTTCGGTGCTTCAAGATCCACGAATCCCAGAGGAAAATAGCGGGTGGCGTCCTCAGCAAGCTAGCTGCGTCGTCAACAAGTCCACCAGTGGAGGAGATCCGTTCCAGAAGCATAGCGGAGTCCCACGTCGGCATCATCACCGAGGTAGAGCCGAATTGGATGTCTCCCTGAGGGCCTACCTGGAACACGGCGCACTACCTTCAGATCGGCTCGAAGCCAAAAAGATGATGGCAAAATCCCAGAAGTATCTCATGTGAGGCGCCTCTGCTAAGTCTTACCTTGACCCTCACGAGATGCCTCGGGCGGAAGAAGCCGACTATGTGCTCAACGAAATTCACCGAGGGTCTTGTGGAAGCCACGTCGGTCGCGAGCACTTTCAAAGAAGGCCGAGGTCGGGATACTCTTGGCCCACCTCAAGATTCGGCCGAGCTCGTCGAAGTGCCCAGTGCGGATCCACTCCACGGTCAAAGCGCCTCGGGCGGTTTGAGCGGCTGCGAGTCCGTGGCCTTTCATGCGGTGGGGATCGACATCGTTGGCCCATTCGACCGAGCACCGTGTCGACTTCGATATTTAGTCGTAGCCATGACTACTTCACAAAATGGGTCGGCGGCCGAGCCACTTTCGAGCCTCACGGCGTAAGGATACAAACCTTGTGTGGAAAAATATAGTCTGCCGCCTTGGCATACCGCACATCTGGTCTCGGACAACGGCACCCAATTAGTCGACAAAACTTCAGGTGGTGCGAAGAGCTTGGATCGATCAGCGCTTCACCTCGGTCGCACACCCGCAAGCAAATGGTCGACCGAGGGTGACAAACCACACGATCATACAAGGATTGAAGAAGAGGCGGATCGAGCTAAAGCGACCGGGCTGAAAATCTCCTCAAGTCCTCTGGTCCTACAGACCACACCTCGACGGCGACGGGAAACCCTTTTAGCCCGGTCTCTGCATGCGAGGTCATCTACCGGCCGAGATCGGCGCCCAGACCCTCGCACTCTCCACTCGACCGGCCGGGACGAGGAAGACTGCGGGCCAACCTCGGCGCCTCGAGGAGGCGAGCTCGCCTTCATAAACGAAGCCAAGTCACAAGAGCGGTGTCGCACGCTACTACAACAAGAGAGTAAAGGCCTCCACACCGAGTAGCGACCTCGTCCCCTGGAATAATGAAGCAAGCCGGGCCGCGTCTTAACAAGCTTGATCCGACGTGGGAAGGACCTACCGCGTTCACGAGGACCTCGGCAAAGGGCCTGTTAGCTCACTGTCAGGCACTTATTCCCCGAACACGGCACATAACTCATCTAAGGAGGTATTTTACATAGCTTTGATTTTAGATCGTGACATGTTAGCCCTCCTATTGTTTTGGTGATGTGCGATCTTTGTTTACTTATTTAATAAAACGTTTGTTTTTCTAATGAGTATTTCACTCGTTCGTCTTACATCTATGTGAACATCCATTCGGATATACCACATCTAAACCTTCACAGGGGCGCCTTACGAAGATGAAAATCCCACCAAGTAGGGTAAGTGCAGATTACCCATTAAGTTGGACGCCTGCACGCAAAGCGTCTGATTACCCATTAAGTTGGGCGTCTACACGCAGCATCTGATTACCCATTAAGTTGGGCGTCTACATGCAAGCGACATCCGCACCGATCTCGCCATCTCATACCCTTTATTTGGGAAGATATGCACTCGGTACAAAGTCTAAATGCATTAACGACTACAAACAAAGTACCAAGCCATATCTGAAGACAACCGGGCTTCAAAGCTCGTTTATACCCTTTATTTGGGAAAATACACACCTATGTATACAAGTATAAATACATTTACGACCAAAACGAAGTCCTAAGTTATGTTTGTACCTCTCAAGGGAAAATATACACTTGAAACAGTCTAAATACATTTATATCTACATACAAGGTCTATACTATACATAGCCTCATTCGGGCTTAGGGCCCGCCTCGCCAGACCACCAAGCCGCACCAATTTCTACAAAATCTCCAGCCGACGATGTATGCAGGAACGAACTCGGTGCCTTGACCCGGTCGATAAGGCCGGAATCACCACGGCCTACTCCCGAAGCACTCGGCGCGGCTCTGAGGCGGCCCGAGCAGGGCGGCGACTCAGAGTCATCTTCACCCGCCTCAGGACACTCCCGAAGTGGCGGCGCAAATGCACGGCATTCCGGGAGGGGCGCACCCGAGGTCACACCCGACCCCCGACCGGACCGGGCCGTGTGTGCACCGCCCCACCCGGCTCTCCCCGACTGAGGTCCTCGGTCGCCGTCCGCTCCGAGGATCCCCTCGATGATCCGCCCTGCGGACCCATCAACCTCAACGACCGGCATGATCGGATAGCCGCCCTCCTCTGCGGGTTCTTCTATGATCGGGTCGGCGAGCCAGCTGTTGCCTCGTCGCCTCGCCGGGGCATGCGACGTTCGGACGATGTCATACATCTCCATAAACTTCACCAGTTGTGCCGAGCTTTGAACTTCTTCTTTGGGCCTCTCCTCATCCCTCGGCACCATACCCTCCGCCAGCAAGCTCTGGACTCGGTCGTCGGCTTCGGATATGGTAGTCCCACCAGCTCGTGCGACTCGCCTCTCGTACTCTGCATGCTCCTCCGACAACCAAGCGAGCCTCCGCAATCGATTCGAGTTGTTCGCCGCCTTTGCATCAAGCGTCCTTGGATAGCGTCGGCAGATATGTCCGCCCCCTGGACTCCGCCCTGCGCGACCTTCAACTTCAGCGCCTCGTTCTCGGCCAGGAGGCGGGCCACTTCCCGATCAGCCTCGTCCAACTTCTTCCCGGATCACAGACGGCCGAGGTGACTTCCATTGTGGCCAAACTTGGGTCGGTCGGCGCACGGCTCCTCCAGAAAGCACCTCTTCGTCCTTCTCGGCAAGGCACTCGGACTTCTTTAACCGTCGACAATTCATGGTCAAGTCCGATCCATTTAGGTGCGGAGTACTGAAAATAAACGAGACAACACAAATCTTCAAAATATTGCGTTTATTACTCAAAAAAGGGAAAATTATTACAAAGGCCCAGGGTCCTATCGACCCCGGCGCTTCACGCTATTACATCAGTCCACCGACCTCGCCCATGGCCGGTCTCGACGACCTCGATGCTCCCGCGGCTGCCCACCTCCGGCCGGGACCTCCGACCCCGCCTCCTCCCGCTCCGCCTCCTCCCTCCTCCGGCTTCGGCCGGACCTCGGCAGCGAGCTCGCAGGCTCGCGATCCTCGTCCACCTTACACCGGACGGCGACCTCGGCGATCGATGGGGTAGAGGCGGATGCGAGCCTCCAAAGACTTTGGGAAGGAGTCGGCCAGTAGATCACCGGGCGTAAGCTTTGTCCACCTCTCTGGGTCGACCTCGGTCACCCATGCTTGACCTGTCAAAATCGAGACATGGCGCGACCCCACTTCCCGGTGATCCGACACCACCTTCGGCTTCAAAGACGGCGGCGAGATCGGCAATAAAACCGAGAAGCTCTCCGACTGATGAGCCGATCGGCAAGGCCCTCAACAACGGTCCACGGTCGGCCACCAGACTTTCCTCTCGTCGGCGAGTTCCTTCTTCGCCCGGCCAGCTCCTCCCCGGCTCCTCGACCTCCCAGGCGGCCTCCAAGTGCCAGTGCCTCTTCTTCAGTATGCGGCTTCAAGCAGGCCTCCCGGCCTCGAAGCCTGGCGGCCTCGGCTTCCGCCTCGCATGGACGCGGCGGTCTCAGCTCACAGCGCGGCCTGGCTCCCTTTCAGCGCCTCTTGCGGTGAGCTCGGCCAGCAAGTCCGGCGGCGACTGCGGCTCCCAAAGAAGCTACCGCAGGCCCCATCATCGAGCTCCCACCACGAAAAAGGAGATCCACAAGTCGATCACCGATTATAGCAAACAAATCTAAATATGAAGAAACTCACGTACCTCGTGGAGGATGCGACCAAGCTTGGGGCGGTACCAGTACTCAGGCGGCCACAGGCGCGACTCGAGACCGGCTGGACCGGCTCGAGCCCACTCATCACCGCCCATGTCAGTCCACCTTCTTCGGCCCCTACTAGGTCCACCCGCCTGCTTTTTCTTGGCGGCCTTGCCCACGATGGTGAGCCCACCTCATCCCTCAGCTTCATCTGCGTCGAAAGAGAAAGACACGTTAGCACAAAGAAAATAAAGCGAATAAGGACTAAGAAAAGGGGATGCCCTCACCCCGTCTGACCCGGTCCCGACGCTTCCGACCGAAAACACTCACCGACGCCCGATCGTCCTCGGTGTAACTTATGGATAAGATCTCACTTGAAGTCGCTCAACAATTCCTCCATATGGCCCAAGGGCTTGATTTTGGGTCCACCAACAAGATACCCCACTCATACCTCGGCCGCCCTCGGCCCAGAGAAAAAATACCTATTCGCCAATGGGACACCTTGGAGGGGACGGCTACCTTAAATTTCAGCCGGGGTGACAGATAGTACACCCCTCCTATGGTCTTCACGCTAAAAAAGCGCATCAATACCTCGAAGGTCAACTCCTCGGCAATGCCATAACAAGAGAGCCCCAACCACCAACGACCTAGCAGAATTCGAGTCGATCGATGATGGGGATCCGAAATACTCTTGAAGGCTAAGATAAATGGGGGACGAGGGTACCTAAGACTGCCTCAAACCGCCTACATAGAGCGGTAACAAACCCTCCGGAGGGGCCATCGCCCTATCGTCCAGGCGGCGAGACACCACCACGCCTCCCGAATCCGGTACTCCTCACAACCTCAAAAGTTCCTCCAGCGTCAATCCGACCTCGCCGCGCCCGGCCGCACCATCCCATACAGAGGATACCGCGGAATACTAGAACTCGACCCTACGGACCTACCCAAACCGTTGTAGCACATATAGTCTCTTACACCGCAACTCACGCCCGAGAACCCGGCGGAAAGGGAACTTTCGGGCGAAGAAGAAGATGAAGAAAACATACTTACTTTTCAAAGTAGTATACGGCTACTTCAAATAAAAACGGATCAACTCGGAAAATCTCTCGAAATTCTCTCTCGAATTTTAAGTGTCGAAGAAGAAAAGTGAGCGATTACTCTTTTGCGCTATTTATAAGACTAGGGCGCGCGCAAATTGCCGTTTCAAATTCAACACGCCCTGCGTGATTGGATGTGCGTTACAGCATGCGTGGTTCGAGTGCCAACCACCGCCGCTGGCGCGTATGGCGTCGCCGAGATAGGGCCGCCGCCCGATCGACCTAGCAATCATCATACGGACCCGGCGTCCTCCGGATGGCGGCGCCTCGTGTCGCGCCCGTCCTTCCCACAAATGCCAAGAAATCACATCGGACCTCGGCGCCTGTCGGTACCGGCCACTTCACGGAAAGCCTACAACCAGATCGGACCTCGGCTAACCGGGCGCGAGTCTGCATCGCGGCTGAGACACACCACGGCGTCCCGAAAAGGCGATCGCTCACGTCGGACACCGCACCACCACAGAGTAATACCGCCGGACCGCACCTCGGCATAACCAGCAGAGGCGCGTTATCGAGTCGGACTTGACTTCCTTCTGCCACATCTTTCTCCAGCGACGGACGATAAACAACCCAACTCGGATCGGCACGAAGACCATCACATCCAAGAAACAACTTCGACCAAGCCGCACCTTTCCCCTCGGCCTAGTCTGCCTTCACCCGGCCTCATTGTCCCCGGCTATTCGGGGGCTATGATGGATATAGCCCAACCGACCGGCCCACTAACGAACCCAGCGGTGGGCTAACATTGATAGCAGAGCCCACGCGGTCGAGCCCAAGCGAGCCCTAATCATTGCTAAAGCCCCAGCCTCCGTAACCGCTACCCTCGGCCAATGGAGGGCGCCCAGGAATCAAGGTCGCGCCACCCTCCACGTGGCGCACGTGGGACGAAGGTCCCTCCGGCCAATGGAGGGCACGCGGAGGAAGAGTCACACCACGACCAATGGAGAGTCGGGCGCCCCGGGGCAAAGTCGGTCGTATAAATAGAAGGAAAAGATGTTAGAAGGGTTGGCAATTCTTTGAATACAAAGGCTTGTAACCAATACTCTGCATTTAAAAGCTCTTGTAAAAGTATTGAGGAATCATTCCTCCGTGGACGTAGATCTCATTAACGATCGAACCACGTAAAAAGCACAGGTGTTCTTAATTGCGTTATATAAATCTCATGTACACATGTTAGATTAATCATAAACAAAATAAACATCTATATGGACCCAAATATTTTTGGGAGCTCTGTGTCGTCGCCCACCCCGCACAAGACAAGAATCACCTTCAGTTGTGATATTAAATAAGTTTAAAATATACATAATAAGTATATATAAGTTAGTAATGTAAGAACTTGATTAAATAAAAAAAATATGTAAACATTAAGTTATACATAATGACAGTAAAAAAATATAACTCCGAGTGTGTGTGTTGGCCTAGTGGTAGAGTGGTTAATGCCCGAGGCCAAAGGTCTCGGGTTCGAGTCCACCGTGACGCAACCTTTAAAATTTCTGTATTAAATTACCAAAAAAAATAAAATATAACTCCATTACAAAATTTGGAATATTTTTTTTATATCAAATTTGTGACCATATATTCTAGTGATGAGAATAGTCATTAATCTATATTTTGTTAATGTAATACATTGGTAAATAAACAGCATGCTTCACATGAATTAGCAATACATTTCATCAAAATAATGTAGTTTGCATTCATCTTGGATCTGGTAGCTCTTGGACTGAAGGTTGAGGAAATTGGCTTCAACAGTGGAGGAGAACTAAATAGAGCGACTCCAACTTTAAAGGTGTATTAGAATTGCGACCGCCGCATGAATCGGGTGAACTCATTCTCCAATCGTCCACCTCACATGATCACATCGGTATACTATCTCCGGTGCCACGTTGTTGTTCGCTAATTTGTTTTTATTACACTATAGGTGTGCGGATGCAATTATGTACAGTAGCAAGTAAGATTGTATTCTATATAGATTGAAACATTATGACTAACTGCTGCTCTTATTGTAATTCTCTATCTAGAATTTAAACTCAGAGTAGAATTAATTACCTAAAACATGCGATTTAAACTATATATCAAAGCAGAGACTATGGAGATTAAAATAGATAAAAGAATATCATATAGTTTTGGTTTCAACAAATTCAAGCAATCAAACTAGGCCATATTAATTAATTAATCAATTACATATTCAATTCTTTCTACGACAATTACACAAATATTTTCGGCTTGTGATGTTTTTAAGCTACTCCTAGTCGTTCTAAGTGGACTTACTCATATATTAAAAATGCTCAAATTGCAAGGAATTAGGTACCATTTCACAACACCAAAATTTATAGTATCAAACTTCACTTCTAAATTTAAAGAAGGGGGCATTATGTAGTACGAAACTTTACGATTACACATAATACATCAAAGTGAAAAGTCACTTCATATAAGTACAATGCTACTCTTTTTAAAATCTTGAATCTTATGTATTATTTGAATAAAGTGGAAACTTTTGGATATGTGATATTGTGGTTAATATTGATAGAGGAGATGGTTGATTTTACATATCTTGTAAAAAGTATAAAAAAAACTCGAGAATATAGTTCATCGATTCTACTGTAAGAATTGTAACAGCTTTAGTGAGTCCGTAGGTATAAAGTTTCTTGAGTTCACTTGCTTTTTACGTAATATTTAGATTAAATGACAAACAGTAGACTTAAACTAGATAAAAACTAATAGAGTTTTAAGAAAGATTTGATTTAGATTACCTTGATGGCAAAAACTGCTGCTTGTAAAATTTTTAGAGTTATATTCCTACGAAGTGATGTAACATTAAATTTTGTATTTGGATTTATTTTATAGGCAAATGCTTCAAAATATCAACCAAAAATATAGTTATTTAAACTAACAATCAAGTGTTTTGAAGTGTATACCAGTAAATAACGATAACATTTATTAGGCAACACCCATAGCTATCTCATGATCTTTTCCAAAGAAAAACTAAAAAATTATTGTTAAAATCTATATATGTCAGTATTAAATGCAAATGTATCTTAAGGATTTCACTAATAAGTACCTATTATGTCTGTAAATGCAAATGTGTCTTTGGCATCTGAACATCCATTTAAAGAAAAACAACTATCATTAGTTTTAAAGCATCAGCCAACAAAGAAGTTATTTGTAGAACATTTCAATGAGAAACTCTACTACCATACCACATATAATTAAACGAAGAATATCAACTTCAAAGTATTTCAAAAGTTTCAGCCAAGTAAAGATGAGAAAGATAGCCAAATCTACTACACTACGTCGACATCAGACCTCAAAGAATTTCCAAAATTTCAATCATCTGAAGATGAAGAAGATAAACAAATCTACAACATTTGGAAAGCAAAGCAAAACGTTTTAATTACATGTGAAGGTAAAGTTTCCTTTGATATTGTTAAGATACTAAGCACCTCTAAAGAATTTTTCTTTTCACAATAAGTCACAGTACAAACCTTTTTATATGTTTTATGGGAAAATATGCACTATGACTATTCTTAGTGTCACTGTCCTCTTTACTCCTCAGACATTCTAAGTTCTAGGATAACCATTATATATTTTGCTTTTGATTGTACTATTTTGTCTATTCACAGAAAATACATTGTAAATCCATTTAATTTTCCTTTTTTATTTTAAATTTTTCTTTTTTATATTTGAACTTATAATCTTATAATGTAAACCATATGCTTAACATAAAGAATTATATAACAAAATAAAACATTTATAGATTTTAAGTTATTTATCCACTTCATGTTTACAAAATTTGTAAATAAATTGTTAACATATTTATAAAAATATAAGATATTACATTGCTCTTCATTTTCCTAAATTGTTCAATTTAAAATGATAACACGTCTATGGTATTAATATTTACTATTTTTAATAAATTATTGAACATTTAAACTTTTAGACAAAAAAAATTATCATCGTGCATCACACGGGCACAACACTAGTTTGTATTGAAGAAATTAGTTGAGGAAAACCAAAAATTGGTGATGGAATGCTGTAATCTGTTGGCGACGTGCAACAAGTGGGAAAATCGAGTATTATCAGGTACCCTTGTAGCCAGTCCGGGTACTCACGTCGAGTATTAGGGTATCCAATTTGTTTAATGGGTCGGCATTGGATATTAGTTTAGAGCAAAATTTGGGGTCTAATACCCGCCCCGTGCCGGTTAGCCAACCCTACTTACACAATTAAAATCCCCACTTTAATTATACCTAACTAAATAATTATTCACCAATACATAATTAATCTTGTATATATCCAACCTAACAAACAATTTAATGAGGATAGAGAAATTAAAGGCAAGAAGAATATGGAAACGAGATAGAATACATAAGCTGGTTCGAATGACCAATACTTATGAATTAATTACCAAAGATACAAACACGGCTATATATAAGGTTCATTAATGGAATCCATTAATCAAGTCTTAATTTGAGTGGGACAAAAATCGCGTACGTGGACAGTAGCCGCATTCAATGTTTATGTTATGTGTCGCACATTGAAATTTTATTATGGAATTCTGACTTGTGTCCACATTTCTAGAAGTGCCATCATCATTCATCACTGGCCACGCCCTACTCATTCTGTCTTCCTCACTCTCGCTCTACAATTTCTATCTTCCACACCACTTTGCTGCAAAACCAAATGCCAAAGCCTCGAGCTTTTCACCCAACAAACACAGAATAACAATGTCTAATGGGTTTCCGAAAGACGAGTTATGGAAGCGGACCTCAATTTTCGGGCTGCATTTGTGGGTTGTTCTCGGGTTCTGTGTCGGTGCCGCCATCGTCTTCTTCCTCTTCCTCGTGTCTCTCTGGTTCACCACCAGAAGAAACAAAAAGACTTCACTTTTATCGGTAACTAGCAAGAATTCCGTCATCCCGACTGTTTCTAGGGAAATCCTGGTCGACCCGGATCGGGATCCGGTTAAAGACCTCAAGCTGCTGCCGCTTCCACCACCTCCCGGTGCCCATCCGGTCCCCGAGCCCGACACAAAAGGGGAACAGCGGGTCCACATTGAGATTGGAAAGCGCCACAGGATTGCCTACCCCGAGAAGCCCGGTTTGCGCTCTGTGTCGGGTCACGGGAGCGGCGATACCCGGGCAAGCGGCGAGGCGGGAGTGGGGCCGGAGGTATCGCATCTGGGGTGGGGCCAGTGGTACACGCTGAGGGAGCTTGAGGAGTCTACTAATGAATTTGCTGATGAGAATGTTGTTGGTGAAGGAGGCTATGGTATTGTTTATCATGGCGTGCTTAAAGATGATACCAAAATAGCCGTCAAGAATTTGCTCAATAACAGGTGCAGTGCTAACAATTATCACTACTTTTAACTCGAATGGAAATTTAGCATACTGGTTCGTAATACTTGTTTATGAGTGGAATTTGCATGACGTTATGTGTTAGCTGACATCGATTCTTGTCTTGTTTAAAAGATGGTATAGTTCATAGGATAGGCTGAGTTCTTGTAGTATTTGCAAATCTTGATTGTTTCCAAATTTCGAATGTTTGTTTTGCCAATTTATTTGATAGTTTTGACTGGTGAGGCTTAAGGGGTCAAGCCGAGAGAGAGTTTAAGGTTGAAGTTGAAGCTATTGGGCGCGTACGCCACAAGAATTTGGTGAGGTTGCTTGGCTACTGTGCTGAAGGAGCTCGTAGGTATTCCTAACTTGAACATGATGACTTTGTAATTAATCAATTTCATCTGTATTCTAGCATTTTGGCGTAAATGAACTCGAGAATTTGCAGCAGTGCAGTTGCTATGATATGGATCTCTTACATGGATGTGTGACTCTTGAATTATCTGATCCTTTCAGGATGCTTGTATACGAGTACGTCGATAATGGAAACTTGGAACAGTGGCTTCATGGAGATGTTGGGCCTTCTAGCCCCCTTACTTGGAATATTAGAATGCAAATTATACTTGGAACTGCTAAGGGGTAGATGAGATTAAACTAGTTGTGGATTGCTATTTCATAATCTTTTTTGGTTGGATTTTGAAACTTATAAATTGAGTAATTCTCAGGTTGACCTATCTGCATGAGGGCCTTGAGCCTAAGGTTGTTCATCGTGATATAAAATCGAGCAATATTTTACTGGATAGGCAATGGAATGCTAAAGTGTCTGACTTTGGTCTAGCGAAGCTTATAGGCTCTGAGAGGAGTTACATAACGACTCGAGTTATGGGTACATTTGGGTGAGTCGTAATTCATATGACGGGATATTATTCTTGTTGCTTCTGTAACTATAGGCTTAACATGATCAGATGAATGACTGGCTGGCTTTTTCGATTCTCTTCTCTAGCTACGTTGCTCCTGAATATGCAAGCACTGGCATGCTGAATGAGAGGAGTGACGTCTACAGTTTTGGTATTCTTGTCATGGAAATCATCACAGGGAGGAATCCAGTGGATTATAGTCGTCCTCCAGGAGAGGTTCTTAGGTGACCCTGGTTGATTGGCTCAAAATGATGGTTTCCAATCGGAATGCTGACGGAGTTCTGGATCCCAAGTTGCCTGAAAAGCCTTGTTCGAGAGCATTGAAGCGTATTCTCTTAGTTGCTTTACGTTGTGTGGACCCGAATGCTCAAAAGAGACCAAAAATGGGGCATGTGGTGCATATGCTCGAGGCTGAGGATTTTCCTTTCCGCGATGTAAATTTCAATAATCCAATCTGAATTCGCAGGAATGTGCATCCAAATTTCTTGCTACACTTACCTAACTGCACATGCCACTATGTGATTCTTCTTTGGTAGTCTACATCATTTTACAAATAAGAAATCATAACCAGGATTTAGAAGGTGTTGGATACTATTAATCTTGATTGATCTATCAACTTTAATTTTAATGAAATGCATCAGTTTTGGCTGTATGGCTAGAGCTTTACAAAAGCATTAGATATATATATCTGAATGTCATTGTTGGTGGTCGATTCACAGGATCGGAGGGGTGGAAGGAAGCACGTAGGATCACCTCATCGTGGGCTGGAGAAGCACATAAAAGAAGCAGGTGACAGTAGCGGATACGAGAGCAGTATCCAAACAGACAGGTTTTCATTGAGAAACAACGAGGAGTAGCAGCAGAGGATGTTAACATGCAGGGAGCAGAGTTAGCCAATGCAAATACCGTCATTTCGTCTCACCATTTTCCTTGTCTATGTGCACCGCTTGTATATAGAGCTTATTTATCTACGAGTAGCACTAAAACTTGATTTTAATCAAGCTTCTTATTTCATACTTCTGAAAATAGAAATGAGTAAGTAAGATAACTCCGATCTCCGAGATTTTTCACCGTTATGACTATGATATACAACGTAACAATTGCTATTGCTGTATATATACACAGTGTTGACTGAGTCAACTTGCAAAAGATGCCGCCACATATTATTATTAAAAAAATTATTGTTTATTTTATTTTCATATTAATTTGTAGAATTAATTGTTATTGCATGTTTTTATTTTATGATGCTTCACTTTGATTGTTGAGTTTCAGTTTAATCGGTGATGACTCTAATGGTATATATTTAATTATGTATCAATTAATTACGTATTTATGACTTAGAATTTAATTATAATTATTTTATTATTTCATTAACTACAGTCTACATATCGGCATCGAGGACAAAATCTTGTTATGTGGTCGCACGATTCATATAATTATATCTGTGGTTTTCTTCCCAACTCTTCTTGGGGTGCTTTGAACTACGGCGGTTATATCGATTCCAATATAACCGTATCGAATTGATATTTGTTGGTTATCCAATATCCGATATTGTCGTTAATTGAGTGAGATTACTCCCACCTAACTCCTAAAACTCAATATGAGTCTTCCTTTATTTTAAATAACATCATAGTCAGACACATGTGCGGCAACGATCTGCTCAATTGAAGGTTGACTGTTCAAAATTGTTTTAGCAAACGATCCCTCTTTTGCTTCAATATCTTAGATAGCCTTGAAATCCCTTCTTCTTCCTCAACATTTGAAGCCTTGACCTTCATTTCAGCTGAATTGTGGTTCAGTTCCATGGCAGTTATCCGATCATCCGATTAACCAGATCAGTTAATCGAGTAACCAAATACTCGATCGGTTTGATTATCAGTTATAAATTTTAGTGAGTTTCAGATATAATGAACCGAAAGTTCGATTCTGATTAACAGTACCCGAATCAATTATTACCCATTCTTAATGCGGTTGGTCGGTTCGCCGTTTCAGTGGGCTGAGTAAACCTCACACTAGTTAGAGGTGGCAAATAAGCGGGTCGGGTCGGGTCGGATCGAGCCCATCGGGCTTTCCAAAAAAGTTGGGCCGAGCCAAGTCGAAAATCCGTCAGTTCGAAATTATCAAGATGCAACCAAGATCGGAACATATTTTATAGTATAAGTTTTTCGGGTCGGGCGTGGCCTACCCATACCCATCAGCTTTGACTAGTTATGGAGCGGGCCCGACTCGGCCCGAAATTTCACCGGACCTATTTTTATTGATCCCAACCCGATTCAAAATCGGACCGGGCCCGTTTTGCCACTTCTAACTGTAATCCAACCTACATTATAGTGTTGCTAGTCTACAAAATATACACTAAAACCCATAATAATATCAAGAAATATGTTAAAATACTTCTTTAATATCTAGCTAGATATAAAATGTATAAGGAACGCTGAAAAAGCTGCGTGCAGTTCGCGCTCACAACTGAATCGAATTATTAATGAGCTACTTCGATCAAGGTTTGAGAAAAGTTTGTTAAATCTCCGTCTAGTGAGATTCGTTGACATAAACGAGTATCGTCACTTTGTTAAATGAATTAAACTTAGTTTGTCATTAATTATCAAATCATGAGCAAGTTTGTTCATGAATTGTTGGTGATAGGATATGGCCCAACCTCTCGGCCCAACAAGCAGGCCCCAAACAGTGGGCCTAACCTAATGTTGCTACTCGGTTACGCTAAATGATGATCCCAAACCCTAATTATGGGTAACAGTAATGAGGTAACGGTAGAAATCATGGATAATAATGGTGGAGATCATGGTCGGTTATAGGAGAATGATGAGCCCGAATCAAGGGATTCGTGGCAAGGTTTACGTTTGTGTATAAATAGGAGTTAGATTGAAGGTAAAAGGGTTAGCAAATTCATCAATACTAGAGCCCCTTTGAGATACTTGTCATGTCGAATTATAGTAAACATCTTGAGGATCATCTCCTCCGTGGACGAGATCTTATTCTTGATCGAACCACGTAAAAGTCTCTCGTGTTCTTTCTTGTTTTCATAAATCTCGCACACTAGATTTATCATTGGCGCCGTCTGGGAACCTCTTGAACAAAAAGTCGTGTTTTTACAATCTAATGGCAAGGACACGTGCACGCTAATCTTGCCGGCGATGTCGGTAACAATCGTGCGAGGACGATCGGTGGTCACACAACGCCGGGAAAGGGATTGCGGACGCCACCGGGTCACACACCGAGGGTCACATGGAAAATGCTTCCATACACCCTCGTGGATCGCCGCCCAACGAAGAGGAAGACACCGACCTCGATGCGGTGAACAAGAGGTTCACCGCTCCCACGAGTCCTCGGTCGAGCAAAGTGTCCGAGTTCCTCAATGCCAACCTCAATCAATTCCGAGTTTCCTCAACCAGAGGACAAATGGAGCGGGCCCTCAAGAGTGCCCGGGTGGTGATTACAGCAATCGAGGTCGCTTACCTCTCCAAACAATCAACGCTCATCACGGCATAATGATCGCCCGATACCGTGGTTCATTCGTCCTCGCATTCTCCGCGGAGTCGCTCCCACCTCGACGTGATACCCATGAAAATGGACGGGAAAGAAGGGAGGAAAGACAGTCGAACTCCCTCAAAGAGACGGCGGACGTCGTTATCGATCTCCCACTCCGGAGAGGATGGTAACGAACTCCGGATTCGACCGACACGGACGAATTATCTCTCTTTTTCAGGAGATTCGATACACCTGCTGCCACAGCGATACACGGGTCTCGAATATTGCCGCATCGATGGCCTCGAGATCCTTCCGACTTCCTATTTGCTATACCACCAATATGGCAAACCAGGATGGAAGATTTCCATATGTGTAAGGTCTTTCCCGAGGTGTTGATCTCCAACGCCGACGTTGGTTCACCTCGCCGCTGTAACAGCATCCATTGCTTCAAAGACCCCATGGATCGGTTCAAATGGCGTTTTACGGAAGATGCCGCCTCAACAACCTTCATCCGATCGCTACAATCCGTCGAGGACGGACGAAACAATGTCGAATTTCGTCTCCATTCATCATGGAATCCCTTAAAATAGATGAGTAACGATCTCTACATCATCAACGCATTCGAAGAACGGGATCCGACCCGAGCTCGAATAAGAGATCACCCGTGAATGACCAAAGACCGCTAGTCGTCTTTGGACCCCGGTTGACAACTTTGTCAAAGGGGCCGAGTCGGACCGGAAGAGAGAGATATGGGATGAGCAATGGATGAGAGAGAAACCAGAGGATCGGGGCGAGGTCTTTGCGTCAAGTGCGTTCGAAAGAATAAAGAAGGGCCGTGAGAATCAAGGTGGGACCTCGGCAAAACCCTCAGTAATAACGATCGCCTCTGTTCAAATCCAGTGGAAATATTTGAGCTTCACATCGAGCTCTTTCCAAAACCTCCTATGAAAGGAGGATCGAAAAAAGTCAACGGGAAAGTATTGTGACTACCACCAAGGCACGGTCACGATACGAAAGATTGCAAGTCCTTGAGCTCGCGCATCGACGAGCTCGTCGAGGAAGGAGCCGAAGAAGTACACCGCCGATCCGGGCGGGTAATAAAAAGCGCAGAGGGAAAATGGAGGTGGTAACAATCATGACCGACCTCAACGGCAACCCGACACGAAGATGACGGGACGAAGGTCCCAATGCAATGGAGCAGTGTCTCACGCTATAACCGGATCGCCGGTTAGTACGGCGAGGTCGTCACTAAGAAATGAAGCTCAAGGCCGACCCCGAGGGCCGAAAACAAGCGACTCGAGATGGAGAGAACATCGTGTTCTCCAAAGACGACCAAGACTCCAAGATCATGCCTCACCGGGCGCCATCACTCTGGTGTGGTGGGTAACAAGAATGTACACCGGGTCTACATTGACATGGAGCCTCCGTTAGCATCATATTCCGAGCTGCCAGATAAACTTGATGTCGGAGGAATTAGTACACCCCGACCTTCCCGATTGCGGAGCTTTACTCAAGAGGCGGTCGAACCCGAAGGTGTCATTACCCTTCCGGTTCTGGTAAGGCGCGCTCCCGTGCCGGTTACCAAGGCCATTCAATTTTTCCCGGTCCGAGCTCTCTCCATACAACATTATCCCGGGAAGAGATTGGTGTATGCAACGAGCCGTCTGCTCCGTGTACCACCTCACCATTAAGATACCCACCCCGTGGGAGTGTTAAGCATTCGGGTGACCAAACGGCGGCTAAAGAATGCCTACGAGTCTCAACCCGAGATGCGGCCTTACCTCGTGCCTAGCAATTACTGAACCCTCCAAGTTGCCACCTCGGGATGATCCGACCGAGAATCTTGACTATCTGACGACCCTTCCAAAGTTGTCAAGGTTGGTACCAAGTTTGATCAATATTCGCCACGGTCATGCAACTTCTAAGGGAATATAGAGATGTATTTGCATGGTCTCCATTAGATATGACCTGGGGTCTCGCCGAGCTCATAACTCATCGCCTCAACATTGATCCGCCACTAAAGCGGTTCGTGAAGAAGAGAAGTTTTGTCATGGCGAAATGATAAATCTAGTGTGCGAGATTTATGAAAACGATAAAGAACACGAGAGACTTTTACGTGGTTCGATCAAGAATAAGATCTCGTCCACGGAGGAGATGATCCTCAAGATGTTTACTATAATTCGATTCTGCAAGTATCTCAAAGGGGCTCTAGTATTGATGAATTTGCTAACCCTTTTACCTTCAATCTAACTCCTATTTATACACAAACGTAAACCTTGCCACGAATCCCTTGATTGGCGGGCTCATCATTCTCCTATAACCCACCATGATCTCCACCATTATTACCCATGATTTCACCGTTACCTCATTACCGCCCATAATTAGGGTTTGGGGATCGCCATTTAGGCGTAACCAGTAGGCGACATTAGGTTAGGCCCACTCGCTTGGGGCCCGTTGTTGGGCTGAGAGGTTGGGCCATATCCTATCATAGCCCCGAAAAGTCGAGAATAGCCTTGCGAGGTGAAGCGGAGAATGTGCTTTGCCGAGGCGGGATATTACTTGGCTGAAGTTTTCGTTGAAGGTTTGTCTTTTGCTGTATGGCTCCTTTTTTTAAAGGACATCGAGGTCCGACCTGAAATACTTCAGCTGGTCCGAGGTGGTCATGGGGCGCAGCCCGATGCCCGAAGTCAAAATCATTACGTGATTAGACTAGCGAAAGTCGAGGTCCGATGTCAGGAGGAGGTCGAGGTCCGACCTGAAATACTTCTGCTGGTATAAGGACATGGTCGTAGTCCGATGTCCGAGCTCGTAGTAATCATTACGTGATCAGACTGGCGGTCTGTTTTCCAGAGAGTACGTCATACGCGCCAGGCGGTAGTTGGACACTTCGAAAAGCGTGCGCGTCGGTCACACATCCAATCGTAGATAGGCACGTGTGATAAATGAAACGGCAGATTTTTAGGCGCCATTTATCCTATAAATAGGTCTAAAAGAGGCAACTGTTCATTTTCTCCTTCGATGTTTGAAATCAGAGAGTATAACCTTAGAAATCCCCAATTCCTCTTTCACACTTTGTTGAAGAAATCGGAAATCCCGCTCCAGAAAAAGTAAGTATGTATTCTTCACCTTCTCATTCCTCTTCTCGCCTCGATAACTCGGTTCGACGGGTTACGGCCAAGATCCCAATGTAGGATTATATATGCCATAACCGCCTAGGTAAATCCATGGGACTTAGTTCTGGGTTTCACCAAGGTCTTCGGTATGGGATGGCCTCGAGATTGGTGGGGCGAGATCAACTTTGACGACGGAGGAGCTTTTGGTGGTTGTTGAGAAATACCACATCCCGAGGATGCATGGTGGTGCTTGCACGAAACCCAATGATAGGGCGATGGCCCTCCTATGGGTTTATTACCATTTTGTAGATAGCTTAATAGCCGGGCTTAGATTTCCTTTTGCCCCATTTTCCTTAGCTTTCAAGAGTATTTTCGATCCTATATGCCAACCGACCTCCAATTCCATTAGGTCGGGCGGTTGGGCTAGGGTTGGCTGTTATGGCATAGGCGAGGAGTTCTCTTCAAGTCTTGATGCGTTTTTCAGATCAAGTCTATAGGAGGAGTATATTACCGTCACCTCGCGAAAGTTTAAAATAGCTTCCCATCAAGGTATCCCACCGCAAAATAGATACTTCTTCTCACGGGCCGAGGGGTATCCGGGTATGAGTGGGGCCTCGAGCGATGAAGGATGTGAAAATTAATCCCACAGGCCTATGGAGAAGTCATTGAACGATATGGGTGAGATCCCATCGATCAATTATACCGAGGATGACTTGAACGATCTTTGGGTTGAGTGTTTATAGGTCGAAGCTCGATGATCGTGGTCTGATTTGGGTGAGGCAACCTTCTTATCTTTATTTCCTAAATGCGATTTTGTGGTGCTAATGAAATTCTCATGTTGTATGCAGTGAAGGTTGACCCTACCAGAGAAGTCAATGTGCCGATCTCGCCGCGCCCTGCATCCTCTGAACGAAGGGAGCCCGCGAGGAAGAAGGCGAGACGAAGCGAGTCCACCCAACAGCCCGTGGTGGTGGACGCCCTGAAAGACTTAATGACCGGTCCTCGACAACCTCGGGCCCGACGGAGATCGAGGTCCATGGCCACCTCCTCGAGGTGCCGGCTTCCAAGACTCCTTATCCTTCCCAAAGGTATAAGTCGCTACTCTTCTCCTTGTAAGTTTGTTGTTACGTGTTGCTAATTGTTCCATATTCGTGATGCGGCCTCGATGGCGGTGAGATGCACCGCATGGCGGGCTTGTTGTTGAGGGCGCCGCAATATGAGGCCATGGAGAAGGCGGCGGCTGCGGACAACCGAGGGCCGCGGTCGAATCCATGTTGGATCTTGCCAGTATGGACGCCGAACTTGCTAAGGCGAAGCCAAGGGCCAGTGGCAAGATGGCGGTGAGAGTGCCCTCGAAGAAGGACCGGCCTTGCAGTGGCCGTGCAGCGGAGCGCCCAAGAGGCTGCCGCCGAGGCCGAGAGGAGGTGGCCAAGCAGACAAGCGCCTTCTTTGGCGGGCGAGGACCTATCTTGAGGGCTTCGCCAAACAGCTTATCGAGTCGGAGAGTTTTCCTCTTTCATCTCCGACCGGCCTGTGATGAGGCCACAGGTGATTTGTGCCCACCTAGAAGTTGGCGGCGAGACCAGATTTGACAAGGCCCAACACGGTTGGGTTGAGGTCGAGCATCGGAGGTATGCAAGAATTATGCTCGCATAATCGTTGGGGCGACCTCTTTTCCCGTGGTGGATGCCTTGGCATCTTCGCCTCACTCCCGACGGCGGAGGTCAGAACTCAGTCTGAAGATGAAGACTTGGAGCTCAAGCATTCCTTGCCGAGTTGAGGGTCAAACCGAGGCGGCGGTCCGAGATCGGACATTCCTTCCGGAGATCGCCACCTTCCGGAGATCGGCAACCAGCGGAGGAGGCGGCGGCGTGCGACGAAGATCTTGATTTCTGGTTTATACAGGGATACCACCAAGTCTTGATGAGCCGGAAGACGCCCAAAACAAAGTTCATTATCGACTTGGTGTCTTTGCCTACGAAAGATGCCTTTCGGTCTGAAAACGCTGGAGCTACCTACCAAAGAATGGTGGGCGCGATCTTGAAGAGTCACATAGGAGAAATTGTTGAGGTCTATGTCGTCGATATAGTAGTCAACAGCAAAAGCCGAGAACCGCGCCATCGACCTCGAAACTATCCTTCAACTCCTCGTGTCGGCCAACCTCAAGCTCAATCCCAAGTGCACATTCGTGGTGAAGACGGGTAAATTTACGGGATCTTGGGTTTCTCAAGAAGGCACAGCTAATCCTACCAAGGTGAAAACGGTGCTCGACATGCGGATCCCAAAACCATCCGTGAAATACACAAACTCACCGGATGCCCGGCCGCCTCACCGATTCCTATCTCGAGCCGAGAAGCAGCTTCCTTCTTCAAGATCACGAGGAGGCTCAGATTTCACTGGCGGGAAGAACACCGGTCGTCGCCATACGGTGAAGGAATATCTCGCCGACCGCCGACACTATCCGCCCAAAGCAAGGTGAAACTTTATCGCTATATTTGGCCACCTCGGACGAGGCAATTATTCTTTATCTTGGTGCGAGATGAGATGGGACGCAACTCCCCATCTACTTCATTAGCCGGCTCTCAAAGGACCGAGACGAGGTACACCAACCTCGAGAAGGTAGCTCTAGCCTTGTGAGCATGGCAAGCCTCCGGTGTTACTTTCAAGCTCATTCGGTCCGGTACTAACGGACTTACCTCTAAGACAAGTCTTGTCAAACCCGAGTCATCCTGACGAATAGCTAAGTGGGCACCGGAGCTCGGCGAACACGATATCTCATACTCCCCTGGCCGGCCATAAAGGGCAAGCCACTTGCGGATTTCTGGTGGAGATCAAATTCACCGAGTCGCCTCTACCGTGAGGTCACCCCACCCCACGGCGGAGGAACCCATCCTTGCATCACCCGTTGAATGTTGGCGGATGTGTGGGCTGAGCTTCATGCAAGACGGCAGCGAGCGGGCATCCTCCTCCTCGGCCCAAATAAGCAAGAGTGACATACGCCTCGGTTTACCTTCCGACCACCAACAACGAGGTGAGTATGAGGCCACGATCTCGGACTCCGCCTCGCCAAGAACCTGAGGGGTGGACAAGATCCAAATCTTGGAGATTCCTGTGTCGTGGTGAACCGGTGTTAGGCAAATCGAGGCCAAGGAGGACCGAATGAAACAATACCGAGAAGGCAAAGGAGATCTTGACCTCGTTCGGTGCTTCAAGATCCATCAAATCCTGAGGAAAATAGCCGGTGACATCCTTAGTAAATTAGCCGTCCCTCGACAAATCCGCCATGAGAGAAGTTCATTCCGGAAGCATTGAGGCGCCCACATCGCGTTATCTCGGTGAACCAAGCGGATGACGCCTAAAAGCATACACGGAAGTTGGCACACTACCTCGGGATCGGCTAGAAGCCAAAAGATGATAGTGAAATCCTGAAATATCTTGTGTATGAGGGCTCTCTACCGAAGTCTTACCTTCAACCCTCCCGAGGTGCCTTGGACCGTAAGAAGCCGACTACGTGCTTAATGAGATTCATAGAGGATCTTGCGGAAGCCACATCGGCTCCGAGCTCTTTCAAAGAAGCGTTGAGGTCGGGATATTATTGGCCACCTTATTCAAGATTCAATTTGAACTCTTCAAAAATGTCCGAAGTGCCGACCGTTCCACGGTCAAGAAGCTACCCCACCGATTTGAGCGACCTACAAAGCCCATGGCCTTTCATGCAATGGGGATCGACATCGTTGGTCCGTTCGACCGAGCACCGGTCGCCTTGATATTTAGTCGTTGCTATAGACTACTTCACAAAATGGGTCGAGGCCGAGCCACTATCGAGCCTCACGGCGGGAGGATTCGGACCTTCGTGTGGAAAATATAGTCGCCGCTTGACATACCGCACGCTCGGTCTCGGACAACGGCACCCAATTCGTGAACAAAACTTCAAGGGTGGTGCGAAGAGCTTCAGATCGATCAACGCTTCACCTCGATCGCCACCCACAGCGAATGGCGGCACCGAGGTCACCAACCGCACGATCGTACAAGGATTGAAGAAGAGGTTGGACCGAGCTAAAAAGCGGGGCTGAAAATCTTCCTCAAGTCCTCTGGTCCTGGGACCACACCTCGGACGTCGCGCGGAAACCCTTTCGGCTGGTCTCACGGTGCCGAGGCCGTCATACCGGCCGAGATCGGTAGCGCCAAGCCCGCGTACTCTTCACTTCGACCGGTGGGGAGCGAGGAAGACTGCGGGCCAACCTTGACGCCTCGAGGAGAAGCGCGAGCTCGCTTCATAAACGAAGCCAAGTCAAGGCTCGGTCGCACGGTGCTACAACAAAGGGTGAAACCTCCAGCTCCAAGTAGCGACCTCGTCCTCACGAAATAATGAAGCCGATGAGGTGGCGTCTTAACAAGCTGGATCCAACATGGGAAGGCCCATACCGTGTTCACGAGAACCTTGGCAAGGGGGCTTACAAGCTATCTCACTTATCCGGTGCGCTTATCCCCCGAACCTGGCATATTTCTCATTTAAGGAGGTACTTTACATAGTTTCGATTTCAGATCAGCCTTATGTTAGCCTCCTTACTTGCCTTGTCGAAGTGCGATGTCATATATTTGTTGAATAAAATATTTATTTTTCTAATGAATATTTCATTTCGCTTCATTTTATTCGTATGCGAACATCTATTTGGATATACCGCATTTAACCTTCACGAGGGGACGCCCTCACGAAGATGAAAAACCCACTAAGTAGGGTACTCACTAAGCGCGCGCCGCACTCGTAGATTACTCATTGAATTGAACGTCTCGATGCAGCGCATCTGGACTACTCACTGGTTTGAAAGTCTACATGCATGCATCTGATTACTCATTAAGTTGAAAAAATCTACATGTATAAGACATCCAAAATTGGATCTTACCAAATTATGACCAAGTATACAGTATAAATACATTTACGACCAAACGAAGTCCTAAGCTATGTTTATACCTCTTAAGAGGAAAAACGTACACTTGAAACAGTCTAAATACATTTATACCTACATACAAAGTCTACACTATATACCTCATTCGGGTTTCGGGCTCCCTCATGAGACTCACTGAAGCTGAGATAGTTCTGAACAAAATCTCCAGGTCGACGATGAATACCCGGAATGAACTCGGTCCCCTCCACCCAATCTATGAGGACGGCACCACCTCGGCCTGCTCCAGGTGCATTCTGACACGATACAGGCGGATTCGGTTCTGGGAATGCGATCTATACCGAGGCTACCTCGACCCGTGAGCCTAACTCCCGGGCCGAACCATGCCCTTGTCCCGAGCGATCGCCCTTCTACCTCGACACCTGCTCGCGCTCGGCCACGCCTCCGACACGCCGGCATCCTCTAGTACTCTCTTTCGGTGGACCCATTAGGCGAACACTTGCATGATCGGTAGCCGCCCTCCTCGAAGCTCTTCAATTATTGGACCGAGACGCCCGTGTGACGCGTCTGCGGGATTGGGGCATCGTCGTTTATGAACGATCTCGTACATTGCATGTATTTCGGGATAGAGTCGGCGCGTCTTGAAACTTCTTGCTATTTGGCCTTCCTCATCCCTCGATACCATGCCTCCGCCAACAAGCTCTGAACTCGGTCGTCGGCTTCAGATATGGTAGTTCCACCAGTCCGGCGGATTACTTTCTCATACTCTGCATGCTCTTCCGAGATCCGAGCCAACTCCTCTGTCGTCAGCTCAAGCTGCTCCTCGCATTGCATCAGTCGCCCTTGGATCACATCTGCAGATAAATCAGCTCCCTGGACTTCGAGATGTGTAATCCTTAACTTTAACGCCTCATTCTCAGTAAGGAGGCGGACCACTTCGGAGTCAGCCTCATGTAACTTCTGTTTCAGTTCGGCTGATGATACCGAGCTGACATCCATGCCGGCCAGAACCTGAGTCAGCTCGGCAGACCGACTCCTCCAGTGCATCACCTCTTCATCCTTCTCGGCAAGAGCACCTCGGACTTCTTTCAGCTTTGTTAGCAACTCATGATCGAGTCCGAAGTATTGAGATGAAGAATGCTAGAAATAAGACAACACACAAGGCATTTTAACAAGATATGTCTATTATTCAAAATGGAAGTTTGTACAACACAGGGTCCTATCGACCCCGGCAAATCAGCCTATTACATTAGGTCCACTGACCTCAGGCTCATTGCCGGACTCTCCGGCCTCCTGCTGCGCTGCCTGCTGCTGCTCCTCCGCTGGTTGCCGATCTCCGGAAGGTGGCCGATCTCCGGAAGGAATGTCCGATCTCGGACCTGCCGCCTCGGTTTCAGCCCTCAACTCAGCAAGGAATGCTTGAAGCTCCAAGTCTTCATCTTCCTTGCACTGAGTTACGGCCTCCGCCGTCAGGAGTGAGGCAGAAGATGCCAAGGCATCCACCACGGGAAAAGAGGTCGCCCCAGCGATTATGCGAGCATAATTCTTGCATACCTCCCGATGTTCGACCTCAACCCAACCGTGTTGGGCCTTGTCAAATCTGGTCTCGGCCGCCAACTTCTCTGGGTGGGCACAAATCACTGCGGCCTCATCACGGCCGCGGTCGGAGATGAAGAGGAAAAACTCTCCGACTCGATAAGCCTGCTGGCGAAGGCCCTCAGCATAGGTCCTTGCCCGCTTGACAAAGGCGCTTGTCTGTGCCCGGCCTCATCTCGACCTCGGCAGCCTCTCTTGGGCGCTCTCCGGCCTGCACGGGCCACTCGCAAGGCCGGTCCTTCTTCTTGAGGGCACTCTCGGTGACCATCTTTGCCACTGGCTCCTTGACTTTCGCCTTAGCAGTTCGGCGTCGCCTGGCGGCATCCAGTAGCGGATTCAGCAAGGCCCTCGGTTGTCCGCGGCGATCTTCTCTCCATGGCCTCATATTGCGGGCGCCTCAACAACAAGCCCGGCCATGCGGTGCATCTCACTGCCATCGAGGCGCGCATCCCGAATATGGAACAATTAGCAACACGTAACAACAAACTTACAAGGAGAAGAGTAGCGACTTATACCTTTGGGAAGGATAAGGAGTCTTTGAAGCGGCACCTCGGGCGAGGCGGCCATGGACCTCGATCTCCGTCGGGCCGAGGTTGTCGAGGACCGGTCATTAAGTCTTCGGGCGTCCCACCACCACGGGCATTGGGTGGACTCGCTTGTCTCGCCTTCTTCCTCGCGGGCTCCCTTCGTTCAGAGGATGCAGGGCGCGGCGAGATCGGCACATTGACTTCTCTGGTAGGGTCAACCTTCACTGCATACAACATGAGAATTTCATTAGCACCACAAAATCAGACGAGGGAAATAAAGATAAGAAGGTTGCCTACTTCCAAATCGGACCACGATCTTGGAGCTTCTGACCTATAAACACTCAACCCAGCATCGTTCAAGTCATCCTCGGTATAATTGATCGATAGGATCTCACCCATATCGTTCAACAGCTTCTCCATAGGGCCCAGGGGATTAATTTTCACATCCTTCATCGCTCAGGGCCCCTCCATACCTCGGATACCCCTCACCATGAGAAAAAGTATCTATTTTGCGATGGGATACCTTGATGGGAAGCTATTTTAAACTTGAGACGGGTGACGGGTAATATACTCCTCCTATAGACTTGATCTTGAAAAACGCATCAAGACTTGAAAGAGAACTCCTCGCCTATGCCATAACAGAACCCCCTAATGAACCGCCGACCTAATGGAATTGGAGGTCGGTTGGCATATAGGGATCCGAAAATACTCTTGAAAGCTAAGGAAAATGGGGCGAAAGGAAATCTAAGCCCACTATTAAGCTATCTACAAAATGGTAATAAACCCTCCGGAGGCCATCGCCTATCATTGGGTTTCGTGACACCACCATGCATCCTCCGGGATGTGGTATTTCTCGAACCACCAAAAGCTCCTCCGTCGTCAAAGTTGATCTCGCCCACCAATCACGAGGCCATCCCATACCGAAGACACCGGTGAAACCCAGAACTAAGTCCTATGGATTTACCTAGGAGGTTATGGCATATATAATCCCTTACATTGGGATCTTGGCCGTAACCAAGCCGAACCGAGTTATCGAGGCGAGAAGAGGAATGAGAGGTGAAGAATACATACTTACTTTTTCGGAGCGGATTTCGATTTCTTCAACAAAGTGTGAAAGAGGAATTGGGATTTCTAAGGTTATACTCGATTTCAAACATCGAAGGAGAAAATGAGCAGTTGCCTCTTTAGACCTATTTATAGGATAAATGGCGCTAAAAATCTGCCGTTTCATTTATCACACGTGCTATCTACGATTGGATGTGTGACCGACGCCGCGCACGCTTGAAGTGTCCAACTACCGCTTTGGCGCGTATAGCGTACTCTCGGAAAAGCAGACCGCCACCGATCACATAATGATTACTACGAGCTCGGACATCGGACTATATCGACCATGTCCTTATACCGCCAGTATATTTCAGTCGGACCTCGACCTCCTCCTGACATCGGACCTCGACTTTCGCTAGTCTAATCACGTAATGATTTTGACTTCGGGCATCGGGCTGCGCCCCATGACCACCTCGGACCAGCTGAAGTATTTCAGGTCGGACCTCGATGTCCTTTAAAAAAAAGGGCCATACAAAGACAAAGACAAACCTTCAACGAAAACTTCAGCCAAGTAATATCCCGCCTCGGCAAAGCACATTCTCCGCTTCACCTCGGCAAGGCTATTCCTTGACTTTTCGGGGGGGGCTATGATAGGATATGGCCCAACCTCTCAGGCCCAACAGCAGGCCCCAAGCAGTGGGCCTAACCTAATGTTGCCCTACTCGGTTACGCCTAAATGACGATCCCAAACCCTAATTATGGGTAGCAGTAATGAGGTAACGGTGAAATCATGGGTAATAATGGTGGAGATCATGGTGGGTTATAGGAGAATGATGAGCCCGCCAATCAAGGGATTCGTGGCAAGGTTTACGTTTGTGTATAAATAGGAGTTAGATTGAAGGTAAAGGGTTAGCAAATTCATCAATACTAGAGCCCTTTGAGATACTTGTCAGTAATCGAATTATAGTAAACATCTTGAGGATCATCTCCTCCGTGGACGTAGATCTTATTCTTGATCGAACCACGTAAAAGTCTCTCGTGTTCTTTACTGTTTTCATAAATCTCGCACACTAGATTTATCAGTTGGACTGGATTGAAAAAATAATATTACTAATTTGATGTTTAATCTATAATTTTAAATTTTTATTAGTGATAAATATAGTTATAATATAAGCAAATAATGATTTTAAGTAAATATATTTTTGGAGTTTAAATTAATCACTTTTCGTAAGAAAATTGGTGAGTATTTTAATTTAAATCTACATTAATAAAGTTTATTTTATCTCGAATAAATCGTGAGTGTTGAACGTGTTCGATAAAATAAATTGGAGTCTTGACTTGATAAATATGGAGTTTACGTTTTCGTGTAATTTCATGTCAATTCAATTCCAGAATATAATCACGGTCAGGTTAATTTTGATAACCAAACACCCCCTTCCTTAAAGTTGAGACTAAATCCGAATGAATCTTCATTTATTACCAACACAGAAAGCACAGTTGTTTAAATGTTCAAAACACGAGAAATAATCAACGAGTATCGTTTATGGTAAAAAAAGAAAAGCCCAAACAAAGAAGTTTAAGTAGGGCTTGACCGAGTTCAAGCTCTAAAATCTAATAACCTCTCGAACCTATAAGTATTCGACTCGACTTAATTCATTCATTAATTCTGCATTGGGTGCCTTAAATATAAAGGGGAAAATGTTGCACATTGGATATGTCATTCTCTCTTTGTTTACCATAAATCTCATTATCGAATCGTCACCACTCCAAGTCTCCAACTAAAATTTTTAATAGTCTTCGATTCGAGATATTATGCATACACATTCAAGACTTTATCTTAAACTTTAATTATGAATTAATAAAATCTAATTATCATTACTTATCATAATTAATATATAATTATCTTAACAAAAAACAAGGGTGGGCTAGACGAAGCTCACCTAAATTTTTGTCATCTTCTAATTCCTTTTAATTTCCATGATATTCAAAACTTTCCCGACAAAATGGAAAAGTATAGGGTACGTACGGTGCAGCACGGAAGAATCAAGATTTTTCATCACAAACGAAGGTTATTTAAACCCTTGAAATTGTTTTTAAATAATAATTTCATTAGAAATTTGATTTTATCCTTAACAGAAAATTGGTCTTAACTTTTTCTGAAACTTCAACATGGACTTGTATTTGGGCAAAACTGAAGCAATTGGGGAGGAGGGTGAAGAATTTGAGGAGTATTGAATCAATTTCTTACTCAACGTAATGTTTCATTAAGAGGGAAAAATCACAAAATACAATAATTGTACACTTACTTATCACAAAATACAATAATTGTACACTTATTTATAGAAGCGTGGTGAGAAGGTTGAAGTGTTGAACACGCTTTTGTGTAACAAACTAACGAACACAAGATAAAATCCGTGCCGTCAGTTCTAAGTGTTAATCGAACGATCAGGATTGAAGCACAACAGCAATGCATGACTTTGAGTCTTCATTGCATGTTGCATCAGCAGCTTCTTTACACACACACACACCTCAAGCTTAAAAATGGTGCAGATCAACCATTCCAAGCTTGGACAATAAGAATGCATCAGTAAGAGACTTGGCGAAAACATCAGCCAACTGCTGAGTGGTGGAAACATAAAGAGGCACCAAGAACCCAGCGCGATAACGATCACGGACCAAATGGCAGCCGATCTCCAAATGTTTAGTCCTCTCATGAAAAACATGATTCTTCGTATATGAATAGCCGCCTGATATCACAATAAAGAGGCAACGGAAGCTCAGCCAAACACCCTCTAAGTGGAATAAGAAAATCAGCGAGTAAATAAGATAGTCAAGTCATTTCTCGCACCGTAGCACGGAGTGCTCGATACTCAGCGTCAACAGAAGATATCGAAACAGTAGCTAGCTTGTTTCTTGCAGCGCCATGACACTCATGAGCCACCAAGAAAAGCACAATAACCAGTAAGAGAACGCCTCGTATCAACACAAGCACCCCAATCAACATTAGAGTAAGCAGTGAGAGTGAGCTTATCATTCATGGGGAAAAAAAAAGACTCAGAGACGAACAACCCTTTAAGTGCTTCAAAACATGAATGGTTGCATCCCAATGATGCAAACAAGGTTGAGAAACAAATTGGCTCAACTGTCGCACTACATACACTCTGATACCATGAATTTCAGAAGGATTATTAAATCAAATGTAAAATAGTTTTCTTAGCTCAACATAATGTTTCATTAAGAGGGAAAAATCACAAAATACAACAGTTGTACACTTATTTATAAAAGCGCGGTGAGAAGGTGAAAAATATGCTTATTGTGTAACAAACTACTAACAAACATGATAAAAGATAAAATTTGTACCGTCAATTCTTAATATTGATCGAACGATCAGGATTGAGGCACAACATCAGTGCATGGATAGAGTCTTCATTGATTGCTGCATCAGCAGCTCCTTTAGAGGGATTTGCACAGAAAGTATTTGTGAAGAATACAAATTCGGGATTGAAATTGAGATGCAAAGCCTTGAACTGAGCATAAGAATTTCTTAATCAATTTTGTGGTTGAAACCATGGGTTGGTGTAAAACCCTGAAATTGGGAATTCTTGAAACAACGACGTTCGGACAGACCACGTGACATTTCACCGAGTCAGCGCATGTATATTATTTATGGCATGTTAGCTTCAATTTGCTTAAACTCTATCCTATTTTGTAATTGCAATAGTTGTTAATTTTGTATTTTTGATGCAATGATCTTAATTAACATCGTGCTAAAGCTCTAAATATATGTAAATGTCATCGTTATTATATGTAATTATCTCTAGAATTTGTTATTAATGTGTGTGAGAAAGAGACTAAACCTCTTTATAAATACACAAAAAAAATCTTAGGTATGGATCTCATAAAAAGAAAAGTATAATCTAGACTGAAAAAGTATCAAAGTTTATACAAGTGACATTTATTTTTGTCCTGCACCTAAAAAGTCTCAATTACTTTGAAGAAAAATATCATTTGAATGGAAGAAAAGTGTCAATATCCGTACATATGAACGTCCTCACGGGTTTCCACCTCTTACAAATAAACGTTGGGAAACATTTTTAATTTGTTAAACAAATAATAATAATATGCCTAAATAACTATGGCCAACCAGAATCTGGTCCACACAGATTTACTGTCAAAGAAGTGTATACATTAATTGAAATTCTCCGATCTTAGCAATTAATTTATTTGCTCCTCTATTTAAGACGATTAAGCTATTCATGCTAAAACGGGAGGGGACAATTAAGCAAAGATTAATCTGCAAAAAAAACTATTATTGCATCAAAAGATTTTTTTTGACAATGCATGTCATAAAGCCGGCTGTAGCACTAATGCAGTAGACGATGAACACAAATTCCTCTTCTTTTGTCTCAACATCATGAGAGATGTTGGATGCCTCCAATTCACCTGGGTCCAGAGCCATCCTGTCTTGATGTCGATTTTCCAACCATTACTAGAAAATTTAATTATATGATTCCTCAACATTTTAAGCACTTGTTCAGGATCGAAAAATTACTTTTGCAAGTTAAAACAAGACCGACTTCATTTTCTTAAAACAAACTTACCCATCAATTCGAAAAGGAAACGACTCGCTGTTACAGCTAGCTAGAAAGTCATCTGCGATTAATATCATTGAAATCAGGTTTAATCCTCGTTTTATTCGTCTCTTGTTTCATGTAATTGTAAATTCGATGTCTCCAATTATTATCTTTTGTAATCTCTTATAAAACCACACAAGACAAGACGGACAAACTTCATTTTTAAAATCAGTTATGAAATGATAAGTTTATAGGTTGTGATTTGAACCTACGAATAAGTCATCCCTAGAGCACGAGAAACATTTTTATCCTCGCATATCACCGAAAATGAAAACTTAATCCGATTTGTATCTAATAGAAGAGACCAGTCTGTAGAAAGCAGCACTCACGAAAATGTTAAATATTTGATTCGGCTGAATGAGGCAAGTAAGTTTATATGTTACGAATTATATAGCTGATTAATTAATAGATATAATTGACATAGTTTCCACCGTACGTACAGCTAGCACGCCATACCAAAACAACATCGAAGGCCCCCAAAAACAAAAGCACAAGGCCGTCTAAGGGCGTCAACTTTTTTAACTAATTTCCCCAACTTCACTAATCACACTACGCTTATATAAATAAGCACCCAAAATTCTCAACTCTTAAAACATCTCAAGAAATCAAAAGTGATAGACAAATGGCGCTAATGAAACAGCTCCCTTTTGTATTTCTTTACACATTATTTGCTTTCCATGGTAATTTAGTTTTAGGAGAGAGATCCAGCTATATCGTCCACATGGACAAATCCTTGATGCCAAAAGTTTTCCCAACACACAACCACTGGTATTCTTTTACCATCAACTCCCTCAAAGCTGCGACCACCATTAATTCATTGGATCATCACAATCAGAAGCCACTAAAACTTCTCTACACCTACGACAACGCATTCCACGGATTCAGCGCAGTGCTGTCCAAGGACGAACTCCAAGCCCTGAAGAAAACTCCGGGCTTCGTCTCCGCCTACAGCGACAGAAACGTCACTGTCGACACCACCCACACGTTCGAGTTCCTTTCCCTCAACCCCTACGCAGGTCTATGGCCGGCTTCCGACTACGGGAGAGACGTAATCGTGGGCGTCATTGACACCGGCGTCTGGCCCGAAAGCCCTAGCTACCGAGACGACGGAATGTCGGAAGTCCCCTCCAGATGGAAGGGGATATGCGAGGACGGCCAGGAATTCAACTCCACGATGTGCAACAAAAAGCTCATCGGAGTCAGATACTTCAACAAGGGCGTCATCGCCGCGAACCCGAACGTCACTATCAGCATGAACTCCGGAAGGGACACGGAAGGACACGGCACGCACACCTCGTCCACCGCTGCTGGAAACTACGTTAATGGAGCTTCGTTTTTCGGGTATGCTTCAGGCACTGCGAGAGGCATTGCGCCCCGCGCGCACGTGGCCATGTACAAGGTTCTCTGGGAAGAAGGCCTCGGCCGATACGCCTCTGATGTGCTTGCTGGTATGGATCAGGCCGTTGCCGACGGAGTCGATGTGATCTCCATCTCCATGGGATTCGACGATGTTCCACTGTACCAGGACCCCATCGCCATAGCGTCGTTCGGCGCCATGGAGAAGGGCGTGTTGGTCTCGTCTTCAGCTGGGAATGAGCAAAGCATTGGGAGTTTGCATAATGGGATTCCGTGGGTGTTGACTGTTGCGGCTGGCTCCGTTGACCGTTTCTTTGCCGGAGGTCTCACTTTGGGGAATGGGCACACTATCTCCGGCTGGACGACGTTTCCGGCGCCGGCTTTTGCGAAAGATCTGCCTCTCATATATAGAAATAATATATCTTCTTGCAATTCTACAGAGGCTTTATCTGTAGTTGGATACGCCATAGTCATATGCGAGAAGGGCAACCTTTTTAACCAAATGGAGTTCATCTCGAGGTCAAGCGCCGCTGCCGCCATCTACATCTCCGACGACATCAACATATTCGAGTTCTCCGACTTCCCTTATCCTGGCGTCGTCGTCGGCACCAAGTACGCTCAAACTCTGATAGACTACGCCACCAAAAACGGTAGTGGTAGGGGGACTGCTAGCATTAATTTCCAGCAAACGTTGGTCGGGGCAAAGCCGGCTCCGGTGGTGGCTTCCTACACTTCACGAGGCCCCGCCCCAAGCTACCCCGGCGTGCTGAAGCCGGACGTGATGGCGCCAGGAACGTTAGTGTTAGCGTCTTGGATTCCAAATACTATGACAGCATTTATTGGGTCCAACATTGCTCTGAGCAGTGATTTCATCCTTGCTTCGGGGACGTCCATGGCGTGCCCTCATGCTTCCGGCGTCGCCGCGCTTCTGAAGTGTGCGCACCCAGAGTGGAGTCCGGCAGCAATCCGGTCGGCCATGATGACGACGGCTAACCCACTCGACAACACGCACGACTACATTCGGGACTCGTTTTTCAATTATGAAATCGCCACTCCACTAGCTATGGGGTCGGGTCAGGTCGACCCGAACAGCGCAGCGGACCCCGGCCTTATATACGACGCCACTCCGCAAGACTACGTGAATCTCCTCTGCTCCATGAACTACACACAAAATCAAATCTACACCATCACCAGATCCGCCTACACTTGCACCGACCCGTCTTCCGACTTGAACTACCCCTCCTTCATCACATTGTACCCCAACCAAACAAATGTCGGTATAATTCAGGAGTTCAAGCGGACGGTCACGAACGTCGGAGGCGAGGCGACGTCGTATAAGGTCAAGGTGAATGCTCCGAGTGGCGCTGCGGTGACGGTGGCCCCGACTACGCTTCAATTTGGGAAGAAATATGAGAAGAAGAGTTATTCATTGACGCTCACATATGCGGGAAACACGACTGGTGCTATCGAGTTCGGTTCGATAACTTGGATTGAAGAAAATGGAGGGCACAGTGTTAGAAGTCCCATTGTGGTGGCTCCAATGATTCCGGTTTGGTGATTGCATTGCATGAACAAGATTTCTCAAATGACTACAAATTTAGCCCTTGTTGTTTTTAATTTTCAAATTGCATGCAACTACTTTTTATGAATAAATTATATTTGCAAATATAACGACGATCTTGACTTAGAATTATATATATTATTTCTTTCATGACAGTGTTAATGATGTTATCCTTTCAGGATGACATGCGATGGTAGGTGTACTACTTAATATATATACTTTTATTTTCTAGTAAAGAGACCTGTAATTTGTACGATTTTAACAAAACAAGTATTATCTAATATATTAATTACATAAAATTACAAAATCAAATTATATATGTAACAAAAGCAATAAAATAAACTACTAAAGTCTAAATCAATTAATTGAAGAACTCGACGCTGGTGGGGCTGAATTGCACTGTTGTTTAATAAAAAAACATGTAATTAAATAATATATTTAAATTGATAATACAAAAAAAAAATTAATATATTAATATTATACTGCTGGATGGCATATGAAAACATCATACATAGATGTATTCGTGTAACTCAAAATAAATAATAATGAGTGTAAGTGTATGAAAACTTAAATAAATGAAGGTATGAAATGTTTTTGTGGACTTTATATATGTTGGGGGGGGGATTACGACCGTGAATAAAATACCTCAAATTCTTAGCATAAAAGATGCAACAAATTCTTCCTTAGTGTAGATAATTTATAAGCACAAACAAAATAATTAATTTTTCCTTCTTACTAAAAACTCAAGCACATTCCCAGTTTTCTTTTTCCTTTTTAAATAAAAAATAAAGCTCAATTCTATCTTTTAATAATAATCAAAGCACAAACCCATTTTCTATTTTTAAATTATGCCCAAGCCCTACTTTGGAATTACTCAAACAAAAACATCTCTATCCCTCTCTTCATCTTCTTCGTGTCGCTGCATAACTATCTTCTCCCTTTTTCTTTTGGGAGAAAATTTAACATAGCTATATGATAAATTTCCTATTCATTCTACCTCTACTATTAAGTTAGATATTATTTTTAATCAAATGTACAAAAATAACCTCTCATGCATGCACACTAATGCATGCACAAACATATATGACATGTGACTATGTGTTTTTTCAATTTGGATACATTTTTTGACCCTTGAATTTTTTGAATTATCTAATCTTTATATAATTAAGAACTACTCTCTATCACTTTCACCCTAAAACTCCTATCTCTCTCTATACGGCTAACCCTCCATCCCATTTTCCCGATGGCCAACCCTAGCTCCCTCTCATCTGCCAGTGGCCAACCATCCATCCTCCCCTTCTGTTTCCCGGTGGCCAACCCTATCTCTCTCCCCCTCTGTTTCCCGGCGATCAAACCTCCATCTCCCCATTTTGGTGTGACCCCTCTTTCTATTTCCTCGACGACGACATTAACCCCACTCCATCCCCTCTGTTTCCCGATGGCCAACCCTCTATCCCACTTATTTTCCTAGTGGCCCACCTTTCCTCACTGTTATTTTCCTGGTGGCCAACCATCTCTTTCTCTCGCGGTTGACCCTCTCTTCCCGGTGACAACGACGACCGACCCTCTTTCCCCAGCGACGACGGCGGCCAACTACTAAGTGATTATCATGACATTATTATTCAAAATTGGATGATTTTGATAGTTTACTATTTTAATTTTTAGATTGATACGTAAAAGGTTTCAACAATTTATGTAAATATTGTAGCAATTGACCATAAGTGGAATGGTACTATGAAAACACAATTTTTATTACCAATATAGAAAGAGTGATGGTGCAATTAAATTAGGTATGATAGCAAATTGGCCTAACTCTAATCGTCCTCTCTCCCTGCGGATGTTCTATATGTGTGTATAGGCTCGTTGCACTAACTGCATTTCTTTGGCGCTCGATATCCGCTACCGTCTGACTTATCAGTATTGGATTTATGTGCAACTCGCTTGCCACCACCTTGAAATTAACTTTGTCTTGGGCGCCCAGCTTGTCGACATACAATAGGTGGCAACACCATGATTTGAACCACTTCTTCCGGTGCATCCCAATGTTCTCTCATAGGAAAATGATTTACTGAATCAATGTATGTATCGACTAAATAATCCCTTATGTAGTAATCATCCACGTATTACACAATCGATTCACCGGCCTCCTATCAAAAACATTTATAAGTGAGAAAGTCATTAATTTAAAGTGCACAAATTAAATTATAACATACCTAATCGTTGCGATCGCATGAGAATTCGCAGATTTCACATGTATTTTTCTCGAAGATCGAACATGAAGCTTCATTCTCCAGCTCGCACCTTGTACTTCTTGCCACCAGTACTTCTCGTACTATAATGTCGACTTTTCATAACTTCTGCACTAAGCTTTGCAACTGCCACTTCCTCAGACGGGTGTCGCTTATTTTGTGCAGCAACCCGTCTCTCGCTGAACCATTTCTAGGTTACAAGTCTGACTACCTCCAACATCGAGCAAATGATGAGTCGTCTTGTTCACAACAATCGTCTATTCAAAGTCTGTACCGCATTTGATATAAGAAAACTAAAACGGCGCACATGACACATCGATCGAGCTCACTTCTCTGGTCCAACACTAATCAACTTATTATACACAATAGAACTAAATCTATTGATGATGTTCATATAACGATTATACTCGGCCTCATCATACGTATATGCAACTCGATTGTACATCTCTAACAACTTCGAATTTTTTTTTCCAAAACTCTTAATATGGCTAAGCAAATGGCAATAACATATAGCATGAGTGGCATTAGGTAACTCACTTCTAACAACATTAGCAATGGAGACGTGCTGGTCAGAAACAATTAAGAGGGGTCAACATTACCATACACAAATCGAATCTTTGAGAGGAACCACTTCCATGATAAATCATTTTCGATCGGCCCAATACCATACGCCAACAGAAAAACATGCTCATGACGTCTTTCTTCACTGCAACGAATAAAATATCCCAATTCTTGCCCTTGAAATGAGTGTCGTCGACTATGATCACCGATCTAAGAGAAAAATAGAATGCCCCAATAGAAGCTCTGAGAGAAACAAAACATTGTATGAATCTACCATCGTCCCCTACCTCAAAATCATCATAGCGCTCAGATTCACTTGTTTCAACATATAGAGGTATTGAAGTAGCAGACGATGACTCATCATGTCTATCGTGTATTCTCTCAATCCCAATATTTTTTGCTCGTTTAATGACATTGTATTTGATACTGACACCAAATTCACGTTACAGCTCCATCATAATGGACCTTGGCCGAGGGATCGCACCATCATCTCATATTTTTCGTGCCACATACGATGTAACCACCTCCGAATTAGCCTTTATCCGCGTAACTCGCCCTAACTCATAGCTGCATGTATGATCACCAGTAAACTTATGAATTCCCCATATCACCTCGGCACTCGTGGTGCACAAGTCAAAGTTGCACCGTTCTGAGTGCTTGCACTTAAATTTTAGGCGTCTTGCATCTGAACGCACTACAATGCATTCCGCACCTTGCTTCACATTACATAACCTAACGGCAATAAAAAGCTCATCTTTGCAGTCGTGGCACAAAAATAATTCTGGCACAACTCCCGCTCTCCCACTCTCGACATGTCATGTTCATGAGCCTCAATTCATGTTGTGCGCCCAACGGAATCACCGAAACCAACCAATTAGAAAGTTCTACAGCGCTCGACATCATGTTCAATCCTGGGTGACTGCTTGAGTTAACTGCAGCAAAAAATATGCACAACCTATCTTCTCGATGGATCCAACCTGTAAATTCAGTGAGTGATAATTTTATCATCTTATTTTCGGGTATATCTTCAGGAGCGTCCAAATCAGTTTCAGCCTCGGATAATGGTCTTTATTTCCATCTAAATCATGTTGACCTTCTGTAGTATCATGTAAGAGTGGGGATATTTGTTTCTCGTGTGCAGCGGGAGTTAAATTGAGACTCAACCTCGAATAAACTTAATGAATTCATTATGGATCATAATTGTTTAATCTGGGATAATTTATCGGATCCTTGTCCCATCCAGGAGAATCTCTCCATGAACCAGATGACTCTCCACCATGATAGGGCGTATGACACGACTTCCCATGATAGGATGCGTCTAACGAATTGACATAGACTTCTTCCTGCAACTGTCCAACATCACCAAACCAATCCAATGAATCATATCTCTCACCCGCTTCCAAAGAATCATCGAATTGACGAGAACTCGTGAGTTCCACCATGCTCACTGTTCTTCTGGTGCTGTAAAAGCGGTTGAGGAACTCATGCTCCATCTGTTCCCAACTGTCAAGTGAGTTTGATTCCAAGTCCGTATACCAATCGAAGGTATTTCCTTTGAGCGAGCGAACAAACTGCTTGACCAAACGATCTCCAAATGTTCCGGCATTGTTGCACGTTTCGACAAAGTGAGCTACATGTTGTCTTGGATTACCTTCTTGTCAATTGTTGGAATTTGGGTGGTTGATAACCATGTGGCATTCTCAAGTTGTCAATTCTTTGAGTATAAGGCTTGGAGTAAATCAAGGATGATTTAGAATTTCCGTCAATTTTGTTCTTCATTGTTATTTCAATGAACTCCTTGAGCTGGTCTGCTTTGATGAAACCATCAGAAGAGATTTGAATATGTTTTCCAGACGATTTTCTCTCATCATGAGTTTCTTGCTCGTCGTCCTCTTCTTCATCATCGTTGTGTTCATTTTCCTCGTCATGGATGCGGCTTGATTCCACCTTTTCCCCTCTGAGTTTTGCAATCTGAGCATCTTGCTCTTGGATGTGTTTGTTTAGAGATTCAACCAGCCTTGTAAGATTTGAAAGTTGTTCTTCCATGGTGGAGGTGTTTGTCATCATCACGGCGCCTCAAATGGATAACTTGTGATGGATCTTGCAGGGGGATGTGAAGCTCCTTGAGCCAACACTTTCTTCATTCGGGGTGGCGATGTGTTCTCTCGCTTACAAAGGCCGACTTGAAGCTTCTTGAAGTTGTTTGGCTTTGCTTCGTGTGATAACTTGTGATGCTTTCCAAGAAGCTTTTGAGTGACCTTGGTTGCATGTTTTGGGTGAACATCGTTCAAGATTTTTAATGAAGAGTAGAGATGAGAGGTAGAAGTCCCACCAGGCGTGCCAAATTTGTAACACAAATTTTGTATTTAAATTTTATAAATACAAAATTGTATACAAAATCAATTTGATTTGGATTTGATATGTTTGAGATGAGTTCGATCTCATCTATCCTCGATTCTTCTCTTGATATGGATTTCTTGAGCGATCTTGAATTTCTTCAAGTTGTTGGAGGGCTGTGGTTCCTTGATCTCCTTGAACTTGAAGGTTGAACTTGATTATGTTGATCTGAAGGACTTCAGTCTTGTTTTCAGATCGAACGTTGGAGAAGTGCTGGAGAACGTCTTGAAGATCTTTAACTTTGGAATGATTTGGAGGATGATCTTGGCGAAGAATGCGGCGATTTGCACGAAGAACACCTTGAATGGTGAAGACTTGAATGTCGGAGAATGCTTGCAGAGGATTCTTCAGTGTCTTGAGCTCTTCTTCACTTTACTTCTTTCAATTCACCTCCTCCCATTTATGAAGCCCCCAACACCTCTATTTATAGATGTAGGCTAGTGGCTTAGTGGGCTTTTGGGCTTATGGGCCTTGGACAACCAAACTATGGGCTTAAGCTTAGACTTGGGCTTATGGGCCACCAAACCATGTGCTTGATCTTGGGCTTAGACTTATGGGCCTTTTGGGTCACCAAACCATGGGCTTGATCTTGGGCTTTAGACTTATGGGCCTTTTGGGCTTATTTGACGCAATTTGAGTGGTTATTCCTCTTCGAGGTGTGGTTGCCACATGTCATTCTTCCATTTCCGATGAAATTAAATATTAATCACATATCTATTTAATTTTGAATAAATTTCATTAATAAAATAGAAATATAATCAATTATTTAATTAAGTGATTTACGATGGCGCAATATAATTTGCTAACAATTTTAACTGCTCACAAATTGCCCCATCGAGACTTGTTCATGGACGAGTTGTCTTGAAATGGGCGAATCTCGAAATTCATTTTGATAGTTTAGACTCTTGTCGATGAGTTCTTGATTTTGAATTTGTAAACAGTTTATACTCGTATTTAGGAGTTCTTGAATTCGAATTTGAATTTGTAAATAGTTTATACTCGTATTTAGGAGTTCTTGGACTTGGATTTGAATTTGTAAATAGTTTATACTCGTATTTAGGAGTTCTTCAATTTGAATTTGAATTTGTATTTCTGCTTAGACTTGATTTGACTTTGTATTTGGACTTCACGAATTGGTTTCCAAAATTGGGCTCATGTAGACATTCAATTTGGAAGCCCATATTTTGAATTATCTATTAGACCATTTGAAATTGGAAACCCACACTTTTGGCCCATTTACTTGTCTTGATTTGGAAATCCATGTAAGAAATTATCTATTGGGCCTTTGTTTGGAAGCCCACATTCTTTAATCCTTCATTCTCTAAAACCGTGAAGATTTGATCGCTCGGTCGGTAGAGAATATGAATATAGAATTGTCGGCCAAGTACTCCTTTCATCAATTTGGCGGCCCAATAAACTTTTAGTTAAACCCAACAAGGGCTTGGCTCTATTTCTTCAGGCTTTCTTGAGATCAAACAGACAACCCAATCTTTAATTAAATATATGGCTTCCGAAGAGCAAGTGGACAGCCCAAATATTTTAATTAAATTCATGGTTTAACAACCCAAATAAGAGATCGATTCTATTTTCCTCTGACTTCCACAAGTTTGCAGTCTGCTCCATGTGTCAACTAATATAAGGGATTACAGACACAAGAAAACCAAATGAGTGTGCTCATCTTCTCTTTTTTTTATTTGAGCCCACGACCCCAGCGTGATGATTTTTTTTATTTATTGAGCCCAACACTCCCTTCTTCTATTTATTGTAAGCTCACGGCCCAATTGCCATGTATGTCTGCAGATTGAGAGTACCGAAATGGTATCACAGTTGGAATATTGTCCCTCACAGTGCATTTACTGAAGCTTATTTGAGAGTCTCCAGGTTTGTTAAAGCTGCAGGTAACAGGAGGTAGTCCTTTCTTGCATTTAATTTCGTTTGTTTGAACGTTGCAGAGATTAAACAAAACCTTGCAAACTCAGCTTGCTCTTGCAAATAACAGCCGACCATATCTGGCTGTAGGAGTGACTGTCATGCTTTTGTACCCGTAACAGCTGCTAGGGTTTGCCCTCATCTTATTCTATAAATTGGATTATCAAGATGAGCACCATAGTTCCTTAGCTAGACATTTCTTTCACTTGACCGTCTGCTTCCATTTCCTAGCTGTGTAGACATAAAATCCTTAGTCTTTATTTTCCACAATATACAGCAGCTTTAATCCTTCCTTCTTCTTGCTCAGCGAGTATTTTTTTTTTTAATATATATTGAAAGAGTTACACCCGGCGCACCAATTAGATTGGTCGTTTTTACTCTTTTATTTAAATTGTATATTTAATCTTATTGGAAATTATATTAATAAAGGCATTTATTTATCTAAAGTATTTGTTCTTTAATAAATTATGTACTTTAGATAAAGTCCTTAGACCGTGAAAGTTATAAGATATGATCACGCATATGATGGTGATTATGAAATATATCTTTGAAGCTTTGGTCTTAAATTAGTTCCGAGTGAAATAACTATTCAAGATAGGACATTGAATTGTTGATGTAACTCACATATGATACATGCTCATAAGATGAGAATATTGTGTTTCATCAATATTAACGTAGTTGACGTAAGTGTATATATGTGGGTGCTTGTTGAAACAAGTACATCGAATCGACCGCTAGAAATTCTTATATGGAATTTATCGAAATAAAATTACTAAATTATGATAGTACATGATTAGTCCTTTGACTTGAGACACCATAGTAATCTTGTATGAGTTCTATTTCATTTTGATATATTCTCTGATTGCAAGACAATCATCAAAGAGTTTATATTGGATATAATATGAATGAATATGGAGATTGATGTGTGGTCAACAAAGAATCTATTACTTGTTTGACACAAGAGAATTTCCTGCAATTTTCATTATTCATAACTCGAAGACCTTGGCCAAGGCATGATGAATATTGATTCATAAGGAGTTATTGAGTTTAATGAAAATGTAACTATTGGGATTATTTATGAGTTTTCGATTTAATTCCATACTCAATATCCAATTGGGAAATTAGATAATAGAAGGACCGTATGTGTATGCTGATTCATAATCAAAATAGGTTTACTCGCTATTTCACATAGTGCTAGGTGACCATGCTACTTGCTAGATGTTCCCATGGTTTATAGGTTCTTGAAATTAAAGAGTTAATTTCAAGTAAATTAATTTATTGGATGAATTAATTGAATAAATGTTATTTGTTGAAGTTGTAATTTGTTACAAGCCTATTACTAGTGCTAGTTGTGAACCTAAGAGGGTCACACACAAAAATCTAGAACGTGTCAATTGAATTGATTCAATAGTTGAATCCGATTAATTAATGGTGATTAATTAATGGAGACTTGTTCTAATTTAATATGTTAAATTAGATATTTAATTAAATGTATTTAGTTGAATATCATTGGATTAACAAGTCTAATTCTATATTAAATTAATTAGATTAATTTAAATAGATACAAAATTAATTTGATTAATTTTGAATCTAGAAAATCGATTATATATATATATAGATATATATAACTATATCCGGATAAAATAATCCGGATATAGTCCAGTAAGAAGAAAAGAATTAAAAGAGAGATTTACTTATAGTAAATCACGTTGCTGCATAAGAGGAAATTGATTGGAATTAATTTCTTATTTAATATGATATCAATTATCAAAATGGAAACGTTTTTCTCATTATTAAGAAATGACTGTTTTCATTCTTTAAGAAATGGGCAACGTCAGACTGTTTCCATTCTTTAATAAATGGACAACTCACGATTGTTTCCATTCTTTTTTATATAAAGGGCAACGTTCTCAATTTTTTCTTTAAGCTTCATGAACGTCTGATTTTTAATATACAAAAGGAGTGTTTGGTTTGGCTAGCGAAAAGTCATTCACTCGACGCGTTCTACAAAGTGTGGACTTGATAGAGGGGAGACGTTTGGATCCCTGCGAGTTTGGAGAACGAGCAACTGATTGCTTCTAATCCCTTCATCAATCGGAGTGCGAAAAAGGTATCCTATGATTCGATCGTTCAATACCTTACATCATGTTAACGTGAAGTCGTCAAGATCGTTGGAATGAAATAATCGTTGTTTCATTTATTCGTTCGAAAAATTTTAATTTCCGCTGCGTTTTTCGACTCGATCCTAACAGTGGTATCAGAGCCCGGGTTCACGTTAACATGATGTTTATCGTTATGTGTTGGCATGGATAAATTGTTAATTATGCTAGAATTTATTTTGTTATTGATAGCATGAAAGAAAACTGAAAATCGCATGAGTGTTTATGAATATAAGCGGCAAGGCAATTGTGATATCGTTTTTTATGACGAATGTCGTCATATAAATCGATATTTTCAGTTTTAAATTTGATTTTGGCATTTTAGAATTAATTGTTAATTCTAAATGTGTGATAAAAATTGTTTTTATCCAAAACTAAATTTTATGCTTTTAATAATGAAATAAATTATTAATTCCACTTGGTAAATTTATTATGTTTTTATTCATGTGATGAATGTTAGCATGATTTATTTAGGGATGATCATGGGCCAATACCGATGTGATGGTTTATTATTTTTATATGCTTTGGGTTTTAAAATGGGGATCATGAGCCTCTTATTCCATTCAATGTAATCGTTTTCATTTATGCAATGAGTGTAGAATAGAAAGTGAGATTTTCTATTTTCATTGTAATTTTATTGGAGGACGTTAAATCATGAAGAAAATAGGAGGCGCTTAAAGACCCATATATGTATGGGGTTACATATGATGTAATAGATATGTCTTTCATTTTAAAATCCTTAGATTGACCTTGACCCGTTTTGGCTCAAACGGTCGCATAGAACGCCATGATCATCCCATCGCTTTATGTATAGGATGCATGTTAGTATTTATTTAATGCTTATTTGCAAATCATATGATGATGTTTGCATTAATTAAACTCACCTAGATAATAGTTTTCGATGAGGTCTTGAAAATAAAACCCTAAGTTTTGAAACTTTTATAAAGAATTTTGAAATTCGATTTCAAGTTAAATTGGACAAGTTGAATTGGATTCATCGTTCCAAGTCTACCATCAAAAGTAAAGACATGAGATGCTACCACACTATATCACTTATCACGAGTCGTGGGTGATTTAGTGATGGAAAGTCGTGATCTTCACTAAGTATAGAGATACTCATGGAATAGATTTATCAATGTGTTGTCCATGAGTCGTGGAATATATTGGTGCTCTATTTACATGAATGTTTGATGGGTATAACTTGACACTTAGTACTATATGGGCTCATAAAATTGAGGTATATAGGAAGAGTGAGACAAAATAAAATTAAGGGTTATATAGAGATATAATCGTCAAAGAGTTGACTACCGATAAAAATATTTCATGTCTTCATAATATTGAGTTATGAAATATTTTATTGGACCTAATTCTACTAGGAAATTCGATTTCCAATTCCATTTGGGGTTATGGAATTTGAATAAAATAGTGGGAGACAATTAATTATTAAAGACCTTATATTAATTGAATATATTTTCCATAGTCTGCTAATTTTCTGCATCTTATTTGTAGATTGTCTGCAAAATGTCGAAAAATCCATTATCATCAATTCTTGACCAAAACAAACTTACTGGTACAAACTATGTTGATTGGGTTGAATTTAAGAATTGTTCTAAATTCGAAAAGAGGGCTTATGTCTTGGATGCCCCAATGCACGAAAAACCCGCCGATGACGCTGCAAATGATGTACTTACAGTACCAAAGTCATGTTGATGACGATTTGCGAGGTTCGTTGCTATATGCTAGCATCGATGTCAAATGAACTTCAAAGACAAAATGAAGGTGTGGCTTGACATGAGATCCTTATCCGTTTACAAAGGTTATGCGGAGAAAGTATTAGACAACAAAGATATACGATATCTAAGGAGCTTTTCGATTAATCGTATGATCGAGGGCTCTTCATCCAAACTCATGGGTGAAGATGATAGCTCTTATGGAAAGGTTGGGATCTCTAGGAGTCGAGATTGAAGTGAATTGCAACCGACCTCATGTTGCAATCTTTGCCACCATCATTTGACACTTTTGTCGTCAACTTCACTATGCATAGCATGACAACTAGTCTTCCCGAACTTGTCGATATGCTAGTGACGGCCGAGTCCACTATGAAAAGAATGACAAGTTCTGTTTTCTTGTTGGTTCCTCCTCCTCGTCGAAAGCTCCAAAGGCTAAGACATATAAGGGGAAGGGGAAAGGGATAATGAAAGGTTCATCTAAACCAAACAAGTTGAAGGCACAGGGTGAAGTTGGGAAGAAAAGGAAAAATACTCAATCCATGACACTTGCCATTTCTCGCAAGCGGGGCATTGGAAGAGGAATTGCAAGGCATATCTTGCAATTCGGTATTTACTATGTTGAAGTTAACTTATCTCATTAACGATACTTCTTGGTATTGGATACCGGTTGTTCCTCACATCTTTGTAATGATTTACGGTAATGGTGGGAACTAAGAAGTTGAGCAAAGGAGAGCAGGTTCTACGTATGGGCAATGGAGCAAGAGTTGTTTGCTTTAGTTGTAGGAACTGTTTACCTAGCTTTTGATAGTGGTTTTAAACTTGTTTTGAACAATTGTTTTACGTTACCTAGTTTGATTAAGAACATCATCTCTATTCCGGTTTGGATAGAAAATTATGAATTTTCAATAAAGGGTGGAATATGTTCCATCTTGAAGATGCTTCTTTAATTTATTCTAGTGTATTGGTTAATGGTCTTTATACTATTATACCACAAAACCCTATTTTGCATATTCAACAAAGTAAAGAAAATTAGATAATCATAGTTCCATAGAGCTTTGGCACTCCGGACTAGGTCATATTTCGAGAAAGAATGAATCAATTGTCTCAATTGCTTGGTCTTTCGAGCGAGCAAAAGTTGGCAACTTGTGAATCTTGTCTCGAAGGAAGATGACCAAATCACCATTTGTTGGACAAGTGGAGCGAGCTCAACATTTATTGGATTTGATCCATACAGATGTTTGTGGACCACTAAGTGTTAGTGCCCATGAACTATCACTATTTTGTAACCTTTACCGACGATTACTCTAGGTATGGTTATGTGTACTTGATAAGACACAAATCTGAAGTATTTGAAAAGTTCAAAGAATTCAGACAAGAAGTGGAAAAACAAACTGGCTCAAGTATTAAAATTCTTGATCCGATCGGGAGGTGAATACTTAAGTGGTGTGTTTCTTGATTATCTAAAAGAGAATGGGATTCTATCACAGTGGACGCCTCCTGGCACTCCTCAACTCAATGGAGTTTCAGAGCGCAGGAATCGTACCTTGTTAGACATGGTGCGATCTATGATGGGCTTCACTTCATTACCTCTTTCGTTTGGGGATATGCTTTAGAAACCGCAACACATTTGTTAAATAGAGTGCCATCTAAAGTCAGTACCTAAAACACCATATGAATTATGGTTTGGCAAAACATCTTCTTACAAATATCTAAGGATATGGGGGTGTACTGCTTATGTGAAGCAGTTAATGGGAGATAAGTTGGATATGAGATCCATCTTATGTAATTTTGTGGGATATCCAAAAGAGTCTATTGGATATTATTTCTATGATCCTCGGAACAAAAGGTGTTTGTTTGAGAAATGCTACTTCCTCGAGGATGAATTTACATCGACGTGTGATAGGATTGTAGAACTTGATGAAACTCAAGAACCACAAAGTGTCCCTATTGTGGCAGAAAATACTCAATCAACGAAAGGTGAAACTTCTTATGCACAACCCCGTCAAAAGTCCACAAGAGTTTCAAAGCCGCCTGATAGGTTGAACTTATTGATGGAAAACAATGAGGTAGAACAACCTATGGATATTGATCCAAGAACTTATTCTGAGGCAATAAAAGATATTGACCGAGGTAAGTGGCTAGAAGCTATGCAATCCGAAATGGATTCCATGTACTTTAACAAGGTATGGATCTTAGTGGATCTACCATTTGGAATTGTTCCTATTGGTTGTAAGTGGATTTTCAAGCGAAAGCTTGGAGTAGATGGAAATGTGGCTACATATAAAGCACGCCTGGTTGCGAAAGGTTATACTCAAAAGGAAGGAATTGACTATGAGGAAACTTTCTCACCAGTTGCGATGCTTAAGTCCATTCGAACTCTGCTTGCCATAGCTGCATATTATGACTATGAGATATGGCAAATGGATGTAAAGACTGCATTCCTTAATGGAAACATTAAGGAGGATATTTATATGGTGCAGCCTGAAGGCTTTGTATCTAAGGGGAATGAACAAAAGGTTTGTAAACTCCAAAGATCAATATATGGACTTAAACAAGCTTCAAGAAGCTGGAATATCCGATTCGATGAAACAATCAAAGCGTTTGGTTTTCAAAAGAATCCGGAAGAGCCATGTGTGTATAAGAAAGTTAGTGGAGCCTTGATGGTGTTTGTTGTGCTTTATGTTGATGACATCCTAATCATTGGGAATGATGTTGGAATGATGCAATCAACAAGAGTTTGGTTGTCAAAACAATTCTCCATGAAGGACTTGGGAGATGCATCCTTCATCCTTGGAATTAAAATCTATAGAGATAGATCAAGAAAGATGATTGGATTATCTCGGTCCATGTACATTGACAAAGTGTTAAAAGGTTTAGCATGGAAGAATCCAGCGTGGGTTCTTGCCAATGAGTCATGGTATTTCTCTCTAAATCTATGTCTCCTCAAACACCGAAGGAGAGAAAATGACTGGTACCTTATGCTTCGCGATAGGAAGTATAATGTACGCCATGTTATGTACGACGACGATGTCGCACATGCTCGAGTGTCACGGCGGATATCGAGTCTAATCCAGTGAAGAGCATTGGAAGGTCGTAAAATCAATTCTTAAGTACTTGAGAAGAACTAAGGATTTATTTTGATCTACGAAATGGAGAACTAAAACTAGAGGTTTCACCGACTCTAGTTTTCGATGTGATAAAGATGACTCAAATCTATGTCGATTTATATTCACTTTGAATGGTGGAGCAATTTGTTGGAAAAGTTCCAAGCAAGAAACAATTCTTGATTCAACCACTGAAGTGAATATATTCTTTCATCGATCTTTGAAAAGAAGTTTGGATAAGGAATTTCATTCAAGAGTTGGGCGTAATTCCATCACCGTTGATCCAAGACCTATATCTTGTGATAACAATGGAGCTATTCATGAAGCTAAAGAACCAAGATCTCATCAAAGATCCAACACATTATGAGAAGATATCACTTGATTCGAGAAATCATTGGTAGAGGCGAAGTCGTGGTGGGCGAGTTGCTTCAAGAAAATGTAGCGATCCGCTAACTAAACCCTTGTCACAAAAAGTATTCGAGGACATCTTGATAAGATGGGTCTAAGATACACGGTGATTGGTGCTAGGGGCGAGTGGGAGATTGAAAGAGTTACACCGTAGCACCAATTAGATTGGTCGTTTTTACTCTTTTATTTAAATTGTATATTTAATCTTATTGGAAATTATATTAATAAAGGCATTTATTTATCTAAAGTATTTGTTCTTTAATAAATTATGTACTTTAGATAAAGTCCTTAGACCGTGAAAAGTTATAAGATATGATCACGCATATGATGGTGATTATGAAATATATCTTTGAAGCTTTGGTCTTAAATTAGTTCCGAGTGAAATAACTATTCAAGATAGGACATTGAATTGTTGATGTAACTCGCACATATGATACATGCTCATAAGATGAGAATATTGTGTTTCATCAATATTAACGTAGTTGACGTAAGTGTATATATGTGGGTGCTTGTTAGAGAACAAGTACACTGAACTGACCCGCTAGAAATTCTTATATGGAATTTATCGAAATAAGAATTACTAAATTATGATAGTACATGATTAGTCCTTTGACTTGAGACACCATAGTAATCTTGTATGAGTTCTATTTCATTTTGATATATTCTCTGATTGCAAGACAATCATCAAAGAGTTTATATTGGATATAATATGAATGAATATGGAGATTGATGTGTAGTCAACAAAGAATCTATTACTTGTTTGACACAAGAGAATTTCCTGCAATTTTCATTATTCATAACTCGAAGACCTTGGCCAAGGCATGATGAATATTGATTCATAAGGAGTTATTGAGTTTAATGAAAATGTAACTATTGGGATTATTTATGAGTTTTCGATTTAATTCCATACTCAATATCCAATTGGGAAATTAGATAATAGAAGGACCGTATGTGTATGCTGATTCATAATCAAAATAGGTTTACTCGCTATTTCACATAGTGCTAGGTGACCATGCTACTTGCTAGATGTTCCCATGGTTTATAGGTTCTTGAAATTAAAGAGTTAATTTCAAGTAAATTAATTATTGGATGAATTAATTGAATAAATGTTATTTGTTGAAGTTGTAATTTGTTACAAGCCTATTACTAGTGCTAGTTGTGAACCTAAGAGGGTCACACACAAAAATCTAGAACGTGTCAATTGAATTGATTCAATAGTTGAATCCGATTAATTAATGGTGATTAATTAATGGAGACTTGTTCTAATTTAATATGTTAAATTAGATATTTAATTAAATGTATTTAGTTGAATATCATTGGATTAACAAGTCTAATTCTATATTAAATTAATTAGATTAATTTAAATAGATACAAAATTAATTTGATTAATTTTGAATCTAGAAAAATCAGATTTATATATATATATAGATATATATAACTATATCCGGATAAAAATAATCCGGATATAGTCCAGTAAGAAGAAAAGAATTAAAAGAGAGATTTACTTATAGTAAATCACGTTGCTGCATAAGAGGAAATTGATTGGAATTAATTTCTTATTTAATATGATATCAATTATCAAAATGGAAACGTTTTTCTCATTATTAAGAAATGACTGTTTTCATTCTTTAAGAAATGGGCAACGTCAGACTGTTTCCATTCTTTAATAAATGGACAACTCACGATTGTTTCCATTCTTTTTTTATATAAAGGGCAACGTTCTCAATTTTTTCTTTAAGCTTCATGAACGTCTGATTTTTAATATACAAAAGGAGTGTTTGGTTTTGCTAGCGAAAAGTCATTCACTCGACGCGTTCTACAAAGTGTGGACTTGATAGAGGCGACGTTTGGATCCTGCGAGTTTGGAGAACGAGCAACCGATTGCTTCTAATCCTTCATCAATCGGTCACGAAAAAGGTATCCTATGATTCGATCGTTCAATACCTTACATCATGTTAACGTGAAGTCGTCAAGATCGTTGGAATGAAATAATCGTTGTTTCATTTATTCGTTCAAAAATTTTAATTTCATTGCGTTTTCGACTCGATCCTAACGATGGTATCGAGCCGGGTTCACGTTAACATGATGTTTATCGTTATGTGTTGGCATGGATAAATTGTTAATTATGCTAGAATTTATTTTGTTATTGATAGCATGAAAGAAAACTTAAAATCGCATGAGTGTTTATGAATATAAGCGGCAAGCAATTGTGATATCGTTTTTATGGCGAATGTCGTCATATAATCGATATTTTCGATTTAAATTTGATTTTGGCATTTAGAATTAATTGTTAATTCTAAATGTGTGATAAAATTGTTTTATCCAAAACTAAATTTTATGCTTTTAATAATGAAATAAATTATTAATTCCACTTGGTAAATTTATTATGTTTTTATTCATGTGATGAATGTTAGCATGATTTATTTAGGGATGATCATGGGCGATACCGATGTGATGGTTTATTATTTTTATATGCTTTGGGTTTTTAAAATGGGAATTATGAGCCTCTTATTCCATTCAATGTAATCGTTTTCATTTATGCAATGAGTGTAGAATAGAAAGTGAGATTTTCTATTTTCATTGTAATTTTATTGGAGGGCGTTAAATCAGCGAAGAAAATAGGAGGCTTAAGACCCGTATATGTATGGGGTTACATATGATGTAATAGATATGTCTTTCATTTTAAAATCCTTAGATTGACCTTGACACGTTTTGGCTCAAAGCGGGTCGCATAGGAACGACCATGATCATCCCATCGCTTTATGTATAGGATGCATGTTAGTATTTATTTAATGCTTATTTGCAAAATCATATGATGATGTTTGCATTAATTAAACTCACCTAGATAATAGTTTTCGATGAGGTCTTGAAAATAAAACCTAAGTTTTGAAACTTTTATAAAGAATTTTGAAATTCGATTTCAAGTTAAATTAGACAAGTTGAATTGGATTCATCGTTCCAAGTCTACCATCAAAGTAAAGACATGAGATGCTACCACACTATATCACTTATCACGAGTGGTGGGTGATTTAGTGATGGAAAGTGTGATCTTCACTAAGTATAGAGATACTCATGGAATAGATTTATCAATGTGTTGTCCATGAGTCGTGGAATATATTGGTGCTCTATTTACATGAATGTTTGATGGGTATAACTTGACACTTAGTACTATATGGGCTCATAAAATTGAGGTATATAGGAAGAGTGAGACAAAATAAAATTAAGGGTTATATAGAGATATAATCGTCAAACAGTTGACTACAAATAAAAATATTTCATGTCTTCATAATATTGAGTTATGAAATATTTTATTGGACCTAATTCTACTAGGAAATTCGATTTCCCGAATTCCATTTGGGGTTATGGAATTTGAATAAAATAGTGGGAGACAATTAATTATTAAAGACCTTATATTAATTGAATATATTTTCCATAGTCTGCTAATTTTCTGCATCTTATTTGTAGATTATGCGCAAAATGTGAAAAATCCATTATCATCAATTCTTGACCAAAACAAACTTCTTGGTACAAACTATGTTGATTGGGTTGAATTTAAGAATTGTTCTAAATTCGAAAAGAGGCTTATGTCTTGGATGCCCCAATGCACGAAAAACCTGCGATGTGGCACAAATGATGTACTTACAGTACCAAAGTCATGTTGATGACGATTTGCGAGGTTCGTTGCTATATCTAACATCGATGTCGAATGAACTTCAAAGACAAAATGAAGGTGTGGCTTGACATGAGATCCTTATCCGTTTACAAAGGTTGTACGGAGAAAGTATTAGACAACAAAGATATACGATATCTAAGGAGCTTTTCCAGTGTCGTATGACTGAGGGCTCTTCAGTCCAAACTCATGGGCTGAAGATGATAGCTCTTATGGAAAGGTTGGGATCTCTAGGAGTCGAGATTGAAGCTGAATTGCAAACTGACCTCATGTTGCAATCTTTGCCACCATCATTTGACACTTTTGTCGTCAACTTCACTATGCATAGCATGACAACTAGTCTTCGAACTTGTCGATATGCTGGTGACGGTGAGTCCACTATGAAAAGACGACACTGTTTTTCTTGTTGGTTCCTCCCATCGCCGAAAGCTCCAAAGGCTAAGACATATAAGGGAAGGGAAGGGATAATGAAAGGTTCATCTAAACCAAACAAGTTGAAGGCACGGGGTGAAGTTGGGAAGAAAAGAAAAATACTCAATCGATGACACTTGCCATTTACGCAACAAGCGGGGCATTGGAAGAGGAATTCAAGGCATATCTTGCAATTCGGTATTTACTATGTTGAAGTTAACTTATACATTAACGATACTTCTTGGGTATTGGATACCGTTGTTCCTCACATCTTTGTAATGATTTACAGGTAATGGTGGGAACTAAGAAGTTGAGCAAAGGAGAGCAGTTCTACGTGTAGGCGATGGAGCAAGAGTTCTTTGCTTTGTTGTAGGAGCTGTTTACCTAGCTTTGATAGTGGTTTTAAACTTGTTTTGAACAATTGTTTTCGTACCTAGTTTGATTAAGAACATCATCTCTATTCCGGTTTTGGATAGAAAATTATGAATTTTCAATAAAGGGTGGAATATGTTCCATCTTGAAAGATCTTCTTTAATTTATTCTAGTGTATTGGTTAATGGTCTTTATACTATTATACCACAAAACCCTATTTTGCATATTGACAAAGTAAAAGAAAATTAGATAATCATAGTTCCATAGAGCTTTGGCACCAGGACTAGGTCATATTTACGAGAAAGAATGAATCAATTGTCTCGATTGCTTGGTCTTTCGAGCGAGCAAAGTTGGCAACTTGTGAATCTTGTCTCGAAGGAAGATGACCAAATCACCATTGTTGGACAAGTGGAGCAGGCTCAACATTTATTGGATTTGATCCATACGGATGTTTGTGGACCACTAAGTGTTAGTGCCCATGGGAACTATCACTATTTTGTAACCTTCTACCGACGATTACTCTAGGTATGGTTATGTGTATGATAAGACACAAATCAAGTATTTGAAAGTTCAAAGAATTGGGACAAAGTGGAAAAACAAAGCGCTCAAGTATTAAAATTCTTGATCGATCGAGGAGGTGAATACTTAAGTGGTGTGTTTCGATTATCTAAAGAGAATGGGATTCTATCACGGTGGGCGCCTCGGCACTCCTCAACTCAATGGAGTTTGAGGCGAGAATCGTACCTTGTTAGACATGGTGCGATCTATGATGGGCTTCACTTCATTACCTCTTTCGTTTGGGGATATGCTTTAGAAACGCAACACATTTGTTAAATAGAGTGCCATCTAAAGCTGTACCTAAAACACCATATGAATTATGGTTTGGCAAAACATCTTCTTACAAATATCTAAGGATATGGGGTGTCTGCTTATGTGAAGCGATTAATGGAATAAGTTGGATATGAGATCCATCTTATGTAATTTTGTGGGATATCGAAAAGAGTCTATGGATATTATTTCTATGATCCTCGGAACAAAAGGTGTTTGTTTGAAATGCTACTTTCCTCGAGGATGAATTTACATCGGCGTAAGTGATAGGATTGTAGAACTTGATGAAACTCGAGAACCACAAAGTGTCCCTATTGTGGCGAAAATACTCAATCAACGAAGGTGAAACTTCTTGCACAACCCAGTCAAAGTCCACAAGAGTTTCAAAGCCGCGATAGGTTGAACTTATTGATGGAAAACAATGAGGTAGAACAACCTATGGATATTGATCCAAGAACTTTTACGAGCGATAAAGATATTGGCCAGGTAAGTGGCTAGAAGCTATGCAATCGAAATGGATTCCATGTACTTTAACAAGGTATGGATCTTAGTGGATCTACCATTTGGAATTGTTCCTATTGGTTGTAAGTGGATTTTCAAGCGAAAGCTTGGGTAGATAAATGTGGCTACATATAAAAGCACGCTGGTTGCGAAGGTTATACTCAAAAGGAAGGAATTGACTATGAAACTTTCTCACGATTGCGATGTAAGTCCATTCGAACTACGCTTGCCATAGCTGCATATTATGACTATGAGATATGGCAAATGGATGTAAGATGCATTCCTTAATGGAAACATTAAGGAGGATATTTATATGTGCGCACCAAGGCTTTGTATCTGGGGAATGAACAAAGGTTTGTAAACTCAAAGATCAATATATGGACTTAAACAAGCTTGAAGAAGTGGAATATCCGATTCGATGAAACAATCAAAGCGTTTGGTTTTCAAAAGAATCCGGAAGAGCCATGTGTGTATAAGAAAGTTAGTGGAGCGGTGGTGTTGTTGTGCTTTATGTTGATGACATCTAATCATTGGGAATGATGTTGGAATGATGCAATCAACAAGAGTTTGGTTGTCAAAACAATTCTCCATGAAGGACTTGGGAGATGCATCCTTCATCCTTGGAATTAAAATCTATAGAGATAGATCGAGAAAGATGATTGGATTATCTCGGTCCATGTACATTGACAAAGTGTTAAAGGTTTAGCATGGAAGAATCAGCGTGGGTTCTTGCCAATGAGTCATGGTATTTCTCTCTAAATCTATGTCTCCTCAAACACACGAAGGGAGAGAAAATGACTCGGGTACCTTATGCTTCCGCGATAGGAAGTATAATGTACGCCATGTTATGTACACGACCTGATGTCGCACATACTACGAGTGTCGCGGCGGATATCGGTCTAATCGGTGAAGAGCATTGGAAGGTCGTAAAATCAATTCTTAAGTACTTGAGAAGAACTAAGGATTTATTTTTGATCTCGAAATGGAGAACTAAAACTAGAGGTTTCACCGACTCTAGTTTTCGATGTGATAAAGATGACTCCAAATCTATATCGGGTTTATATTCACTTTGAATGGTGGAGCAATTTGTTGGAAAAGTTCCAAGCGAAACAATTCTTGATTCAACCATGAAAATGAATATATTCTTTGCATCGATCTTTAAAAGAAATTTGTTTGGATAAGGAATTTCATTCGAGTTGGGCGTAATTCCATCATTGTTGATCCGATTACCTATATCTTGTGATAACAATGGAGCTATTATGCAAGCTAAAGAACAAGATCTCATCAAAGATCCAAACACATTATGAAAGATATCACTGATTAGAAATCATTGGTAGAGGCGAAGTCGTGGTGGGCGAGTTGCTTGACAGAAAATGTAGCGATCCGCTAACTAAACCCTTGTCACAAAAAGTATTCGAGGGACATCTTGATAAGATGGGTCTAAGATACACGGTGATTGGTGCTAGAGGCGAGTGGGAGATTGAAAGAGTTACACCCGTGCCAATTAGATTGGTCGTTTTACTCTTTTATTTAAATTGTATATTTAATCTTATTGGAAATTATATTAATAAAGGCATTTATTTATCTAAAGTATTTGTTCTTTAATAAATTATGTACTTTAGATAAAGTCCTTAGACCGTGAAAAGTTATAAGATATGATCACGCATATGATGGTGATTATGAAATATATCTTTGAAGCTTTGGTCTTAAATTAGTTCCGAGTGAAATAACTATTGAGATAGGACATTGAATTGTTGATGTAACTCGCACATATAATACATGCTCATAAGATGAGAATATTGTGTTTCATCAATATTAGCGTAGTTGGCGTAAGTGTATATATGTGGGTGCTTGTTAGAGAACAAGTACCTTTGAATCGACCGCTAGAAATTCTTATATGGAATTTATCGAAATAAAATTACTAAATTATGATAGTACATGATTAGTCCTTTGACTTGAGACACCATAGTAATCTTGTATGAGTTCTATTTCATTTTGATATATTCTCGATTGCAAGACAATCATCAAAGAGTTTATATTGGATATAATATGAATGAATATGGAGATTGATGTGTAGTCGACAAAGAATCTATTACTTGTTTGACCTGAGAATTTCTGCAATTTTCATTATTCATAACTCGAAGACCTTGGCGGCATGATGAATATTGATTCATAAGGAGTTATTGAGTTTAATGAAAATGTAACTATTGGGATTATTTATGAGTTTCGATTTAATTCCATACTCAATATCGATTGGGAAATTAGATAATAGAAGGACCGTATGTGTATCTTTGATTCATAATCAAAATAGGTTTACTCATTATTTCACATAGTGCTAGGTGACCATGCTACTTGCTAGATGTTCCCATGGTTTATAGGTTCTTGAAATTAAAGTTAATTTCAGTAAATTAATTATTGGATGAATTAATTGAATAAATGTTATTTGTTGAAGTTGTAATTTATTACAAGCTATTACTAGTCTAGTTGTGAACTAAGAGGTCACACACAAAAATCTAGAGCGTGTCGATTGAATTGATTCAATAGTTGAATCCGATTAATTAATGGTGATTAATTAATGGAGACTTGTTCTAATTTAATATGTTAAATTAGATATTTAATTAAATGTATTTAGTTGAATATCATTGGATTAACAAGTCTAATTCTATATTAAATTAATTAGATTAATTTAAATAGATACAAAATTAATTTGATTAATTTTGAATCTAGAAAAATCGATTTATATATATATATAGATATATATAACTATATCAGGATAAAAATAATCCGGATATAGTCGAAGAAAAAAGAATTAAAGAGATTTACTTATAGTAAATCACGTTCTTTGCATAAGAGAAAATTGATTGGAATTAATTTCTTATTTAATATGATATCAATTATCAAAATGGAAGCGTTTTCTCATTATTAAGAAATATTTTTTCATTCTTTAAGAAAATAGACAGCGTCGAATTGTTTCCATTCTTTAATAAATGGATGACTCACGATTGTTTCCATTCTTTTTATATAAAGAACAGCGTTCTCAATTTTTCTTTAAGCTTCATGAGCGTCGATTTTAATATACAAAAGGAGTGTTTGGTTTGGCTAGCGAAAAGTCATTCACTCGTAGCGTTCTACAAAGTGTGGACTTGATAGAGGCGTTTGGATCCTGCGAGTTTGGAGAGCGAGCAGCGATTCTTCTAATCCGCCGTCAATCGGTCGAAAAAGGTATCCTATGATTCGATCGTTCAATACCTTACATCATGTTAACGTGAAGTCGTCAAGATCGTTGGAATGAAATAATCTTTGTTTCATTTATTAGTTCGAAAAATTTTAATTTCATTGCGTTTTTCGACTCGATCCTAACATATATATCATAACCTTATCACTGAAACGGATTACGGCGAGGGGAGCTGTAACGAGGGCTTGGTTGTGACGGCAGAGACGAGCGAGGATAGTTTCTTCTTCGGGGCGGCTGCGTACTGACGGTGCCAAGTACGATCACGACGTGGTGCTAAGCTTCTTCGGCGCTGCATAGGCTTGACGACATCCCTCGGAATTCTCAGGTAATCGTTTCTTGCTTCTATCCGCTGTCATTTTCAGTTTTAGCAAGGCCCCACTACATTTCTTCTTTTGCGTCGAAGGAGGCGCATCAAGTTTTCTCGTCTGATTTCTGCACCTAGTCTTGATAAACTCTGATTTGTCAACAAATTTTAAGCTCCTTTTTTGTTCGTACATGAGTTTCCATTATGACTGGTCTTTGTGAGAGTTTTGGGGGAATTGTTGGGTGTCGAAATGTCCTCTTTTTTCTTTTTCTTTTTTTTGTGTGTGTGTGTATGTTTCTTCCTTCTCTTTTTTTGTCTTATTTTATATTGGAATTGGATTAGTTGTCGTATACGAAATAACTATCGTTGGTTTTGGTGTTCTTAACATATGCTTGCTCGCTCACTGGGAGATGGCCGGGGCTGCTGGTTGGAAGCTACGAGGTTCTTGCGCATTGTGTTGCGAGGCTGCTGCGCATGGAGATGACATCTCGGCGGAGGAGACGCGACCATAGTGCGACGGCGCGAAGCGGAAGAGATGACAATGATATCACACAACGGGGCAGACGGCTCTCTGGAGGCGACGGCGACTTCGATCGTGGAGCAGAGGTGCGCCGGTGAAGATGGCTGTCACAACGGACCTTGGGCTGCTGGAGGCATGGGTTACGTTCAACCTCGACTAGAAGGCATGCGGCGCGAAGGCACGGGTTGCGTTCATCCTCGACTACGGGCTGCATTCATCCTCGACAGAAGGCACGGGCTGCTGTTGCGTTCGACCTCGACGAGACTGCTGCTGCGTTCAACCTCGACGAGAAGGCACGGGCTGCTGCTGCGTTCAACCTCGACGAGAAGACACGGGCTGCTGCTGCGTTCAACCTCGACGAGAAGACACGAGCTGCTGCTGCGTTCAACCTCGACGAGAAGACACGGGCTGCTGCTGCGTTCAACCTCGACGAGAAGACACGGGCTGCTGCTGCGTTCAACCTCGACGAGAAGACACGGGCTGCTGCGTTCAACCTCGGCGAAAGACACGGGCTTCAACCTCGGCGAAAGGCGCGGGCTGCTGCTGCGTTCAACCTCGGCGAGAAGGTGCGGGCTGCTGCTGCGTTCAACCTCGGCGAAAGACACGGGCTGCTGCTGCGTTCAACCTCGACGAGAAGACACGGGCTGCTGCTGCGTTCAACCTCGACGAGAAGACACGAGCTGCTGCTGTGTTCAATCTCGACGAAAAGACTGCACTACGTTCAACCTCGACGAGAAGACATGGGCTGCGTTCAACCTCGACGACAACCTCGGCAAGAAGGCACGGTGCGAAGGCAACGGCAATCCAGGCGCTGCATGCGGCGGTGCAGATCTTCGGGACGGCGACGCGAAGTGAGTCATGCCGGGGCAGACGCGGTGTGGTCGACGAGAAGGCATGCGGCGTTGTCGACGTGAAGATGATGCATGAGCTACGATGATGAGGTCGGCGTCGTGCTAGCAGCTGCGCGCGGTGTGAACGAGACGGCGATGGTGGTGGAGATGCGTGAGAGATGCGTGAGATTGTGAGATTTGTGTATGGATATGTAGTTTGCTTGTGGTTAGAGAGAGTCAGAGAGAGTGTGGGATATGGGGGGATTTGTGTGTGTACACGTGTGTTTAGAGAGAGATATGAGTGAGACGTGGGGAAGAGAGGGATAGGATTTGTGTTTGAAAAGAAAATGGGTTTGGGCTGAATTGAAAATGGGTTTGGCAAAGTGTGGGCCGAGAGAGGGAAATAGGGAATGATGAAGATTGGGCCTTTTTTGGTAATTTAATTCGACTGGGCTGTGGATTTGGGCTTTTCGTCCCTCTTTTTTTTGTGTGGGCTTTTTTTTTTTGTCCCCTCTTTTTTGTTTATTTATTTTTTTATTATTTTTTTTGCAAAGCTAACTTACCCATTTATTTGTAGCTTTGATGTGATTTGAAAATTTATCTTTGTTTTCCCGCAGCAAGCTTTGGTTCATTTCAGAGATATTTCTGTATCTCAACAAGGTTACTTATTGATCTTGGATGCCGAAGAACAAGAACAGGGCACGCGTCTCAGGATTTTTAAACCGATAATTGGTCGTTTTGCAAACCCTTGGCCTAACTTGTCAAATCCTCTTCACAAGTCGTCGTGGACTAGTAGGATTAACGTGACCAAGTCATCCACAGCTTGGACTATTCAGTCGGCTCATCATCGGCCCGATAAAGAGGCTGATTTTTTGTTGACTTTGAGTCGACGTATTGCTGAGGGTCATGCCAAATGGGGAAGGACTGTGGAATTTCTTGGAGAATTTCGCTACATCCGAGGCTATTGGGAATGGAGTGAAGATGTCGTGAGCCGGTTTGGGAGGAACTTCACGATGTCGGCATTCTGATCGGTTTATACTTCATTGTTTACATATGACCACAATACCAAGTAGTCGAGGCATTTTGTGAGGTTTGGTGTTCGTCGACAAATACTTTGATCAACTTCTTGAGAACTCTCGATCTCATTATGGGATCTTCACTTCCTTTCGGGCTTCCAAATGGATGGAGTATTTTATGAAGAGCGGTTCCTTGTGACAAGAGAGCTTATCGGTGCCGATCGGATGGAGAGACTATTTCTTCTGCGAGTTGCAAGTACACATTCCATGCTTATCATCTTCTCAAGAATGGTGGTAATGCAAACTCGAGCCGCTTTATCATGATTGAGGATTGGGTGGGGCTTTGGTCGAAGAAAAGTCCCAGATATCGACCGCCTCCTCCACGTAAAGAGAAGAAGTCGACGCGTTCGAGATGACCCATAACCCTACTGGTGTTTTGGGTTCATGAACCATGGAACTCAGGAGATAAGTCTTTTGCCCGACTTGGAGTAAAGGAGAAGCATTGGAAGGAAGTGCACTTGGTCGCTTACATTTCTTCTTTGCCTATGTGCATTCGTTTTACCTAGTGGCAATGCCCGATCGATAAGGCCTTCCACATTCAAGGTGGCGAGTCGATGGCGAGCGGAAGAAATATCACTTGCGGTTCGGTTTTGGCTAGCATTTTCAGGGCTCGATACTATCTCCATTTCTCTGAGCCTTCTCGAATCCGAGCTACCACGCCTTTCCATTTCGTATATAGTTGGATGGCATGTTATTTTAAAACCCACTTCCTCTTGGCGAGAACTTTTGTATTCCCAAGATGGTCCAATTTTCGGGAGTCGGTGGTGCGAGATTTTATGATCCTGTGGAGGCCCGTAAGCGGATTCGACGATGGAATTTCATTTCTTGGAGTTGCACCCTGCTGCCTAAGGACGAAGACATTGCCTATATTGATGATGGAAAGGCGAGGCGTCGAGAGATCTTCTTCATGGCCATTCGGTCTAACTACTTAGTCCGTAGGTTAGATGATCACTTCATAGTGGAACCATATAGCCCGCATCGTTTCAGTCGCCAGTTTGGGTACTATCAGACCACCCCGGGTGTCCTTAATCAAAATATCCGAAGAGCTTCTTTAGAAGATGGGCTTAAATATGGTCGGATATGTTTCTTTGCATGAGTCACGATCAATGACTACTTTTCAGTGTGACTTCAAGTATGAAGAAGTTTTCTTGGTGATTTCAAGGTTTGGTGGGATCGGGCCTTTAGGAATTCCTTTGAAGGCGGGTTCATAGCTTGATCATCTTGCATTTGATGATCTTCCGAGCACAACTTTGGCGAGGGATGTTGGCTCTTCCGATGGCAAGCGGAAAGTGACCCGATTCAATCTCCTTGGATGATTCTATTAGTAGCGGCGGGGCGTCATTGGAAGAAGAAGAAGAATGTTGATCCTTGAACCTTTGTTGAGAATTGTACCATGGATGATCATGCTCGGATGGATGCATATCAAGCGAGGTTTTTTAATTTTTTTTTTTATCCATTTCTTTGTTTCTTATTCTAATGTATGCTCTTCTCGGTGGTGAATGAAGTCTTTGGGATGTGGATGATCTGAGCTCACAAGATAGTCGTGCTCTCATGCAGTGCTTATCCCAGTTTTCTCTTCCTAGTGAGCAAGCGAAGGTTGGGTTCGTACCTCGATCGGGAGCTATTTCGAGTTCAATGTGAAGAGCATGATCGACGACGAGCTTAAAGTATGTCTTGAAGATTTGGGGCAAGCTTGAGATAAAATTTTGAGAACTCAACTTGAATCCTTGTCGTCGCTTGAAGATGAGATACGAAATGGGGTTTTCGCATGAAGACTCTTTTCGGTTCGGACATACCTCGCCTTGAGGCTAGTGTTGATATGCTCTTTTCTAGAGCTACAACATTTGATAGACACGATCGGTGTCTCACGAGATTGGTGAGAGCTCTGCACGCGGTTGGAGAAGATCGAGACTTCTTCGTGATGCCCAATCCAAAAAAGGAGGTGGTTAGCCGTATTGCATCTTTTGAGGAGGAATTTGCTGCATTAGAAGCGGAAGGATGAGTTAACATTGTCATTGAAGGAGGATCGTGCATTTCTTCAAACTATTTGTGGAGAAATCGAGGATTTTGAGGAAATCGTCGGACTCATGGATGCTCCCATTGATGATGAAGCACTAGAGAACTTGAAGACTTGAGTCTCTTTTGAAGTCTCGCTCGAAAGCTTTGGAGGATCAAGACCCTTTTGCTAGGCATAGCCTAATTTGTCATTCTCTTTTGTTGCATTCTCATTTTCGATGGTTTGTGTGAAACATTTATTACTTTTGTTTTGAATGCATATGAGTTGCTTTTCATTTGACTCTTTTTTTTAAACACAAGTGAAATTTTGGTTTGCATAATCAACGAAACATTAACCAGACTTAAAAGACAAATACTAAACATGGTGAACTTAGAAAATTTCTAAAATCGCCTCGTACCCTTTTGGAAGGATCAAGTCAAAACGTAGTTCAAGGTTATGAATTTTTGATGAGGAAGTGCAGTGCAGTTTATACTCATGCGGGCCGGGAGTAGCAGACGATTTAGGCTCGTCGTCGTGGGTATCTTGATTTTTTTTTGATTTTCTTTTATAGTGACGTGCGGTTTAAGCTCGTGCTTCATGGAGCATGGTGGCTTCTATTTGTTGATTTTCTTGCTTTCTCAATTTTTTGACTTTTGGTTTCTTCATTTTTGTTTTCGTTTGATCTATGTACATATATACATGTCTTCCTCGCTACATTTCGGGGATAGTAGCGCTTGGCTTTCCATTGATAGGCCCGATCCTCGCATTGTCTTACGAAATCGACTTGTATGCCCCATTGGTGTAGACTTCCTTGACGACATATGGGCCGTCCCGTCTTGATATGAACTTGTTACCAACACGATGTGTGGTAACAATTGGCCTTCTCACGACAAGCACCAAATCTCCAACTTGAAAAGAGCGGATCGCACTTTTTGTTGTAAGCCGCGAGAGGCGAGATTGGTAGCATTCCGGTCTTTGTTGGGCTTCCGGTCTTTTCTCGTCTAGAGCTTCTAGTTCTTGAGCGCAAGCGAGCATTCTCTTCCCGATTAAGCCTTCTTGAATAGCGATTCTCGGTGATGGAATTTGTTGTTCAAGGGAATAACAACTTCTACACCATACACTAGAGAGTAAGGAGTCGTTTGTGTAGGGGTCACGTGAGTGGTTCGGTATGCCCATAGTGCTTCTCCAATCCGCTCGTGCCAATCCGTTTGATTTGGACACTACCTTCTTTAGCAAGTTGCACAAGGTTTTGTTGAAAGCTTGACTAAACCATTGGCGGGTGCATTATACATTGATGATTTCCTTTGTTTGAATCCGAACTTTTCGAAAAGTTTGTTTATCAATGTATTCTTTGAAAGGCGTTCGTTATCGGTGATGATGTAGCGAGGATCCCATGACGATAGATGATGTGGGCTTTGATGAAATCAACAATATTTTTTTTACTTCTCTTAAGGCGAGCTTGACCCGTTTAGAAAGTAATCCGTTCTTGACGAGATATATAGATGCCCCTCGATGATTTCGTCGAAGGTCCTCGACATCCATGCCCCAAGCATCAAATGGCCATGAAGCGATCGTGGGGTGAAGTGGTTCGGGAGGTCGATGAATGATGTTTGCATGGAATTGACAAGCTTGACATCTCTGCGCATAATCCATACAATCTTTCACCATCGTTGGCGATAATAACCCATCCTTTTGATTGAAAGTGTAGCTTTGGTCACGATTGATGGGCGCCACACACCGAATGTGCTTCTTCCATGGCCTTAGCGACTTCTTCATTGTTCAAACATCTTAAGAAGACTCGTTCAAAGATCGCTTATAAAGTATATCTTTGAAGAGTATGAAGCGAGTAACACGCCACGGATGTTGATTCTTGACGTGGGTCGTTTGGCAACTTATCGTGTTTGAGATAGTCGATCATCAATTGGCGTAATATTCTTCTTCAATTTGAAGACTTCAACGACATCGCTCTCATTTTCTCTGCCATCTTCATTTTCAAAATCGGTGGCACTACCCAACTTTGGCATATCGGTATATGTATTTCTCCTTGAGACATGGCTATTGTAGATGCAAGTTTAGCTAGTGCATCGCTTGCTTGTTTTCACTTCTTGGGACATGTTCAAGCTCGGCGTCCCGACCCATCCGATGATCCTTTGGGCATACTTGGCGTATGGAAGCAATTCGGGTTTCTTGACCTCATATGATCCAGTATTTGATTCACCACCGACTTGGAATCTCAGTAAACTTTTAGGTGTAGCCTTTTGTATCCATTGCCATCTCTAAACCGAGGATAAGCGCTTGATATTACGCTACATTGTTTGAACAATTCTCGGTTAAGGTAAAGAGTATGGCAATACTTCTCTTCGAGCGATACAAACACAACGCCAAAGACACGCTCCTTCTCTGTGAGATGCCCTTCAAAGAACATTGTCGAGGAGACGATATCTCTATTTGAGCGTCTTCATACGGGAGATCATCACTCAATTCCACGCAATGAGGATTGGATGGTGCGCTAGAAAATCGGCCGATGCACCGCCTTTGTGACTTTACGAGGAACATAAGTAATCTCGAATCTGTTGTAATTGAAGATACCAACGTGCAAGTCTATCGGCAGGACGGTCTTGACATCACAATTTCATGGGTTTGCTTTGAGATTAGTCGTCTTGTATGAGCTTGAAAGTAGTGCTTCAACTTTTGGATGGAAAATATCAAAGCCAAGCACAACTTCTCAATTGGGGAATACTTGATTCATTTGGCGTCATTGTTATGCTCAAATAATATAACGCATTCTCTTTCCCATTTTCATTTTCTTGCAAAGTAATGCCCCCATGGAGCGTTCTTGAGCTGCAATATACAAGATCGAGGGCGGCTGCCACGGGTCTTTGCTAAGGCGGAGATCTCGTCAAATAAGACTTGATCTTTCGAAAGCATTGTTACGATTCATCCCATTCAAATGGTACACCTTTCTTCATGATCTGCTGAGCGGTTGACATCTTCCGACTAGGTTTGAAATGAACCTTCGCAGTAGGCTAACTTTCCTTGCAAACTCTTGAAGTCATGGATGTTCGAGGCTCGGGCATCTTCAATATGGCGTCGATCTTTGCTGTTCAATTTCTATTCCACGATGGCGGACGATGAACCCAAGAAATTTTCGGACTTGACCCGAATGCACATTTTAGTGGATTCATTTTCAATTAGTGCTCTCTCAACCGTTCAAAGATCATCCTCAAATCTTGCGGATGATCTTTTAGTCTTTAGTTTTCACCACCGGTCATCCACATAACACTCAATGTTTACGTGAAGCATGTCATCAAATATCTTTTGCATTGCTCTTTGGTAAGTAGCACCAGGCATTTTTAATCCGAATGGCATCGCCTTGTAGCAATATATACCCTTAGGCGTCACGGAATGCCGTTAGTTCTTCATCATTCGGTGATATGCGGTTTGGTTATAGCGATGATCCATCCATGAAGGACAATGCTTCATGCCTGTTGTAGCGTCAATTATCAGTTCAGTGATAGGGAGTGGGAAGTCATCCTTGGGGCATGCTTCATTCAAGTCCACAAGTCAACACATACATGAATTTGTCCATTTTCTTTCTCATCGGGACAATGCTCGAAATCCATGTTGGGTATGTGACTTCTCGAATGAATCAGCGTTGATGAGCTTGTTCACTTGACCGATCAAAGGGACCAAATCTGGTCGAAATCGGCGTTGAGCACCTTGCGGTCGCGCCTCTCTTTTGTGACTAGGCGATGCACAACTATTTGTGGGCTCAATCTGGCATTTCCTTATCGACCACGCAAATATATCTTTGAACTCTTTGAGTAGTTCGATGTATAAGCGTTCTTCATTAACGGTCAACAATGCGCTGATATAAGTCGGTCGCGGATCATCAACGGAGCCTAAGTTGATTTCTTTCAGTTCATCAACATTAGACTTGACTCCTTCCTCGAATTGTTGAGGAGCTATTTCAGCGTCTTCTTCTTCAATGGCTACTTCCTCGCATGAAGTGATGTGACGACTTGCTCATTTCTGTGTTCATCATTAGCAGCATAGTGAGATGAACCTACACTTTCTCTGTCTTCTTCGTCTTCAGCTACATGTGTAAAGACGACAGTCTTTCTCTTAGCCTTCAGTTCTTTCCCACAGGTCACAAGCAATGTGGTGCACCTCTTCATGCGAGAAGGAATCAAACTTCTCAGTTTTTGGGTCATCAATGGTGTATTACCGCTTTTCCCTATACCTTGCCTCAACTCGTGGCGTCTACCAAGTCTTTTGAAGGCAGATGCTCGTTGGATCTCATTTTTACCTATTCTCTCGAAGACGGATACCCTTTGGATCTTCTTTCCGACGGAGGATTCCTCGATTCCCTCTTCACATGCATAATTGGTGGTAGCCCTCTTGATGGCAATGCGAATGGGGTTTTGGTGGTGAATCCCATCACCTTTGGGGTTTTGGACCGCGTGGTCATTTTTTTTCAAAGGAAGCTTTGATATGGTCTTTTCATGAGGATTGTATCCAGGTGACGAGGAGCTTGTATGTCTTGGGCCCAAAGTGTTTAGTAATTTCATTACTTGAGAATTCTCCATGTTACGTGGGCTATGCTGCTTTGGTCGAACAAATCCTCCAAGTGGTTGAGGCGGCCTCTTGGCGTCGATTTTGTTAAAGGCATGGTGAATCCTTCTATCTTGAGGAATATGCTTCTTTCTTTCCCTTTGGTTGGACTCGGGTTCTTCATGTCATTTCTCACTTTCATTTTTAGGGCTTGTTTTACCATGTAATACTTGGCGTCGACAAAGTATGACTCGAACTACGTGAATGGTCTTTGATCGCCAACTCATCCCTCACAACACCATCTTGCGATATTTGAAGCATTGATGCAGCGTAGAGAGGATGATGCCATTTCATGCAACCATGGACGACCAAGAATCATATTGTAAGATGTCTTGGCGTCGATCACATGAAGCGATCGAGATGATCTCATGTCGCCCATCAATAAATTGACCTTATAGTGCCAATGGCTCTTTGTCCTTCATGGTTGAATCCTTGAATCATCAATCGGCTACTAGCTAGCTCATCTTCACGGATTCCTAGTTGCTTCAACGTTCATAAGGACAAGATGTTGTTGCCGATCCTCCATCGATGAGAACCTATTGATTTTACATTCATGGTGAAGCAACTTACGAACAATGATGCATTATGACATGTAGATCCAAGTGCGCGGTCTTCGTTGGAAAATGTGATTGTCGAGACATCTTCATCTTCAATAACGTTCGACTCGACTTGCGTCCTCGCATGATCATCCACGTCGTATAGAGCTGCAATACCTTCTATTATGTCGCGATATCGGCGGTGAGAACATTTATGGCGACACTATCTTCTTGAGAGATATTTTTCCTTCTCGAGCCAGCGCATGATTACGTCTTTGAATATGAAGCGATCATGTATGGGGTGTCCAACCAACCTATGGTACTTGCAGTACTTTGGATCGTCAGTTCGTCCCGTCTCGTTAGGCCGCTTCATCTCAGGCAATTCGATGAGCCTTTCTCTGAGCAGGTCATCGAAGATTCTAGAGACATCAGAATCCAGAAAAGGGTATTGCTTTTGTTGCATTTCTTTGAGGTCGACCTTCTCGCCTATTTCACGAGATGTTCTTTGATTGTTATCTTTCTCAGCGTCCTTCTTTATGAACTTGACCGATGTTGCCTTTACCGCCATCGATTTTTCTTTGGTGCTTTCTCAAATGGTTTTGCCCCTTTACGAATTCTTGTTTCTCTTTGAATCTGCGAGGTTCTTGGATTGGAGGTCCTCAATTCCACTTCTTTGCCATGCTTAGCTCCATATCATGAGCTCTTGTTGCCAATTCTTGAATGTTCTAATTTGGATTCCTCGTAGGATGTATTGCGAGGCCCCAATGCATCCCTTGAATGCACATTTCAATGACGGATGATTGAGACAATCGATCCTTGCAATTTAGACATAGATTTCTCCACATTGATATAGTCGATCACTAGTTCTTCTTTGAGCGGCGAGAACTCGTGAGTTCCACCATGCTCACTGTTCTTACGGTCTTTGTAAGCGGTTGAGGAACTCATGCTCCATTGTTCCCAGCTGTCAGTGAGTTTGATTCAAAGTCCGTATACCAATCGAAGGCATTTCCTTTGAGCGGCGAACAAGCTGCTTGACAAGCGATCTCCAAATGTTCGGCATTGTTGCGTTTCGACAAAGTGAGCTACATGTTGTCTTGGATTACCTTTACCGTCAAATTGTTGGAATTTGGGTGGTTGATAACCATGTGGCATTCTCAAGTTGTCAATTCTTTGAGTATAAGACTTGGAGTAAATCGAGGATGATTTAGAATTTCCGTCGATTTTGTTCTTCATTGTTATTTCAATGAACTCCTTGAGTGATGCCTTTGATGAAACCATCGGAAGAGATTTGAATATGTTTTCCAGACGATTTTCTCTCATCATGAGTTTCTTGCTCGTCGTCCTCTTCTTCATCATCGTTGTGTTCATTTTCCTCGTCATGGATGCGGCTTGATTCCACCTTTTCCCTCCGAGTTTTGCAATCGAGCATCTTGCTCTTGGATGTGTTTGTTTAGAGATTGAACCGACCTTGTAAGATTTGAAAGTTGTTCTTCCATGGTGGAGGTGTTTGTCATCATCACAGCGCCTCAAATGGGTAACTTGTGATGGATCTTGCAACGGGGATGTGAAGCTCCTTGAGCCAACACTTTCTTCATTCGGTGGCGATGTGTTGCTCGCTATACGGCAAAGGTGACTTGAAGCTTCTTGAAGTTGTTTGGCTTTGCTTAGTGTGATACTTGATGCTTTCGAAGAAGCTTTTGAAGTGACCTTGGTTGCATGTTTTGGGTGAACATCGTTCAAGATTTTTAATTGAAGAGTAGAGATGAGAGGTAGAGAAGTCCCACCAGGCGTGCCAAAATTTGTAACACAAATTTTTGTATTTAAATTTTATAAATACAAAATTGTATACAAAATCAATTTGATTTGGATTTGATATGTTTGAGATGAGTTCGATCTCTATCTATCCTCTGATTCTTCTCTTCGATATGGATTTCTTGAACGATCTTCGAATTTCTTCAAGTTGTTGGAGGGGCTGTAGTTCCTTGATCTCCTTGAACTTGAAGGTTGAACTTGATTATGTTGATCTGAAGGACTTCAGTCTTGTTTTCAGATCGAACGTTGGATTTGTTTGAAGTGCTGGAGAACGTCTTGAAGATCTTTAACTTTGGAATGATTTGGAGGATGATCTTGGCGAAGAATGCGGCGATTTGCACGAAGAACACCTTGAATGTTGAAGAAGACTTCGAATGTCGGAGAATGCTTCGCAGAGGATTCTTCGAGTGTCTTGAGCTCTTCTTCACTTTACTTCTTTCAATTCACCTCCTCCCATTTATGAAGCCCCCAACACCTCTATTTATAGATGTAGGCTAGTGGCTTAGTGGGCTTTTGGGCTTATGGGCCTTGGACAACCAAACTATGGGCTTAAGCTTAGACTTGGGCTTATGGGCCACCAAACCATGTGCTTGATCTTGGGCTTAGACTTATGGGCCTTTTGGGTCACCAAACCATGGGCTTGATCTTGGGCTTTAGACTTATGGGCCTTTTGGGCTTATTTGACGCAATTTGAGTGGTTATTCCTCTTCGAGGTGTGGTTGCCACATGTCATTCTTCCATTCGCCGATGAAATTAAATATTAATCACATATCTATTTAATTTTTGAATAAATTTCATTAATAAAATAGAAATATAATCAATTATTTAATTCGTGATTTACAGATGGCGCAATATAATTTGCTAACAATTTTTAATTATCTACACATATCACATCGTATATGTCGAATTTCATCGACCAAGCATGAAGGAAAGAGGTTTGGAATGAACCTAACAGATAAACTGGGCAATTGATTAGAATCCTACTTAAGACCATTCTGATATATTTCTATATAGGCCGAGATGATGATATATAACTTGTGTTTTACATCTCATCTTATTTTATTTAACTTTAACATCTGTAACTTAAATTAATGTAATATATATCCGTGTAATAATTTATGAACCTATGGTAGACGGAGACAAAATGGTGTTTAAATTTTGTGATTTTTCAATCTTGTTCGTGTCTCCGTCTACTATAACATAAATTAAGGTAATGATGATTTTGCTATTTATATATAAAATGTTGTAATGCTCAAACGCAAATGGTGTTCGTTTCTGCTCAAATTCCAAGTCTCTCATCCACCTCTTTCTAATTAAACCATGGGTTTTCTTCAAAACCCATGGAAAAGTGAAGTTGGCTATATATGGCATTGTTTATCATGGCGTGCTTAAAGATGATACCGAAATAGCCGTCAAGAATTTGATAAATAACAGGTGCAGTGCTAACAATTTGAACTATCTGATACTTTGAAGATGCTAGTATATGAGCATGTTTGAAACTTGGAACAATGGCTTCATGGAGATTTTGGGCTTTCTAGGATTATACTAGGAATGCTAAAGGGTAGATGAGATTAAGAGGGTGTTTGGTTGAGCTTATAAGTTCTTTAAAATCGTTTATAAGCTGTCTAGAAGGTTATAAGCTGTTGCAGAGTGTTTGACAAAATAAGCTCCTAAACAGCTTATAAGCTCCCCTAAAAATAAGTTGTTCAACCCCAATTTATTTTTCATAAGCTTATAAGCAATGATGAATTTACCAAAATAACCTTATTATAGTTCGTTATTTTCTACATATATACTACCAACTTCGCCTCTCGTCAAATTTATTTCTCTAACTATGATTTTCTCTCTGTAACTCACGATTCTTTTTCTAGCTTATAAGATCAATTATCCAAACACTTTAACAACTTATAAACTCTTGAGACATTACCTTTTATAAACTCTTGAAACATCTTATAAGCTCTTGGGGCTTATAAGCTCTCTAAAATAAGCTTAACCAAACACCCCCTAAAATAATTGTGGGTTGCTATTTCATAATCTTTTTTTTTGCTTGGTTTTTGGAACTAAAAATTTGAGTAATTCTCAGGTTGACCTATCTGCATGACTATGAGGGCCTTGAGCCTCAGGTTGTTCATCGTGATATAAAATCGAGCAGCATTTTACTGGATAGGCAATGGAATGCTAAAGAGTAATTTTGGTCTAGCAAAGCTGATAGGCTCACATCATGACTCCAATATATAATTATGATTCATTATATTATAACATTTTTTTTTTTAAAAGTATTAAAATAATGAATTTGATAGTACAACACAAATAAAACACAAAAAATATTGGGAAATGGATCCGATCCGGGTCACCCACCCTCAAACTTGTGTATTTTGAGCGTTTCCTTTGTGAATTTGATTTTCGGTAGATTGAGTGGCTTATTTGTTTGGGAATTAGATACGAACGACTTGGATTACGAATCAATAAATTTAAAAGCTCAAAACTTTTATTCGTTGGAAATTAGATAAAATCAATCACTTGGCTATGAAATTTATGCAAAATATCTAAAAACGTAGGTAATTTGTATTCCTCTATGTTTTAGCCGATTAGAGTAAGACTTTAAAATGTCTGGCCACGTGTAATAAGGAGTATTCATTAAAAAAGGTTTTAAACCAAAACTTTTTATTTTAGAAAGGATATTTTTTCTCTATTTGTGAATTTAAAAATAAAATAAAATTGACTGTCTTGTAGGAAAAACGGGTACCAGAAAACATGCTTGGGAATAAACTTTTTCCTTGGGGCTGACATTAATTTGAATTTATTCTCACCTATATATTGTGATTATAAAATTGGATTGGTCCAAAATTCACAGTTAGAAATTATTGGTATAGCATCAAAAGTTTGAATTATTAGAATTGGATACTAATTTATTTCTTGTGTTATTTGCGTACGTCTTATTAGGTATGATGTATCCTCATCCAGCGGGTGTGCCGACGATTGAGCTTGACAATCGGTTGCTTGACTTATTCCCTTTTTTTTGGCCCATGAATTTTGAGAGGGTTGGTAAACAAATGGGTGGAAACTGGGGCTTCTCAAATTTGGTTGATTCCTGTACGTGGCACGACCAAATTGAAATATTTTTAACTATTTCATATTTAGTTTCGATTTTTCCCCTTTGTTTTCTATTCTTAGATTCCTTGCATAGATCGATTTGATTGTTTATATAACTAGATTTTTTTCATGCTTCACAATTATACATAATCATACACGTCAAACTCATGTTTGTAATATAATTCATCATGTATACCTACTAATTACTATGTGCGACCACATATACATAATTTCGATATCGAACTTGTATATGAATATAATAATATATATTATGTGTGTATCCAAAAAAAGATAAATTTTATTATAATTTCTAAAATGAAATTAGATACAAAAGGATTCTTATCTCATATCAAATTAAATAAGCCCTGAATTTTGAAATGAGTAAGGAATATCAAAATTTGTACGAATTCAAATAAGGTTGTAGATTAATCAACTAGTAGAATTAAGCAGTTGAAAATAAGCATAAACTACGAGAAAAGGGAGTAGTTGAGTATCTTGATTTTGATGAACTATGCTATAAACTACTAAGTATGGATCATAACATTAATTAATTGTAAAGATATACGTATCCAACTTCTGAGAAAATACACACCGATTGATAGGATATGGCCCAACTGCTGCGCCCAAACATCGCGCCCAATCTGAGTAAAAGGCGGCGTCAAGCTCGGCTGGACAAGTTCGACCCGAAGACCCTAAAATCGGTGGGAGCGTGAGAGGCTCGGCCATATCTAAATGAATCATAGTTCGAGAAGGGATAGGATTAAGATCCTATCCTAGAGCTCGAATCCTATTTAGAAGACCTCGGTTTAAGATCTAGGTCTAAATAATTGTGTATAAATAGAGGCTAGATTAGGCGAAATAGATCATTCACACTTTTTGTAATCGCTTCTACACATTCAATACACGAATACTCTCTCTCCACGTGAGCGTAGATCTTATTCATAGATCGAACCACGTAAATCCTTGGTGTTCTTGCGCGTTTATTTCCTTACGAAATTAAGATCGATCATTGGCGCCGTGCGTGGAAACGAAATTTTGTGTTTTCGATCAACTACCGTTTAGGAAATAATCATGACCAGTGTACACGAAGTCATCATCGGGACCGCCGCGGCAACAACAACGGCGACGGCGAGAGGAACGCCGAGCTCGGCTCGGGAAGAGCCCAATCGGAGAAGAAACCCCGAAGGATATGTCCAAAGTCTCGACGAGCACGGACACCCGCCTGCGGGAGGCGGGATACCATAGCGAAGAAATCGCGGCAACAATCCGAGGGAACCTCGGCTCCGCAAGTAAACCTCGACGGCTGTCGAGGGTTTCTCGAGAAAAATAAGGAGAGCTTTCTCCGGTACCTCGGTGAGCACGGTCGACCACGTCACGAAGGCGAAGCCAAGCCTCGTCTAGGTGCGAGGCATCACAACGAGGTCGGGGCCCAAACCAACCGTGCGAGGAGCGGCGGCGGGAGAGGGCGTCGTGACCGCCACGAAGCCGGCCCCGATCGGCGAGCGTGTCCGATCAGCGAACTCCGCCCCGCTCTCCAAGGAATGAGCAGCACGGAAAAAGGCATCATGGCCGCCGGGAGGTCGGTCCGAGTCACCAAAAGCGAGTTCGATCGTCGTACTCCGTCCCGATCTCGAGAGGACGGCTTCGATGGAGTGCGGGAAAATAGTCACCCGTTCTCAAGCAGGATACTCAACACTTGCTCCGGGATAAATACAGGATGCAAGCATCGCCCCTATGACGGATGAGGATCCACGAACTTTCTCTCGTGTTCGATACAACATGATCAACCAACGTCTCATTTCGGTTCATATGTGCAAACTCTTCCGGAGTTACTCGTCGACAACGCCCGCGGTGGTTCGACGATGCCCTACGGAAGCATCGGCTCTATCGCGACGATGGCGGCCTTCCATGAAGGTTCTTCCGGCGGTCAACGTCGTCGGCACACCTCACTCACCATAAGGCAAAGCCGTAACGAGTCCATCGGTGATTTCATGGCGAGGTTTAACAAGGAGTGTTTGAAGGTCGAAGGCGTGAGCGACTGTTAGTCATCTCGGCCTTCCAAAATGGCATCTTGCCGGGGCCTCTGAGAGATCGTCAATCGAACCCGTCTTGCGACGAGATGGGCGCATAGCCAATCGGTTCGCCAAAGCGGACGAGGCCGACAAGAGAAAGCGAAAGCATAAGGGGGCCCCGAAAAAATGAAGAAGATATGAAGGAAGGAGATCGGAACCAGGCGTGAGCGCCTTGGAAAGATTACATCGCCTATAAGGTCCGAGGCTCGGTCGCGTGGCGCCTCGGAGAGACCTCAATCGTTGGCGAAGCGGGTGAAATCTCGCACTCCATATGAACTGTTCGAGAAACCTCGATCGATGGCGGGGAGAAAGAGGCGGCGAACCGAGGATAAGTATTGCTCATTCCATGAAGACTATGGGCACGACATCGAAGAGTGCAAAGAACTTATGGGAGAGATAGAGATGTTGGTTCGGGATGGACCCACGAAGAAGTACCAAACACGGGGTCGCCAAGCCGACCGGAGAGAAGAAGAGAAAGCAAAGAAGAGAGGGGAATTGCGCCCACAAAAGAGCGACGCGACATCGATGAGGAAGGAGACGACGAGTCCCAATATGACGGGTGATCTCCACTATTACGGGCTCCCAGGTGAGTCACGAAGTCCTCCTGAAGGCCGGCCGAAGTCCTGAACCCGTGAGCCTAACAACAAGAGGTTCGAGAAAGGACGAGGCGATCACCTTCTCGGGGCGACCCGTACCATAATAGTACCCACCAGATCTTGTTGGTGATCCATGCGATGGTCGCGAATAAGTTGGTGAAAGCGCGTGTACATTGATAGCGGCGTCGGTAAGCATCCTTTTAAGGAATGTTTTGACAAGCTAGGGATAGAAGAAGCGCCTCGCCTGGCGCTTGCACTCGAGCTTCGTCCAAGAAGAGACACGCCGGAAGGGATAATAGAGCTACCGTCACGGTGGGGAAGTCACCAACGAGCTCCACCAGGTGGTGCAATTCTTCGTAGTGAAGGCCCACTCGCCATATAACATCATACTAGGGCGAGATTGGTGAGCAGCGTAAAGCGGTATGCTCAGCGTGCCACCTAACAATGAAAATACCCACCACAGAGGGACGGTAGTGATCAGGGTGATCAAAAGCAATCGAGGAATGTATGCGGGTTGCCTTACGAGGTGCGAGGATTTCGGTCCGGCACCCACGGCATAGCAATTAAAGGAACCCGAGGAGTTGGGTCAAAGTACACTCCCGATAACCCGGTGGAAGAGGTCGCATTATGCGAAGATGAGCCCTTAAAAGTCGTCAAAGTTGGTCTCACCAAGGCACCGAAATAAAGAATCGGATCATCCAACTCCTACGGAATTCGAGATGTGTTTGCTTGGTCTCCCCTCGACATGACCGAGTCTCACCAAGTATCATTACTCATGGCTCAACATCGACCGAACATAAAACCGGTTTGACGAAGCAAAGAATTTTTGCGACGAGCGGAACCAAGTCATTCACGACGAGGTGAACCGGTGCTAAAAGCTGCATCTTGTTCGAGCTCAAATATCCGACACGGATAGCCAACCCGGTGATGGTGAAGAAAGGAGGAGGGATGGCGAATGTGTATTGACTACACCGACCTCAACAAACATTGCCCAAAGGATTGCTATCCCTTCCCAACATTGACAAGAAGGTCGGCGCTGCGGTCGGATCTGAAGTCTTGATTTCTTGGACTTATACAAAGGTATCACCAAGTCACGATGGACGACGAAGACACGGCCAAGACGCCTTCATTCTTGACTTGGTCTTTGCGTATAAAAGATGCATTCGGCCTCAAGAATGCGGGGCTACCTATCAAAGGATGGTGGACAAAATATTTAAGCCCTACATAGGTCGAATGTGGAGGTATCGTGACGACATCGTCGTCAAAAGCAAGGAGGAAGCCGCGTGTGTTGCCGACCTCGGATCGTCCTCGGCCTTCTCAGAAAATCAACTGGCTGAACCCCGTAAGTGCACGTTTGCGATCCGATCTGGAAAGTTCTTAGGGTGTTGGGTTTCACAAGAAGGGCTAAAAGCCCACCCGTCAAGGTCGAAACCATTTTGAAATGAACATGCCAAAGACCATTCATGACGTACACAAACCGACGGTCAGCATAGCCAAGACCGAGCCGCTTTCTTTCAAAAGCCGCGGATAGCGACTACCCTTCTTCAAGATACTCAAAAGGCCCCAAATTCTCATGGGATGATGTACACAAGTCCGCCTTTGAAGATCTCAAGGCTACCTCGCCAAACTCCCCACTCTATCCGTCCCGAAGAGGAGAGGTCCTTTTCTCTACCTCGCCGCCTCGGACGAATCCATAAGTCTTGATCTTGGTATGAGAGGAAGGACGACGACTCCGGTGTATTTCATCGGCCGAGCACTAAAGGCCCCGTAAACGAGGTATCGACCACTTGGAGAAGCTTGTCTTAGCATTGGTAAATGCCACGAGGAGACTACGTCCATACTTCCATGCACATCACATACAGTCCTCACCGACTACCCACTTCGACAAGTATTGACGAAGCCCAAGCCTCGGGAGAATCGCGAAATGGGCAATCGAATCGGGCGAGCACGATATATCCTTCGCCCGCCAGCCATCAAAGGTCGAGCCCCAGCGGTTTCTGGCCGAGGCTAACCGTCGAGAAACCAAGCCCACCGAGTCCGTGTCGAGGCGATGCGAAGCGAACCAATGGATGAAATACCAAAGGAGTCTTGGCAACTCTCGTTGATGGGGCTTGGGAAAATGGGTAGCGGGCGGAATCTTACTCCTAAGCCCGGACGGCGAAGAGATCACCTACTCACCGGTTCACATTCAAAATACGAACAACAGTAGAGTATGAAGCCTGATCGCAGGACTTCGCCTAGCTCAAAATCTCCAAATCGAGCCGTGCAAGTTCACAAAGATTCTCGGTCGTAGTAAGCGAATGTTGAAATCTGAAGCAAAAAGCAACAGGATGAAGAAATACCTTGGAAAAGCAAAAAGCACATGGGATTTTCTCATACTTTCAAATAGTTCGCATCCCAGGGGAGCAAAATAGCCGGTGACATCTTAAGTAAATTGGCATCGTCGTCAATGAGCCCGCCATGAAAGAAGTCAAAGCGAAGCATAGACAATGCCGATGACGGAGCCGAGGTCAGCGTAGTCTCGGATGAAGAACCCAATTGGATGACTCCCATTCGAGTACACGGAGAATGGCGAATCGCCCCAAGACAATTTGGAAGCTAGGAGGATCTGAACAAATCTATGCGATATACAATTGAGCAGGGGGTCCTATACAGAAAGTCATATCTCCAGCCTCTCTTAAGGTGCTTGGGTCCGAACCGAGCTGATTACGTTCTGCGAGAAGTGCACGAAGGATCATGCGGAAGTCACATCGAACCCCGAGCCTTGTCGAAAAAAGTCATGAGATGGGGATACTATTGGCCAATGATGTTCCAGGACTCAATTGACCTTGTGAAAAAGTATCCGAAGTGTCAACTCCACGGAAACGTACCGAGGCTACCGCAGACCGACCTCACCTCCATACAGAGCCCTTGGCCGTTTATGCAATGGGGGATCGACATCGTAGGCCCCTTTTGTAAAGCACCAGGACAGCTCCAATTCCTAATTGTTGCGATTGACTACTTCACGAAGTGGGTGGAAGCTGAGCCTTTGGCAAAAATCACAAGCAAGAACGCCCTCAACTTCGTCTGGAAGAACATAGTGTGTCGCTTCGGCATCCCTCATATCCTCCTTTCGGACAACGGAACACAATTCACTGATAAGACATTCAGAGAGTGGTGTCAAGAGCTTCGGATCCAACAAAAATTCACCTCGGTGGCCCATCCTCAAGCAAATGGTCGGACCAAGTCACCAACAGACCATCGTGAAGGGATGAAGACTAAATCTCGACCGAGCTAAGGGCCTTTGGGTGGAAAATTTACCACAGTCTTATGGTCATACCGAACAACACTAGGACCTCGATAAGCCTCATTTTACATGTTTTATTGGGTTATATTTGTCCTATTTCTAAGTGATAATTGATTGGTTGAAATGCATTTATGTTATATTTGAATGTTTTGAAAGATATGATGCGGGTGTAGTTTGTGTTGTTTTAGTATAGGTTTTTATCCGAAATGGAAGACACACTGCGCGTCTGAAAGGATTTGGGTTCGCAGGAATCCTCGATCGTTACGGCGAGCGAAATCTTTCCTCGCGACACGCTATCGCGAGTAATTACCGCGATGAAGACTCGCGAGGCAATGTTGAAAGCGCGCAAAATGGATGACTCGCGACCCGGCATCGCCACCAACACTCGCGATGGACGTTCGCGAGGAAGTGATTATTATGCGCAAAAAGGGAGAGCTCGCGACACGCTATCGCAACCGGCTATCGCGATGGAAGATCGCGAAGTCTCGAAGGAAGGCACATCGCGCCTAGCTATCGCGACCAATTCTCGCGAGGAAAGAGAGGAGTGCGTCTCGCGAGGCGAGACTCCTATTCCGTGCACAATTCTAATCATAGTCCGAGATGGAGAAGGCTTGGGCTATGAACGAGAAAGGGAGCTAGAAATTCATTATAAATAGGGAGATAGATCAGTTGTTTTAGAACACCATTCCATAGCAGAACACAAATTCTTCTTTATATTCTTTTGCAAGTTTTATTCCAGTTTTATTAGCTTAGTTTATTTTAGAGTTCAATTTTATTTACGGATCGAAGCTGCTACATTGTTCTTCGCGGAATTCTACGGTTTTATCTATCTAATTCAGTTTATGCTTTATTTAATTTTTATTGCTTTAGTAATTTAATTATCGTAGCTAAATTTAAATATTGATCTAGGGTTTGTATGTCAACTAGATTTGTATAATTTATCTGTAATCTTGTTTTGCGTCCTTCATGATTTATAAATCTTGGCTTTAATTCTCATGTGTTGGTATCGATCAATATCTATGCATGCTAGTTATGTGATTAATGTCTCTGAATTAATTGCATAATCGATATCTGAGTTTATAATCTGATTTTACCTTGAGACCCGACGGAGATAGGTGAAATGTAGGAGGTTATATCTTTGTGTGCTTTTGTAATTAGCTTACTTCTCTTGAGACCAGCGGAGATAGAGTTTAGGCTAACCCACTACTATAGGTTGTCCGACGGAAACTATAGTTATATTTGTGATCCTTCGTCGAATGTGGATTAAATTGGTAAGCAGTTGATAGGTTAATTGTGTGAATCGGTTGGGTTAAGTACATCCCTAGGATCGATATTTTATATCGAGTTTTATTCTATCTTTATTTGCAAGTCTAGATTTATAATCTCTCTCTTGATTTGTGTTGCTTGGATAATAATAAAGGTTACGTGTTAATTACTTGTTTGTGTTCTCGAGTCATGATCCTGTGGATACGATATATATATACTTCTTTGTTTTACTATCATTTATTTGGTAGGAATATTAGCGATCAAATTTTAGCGCCGTTCTTGGGACATGTTTAGATTTCACGGTGATAATTTTACGAATTGTAGTTATTAATTCAAGCGTTTTAAAAAAAATAAAAAAATAATAATTTCTATTTTTATTGTTTTATTTACGAGTTACTTTTAGTTCGACTTGGTTTTATATACCTCTGCTGCGATGCATGATTACAAGATCTCAAAGGAAAGAAATTATTCCTTTAGATCTTGAGATTGAAAAAGATCCCATAAGAGGAGGCGAGAAAGAAGACAAGCAATGGCGAGACAGACCGAGCCATGGCGGATAACCGAGTTAGAGGAAATCTTGGCGAGATTCGGCGTCAGTGGCGTTAAATAATCAAATGGGCAGATTGAGGCGACCACCACCCGTTAGTTGAATCACATATACAGGCCACCGACGGATCTGTTCGAGGTGGAGGATGGGGCGAATGTTAATGCGAATAATTTCGAGCTTAAGCACGCCCTCATTAGTATGATCTGGCGGAGCAGTTTGGGGAGGGTTCTTGAAGACCCCAATGCACATTTAGAGCGTTCCTCGATATCGTGATCTGATCAGCGAGCAGTGCGGTGATGCCATCCGAATCACGGATGTTTGTGTTTTCATTGAGAAACCAAGCTAAAGAATGGTTCGAGGATTAGGCGGATCGGGAATTAGTACATGGGAGGCGACTTTGCGAAATTTCTATCTAAATACTTTCCACGCCAAGGCTCGGAAAATCATTCTTGAGATTTCTCATTTCTCACAATTGGGAGATGAGTCATTGTTTGAAGCACAGGAAAGATTCGAGAGTCTCTGCGAAAATGTCCACAACATGGTTATTCTCCCAAGCAGTAACACGAGTCTACGATTGATGCATTGTAAACACCAAGTATTGTAGATGCTTGATAGGAGATGCCTTCTCAACGAAGTATAGATGAGCGTTGAGGATAATTGAGGAGATGGCATCTAACGACTATCGATGGCGATGGAGGCGGCCGATAAGGCGAGTTGCGACTACGAGTGGATAGTAAATCGATGATCTTTTAGAAAAGTTCAAAGCCTTGCAGCGAGAATGTGAAGAAGAAAAAGCGAGATAAGCTGTTTTAATGGCACGGGATCTTGAAGAAGCTAATTTTGTGAATCGGAGGAATAATTTTTGTAGTCGAGGCTTCCAAGGAAATCGGGGTGCAAATCCGGTATCATCAGAGTAATAGAAATCACCTAATTTGTCCTATGGAAATGCTCGAATGCACAACAACCACCACCGGTTTATTTGTAAATAATGGAGTCATTGTGGAACCAAAGAAGCTGAGTGTCGAAGAGATGTTGCAGCAAATCTTAATGAGTAATCGGTGTGCGACAAATCATCAACAAGCCGTAGCCCACGAAACACTCGAATCTGAGCGGGGCATCGAATAAATGTGTTGGAAAATCTTGTCAATTCCATCAATAACACTGCTCCTTGATTGGAAAACAACTCGAGATGGTGGAAAATCAAATAGGGCGGATGGCGATGAGAAGGCCGGGGTTCACGAGGTGGTCGATTTCAAATGTCTGAGCGAGAATCCAAAAATCGGACACCTCGAGAATCATGTGAATGCCATTCGGACGAGAAGTGGAAAATCTTATATAAATCATCCGGAGTATGAAAGGGAGGAAGAAGATCGAATAGGCCTTGAACCGAATTCACGCCTCATGAGTGAGCTTCGCGAGAAAGAGGCGCGGTCCAGGTGATTTCATGAGAAATCATCGCTGAAGAGAAAGAAGACATCGCGACTCACTATCGCGAGACAAGTTCGCGAGATCGCATCGCGAGCCCGAGATGGAGGACCTCGCGACTCGTCATCGCGAGGAAACATCGCGACCAACGGGAGCGAAGGGTGAGAAGCGCGATCGTGAGCGAAGAAAGAGAATGGCTCGCGAGAGAGGATAGAGGCCAGCGATCGCGAATTCACGCGGGCGTGAAAGACCAATCGTCGTTATTCAACAGCACCTTTTCCTCGGCGTTTAGGAAAGCAAAATCGATGCCAAGCTCACCCGTTTATGGAGATGTTTGAAAGTAAATATCAACATACCTCTCCTTGATGCGCTTGAGATATGCTGGATATATTAAATTCCTCAAGGATGCGATGTAAGCAAAAGAAGTTGGGTAAATTTGAGACAATCAATCTTTACGAAGAATGCGGTGCTATAATCCAGAGGAAGTTGCCACTCAAACAAAAAGACCCAGGAAGCTTTACTTTGGTGTGCAGGATTGGAGAGCATACTTTCCCTAACGTTTTGTGTGATTTGGGAGCAAGCATTAACTTGATGCCACTTTCAATTTTCAACCGTTTGGAGATCGGCGAGATGAAACCGACCACAATATCCTTATTGATGGCTGACAGGTCTGTTTCTTACCCTAAGGGAATTGTTGAAGATGTTCTGGTAAGAATTCAAGATTTTGTCTTTCCTGCTGATTTTGTGATTTTGGATATGCCTGAAGATAAAAATCAGCCATTAATCTTGGGTCGACCTTTTCTAGCTACTGGTCGAGCTTTAATTGATGTGCAGGATGGTGATCTAACTTTTAGGTTGAACAAGGAGGAGCTCAAAATCTCGATTTATGATGCCATCAAGAGACATGATAACTCAGTTAGAGGATTGTTGCTCAATCACCAATTTCACACCTTTTCTACCGGTCGAAGGCGATAAGCTAGAAACGGTGCATAAGAAATTCATTTTCTCTTATAATGATCTAGATGAAGCTTGTGATGAAATTTTAGAATATTTATCGTGCTTGATACCACTCCGTTTCTAAGCGGGTCTCGTACTTGGATATTCATCGATCAGTGATGGGAGGCATTGAGAAAGTTCATCGGAGAGAAGAAACCGGTGGAAACCACGGATACACCCAAACTCGAGCTGAAACCCTTTGCGGATCATCTCGGGTATTCGTTTTGGGAGATAATGATACTTACCGGTTATTGTTTACGCTTTGCTTAATCCTGAAATTGGAAAAACTTTTGCGAGTTTTAAGAAATCTGAGGAAGCTATAGGTTGGACCATTGCGGATATTAAAGGAATCGGTCAGTCTTTGTGCATGCACGAATTTTGTTGGAATCGAGAATAGACCAGGGTGCAACCTCGGTAGATTAAATCCGGCTATCAAGAAGTGGTAAGAAAAGAGGTTACGAAACTTTTAGGCGCGGGATGATATATACCATATCCGACGGTGAGTGGGTAAGTCCCACACAAGTTGTTTCAAAGAAAGGAGGAATGACAGTGATCAAGGATGAGAATAATGAGTTGATAGCAACACGATTGGTCCTTTGGGTGGAGGGTGTGCATCGACTACAGAGCATTAAATGCAGCCACACGTAAGGATCACTTCCTTTACCTTTTATTGATCAAATGTTAGATAGGTTGGCGGTCATGAGTTCTATTGCTTCTTGGGCGGTTACTCGGGATACAATCGGATCCCCATCGCTCGGGAAGATCGGCACAAGACAGCATTTACACCCCTACGGTGTTTTAAACTTCTGAGACGGATGCCATTTGGGTTATCTGATGCACCAGCCCACATTTCGTTGATGCATGATGGCAATTTTCATGGTTTAATAGAAAACATCATGGAGGTATTTATGGATGATTTTTACGTATTTGGATCCTCTTTTGATGTTTGTCTTGATAATCTTAGCGGTGTTGCAGCGATGCGAGGATACATGCCTTGTGTTGAATTGGGAAAAATGCCATTTATGGTAAAGAAGGTATTGTGTTGGGACATAGAGTTTCATTGACGGCTTGGAGGTTGATAGAGCCAGGTGGTAGCCATTGAAAATTACCTCCACCAACAAATGTGAAGTCGGTCCGAAGTTTTCTAGGACATCTTTGGATTCTCTGTAAACGCTTCATTCGAATTTTCTAAGATCACCAAACCTTTGTGTGTTGTTAGAAAAGATGTTAAATTTATTTTCACCAAAGATTGTTTAGAAGCTTTTGAAATTTTGAAAACCGCTCGACTACTACACCGTTCTTATTTCTCCAGTTAGGTGCAGTTCGAATTAATGTGTGATGCGGTGATTGGGCAATTGGAGCTGTTTTGGGTCGAAGAGGGATAAAATGTTCAAGGTCATATACTACGCTAGCAAGACATTGGATTACTTTCGGATGAATTATACCACAACCGAAAAAGAGTTATTGGCGGTAGTATATGCTTTTGATAAATTTCGTCCATATTTAGTGGGTTCCCACTATTGTGCTGTGACCATGCAGCTATCGTTTCCTCTTCAACAAGAAGGATTGAAACCACGTCTAGTTCGTTGGATTTTATTGTTGCGAAATTTGATATGGAAATCGGGATCGAAAATGGTGTGAGAATGTAGTAGGCGATCACCTATCTCGATTAGAGAAACCAATGGGCGATCACCCATGTGCACATCAAAGAGCATTTTCGGATGAGCGGTATTTGTAATTCTTGATCATTCGCCATGGTATCTTGATTTTGTAAATTATTTGGTGATCGGGAAAATCCGGAAGGTCTAGAATCTTACCAAAGAAAGAAGTTTGTGCGTGATGCAAAATTTTACTATTGGGAGGATCCATACACATGCAGACGGTGTCTTGATGGTTTCATCCGTACTGTGTTCATCAATCCCAATGGTGAAGATCATGGCCGAATGTCATAGCGCCACACGGGAGGTCATTTTGGGCGAATAGAACAGCCATGAAGATCAATCAAAGTGGATTTTATTGGCCATCTATCTATAAAGATTGTCATGCCTTTGTCGAAAGAATGTGATAGATGCGAAAGGATGGGTAATATTTGAAGCAGGATGAGATGCCACAAAATATCATGGTTGAGGTTGAATTATTTGATGTATGGGGTATTGATTTTATGGGACCATTCCCAAATTCTTGTGGTTTTGCTTACATTTTGCTTGCGATGGAGTATGTCTCTAGGTGGGTAGAAGGCGTGCTACAACCACCAACGATTCTAAAGTGGTGATTAAGTTCTTGCATAAGAATATTATGTCTCGGTATGGAACTCAGAGAGCTTTGCTTTCGATGATGGGGGCCACTTCAATAATCGGTGGTTGACACAATCTAGCCAAATCTGGTCAAGCACAAGGTCACGACACCATACCACCCACAAGCTAATGGTCAACGAGTTGGCAAATCGAGATCAAGCAAATTCAGAAAAGTCCATTGTCGACAAGAAGGATTGGGCAAAACATTTAGATGATGCACTATGGGCTATAGGATGACATACAAAACACCCATTGGTATGTCCCGTATCAACTTGTGTTTGGAAAATCATGTCATTTACATAGAGATTGAACACAAGGCTGTTAGGGCAACAAGGAGGATAAATCAAGATTTTTAGCATTTGGACATGCAGAAGAAGGATTACCGGAGTTAGATGAGTGGAGAGACCAAGCATTTGAGAATTCGAGAATCTACAAAGAAAGGGCCAAAGCATTTCACGACTTGAACATCGAGAAGAAAGACTTTACTCACAGGGATGAGGTACTTGTGTACAATTCTCGTATTCGCTATTCCCGAGCAAGCTACGATCAAAATGGTCGGGGCGTATACCATTGAAAAGAGCAATCATAATGGCACATTTGAACTGTTCAAGGCGGATGGTAGTACGTTTACAATCAATGGGCATCGACTGAAATTTTATTTTAGATCTCATAGGAAGGAAGTGAGTGAGTTGATGTTATTTGAGGATCCCAGTGATTGAGGTAATAGTCTAGCTAAAGGCGTTAAATTAAGCGATTGGGAGGTAACCCAATGTTTTTTTTTATTTTTGTTTTGTTTCTGTTGGTTTTGTTCTGTTTTGATCTGTTTGTTGAGTAGCTTGAGTTTAAAGGTTAGAAATTCAGTGGTGGATTGAAGAGTTCCGAAGAAACCCAATTCACGCCTCGAGGCGCTAATTCGAGATAAGTCGCGATGATAATTCGCGAAGATGAAGCGAGCCCAATTGTCGACTTACCTCGCGAGGCCAAGAAGCCCACTTCGCGAGAATATTTGTGAGCCCAGCCCGCGAGCATAAAACAAATTGACTTGCGACCCGCTATCGCGAAAATTTTCTGTGATGTCTTTTCGCGAGCCCACGGAATCGAGGTAAGTTTACTTAGCGACTTGTTATCGCGACCTTTTGTCAGCGAGACCGTGTCATGAGCTCGATGCGGTTTTATCCAAATTACGAGTCGCCGCCGCCTTTGGCGTGCAACTCTCTCCAATTCTCTTTCATGCGAGCTTCTCTTTCAGTGGCGAAGGTAAGTAATTTATTTTTTTTTTCGATTTCTTTGCTTTCTCGCGGTTAGTCGCGATCTCTGTTAAACTTCACTCATGAGGTTAGCTCATGAGCCGTGTTTTCTTGCGATTTGAGACCCAAAATTCGAATTATGCATTGCGTTATTTTACATGTTTTATCGTAATTGTTCTTGCATTGTGTAGATTAAATTAAATACTCATATGTGTTTATATTGATGATAAAAGTATGAATTTACTTGATTTTCCCTATGAGTGTTTGTGGATTTAATTGGAGAAATTATTGAAATTATATTGTTGAAGAGTTGGGTAGCTTGTGAGATTAGCGTCATTGGGTGTCATTTTTTTTAGAAATATTCATACGACATGATGCTAGATTTTGATGTTATCGTAATGCAAGGATGAAATATTGAGCTATTGGGAAATATATAAGTTTGGGGAATTGAGAAATTCGATGTTTATAGTTGAAATATTATTAAAGGCAAACGATGATTTTTCCACATTATTATTCTTGCATTGGGTCGAGAATATTCTTGTTGGATAATATCGATTTAATTAATTTTATTGCGGGAATCATTATGCCGTTCATGACGTCGGCCTTGAGAGAGAAAGGTAAAATGCCATCAACATCGGTGAGATTGAGGCATTCTGAGCCTCGTCATCTGCTAGAGGTATTACATTGCACACAGAGGCATATGAGCGGTGGGAAAGATTATCAATTTAGAGATCGGCCAACAAGATTCATGCATCAAAGGATCTTGCATGATATGGGGATTTTAGATGATGTGATGATGCTCACCCGGGGTGGGATTCCTTGGAGTATTCACGGAAGCTGGTGCACTCATAGATCTATAACTTTGGAATTCCTATCCACATACCAGCTTCACGAAGCGAGAATGGATCTTTTACGCATATGAGTTTCAGTTGGGGAATCAGGCGTGAATTAACTTTTGAAGATTTGCGAGGAGATTATCGAGGACCCCACAAGCCATGTATCCGGGAGAAAGTAGGGTGAATATCGAGCCTTACAGGCACGGTTGGCATGGATGGAAGTTGAAAATTCAAAGCATATAGCCCACGACATCCTCGGTGCATCAATCGAAACCCGGCAATGAGATACTTCCACGGATGATCACTTCCGGTGTCTGGCCGGGACAATGCCGGAAAAGTTCATAGTCTGCGACATGCACATTTTAGCGGCAGCCACGGAAGGACGACCGATGAGTATAAGCGTATCTTACGGCGAGCATTTTGAGGCTCAAGCCCAGTTGAGGAGCTAGCATCTGTTGTGGGGAATGATAACCCCAATAGCCACGTATTTCAACGTAGCCCCATTGACGAGCCGATCACTCGAGAGATATATCTTGATCGGCGAGCCCTCAATTATATGCATTTCTTGAAGCGAAAGGATAGGCATTGTGGAAGATCACACGGATAGGCGGAAACATGGTGTTTGAGTGCGAGCGTAGCTCTCACTCGATTGAGACTCGGGGGTGTTCGGTGATACATAATATCACGATGAGGACCCCGATCATCTAGCGACCCTTGACTGATGTGCCGCGCGTCGACACGGAGGAAGGCGGAGCAACATAAAGCTCGGCGAGGAGGAAGCGCTACGAGCGAGGAGGAGATGAGCCTAGCCAAGCGGGACACGGCGGGGTCATCATCCGTTCCATATCGACACCGACTTGATATATATGCTATGGAGGAGCGGTTTATGACCGCATCGACACGCGACATCAAGAGTTGCATGAGTACATAGATGACGGCGGACGGAGGATCACCTCTATTTTGATGATCGCCAGTTCTTTGGAGTAAGAAGGATATGGAACAATCTGCGGCTGCTCAAGCACAATTCTTTGAGGGCGGCGGCGTCGACAAAAGGAAAACGAGCGGCGATGGGCGGGCGGTAGCGATACAACGAGCAATATCTCAAGCTCTGCTGCGGACATGCATAGCTTCGTGGCCATATCATCCACCACCACCTCCGATGAGCTTTGATTTCTTTATTTTCTTGCTACTCTTTGTTTTATCTTTTGTGTTCGTTCTTTGTTTTGTTTGTTTTGTTTTGTTTTGTGTTTCTGTTTTGGTCTTGTGTACATTTTGGATTGAGTTGAATGACGACAACCGATGATGAGAATTGTTTTATTAGAAAATTTGATTGCAACCGATTTTGTGAGACGAAGCATGTTATGATTATTGTGAGTATTGAGCCTTTGAGAACTTGATCACACTTTTGAAACACGTGAGACTTGAGCTTTTGGTATCATATCTTTTCGGTCTTGTTTCTTACAGGTGTGATTAGTTTAAATAGCATGTGTTTCTCTAGAACTTGCTCGGCTCTTTTCGAGGTTGCATTGATGTGCTTAAGAATTTTGAGATGATATTAGGCATTCTTTTCTTAACCTATACACTATCCAAACACTAACCTGTTCATTTATTATCCTTTGATGTGCCTGTTTGAGCCTACCTAATTCTTTCATATAGCCGTGGGTTGGGATATGTTGTTAGTGTGATTTTTGGCTACTTGAATTAAGGGTTGAGAAAAAGAAAGGAAAGAAAGAAAATAGATAATGAGAAAGTGTTTATTAAAAATAGTTGCTTACCCATATAAGTTCAAATAAAAAAAAAAAAAGACACAAATGCGTGAAAAGAACATAAATGGGTAAGTAGCTAGTGCTTGAGATGAGTATATCACTTATATGAAAATTGTGGAGTGTTTAAAGAAAAATGGCTTCTTGGTATAAAGAATTGAAATGAATTGTGAAAATTTGGGAATAATGTCTTGTGATATTTATGGTATTTTTCATTATGGGATTATAAGTCACTTAGCCTAAATATATCCGACCACCAAAGAGCTACATTATAACCTTTTATAAAGACCTTTTTGATTTTAGTTCTTGAGCACATATTTGAGCAATGGAGAATTAGGCGATTTGCAAGCTTATGGTAGATTCCATGTGTTTTAAACTTTGAGAGTATACATCCTCCTTGATACACTCGAGTGTTTGAGTTGAATATATATATATCCATGTCGTGAGGATTCAAGTTTGAGAAGGCTTGTACTTATGATTATTATGATGTGTGAAGTTTAACGAAGATGTTGTGATTTGATTCATTTGAGTGAATCGTTTATTGCTCATTATACTGAGGGCTTATTGCTTTTATCGTTCGACTCTTTACATGTCTCGGTCGTCTCTCTTTTGTTCTTATTTGTTTGAGGACAAACAAAGGGTAAGTTGGGGAGTTGATAAGCCTCATTTTTACATGTTTTATTGGGTTATATTTGTCCTATTTCTAAGTGATAATTGATTGGTTGAGCTGCATTTATGTTATATTTCGAATGTTTTGAAAGATATGATGCCGGGTGTAGTTTGTGTTGTTTTAGTATAGGTTTTTATCTGAAATGGAAGACACACACACGCGTACAAAGGATTTGGAGTTCGCAAGGAATCCTCGCGACCGCTACGGCGAGCGCGAAATCTTTCCTCGCGACACGCTATCGCGGTAATTACCGCGATGAAGACTCGCGAGGCAATGTTGAAAGCGCCAAAAATGGATGACTCGCGACCCGGCATCGCCACCAACACTCGCGATGGACGTTCGCGAGGAAGTGATTATTATGCGCAAAAAGGGAGAGCTCGCGACACGCTATCGCAACCGGCTATCGCGATGGAAGATCGCGAAGTCTCGGGAAGGCACATCGCGCTAGCTATCGCGACCATTCTCGCGAGGAAAGAGAGTGCGTCTCATGAGGCGAGACTCCTATTCCGTGCACAATTCTAATCATAGTCAGAGATGGAGAAGGCTTGGGCTATGAGCGAGAAAGGAGCTAGAAATTCATTATAAATAGGAGATAGATCATTGTTTTAGAACACCATTCCATAGCGAACACAAATTCTTCTTTATATTCTTTTGCAAGTTTTATTCCGCTTTATTAGCTTAGTTTATTTTAGAGTTCAATTTTATTTACGGATCGAAGTCGCTACATTGTTCTTGGCGAATTCTACGGTTTTATCTATCTAATTCAGTTTATGCTTTATTTAATTTTTTATTGCTTTAGTAATTTAATTATCGTAGCTAAATTTCGTATTGATCCTAGGGTTTGTATGTCTAACTAGATTTGTATAATTTATCCATTATCTTGTTTTGCCGTCCCTTCATGATTTATAAATCTTGGCTTTAATTCTCATGTGTTGGTATCGATCAATATCTATGCATGCTAGTTATGTGATTAATGTCTCATGGAATTAATTGCATAATCGATATCTGGAGTTTATAATCTGATTTTACCTTGAGACCCGACTGAGATAGGTGAAATTGTAGGAGGTTATATCTTTGTGTGCTTTTGGTAATTAGCTTACTTCTCTTGAGACCCGACGGAGATAGAGTTTAGGCTAACCCACTACTATAGGTTGTCCCGACGGAAACTATAGTTATATTTGTGATCCTTCATCCGAATGTGGATTAAATTGGTAAGCAGTTGATAGGTTAATTGTGTGAATACGGTTGGGTTAAGTACATCCCTAGGATCGTGATTTTATATCCGAGTTTTATTCCTATCTTTATTTGCAAGTCTAGATTTATAATCTCTCTCGATTTGTGTTGCTTGGATAATAATAAAGGTTACGTGTTAATTACTTGTGTGTTCTCGAGTCATGATCCTCGTGGATACGATATATATATACTTGTTGTTTTTACTATCATTTATTTGGTAGGAATATTAGCGATCAACCTCGAACGAGAAACGCCTACGGTTTGGTGTATGGAACTGGCGGTGATCCGCGAGAATTGGAGTACCGAGTCCTCGTACCATTGACTTCTCTGCCGAAGCAAATGAGGAAAATCTACGAGCTGATCTGGATCTACTCGAAGAAAAAAGAGACCTCGCCTACATCAAGGAAGCTCGGTACAAGCAACAAGTAGCTCGGTATTACAACCAACGTGTTAAAACCCGACAATTCCAAGTGGGCGACCTCGTACTCCGAAATAATGAAGTCAGCAAAGCCGTGCAGCTCGGCAAGTTGGAAGCCACATGGGAAGGACCTTACCGGGTCGACGAAGTCCTCGGCAAAGGGGCCTATAAGCTCGCCCAATTGTCCGGTGAGCAATTACCCAACGCATGGCACATCATTCATCTGAAGAGATATTATGCATAAGTGTCAAAGGTCGAGTCTTGTTTTATTTTTTGTGCATGTTTTATTTGTCACTAATGCATAATTAATCTTCACCATTATTCTATACCCTCTACGGAGGACAAATTCCCTCGACGGAGGTCAGATTACCTTCGTTTCATACGAGGATGAATTTAAACGCGCGTAAGGGGACCACCCTCCGATGACCTCGGCAAAAAACAGAACCATTCCTACATACGAGATCGACACCTTCGTTTATTTCAAGACGGTGCTCTCTATGTAGACGAAATAAGGGACCACCCTCCCGATGACCTCGGTAAAAACAGGAACCATCCCTACATACGAGATCAGATTACCTTCGTTTATTTCGAAGACAGTACTCTCTATGTAGACGAAATAAGGGACCACCCCTCCCGATAACCTCAGCAAAAATCGTTAAATCCGAAGACGGAATTCTCTACAAAGACGAGCTACCTTTGTACGAGAACGGATTCCTTCGTTTATTCTGAAGACGAAATTCTCTACGAAGACGAGCTACCTTTGTACGAGAACGGATTCCTTCGTTTATTCCGAAGACGGAACTCTCTACAAGGACGAACTCCCTTCATATATTACTTTTGTTCAATATAAAGTCAATACGAAGCAAATAAATCTTTCTTATTTCAAAATTAAGTTATGCAGATTACATATTACGAGGGCGGAGGAGACCGGGAAAAAGCGAGCCAATCCCTAGAAAATCGGGATTCACGGCTCATCTATACTAATCCTACCTCACCTCGTCCTCGATCTACACTATGAGCTCTGCCACCGACCTCGCCACTTTCGACGATAAAGCTCGCTAGATCGACCTCGGCCACTCGACGACGCCCGGCTTCGGCCCCTTGAGGATCCACGTCGTTCAAGGGCCATAGCGCGCCTCTCTTGAGCTATCCACGCCGGATCGTCAAAATTCGGAGCATTTATTGTAGACCGAGAAGCCCCGGTAGAAGAAGAGGCCTCGGCATCCCGTCGAAGCAGTTCTTCGAGCTGTGGTTGTCGAGCAATGACGGTCTTGTATATGCCTCCGAGCCTTTTTAATTTAGCAAACTGCTCCGTGAATTGCCAGGAGGTCCGACCATATTCACGCCGGTACCTCGCACAACGGGCAGCGGCCTCGACAACCTTGGATTCAACTTTCGGGATGGTCATCCCACCATTTCGATGGATGACCTCCTCGTACTCGGCATGCTCCTCAGCTATTAATTTAGCCTTCTCCTTGGCGACCTCGAACGACTCCTCCAATTGCAAAAGACGAGTCTGGAGCTCGTCACAGCTCTCCTGGGCAGCTCTATGCTTAATATCAGACTCCGTCTGCACATGGCCCAGCTGTCCCTTTATATGGAGGAGTTCGACCTTTTTCAATTCCAGAGCGCGCGACAAGTCTTCGATTCGGTTCAACCAAGGAGAAGCATCAAGCATTTCAGGCGACAACTGAATAAAAAGATAGGTTTTCTCGCATAAACTTGTGATTTTATTAATACGCCCTTAGGCAGAAACCAATGAACATTTACATTCAAAGAAAAAAAAAGAAAAAAAGGGGGGATCAACTGACCCCTCCAGAAGATTCGGGCCTGTCCACCTCATCCGCCTCCGGAGCTTGGAAAGCCTCGGCCTCTTCCGCCCTAACTTTGCCTAGTTCGGCTTCGGCATCCTCGAGAACTGCCGAGCCTCGTCGCCTTGAACCCCCGCTGATGCCTCCCGACCCTTTGCAAGATCAGCCATTAGGCGTCGGTCGGGATCTCGGTCCACGGGCGACGCGAACAGACTCAGGTAAGCGAATCAAGATGAAGTCGGGGTCCGCAAAGACGGAAGCTCCTTCGGCCGCGGACAAGGACATCGAAATAGCCCGCCTCGGGACATCATCATCTATCTCCTCATACCCATACTTGGATTTATCCATTACAGGTAGTCCTCGCGACTTCTTCGATTGCATCCGAGATGGCGCGCTTATTGAGGACCTCGGCGCATCACCAATCATCCAGGAGAAGCCCCCAGACAGAATAGCCTCTCCGCAAATGCCCGAAGCATTTCCCCCTGCGAGCTCGCCACCTCGGCCTCCCGACGCCGAGCCTCCTCCAACTCTGCCTTCATTAAGGCGACTTGACCTCCCGCCATGGCCGCGCCGCCTAGCCCCCGCCTCCATCGCCTCGCCGCCGCCGCCGCCTCGGCGGCCGCCGTATCCGCCGCCTTCATTTGACGAGGTCCGGATCTTTGCCTCGGCCTCGCTAATCTCTTGGACGAGGAGAGTCTTCTCCTCCATTCCTCGAGCATACCGGCCACCCCACAAACCGGGCTAACGCCCTTTCAAGAAGTCCGTTATGAGACCGGACATCCGAGTCATCCCGCGGACATCTTGGCCACCTCGGCCGACACGACCTCACCCCTATACGTAATCCCATCAGTCGGGAAGAATACATTATTTATAATACTTCACAAGGAAAAAGGATAAGTACGCTACCTCGGGAAAGATAGGGGGAGCTCGCTGAGTGCCAACGACGACACATTCCGGGTCGGCAGCAACCGCGGCCTCAGGGATAGCACGTTTTAACCTCTTAAAACGCTTAAGAGGCTGCGACTCAGGGGACTTCGAAGCCTCCTCGCTCGCTTCAGGCAGATCCCCGACATCCTTCAAAATCGAGGAGGGGAGCTCGACATCTTTAAAAATCGAGGAGGGGAGCTCGGCACCGGTGCTCGACTCCTTCCTCTTCTTCTTCTTATCCCTGATCAAGTTCACTGCAAAAAAATACAAGTCAGGCATACACACACAGATAATCATGCAACAAAAGACAGAAGAGAAGGAGGGGCCTCACCCTTCACCGACTCCACCTCGGTGGCAGGATCATAAGGGCTAAGCCTCGCAGCTGCAAGCTCGGCCTCGGTAAAGGCCTCATCCACGAGACCTAATTTGTCCAAAGGCCTCCTCCGTGCCATCGTCAATCTCATCAACCACCACATCGGCGATCTTCTCCGACCGCCATGTAAACTCGAGATCTCTCAACCGACAAAAGAAAACTTCTTCGCGGTTCGAGATCTTTGACTTTATCTTCGCTTTGAATTTACGACGGGGTGATAAATAATACCACCCCAAACCACCCTTCAGTTGCAAAAAACGGAGAACAAGCCCCAAAGTGAAAGGAAAATTATGCCGATAGGCATAGACACCTAGGCCCACCAGATGCCGGAAAGAATTTGGCGTAAGTTGGGCAAGTGATATGCCGAACATCTGTTGAAGTTCGACATATACACGAGGATAAGGAACACAAAGACTAGCTCGGAGGTTGTCTTCGTACACGGTGACAAAACCTTCCGGAGGGGCACAAGCCCTATGCTCCGGACGGGGGGCAACATAAATAATATCAGAAATATAGTATTGGGAGACAATCTCCTTTACATCGGAGGTTGTTAAGATGGAAGAAAAAGAAGACACTTTACCAAAATCCCGAAAGGGGGGAGCATGCAAAACCGCCGGCGAATCCGACGGCGGCACAGACACAATACGAAGCTCAGAAGATTTACTAGAAGAAGAAGAAGCCATAACTTACTTTTGGTTTTTTCGAGGATGATGGTGATGAACTCCGGGACAACAATGGCGACGGTTATACGTTTTTTCTCAGAAGTTTGAAAGTCTGAAATTTTGAAATAGCAAAAGTGATATGAGAAATGGCGTATCAAGGAAGATATTCCCCCATTATACGCTTTATCGGGAATCCAACCGCTGCCGCATTAAATGCTCATTAAATGCGTATCCTGTGTCCTGTACTCAACGACGGCGTAAAAATCCGTGTTCGGCTCGAACGCCCTCGTCGGTGACGCCAGACAGAAGACCTCGGCTTAACGCCTCGTCAGGAGAGGCCACCAGGAGACCTCGGCTTAACGCCTCGTCAGGTGAAGCCAGACAGCAGACCTAGGTTAAAAGCCTCGTAGGTAAAGTCAGTCAGAGGACCTCGCTTAACGCCTCGTCAGAAGAGGCCACCATAAGACCTCGGCTTAACGTCTCGTCAGGTGAAGCCGAACAGAAAACCTCGACTTAACGCCTCGGCAAGAGATAGTAACAGCGCGTACAACCTCGGCAGATGCCTCTGCAAACGTGGCATATGACTTGAAACATTGACACATACCAAGTCGATCGTTCGCGCCCGCCTCGGCATAAACAACCCAAAACAAATACCTCGACTCGTCGTTTTTTTTTTGGGGGGTTGTGATAGGATATGGCCCAACCGCTGTGCCCAAGCATCGTGCCCAATACGTAAAGTCGACGTCAAGCTCGGCTGGACAAGTTCGCCCAAGAAGACCCCTAAAACCGGTGGGAACGCAAGGCTCGGCCATATCTAAATGAATCCTAGTTCGAGAAGGGATAGGATTAAGATCTTATCCTAGATCTCGAATCCTATTTAGAAGACCTCGGATTTAAGATCTAGGTCTAAATAATTGTGTATAAATAGAGGCTAGATTAGACGAAATAGATCATTCACACTCTTTGTAATCGCTTACACATTCAATACACGAATACTCTCTCTCACGTGGACGAGATCTTATTCATAGATCGAACCACGTAAATCCTTGGTGTTCTTGCGCATTTATTTCCCTTACGAAATTAAGATCGATCACCGATCACCTTGTTTATAGTTTTATTCTATAATGAATAAATTGCTCCTAACTGAAAACACGCATTTTCTTAAACTGTACGCGCATACTTGTGTGTGTGTTGGTGCAATTTATATTATCATGTTTGGGTTGTCCTTTTCTTCAAGTCGATGTATATTTATAAAATAGGTGGAAAAGGAGAGGAAAAAGTAAGAGAAGACAGCATTGCTTGAATAAATATGACATGCGCAACGACACGCGTTTCTTCAAATTCCAACGGCTCGTGTGAATGCCTCGCATCGCACTTCTCTAGTTAACAAAGTGTGCACCGCCCGACGAGCATGTGAGGTTCCAAAATACTCTTTTTTATATTCTTTCTAAAAACATACAGAATATTGCAATTTAAGCATAATCTTTCTCAACCGCACCTCTAACTTATATAAATTTGACCCAAATTTTCCGGTGCATCTGTCATAGTTAAATTATAATCACTTTGACCCATCGAATTTGATTCATATTTATTTTCGGGTTGTCTTGGTTCATTTTCTTTCTAAGAAATAATTATTTCTTTAAAAGTGTTAAGCCTATCCACTTTTTATTCATTTAACAATTTTATACCATCTTCTAAATAACTGTGCTTAAAATGAGTTATGTTCATCGGGAATTAATAAATCGATGAATCTTAATTTAGGATTAATAAATTATGAATAGGACTTACTAAATTATAAACAACCCATAATTTATTGATTAATAAATACGGTCGTCCACAGGCAAGTTTTTGCGTATAAATTATAGCCCCAATGCACGCCAATAACATGATATATACTGGAGAGTACACACATGTACTAAAAAAATTAACATAGTCAAAATTCACATTCAGTCAAAAAATTCCCAAAGTCAGAGCACATATTATTCACTATTCAACCCCAACAAACCAAGTCTTATTTTCCACCTCATAGAAAAAGAGTTGTACTCGGCCACTAAGACAAATTCCTTTGTTTCAGCGTTTGGTCCCACTTCAAAAGGGATTCACCGTCCGCTCTCAAAAAACTCTATATATACATTACTACATACATCCTCAACAAATAATATTCCTCCTAGCTAGCTACACACTACCACAAATGGAAAATAGTAAATCATACAGCTCAACGAGATGGAAGACTTTGATGTTTATGATGATATTATTGGTTATGGGCTCACAGTTGTATCCGGCCGACTGTAGAACCCTTCGCCCAGCCGCCGCCGCCGTGGTAGTTGGTGGCGGAAAGGAAGGAGCCACAAACACAATCAGCATGGAAGCAACATTATCATCACTCTCTGCAGAAAATTCAAGAACGCATAGCAATCGCCTTTCAGTAAGAGGCTTAATGATCATTTTGGCCTCCGGTCCCAGCAAAAGAGGCCCCGGTCATTAGACGAAATCTTTTCCTGGAGTTCTCATAGCATTTTTTTTCTTTTTCTTATTTGATTTTCTTTTTATTTTTTTCTGATTAAAATAGACCAGGTTCAGAGATTATATGTCTGTGCAGGGCAATTTAAATCATGTTGTTGTAGTAAAATATGTCCCTATACTTGTATTAACTCTTTGTAAATTGGATTGTAAGCAAAAGAAAAATAGTATTATTTAATTCCTTTTCATGTTTTGATTAGTTATGAGATAGTTTGACTGCTTGCTTTAGTTTGGTCGGTTTTGTAAACCTCAACCTTTTGAAAAGGCGAAAGTCGGCATCTTATATGGGACTTTTAGATTTTAAGGGACATCCATTTTATTTTGGTTTTGTAAAATAAAGAGCATAGATTTGGGGCCCATTTCACGGGTTTCTATTTGGCACGCATCCAAAGTTAAATTTGGTGCCATATTTGGTGCTTTTTTTTGGGGTCATATTTGGTACTATTTGAATCTATATATAGATGCCATCTTATAGATCATCAAGTGAGAGGCAGTGTTGCAAAATTCTTTAAAATTATTAAATCTAAGTTTAACTGATTAAGGTGTAATATTTTGATACCTCGTTACTAATGGTATACATCCTTTTTTTTTTAAAAGACCCCATTACAAAGATTTAGAATTTAAAACCTATAGTTTCAGACATTAATCAATTTATAAATAAGCCAACATATGCAGATTAATAGTATCAATCCCTTCGTTATTGAATTGTGGAATTGGAAGAATCGTATCTTTAAAGCTGTTTCTTCATGCTTTTATGAGTTACGAGAAAAGCAACCATCAATGGGATTTTCCAAAAATATAATCTCTCGATCCACCAATTACGTTCATTTAATTCGGTTTTGCTCCATTCATAGAAATAATTTTTTTTTGGAAACATAACTTCATAACTTTTACCCTAGATTTTGTTGGATTTGTATACTGGAAGCAATTTTGGTTGAGCTTGTATACAATATTTCCTGCTACCACTATTACAATCTCCTATCTGAATTGTTTACTTCATTGCATATGTATGTCCCTTTATCTCATATATAAGTTAGATCATACAAAGGTGTTGTAGATCACGTAAGTCCGTATGATTGGTCAAGCTTAATGAGATATAAAAATATCACACCGAGACAACTTGAGGACGAGTTGTCGGTATAGTCTGCATGTAGATATAAGTGACTTGACTTGGTTGCTTGTCTATCTTTGGTACGCCTCGACGTATTGATGGATCACGGTGAGATGAGTTCTTCTATCGACCGTCGTGAAGAACCTAGATCTCGGATACTTACGTTGATCTAAACATCGATAAGGTATTAGGTGAGTATGAGTTGCTGACTATCACTTTGACTTGCTATGGGTGAGGGTTACATGAGATAACCCAAGATTCTCTGCATCTTGGATGGTGGCGGTGCTTGTATGTCATGCTAGTTACCCGTGTCGAGCCACCGTATCCGTTAAGGATGATGACATCCCTTAAGGAGCTCAAAGGTTTATTGTACTAAACCTGCAGTTGAGTTATCTCAAGTACAATAATAAGGTTGAGTGGTACTACTTAAGGATTAAAGATATTAATTATTTTAAGCGATCGAGCAGAAATAATTAATGAACGTCTGATATCTTAAATACGGGATTCAGAAAGTCTAAGTGCAAGCCCGACTCACCTTCGGTAATAAAGGGTAAGTCAAGATTTATTCTCTAGTGGCATGAATAAATGTTTATGAATTAATTTATGTTCTAGGCAGAACATAAGATAATTAATTTATTTGAGGCCCATCTTTATTCCTTGCATTTGATCCCTGGGCTGGCCCATCCAGGCCTGGAAACTAAGTGAATTTCGTCCCCCTCTATGTAGAGTCCCACTGGAACTCTAACTTGATCATCTCTATCCTAAAGGATAAGATTATATTTATTAGATATGCATAAATCCTATCTTGCTGGGGTTTAAGGTTGCATTATAAATATAATGTAAGAGAGAAAATCAAGGCTAATCCTTAACCATATTTTCGAGAATTACTATTTGGATATAGTGAGAATTTTTGAAATTTGTGTGAGGAAGTAGAGACGATTTTCTATAGCATTCTCCATAGATTATCCTCACTCGATATTGGAGATTAGGTAATCGGGATACGATCCGTAAGATCAAAGCACGAGTCTTGATCTATTCATCCCCGATGATTCGCAGTAAACATGAGAAAACTCCTACGTGTTGCAATTAATTATATAGGTGCATGTTAGCATATAATCAATGTATGGTGAATTAAACATCAAAGATAGATCCTCCGGAGAGGTTAAAATCGATTTCCTACAATTGGTATCGAGCCCGGATCGATATCTTGGCTCTGTTGGATTAATTCATGTTTGATTATAACGTGCATAATTAATTAATTGTGAATTTGTCGTTCATCGTGGTTCGTTTTATTTTTTGTCGGATTTTGTTTTTCACCACGAGAAAATCCGTGGTTAGATTAGATTTTTTTCTTGTAAATCTTATCTGTAAAAGAAGAACGAAGACGAAAGCACGAAGAACGAGATAACGGAGTCACCGAAAAAATCGGACGCCGACGCGAAGCGCTTCGAGCGCCATCGCGCGCTGCTCGGCGGACGGCGTGCGGCGTGCGGCGGCGAACGCGGCGTGCACGACGCCAGACGAACCCGCCAGCGGCACTCATTTCTCGAAGGTCGGCGGGCGGGCGAGGGAGGCGTGGCGGCGCGGCGCGCGCAAGGAAACCTCAACGTGCGGCGTGTTGGCGGCTGGGCGACCGGGGTGCGCGACTTTCGCGCGGACGTCCCGCGGCGGCACTCGGCAACCGTCGCGCACAGACGCAGCAGCGCCGCAATGACACTCGGCAGTGCAGGGCGGGCGGGCGGCGGTGTGTTGGGCAGCGCATGGGCATGCCCTAGCTGCTGCTGCCCATTTTTGGGCCAACCCGGCCCAAATCCGGCCCAAACCCGTTTTTAGCCCAGATTCGAATTTTTGACCCGGTTCCAGATTTTTGGCCCGATCCGGCCCGTTTTCAAATTTTGGCACAAATCCAGTTTTGACGAATCCGGTCCGTGCCCGTGCACGCAAGGCCCGTTTCGAGTTTGAAGATCTATACTTTGCATTTTTTATGTAATAAATTAGGCAGGGAAGTACAGGGTCCACGAATGGGCCGCTATGAACGATTTTATTTTATTTTTATCGTTCAAAGCATGTCGTGGATGTTTAAATTATGTAGAAGCATGCTATGTATGTTTAATTATGTAGATAAACATGTTATATGTTTTCGTGATTGGATAAGCATAGTAAGCATGCTAGGTTTATCGCGTTTTTCAAGCATATTTTAGAATTCTGCGAGCATGTTTTACATGTTGAGTTCTATAGAAAAGCATGCTAGGATTACGTGATCTGCATGGACAAACCTTTTGAAACAAAAGACTAAGCAAGTAACCCGACATATTAATCTTTAAATTAAAATGTCAAGACCTCCATTTTTTGATCTCTAAACAAAGTGATACGCACTGTGAGTAAACGTCCACACGCGTGGCTTGCTTGCACTGTTTGTCATAAGTTTGTTAGATGAGATTTCTAAATAAAACATTTTAATCTATTGAGAAGTGGGAGTTTCATGTAAACATCCACACGCGCGGCTTGTATATGCGATTTTTCATAAGTTCTCTAGAGATAGATTTAAAATGAGATAATAAAGGAATTTGGATTGGAAGCGGTATGGTCCTAGTGAGTATGCCAATTCTAAGAATTCATTTTCTGCTGTTAAAATTGTGGTCATTGCTTAGACATCACCTCAAGTACAACTTCCTGCGAAGTCCCTTCTTGCGATAGTGATGTGGTCTAGTAAGGTCCAATCATTAATTTCATTTGTCATAAGGATAAGTTGACATGGATTGAAATTAAACGACTAAAAGGTTTATTTTAGTCTGGTCGAGGGGTTCATGTGTAAACGTCCACACGTGGCTTGCATGTGGGATTCCTTGGGCGATTGGAGGTTTCAATTAATATTGTTTTATCAAAAGGTTACAATATTATTGTTACGAATTATGTGCGATCGTATGCTTATGTGTTTACATTACTTTTCAGATATGTCTCTTACACCGATTATCAACATGCTCGCACAAAATCCTTTATCCGGTCCGAATTTTATCGAGTGGAAACGAAACATTGAGAATGTTCTTCTCATGGAAGAAAATCTATTTGTACTCACTACACCCCATCCCAAGCCTCTAGACGATTCATCTCATCGATGAGGAGCGCAAAGAGCACGAGAATGGGAAAATCAAGCGTAATGGCAAAGTGCCTTCTTTTGGTCACCATGTGCGAGTCCCCGCAACTCCAAAGATCAAGAGATGGAAGATGCACCACAATATGGCTAAATCTCATGAAATCGTATGAGGAGTCGGACGAATCGCTTGTCATAATTTGACAAAATCAATAATGTCAAGTTCAATGAAGGAAAGTGATTCAAAGTGCACGACCATGTAGAGCAAATGATCAATCTCTTTGGAGAGCTCGAATTGGTAGGAGGATATATTGATGACATAGTCGAATCGATATGATCTCAACACTTTGCCCAAGTCTTTGATGACTTCCGTTATAGAGTAGTCCTTTATGATAAGAGTTATACTCTAGATTCATTGCAAGAGGATCTAGTAACCAAGAACGCAAAATGGGCAAAGTGCACGATCTTTAGTACGCATCTCAAAGAAAACCACCGCTTCATCGAAACATGAAAAGGAAAGTGGAATTCAAGAGATGCTAAGGCTAAAGAAAGAGTGGGAGTAATACAAAGGGCTCTACCAACGGTTTGAAAAGCGAAGGAGAAGGGCAATGCTTCAAGCACGGTGAGACCGGGCATTGGAAGGCTAAGTGCCCCAAGCTCAAGACTCAGGTACGCCATTTGCTTTAGTAATGTAAACATGTTTAGCGACTTGTTCTACCCATTCTTGGGTAGTAGACACGAAAAGCGATCGATCATGTTTGTTACACTTTGCGGGGTTCCCGCGACAAGGAGTCGTGTGATGGCGAGATAACGATCTCCATGGGCAACGCGCGAAAGTCAAGGCCGTTGCGATCGAGATGTTACTTTATGTTTTGATAGGACGGCTTTAGTTTTAAAGGACGTTTATATGTGCGGAGTTTCTAAGAACCTTATTTCCGCTTCCAAACTATTTATTCATGGATATTCATTGTTTTTATAGTGGTGTTTCTATCATAAGAAATGAAGAAGTTATCTGTGGTGGCACTTTATATAATTCGCTTTATACTATTTACGCCAAACATGATACCTTTAACTATGTTGCATCTACATCAAACCTTAAGAGAAAGTTTTCTTAGAAGATGACACCACATTTCTCGGCATCTTAGATTAGGTCACATCAATCTAAATAGGATCCAAAGACGGCTAAGAATGGAGCGTTGGATGATCTCACGCCACTCGCTCCGGTCTGCGAATCCTGTATAGAAGGAAAGATGTCGACCAAACCCTTCAAAGCAAAGGGTTGTAGAGCCAAAGAAGTGTTGGAGCTAGTCCATTCTGACCTGTGTGGACCTATGTCAACACAAGCTCGTGGAGGGTACGCGTATTTTATCACTTTCATTGACGATTACTCAAGGTACGGATACATATACCTGCTTCACCGCAAGTCCGAATGCTTTGAGAAATTCAAAGAATTTAAGGCGGAAGTGGACGAAGCTTGGTAAAGTATCAAGTCATCATGACTGATCGCGGTGGCGAATACCTCGATAACGAGTTTATGGACTATTTGGTGCGGTGTGGGATTACCTCCCAAATCACTACACCGGCACACCACAACAAAATGGTGTGTCGAGCGAAGAAATAGGACTCTCTTATAAATAGTTAGATCGATGATGAGTTATGCAACATTGCTTATTTCGTTACGGGGTATGCCTTAGAAACGGCAGCATACTTGCTAAATCTAGTACCATCCAAGTCGATCGAAAAGACCCTTCGAGTTGTGGTTTGGGCGCAGCCTGGTTTAAGCCACATAAGGATATGGGCGATCCGAAGACATGTCTTTGAACAAGAAGGCTGACAAGTTGGAGGCTAGATCCGACGCAATGCTGTTTATTAGCTATCCTAGAGGGATGAAAGGTGGTTTATTCTATAGTCCTAAGGATCAGAAGGTCATTATTAGCACTAATGCCCGATTCTTAGAAGAGGATTATATGAAAAATCATAAATCCAAAGTTGAAATCATTCTTCAGGAATTAGAAGATGGTCGTATTCCACCACCGATTAAGCCAAAGGTACGAGATATCGTGTCTAGTGGGAGGGATCAACACCAGATACTTCAAGAAATTGAAGTGGGTCGAGTTCCAATAGAGATACCGGCCGTACAAGTGGCTCCTATCCAGCAAATTGTGCAAGATAGAGAACCACAAGTTACTGCACCCACCGTTGCCATTGTTCCAGTAGCGCCTCGTCGAAGTGGGAGGATTGTTCGTCAACCCGAGCAATTTATGTTCGTGGGTGAATCTTCGGATTTAGTCCCAGGAAACGAGCAGGCAATAATCGACTCATGGACATACAGTGAGGCGATACAAGACATTGATGCAAGATCATGGCACACCGCTATGGACTTAGAAATTGAGTCCATAACAGCTATGGATGTATACGAAAAACACCTCTACCAGATGGCAAAGAAGCCATAGGTAGCAAGTGGATATACAAGAGGAAGAGAGATTCAGATGGAGAGGTTTCGGCTTTTAAAGCCAGGCTTTTGGCGAAAGGGTATACTCAGATTGAGGGCATCGATTTCGATGAGACCTTTTCGCAGTAGCAATGCTCAAGTCCATCGTAATTCTTCCGCCATAGCAGCCACTTAAACCTTGAGGTTTGGCAAATGGATGTGAAAACCGCTTTTCTAACGGTTACCTTGAAGAAGGTAGAGACATCTATATGCAACAACTCGAAGGTTATATGGTGAAAGGTGAAGAGCATCTAGTTTGAAGCTTAAGAAGTCCATTTATGGACTTAAGCAAGCTTCACGATCCCGAACTTACGCTTTGACGAGTGGTAAAGTCCTATGGATTTACCCAGGTTGCTAGCGAAAGTTGTGTGTATCGCTTAGATGTCAACGGTGATGTGGTATTTCTTGCACTTTACGTAGATGACATTCTTCTACTGGCAACAATGTGAAGTTGTTATCGACGAAAGAGTTGGTTATCCGATCGGTTTCAAATGAAAGACTTAGGAGATGCAACACATTCTTGGGATCAAGGTTTACCGAGATCGCAAGAGGAAAATATTGAGCTTATCTCGGCGCCTTACATCGATACTATGATTACTCGTTTTAGTATGCAGACCGCCAAGAAAGGATTGCTATCTTTCGGACATGGCGTTCCTTTATCTAAGGAGCGATCACCTATGACCGCAGCGAGATAGAGCAAATGAGACAAGTTCCTTACGCTCACCGTAGGAAGTCTCATGTACGTAATGCTATGTACGAGACCCGATATCCGCTATGCGGTAGCATAGTAGCTAGATATTAGTCTAACCTCGACAAGCTCATTGGATCGCGGTAAGCATATACTCAAGCACCGAAAAGGACTCGAGATTATAGGTTGGTTTATCATGCGATAGTCTAATGCCTTTGGGTTATTCGCACTCGGTTTCCAAGTGACCGTGATGAGAAGAAGTCTCACCTCGGGCTATGTGTTTACCTTGGGAGGAGGCCGATCTGGCGGAGTGCAAAGCGGCGATGCATTGCGGACTCCACCATGGAATCCGAATATGTAGCCACTTCGGAGGCTGCTAAAGAGGTTGTATGGTTCAAGAACTACCTCATGGATCTAGATGTGGTACCTGGTTTACCCAAGAGTATCATAGTTTAATGTGATAACTCAGGTGCAGTGGCAAACTCGAAGGAACCACGGACCCACAAGGCAACGAAACACATAGAGAGAAAGTACCATGTCGTACGAAAAATTGTTAGACGAGGGGATGTGCTGATTGAGAAGATTGATACTGCGGATAACCTAGCTGATCCATTCACGAAGAGTCTGCCGCAAAAAGTCTACGAATAGCATATTCGAGGACTTGGATTGCGCAAGATGGCACCCACTTAGAAAGGAAACTTTTGTATAAGTGGGAGAAGTAAAGTGATGGTGTTGTTTGTAATAGCTAGTAGAGAGACACATTGTATACTAAAAGTTTTGCTTTAGTATAAGTGGGAGATTGTTGGATTTGTATACTGGAAGCAGTTTTGGTTGAGCTTGTATACAATGTTTCATGTTACCACTATTACAATCTCCTATCTGAATTGTTTACTTGATTGCATATGTATGTCCATTTATCTCATATATAAGCTAGATCATACAGTGTGTTGTAGATCACAGAAGTCTGTATGATTGGTCAAGTTTAATGAGATATAAAAAGTATCACAGCTGAGACAACTTGAGGACGAGTTATCGGTATAGTCGGTGTAGATAAGAAGTGACTTGACTTGGTTGCTTGTCTATGCTTTGTGCGCTCTCGACGTATTGATGGATCACAGTGAGATGAGTTCTTCTATCTGACCGTCGTGAAGAACCTAGATCTCGGAGACTTACGTTGATCTAAACCTCGATAAGGTATTAGGTGAGTATGAGTTGCTGATCATCACTTTGACTTGCTATGGGTGAGGGTTACATGAGATAACCCAAGATTCTCTCGCATCTTGGGTGGTGGCGAGGCTTGTATGTCATGCTAGTTACATGTGTCGAGTCACCGTGTCCGTTAAAGATGATGACGCCCCTTAAGGAGCTCAAAGGTTTATTGTACTAAACCCCGCAGGTTGAGTTATCTCAAGTACAATAATAAGGTTGAGTGGTACTACTTAAGGATTAAAGATATTAATTATTTTAAGCAATCGAATCAGTAAATAATTAATGGACCTCGATATCTTAAATACGGGATTCAGTAAAGTCTAAGTGCAAGTCTGACTCACCTTCGGTAATAAAGGGTAAGTCGAGATTTATTCTCTAGTGGCATGAATAAATGTTTATGAATTAATTTATGTTCATCTTGAACATAAGATAATTAATTTATTTGAGGCCCATCTTTATTCCTCAGATTTGATCCTGATTTTGGCCCATCCAGCCCGGAAGCTAAGTGAATTTTGTCCCCTCATGTAGAGTCCCACCGGGACTCTAACTGATCCTATTTATCCTAAAGGATAAGATTATATTTATTAGATATGCATAAATCCTATCTTGATGGGGTTTAGGGTTGCATTATAAATATAAGGTGAGAGAGAAAATCAAGGCTAATCCTTAACCATATTTTCGAGAATTACTATTTGGATATAGTGAGAATTTTTGAAATTTGTGTGAGGAAGTAGAGACGATTTTCTATAGCATTCTCCATAGATTATCCTCACTCGATATTGGAGATTACGCAACTGGATACACCCGTAAGATCAAAGCACGAGTCTTGATCTATTCATCCCCGACAGATTCGCAGGTAAACACGAGAAAACTCCTACGTGTTGCAATTAATTATATAGGTGCATGCTAGGCATATACTCAATGTATGGTGAATTAAACATCCAAGATAGATCCTCTGGAGAGGGTTAAAATCAGATTTCCCTACAGATCTAGCCACTTATTTATATAAAAACTACTTATGGTCCACCTGTTTAATACCACTATTCATTAATATATTCGTTTATTATTTTTATGACTCGCTTTTTAATCTAACTATCCATTAATATATTCATTTATTATCTCCACTCATTTTACATTTATTACAATTTATTAAAACTCGTGCTACCAAAGTCAAAGAACGAATATAATGAATAGAGAGAGTACTATATTTATAAGTTGTGGAAAAGTTCTTACAAAGATGTGCAACTTATAATTATTTATAATTATAAGTTGGGGTTTACCCAGTGCGCACCTAAGATAGCGGTTGCGGGTTCCCATGATATAAAAAAAAAAGATAATATTATTTATAAGTTGTTGAAAAAATCTTACAAAGATGTCACCGGAACTTGTATCATGTTAAAATAGTACTGTGGCAATATCTTTAAAACATAATTATGTGCATCCAAACTATTTGTTCTGATGAGGTTCCAATTATAGTCTTATTACCATATTTAATAGTAGGTTTAATTACATTTAAGCTCGTGAACTTTAGACCAATATATAATTACAAAATCACTTTCAGACTTTGGTAACAATACCTAACTTTGATTTGTTACAATTAGGATCACCTTCAATTTTGATCGATTTTAAAAAAAAATTCAAACAAATTCCTGATATTCAAACCTTTAGTTTGAGAAATCAAAGATTGAACTTTGACAGATTGGAGGAGATGACCATTTTGGTATATAACTTGACGTTCAATTTTTGGTAACTATGACGTATTTCACAAAATCTGCAAATACTAGTTGTCATTGTCGAATAGTTTGGTGCTTCGATTAAATTCGTCACGATTAGCAAGTATTGAACATTAGGTCATATGTCAAATTATTTCTCTCATTGAGCCTGTCAAAACCCAACATTTGATTTCTCAAATTAAAGGTTCAAACAAAAAGAATTTGTTTTAAATCGAAAATTTGACAAAATTAGGGTAGACTAAACAGGTTGGATCGGATAGGTAATCCTGATTTTTGTCGATTTACAGTAGCCGATCACGCTCGGTTGCTTAATTGGATACCCTAATACTCAATGGGGTACCCTACGAATTCATCCTCCAAATCCAAAATAAATAAGAATTTGGACTCGTGCTAATGAGATGTATTTCAGTGTATTTGTGCAAATTTCCAAGTATACATTCTTCTTTTACTAGTTGTTTCTTTACATCCCCGACCAAGGAAAATAGGAAATACTAGTCATTTATATCAGTGCTCTGCAGCCTTTGCGATTTAATTAATCAACCAAAATCAACAAGTTTATGAGATAGAATTAAGGCCTAAAACTAGTAAACAACTCTTCTCCACAACTACTCTTCTTTTCGTTTCCCACCATTTTACAACAAATGATACAAAGTCCAAAGAAGAAATCAATTTTTTCGTTACATATCAGTATATAACTATTCATTATTCCACTAAAATCTAAAATTATGTAAATCATATCCGTATAATGTATATATCTGTAAGTTATAATCTGTGACTAAAATCTAAAATTTAAATACACCTGAAAGCTGCTGCTGACTGCTTTGGGAGGCGAGTCGCGACGGTGCGGCCGGAGGCGGCGTGGCGCGGAGTTGTGGGCGTGACCCTCCCGCTGAGGAGGCGGAGCCGGCGTGGCTGGGTGAAGGCAGGGACACTGGCTCTACGGCGGCTGGGTGGCAGAGAGACGGAGAGAGTCAAAAAGAGAAAGAGGAGGACGAGCGACTGTGATTGGGTATGTGAGAAATTCAAATTTTTAATCTATATTTTATTTATAAAATTAAATATATAAATCTAGAGAAAAATATATTATTAAAATTAATAATTATCGTGCATTCGGATATATCCACTTACCCAACGAATATAACCAATATCCGAAATTCTCTCATGTTTGTTATCCGATACCGAACGGATTACCGTTGGAATTAGTAATTTGGTATCCAATACCCAATCCAATGCGAGTCAGATTGGATAATACCTGGTATCCGATATTCAAATAGACACATCTATACAAAAAGTCAAAGTTGGAGGTGATCTTAATTGCAACTTTATCGAGAGATTGACTATTATTTTGTTGAGGTTTAATAGTGGTGTTATATTTGTAATTTAGCCTAAAATTCATGTCTTTATATACAACTAACACTTATTAGAATTATTATTACTTGTCCTTTTAGGATGATCCAATGGTAAAGTGAGTTCATGTGGCCAAAATATCACAAGTTCGAACCACACTTACACTTTTATGAGTATGAGTTTGTCACATCTCATTTTTCAAGTGCGATTCACCTATCATGTGTGGTTTGTAAGTTATTGCACAAGAACGTGTGGTTTATCCAATGCACAACGAAGATAACGACTGTAGATTTTTCATTAATTAAAGAAAAAAGAATTAATACTACTTAATTGTCAATTACAAATATGTATTTGTGATCTTAAAATAACATAACATTAAATTATTGCAAGTCCCAAGTTTAAATTGGGTGACATTGGCACTTTAGTAACATAAACATGAGAGTCCCAAGTGGACCAAATATTGAGATGAAGGAATATATGCCAGAAATTAAAAGATGAGTTACTCATTTCATTCTAAAATTATATTCTCTTCGTACTTTAAAATTTTGTATTTAATTTAATTTTGATCTGTTCACAAAATTTTGTATTTTTCTTTTTTGGATATCTTTGTACACTTATAATATGAGATCTCTTCTTTAGTTACTATAATTTATTAAAACTCGTAATCAAAAGCAATGAAAGTTTTTGATGAATGTAGGGAATGATTTACTTACTCTTTTCACGCATTGTAAGAACATGTATGTGATGCACTTAGAATAATTATTAAAATTACATAACATTCTTCTGCTATATATTTACTTATTCAAAATGAAAATATTATTAATTTTCAAATGATATTAATGGGACAACTAAATGCAGGAATAGTAGAAAATGTATGATTACTATCTGACCAGTAATAGTGGTGTGTAGCAGTCAAGGGGTACTCAATATCTTCAACCTAAGATGTTTGAGTTGGCTGAAATTAAGAAGATGTTGGAATTAGTGAAAGCATAACATACGAATTCCAAGTCAAAGCTAGTGATAGAACTGTATATGGTATCTAGGTCGAACAACGCATTGCAATTTTAACAAGTTTTTAAGTGATTTATTGGCAAATATATTTATAATTTGCTCCAATACAAACTTTCAAGAGTTTTGTCGTCATCATTGAATGATTCATTGATTTGTGCTAGTCTTTTCAATACGATATATCAATCAAGTAAGTTATTTCAAATTGTAAAAATTATCAACAATCTTAAAATATTTTAAATTTCTAATTCATCTTAGTTTTAAAAATTAGATTAACCTATACTATATTTTATTTATCTGAACTAATTAGTAAATGATCTCCAAATTTTGAGGAAATTGGTTAGATGAATAATGACATTCTTGTACAAATCTATTAAAAATCTAATATGTAAGAAAATCTACAAAAGGTCAATAAACAATGTTTCAGCTTCATATTTTTCTTTATTCGATAGACAATGTTGACATTTTGATATAAAACGAAAACAAAACCTAAAAGGCACTGACATAAGATACAAACAATATACATGAGTAATATATTAACACTAAGAGCCTGTAAAATTAAAATTTACAAATTAGAGTATTAGTACAATAGCCCGTCAGTGATAGTGCCTTCAAAATGTTTTTGAATTATTTTTATTTATAATGAAAGCGGCATTTATTTTTCAACATGTAAACTTATTATATGCACAAAACTCATGTAACCATAATCTTAGTAACAAATATTATTATTGATAACAAACTAAAGTTAAATGTGCATTGAATTTAAATAGACTATGAGATGAGATCTCTAATTAGAGTATTAGACAAGACTAATGCAGTCGAATAACATGCTCAGTGTGTGAACCGTCAGTGTAAAGACATCTAATTGATAAGGACGATAGTATAACCCAAGTTCATGATCAAAAAATTAGATAAACTTGAAGCAGATGTTGTAATTGTAAAAAGAGTAAGGATCAACCAATGCTTGACAGCTCCTAATCAGAGATAGCTAAAGGGATTTTAAAGACACTAAATAAAAGTGGCTCAGAGAGAGAGAGACTAAACAGAAGACAATGCACTAAAGAACTCGGCTAAGTGTTGGCCGAAGATTACGTATCCCCGAAAGAAAAAATCGATTTTAACTTGAAGTGCACCCTACACTATAACATCACTCTTCAATTGAAGATGACCAACTTCTAAGGTAAGAAAGAGGCAATTAGTTACACAACAACTGCTGCAGCTATTTCCACAAAAATTCAGTGGGTAAGAAGTTTTTTCAATAACAAAAGAATGATTATAGCGGCCACTAACTCAGCAGAATATTTATTCAAATGTCAGAATTCACAAAATGACAACATGAAGTGATGAAGGGGGGCTGCCTTAGTTATATGTGATCTCTATCTATTGTCATCTATCCTAAACCTTTCTGTCCAAGGTCCCAGGCAATCACATCTATAACCGTCTCACCTTCTTATAAGCAACGCAATAAATTTAACTAAATTCCTAAACCCGGCCCATCAACCAAGTGTGGGGTTCTAGGAGGAGATCAAGCGCCTTGGTGGTATGTTCGACTTTACAGCAACAACAAAATTCAGTACTTCTCATTCTTCTATGCCATTTTTAAGTCATTTTGAATCATTTAAGCTATGCCCATTTCTTAGCAACTTGACAATATCCTAAATAGGATATGACTTCCTCTAATAAGCCTAATAGAGATAGTCTTGCTGACAAAGGAACGAACAGGGAAGAGAGAATTTCTCCCAATTGGAAGGAAATAATATGCTGCAGTGTATCTTCTCCCAAACAGAACAGAGTATATAACGAAGGCCTTTTACTTTCTAAAGAGCTTCACAATGACGACTTTGATTTGTAAATACGAAGTTTCTGGATACAAGTCACTACACTACCTGAACCACAGCCCACTATCCTTGGCTCCATCAATTAAAGTTAACAATTGAGCCAACTTAAAGCTTACTCAAAAATCAACTGCAACCAAATGCAAAGGCCATTATCACCCTACACTGCAAACCACAGGTGACAACCAATTTACACCCACTACCTACAATGTATAACAAGAGAAGTTCTTGGATGGAAGGTTTAACAGCCAGTCCATCCAAACAATAGGATAAAGGAGTAGACCACTCCTCACAGACTGCACAGCAAAGGTCCCAGCAAGAGACCAAGTATATTATAGATCAACATGTTGTCAAGGGCGGCCCTCCATTTACAGATGCATTTGGAACTCATGCACTGCAAAATGCACAAGTGACAGGCACCCAAGACGTGAACAATTATGCACCGCACCACTGCAAAGCTAAATGCCATGGTCTACAATGCCAAGGAGCAATTGTTACAGCTATATGCAATGATTAAACAAATTTGTACTTCAGAATTACACAAGCCAAGTTGCAGTCCATCACACTATCAAATGTAAATCTTCCGAAACAATTAACTTGATCAGGCCAACAAGATGTCTAGATTCTAGCAAAATTTGGAACTTTTAGTTTGATAGAAGCACAACAAAAGTTATCAAGAGGCCATTGTGATAAAGAGCTAAATAAACTAATATATATTTAGCACAAAGCACCCACATAACAGTAATACCAAGTAGATCCCAATCTCAACATAATAAAACATCGGCGTGGTATCACTAGCAAAATTAGAACATAGAAATTAAAGGGGAAATTTAATAATAATTTCAGTTATTCATCATCGGCAACAGACTCGGTTTTCTCACTCTGCGGAGGCGCGGTTGAACCCGCGTCCTCCTCCTCCGCCTTGTGCTGCTCGTCGGCCACCGGAGCAGGCTCCGGGGCGGCCGCCAACTCTCCAGATCTGGCCTTCACTGTTTCAAGCATCCGCTTGCTAATTTCCTTGGAATAGACCTGCAGAATCTCGATCCCGTCGTCATCAGTGGACGCCGCTTTTCCCGCGACCTCGAAAGCCTCCTGCTCGATGAGCTTGGCGGCTTCGACTGCTTCGTCGCGCGAAACGGTGCCGTACCGCTTGGAGAGAATGGAGGGGGACGAAAGGGTCTCAATGAGGCGGTTCTTCACAGCCTCGCGCGTACGGTCAGTCGGTGGCCAGATGCTGAAGGAAACGTTGGAGTATTTCTCGGAGGTGGGGGCCGCGGTGGTGTTGGTGGCTGGCGATTGCTCGGTTTCGGCCATGACGGTGGTGGCTGAGGGCGGAAGATCTTGGGCTTGGGGATTTTGATTTGAGGATTCAATTTCGTCCGACATAATATAAGCTTTCTATTGGAGTACAAAATAGTAAAATATGTAAAAGGGTATTCCAAATAGGACACTTAAGACTTAAGAGGAATAAATCTATAATATATTTTACTGAAAATTGGAAAAACGGTTTGTTGCTCTGTATTAATTATGAAATCTGAAACAAAATTCTACAGTTTCGGCTTTTGGGCCATTAATTAACATGTCACATACTAAGAAGACCAATTGATTATTATTTATCTTTGAATAAATATTTTGACAGAGCTACACCAATAGCCTTACTTGATGTACGTTTAGTAGCCAAGCCCAAAATAATATTAAGCGAGATTTTATACGTATCTAGGCCCAACAACTTGCTAAGCGTAGTGACAGGAACTGTTAAATTTTTGCCAATATTGATAAGCTAATTCAACTCATAATCTCTCTTTTGTTTTCTTCCTCGTAATCATTAGTTCATGACTATATATAATTAACATATATAAATATCATTCAAATAGTTTTCTTCCCCTAACAAGTATTGAGGATAAAAATTCTCAATAATAAAAAGTAAACGCACCTAAATTATGTATTAACTTGATTCTAGATCAAGTTATTTTAAATTTTAGTTTGAATTTTTTTGTCTTTCACATTAGAGAAATATAAGAATTGTGTAAAATAAACTAATTTTCAAAAAAAAAAACCAGTTATTTTAAGTTATATGTTGTTTTTTGATAAAACCATACTCCCTCCATCCTTGAAATATGTTATGAGTTTTAATAAATATAATAAGTATAAAGTGAGTAGATAAAAGGATCCACATTGTAAGATGTATTACCTGAGTGGAAAAGTGGTCATGAATTTTTTTTGTAAATAAGTGAATTGATTGTGAGAAAAAAAATTATGTGATTTATGTGGGGCTGTGTTTATAAAAGGAAAGTAAACTATTTATGTAATGCAATATATGCTAATGGGATTAGTTAGAATATTGTCAAATTTGAAATTTCTTGCTTTCTGTATTACTTAGTTACTAGCTATTTACGGTTAATTAATTTACTTACTTTTAGAGTTTGGATTTAATCCGTTGTAGTGCAGGAAAATTAATAATGTCATCCAACATCTAGACAATTTTCTTTTACATAAGTATTATATTATGTTCTTAAAATTTTGACATTACAATTTACAAAATTAAAATATATTAATAAAACTTTCATATTACAATATATAAGTAGTGCGTGTGAGTGTGTGTTGTTTCTAAAGAAAATCATATATCACAGGGCAGAAATAATATATAGCTGTATTGATACACAAAAACTCATTAACCAACTACAATTAAGTTAAGCAACTAGCCAAAATATGACCGATGTGGTTTTACATAGAAGTCTAAGAATGCTATGTGAATAACTTAAATGCACAATTAATGAGCTATATGCTAGGATAGACATGGGTCTAAGCAGGGCCGCCTGTAGCGTAGGTCACCCTCAGGCAACTGCCCAGACCCACGGGTCCACATAATTATATATATATAATTTTTTGCAGTTCATATATATAATTTTTGATGCTTTTATTTGAGTCTAAATATTGTATGATTTAAATAAGTATCTTTTTTTAAAGGCTTGAAGTATTCATTTTTTTTACATTTTACTTATAGATATATGTCTTCACATTGATCCAAAAGTTGTTATAAATTATTGATGTGATTATTAATGATTTTGACTCTGTAAATGCTTGAAGAAATTATTTCTTATGATATTGTATTGATTGTATTTTGTTATAGATGAGAATTGAGATATAGAAATATTAAAAAAAATAACAGTTTTATATGTTTTTAGCAATTTTTTATTATTTGTTTGTAGATTATTTAAACTTGACGTAAATTTATGAATTCAATTTATTTTATATGTATAATATAAGTAGCCCTATATTTCTTATTTTGTCTAGGGTCTATAAAATATCATAAACGAGGTTGGGTCTAAGTGAGTTTATAATGTTGGCTCACTATTTTTGGCACGTGTATTAAGAATAATTATATTTTGTGTGTAAATTGATGTTTGACATGAAATTCAAGATATTTTTTAGTATAAAATTCTTTTTATTTTTTATATAAACCAATAATGGTGGAATAGTACAAAGAGGTATACGAACCAGCAATAGCAAAATAAATGAAGTAATAGTTATTATCATTGGAATCACATAAATAGCATATAAGCTTACAATTAGGAAGACCAGTTGATGGATTCCGCTGGGTACAATCTGGTGTATGGGGATAGAATACACCAGTGAGGTAAAATTTTTTTTTCTTCATTGTTTAAGACTAATCGGCTACGGCAAGAATCGTCTGTAACTACAATCCAAGATTAATGGCAATCTCACGATCGCCTCGATATGAGAGTCTTGAAGTGAGTGATATCAATTAGCAAATCTATTGACTTTTAGACAGCTATCAGTTGGACTGATAACTGATGTGCTTACAGAATATGGTGGTTACTGGTTTGTCTTAGAAAACTAACACATAAAACTTAGGTCAGATATTGTTTAGTCGGTTTTCAATTTATCTCTTTCAGTATCGAACTGATAAGAGTGTCTCAAAACAATGTTGTGCTGGTGATGTCAGTTTAATAACATGTAATTTAAGAGCATTACTGAAAGTAAAGAACACGTTGATTTTAATGTGGTTCGAAAGATCAACTCCTACGTCATTGCTTAGTCAATCCACTAACTCGGGATTAGGTCTTGTTTACGGGAACAAGAATAAACCCAGATACAAAGGTCACCTTACAGTATCCCGTCAAACTAGGCGTTCTTCCTACGCTCACTGGTGCTAGAAAACCCTGACTACTCTCTGCGAGCAGTCGTTCAACCTTCTAGCTTGCGGTTGCTAGAAAACTAAGCTTTCAACAACTGTCACTTCGTTGCTTACTTGTCCAAACTCCTACTTAACTTTGGGGGATTTGTATAGAGAGGTTTTTCCAACTATATCTGAGTTGACACAAGCGTCAAACTCAGCAAATCTAAGCTTGAAATATTATAATGGAATATCCTAGATATAAGGAAGTGTATACTGAAACCTTGAGATGGTATATATATGTGAGCTTTGAAGGTTTGTTGATAGCACATTTAACTTTCTTTTTCAAAATCGTTGTTTGAATGAACTTTGGCTTTGAGCATTGATCACTTTGAGAATTCGATTGCGTAGCGTTTCGTTAACCTTCAAAAGTTGGATTCTGTGCATATATATAGGGAGAGATAAGAATAAAGCCGTTGGAGTTACTGCTATTCAAATTCTTCCATTTTATCTTTCGAAATTATTCCCATTGAATCCTTGTACGTCGTTGTCAGATTCTGCATCATCGTGCACCGTAGCTCTGCAACTACATGTGTCGAGTCAAACACTCAAGGTAAAAGAAACTCCATGTTTCTTCAGTCGACGAGACTCCGTGTTTTATCAGCTTTGACTTTAGGTTGGGCCAGTCTAGACTACTCCGTCTTTTATTAGCAGTATGGACTTCCGTCTTTTATCAGCTTTGAAATCATGAGTCAGTATGCAGCAACAACTTTGACGTAGATAGTCAGCTTTGATCTTCAATCAACCAACTTTAACTATAGGTAGGTAGTTTTGACCACTGATACCCAGCTTTGACTTCCGCTCAGCCAGTCAGTCAGCTTGCCTTTAACTCTATCTTGTCAACAGCGCTGAGTCTTTAGTCTTCAACGTCAGCCTTCCGTCTTCTTCATATATCAGTTGTTCATCAGTATCGTTTTCCATCAGTCTTCAGACATCATTTGGCCTTCCTTCAGTCTTCCGACTTCAACACGTGATCCTTCAGTCAGCTTCTCTTCGATTGTGCTGGTACTGATACTTATCGGTAAGGCTTGACATTGTACTGCTTTGAACTCCGTCAGTCTTGGGCATGTCCAAGCTGGTAGTTCTTCTGAAACCTGAAACATAAACTTCCAACTCAAAAACAAGTTAGCAACATATGTTACTTCAGCAAGACAATCATCAGAGATTTTGAAATCTAATCAAAACCACAGTTAAGATTAATACATTACCGACACTTAGGAATTTTCCCAATAATTGCGCATGAGTTACATTTTGAGACGACGACAAATAAATATTATAAATGAAGTCTTCCATTCCGTCATATTAATTTTTATCACAAGTTCAAGATAGGTAATTATAATATCTGAGGATTTCAGAGAATTTTTTAAAATATTAAAAAGTTTAATTTGAGCTTTTAAAAAAAAATAAAAAAAAAAAAAAGAATCGGTTGAAAGGAGATTTGCATGATATTGCTAGAGAAAATTGTACATCTGATTAGAGATGATAACTGGTAACGTTATTGTGGGTAAATATGTGACGGGTTTGAGATAGATACATATGGATAGTGAAATTAGTATTCGTGATGGTTTTGAATTTGGTTTGGGAAATTAGCTATGAATATCGAAAATTTTAAGATAAATAAATTCGATCCTATCTGAAAATTTGCACAGAATTAATATTTCGATTTGAATTGGTTTGGTTATTCAAATTTCAAATTTTTTGCTCACCCATAGCTCTTTCTTACTTTTTTTAATTATGTTTATGAAATTCTTATTTACTTAAAATACGACGTTAGCATTCCGTCAACAGAAATTATTATTCAGGACATTTTTGTTATAACTTCAATCGTTTGGGCATTTAATTGATATTATCGATATTTTAAGAATTTATGTTACGACTAAATAATTGGGACCTTTGATTGATATTACCAATAATTCAAAACTAATTTTTTGACTAAGCATATAATTTGAACATTTGATTGATATTTACCCTTAAAAATAAATATAATTATAACTTGAGGAACATAATCAATCAATTATAGAAAATTGGAACTTAAAAAATTATATATTTTAATTATTAAATAACTCAGTTATTAACTAAAAATGAAATTAAATGCTAAAGATTAATTGCATAACCTAATTGGGTATCATCAATAATAACCAATAATTTTCAAAATTAAACTAAAAACACAAGAAATGAACTTGAAAAAAATATGGAGGAAAAAAACAACAACTCAAACTGATACACAAATTGGATACAAAAAATTGGGATAGATAGTGCTAAAAAGTATATTCATCAATTCGACATTGGTCCTAATACTTTGAAGATGGAATATATTTCCATACAAATTTATAAAAGGTAACCACGAGAAATTCCAAAAATTACATAAAAAATTACAAAAAAGGGGATAAATAACAAAACTTCATAATAAATCCATTTATAGGGAATTAACATAAAAGTAACGAAAGCCTGTTCAGTCGACATTCATATATTATAAATTATAAACCGATTCGAACCAAAATAAAAATAAAAATTATGTGAAATTAATTTGGAATCTCGTCTACTGATCGAATAAACATAAAGCTAAAACAATAAATAAAAATGAAAAATAGAGACGCTTGTGAGTTTAAACTTACTTAAGTGACAAATAAATAAATCTCTCTTTTTTTTAGTTGGAACAATAAATAATAGATTACTCTAGGAATGCAATTAATGTACTGCCTATATGTAAATGCGTGCCGAAATAGATTCGATGCATAAACATTATTCAATCAAATTTATTACAACGTAACAAAAGAAGTTGACTAAGTAATTAGAGCTCCAGCCTCTTCCCAAAAGAATGGACGCAGTCCAGCTTGGATGAGCTAGCTGGTAGTACTACACTATACCTATCTAAAAATAGATAGATTAACAGCAGTAAAACTCCTTCACTAAATACTATAAAAAGCAATCCCTCTCCCCATTCATTTCTTCCACACAGCACAGTAAAAAGTATTTAAAGCATAACCATGACAAAGTTAACCTCACTCACTGCTTTCTTCTTCCTCCTATGCTTCTCATGCATCGTCTCCCACTGCTTAAGCCGCCCCATCACCGCCGCTGGAAAGTTTGGGGAGGAGTACTGGTTCAAGCACCCCTTGCTTTTCGCTCATGCACCGATGCCCAACGGCGGTTTCAAGTGGCCGGTGCCGGAGAAGCAGTGGCCATATGCTCATGGTCCGATACCTGATGAGGGTTGGAAGTGGCACTCCCATTGGCACCTCGCGCATTCGCCTTTCCCTTGCCCGTGGTGGCCTAAGAAGGAGGTGGCTGCGGATGAAATCGAGGAGCCGGCGGCGGTGGCAGCTCCGCCCCTTGCGGTGTAGAGTTTGCTTAGTGGTCATGCCTAGTTAATAGGTTATGAGTATCTGGAGATGTTTTGGCTTACAATAAGATAGTTTTGATTTAGTTTAGGAAGAATAAATTAGTTGGTTTGATAAGAATAAATTAGTTGGTTTGATAATCCGAAGAAGAATAGGAAGAAAGATGTCGAGCTCTCATCATTTTGTAAGATGCTTAAACCATAAACTACAAGGAGTAACTATAGCCATTCTCATACAAAAAAGAAAAGACACACTTATGATTTTAGTCTTAGTATTATATTCTGAAATTTGTCTAACTGGAAGTACTTTTTAATTCGTTATAATTTAGATGTCATGAAAGTCGAGAAGAACGTGGTTATTACTAAGATTTGAAACTTAAAAACTTACAAATCCTAATTATGAACTAATTCGATTACTAATTGCAAATAAAAATTTATAGCTTAAACAATGAAACAAATCGGATATAATCGTTCATATTAGTAATTCTCATGGAAGTAAAATGCATATAGGAAATAAAATGGACAGAAATTCCAAAGATAATCGGGCTACAAAATTTCCAGCCCAACCCAACCTCATATGGGGAATCGAGCAATCGGGCTAAACCAAGCCGATACTCCCAAAAAATCTGTACAAAATAAAATTAAATCACAAAAGATTGAAAAATATAGTATGGGGTCTTCATTTGGGAGGTTTAATGAGACTCGATCCTTGAGTGATCAAGTTGCATCTCATAGGGCTTTTGTTAGGTTTTTCTTGCTCTTTTGGTTCTCTTTTATAAAATGACCTGATTTTGATACTTCAAATATTGAATTAACTTTTTGATTATTTTTTCGACGGCATGTGGCAATTTTCGCCTGAATTTGATTTAATTATTGTATATCATATATATTTTAATATATTTATATTCATACTTAATAATATATAATTTTAATAAAATTTAATTTAATTTAACTTGAAATGCATTATATTATAAATAGCTATACTTAAATCCTTGCAATTCGGTCAATTTGATAAAGTGACGCTACACATAATATAATAATGAAATAATAGTATCATTTAATTATTTTAAAAATTAAAATTTGAATTATATCATGTCTTTTATGTTCATTGTATTTTTATGACTGTATAGTGAATTTTATCCTATTTTAGCTCTCAAGATTTGTCTTGTGTTACTAAAAACTCATAAAAAATGAAAGTGTAGCACCAGACAAATTATCATCAAAGTCACTAATTAAACCAATCACAGTCTTCATAGATAATCTATAAATTTAAAAAAAAAAAAAAAAAAAAGAGCCCTGCTACGGTCTTTATCTGTATAACAAGACAAAAGCAGCTTGATATATAGGTGAGACTTGAGAGAGAATAGAAAAGAAAATTACAACTTGAATCAAAGTTGTATAATAAGGAGAGATAATGTTCTGATAGCAGATAAGTATATATTAATTATACTGATGAGGCATCTAATTCTTGGTGGATAGAAGATGCGCTGCTTGATTCCGGACATTGCACACAGCCTCGAGAGGCTTCGTCTTATGCAGTGTAACTCCTAAAGTAGCTTTAAAATCCACCTCCCATGGTTTCTCCCACTCAAAACACTGCACAAATGCACCCAACGCCAGCGACACCGTTCTCAAGGCCATAGCAGCTCCAGGGCAAGCCCTCCTCCCTATTCCAAACGGCAAGAAGCCATGCCCTTCCCTTTCCATCTCAAATCTTTCCGCCTCGAACTTATCCGGATTGTCCCACAGAGTAGGATCGCGGTGCATAGCCCAAGCATTCACCACCAGGATTGTACCTTTCGGAATCTCGTATCCCCCCACCCTGCACTCTTGCGACGAAACGTGAGGTAAAAGGAGTGGTGCCGCCGGATGCAGTCTCAGAGTCTCCTTCACAACGCATCCAAGATAAGGAAGCTTCGGAAGATCTGAATCCTTGAGGAGATGATCGTGCCCAATATTCTCATCAATCTCTTGCCTCACCTTTGCCAGTTGTTCTGGCTGAGTTAGCAGATTTGACAGGGCCCATTCCAGTGTCAAGCTAGAGGTATCCGTTCCAGCCCTCAGCATTACCTAACCACCAAATTGGCCACAAAGTTGATGACATTATTGCAACGTTTCGAATCTTATGTTAAAATTGCAAAATGGATCAACGTAACATGCATTATTAGCAATTAACTCTCTAATTTCATCTCTCATTTTCTTTTTAATAGAAATTTCCCACAGAAGCCAACAATCATTGATTAACATGTAATGTCATGCTGACACTTAAATCAAAAAATCAGAATAACACTTGACAGAAAAATTCAAGAAAGTGTAGTAGCATCAGACGAATTATCATCAAAATGACAAAGTAAACCAATCCTAGTCTTGGTAGTTAATGTAATTACCACTAGAACTAGCAAATGGGCAGGTCGGTCCGGCCTGCCCGAAGCCCATCTAGCTTTCCCAAAAATTGGATCTGGCCAGTCCAAAAATTCATCTAAGGAAAATCGTGGTCCAATCAAGTCCGAAACATCACTTTTAGTACAATTTTACGAGTTGGGCCAGGGCAACCTGAACCTAATGGGCTTTTGATAGTTATAGACGAACCCAACTCGATCCAAAATTGTATCGAACCTATACTTTTTTAGCCAACCTGATCCAAAACTGGACCGGATCAAGCAGGCCGGGCCCATTTTGACCCCTCTAATTACTACCAAAACACTTAAAAATTAAATAAAGCCTAAAGTTTAAAGAGCGTTACCACTAAAAAGCTTTTTATGACATCATCGCTGCAGAAATCAGGGTCTGATGCTTGAACCGATAGCAGAGATTCAATCAGATTTGATCTGTGTCTAAATTTCTCCTCCCCCACGGCGTTGTTTTTCACTCGGGTCTCATCAACTAAAGCCTGCAAGAACTCATCCCTCTTCTTAAACAGCAAGATCATATTCTTTTCCATTCCTTTGTAGCCAATCCACCTCAAAAACGGAAAGTAATCGCACATACCTCCCAACAACGCAGTAGGAGAAAATATCTGCCGAATTCGTCTTAGAATTTCTCTTCCCTCTTCAGTTCCGATCTCCGCCTCTCCAACACACTGTTTTCCGGCGATAGCCCTCATCACGATGTTAAAACTGTAGGTAGAGATCAAGTTACTCAAATCAACTTTCTTCCCTGTATCCCTGCGCAGTAGGCGGAGAATTTGAAGTATCTCTTGTTCGCGTATTTCGGCGGATTTTCGCAGGCTGTGTGAAGAGAAGAGCTCGACAACGGATAGCCTGCGGAGCACCCGCCATAGATGGCCGTAGGGTGTCCATGTGTATGCTAAGTAGTTGTAGGTCAGGCAGTCCCCGGCCAGGGAGGTAGGGCGGTTGGCGAAAATGATGTCGTTTTGGTGAAGCATTCCTCGACGGCGGATGGAGAGGAGACCACGAGAAATGACTTGCAACCTAGCCGGAGAGAGAAGATGGGGCCGTAGCGGGATGATAAGGAGGCTAGACAGAGATGGAGGGGATTCTTGATGAGGTGAATGTGGCCGATAAGTGGTAGAGATGGTGGACTTGGTGCTGATGTTTTCTTGCTTTTATGAAATGAAAAGTGTTTGAACGTAAAGAACATGAATACAAAGGGTAGCATCACCACAAGAAAATAGCCCAGGTTTTCCATGGCTTCAGTCGATGAAATGTGTGTTTTCTCCAAAAGGGAGAGAGAGAGAATGTATCTACAAATTTTCATTCTAGTTACTTTTCAGATGAAGAGTCCATATTAGTACAATTTATGGAAATGAATTACAATAAACAATAAAAATAAAATGAATGTAAACAAACAATATTCACGAACACTTCATTTCGCGCAAACTGCAAAGTGCAAATTATATTAATTGTCAAGAAACGTGTACTCAACAACATATATATTTTAAATATTTTTTATTAATTGTATTTGTGGATATAATTTGTATTTTACAGCAAATATTTTCTATTTTGCCTCTATTCTAAATCACAATTAAATATGATGGGTCTCTCGGGGTGTATATGGGTGGAATACATCAATTATGCATTTTTAAAACTTTTTCGGTTCATAAGACTTGACTGGCTACTGGTTGTAGCTAGTCGGATAATGATAGTTCGATTAGTGGCGATCTTGCTGGTCAGTTTAGAAAATGGAAGTCTTATACCGAGTGATATTAATTAGCAAACCTACTGACTGTTGGAGCAACTGGTCTGTTGGACTAATAATTGATGTGCTTGTGAAATATGGTGGTTATTGTATTTGTCTTACTGAAAACATAAATTGGCTTAAAAAAATTAGTTGAGTATTTGCTTAGTCAGTTTTCAGTTGATCCTCCAGTATTAGACTGATATTGATAGAGTGTTTTAAATCGATATTGTGTTGTTGTGTGCTGGTGATGATAGTTCAATAATATACAATTGAAAATGCAGAACTGAATGTAAAGAACTGTAAATAAAGAACACTTTGAGTTTTATGTGGTTCAAAGATATCAGCTTATACGTCTACAAACTGATTGTTCAGGAATCCACTAACTTTGTATTCTATTTTGTTTACAGGTACAAAAGTAAACATATATACGGAGTTAACCTTATTGTATCTCACATAACTTAACGTTCATTCTATGTTTGCGGGTGCTAGGAAACCTATGACTACTTACGGTGTATTCGATTTAAACCTTTTGCTTACATGTACAAGATAACCAATCTTTCAGCAACTAACACTTTGTTGCTTACTTGCCCAAACTTTTATTTAAACTGAGAGGTTTTAGTATAGTGGTTTACGAACTCAAATATGAGTTGTCACTGACGACAAACTCAGTATGTCTTGGCTAAAAATATATAAGATATAGTATCATAAATTTAAGGAAGTGTATAATAAAACATTGAACTGATAAGTATATGTGAGGTCTAAAGGTATACGGATAGCACTGTGAACTTCCTTTTTTAAAATGGTTATTTGATAAACTTGAGCTTTGAGCTTTGAATGTTTTAGACAATAAGAATATGCAGTGTTTCGGTAATTTTCAAATGTTGGATTATGCACATATTTATAAAGAAGACGATGAATAGTATCGTTGGATGAAGCACCAATCACGTCCTTCTATTTGTCATTTGAATTCTTATCGTTTGAATCCTAGTACGTCGTTGTCAGGTTCTGCATCATCGTGCGTTGTAGTTCTACAACTTTAAAAGGGTCTTCTTGAATGTCGGGATCTTTTGCGATACGCTACGACATGTGGTGCTTCAAACTCTCAATGCTTAAATATTTCCGTGTTTCTCCAGTTTAGTTGACTTCGTGTTTTGTCGTACATTGACTTCAGGTTGGGCCAGTCGAGGCTGCTCCGTCTTTTATCAGCAGGCTGGACTCCCGTTTTTTTGTCAGTTTGAACCTGAGTCAGCTTGATGCTTTTAGCTTGACGTAGATATAGTTAGCTTTGAATTTTCATCACAGTTTGACTTTGTTTCACCATCTTTGACTACTTATCATCACCTTTGACTATGGATCAACAACTTTGTCTTCAAGTCGTCAACTTTGACTTCTTGTAGTCAGCTTTGACTTTTCAGATAGTCGGCTATCGATTTGACACTTAGTCATATTCTGATTCATTTGCTTTCAGCAGCACCGAGTCTTCAGTCTTTCGACGTCAGTCTTCGATTTTACTCTAATAGTTCTATTCATCAGCATATGTATACATCAATCTTCAAATATCAATTGACCTGATTTTAGTCTTCAGTACGTAATCTTTCAGTTGGAATTCTATCAATTGTGTTGATACTGTCATACTGATACTCATGTCAGTAGGGCTAAATTCAATACTGCAATAATTAATTATTAATGGAAGGGGCCAAAAATATATAATATTAGAGAAAACAATGGGACACAAAGAGTCAGTAACGGAAATTGTCTTCTTTTTTACAGTTCAATGTTTGGCTTCTTTATGTTGCACTTTCCCACACGCAACTAATTATTAATGAAATGGGCCAAAAATATATAATATAACATCAATTCCAATATCATAGAAAATGTGGTATTATTGGTCACTGTGACATAAATTATTGCACAATTAAAACGATCGGTAATCTATAAATAGATAAATAAAGGAATATTTCAAGATTATTATCAACTTCTAATAGTGAAAATTCAGAGTCGCATTCTAATTCTTCTCAAGACACTACAACAAAAAACAGATATTGGGGCACTTATTTAGAGTCACTATTTATTAAATGCCTCTAAAATATATTATTGAGGCACTTAGATATATTAAATTTAGAGAAAAATTTTAAAAAAATCTAAAAAAAATTAAAAAGTGCCCCCAAAGACACTTAAAAGTGCCCCAAATTTTTTTGGAACACGATACTTAGCAACACTATGATAGTGCCCCGAAAATCAAAAGTACCCCCAAATACAATATATTGGAGCACTTCTCAATGTTTGAAAAATGCTTTTTTGTTGTAGTGAGAACAAGCTTCCTACTTTATGAAAAAGGAAAAGATAATGGAAGACAATATTTATAAAGCCAAAAGTACATATGCTAAGATTTTTATTAAGCTTAAAATACATGTGTCAAGAATCCTAGCTTTTATAATCTTTTTTCAAGTAAACAAAGTTTGTCGTATTAATGGTTTTAGTGAAAACTCCTGAAATCAATCGTTTTTTATTTCTCTTTAAAGTCTATGTTGATATATAAATCGGAAGATGTTAGTTGATTAGATAAGCTTCAAATTTGGAAAATGCTTCGTGAGCAAGATTTTCTATTATCGATGACGACGTAGTAGAAAGCATTTCCCAACCTGGACTGTTGGAAAAAAACTATCAATTATGGAGATAAATGTTCTTTTTTTTTGTCAATTAATACAGAAATTTTAAAGGCTGCATCACGGTGGACTCGAATCCGAGACCTTTGGCCTCGGCCATTAACCACTCTACCACAAGACCAACACACACACACAAATGTTCTTTTATTTCGTGGTGTTTCCAGATGTATGAGTTTCTTCGCGAGTGCCACAAGGTTCGAGCGCGAACTATATATGGTAATTTTCTTGTATGTTGTGCTCCAGAAGGAAAGCTTCTTGAACAGATCTTCTATGAGATTTTTCAGCCATTGTGAATAGGGGTGAGTATTTGAATATGGTTAATTGGATAATCCGATAACCGAACCGAAAATTCGATTATTGGATAACCGAATAATCGATTTTACTGGATTCGGTTTGGTTATCGGTATAACAATTTTAAAAATATCGATTATCGGTTATACCGATAACCGAATGGGAATAACCGAATAACCAAAAATAATTTATATATATATATATATAATTTTATCAAATCCTATTGTAGCTTAGTTGGTTTTGACGGAAGCTTTAGGATTCTATCTTCCAAGAGGTTCTGTAATACCCTTGTAATAAACTGCAACTTAACGAATTGCTTTTTAAGTTAACAAAGGTGTTATACCAATCGTTTAATTTTTTTTCCTAAGCGGTTAAACGAGAAGTCATTGATTGATAATCGAGCGATAACATAATATGATCGGATTCATTTATCGGACTGCGAGTGTGTGACGATGATCGAGGGTCGTAATTGTGAATCGTCTCGAAGCCTACAATTACCAAAAATGGAAAGTTGACCACATCTTATATTTTAACTTGTACCTCCCTACTTCAACAAACAACAATCTCATCCCTCTCACATACCTCTCTTCCCCTGCAAAGGAATCAGATACATTGCAGCATTAGACAAAAGGTCCATAGTCTCTGACCTCCTGAAATTTGATACGTTCTGCACATCTCCTCTGCATATAAGACAACAGTCTCTCATCCTCCTCACCCAAACTCCCTTCACTGCTCGACACACTACAACTCCCTCTTTAAACCCTTAATTTTTCAGACTTCTCAACACCCCCAAAAGTAAAGAGAAGCAGAGAAAACACAACAAAAAAGGGAGAACCACAAGGTAACCATTTCAGTTTCTAACTTAACGCATTTTTGTTGAAAAACAATCAACTCAAATTCTTTTGTACATAGAAGACTTCCTACAAGGTTGATGTTCGGTTGAAGAAGGAACATACACATAGAAAACCTCTGTCACGTAGGCTCCAACACCATTCTCCCTTGTTATAGCACTTCGTGCAGTGTTAAAAAAAAAGAAAAAGGAAAAAAAACAAGAACCCATCATCAAATAACAACAAAAGTCTGTCATCCTCTGTCTTCCTTCCTCTCTTCCCCCCCTCTCTCTTCTTGCGTGTATATTTTATCGTATACAAAGAGGGGCTGAAGGCTTTCGTTGCCTCCAAACTTCGACGGGGTGCTCCGACGGCAGCAACGTCGGCAACCTTCGGCGAAGAGGCGGCACGAGGAGAAGCAAGGCTCGTCGACCCTCTGCAAGAAAGAAGAGGAGCAGCGGCTGCTACCCTCGGTCGGACGACGGAGCAAAGGCGCGACGTGGACGTCCCGTGGAAAGGAGCGAAAGTCGTGTGAGCTGTTGTGCGAGAGAGAGAGCTCGAAGGTGGGAACAACGGATCGTTGGACAACATGATGCAGGCGGTAAGGCGTGGGTCGACGACGAGCTGAAGGAGCAGCGCAACGGGTGTCACGCGTGAGAGGCCGAAATCGAGAGGGGAAACTTTGTGAGCAGAGGCTGAGATATGGCGAGACGGAGACGAGGCGACAACCGACGGCGACACATCGACGGTGCTCCGGGCAACGGCGACGGCGCCACAGAGAGAGGGAAAGAGCTGGGACGAGTCGTGTGTGAGTGAGAGAGTGACGAGATGGCGGCGGGAGCACGACACAACGATGAGGCGGCGATGGCCAACGTCGAAGGTGGCGGCGGCGGCGCTGTGAAGAGGGAGGAACGGCTGCGCCACTGAGACAAAGACAGAGGGAGAGATCTGGAGTGTGTTGTGTGTGTATAGGTTAGATAGATTAGTGGGTTGGGCTGGAAGTGTTTTAATGGAATAGTTGGGCCAGGATTAATATTATTAGTGGGCCGGGTTTAACATACATAAATGTTGTTGGGTTGAATTAATTTATAAGATAAAAGGGGCTGGGCCGAGATGAAAAGGACACGCTGGGCCGAACCTTGGGCCGCGATTTCTAATTGGCTAGACCTATTTATTTCAGGAAATGGGTCTCTCTAATAAATTGTACTGGACTCATATGACTTAAGTGTAGTGGACCTAGGATATAAATAGAATTGGACTTCCATGTTTAATTGAACTTTAATTAATTAAGGTGGGACTTTAATTAATTAAATCTTTTGGACTTAAGAAATTATTTAGATCAACTTTAATTAAATAAAGTTTATAAGCTTTAATGAATTATAATTAGACATTAGTTAATTAAGTTACTTAAACTTAATTGATTAATTTAGATGGACCTTAATAATTAATTGAGCTAGATTTTAATTAATTAATTAATTAAGTTACTTAAACTTAATTAATTAGTTTGGGAGGACTTTAATTAATTAAGAGCATTGAGCCTTAATTAATTAATTTAATTAGGTCTTGACCAATTAAGTCTTTTGGACTTGATCAATTAAAGATAGATTGACGTCAAGTAATTAAATTACTTAGGCCATAATTAATTAAAGCACTTGGACTTTAATTAATTAAATTAGTTGAACCTTATTAATTAATTAGAAGAACTCTAATTAATTAAATAGATTAGACTTTGATTAGTTAATTTGGGTGGGTCTTAAGTGATCAAATTACCTTTGATCCTAATTGAGTTAAGTGGACTTTAATTAATTAAGCCACCTAGACTTAATTAATTAACTAGGATAATTGAACTTAAATTACTTATATCACTTAGACCTTGGTTATTTAAATTAGTTAAGAATTTCGTTGATTATGTTAGACGATTGCTATCATATATGCATCTAGATTGAGGGTTTTTTAAATGAATAGAATTGTTTGATGAATTGTTGGGTTTGAGAGGTGAGGAAAGTGATTAGGCCTTGTCGGCCTAATCGAGAGTGATCGACGTTCGAATTCTCGCGTTGAAAACTCGCGCGTCGAATTCGAGATGATGACCTACTTACGAATAGGTCATGCCGAAATTTCGGTTCGCATCTTGTCGCTACGCGTTGATCGAATACCTCTTTCATAACGTTAGTAAAAATAGACCACCTCGAACGTAACTCTAACCAAGCAATTTAAATCTTCTAAAGAAGAGAACCCATTCAGCTCACAAGCAGCTAAATAACGAAATTCCAAGAGCGATCTAACTTAATCGACTAAGATCAAGATCGAACAACAAAAGCAAAACATAAACAAGCTTTTGTCATGAATCTCGTTAAAAGAATACTCTCTCGATTAGACATCTTATTATCCTCCAATCTTCGATGAAGGTCTAGCGGAGAACGGATGAGTCTGTGCAAGAGACGTCAGTTGTTTAAGATCAAGAACCACCGGGCTTTCTTACGTATGAATAAAGCTAATGCTATGTTAAACAGCAATTTTCTTTCAAAAGTTATGAATTGAAAATCTTTCAAGTTTGTCTTGCCGAAAAATATTTTGAGATTTATGTATGAGATCTATCTGTGTTGGCTTTGCCAATTATGTGAAAATCGAATTCGGGTCCTGAGCAGTTGATAGCTATCCTGCCAGGGCTGGTGTACACCTAGCGACTGTGAGTCCGCGAGCGAACGGGCCGGTCATTGTGTATGGAAAGTGACCCACTTTCCGTTACACCTGTATTGTTCGTTGAAGGGGGCCACCTTCACGAAGAAAAGTTGCAGATGGAATTGATTACAAAAGAACTTAGACTACAGTTGAACTTTTAGATCACAAGGAATTTAGTAAGCTTGGGCCTTTTTAAGATAAGACCCTCCTTGTGTTACTAATAAGAAGGCATGACAATTTTTTTTGCAAAGTATATATGTGTATCTGTTTTGGCACGTGTTCACTGGGTACTCTGTACTCAGCCCTGCATATATTTCTAAATGAGCAGGTTGAGACGTGAAGTTTGAAGATGGAGTGCCGAGCGAAGAGTTTGTTTTATTTTGAGAATGTCAGAGTTATACATGTCTTCATACATGTATTATGTTCATTTCCGTTGCGAACACTAGTTTTGTCAAGTCTTAGTTCGAGCTCAACACTATGTTCAATTAAGACCCTTGTTGTGTTACACCATTCGATTCGGATCCTTGGGATCGACTTCTATTTATCTTGAAAAAAATTTCATTGACTATCCATGTATGGGTGAATGATGTTAGGATGAATCGATCTCTTGTATTTCAAGTTTCTTTCCTTGATGCTTAATTCGAGTAGGCCTGGCTAAGATTTATTCACATCCTGTCGTCTCTTTGGAGATGTTGTCATTAATTGGATGACGTCGAGTAGAGTCAATGTCCTATATCTTTTCCCCTTTCTATTTCCCTCTTCTTGTTTCCCTTCCCTAGTCGCGGTTCACCTAGCTTGGCTATCCTTAGCCAGGCCGGGTCGTGACAGGTTCTGTGTTCGATTCTAGCGTAGAGTAAATTTAATAACTTTTTTTTACTAATAAACGACTAGAATAAATATATTTAAACTGTATAAATTTCAAGTTGTCCTTGTATCTCAATTGGTTAGTCGTTCTCATTTCTCTACAGAGGTCGTGTGTTCGAATTCTTCTTGGTGCAAAAATGAGTAATTTTTTTTAATTAAAATCGGTTAACCAAATTAACCGATCGGTTCGTCTTCGATATCAATATTCTATACATTTTTTGTTTCGGTTAACCGAAAATTCGATTCGGTTAACCGAACCGAACCGAAAACCCACCCCTAGTTGTGAAGATATTTAATATATATATATATATATATATATATATGTTTTGCATATTCTTTCTGTGACTATAGTTGGGTACATATATTGATCTAATTTAATGATTATATTTTCTGAAATCTAATTCAGTAAATAACTATTTACAAAAACATATCTAATAAATTGAATTTTGTTTTCCTTCATATCTAAAATAGGTCAACTTTCAGTGCCGAACTATTAACCCAAGTTAAATTTGATAGAAAAATCGACTAGTTGGGTATAACTTTTTGTGAATGATCGTTTATTGGGTTAGATTTGAACAAACGGGCTAACATTGGGTTAGATTAGTGTATTTTTCCTATATTTAATGATTATTAATTAATATGGACTATATTATTACTCAGATTTATAATAAAATTCTAGATTTAATTTCAGTTTTAAATTATTACTGCAATTTACACTTTTCTAGCTTCGATTTTTATAAATAAATTTTAGTTAGGCATGATTATTTTGTAATACTAGTTAATGGTGGCTATATTATGATTAAGATTTATAATAACTTAAGATGTTCATTTTTTTTTCCTTTCTACTTCGAGATGATAATTTTTCATAACTTGGATTTACAATTCTGTAATTAGTTCCAATTTTTATCAATAAATCTTAATTAGGATTGATTATTTTATAGTTATAGTTTATACAATAATTATGTGTCCTTTTATCGAATAGTTTATTTGCCTTGAATTTATGTATCTTTGCTATTGTGTTATTCTTTTCAATATAAAAGATTCCAATTTCCTCAGCTATATGTGAGATTGATGCTTAGACAGTTTGAATTGTTCGTGGCATGTCTTCTAATTACAAGGTTGTGAGTTTATGTACTTCTCAATTTTGCATATATGGACCATCTAACTTGTAAGTCAATTTTGCCGATGTTTGTTGCTTAAAAATGGATTACAATTTACAACCATGAAAACAAGGTGAGTAACAACTTCTCTCTCCAAGTAAGGTTCTGTTCGTGGAAGTTTGTCTGTTTTTTTTTATAAAGTTGGAACTTTATGGAAGTTAACTATTTAGCAAATATAATTTTGAAAACTTTCCCATTGGTCATTGGACTCTATTTGTAGTTCATTTCTCATTCATTCTTGTTGAAATACCAAGTATTCCTTTCAATGTTTAATCCATTACATTTTCAAAAAACAAAAAATCGTTATGCATGGCTATCAAAAACATTCTTGAAACATAACTATTATTCCCTCCGTCCACAATAAGTGTGTCATTTATTGACGGCATGAATTTTTTAATAAAATTGTTTGTAGTGTTGTCTGAGTAGAGAAAGATCCCCACAATGTATTAGGTTGTGAGTAGTATGAATGATTTTTTTGATAAATAATGAATGATTTGTGGAGTTGAATAATAAGGAGTGATGTCTTAAAAAGAAAAGTGATACACTTTTCATATATACTAAATAAGGTAATTATGATACACTTATCTTTGAAGGGAGTACAAATTTTAATTATAGCAATGAATCCGGTCCAAACTATCTAATAAAATAGGTCATCCGCATATGTATGAAATAATTTAGTTTACTTATCACGTGATAAGTAAACTAAATTATTTTATTAACTGTAATTGATTTAGGGGGTGTTTGGCTAAGCTTATTTTAGAGAGCTAATAAGCTCCAAGGGTTTATAAGATGTTTCAAGAGCTTATAAGAGGTAATGTCTCAAATGCTTATAAGTTGTTAAAGTATTTGGATAATTGATCTTATAAGCTAGAGAAAAAGTCGTGAGTTAGAGAGAAAAAATCATAGTGAGAGATAAAATTGACGAGATGTGAAATTGATAGTGTATGTGTAGGAAATAACGAACTATAATAAGGTTATTTTGGTAAATTCATGATTGCTTATAAGTTTATGAAAAAATAAATAAGGATTGACCAACTTATTTTTAGGGGAGCTTATAAGTTGTTCGAAATTATTTTCACAAATTATAAAATGTTTGTGTTTATTTCGCCAAACATTTTACAATAGCTTATAAGCTCCCATAAGCTCACCAAACACCCTCTAAATGTTTGAATATAAAATTTTGAATGATTTTGTAAGCTAATGTAATGTTATCTAAGGGGTGGTTATGGTTTTATTATTTTCAAATGTTAGTGCATGATGACTAATATGACACTATTATATTAGTGAAAACTAGCTAACTTCGCTAATGCGATCGATAATGAGGCACGGCGGAGCTTACTAGAGGATTTAATTGATCTTGAATTTTGCATTTCCTTTTTGGCTTGATTTTCATGCTCCTTTCACATACGCAATTAATTGACATCCTCCCTTAGTGCACTTGTTGAGCTATCGCTGTCTAGCGTAAAATAACAACGGGACACACTGTCATGACTCATGCTTAACTAGGATTGACAATTCCACATTAGGTGTCGGCATGTTGATATGATAATTATATGATATTATAAGACCAAACACAAACCAACCTTCAAGGACTTGTTCAACACTAATATAAACACAATATATGATTTGTAAGAATGTGATACAACATAATCATAATACAAACACGAAAATAAGATAATTTTGTTCAACCTTGATAAATTTAATATCAATGTGAGTGTGAGTCAACTTAAAGTCTCAATCTCAATTTCAAACCCTAACTAGACAAATAATAATAATAATAATGTTGAAAGATTACAGTTTCATACAAAAACAATATCAATCCAACAATCCCAACAAGAGTAATGATTTTAAACTGAATACTTTAGTCTGAATCTGTGGCAACTACTGCGCTCAATCTATTCTTTATAGACAAAAATAATACCAAAAAATTCGATACAGATCTTGCCAAAACATATTAATACAGATTCAACAGACAAGAACCAAGTCTTAGATCTTTCCAAGTACCCGCCTAAATCAAAATTCCTAAGCAGAGCACAAAAAGCTCCATACTTCCTAGTTCCCACTGAAAGGAAAACATGTTAAGAACTATTCTATCTTGTTAGTACCCTCACTAATTTTTACTAAATACAAAACCAATACTAGTGTGAAGATGGTGTTCAACCTAATGCAGCAGAATGAATCCCTTGAAAGCTTTTATGTACACTTCCTTGATTTTAAGACTTCAACTCTTGCAGTCAGTCAGTAACCTTTTCTACTGGTGGAAAAATGACTCTGGGATTTCTGCAGGCGAGGACAACACCGATACACATTTGAACTGTTAACAGAAAAGCAATTTGCAGAGTTAGTCTATAATTATGAACAGTAACTAGAGGTTAGAATTCATCCCAGCCAAGCACATAGTGGCAAGATATACAAACCTTGTGTTGCTTGTATTTCTCCCTTACGGCAACCAAAGAGTCCCCTCGTTTGCTAAATTGTAGATCATGAAGGATGCCAACACATTCTTTCAGATCTGCCGATTTGTATCCTGAACAACGTTCTAGGTCCACATTCTGCAGAAAAAGAATCATCCAATTAGCTTACATAAGGTGAGATAGATCAGATCAGTTGAAACTCTAAGCAAGTGTTGTTCATACCCATGGATGTTGTTCGGGCTGAAGTGTAAATCTTGCTAGAAACATGACAGATGCAGCCACCACTGAAGGCAAGAATTTCACACATCCGTAATCCAACAAACTCAACTCTGCCAGATAGTAAGCCAAGAACTCCAATTGCAAGTTCCGTGTCTATAGAAGATTATGCATACATTAGAACCACTTATATTCAAAGAATAATCTAGATAAAACTAGACAAAAACGAAGCCATAAGCTTACCTCATTATCCTCTTGAGAGATCCTGGTGAATTTTCTGCAATACCAAAGCCAGAACAAAATGGAAGACATTTAGTTGATATACTTTTGTGATATATCAACCCGATACAGAAAATGTAAGGTGGTGGTTCCTACCTTAGAAATGTCTTCACCGTGGGATTGCCCATTTCAAATCGAAGGGACTTGAGCACATCAGCCTCCATTTTCACTACATCTTCCTTAGTGTATGTATTATCCGTTATGTAACAAAAGTCATCCACATGTGGAGGATTAATCTCCTCATATTTCCTACAGTGATGATGCAAAAACAACTCAATATTTGCAACTTGAAAAACATAGTTCTACATCAAGATTGTCTGTGCAACATTATGCTACTTACGAGGCAACGAGCATTGAAGAAACACCAAGTAGCTGAAGTCTTTGCCTGTTGAGAACATTGCACGACAAGAATCTGTCGATGTAGGAAACCGTTAGGTACAATGTATCGGGAAGAAGCTTGTACTCCTCAGCCACCTCGACCAACCAATCTATCAAAACCCCTCTCATGTTTGCAGTTACATCTTTCTGAATTCTTTCCAAGTAATCCGACAGTGGCCTTCTCTTTGCCTCCATCTGAATCAAATATTATATCATTTTAATGTCACAAAACTGGAATGATTTAAACAGTTCTTTGAAATTACTAAGAGAAGCACTTCATCAAATAAATCAGCCCTAAAATTAAGTGCTAACTCATTTCTCAGATCACTGGCGCAGAAAGGCCTAATATTTAGGAAACATAATTCCCCTAATCTCATTGACAGTTAAATATAGAACTACACCTAATTACGGAAAACAAATCAAAATGTTACTGAAGAAACTAACTTATCATCGAAACTAGAACCAAATCCATATTAATATCTCTTATCTACGAAACAAAAATTTAAAAAATGCATACTAAAAAGTAGCTAATTACTAACCTCCATACTGTGAAGATATTCATATATATCAGAAGCGTAAGCTCCACACATCTGCGGATTATCAGATTTCTCGTCTAAATCAATGGCGGGATCGGTCCCGTCTTTAGATATCTTTGATTCCTTAACTCCACCGGCTTCCGCTATCTTCAAATTCCTCCGGATTTTGCTTTTCGGCTTATCATTTACGACACGAATCTGCTGATCGCGAGAAGACATCACATTCTGAATCTCGCCCAACACAACCCTTTTCTTCTTGCTCTTCTCGGCGACCATTGTCTCCTCAGCTGCTCTCTTCCTCGCCGCCAAGCGCGTGACCCTCTTGCTGCCTTCTTGGTCCGCCATTGCAGGATACCGGAAATGGAGGGTCCAAGAAAACTAGAGAGAGAGAGAGCGGGAGAGTGAGGAAGGGTGAGGTGTTGGTGAGAGGGAGCGAATAGGTTTGAGTATATAAGCTGCGAATGGAAATGCCGCCATTGCTGCGGTGGTTTGAATTTTGTTTGAGCGAGCGGGGGCGCTCTTGTGAAGAAATCTTGACTGAAATTGAAATTTGGAGTTTGGGGATTTGGGTTTTGGGGGAGCGGTCAAATTTTGAGACCGGCGGAAAAAGTTTTGAAAGTGGGGTGGGAGAATTTGGTTTGGCAGTGAGTTTTCCCTGTTTCCTGGTTAATTGTATTTTAATGTACTTACCAAAAACTCATGATCTAACATAATCTGTGTGTTTTTGGTGGGAAATATTTGCTTTTGAATATTTTTGTCTTCATTTTCAAGAGCCATAACTCCAATTGAATCCCATAGGATATGTTTCGATTTTTTATTTTTTTTTTGATATCACGAATCCGCACCGCTACCATTGGGTCAAGACGTTAATACCGCAAACTCTGTGTGTGAATCACACTGTTGAGAATTGTCCGATGTCCTTTTCTTTATGTGTTCAATTATATTTGGAGAAAAGAGAAAATAAGTCATATATGTGCACCGTATGGGAGAGTATGAACTCATGAACTCATTGAAAGTCAATATGTTAATTTAAAATATTATTATTAAAAAAAAACTAAGGGGCTTAAAATAAAAGAAAAATATATTAAATAAATAATGTTATTAATAGAATTAAAATGGGTGGGGCATGATCAGCGTAACCAATTTCATTTGAACCACACTCATGTGCATCTAGATGTACAGTACATCTGTCTAAATTAAATTAAAATTGTGATTAAGAAATATGTGTGCATTTGGCAAAGAAAATAATAACAAAAATTATAGTAATCCAATAATCCAACGGCTCATGTGTTGCATGTGATTAGAGTGCTCACATACTTATCACACTCTTAATCTTATTTACTTCAAAAGATAAGGTCATTTATAAAGCAAATGCTTGCAATGTATTATACAAATTCATGTTATTCTAGATACTTGATGCGGGTGTCATTTAGCATGCGCATAAAATAATTTTATATTTTTCTAAACCCACAACTGGGGTTATAAAATAGATACAACTATATTTCAAATATATAGTAATTATTATCTTTAAATATTACAGTATATATATGTATAATATATATATACTACACACAAACATAGGAGTCGATTTTCCTCCTAACTTTTATATAGATTGTTGTCTATCCAACATCAGAAATAAGGTTATGGGATACAGTTTAGACCATTAAAATTGGACTGAGAAATTGATTGTATGTGCCAATAATTCTCAGATAAACACGAGAAACTATGTGTAATGTATTAAATTAATAGGAGCATGTTAAGAATATATTCAATGTATGGTGAATTGTGATTATCCGACAAAGGTCTTTGAGCAGCTTGAATTTATGAACAAATTTGCGATTCCTACAAGGTAATCCAACGAAGTATGGAATATAGTGAGTCCTTCCATGAGTTATTGTTCAGATTGGTCAACCAGATGGATGAAGTAAGCATGGTTATGAGGCATAAATGGAAGGACATGAATGCTGCAGTTTGGAAGGGAGTTTTTCGAACACCCGTTGTCTGATGCAACTTGGCGCTGAATTTCCAGAAGGAATTAGGGCTGTGCAGAAACCGCCCGAACCGATAAAACCGACCGAAACCGACAAATACGGTCGATTTTCGTTCGGTTATTATACACCAATTCGGTCGGGTCGGTTTAATTTTTCTGGAAAAAAAATCGGTTGCTCGGTCGGTTCGGTTTTATAAATTATGCTTCGGTCGATAACCGACCGACCGAGCATATATTAGTTAAATTAATTAATTTATATTTTAATATTATTTGGAACCCTAATATGATTTCAATTCCTCCTCACCTCCTCACCTCACTTCTACACGCCGCCTATCTCCATCCCTTCTCACTTTCTCAGTGTTCTCACCTCACTCACACATCTTCCCCCCTATCTCCTCTCGCACCTGGGGTCGTGTGTATGCCATTCTTCTCCCTCCTCACACGGTAGCCTCACATCTCCCCCACATCTATTCTCTTCTCTCGCACCACAACATCGCAGTCGCAGCCATGGACACTACGGCTCACCTCACACACGGCGATAGTGTCATCGCCGACCATCCAAATAGGTCGCAGGGTCGCAGGTCGCAGCTTCTTTTTGTAAGTTTCCGTATTCGATTTCCTTTTTCTTTTTGTAATTTTGGTTTCTATTTTAGTTGTGGATGAGCTATTTAAATGGACTGAAATATTTGATGTTTGGTGAAAATTTAATGATATTTGATGTTTGACGTGTTCTGAAATATAATTGAATAATTTGGAGTTGGAGAAATCTTATTTCAGTCACCATTTTCATGGTGGTTGTCGAACTAGGACAGCTTTCACGTGCTCCTATTAGTCGATCAAGCACACTCAGTTCATAGTTCTGAAGATGAGTGAATAGTTTCTCAAAAATACAAATAGTTAGGTAAAAATTTTGTCATAGTCATCAAGTTAACTCATTGGATAATAAATTACAAACATGTAATGAATTAACTAACGCATAATTTATAGATTAAAGAAATACACCTTATTTATATAAATAAATACATTAATAAGAAAGGAGTAGTTAAGAAGAAACTTAATTTTCTACTACAAGATAGAACTTTAATTCGCCCACCGCTTCCGGCGGTGGCACCGACATGGACACTAATTTGTGGGTGGAAAGTATCAATCTCCCACTGTTTGTTTTTGTCAACCAAGGACTTTTTACATTTGACGACGCCGGATACCGTCGTTAGAGGTCCCAAGGCACGCCAAGATACATTTATAATCTCCTTCAACTTGAACACATAGTTCCGTATATGGCAAGTTAAGGGTCGAACCCAAGAGAGCTGGTTGTGTTGTCACCGAGTTGTCACAGCTGAGTAGGAGGTTGCCCGAGGGCAAGGTGTCGATCAGTGACGGTCTCGAGAAATATACCGAGAGATAGATCTTGAGCGTAATGTAAACCGAAAACTAAACACAAGATAAAAGATTAAATGTCAAGTAGTTGGGCCAGGGTTCCACACGCTGAGATATTGGTCAAGGTGTCGGTCATAGGTTCAAGGGTTTTCACCAAAAGTGTATGTCGTGGTTAAAGGTACCAAGGGTAGATGCCCTTTAGGTTGTCACGACACCAGCCCCCACCCCGCCTGCCGTAGATTTTAGGACTAAATGCACAGAGGCCCCCGCCTTGCCCCTGCCAAGACGGTCTCCAAGATAGGTTCTTCCGCCCAACAGCCTTTACTCACTCAGACAGCCCAACTAGCCACAATGGGTCCAGAGTGGCTCGCAGCCACCTTGCCCAAGGCCGACGGCTACAATCACCCACTCCACCGCACTTCCCGGACAAAGAGACACTCGATGTCTTACTCCTACTGTTGCTTGTAGCTACCCTCCCCAAGGCTACCGGCCGAGTTAACGCTCAAGGAAATGAATAACATGTGTATAAAGGCCTGAGCCGGAACACACACTCGCGGCTCTAAGGACGCTAGACCTCATGACCTTGACTCAACGTGCTTCACCCCGAGCCCAACCAAACCAACTACTCACACATAATCGATATAAACATAAGAGCAATAAACAAGAACATAATCGAAATCATACTTGGATAGAAAATCAAACGTAAACGAAAAGCATTCTCTGCCAAGCAGTTGCTCAAGCAAAGAGAACCAAATACATAATATAAATGTTTGCCCGTAGGACTTGTTTCTTCCTCACCAATCACTCATGAAAGCAAAGAGAAAAAAAAGAGATAAGTGTAGAGAGAATTTCGGACTGATGCTTTTCACTCCAACCGTGTGTGTATGTTGTGAATTCTCAATCGAGTTGGAATTATTTTTAGGAGCCTAAGTGCATCCTCCTTGTCTTGGTCAATTACGATCTCGAGATGACAGGGTGAGGCGCAAGTCGGCTCGGCTCTGGACCCCGACAAGGGCTCATCCGCTTCGGCCCGGCGTGTTTGTCTCATCCTGTGCGCTGCAGGTCGACCTTTCCCTTTACGGCAAAAATCAAGCGCGCTGCAGAAAGACCTTGCCTGAATCTTCCCATTTGCATGCAAGTCTCGCTGAGTCCTTGTCTCGCATCCCCAACCGCATCCCGAGATTACCCTCCTCTTCGCCACTTCTTGTCCTTTTACCTCTTCCTTGTCTCGACACCTTCGCTTCACGTCCACCGTTGATCGTGCTCATCTCCCGTGCGATGGTGTCTTGGCAAGATGTCGAATGTCTTGCCAAGGTAATCTTCGGATTTTACCTCTCACCTGGAGTGGCCTGATCTTGCCCAAGGTCCGCCCAACCTCGCAATACCCCAAAGCGTGTCCTCCCGCACACAAACAAACACAAAGAACACACATAAAATGTACTTTTCTAGGCAAGGATCACCCCAAAAAGAGCACAAAATGGGCTCTTCAACATTAAAGTAATTATTTAAGTAATACTATCTTCTTTTTTATTTTACTTGAATGAGAAAAACAGAGGGAAAGAGACATGGTATAATTTCTCTAATTCTAATACTTTGTAATTTAGGTGTGAAAGATGTCTCATGTTGAAGATGAGGAAGAAATATCACAACTCCCACCACTATCAACAGATAAGAGTCATGAGAATCCGATTCAAACAACTTTGAAAAAAAGAAAATATGAAATAAAAGAGTCCGAGGTATGGAGCCACTTCACGAGATTTATTGATGAAGATGGTAACAAGAAAGCAAAGTGCAACTATTGTAGTAAGTCTTACTTCTCTGACCCAAAAAAGAATGACACTTCTTCACTTAAAGTACATATGGGTAGTTGCAAGCAAAAACCATGTAGTACAGATGTAAGACAATCACAATTGTCTTTGCATCCGATTCCTAAAGAAGGGGAGAGTGATAATACGGCAGTACTGGGTAGCTTAACTGCATGGAAATTTGATCAGGAAATTTGTAGGATAAAACTAGTTGAAATGGTGATTAATGATGAGCTTCCTTTTTCTATTGTAGATAGTGAAGGGTTTAAGGAATTTGTTAATGCATTGCAAGCAAAATTTAAGATTCCTTCACGTTACACTATATCACGTGATATTTATAAAATGTTTAAGAGTGAGAAGGAAATTCAAGGAGTTTTTAGAAAACAAAGCAAAGTGTGCATTACTACGCACACTTGGACATCATTGCAAAGTTGAATTATATGTGCATCATCGCACATTTCATTGATGATACTTGGGATTTGAAAAAAAGATCATCAATTTTGCACAATCGAGAGTCACAAGGTGTGGAAATTGGTAGATGATTGATGCATGCTTGCGTGAGTGGGAATTTCTCAAGTTTTTCAGTGTGAGTTGATAATGCTTCTTCAAACGACGTATTGGTTTCTACTTTGAGAAATAAATTTATTGCTCGGGATGGTTGTTCGTTAAGGAAAATTTCTTCACATGAGGTGTGTGCTCACATTATTAATTTGGTTGTGCAAGATGGATTGAAGGAATCAATCCTTCAATTAAGAAGATTAGAGACGCGGTTAAATTTGTTAAGCATTCTCCGCTAGAATTTCAAGATTTAAGGAATTTTGTAGAAGAAAACATTGAAAGCAAATGTTTATTATGCTTAGATGTGCCTACTAGGTGGAACTCTACTTATTCTATGTTGGAGGTTGTTGCAAATTTGAAAAGCTTTGATTTGTTTGAAGTGAGAGATCCATATTATAAGATCGAGTTAGAGATGCCCCACCGATCATGTGGATCGAACAATGGAAGAAAAATGAGTAAAGTGTTGAAGACTTTCGATTTGACATTAGAATCTCCTGATCATTATATGTTACTTCAAATGTGTTTTTCAACGAGATTGCTAACGGATGTGCTTGTTGAAAGAATGGGTGATAGGCTCGACTTTAGATGTAAGGCCAATCACTACAAAATTACAGCGCGAATAGCGAAGGAAAATTCCGTCGCCAATCATGCCGGATCCGCCGCTTAAATCGAGTAGCGACGGATTAGCAACGGAATTATGGGGTCACTGAAACCCGGTTGGCAAACTTTAGCGACGGATTTATGTCCGTCGCTAATTATTAGCGACGAATAAAACGGACATATCGCCGCTAATAGACGACCGAAACGTCGTGCGAAATATAATTCGTCGTTAATACGACTCTAATCCGTCAGATAATGACGGATTAACGACGGAACTTTACCGTAGCTACAAAATACCGCCGCCAAACCGTCATTAATTTGACGCTACTCCGCCTCGATCCGTCGTTAATTAGAAACGGACGCTCCGCCGCTAAAATTATAATTTTTTATTTCGCGTAATATACACGTCAGAACTGCTGCTTTTCCGTAACTATTCCATCTCTATTTCGTCGCTAGTTACGCTTTGTTCGGTTATTTCACATTGTAAATCCGTCGCGATCCGCCGCTAGTCCGTCTCTAGTCCGTCAGAACTGCCGCTAAAGTGCACAACTGTCCGCTTATTTGTAGTTTGACACCATTTACAACAAACAACAAACCTGTTTTCAAACAATCCAAACAATCCTAACAATCAAAACAAACCAATTCATTCAATTCAATCCAAACAATTCAAACTATCCAAACAAACGAATTCAATTTAAATAATTCAAACTATCCAAACAAACCAATTCAACCCAAACAATTCAAACTATCCAAACAATTCAAATTATCCAAACAAACCAAGTCAATCCAAACAAACCAATTCAATCCAAACAATTGAAACTATCCAAACAAACCAAATCAAACCAAATAATTCAAATCATACGATAAGTTTACAAATTCATAATACAACCCAAATATGACGAGGTGAGGAAACGGAGTCGATATCACGGTGGGGAAACGGAGCTCACGGTGGAAATGGGAGCTCACGAGGGGGGAAGCGGGAGCCGCCATGAAGCGCCTATGGCCTCCCACCGAGCGCCAAGAATCGAGCTCCGAACTGCGGTTGCACGCTATCTCTCTCTCTCACTCATCTTGTAACTGCCTCAGATTCTTGCGCTGACCAGATTCGGCCTCGTATGCCTCATGCCGCTTGCTTCACTATTAATCTCGCCTCGATTGCTCCCGCCGACTTGCCATCCGCCTCCATCTCCAATAGTTGTTGTTGATAAGCTACTGCATCAGCAGGATGGGCACTCTACACTGAATGAGACGACACTTCGCTCTGCATGTATGTCCGTGATAGAGAACTAGCTCCAAACATCCTATTCTTTTTCTTTGAGGAGCTCCCAAGGACATTTTGAGAATTTTAGTCCTATCAATTTAGGTGTCGCCATCACCCCCCCAGATTGGCTCAACCGAGTGACATGTTCCTCAACCCGCCTACGTAATATAATTTCGTACAATTATTATTTAATTAAATGCTCGTTATTGTGCTAACGAATATACTTACCGCTGATACTCCGAGCTTTCCGCTCAGATAGCTCCCTGTCGTCGGTGGCATGATACTTGGAATACATCCCATTGACATCTTCTATGGCTACTCCACGCTCTTTGCCTATAAATAAGTCAAACAAATTAAATAATTAACAAGTATCACGATTCTTAAATAAATTCATCGATCTAAAATTTCAAAGTACTTACAATCTCTCTCATACTCGAATGCGGGCGTGAGCCACCCCGATGCTTAACTATCCCGCACCCTCGCCATCCGCTCGAGACATCCTGCTGTGTGGGCCTTTGCCGCCTTCTCTCGACGCCCCGTCCGAGCTCAATATGCCTTCCAATTATCCCAATCTCGCTCGGGGATAAATGGAGGTGGGTTGGAGAGTCCTTCACCGCTTGATCTTGTGAACAAGATCTTTATAGCGTTCGCGGCCTTTGCGCACCATGGGAGTAGACCATGGCCTCGCCCATCGATCATCCCAATAAAAATATTTTTGCAAAAATATATGATTACAATATGCAAAGGTCAAATCATAAATGACTTCAGATAAACAACACGAACTCGAATTCATCGAAATAAATCATTGAACTCTTGAGGCACCAATTTCCAATTGAAGCCGTTGTGATTCATGAATTTACTGAATGACTCAGTAATCACGAGGGCTATATCATTGCTTTCGGACACAAAATGCTACAATTTACACGAAATAAAGACATCGAATGTTATAATTTATTTAAACCGAGACATCTGAGATAACATACCCATTCGCAATGGCTATCTTCTTCATCCCTCTCAAGATGGCACCGCACTCTCGCTCGAGGGGGCGGGACTGTGAGATAATGCCTCCATGCCTTCTTCTAGGCTAGCAGGTGAGGGCGGCGGCATGTATGATCCTGAGTGCCTCCGACGTGATGACGAGGCACCTTGTCCACTGTGAGACATCTGCAAACAAAGGTAAAAAATGTTGTATTAAGATTTAACAAATAATACATATCATAACGTTTTGTGTGCATACTAGAAAATAAAACGATTTTGTGCATACTATATAATAAATTCAAACCCTATTCATCATCGTCGTCATCATCATCATCATCCAATGTATGATTGTCTTACGACTACGACAATTCAACTTCATCATCCTCATCATCGGATGTCTCTTCAATGTCATGAGTGTCCGTCAGGATGAACTAGTGTCGTGTCCTCATCCACAACGACATTAGTAATCGAACCTAATGCATCCTCTTGAAAAGTGGGAGTACTATCGATCAGAACTCTCATCCGAGACTTTCACATTAGATCGAGCTTTAATTTTGCATACTTCCACCACTCTTTCATAGATTGTTTTAAACTTGGATATGCACAATAGTATACTTGAATGGCTTGATTGGCGAGGATAAGCGGTTCGAACTTGTTATATCTTCGCGTATGATTTACGAAACCAACTTGTACTGGAATGAATTGATAACCCCAATCGTGAAGAATCAAACCACTCGATCTAAACAATGTTGTGGTCTTCGTTGGTAGCCCAGATATTCCAACTCACAAACCTCCAATAATCGACCATAAAGTCGAGTTCTTGTGTGTACATACCATAGGTTTCACCTTTAATGCACACTCCACTATTCATAGTTGATCTTTGTTACCCATGTTCTAATCTGTGAAATTTGTACCCATTTATTTAATACCCTGGGTACGTCTTAATTAGAGCTGAACGCCCTTTGGCAAGAGACAATATGAACGGATTCACAATGTTGTTAGTATGATTTTGACCTATTATTAGTAAAAAGACGATTAGAATGACTAAATGTACATATTAAATATTTCCTACAAATAATCATCGAAACACTCACATATGCCTCAAACCAAAACGGAAGCCTCTTTCAATCGACCTTTGAATATCGAGCTAGAGATCGATGGATTTGATCTTTTCACATCGTCGATGAATAAACTACATCAACATATATTTACGATCCTAGTTAATAATAACAATAATAATAATAATAATAATTAACAATGAATTCTAAGAAAAACCACACTTACGCTATGTAAATGTCTGCAACTTCAACACAGTTGAGCAACACGTATAAACGAGCAGCATCATATTCTCTACTATCCAAATATCTCGTTGACATGTTTCCAAAAGGTCTGCCATCTTGCTTGAAGATTTGAAGCATATCTAGATAGTCTTCGTGCCTAATCTCCGTTTGACCATGATGCAAATCTCTGAACTTCGTTCTTACGTGATCATCAAAATAATACGAGCAAAATGTCGATGCTTCTTCTACTAAGTAAGCATTGCAGATAGAACCCTCAACCCTAGCTTTATTTCGTACGTTGTTCTTCAACTTACGTAAGTATCTACAAAATTTAGAACGTTGTTCTTCAATTGATATATATATATATATATATATATATATGTGTGTGTGTATATATATGTATATATATATGTGTGTGATAAATCTAGTATACGAGATTTATAAAAGCAGTAAAGAACACAAGAGACTTTTACGTGGTTCGATCGAGAATAAGATCTACGTCCACGGAGAGATGATCCTCAAGATGTTTACTATAATTTGTTTACGCTAGTATCTCTATAAGGGCCCTAGTATTCAAAGAATTTGCTAACCCCTTTACCTTCAATCTCCTCCTATTTATACACAATCGTAACTTATATCCCACAGATCCCACGATAGGCGGCCATAACTCTCCCATAATGACCATGATCTCCACCATTATTACCTATGATTATCGCCACACACATTACCGTTACCCATAATTGGGGTTTATGGATCGTCATTTAAGGCGTAACTGCTTTGGGCAACGAGAGGTTAGATCCATCTGTTGGGCACGAGAGGTGGGCACGAGAGGTTGGGCCATATCCTATCATAGCCCCCGAAAAGTCGAGAATAGCTTTGTCGAGGCGGCGGAGAATGGGCTTTGCCAAGGCGGAGTATGCTTGGGCGAAGTTTCGTTGAAGGTTTGTCATTCGTTGTATAACCTAAAATGCTTTTGTTGTTTACGAGGTGGTCATATCCGACCGAATACTACACGATCCGAGGTGGTCATATCCGACCGAAATATTCTGGCGATCCGAGGTGGTCATATCCGACACGAAATATTTCTGGCGATCCGAGTGGTCATATCCGACACAAATATTTCGCGATCCGAGATCGACATGGGGCATAGCGATGCCCAACTCAAATCATCACCAAGACGAGATCAACGTTAGAGAAGATCAAGTCCGACTGAAGTTACTTTTGGTATTAGGACATGGACGCAGTCCGATGTCCGAACTCGTAGTAATCATCACATGGTCAGACTGGCGGTCTCTTTCCCGGAGGTACGTCATACGCGCCAGACGGTAGTTGGGCACTTGGCGTGCGCAAGTGGCCCTTCACACATCCAACTGTAAATAGGCACGTGTAAAAAATGAAACGGCAGATTTTTAGGCGCCATTCGTCCTATAAATAGGTCTAAAAGAGGCAACTGTTCATTTTCTCCTTCGACGTTTGAATCCAGAGAATATAACCTTAGAAATCCCCAATTTCTCTTTCACACTTTGTTGAAGAAATCGGAAATCCCGCTCCAGAAAAAGTAAGTATGCATTCTTCACCTTCTCACTCCTCTTCTCGCTCTGATAACTCTGGTTCAGCGTCGGGTTCTGGTCGTCAAGACCCCAATATAAGGGATTATGTATGCCATAACCGCCTAGGTAAATCCATAGGACTTAGTTCTAGGTTTGCCCAAAGTCTTCTGTATGGGATGGCCTCGAGATTGGTGGGGCGAAATCAACCTTGACGATGGAGGAGCTTACGGTGGTTGTTGATAAATACCACATCCCGGAGGATGCATGGTGGTGCTCACGAAAACCCAATGATAAGCGATGGTCCCTCAGGGATTTATCACCATTTTGTAGATAGCTTAATAGGGGGCTTAGATTTCCTTTGCCCCCATTTTCCTTAGCTTTCGTGAGTATTTTCAGATCCCTATATGCCAACCGACTTCCAATTCTATTAGGTCGACGCTGGGCTAGGTTGGCTGTTATGGCATAGGCGAGGAGTTTTTCTTTGAAGTCTTGATGCGTTTTTAGCATCAAGTATATAAGTGGAGTATATTACCACACCGCCTAAAGTTTAAAATTGCTTCCCGTCGAAGGTATCCCATCGGCAAAATAGATACTTCTTTTGCGGTGAGGGGTATCCGAGTGCAGTGGGGCCTGGGGTCGATAAGCGACGTGAAAATTAATCCCACAGGCCCTATGGAAAAGCCGCTGAACGATATGGGTGAGATCCTATCGATCAACTATCTTGAGGACTGGCGATCGATGTCATTTGAGTGTCTATAGGTCAAGCTCCAGTGTCGTGGTCCAATCAAGTGAGGCAACCTTCTTATCTCTATTTCCCTCGTTTGATTTTCTTTGTGCTAATGAAATTCTCATGTTGAATGCAGTGAGGTCGACCCACTGTAGAAGTCAATGTGCCGACCTCGCCGCTACCGCCTTCCTCCGATCGAAGGAGCTGCGAGGAAGAAGCGAGACAGAGCGAGCCTACCCCGCAGCCCGTGGTGGTGGGCGCCTAAAAGACCGGTGACCTGGACCTCGAGGCGACCCGGGCCGACTTTGAAATTGAGGTCCATGGTCGGCAACAGCCCGAGGTGCCGGCTTCAGGGTTTCCTTGTCCTTCCTCGTATAAGTCACTACCCTTCCTCGTAAGCTTGTTGTTACTTGTTGCTTATTGTTCAGTGTTCGTGATGCGGCCTCGATGGCCAGACTTATCGTTGAGGGCGCCTCGCAATATGAGGCCATGGAGAGAAGGCTAGCCACTGCAGACAGACTGAGGATCGCGGCTGAATCTGCGCTAGATGCTGCCAGGGCGGACGCCGAACTTGCCAAGGCGAAGTCAAGCGGTGGTGGCAAAGATGGCCGCTGAGAGCGCCCTCAAGAAGAAGGACCGGATCTTGCGAGTGGCCCGTGCAGAGGCGGAGAGCGCCCAAGAGAGGTCGCCGAGGCCGAGAGGGTCGGCTGCTTGAGCCAAGTGCCTTCTTTCAAGGGCAGGACCTATGCTAAGGGCCTTCGCCAAGGTGATCGAGCCGGAGAGTTTTTCCTCGCTCATCTCCGACTGGCCGCGTGATGAGGCCGCAGTGATCCATGCCCGCACCGAGAAGTTGGCGGAGAGACCAGATTTGACAAGGCCCAACACGGTTGGGTTGAGGTCGATCACCGGAGGTATGCAAGAATTACGCGCATAATCGGGCCGGGCGACCTCCTTTCCCGTGGTGGATGCCTTGGCGTCTTCAAGTCCACTCCGACGGCGGAGGCCAGAACTTCGGTGCAAGGAAGATGAAGACGTGAGCTTGAGCCTTCCTTGCCGAGTTGAGGGTCGAAACCGAGCGGCAGTCCAAGCTCGGACGTCCTTCCACAGATCGACAACCCATGGAAGAAGCGTGAGCAGATGCCCAGCAGGAGGTCGGAGGGTTGGCAATCGGCCTAATGAGCACGAGGTCGGTGGACCAATGTAATAGATGATTTGCGGATCAATAGATCCTGTTGTACAAAACTTCCATTTTGAATAATAATAGACATATTTTGTTAAATGTCTTGTCTGTTGTCTTATTCTTGCATTCTTCACTTCAAGATTTCGGACTTGATCATGAACCGCTAACAAAGCCGGAAAGAAGTCCGAGGTGCTGCGGGCCGAAAGGATGAAGAGGTGACACACTTGGAGGAGTCGGTGCTCACGAGCCGACTGTGTATCAAGCTAGATGGATGTCGATTCGGCATCATCAACCGAATCGAAACAAAATTGCATGAAGCGGACGCGGTGTGGCTCGCCTCCTTGCTTGAAAATGAAGCGCTAAAGTCAAGGATTACACATCTCAAGTCCAGTGAGTCGATGTATCTGCGGATGTGATCCATGGACGATCGATGCGTGAGGAACACTGAGCCGACAATGCAGGCTGGCTCGGATCTCGGAAGAGCATGAAGAGTACGAAAAGGTCATCCGTCGGATGGGGGACGGCGATATCTGGCCGACGATCGAGTCGAGCTTGTTGGCGGAGGGCATGGTATTGAGGATGAGGAGGTCCCAATAGCAAGAATTTTAAAGACGCCTCGACTCCATCACAAAATACATGCGAGATGTATGAGATCGTTCGAAAGCGGCGATGCCTCCGCCCGCCACAGATCTACCATGGGCAACGCCGATCCCATAATCGAAGAGCCCAAGAGGAGGGCGGCTCGCACGACCACGCCAAGTGCTCCGCCAAATGGGTCCATCGACACGAGCATATAGAAGACGGTGCTTCGGCTGCTCAGAGGAGGGCGCGCATGACTACAAATCGACGTGGAAGGGCTGAGCTCGGGACAAGGGCATAGTCCGGTCCGACCTCGTGTTCAAGGGTCAAGATGTGGCCTCGGATGTAGGATTGAATTCTCCAGCGAGAATCCGCCTATGCCGAGTCAAACTACTTCCGAACAGGGCCGAGTGGGAGCACCTCGTAGATCAGCGGAGGGCACAGAGTTTATTCCGGTATCCATCGCCGACACAGGGACTTAGCTCAAAATTATCTCGGCTTGGTGAGTCTCGGCGGTGGAACTCGGGAACCCGATGAGCGTACATAGTGTGGGGCGTTGTATGTAGGTATAAATGTATTTAGACTGTTTCAAGTGTACGTTTTCCTCTCGAGAGGTATAAACATAGCTTAGGACTTAGTTTGGTCGTAAATGTATTTATACCGTATACTTTGCCATAATTTGGTGAGATCCATTTTGGATGTCTTATACATGTAGATTTTTTCAACTTAATGAGTAATCTGTATGCACGCATGTAGACTTTCAAACTAGTGAGTAGTCCAGATCGTTGCAATCGAGACGCTCAATTCAATGAGTAATCTCTGAGTGCGGTAGCGCGCTAGTGAGTACCCTACTTAGTGGGTTTTATCTTCGTGAGGCGCCCTCGTGAAGGTTAAATGCGGTATATCCAAATAGATGTTCGCATATGAATAAAACGAAGTGAAATGAAACATTCATTGGAAAATAAATATTTTATTTTATTCAACAAACGACTTCTAAGGGCAAGTAAGGAGACTAACATAAAGTCGGATCCGAAATCAAAACTATGTAAAGACTCCTTAAATGAGAAATATGCCAGTTAGGGGATAAGCGCACGGATAAGTGAGATAGCTTAAAGCCCCTACCCAGGTTCCGTGAACACGGTATGGGCCTTCCATGTCGGATCCGACTTGTTAAGACCCTCACCTCTCGGCTTCATTATTGCGTAGAGCGAGGTCGCCTACTTGGAATGCGGAAGTTTTGACCACTTTGTTGTAGCGTGCGACACAGGCTTTATATTTGGCTTCGTTTATGAAAGCTAGCTCGCGTTTCTCTTCGGCGGCCAAGGTTTGCTCGCAAGTCCTCCTCGTTTGGCCCGACCGAAGTGAAGAGTGCGTGGACTTGGCTACCGATCTCAAATGTATGATGCCTCGGTTCCGTGACTAGGCCGAAAGGGTTTCCGCGACGGCGTCGAGGCGTGGTCCCAGTGGGACCAAAGGACTTGAGGAGATTTTCAGCCCGGTCACCTTTAGCTCGGTCCAACCTTTTCTTCAATCCTTGTACGATCGTAGGTTCGTCACCTCGATGCGGCCATTCGCTGCGGGTGTGCAACCGAGGTGAAACGCTGATCGATCTGAAGCTCTTCGCACCACCTCAAGTTTTGTCAACAAATTGGGTCTGCCGTCCGAGACCGAATGTGCGGTATGCGGGCGGCACTATATTCTTCCACACGAAAGTCCGAATCCTCCCGCCGTGAGGCTTGACGGTGGCTCGGCCTCGACCCATTTTGTGAAGTAGTCTACGGCCACGACTAAGCATCGAAGTCGACACGGTGCTCGGGCCAAACGGACCAACAATGTCGATCCCCATCGCATGAAAGGCCATGGACTCTGCAGGTATAGATCGATCCCGCGGCTTTTGACCGTGGAGTGAATCGCGCACTCGGCACTTTTGACGAGCTCGGCCGAATCTTGCACTAGGGTGGGCGGTAATATCCCGACCTCGGTTTTCTTTGAAAGTGCTCGCGACCCGATGTGGCTTCCACAAGACCCTGGTGAATTTCATGAGCACATAGTCGGCTTCTTCGGCCCGAGGCATCTCGGGAGGGTTGAAGGTAAGACTTCCCAGAAGCGCCTCATACATGAGATACTTCGGGATTTTGCCATCATCTTTTGGCTTCGAGCCGATCCAAGGTAGCGAGCGCCGTATTCCGTGTAGCCTTCGGGGAGACATCCAATTTGGCTCTATCTCGGATGATGCCGACGTGGGACTCCGCTATGCTTGAACGGATCTCCACCGTGGATTTGTTGACGATCAACTAGCTTGCCGAGGACGTCGGCCATTTGTTTCCCTCGGGAATTCGGTGGATCTTGAAATACCGAACGAGGTCAACATCTCCTTGCTTTTCGAGGTATTGTTTCATTCGGTCTCCTGGCCTCAGATTTGCTTAGCACCGGTTCACGACAACACGGGAATCGCCAAGATTTGGATCTCATCCACCTCGCCTCTTAGCTAGGCGGAGTCCGGAGATTAGGGCCGTACTCCACCTCGTTGTTGGTGGTCGGGAAAGTAAACCGGAGTGCGAGGGTGACTCGCTTATCTGGGCGAGAAGAAGAATGCCCGCTCATTGCCCGCTTTGCATGAGGCTCCGCCCACGACATCCGCTAGCAACCATCGGCGGTGGAGGTCCGATTCCTCCGTGCGGTGGGGTGACCGAGGAGGGCGTTGGAGGAGCTAATCTTATCGGTCAGACCGAGCTCAGTAAACTTGACTTCTACCAGGAAATCAGCGAGAGCTTGCCCTTTTATGGCCGGTCTGGGGGAGTACGAGATATCGTGCTCGCCAAGCTCCAGGGCCCACTTGGCTATTCGTCCAGATGATTCGGTGTTTTGACAAAACTTGCCTCGGGGTAGATCGATCGAGACACGGATGGAGTGAGCTTGAAAGTAGGGTCGGGCCGCCGCTAGCATTCACCAAAGCAGTGCTACCTTTTCAGCGGCCGTACCTTGTCTCGGTCCTTTGAGTGCTCGGTGATGAAGTAGATAGGAAGTCGTCCCGACCTGCCTCGCATCAAGATCAAGACCGATTGCCTGCCCCGAGGCGGCTAAGTACAAGGAGAGGAGTTCGCCTCTTTTGGGGCGGTCAGGTAGGCGGGTCGGCAAGGTCTCCTTCAAATGTGTGAAGGCGAGGTGGTGCTCTTCCCGCCACGAAGGCCCGGGGCCCCTCAAGATTTTAAAGAGGGCTGCTTCTCGCGGACCGGGAGAGGAACCCATGAGGCGGCGGGCACCGGTAAGTTTGTGGACCTCGCGAATGGTTTTGGCACTTGCATTTCGAGCACCGTCTTTACCTTGGTGGGGTTCGCCTTCAAGCCTTCTTGAGAAACCCAAAGACCCCAAATTTACCCGTCCTCACCACAAATGTGCACTGGGATTGAGCTTAAGGTTGGCCGAGGAGGTCAAGAATAGTTTCGAGGTCAATGGCGCAGCCTCGCCTTTTTGCTTTTACTACTATATCATCGACATAGACCTCAACAATTTCTCCTATGTGACCTTTGAAGATCGTGATCCACCATTCTTTGGTAGGTAGCTCCAGCGTTTTGGACGAAAGGCATCTTCGACAGGCAAAGACACCAAGTCAAGAATGAATCTTTGTTTTGGGGCCTTCCTGACTCATCAAGACTTGGTGGTATCCTTTATAAATCCAGAAACCTAATACCTCATGTCCGACCAATGCTTCCACCTTCTTGTCAATATCGGGAGGGATAACAGCCCTTTGGCGGTGTTTATCGAGGTCGGTATAGTCGACACACACGCCACCCGCCTCCCGGCTTTCGAACTACAACGGGATTAGCCATCCAAGTTGGGTATTTAACCTCGCATGAGATTTTAGCCTCCACGTTGGGTTACCTCATCTCTATGACACAGCCATTCGCTCACGCAAAACTTCTTTTCTTCACGAACCGGGTTTAGTAGCGGATCAATGTTAAGACGACGAAGTTATGAGCTCTGGGAGACCCAAATCATATCCATGGAGACCACGCAAATACATCCCTATATTCCTTAGAAGCCGTATGACCGTTGACGAATATTGACCGAACTCGGTACCAACCTTGACAACTTTGGAAGGGTCGTTGTCGATAGTCAAGATTCTCGGTCAGTCATCCAGGGTGGCAACCGGAGGTTACGTAATTGCTAGGGCCGAGGCAAGGCTACATCCTAGGTTGAGACTCGTAGGCATTCTTTAGCCGCTTGGTCACCCCGAATGCTTAACACTCCACACTGGGTGGGTATCTTAATGGTAAGGATACACTGAAAGGCGGCTCTGGTTGCATCACCAATCTCTCCCGTGATGATGTTATATGGAGAGGAGCTCGGACCAAGAAAAATTGAATGGCTTTGGTGACCGACTGAGAGCGCCCGGTGGCCGGAAGAGTAATGATACCTTGGGCTGAACCGCTTTCTTGTGTAAGCTCCGAATTTGGGAAGGTGCGGGTATACCGAATTCTCCAACATCAAGTTTATCCGAGCAACTCGAATAGGATGCTAACAGACTCCGATGTCAATATAGACCCGATGTACATTCTTATTTCCCATCACACTGTATGGTAATGGCATCCCGTGGGCATGATCTTAGTCTTGGATCATCTTTGGAGAATACGATGTTTTCTCCATCTCGAGCCGCTATTTTTCGCTCTTCGTGGTCGGCCTCGAGCTTCATTTCTAGCGACGACCTCGCCGCACCAACCGACCCTGTTATAGCGTAAACTCGCTCAATTGCATTGGGACCTTCGTCCTCGCCATCTTCGTGTCGGGTTCTTTGTTGAGGTCGGTCCACCGTTATTACCACCTCCATTTTCCCTCTGCGCTTTTTATTTCCGGTAGCGGTCGGCCGGTGTATTTCTTCGTGCCCTTCCTTCACAAGCTCGTCAACTGTGAGCCCAAGGACTTGCAATCTTACGTATCGTGACCGCACCCTTGGTGGTAGTCACAATACTTTCCGTTAACTTTTTTTCGATCCTCCTTTCATAGGAGGAGGTTTGGGAAGAGCTCAGGTGTGAGCTCAAATATTTCATACGGATTTAAATAAAGGCGATCGTTATTACTGAGGTTTGGTCGAGGTCCCACCTTGATTCTCATCGGCCCTTCTTTATTCTTTCGAACGCACTCGCTGCTCAAAGACTCGGCCCCTATCCTCCCGCTTTCTTCTTTCACCGCCATCCTCGGATCTCTTTCTTCCGATCCGACTCGTCCCTTTGACAAAGTTGTCAACTAGGGTCCAAAGACGACTAGCCGTCTTTGGTCGCTCACGGTGATCTCCTTATTCGTAGCTCCGTGTCGGATCCCATTCTTGAATGCGTTGATGATGTAGAGATCGTTACTCATCTATTTTAAGAGATTCCATGATGAATGCTGGACGAAATTCGACATTGTTTCGTCCCGCCTTGGCGGATTATGGCGTGTCGGACGAAGGTTGTTGAGGTGGCATCTTACGGTAAAACGCCATTTGAACCGATCCATGAGGTCTTTGAAGCAATGGATGCTGTTACGGCAAAGTGAGGTGAACCAACGCCGGCGTTGGAGACTAGCACTCGGAAAGACCTTGCACATATGGAAATCTTCCATCCTTGGTTTTGCCATATTGGTGGTATAGGCAAATAGGAAGTCGGAAGGATCTCGAGGCCATCGTGTGCAGCAATATTCGGAGCCCGCATCGCCGTGGCAGGTGTATCCAAAATCTCCTTGAAAAGGAGATAATTAAATCCGTGTCGGTCGAATCCGGGAGTTCGCTACCATCCCTCCTCGGGAGTGGAGATCGATAACGACGCCCCGTCATCTCTTCGAGGGGGAGTTCGACTTCGTCTTTCCTCCCTTCTTTCCCGTCCTTCATAGGTATCACGTCGGGGTGGAGAACGACTCCGCGGAGGATATGAGGACGAATGAACCCTAGTATCGGGGCGATCATTATGTCGTGATGAACGTTGATTGTTTCGGAGAGGTAAGCGACCTCGATTGCCTGTTACCACCACTTCGGGCACTCTTGAGGCCCGCCCATTTGTCCTCCGTTGAGGAAACTCGAATTGATCGAGGTTAACGCTGAGGAATTCGGACACCGCCACCAAGGACCTCGTGGGAGCGGTGAACCTCCTGTTCACCGGTACTGAGGTCGGTGTCTTCCTCTTCGTGGGGGCGGCGATCCTGAGGGTGTATGGAAACATTTTCCATGTGACCATCAGGTGTGTGACCGCTGGTGGCGTCCGCAATTCCCTTTCCCCGGCGTTGTGTGACCACTTGATCATCCTCCGCACGATTATTACCGACATCGCCAACGGTACTAGCATTTGCACGTGTCCTCGCCATTAGATTGTAGAAAACACAACTTTTTGTTCAAGAGTTCCCACAGACGGCGCCAATGATAAATCTAGTATACGAGATTTATAAAAGCAGTAAAGAACACAAGAGACTTTTACGTGGTTCGATCGAGAATAAGATCTACGTCCACGGAGGAGATGATCCTCAAGATGTTTACTATAATTTGTTTACAGCAAGTATCTCTATAAGGGCCCTAGTATTCAGTAATTTGCTAACCCCTTTACCTTCAATCTCCCTCCTATTTATACACAATCGTAACTTATATCCCACGAATCCCCTGATAGGCGGGCCATAACTCTCCCATAACTGACCATGATCTCCACCATTATTACCCATGATTACCGCTACCACATTACCGTTACCCATAATTAGGGTTTATGGATCGTCATTTAGGCGTAACTGCTTTGGGCAACGATGGGTTAGATCCACTCTGTTGGGCCCGAGAAATTTGGGCACGAGAGGTTGGGCCATATCCTATCGGTGTGATAATGTACTGCGAAGACCTTTCAAATGGATACATCCATCGGTATTGAGCAGTGCCCCCTGTACGGGCTTCATCACTAGATGAACCGGAAGATGTTCCATGGAGTCGAAGAAACTAGGGGAAAGATCGCTCAAGCTTGCATAAAATCATTTGGAATATTTTCTTGAGTCCGCATGCATCATCAAGCCCTATGTTTCGAGAAGTTAAATCTTTGAAGAATAAAGATAATTATGTTGCGACTTTCCAAACATTGGGTGGGAGAAGTTCGCTAAATGCAATCGGTAGAATTCACGCATGAAAATGTGATACCATGACTCTTCATCCCAAACATCTTCAATTTTGTCATGTCTACACATCTACCTATGTTCAAACGTTCCCATCTGGAAATCTTAAACCTCTTACCCACTCACATAAGACTTTTTCTCACGATTGTCAAGTGTATAAGAAGCCTTGGATATTTTCTGTTGATTCATTCATCGTCAACTCAGTCTCATAGCGGTATAAATTAAGTTCTTCTCTAGATTTGCTCGTATCTTTTGTCTTCCTCGACATTCATGCACGTGTTGAAGACATTATCGAACACATTCTTTTCTATGTGCATGACGTCCAAATTATGCCGAATCAAAAGAGAACTCGATGAAGGTAGATCCCGAAAATACTTCTTTCTTCCATCCAGCCCAAACCGCTTGGATATTACGCTATTTATTTCATCACGCCAATCTACATTTGAGACTAGTCTCATACCCATAATTAGTGATGTAAGCTCATCTCCGATCGCGCTTACGGTGGATCGTTAGTAATCACTGTGTTCTTTACGAAACCTCTTGATCCCTTCAAATGGGTGATTAGGAGCTAGAAATTTACGATGGTTATCAAACCATGATCGCTACCACTTTTAGCTAAAGTAAAAACATCGATATACTCCATGCATTGCGGACAAGCTAATCTTCCAAATTGTAGTCCATCCGCATAACATAGAGTATGCAGAAGTCACTAATTGTCCAAAGTAATGCAGTGCATTTAAAATTTTGCTTCAACGATATATCATAAGTAAGAACGCCATCCCACAAATCTATTAACTTTGCTATCAATGGTTACAAGAACACATCAATCTTCTCCTTCAATTACGCGGTCCGGCACTAAGATCGTAAGAAACATGTATTGCTCCTTCATACACCACGGGGAAGATTATAAGGGTCGATATAACGAGCCATGATGAATATTGCTTTCCGATTGATCGAATGGCTGAAAACCGTAAGTTGAGAGTCCCAATCGCACGTTACGAATTTCTGATACAAATAAGGGAAACTTCGTGTTCAAATGTTTCCATGCAATTGAGTCTGCCGGATGACGCATGACCCCATCATCTACCGACGATGCATGCCAACGATATTTTCCTCTGTAGCATTGGATGCATACAATCTCTCGTAGTCGAGGAGTTAGAGGAAAATAATACATCTTTTATATGCTACTTGTGCTTTCCATCGACTTCCACCAGCTCGAGTATTGCTCTTGAAACGACGATGGTTACGAAATTTGCACTCGTCGATTCGAATCTTCGTGCAATAAATCATGCAATTAAATGGACAACAATCAATTTTGTGTACGGGCAACGCCATGCCACGCAACAATCTCTTACGTCTTTGTAGAAGTCATCAGCACGCAATTTCCATCTGGATGCGATTCTTTCATCGCCTCGATATTTGATCAAAACCCTTCTCGTGAATGTTGTTCTCGCTTTCCAACTCGGCCGAGCCACAAATGATAATTGTGTGTGATTCGAGCAACCCGACCATCGAGGTTTATCGACACATTCAACATGTCGTAAAATTTTTGTGCATCGAATTTGGCTCCTCTTCGATCTCGTCAAAGTTGAACTGTCGACCAGAAAGATCCACTACCATCGTATGATACGTATTTGGTTGACGGCTAACATCCTAATCCACAACATTGTCCCTACTTGTGGTTGTCTCTCCTCGAAATATCCATGTGTGATAATTTGGAACAAATCGAAACTTTGATAAGTGATATCGCATGATCTTTCTTCCGATAAGGTATATTCTTACACTTACGGACACTTGATTTTCTCTCCATCCGCGAATAAAAAGCGAGCACTAGCAAATTCAATAAAACTTTCAAGTCCTCTCGAAATTCAATATTTAATCCACCAACCGAACTAAACCTCTTATACATCCACTCACGATTGTCGTTCATTCTTCAGCTCCTAATTATAAATAATTAATTAAACATATTCAACATAAGTTGTACAATATAGACTAATTATACACTCATAAGTTTATTGAGTGGAATGATCAAATCTTACTTATAATTATTGGTTTCTTATCTACAAGGCAACATAAACCATAATTCAAGTTTCATATACTTAATTTTAACCTAAGCATGAGTGAGCAAATCTTACATATAAAACATCTTATTCATATACCAATTCTAACAAAATTTCGTGAGTAAGTTTTATAAAATTAATCACTATTTCATTCCCAATTCAACCAAACTCATCCAAATTTCACCAAATCATCACCATATGCCTAATTATACACTTAATAACTCAAAACATCTTAATTTACGAAATGATGAATTTATCATCCCAATTCACATCCAAACATATTCACATCCAAGCTAAACATATTCACGAAATGATGAATTTATCATCCCAATTCACATCTAAGCTTATCAATTTCACAAGCCCAAATCACAAGACTAACTGTTGACAATTTCACAAGCCCAAATCACAAGCCCAATTCACATCTAAGCTTATCAATTAACAAATATATATCAACATAATTAACAAATATATTAACATAATTAACAAATTCAACACATCCTAGCATAATTAACAAATCCTAGCATATTAACATAATTAACAAAGAGCGCGGGCGTTATATAGCCATCCAAGTTAAGGAATGTCAAATTATAGCCACGAACATAAAAATGTCAAATTATAGCCAAATAGTACCAATAGGACCAAATGGTCCTATCGGATTATTTGGTGATAATAGTCCCAATAGGACCAACAACTTAGCTATAATTTGATATTTTTATGTTCGTGGCTATAATTTGACATTTTTATATTCGTGGCTATAATTTGACATTCCTTAACTTGGATGACTATATTAGTGTATTTCCACATTAACAAATATATAACAACAAAATAAAAAAAAATTGAAATACAAATCAATAAAAATCGAAATATAACCTGGATGTACGGGCGACGACGGGCGACGGGGACGGGCGGTGAAATGGGCGAGGCGGGCGGGCGGGGTTGGGGGTGGGTGGGGCGTATGGGCGGGGCTAGGCAGCAGCCGGGGTCGGGGGCTGACGACGAGATCAGCAGTGCTGAGTGAGGTGGCGCGTGGGGTGGGGGTGAGGCGAGGTGGGTTCGTGATGGGGTGGGGCTGGGGTGGGAGTCATGAGGCTGGTGGCGGCAGCAAGGCAGTGCACACGCAGCCGGGGTTGGGGTTGGGGTGGGGAGGGAGGAGAGGGTTAAGTAGGTTGAGATATGAAATTGGGGAAGAAAGACGGTCCGATATTAAATTTTTAGCGGCGGATTAACGACGGAAAATTCCGTCGTTATAATTAACGACGGAAAAAATTACTGATGGACACATATCAAATCGTTAATTTACGTGCGAAATTAAAAAATAAAAAACTTTAATATAACAACGAATTGTATTCCGTCGTTAAATTTAGCGACGACTTTATGACGAAATTCCAAATCGGTAAAATTTTGGGAATAAATAAAATCAAAATTAAAATTAACGACGGATTTGTTTAGTCGCTAAATAAATTAAAAAATAAATTCGTTTATGTAACGAAGATCCATGACGGAATAAGGTTAATCGATAAAAATACAAAAAAAAATTAATTTTAACGACGGATAGTTTTCGTCGGTATATATAACGACGGAATGGCGACGGGTAGTCCGTCGTTAGAAGTTCACGCGAGAATATTCCCTCCTAGTTTCGTCGTTGATCCGTCGCTAAAAAATTTCCTTTTTATTCCGTCGCTGATTCACGACCCGTATTTTGGTCTGTCGCTGATCGACGACCCGTATTTTAATGTCGCTAATCCGTCACCGATCTTACGTATTTTTGTAGTGAATAGATGCGAAGATGAAAGAAAAATTTGATAAGTATTGGGGTGATCGGTGAAAATGAATAAGCTCGTCTTTTTGCTATTGTCATCGATCCCGATTTAAGCTTAAATTCCTTTCATTTATCTTCTTGAATCATATGGACAAGATGGCATAGTTATGGTGGTGTGTGAAGGAAGAGTTATATGCATTGTATGATGAGTATAAAGGTGCATCAACCTTCCAATGGTGAAACACAAGGTCGATCTTCACGTCATGTAGAAGTTAATGAGACTCTTACTTGTTGGTGGACAAGTATGAGAAACAACAACTTCTTGAAGAAGATGATCCGCTAATGATTTGGATCTATACTTGAATGAGAAAGAAAGAAATGTACTTAATGTGAAGAACTTTGATATCTTGAATTGGTGGAAGGTTAATGAGCTAGGTTCCTATTCTTGCCAAACTCGCTAGGGATGTATTGTTTGTCTTGTTTCTACAAGAGCATCCGAGTCTGCTTTTTACCGGAGGAGAGTCCTCGATCCTTTTAGAAGTTCTTTGACTCCTCGCATTGTTGAGAGTCTTATTTGTACTCAAGATTGGTTGAGGAAGTCGAAGAGGCCAATTACAATCGAAGAGGATTTGAGTCCATTCAAAACACGAAGAAGGTAATGGTTTTCTATATCAAATGAATAATTTCTTTATTATTCGATGTTTTGTTTACTTTGTAAAAATTGTGATTGTTTGATTTTTCCGTCATTTTGTAGTATTGTTAAGTCTTGGTATAGGTGATGCCAATGAGGATGACATGGAGGGTTGAACTTGAAGCTTGAAGTATTTGTGATGATTATTGTCTTGTTTTGATTTAGTTTAATTTGATGGATTATCGAAACTTATAACTTGAATGTTGGATTGTATTAATAGTTGTTTAGTTTGGATTGTTGAATTTAATGTATGGTCTTTCTAGTTGATGTATATTTGGGAATTTTTGCTTATTCGTAGTGTGGAGGCTCGATTCATTGCATAATTTTGTTTTGAATTGTTAGTATGTTGCAAACTTACAATACAAATATGTATATAATATATATATTTATATATATATATATATATATTTGTTTTGAATTGGGATTACGAATGACAGAATGAGCAGATATGTGATTACAAGGCCGAAATTTAAATGGCAGTGTATTTTTTTTTATATTTTCGGTCGGCTCGGTCGACCGACCGAAAGCCGATTTTTAAAATTGGTTGATCGGTTTTCGATTTGCTTGGAATAAGCGGTCGGTTCGGTCAATGAAGTAAACAGTTCGGTCGGTTTTGGTTCAGGGTTTTCTGGTCAGTCGGTCGGACCGACCGACCGATGCACAGGCCTAGAAGGAATGGCTTGTAGCTTAAGAAGAGACAACCAAAAAAACAAGCAGCTCGCTGTGTTCCGATTAGTTGTAGAGTTCATTGACAAGTTTGTTGCTGCCAAAATCTTACTTTATCCTGAAAAATCATCGGTAATGGAAGGCGATATATTAGGAATCCGAGAAGCTCTTTTGTGGTTGAAGTAGCTTGGGGTGCGGTGTGTTGAGGTGGTTCTCGAACAACACGGAGGCTTGCTAGGCAGTTGAATCAGATAATAAATATATCATAAAGTTTGGAATTACGACTAAGAAATGAAGTATCTTTGTTGGCTTTGCAACCAACCTTCAAGCTCCAGTATGTCAAATGATAAATCTAGTGTATGTAAATGTACGAGATTTATGAAAAGCAGTAAAGAACACAAGAGTTTTTACGTGGTTCGATCAAGAATGAGATCTACGTCCACGAGGTGATGATCCTCAATACTTTCACTATAAACGGATTACAATGAGTGTATCTAAAAGGCTCTAGTATTCAACAAGTTGCTAACCCTTTTACCGTCGACCTAACCTCTATTTATACAAGATTGTGGATCTCGTACTGGGGGCTCCTTGATTGGTGGGATAACGATCCTTCCGTAACTGACCACGATCTCTGCCATAACTGACCACGATTTCCGCCATAACTCCACGATCTCTGCCTTTGACTTCGTCTTGGGTAGGGTCTTGATTAGGGGTTTGGACGCTGGGCTTTAGGCTTAAACGCGTGGGCCGTCATTAAGTCAGGCCCAGCTCGTTTGGGTCTGCCAGTGGGCCTGAGCGGTTGGGCCATATCCCATCATAGCCCCCCCCAAATAGTCGAGTAACAAATATGCCGAGGTGAGGTGAAGATCGTATTTTACCGAGGCTGGTTGGTGCTCGGCTGAGGTTGTTGTCGAAGGTGCTGTCTTTTTGACGTTAAGGCTGGATTTGTGATCCGGTTTGATCGAGTTGGACGGTTTGTCGGCCTGGACGTGCACCGCTTGTCGAGGACCGAACTGAGTCATCTGTCATGGGACGATGTTGGGGTCCGACCTGGATAGCAGTGTTCGTTCGAGTAACACCGAGATTCGATCTGATAGAAATACCATTCTGGATGATACCAAGGACCGAGCTGGCTAGCAATACCTGTCTGGATGATACCGAGGTCCGAGCTGGATAGAGATATCCACCTGGATGATGCCGAGGTCCGATCTGGATTAAGATATCCTTCTGGATTATACCGAGGTCCGAGTTGGATCACTTGACGGTGGATAGCAACGTCTTCTGGAAGGACGACGCCGAGGTCCGAAGTCAGAGTGATGAGGTCCAACTGAAATGTCGGCGTTGGGTGGCGACGTCGCCAGTAACGATGCCGAGGTCCGGTCGAGTGATGATTGCACGATTGGACCGGTTGTCAGCGCGTCTTTGATCACGTCACTTGCGCCAGACGGTTGGTGGGTGCTCGAAATGCGTGCGCACGTCTACTCCATATCAAATTGCAATCAGCCACGTGGGAAGTTGAAACGGCAATTTGGGCGCCCATTCGTACTATAAATAGGCCCTAATGAGGAAACTGTCCACTTTCTTCTCCCCATCGTTCGAGCAAAAGAAAACACACGGTTGAGTTCTGAAATCTTTCCCAACTCATCGAAGAAGCAATAACCCACCATTAAAAAGTAAGTATGACTTCTTCTTCCATATCTGGTTCTGCCCGTTCTTCTTCTTCTCCTGATAGCGAGGTAGAGATTAGGGACTATATGTGCCATGATTTTGCGGGTAAATCCTTAGGCATTAGCGCTAGGGTTCCATCGATTTCTCCTGCGTGGGATGAGTATAAGGTCAGGGATGTTAGATCGTCTCTGACCGTTGCCGAAGTACTTAGCGTGGGGAGGGATTGCCATCTGCGGTGGAGGCTGGTGGTGCTGCGGGATCCGTGATGAGCTTTAGCTCCCGGAGGATTTTTGATAGTATATGTAGATGCCCTGAGGGCGGGCCTTAGGTTCCCTTTAGCCCCCATCTTTTTGGACATTCAGGAGTATTTCCAAATTCCTATTTGCCAATTTACCCCAAACTCCATTAGGTCGGTAGTGGGGATGGGGCTTTCCTGTTACGGCATAGCCGATGAATTTTCCTTTGAGGTTCTGATGCGATTTTTCAGCGTCAAGAGTACTGGGGGTGTGTATTATTTTTCGCCTCGGCATCAAACGTGAACTCAACGTATTGGCTCATCGTTTAACTCAATCGGTTATTGTTTTTATTCTTCCACGTGTTTGGGAATAACTATTGGATTTGTATACTGAAAGCAGATTGATTGAGCTTATATACAATGTTTCTTATTATCACTATTCTGATCTCATACCTGAATTGTTACTTGATTGTATATGTTGTCTCATTATCTCATATAAAAGTTAGATCATACAATGCGTAGAAAGTCTTATGATTGGTCAAACTGATTGAGATATAAATAGGATCACAATTAAGACAACTTGAGGACGAGTTGTTGGTATAAGTTGTAATATAGATTAGAAGTAACTTGACGTATGTTGGAAAAAACGTACAAAATAGTACAACATGCAGGGCGTGTTACAACTTAAAGCAGAAATGTAGAAGGAGATCAAACTAACAATGAACTAAACTGTATTGTAATAACAAATGAAACAAAAAACCGTAGAAAGTTGACGAGTCGAGGCCTCTTTCCATGAGACGAGATACGCCCGGTAGTGCTCTCGGTTACGGCGTATCGTCCCAAAGATAAAATGGCGGCTCGTGGGTGGCAAAGATCAGAACCAACGAGCTCCGTGAATGGGACGGAGGCGAGGACAGAGCTTCGACACAAAGTATGTATGCAGGGAGTGCTCTTAGGAATGCTGGAATGCAGATGTGCAGTAGGTGACTAATGCTGGGGAGACATGTCCTATTTATAGGCGTCGTCCCCCTCATGGGGAGCATGCTGGAGTCAACACCCGCATTGATGTCGGGTGTTACGGAGTTATGTCCCCCATTGAGTGCAGAGGGGTTACGCGGCGGTTTCGGGAGACAACGTGCCCACGTTTCCCGCAGAGCCATCATGTCGAACGTTACCGGCGATTACGATGAATCTGGACAACGCGTGCGTCGGGTTCATTGGGCGTATCGAACGTCTCTTCGCGCACGCAGCCCAGCGGTTGGGCTACGAGTTGGGCCTCGGATCAACTCCATCGCACGCAGCCCAACGGTTGGGCTACACGAGTTGGGCCTCGAGACCAACTCCATCTTTGGGCTCGATCAAACATTGATCCAAATATAGGGGCAATGGGCCACGGAACCGAGCCCACGAACAGCCCAAAGAACAGCCCAAAGACCACCCAAAGACCAATTGCCAAGATCCACGGACCACGGAACCGAACCGAACCCAGAGCCGAGCCGGAGTCGGAGTCGGGCAGGGCGGCGAACGCGGGCGGGCGACGGCGGCAGCGCGGGCGGCGGCGGGCACGGCGCACGGCAGGCGGCGGCGGCGGCGGCTCGGCGTGTCTTGGCGTGGGCTTTCCGGCCCATCACTTGTGCACATAATTATACTAAGTGTTCAATGAACCACTTATATAGACAATTAATGAAGGTACATTAATCAATGTGGTTTAAGGATTAATTAATCCATACTTATCCCTTAATCACATAACTCCATGTTTAAGTGACCAACTTTGATCCACTATTTCTCACTCACCGGAAATCGGTTTGAGAATGTGAATACACCACGATCATCTACTCAAAACGTAGATCGATCCTATGCCGTTTAATTTCAAAAATTAAACTTTCGTCACTCAAAATCTTGGTCAAAGTAGCTTCGGCAACTTGACCACATATATAATAAATATATATATTCACGTTTATTTCAACAATCCCCACATGAGTGGAAATAGCCATATGCATGTATGCGAGACAGCTCATTTCGATCCTCAAGAGATGTTAAAATATTTGGACAGTGGTTTATGGCCTTGAACCTTCCATAGTTAGTACCATCGAGTACAGGCGGATTAGTGGACACGATGCTTGAACTATTCCCCACAACGTGCCTTTGGACAATGGTATTAACACTTTAACACCTCACCTCATCCGTTCTCACGTTTGATTCCATTTGGCCATGGACATCCACTTTGGATTCATAAGTGTTTTGTTTGAAGCGGCCCATCCGCACTTACATAGGTGATTCTTTGCGAATATCTTGCCATAGTCAACCTCCTCGAGGTATCTTAGGAATCATTAAGAGTCAACGACTCAACCTCACCACTAGGCAAGTTTTTCAATACTCGTTTGCTTTCTAGGAACAAACTAACTTGAGTGTTTACACGAACTCCTATAGCTTAGTTCTCCCATTGAACCAAGTTCTTGGGATCTCCGGTCATCATGGTTGGGTTACCACTATGATTGTTCTTAAGATGTGGATTTTAATCTCATTCCTCAGCAACTTGATCATTTGATCCCGGTTCGACCCTTTGGTTAACGGATCGCGGATTATCTATTGACTTGACATAGTCGATTGATATAACCCCACTTGAGATCAAATGCCTCACGGTATTATGTCGCCGACGATATGTCGAGACTTACCATTATCAAACCACTTTTCGCCTTCCAATAGCGGCTTGGCTATCACGGTGAATCATCACGGTGGCGGGTTTAGACCAACATGGAATATCTTCCAAAAATTACAGACCACTCGGCTTCCTCACTTTATCCAAAGCTATGAATTACGATTCCATGGTGGATCGGGCGATACGTCTGTTTCATGGATCTCCAAGAACAAAGACCTCCCCAATCGTGAACACGTGCCCACTTGTAAAAGTGAATCTTTCGTGTCGGATATCCAATTGGCATCACGGTACCCTTCAAGTGGGGGATATCTCGTGAAATGCGACCCATGATTTTGAGTATACTTGAGTACCTCAAAACTCTCACTAGAGCCTTCCAATGCTCCTTGCTTGGATTGCTCGTGTAACGACTCAATTTATTCACGGCGCAAGCTATGTCAGGTCGAGTGCAATTTGTAAGATACATCAAACACCCGATAACCTTAGCATATTCTTCTTGCCCAACGGGTTCACCCTGTTCTTACTCAAGTGAACATTAAACTCCAATGCGGTCTTAGCAGGCAAACTATCAAACGCGTTGAATTTCTTAAGCACTTTCTCGACGTAGTGAGATTGTGTCAAGACAATTCCGTCTGATCTTCTTAGAATCTTGATTCCAAGAATCACATCAGCTAAACCCATGTCCTTCATGTCAAAATTTCTATTTAACATGCGCTTTGTGTCATTAATGACTTGAGTATTACTACCCATGATCAACATGTCATCTACATACAGACACACTATAACATAACCATTATCAGTGTTCTTAACGTAGACACATTTGTCACACTCGTTGATCTTGAAATCATATGCCAACATTACATTGTCAAATTTCAAGTGCCATTGCAACGGCGCTTGTTTCAAACCATATAGAGACTTCACGAGTTTGCATACCTTGCCCTCTTGACCAGGTACTACAAACCCTTCAGGTTTCTCTATATATACCTCATCCTCGAGGTCACCATTCAAAAAAGCAGTCTTAACGTCCATTTGATGAATCTCAAGATTGTGCAAAGTAGCAATTGCGAGAAGCACCCTAAAAGACGTAATCCTCGTCACAGGTGAATAGGTATCGAAGAAATCGTACCCCTCTCTTTGTTTAAACCCTTTAACAACCAAACGGACCTTATATTTTCAATTGATCCATCTGCCTTGTACTTTCTTTTAAGGATCCATTTGCATCCTAAGGGCTTACAACCTTCAGCAAATCAACCAAAGCCCAAGTGTGGTTTTGCGAATAGAATCAATCTCACTTTGAAGAGCCTCTCACCGGAGCATCCCGTGCGCCGAGCATAGACTACTTTGATCGACGTTGGTTCTTCGTCCAACATGAACGCAATATAGTCAGGACCAAAATCCTTTGGCGTTCGACTCTCTTGCCTCGTCTCGGTTCGACCCCTCCGGATCGGACCTCGATCGCTTATGCGATATCATTCTTCCTCCAAAGGTTTAGAACTCGAAGCTTCACCATCGCTCTATTGCTAGAGGCGGCTTCACTTTATCCTTGTCTTCTGAGGATAAACACTTTCAAAGAATATAGCATTCCTTGATTCAATCGTCGTCCCCACGGTCATATCCGGTACCTCGACACCGTGGATCGAAAAAGCGATAGTATTGCTGTTCGGTGCATACCCATAAAGATACAATCGATTGTTTTAGGTCCAATTGTAACTTGTTTAGGAAGAGCACCTCAACCTTCGCCAAACACCCCACACTTTGAGATATTTGTCGATGGTTTCTTCCTTTCCATAACTCGTGAGGAGTGACATCCTTACTCTTGGTGGAATTTTGTTCGGTATGTAGTTGGTCATCAAAACAGCTCCCCCACAAGTTCTGGGCAACCTGAACTAATCAACAAAGCATTCATCATCTCCTTAAGTGTTCGATTTTCGTTCGACAGCGCCATTAGGCGAGGTGAATAAGGGCGTCGTTTGATGTATTATACCACTTTCGTTGCATAATGCCTCAAGCGGAGCTACATATTCTCCCCTCTATCACTCGAGCAGTCTTAATTCGACAACTTAGTTGATTCTCGGCCGTTCTTGAAGTTTTAAAAGCTTCAATAGCCTCGTCTTTACTTCTTAGAAGGTAAAGATAACAATATCTTGTCTGATCATCAATAAGCGTGATGAAGTACTTTTACCACCTCTAGTTTGTACAAACTTTAAATCACACACATCGGTGTGAATAAGTTATAGGGCTTAGTGCTCTGTTCTGCGAATAAACGGTAACTTAGTCATTTGGCTTCCACACAAACCTCACATTTCGTTTGTGTATTAACTTCATTTAACTTTAGTAAATCTAAATTTACTAATCTTTTATTGCATTTAGATTAACATGTCCTAATCTACAATGCCATAAATCGAGCACTCGATCAAGTAAGAGGAAGTAGATGCATTTTCATTCATAACAATCTTGGGTACACGGCATGACCATTACATTCAATTTGAAAAGACCCCGGTGACATAACCCTACCAAGGAACTTCCCAAACTTAGTCAAGACAAACTTGTCCGACTCAAAACTAGTCTAAACCCTTGTTAACTAGAATCGAGCCCGACACTAAATTCTTACGAATGTCGGGACATGCAGCACATCCTTCAACGTGATCTCAATGCCGGACGACATCTTGGTTCCCCATGTTGAGATTCCTCCCCTCAACAGGCTTGTAGGTGGAGAAACGCATCTTTTCGGCACTGAGGCGTGCGCGATTGCGCCGATGTCGATGAACCATCCACCTTGATTCTCGACGTGGTTGACTTCTTCGGTCACCACACAGCCAAGTCATCCTTATCCCATTTGTGAAGTCCTTCTCGACAACATTAGCAACTTGTTTAGCCTTCTTCTTCTTTGGTGTGACGGTCCCTACTGTGTGGCCATGCTTGCCACAATTATATGATCCCCGTCAAACTTACGGGCAACCACCTTCCTTTGCCTTTGTCTTTGACATTGGGACGAACACGTTTGTTGGAGGATCGCCTCTCTCAACAGGTTGGCTCTAGCATCGATCAAGCCTTTACTTTTAAATCTTGCTTCTTCACGTCGGACTCGATCGCGGTTTGACGATCAAGTCTTCAAGTGTCATATCCTTTCGCTTGTGCTTAGGTAGACCTTGAAGTCTCTCCACCAGGGGTAGCTTCTCAATCATCATGGCGACGACAAAGCCGTCCAAACAAGGTGTGCTTCTTGACTTGAACCTCGTGTACAATGAGTTGAAACTCTTACACTTGGTCCATGATGCGTCGAGAATCGACCATCTTGTAGTCCAAATATTTGGCTACAATAAACTTCTTTGTACCTGCATCATCACTACGGTACTTCTTTTCTAGCGCATCCCACATACATTTGGATGTCGTTACAACAACATAAACACTATACAAGCTATCTTCTAAACTACCAAGTATAAAGTTTTTACAAAGATAGTGCCAATGCGCCAATTGTCATATCTCTGCTCGGACGTGAAAGTCCGTCACTTGGTCCCCGGAACGGCGGGCTCATCTTCCACCAAGAAATTGGCGAAGCCCAACGTTGTGAGGTAGAACAGCATCTTTTGCTGCCATCTCTTGAAGTCGGATCCTCCAAACTTCGGCGGCTTCTCGGCGGGCGGCATCATCCTCGCGGTATGAACAGGCGCCGAGATCGATCCAAAACCGGATCCACCAGCACCACTTGAAGTGTGCTGAAACATGGAACTCGAATGAGAACCACCAGTGTTAGATCCCGTGGATCCAACAGTCGACCCACTGAAAAGTGCAGTCGTCGAGCCAATGGAACCACTAAAAGTGGAACCAAACGTTGAACCACTAAAAGTGGAACCAACAGTCGACCCAAAGGGTCCAATGGTTGACCCCGAAGGCATCAAACCAAACATGGCCGTAGCCATTGTGCGAAATGGCGGCAGGCGGCGGCAGGCGGATGCGGCGGCAATGACAACAAGGAGGCGGAGTCGGTGGCGAATGCGGTCGACATCTCCAAGCAAAGGTATTTAGTTACGAAAGTTTTAAGTCAATTTTAAAAGTCTGAACTCATTGGCAAGTGATATCTCGTCTTGCGATTGTTGGAAAAAATGTACTAAATAGTACAACTTGTCGGGCGTGTTACAACTTAAAGCAGTAAATGTAGAGAGATCAAACTAACAATGAACTAAAGCGTATTGTAAAACAAATGAAATAAAAACCGTGAAAGTTGCCGAGTCGAGGCCTCTTTCCATAAGACGAGATACGCCCGGTGGTGCTCTCGGTTGCGTATCTTCCCAAAGATAAAACGGCAGTGTCTCGTGGGTGGCGACCATGAGACCAACGAGCTCCGTGAATCGGACGGAGGCGAGGACAGAGCTTCGACACAAAGTATGTATGCAGGAGTGCTCTTAGGAATCTTGGAATGCGAGATGCGATGGTGACTAATCTTTGGGAGACATGTCCTATTTATAGGCGTCGTCCCTCATGGGAGCATCTTGAGTCAACACCAAGATTGATGTCGGGTGTTACGGAGTTATGTCCCCATTGAGTGCGAGAGGGTTACGCGGCGGTTTCGGGAGACAACGTGCCCACGTTTTCCGCAGAGCCATCATGTCGGAGCGTTACGATTCTGACGAATCACGGACAACGCGTGCGTCGGTGTTCATTGGACGATATCCGAACGTCTCTTCAAGTGCACAGCAGGCCCAACGGATTGGGCTACACAAGTTGGGCCTCGGATCAACTCCATCGCACAGCAGGCCCAACGGATTGGGCTACACGAGTTGGGCCTCGGACCAACTCCATCTTTGGGCTCGATCAAACATTGATCCAAAATATAGGGACAATGGGCCACGGAACCAGACCCACGAAGCAAGCCCACGAACAGGCCCAAAGAACAGCCCAAAGACCACCCAAAGACCAATTGCCAAGATCCAAGATCCACGATCCACGGAACCGAAGCGGGCCGGGCCGGGCCGGCCGGCACGGCACGCGGGCGCGGCGACGGCCCGAGCACAGGCGGCGGCGGCGGCACTCTTGTGATGGGCTTTCCAACCCATCACTTGTGCACATAATTATACTAAGTGTTCAATGAAACACTTATATAGACAATTAATGAAGGTACATTAATCAATGTGGGATAAGGATTAATTAATCCATACTTATCCCCTTAATCACATAACTCCATGTTTAAGTGACCAACTTTGATCCACTATTTCTCACTCACCGAAAATCGGATTTGAGAATGTGAATACACCACGATCATCTACTCAAAACGTAGATCGATCTTATGCCGTTTAATTTCACAAAATTAAACGTTACGTCACTCAAAATCTTGGTCAAAGTAGCTTCCTGGCAACTTGACCACATATATAATAAATATATATATTCACGTTGATTTCAACAACGTATTGGTGGATCATAGTGAGATGAGTTCTTTTATCTGATTGTCGTGAAGAACTTAGATCTTGGTGTTTTACGTTGATCTAAAACTCGTTAAGGTTTCAGATGAGTATGAGTTACTGATCATCACTTGAGTTGTTATGAGTGAGAGATACATGGAATAACTCAATATTCTCTGCATCTTGGGTGGTGGCACTACTTGTATGTCATACTGGTTACATGTATCAAGTTACCGTATCCGTTTATGATAATGACATCCCCTTAAGGAGCTCAAAAGGCTTTTTGTACTAAACTCCACATGTTAAGTTAGCTCAAGCCCAATAATAAAGTTGAATGACACTACTTAAGGAATTAAAAAATTTAATTATTTTAAGCAGTCATAATGCTATAAGTAATTAATGGACGTGCGATATCTTAAATACAAGGATTAGCAAGTCGAAGTACAAGTCCGACTCGATTTCGGTAATAAATGGATAAGTTAATATTTATTCTCTAGTGGAATAAATAAATTATAGATTAATTTATATTTTTGGTCTGAACAAATATAATTAATTTATTTTAGACATATCTTTATTATTTGTATTTGATCTCTGGACTTACTCATCAAGGCCTTTTAATTAAGCAATTTCCAGCCACCCCAATGGGACCGTGTTCTGATTATTGTATTATTTATTTAATATATCTCATGTCCTAGATAGAAATTATCTGATATCAAAAGATATCAAGAGATAATTATTATAGAAATAAATTATCTTCAGGAAATGAGATAATTATTATATTTATTAGATGTGTCAGAGTCCTATCACATTAATAGGGAGAACACTATAAATACATGGTATGAAAAAATCAATAGTATCCACACAATAGCAGTGATTTTCGAAAATCACAAGAAGCTAAGGGACAAAAATTTTGGTGTTCTTCATATATTACTTTTACTCAGTACTGGAGATATGCATCTGGGACACAATCCAAAAGATCAAAGTTGTAATCAGTCATTGATCAGATTTGCAAGAAATTCACAGATAAATACGAGAACACCCTTATGTGTTACAATTAATTATATGGGAGCATGCTAGGAATATAATCAATGTATGATGAATTAAACATCCAAATGAGAACACGAAAAAATCATATTTCCCTACAATAATCTCGTCGTTTGTGGAGGGTCTTCTTCATATCTCATGCTCTTGTTCTTAATAAAATAACTTATTTCTCTAAAAAAAAAGAATTATTCTAATAAACAGTTTTGATGAGGGCAATTTATATTTAATTTTTGTAATAATATTCATTATTTGTCATTTCTAAAAATTTATAATATTATAAGTGTATAAACTAATTAAATGATAGTCAAAATATTTTTTGTAAAGAATGATGTATGTTATGTATTTTTACCTTCCATGGATACAATTAGTATAAGTGAAAAAAAATATGCATGCCCGAATATGGTAACTTAAGTGCCCGAAAATCATGTAAAAATGAACTTAGTAAAACTACAAGAATAAACCGAATATATAATTGCTATTGAATAAACCGAATATATAATTATCTTAATAGCACTATGGGCATAAGCACCAGCCGGGAATCGAACCCGGGACTTTACCGTGGCAGGGTATTGTACTATTCTAGTACTATACCAATAGTACTTGTTACATTTTTCATGCATCAAAATAATTAAATATTTGTTCTTTAATGCTCTATAGAAATCTATCGCGAACTCTTCATAAGGATAGGGCATTAGATATTTGATAATATAATTATTCTTAAAAAGTAACAATATGACTGATAGGAATGTGAAATTTAGTCATGAGTATACTTTCAAATCATAGGAGTACGACGTATAATATTTATTTTTAATATTTTTTGCTTATGTCACGGCATGACCAATTATGATTCTTATTAGGTATTGTTGCATTGATACCAAAATGATGTTACAAGATATGCCAGTTAAGATGGAGTATGATTTTGTATTGGTTGTATCAGTCCTATGTTATTAAAGTGAAGTAGTTTTGATTGGGGATGTAAATTTGGATGAGTAATTAGGCAAACTCACTAAATTTCAGCTAATTTTATTGGGTTTAGGCTATTTTATATTTGGACTAGAAGATTTTAATCATAACTCTAAATCTTTAATTTTCAAACTAGTCTGTTGGGCCAGAAAATATGAAAAAAATATGTATATAAATTTCTTTGTTAACCACATTCTTGTAATAAAAATAGGTCGTGAATTCTCAATCAAGACACTTGATCTCGTATTCAATGCAAAATTGTGTCATTTCAAAATCTGCTTAAGAAATAACTAATAATGAAATGTGTGAGATCTTTTATAATTTTCAAGTTTCCAAAAAATGTGAGAGTAAACAGTAAAATGATGAGTACAACTTTCGAATAAAATACTAAAAATACATTCCACAAGCTTTTGGGACAAAATTTTATTATCAAATTCAGAAACAAAATTAATGGAATTTGAAAACCAAGTAATGATAAAAAATTCGATTGATCAACCCAACCTACTTGATTGTCGAGCCAACCCTATATGGCTCAAGAGATTTTCGGTTCAGACTAAAGTTTTTTCTAGCTCATTAATTTTTTCGCCATAACTCTCTCTATGTTTTATCAATCTATTCGGGGGATCAGTTTTTTATTTTCAAGTTAGATTGACATTTCTAATTAAGTATATTAGAGGATCTAATGGATAATCAATTTTGTAAGAATAAACTATTTTATAATAGGTGTATATAGTATATAAATATAATATACTATAGTGACAATACTTGAAACTAACTAAGGTTGATAACAAAAATATTTTTATAGCCAATATGATAAAAACGTAGTTTTTCTATACATTTTTTGTTTCAAAAGTAAAAAATATCCTTTGAATTGGGAAAATCGTTATATGAAGAAAGTACAGAAAATTTTTGTCATGGAGAGACTAGAGAGAATGAAAAATAATTGTGCGTCCCAGTCATTTTTTCTCTATTTGTTGTGAAGGAAAAAGAAGATAATTTATAATTTATGCGTATCATCCTAGCCGTACTAAAATATGGTTGATGAATAATAATACTTTTTTTATTCACAAATAATGCCTCAATATAATTAATAAATATATTATTTATCATTAAAAAAAGAAAATACACATGTATGCAGGAATTACTGATATTAGACGTAATTCATAAAATTATCTAATTTAATTATATGACGTTTTAAAAAGACGCCTTGAGAGGAATTTTACCAACAGATCCGTATTACTTTTCTATTTTAATTTAGAGGAAGTTGAAGGTTTTTCATGTTAACGCAATAATTCTACGTAATATGTATTTTAATTAGTAAAAAATTTGGTTAGGTTTGCTCTTGTTTGGACCTAATATTATTTGCGTTATGCATGCTTGTAGTCATTTTAATTTCTAACTTTGCAGACCGTTAATTTCTCATAGAATTCATGTGAACTCAACTGAACTAAAAGTAAAAATTTGACAAAGTTGTCATCCATGAGCAAGAAGAAGTCTCCATTACCGTCAATTAATCAAGAAACGGAAATGTAACTCTTGTATTCGCCATTATTTCTGTTTCTGTACTTGCAACTCAGAATCCGCGCAACAAGCTGCGGAACCTTCCAGTATCGGCCACGTGTACACGCTGAAGATTAAATGCTCTATCTAATAGGCAAATTAAATAGCATGTATTATGAGGGAAGTTAGTTATCCCACATCGGAACATGACGAAGCAAACAGCCAGCTTATATTTGTACAGAGTGAAAACCTTGGACACGACCTTACTTGAACAGGATCTGTTCTATAGACTCGTACCTCTGTATCCTTGATTTTTAAGGAGACAGGAAACCAAGTCTGGTGGATGAACCGTGGCTGCTCGACCAGAGCGTGATTAACAGCATCCAGGTGGTTTGATTACAACCCTTTGGCGCAGTAGATGATCGTTCTTGGGTTAGCTTCGGGCTGACCAAGATGGTCTTGCAGCTGTCTGACAGACTTATCCCACATTTTTTGTTTTTCGGCTGAAAAGATAAATTTTATTAGCAATAACCGTGGACACAATACATAACATGTGAACTGAAAAGACATCTGTTTTTCTTTCTTTCCGGCCATAATCAAAATATTTTTTCTACTCCTTTTCAACCATGAAGTTTAGAAGTACAAAAGTGATAGTTTTGTTAAAAAATTAAAGAAACCAGGGTTTCAAAAATCACAATAAGATCCATTTTTCGTGTAAATAGTATATCCTTTTTTTTGGTCCAAATTTCATGGTAGTGTACGAGTATTTGAATATTTCCTTTGTTTAGGATGTTTTCCTCAAGGCTAAGGTCATAAAAAGAGAAAGATACAGGTGATACATGAGGTTATAAATCAACCGAGCATAATCTAACACAACATTTTTTGGTATGAGATTGGCTCGCTAAATAGCAATTGCTTTTTAAAGCTTATTTCGATAAGTGTTATTTAATTTTATTAATTATTCTTTTTCAGGCTTGACTAAGAGCATATTAAATTTATTTGTTCTAAATCTACTAGTTCTTAACAAACTGAATTAAGTCCGTGATGGTGCACATTAAATTTACTTGTTCTAGAAGTTATGGACTTGGGCAGACGAAGCCGGAGTCAAATATGGGTTTATGAATAGTACTCAAGCAACGAGGTATGCACTCACTTTGAAATTTATGTGTTGGTTTATCTTTTATTTCGGTTCTTTTACTAATAAAGTCTCCAATAATTAAATACTGAAATTTTTATTATATATATGAGTTAAATTATATATTTTAAAATTGATTATCATATGATTTGTCGATTTGTGTAATTGTTGTAGTAGTTTCATGTTGACACAATAAGTAAACTTTCTTACACCACCAAGATTTTTTTTCTTTTCTTTTTTTTGTCAACACGACACATACGCGAGTTTCCATACCAACGCAATGTGATGAAGACATGATAACAACATTGAACTGTAATATACATGAAAGTGAAAAATTCAACAGAAACACTACTCTTTCCATTTTTATTCCTACTTTCATTTTTGATACGTTTCTTAAATTTATTCTCATGTTATTTATGGATATTACTCCATATAATACTTACTCCCTCCATCATCAAAATTTATTCCTGAGAATCTTCGACAAGGATTTGAATAAAAATTGTTCGGTGTGTGTTAGTGGAATAAGGATCCCAAATTAGTGTAGTATTAAATTAGTGATGAGTCATGAGTGGTAAAATATATAAATAAATGAATTGTTGAAAGTAAAAAAGAGAAATAGTGGTAGACCATGATAGTAAAAAATATAAATAAATGATATTATTGAAGGTAATAAGTAGATAGTGTTTTGTGAGATAGTTACCATAAATGAAATATGAAGGATATTGATGGATGTACCAAAAAAGAAAACTATGAAGAAAATTAAAAAATTGGAGGAGTATTATTTATTAACATCAACAACATCCTTTATTTATATATTACTATCCATGGGCCATTGCCCACCACTATCATACTATTACTCTCAACAATACCACTTGTTTACATATTTTACCACTCATGATCAACCACTAACTAAATTAACACTACACTAATGTGAGACTCTTCATTCACAATACAAACAACTTTTATTAAAAATTACGCTGAAGATTCCTATTAATAGAATTGAGAGATGGAAGGAGTACTAAATATGTAATTTAATTAGGGTTAATGATAGTTTTTTAGCCTAAACTTTAGGTCGAGTCACAAAAACGGTAGGACATTTGAAAATTGTAAAAATGGCCGGACTTTTAAGGCCGAATTCCAAATACAACTCGTGTCTATATTTTTGAGTTAAAATTAAGTTTTTGACGTGGAAGATTTGAATCGAACATAAATATTCTAATTTATTTTATAATTTATGTGAAAAATATATATTTTTAAATTGAGCATCAATATGACGTTGTCTTGATGATCGAAATTATATTTTTAGATTTTTTTCCCACTCGAACATCAACTAACGTTGTTTTGATGCTCAAGTGAAAAATATATTTTTTATGTAATTTACAAAATGAATTAGAATATCCACGTTGAATTCGGCCTTAAGTGAGAATTTCTAATCTTAAAATATAGCATGTGCTATATTTGCAACTCGCATGCAAAAATCATACTCCCTCCGTTAAATTATCATTGGCTTGTTTTTCTTTTAGGGATGTCGCGCTATTGTTGGCCCGTTCCAAAAAAGAAAATAATTTTACATTAAAAAGTGTTTCGAATTTCGTACCACACAATACTTTACACATAAAATACAATCCTCCTTATTCTACATGTAAAAAGAAAGAAGTCTGCAATACTAGGACCGAGGGAGTATTATTTTTGTAATTTTTCAAAGATTTTGTTATTTTTGAAACTCAGCCTAAAAACAAAGTCATATAAATTATAATTAACTCATTTGTATATCTAATATAATATCTTGTTACTAACACGTGATTATCAATTACGCAAGCTAACAACTTATCAAGTTATTAGCAAGTTTTCAATCAATCTTTTAATTTATATCATGTTTAAGATGTGATACAAACACAATACGGAATATTTTTTGGTCAATTAATACATAAATTTTAAGAATCACATCATGATAAATTCGAATATGAGATATTTAACCTCAAAAATTAAACATTAGATCAATACATGCACATATTTTGTATCTTTATTGTGCCTCCATGAGCTCAATAAACCTAAACACTAACTCAATATGTTTATGTTGTGTCAATAGTGACAATCTTAAATAACAATAGCATCTTTACAACATATAGTAAACAAAAACACCTATATTTTATTGAATTCAAATAATAGGGAATATTGCACTTTAAAATTTTTAGAGAATTCACAAGTGGATAAGATGAACAACAAATAAAATTTCGAAATATTATACACACAGTTTTTGTTTACAAATTGAAAAAAAAAACATAAATTAAGATGGGTTCGGAGTGCTGGTCAACTATGGGCTTGGGTGAGGCCTAGGGCGAGATCGAGCTCAGCTTGGGCCTGGTCTAAGTTAGAGCGCCAAACAAAATCCCTATCGTGACCCAATTATTAGTCCTCCTTAGTTTCAGCCTATCTAGATTGTACTATCAAACGCGTTGACAAAACTCTCATCCATTCTGAGTCCACCATTTTCCCCAAGTCGAGAGATGGAAATGTTTGCGATCGTATTCCTGTACTCGCCATTATTTCTGTTTCTGTATTTCGCAACTCAAAATCTCCTCAGCAAGCTGCGGAATCTACCACCCTCCCCCTTCATAAACCTCCCCCTCATCGGCCACACATACTTGCTGAAGAAGCCTCCACACAAAACCCTCCACGCTCTCTCCCAAAACTACGGCCCGGTTCTCTCCCTTCAGCTGGGCTCCCGCCGCGCGGTCGTCGTTAACTCGCCGTCCGCGGCAGCGGAATGCCTCTGCACGGCCAACGACGCCGTCCTCGCCAACCGGCCGCGCCTCTCCATCGGAAAGCACCTAGGCTACAACTACACCAGCATCGTGTGGGCCCCCTACGGCGACCATTGGAGAAACCTCCGAAGAATTTCATCAATCGAGCTCCTATCCTCTCATCGTATTCAATCGCTCTCCCGGATCCGATCCGACGAGGTCCGAAATCTCATCCGCCGTCTCTGCGACGCCGATTCGGGCGTCGTCGTCGAGATGCGGACTGTCATCTTCGAGCTGTTGTTCAATTCGATGACGAGGATGATTCTGGGGAAGAGATACTATGGCCGTGTTGATTCGGGGGAGGCGAGGGAGTTTCAAGATATTATGAGTCAGATGCATAAGGTGATCGGAAAACCGCCGGGGGTGGACTTTTTTCCGTTCCTCGGTTGGTTTGGAAGATCAAGTGATGGGTATAAAGGCGTACAGGAGAGAAGGGATAAGTTGTTACAGAATTTGATTGAAGGAATTCGCGGGAAAGGTGAACAACTGAGTTCTGACGAGGCGAAATCGATGATCGGAGTGTTGTTTTCGCTTCAACAATCAGATCCTCATTACTATACTGATGAGATCATCAGGAGCCTCACTGCGGTAACCTCTACAACTCTAAACTACAAGGGTGTTTAATTAACCTTATTTAGATAGCTTATAAGTACAATATTTTATAAGATGTTATAAGACTTTATAAAAATGTTTAGGTGTAATTGAGCTTATAACTTTAAAGGAAAATTGTGAGTTGGAGAAAGAATCGTACTTCAAGAGAGAATCGAGAATGAGGGATATATGATATGTGCAAGATAATTGAAAATAACTAGCAAGTAAAGATAATGGAAAAATAAGATGTGATTGATTTGAGGCACCTTTCTTTTGGAACTTATAAGCTTTACGAATTTATTTTTGTATAATATCTTATTTTGTCAAATACTTTTCAAAAGTTTATCGACTCATAAGTATCTTATAAATTATTTTAAGGAATTTATCAACTCAATCGAACACTCCCCAATTGGAAGAAATAAGATTTTTCCTGTTTGATTTTCGAGCTTATCAATGGGCTTTCTAATTATGCTTGCAAGACTATTGAAAAGAGATCATTTGTTGAGTTGTTTGCCACTTTTTGATTCTTGCATTCATTTTGTAGCAAAAGTTCCTTGTACTACTGCTATTTTTGTATTTTATGGTATGTGATGTTGCTATTTTCGCAGGTACTACTTCAAGCAGGCAGTGACACTTCAGTGGCTACAATGGAGTGGGCAATGGCACTTCTCCTCAACAATCCACTAGTCCTAAACAAGGCACAAGAAGAAATACACAATCTTGTAGGTAACATCCGCGTGCTTGATGATTCGGATCTATCCGAGCTTCCCTACCTCCGTTGCATAATAAGTGAGACACTAAGGTTGTACCCGTAGCTCCATTGCTCCTTCCTCACGAGTCGTCTGAGGACTGCACCATCGGAGGTTCCACATACCAAGGGGCGCTGCTGCTGATCAACGTGGGCTATCCACAACGATCCCGGGTTTGGGAGGATCCCTCGAGTTCAAGCCCGAGAGGTTTATGGGCATGGGACAAGGCAATAAAGATGAATTGAAGCATATTCCTTTTGGGGCAGGAAGGAGAGGATGCCCTGGAGAGGCTTTAGCAATGCGCATGATTGGTTTGGCGTTGGGATCACTTATTCAATGCTTTGATTGGCAAAGAATAAGTTGTGACGATTTGGAGGATATGAGTGAGAGTGATGGAGTTGTTACATCCAAGGCTCACCCACTACTAGCTAAGTGTTGGCCTAACTCAGCCATGGCTAGTGTTCTTTCTCAACTTTGACTATAATTTTCGACTTCCTGCACGTGTTGATAGTATAACTTGTATTTCATGATTCGTGATTGAAATGTCACGTGACTACCGAATTTCATAAATAAATGTTTTGTCAATTAAAGCACTAAAGAATTAGTAAATGTTGAAGAAAAATGCATATGGAAAATGTTTCATAGTTATAACTTGTATGCGGGAAAGAAGTAGATTAATTATATAATTTAGTATTTTAGTTCGAGTAATTGTCTAACACTACACAATATCATCATAAGAGTTGAAGAAAAATAAAATTGAAATATAGAATGACGAAACAATGAAAACATAAAGAAAATGACTTAGCAAATGCTATTATGACTCACCCCTCATTATCGCTAAGGATTCCGCACAAACCCGCAAGTCTTCGAAATTAATGCGCATTCTTTTTGTTGTTTTTATTTTCTTTTTTCTTAAATTTTTGAGGAAAACTGATATGAGCATTTTTGGAATCAGCTTGGGATGCAATTTTGATGGCATAATAATATCAAAATGCTACCTAGTAATTGCTCTAGTGGATATGCTTGTTTCTAAAACTTATTAGAAAAATCCTCAAAAATTAAATAAATATTATTAGTGTATATACATATATCCAACTTTAGAAGGTTCGAATTTTCTAAGAAATTATTCTTTTTGTTCGAAAAATATAATCCATTATCCTATTCTTTCCCAATCAAAGATATTACCTAAATATTGAGATTATATATAATAATTATCCAGGAATATTTAAGTTTTAACAGTTTGTAAGAATTTGGGTAGTCTACTTTTGTATTAAATGTGTATTAAGTTTTTCAATAAAGATGGATGAATCAATTTTATCCGGATCAATAATGGTAAAATTGTAATGGAAAAATTGTAATATAATCGAAGATATGTTTATAATAGGTGGAAATAATCTAATACTGGTTTGGATTAAATATGATTATAGTTATTGGGTTTAACTTCCTAGATAATTCATACTGATGTTATTTATAAATAACTATTCTTGAACATTAAAAGTTAACAAACAAATTTGATGTTAGTAAGCAAAAGAAAATACGATATGTTAAGTAATTTTATGGCACAAAGATGACTTGTTATTGAGTATATATATTTATAATTGATTGTTGCATACGTTTACGTACACAATATAAATTATGTTCATATACATTTGAATTTTTGCTTCTACATTTTCTCAGTCATAAATGAATAATGAATTTGCATCAGTTTTCATATGGCTATATTTTCTCATAATAGTCCATAGTACTTCTCATATCAAACCACTTTTGATATATTATTATATATTTATTCCAGATTTGTCCAAAGCCTGCATTTTGAGCTTTGCTCGCATCGTTAAATCCAACAATAATTATTTATCGTCAAATCCGATTTTATTGCACTAACAAATAATGGGCTTTTTTTATTAAGTCGGAATTGCATTAGTTGTGCACGTAGAAAGGTTGTATTCTTTTTAATACCTTATGAAATAATATCCGAGTTTTGGGGCTTTCGACAGGAACCCTTTTTTTTCTTTTTCTTTTTTTAACAATTTGGAAAAATTAACAAATGTTACTCGTGATTATAATCTGATATCTTATCTATGTTCCATAGCTTGAAAATTTAGTAGGGAGACACACCATGTTAATTAAGTCTATTGCAACTAATTTAGGAGACATTGTGGCATTCAAATTGAAGATTTCTCAATAACAAATTCACTACTTCTACAAATTAGGGCACCATAGAAATTGATTTTTAATGTATATTTCGTAGAAGCAACACCTAATTAGCTAATTCTATTGGTTTAGGAATAATGGAGAGAAACATATGTTCTTTTTATAGAACGTGTGCTTTGAACAAACTCTAATGTTACATGATAATTAAAATATCATGTAGAACACACAATCGTATTAGAAAAAATAATAGGAAAGAGATCGCCTCATAAAGACACTTAACCTCAATTTTTTTTAACATATATGCGTCCAACTCCACCACTATGATATTTTAAAGGATTAGATTTGATTTGAAGGATGCCAACTAATTTGATCGAATTATAAATATGTGAAAAAGTTCACAATAATTTGCAAAAAATACAACTGTGCAGACTCTATATATATATATATATATATTTTAAGTGCAGATTCTATAGTAAAAAAGAAAAGAAAAGAAAAAAAAATGAGTCAAAACCCTCCCGCGAATAACCACCGGAATTTCGCAAAAGCCTTAAGCCTCTAGCGTGCGGTCCCCAAAAAGAGCACCTGCAGCTGCAAGGGTGGTACTTAATCACTATGACCATACTGCCCCTGTATTTGTCCTACGTGTCAAACCATAATTGATCCACGTAAACAGCTCTCCAAGAAACAGTGACATGTCATTCTCCGTGACCGTATTCTTATGCTAATCTATAAATTCAATTAGCCCCGCCGCTCGCCTCCACAGAATCCAATTTCTCTCCCACGCGCCACCGCCTGCCACCATAGGCACTACGGCATCCAACCAAAATATAATTCGAAGAACATAAATCGATAAGTTCAGCTGTAATTCGAAGAGTCCAATGACCTCAACCACCCCACAAGACAACCATGCACCTCCAAATTCCCATCCACAAGGTCAGCAGCTGCAAGCAGACGACCGAGAGAGAGAAGATGAATCCCGCCGTTTATTGCCTCTATCCGCCTCGCCGAAATCCGACGCCGTTCAGATTCAAACGATAGCTGATAGCCTCGACGACGTCGACGACGAGGAAGCGGCGTATGAGGCGCGGCAGAAGATCCTGATTGCCGATTTCGAATTGGATTCGCCCAATTACTCTGGCGCACCGCCGTTCTCGTTCAAGAAGCTGTGGATGTTCACGGGTCCGGGCTTCCTGATGAGCATAGCGTTTCTAGATCCGGGGAATCTCGAGGGGGATCTCCAGGCGGGCGCCATTGCCGGCTACTCCTTGCTGTGGCTGCTGATGTGGGCCACGGCGATGGGGCTGCTGATTCAGCTGCTGTCGGCGAGGCTAGGGGTGGCGACGGGGCGGCACTTGGCGGAGCTCTGCCGCGATGAGTATCCAGACTGGGCGAGGATTGTTCTTTGGTTCATGGCGGAGGTGGCGTTGATTGGGGCTGATATTCAGGAGGTGATCGGAAGCGCGATCGCGATTCAGATTTTGAGCCGAGGGTTTCTTCCCTTGTGGGTTGGTGTTCTAATTACCGCTGCGGATTGGTAATTTTTTTTTTAAATTCCTTTTCAGTGATTTACTCAACTTTTTGAAGTTTTCAGTAATCTGTTTGGATTGCGAAAAAATGGCATCTTTTCTTTTCTTTTCTTGTAAACAGTGTTACGAACTGAAATTTTATTAGAGAATGATGAAGTGTGCATAGGATATTGAAGCTGGGTAAAATTCATTTTTTTTAATATAAATTTGAGAAGATAGAAATGTCAATTTTACTTTTTTAACTTGTAACTGCAGAACTTTTTTCAGCTATATTTGGTGAAATGGAAAATTTTGCTCGTTCAGTGAAGAGTCTGTTAAGCTATTTAGTCTATGTGGAATCCACCATAAATTTCTCTTGCTTCTAATGTCACTCACTTTAGATGTGGGTGGAAATCAAATTCATTTCTGCATAATGTTCACTTTGGTAGTAGAATTTGTTATCTTCACATGTAAGTTGCTAACTTTGAGTCTGAAATGGCAGCTGAGAGTAAGAAAGAGCCAAGTTTGTCCATTTAACTTGGACTAGAAGCGTGGAACTTTTGTTTTCTTGGGAAAAGCAACATTTGTTTGGGTGCTTTCTTGCTGACAACTATTATTTTTGGCTTTAAGGGTGTTAGTGCTACACACGTCTCTGTTTGTCTGCTAGGTTATGAGTTAATCACTGATATTTTTTGGTCTGAAATTGCTTTACAGCTTTATATTTTTGCTTCTTGAAAACTATGGAGTAAGGAAGTTGGAAGGTGTGTTTGCAGTTCTTATCACAACTATGGGCTTATCATTTGCTTGGATGTTTGCTGATGCTAAGCCAAGCAGAAAGGAGCTTGTAATAGGTTAGGTGCTCTATCATAATTTTATTGATTTAAGTCTAAAATGGGAAATTCATTTGATAAGAAATAAAATATTTTAAAGGAATGATTTGGTGAAGACTGTCGAAATGAATATTCATGCTCTTAATAACAGGTCTTTTGGTTCCGAGGCTTAGTTCAAGAACAATTCGGCAAGCTGTGGGAGTTGTGGGCTGTGTAATAATGCCTCACAATGTCTTTTTGCACTCTGCTCTTGTACAATCAAGGAAAATTGACCCCAACAAGAAAGGTCAGGTCCAAGAGGCTCTCAACTATTACTCTATCGAGTCCTCAGCTGCCCTCTTTGTCTCCTTCTTGATCAACTTATGTGTCACAACTGTGTTTGCTAAGGGATTCAGTGGAAGCAAGAAAGCGGAGTATATAGGCCTAGTAAATGCAGGGCAGTATCTAGAGGAGAAGTATGGTGGTGGTCTTTTTCCGATTCTCTATATATGGGGTATTGGGTTGTTGGCAGCAGGGACTAGTAGTACAATAACTGGAACTTATGCTGGACAATTCATAATGGGAGGTTTTCTCAATCTCCGTCTAAAGAAGTCACTAAGGGCCTTGATTACTCGAAGTTGTGCTATTGTACCAACTATAATAGTGGCATTGGTTTTTAACAAATCAGAATCATCCCTAGATGTACTGAATGAGTGGCTCAATGTGCTGCAGTCTATACAGATACCTTTTGCCCTCATCCCTCTTCTCACCTTGGTGTCGAAGGAGCAGCTGATGGGAGTGTTCAAGATCGGCCCTTTACTCGGGGTAAGTCAAAATTCCATCTCGTCCTCATTCTATTACAAATTTATTAGATTTATTGGACGTTGGTTTTATATTCTCCATGCATTCAATGATGAATGGGACTCATGGCATGCCTTTTAGCTAATGAAATTGTGCTTAATTTTTCTGCTTCTCTCGTCAACCGGTAACTGTCAACGTTGGCTTTACAAACTGCAATCTTCTAATGAGATGTCCTGCTATCTATAGAAAATTATTGCACAGTTAACAAAGCATGACATTCTTATTTTGAGAAAAGCGACCCTTCTTGACTCAATTGGGCCATTAATGAACAGTACAAGGTTGTATCGACTTCACTGCTTGGGATAAAGACCTTTCTTTATCGCCTCCAGCATCATTCAATGCTTGTTTTTGGTTGTTGTGATAGAGAATTTTGTGAAATGCATGAATGTCACTTCTCCTTGATGTTGAAGTTAGGTATAAGCATCTAATACGCTTATGTCCTTCACTGTAGAGGGCCGCGTGGACGGTGGCTGGACTAGTGATGGTGATCAATGGATACCTTTTGCTCCACTTTTGCCTCTCTGAAGTCAATGGTCTGTTGATTGGATTCCTCGTCTCCGCTGGCACTGCAGCGTATGTTGGATTTGTGGTATATCTCATTTCACATAGCAATTGGGAGCTTTCGAACTGGGTAAGCCGATTCTTTACCAATACATCTGCTTGTTGTGGAAATTGAGCTAACACTCGCTCCTTTCGAGTTCGACTGGTTGGGTACTGTGTTGCACCACCCGTGAGGGGCGTCCCCCTCGAAGATGAAGGGGTATCACTTTCACTCTTTCGAGATTTGGTGGTTGATTCCAAATGATAAAATTTTTTGGCACCATCTGTATACTGTATATGAATATTGGAATTATTTAGAGTAGAGAGCAGAACAAAACTGATGATTTTCTCTTGATTCATCTAGTCTAGTCTATAAGGAATAGGAGAAAGGGCATATTTGTATATGCCAGCAGCTAACGGTAGCGCTTGTTGTAATCATAATTCCACCAATATCATTTGTACTTCTACCGAAGATTTCCAAGAAGGAAATTGTGAAAGGAATAAAGTACATACATTACATGTTGTAGAAACGGTGTACAAAATAGTACAGACTTGTCGGGCGTGTTACAACTTAACAGAAATGTAGAAGTAGGAGATCAAACAACAATGAACTTAAAACAGAATTGAAATACAATTGAAACTAAACCGTATACTAATGCCGAGTCGAGGAGGCATCTTTCCGCAAGACGAGATACGCTCTGGTAGTGCTCTCGGTTCTGGCGTATCGTCCCCAAAGATAAAACGGCAGCATCTTGTGGGTGGCACCCTGAGACCAACGAGCTCCGTGAACTGGAGCGAGGCGAGGGCGAGCTTGGATACTAGCTATGTATGCAGAGAGTGCTTTGGAATCTTTGGAATGCAGATTGATGATGGGTGGCTTATCTTTGGGGAGACATGTCCTATTTATAGGCGTCGTCCCTCATGGGGAAGCATCTTTGGAGTCAACACCGCATTGATGTCGAGTGTTACAGTTATGTCCCCATTGAGTGCGGAGGGTTACGCGACGGTTTCGGAGACAACGTGGGCACGTTTCCGCGGAGCCATCATGTCGAACGTTACCGGCGATTCTGACGAATCGGACAACGCGTGCGTCGGGTTCATTGGACGTATCCGGACGTCTCTTCAAGTGCAGCAAGAGCCCAGCGGATTGGGCCACACGAGTTGGGCCTCGGACCAACTCCATCTGAGGCTCGATCAAACATTGATCCAAAATATGCAGCAATGATGGGCCACCAACCGCACCCACGAAACAAACCCAAAATCCACGATCCACGGAACCGAACCGGCGGGTCGGGTCGGGCCGGCCGAACCCGAACTCGAATCCGAACCGGGCCGGCGGGACTGGGCGGGTCCTAAGGTAAGGTGGGCTTTACAACCCATCACTTGTGCACACAATTATACTAAGTGTTCAATAAACCACTTATATAGACAATTAATGTATGTACATTAATCAATGTGAGATAAGGATTAATTAATCCATGCTTATCCCTTAAGCACATAACTTCATGTTTAAGTGACCAACTTTGATCCATTATTTCTCACTCACCGGAATCGGTTTGAGAATGTGAATACACCACGATCATCTACTCAAAAAGTAGATCGATCCTATGCCATTTAATTTCACAAAATTAAACGTTACGTCACTCAAAATCTTGGTCAAAGTAGCTTTCTGGCAACTTGACCATATATAATATATATAAATATATATACGATTTCCAACAATACATACTATATATCAATACTATGCTCAGGCATCTACAAGTCTAGTATTTAATCCAATCAATTAAATTGTAAAAATGAATACGATTCAACAATAGAATTCTTGGTGTTAGTTTAACAATAGAATACCTTTTATTGTCTCATTAAATTATTCAATATATCCTAAGAGATCCACAAATATAAATAATTATGATACAATGTATTGTTCAATCCAATGATGTATCTCGTAAAAAGAAATACAATATAAAATGTACAATTTGCATCATATATATAATAAAATAGTTTCGTTATTATATATTTGAGAAATTAAGTACTAATAAAATCATAATTTAATATTTGTAACAATGAAGTGGCACTGAAACTAATTCACATGTCTTAGATTTCCACTAAGAATATAAGAGTTATAATAATTGATTTTTTTTTTAATTTAGGAAATTATTATTAGAAATTATTTGTATTTACATTATGTGAGACTAATATCATTGATTATTTTGATTAGTATAGTTATTATTGGATTATGTATTACGGTGACAAGTATAATTATTAAATTTCATCATCGCTTGTATATGCTATCTGTGTGTGTCAAAATATTAATGTGTGATAATATAGTTACTGTTAATATTCTCAATTTCGTTATCACATACATATATATGATATATTAATGTGTTATAGTTTAATAATTTAGTAATTAGTGATACTATAATCATTAATCATTTTAACAATTAGTATTACTCTTAATTTTACTATCACATTTGTTATAGTAGTCTGTCTCAACTTAACAACATAGTAATTAATGATAATATATTTAGTATTATTATTTTGTATATACTGCAACTAACAAGTCCAAACCATGCGAGTATTTGGGGGAATTATCATTATACATTTATATGTTTGAACATTTTCACAATTATAACTCAATATATGAAAATTTATAAATTAATATTCATAATGTCTTGTCGTTAACAATTTTATTATACTAGTAAAAAAAGTCAACAATTTTTTTTGTAACGTCAATTTTAACTGATCTGATTATCGATCGATCGCTCCAATTGAGATGACGGTTTGAATCCCCTTAACTTAAACTATAGACCAATTTCCAAATTTTACACCGATTTGACTACGTGAAGTCGGAATTCCGGTGTCGTATCAAAAATTGCTGATATAGTTCAGAATCTTAAAAATTGTCAACTTGGATTCTCCCAGACATGAAAATATTTTATCTGTACATTTTACTTGTGCAACTTGCAACGAATTAATGATCAGTGCCAACATTGAGTTTAACAACTACCGAGCACGATTGTTTAAATATCACTATCATCTGACGTGTAAAACAACAAAATATTGTTTAGACCACTATTTCCACCGTCTTATTTCATTTATCTTTTCTCCCCATGATATTGATTCTTTGCTGCGATCTAACGAATGTCAGTATCAGATATATGCATTTACTTCTTCGTCCGACTTTTTAAAAGTTTATCAATCTTTTTAAATTAATTCCTGGCTACAAAAGTATATAATATATAATAAACAAATTAAAATGATAACGTTTGGTTGGCCACTGGCTGCTGGAATCTTAAGCTCTGGTCATGAATCAATATCCAAAAGTTCGGTAAGACGGAGTCGTATTATTTATTCATTGGTTAAGGTTCTTAACTACCGATTTTCATGCATAAAATAAAGAAATAAGAAGGGAGTAATATGTCATTTCTATCTGTAGTGGCTGCACAAGCAATAGCAGCAAATTAAGTCAAATTAGTGCCTGTCCTTTGTGTAGGCCCGGCGACAAGATTGAGTGTCGTTCGTTTTAATTTAAGAAATTGTTTAGTCATTTTAAATTGGGAAACTTGAAATAAATGTTGATAAATAGGTGTGCACCCAATTAACATCTCATCCATTCTTGTATTTCACCAGAAAAAAAAAATGGTAGCGCAAAGTGTGACTAATGAAGAGATCGCGCGTTACTGGAAGCAGCGCCACATGTTGGAGGAGGATCACCTCTTCGCCGCCGTCAAGGCTGCTGCTCGCCTCCGCGCCAGGAACCTCTCTGTAATTAACTTCTCTCTCTCTCTCACACACACGCACTAAGCGAAGAGGAAAACATGCATGTTCATCTGGGAATTGTTTCCAATAGCATTCAACTTTTCAAATCTCAATCAATAAAACTTGTTGCACAGGAAACGCAACAAATTAAACAAAATTGGTATCCTTCATGGATCTGATTTTAACTCTAATTCAAATTGTCCAAGTTCATTCACTTGAATCTTCCAAAAGTTTGTAGTTTTCACATCACATGGACACAATTTACAGGAATATGATTACCTGAAATTTCAAGAGAGCTTAAGGGAAGATGACGACGGCGAGGAGAAGTCCTCGCAAGTATTTCGAGAAAAGAATAAGAGTAAAGCAGAGAGAAGGATTGGAGTGAAAGACTGGTAAGATGAGCAATTGGAGTAAATTTTGGTGAAAGAAATGAAAAGTTGTTGATGTTAAATTGATGCAGGTGGACTAAGAGTAAATATGCATACCTGAACCAGCCAGCAGTGGCAGTGAAGTCGGTGGATCTGAGAAGAAAAAGAAGCGACTTTCATCTTCCTCATCAATGTTCATTTACATTCAAATCCGCTTCTCTTCTCAAAATCATATCTCCAGCAAACTAGCTACTCTATCAGCTTTGCTTCCAACTGCAAATTAAACCTCTGTTCGCTTTATGTAACATATACATCTTATTACCAATTCATATCTATCTATCCATGTATATAAATTGCTGTGTATCATGAAAATCAATAGCCTTTTTTATTTTACTATTTAACGGCATGTTCCAGTCATGGATATCTTATGTGCTGCCTTTTTCTGTCAGCCCTTGAAATTTTTTTAGGGGAAACTATGGGAATTCTTGACAGTAAGTTTTTTTTTTTTTTTTAGAAAAAAGAGGAACTCTTATGATAACAACCAATAAGCAGGATAAGCGTTCAAATTCAGATGTCATTTTTATCTTTGGAGGGGAAAAGAAATTTCCTATCTCAGGAATCCAAGGAAAACTAGAAACCAGGTCACTGAGGAATTTTGCAACCGACCTTCAAATTTCTATCTGATAATTGCTTGATTGATTTTTGTGTTGAATATGAAGTCCAATGATGATGATGATCTAAGCTCGATTTGAGATAAGGGCTGTCAAACATTTCGAATTAGATGTCCTTTACCTGAGATTAACCCAGCAAACAGAGGAACTTGAATATGTACTATTGTTCGTTATGTGTTGATGATGAGATTCCGTTCATACAGAACCAATTCCAATAGACTTATTGAAGAGTCCATGTCAATGGAAAAGAATTTCGCTATTAGTTTAATTATATACGAAAAGGAACTAGAGGTGAAGCGTTCGGATTTCGGTTGATTTTTGCTGTCCGATCCGATCAGAAAATCCAAATTTGAGAGAAAATAATACGATTGGAATCGAATATTGAAAATCCAAAATCCAAAAATTTATAAAATATCCGAACCGAACCGAAAATCCAAATTATGAAAAATCCAAACCAATTTTGTTAATTTTATATATATTTATATTAGATTTAAAAATATTTAAATAAAATATTATCATTATATATAATTCGGATTTTCGGATTTTTCCGGATTGAAAAAATTAAATCCGATCCAAAAATCCAAAATTTTAAAAAATATCAATCCGATTTGAACCAAAAATCCGAACCGAATTTTAAATTTCGGTTTGGTTCGGATCGGATATTCGAATTTCGAGTATTTTGCTTACCCCTAAAAGGAACTGATAAAATATAATTTTGTATCTCATCCTTTCTGGATTAATTTTATATCTATTTGGTAGTGGTGCAACTTGCAATTTATTAATGATTTGCTGATGGATTGAACCATTTTTGTCATACGTACTACTCTCATTCACAATTGATTAATTATATATGTAGTCTTATCTTGATGCCAAATTATAGGTAGGGATGTCAATGGATGGATTTTACCCTGATCGATTCGAAACCATTCAAAATCCATTAAATTTTAAAGCAGCGGTTTTGGTTCCGGTTCTAAACCCGCTTTAGACTCGAACCGTTTAGATCCATAGTTTGATGGCCCGGTCCGGTCCGGATCTGGAACCAATACTTATTTATTGATTCTGGTCCGAATAAAATCCATCTATTGATAAGCCTAAGTTTAAATAGACTTGTCAATGAGCTAGTTTTATCCATATCGATTCAAAATCACTCATAACACATTAAATTATAAAGCAACAATTTCGGTTCTAGTTCTGGTTCTTGTCTGGTTCCAGATACGCTCAGATCCGGACCGCTTAAGACCCATAGTTGATGGTCCTGGTCCGGTCCGGATCCAGTGTCTAATGGGTCGATTCCAGAACCAGAACCATTACTTAATTATTCGTTCTGGTCCGGGTAAAACCCACCAATTGACATCCCTAATTGTAGGTCTTTTCTTATATATATTTCCTTGCGTGTTTCTTCTGCTTTTTGGAAAACAAGGATCATAACTTGAAAGTTGATCCTTCCCGCAACTTAAGCAATATGAATATTAAAGGTATAGTAGCTTTCAAGCATTATTATTTGTTTTTGACTAACCAATTGTTGAAGGAGTATTGTAGTCTAGTCATTTTTTTCACTACGCAAGTTTAACGAAGCAGGAAGAGATCTATTATTTTTCATATAGTCACCAGCTTTTTTGTTTGTTTGTTTGCAGGGCCAGTACAAGAAATTGCAGTAATCCAATATTGAACATGGCTCTTGTTGTAAACTCAAGTCTTCTTTTTTATATTCTAAAAGAAATGAAAACTATTAGAAGTTTGAAATCAACCATTCTTACATGCATTATAAACTAACATATATACCTTTTCCCGGGATGGGATTCGTAATATTATTGGTGGTTTGCTCGAGTTTTCTTGATAGATGAAGAAAGTAGCCTTTCTCTTCCTTGACGTTTGCTTCTACGAACCGACATAAATTTAGGGATAGCCCCCATGGCCATGACACTTCCTAACCCAATATCAGTAAATAGTGTCCCTACCAATATTAGTTTTTTGTGTCTGCCTTTATACGTACGTGATGGCCATACATATACATAAGTTGGTGGTAAAATGGACTTTAACTAATATTAGTATGGGTACGTAGAAATACGAATACAACGAAAACAATGCATGATAAAAATCGAGGTAAGAGTTGGACTCTTTCTCCGCAAGACAAATTTACTGAGAGGCTTTGAAAGATATATGAAATAGATTGATTATCTTCGAATTGGTGAATTCAATCGTCTTCTATAGGGTTCCTTTTATAGCCCAAAGTGGTTGTTCGTGAAGTGGTGTGAAGGTCTAAATTGTCGATCTGAACCGGTGCGTCGGTCTGTGACCGATAAGGCTAGCCCAAATCGACATGATAGTTCGTGTAATATCCTGTTTTTTATTTCAATTAGATTTAGAAGAATTCTTAAATTTAGAATTTAAGTCGATTCGCACCCGGAAAAAAAAAATGCTTTTAACTCCAACATAAGATTTATCAAAAATTTTGAGTAAAAATCAATTTTTATGCATAGCATGTTTAAAGTAAACATGTAATTATATGATATGATCGAGCTGCAATGTAATTTAAATGTTGAATCACGTTTATATTGATAGTTTTTTTGAATTTAATGGTTTGGTTTGTATTCATGGGCCAAATAATAGAAGCCCAAGCCTATATACATGTTGGGCCAGATTAATCAATTAAAAATGGATCCAATTATTAAGCATCCAGTTATTATGCTGAAGATTAATTAACAAAATAAGTTGTATGGTTTGTATGCTGAAGATAAAAATAAGATTAATTAACAAAATAACTAATATTAGTACGGGAGAATTTTATTTTGGAGTTTTAGAGAGAGAGTGCCGAGAGGATGGGGGAGAAGAAGAATTAAGTTGTGTGTGTTATATGTGTATGCGCGTGAGTTTTGAGAGATAGAAAGTAAAGTTTGTGTGTGTTCTCTGTGGTGTGTGTGTGCTCGTGAGTTTTGTGAGTGAGAAAGAGAATTTGTTTGTTTATTTATTTATTTACTTATTTTGTTAGTTTGGGCTTTTAATGTGTTTGGGCCTTTGTAGTTATTTAATCCTTGCATATGGTTTGTTGGGCCAAGTTTATTGATTTCTTAAAATTAAATAGTGGGCCATGATTTTGGGCTAATACATAAAATGAGTTTTATCTTAAGCTTATTTAGATATTTAATTGAGCTTAATTTATGTTTGATTTAAATTAATATGATAGTTAAATTGTGTTAGTAAATATTACAACTTGAATATTTTTATCAAGTTATGTCTTGATTATGAGTTCATAAAATTGGGCTATAATTTGTTAGCATAATTAATTTAATTATGCTTGTTAATATTTTGCAGAAAGATATCAAGGTAGAATGAGATTTTATGGAAAGTTCATAAATGATTTAAATTTTGTTTGAGTTTATGAATAACAATTGCTCGACATATAACTTCGTCGACCTGTGAAAATATTGTTGCGTGCATTTTTTTAAAGCTACTTGAATTACATGTTTAAAGCATTTCAAATAGTTTATTTGAAATAAGTTAAAGTATTAAATACTTTTGCAATAAAAGTATTTTGATAATTTGATTTTCAAAATCAAATTAAGTTTCAAAGTAAAAGTCGAGCGAGGGTATTGTTGGTGCCCTTAGCCGAGAAATTGGGTTTCAAGATTTTTTTTTTTAATTTTGAAAACTCGGGTACTGTGAATCTAGTTAGGAAAATGATGGCATATTATGAAAGTGGTTAAGATTTATTTTAGGGCTATTACTTAAGTCGAGAACTTATCTTGTAGGCCTACGAGAGGAGATACTTAGGTTCCCGATTTAACCAGTTCGAGTTGTTTGGATTTTACGCAATAAAGGTGGGCTTTATTTCGAAATGTATTTTGAGCTAATAAGCTCGGTTTACAAAGGTAAAGGTAATTATTCATGTTTAAAATGTTTTGTTCACTATTGGATAAACGCTTGTACCATTGTTGGCTTTGCCAACCAGGAATGATCGGATCTTGTGCTATATACTAGCCAAGGTTGTGTACACTAGAGCCAGTGATAGGAGAACCCTATCTCTGACAAACAGAACAGGTCGTCTCGGGAAACTTCTCAACGACAAACAGATATGGTTAAGCACCAATAGTCGAACCAGGAAAAATGGAGCTCTTAAAGTATTTTTAGTATACATAGAATGAGTTTTCGTTTTAAAACTTTATATGTTATAATGTTCAAGCATGAATAATTGTTTTCAGAAGTGTTTTAAAAATTGCATAGCCCACTGAGTACATTAGTACTCAGCCCAAATGTTTTCAAATATTTTTCAGGTTGAACGGTTGGTGGTGAAGCACGAGGCTGAGGAATGGTTGCTGATGTCTTCCAAATAACATCATGATTTGTTTCCGCTGCCATATTTCCACTTGGTGAAAATTTTATTATAATTATATTAATGTTTCCTAGTTCATTTAAAATGAACTATTATTGCCTTCATCTTCTTGACGGCTGTTTTTCCTTATCTATCATGTGCTTAGTATGTAAATTATTCCTAGTCGCAGACCCTCGAACTTGATTCTGTTTGGGAGAATATAAATATTATTTGGCCATATTAGTTACTTTTCGATTATGACATATCTTTTTACCCTGGGGGTGTTGCTCGACTTTAAGGGCACATCACCAATCTATTCAAGAAAGCATAGCAGTCCCGTCACTTAGTCCCTTTTTTTCTTCTCCCGAGAAACTGGGGTGTGACAGTTCGGCCTTGTGTGAGTCAACCGAATCTATTCGATCCGCCACTTGGTTGAGTCCTACGTGTCGCACGAGCCGTATCAGGTGCCATGTTGGCAAAATTTTTGGCTCCTCATAGCTCCTTGCGGTGATGTGCACTTGCAAAGTACGCCTCTAAAGAGACCAATGCGACAAGTGCGATGTGCTCGGCCTTTCGGACTCGAATGGTGCGAAGGCATTTGAGTTAGCTATAAAATAATTAATTAAAAACCTACTAGGGTGCACCACAGATGGAATACACTTGATTATTCATTGTTGGTGTAAACTCATTTATATATAGCTTATAACTTCAATATTTTTTCAATATGGGATACATATCATTCTCAACCATTAAGAAGCTAACTTTGTGCATTAATAATTCATGCATCCCACATCGGATTTGAACATATAAATACACTAAATTGATATACACAAAATGTAGATTCCAAATCTAAGCTCATATACAATTTATTCCAACAACTAATTCAATATAAGAGTTAATCGACAACTAAATCTTAACATTTCGATCTCATTATAAATTAGGTTCAATTTTTAAAACATCTCAATAATATCCTTAAGAACAATCATGGATATAACGAACTGTTGAGGGAGTAAGGTGTCATTTGTTCATAAACTAGAATTGAGAGTGTCTAGTTCTTTGGATCGATGACGACTTCATCGTATTTGAGGGCCTTCGCTCAATATTCTTAGCATCAATTGCTATACAAGTTCTTTTTTCTCCATTTCTCATACAATCTTGGTTGTGAGTTGATAGAATACGGCCCAACTACTATGTCCAAGCATCAGGCCCAATACAAATGGGCCCCGACTATAAGCTCGGCCTATGTGAGTTCGGCCCAAGAAGACTCCTCAACCAACTACAACTCAAATCGCAAGTAGAGACGTAGAAGATTCAGATGCATATCTAAAAGAATCCTTATGAGAGAAGACTTTGTATTAGAGTCAAACTCGATATAATAGTGTATAAATAGAGGCTAGATTAGACGAAAGAAGATCATCTACACTCTTTGTAATCGCTTTTTACACACTCAATACACATATACTCTCTTGCTCCGTGGACGTAGATCTATTTCAATAGATCGAACCACGTTATCTCCTTGTGTTCCTTGCGCATTTATTACCCAAAGCAAAATTAAGATCGATCATCGGCGCGTCAGTGGGAACCAAAATTCGTGTTTTCGATCAACTTTTCTCGTGTAACAATCGAGCGATGAGGAACACAAGAAGCGCGCATCCGGTACATTACAGCAACAACAACGGCGGCAGACACGCCAAACGGCTGGAAAAAGCCCGATAAGAGATACGACCGCCGAAGGACACGTTCAAAGTCGGATGGCGAGGCTATCCTATCCTACGTGAAGAAGAAGAAGATAACCGCGGCGAAGGAGGCGCGCAGCAGCGAGAGAAGCCCAAGCATCGCAGTTGAATCTCGACGAGGCGGTTAAAGGGTTCCTCGAAAAGAATAAGGAGAGCTTATCGGTACCTCGGTAGAGAACAAGATCGGCTTCACATGATGAAAGGGATGCAAGTCTCATCCAAACACGAGGTGCACGGCGGGTGAATCCCCAACCTCCGGATGGTAGACACTCGTCTGCGAACAATACCTCTGCGAGTTGGTTTTCAAACCGACCGTCATGAGGATGAAAGCAGGCGGTCGTCGTGATCACCGTGAAGTCGACCCTCACAATTATAACGAGTCCAACCGAAACGGCATCGCTCTTGGGAGACGGGTTCGATGGATACGGGAAGATTATTACCCTTTTTCCAACGAGATACTCGATACCTCTCTCCCCGACAAGTACAGGGTGCCAAGTATCGCCCCATATGATGGACTGCGAGATCCACAAAACTTCTTGTCTCAGTTTTAATACAACATGATTAATCAGCGCCTCAACACCATCCACATGTCAAGTCGTTCCGGAGTTCTTGATCGACAACGCCACGGTGGTTCGACGGTTTACCTCCGTAGTATTGGATCTTACCGAGATCGATGGAAGCCTTTCATCGAAGGTTCTTCCAAAGACCGAGTCCAAGACCACATCGGCTCATCTACTCATTGTGAGGCAAGGCCGGGTGAGTCCATCGGCGATTTCATGACTAGGTTCAATAAGGAGAGCTGAAAAGTCGAGGATGTAAACGACATCCTCATTATCTCGACTTTCAAAACGGCATCTTGCACGGGCCCTATATAAGGAGATCGTCAATGGCACGAGCTCTGTAATGCATCGGAGCCGTGGCGCAGCGGTCGGTTCACCAAAGCGGACCAGGCGGACGGAGAAAGCGAGAAGTTCGACAGGTGAGAGCCCTCTGACAAGAAAAAGAAAGAGGAGGGTCGAGGGGACCAAGGCCAAAGTCGACAAAGTGCCTTGGAAAGGATACAACGTGGCCCTATAGAGTCTAGACTCGGGCCACGCCATAACCCGTAACGACCTCGGTACACGCCGACGAAGAGGCGAGGCGGAGATCTCGAGCTCCATACGGACATGTTCGAGAAACCTCGGCCCATGATAAGGGATCGGCAGCGATCCATAGACAAGTATTGCTCCTTTCATGAGGATCATGGACATGACACGGAGGAATGCGAGGAATCTCATGGAAGACATCGAAAAGTTGGTGCATGACGGGGTTCTTAAAGTACCAAGGTCACGGCCGATTTAACCTGGTCGAGACTGAGGCCCACACCGAGGTCGAGGCGGAGCAAGAGAAGAGCGGGGAAGCTGGCCTCACACAAAGCGAGGCACGACCGATGAGGAGGGTGATGGCGAGCCTCAGTACTACGGAATCATATCCACCGTCACGGGGCTCCCTCGTGGTACTACGAAGTCCTCCCTAAAAACCGAGGCCCGAAGTCCCAAACCAGTGAACCTGTAAACAATAGGTTTAAAAGGGACGAGGCCATCACCTTCTCCGAGGATGACCCTGTACCAGCTGTGGTACCTCACCAAGACGCGATGATAATCCAAGCAGTAGTCGCCAACAAGTTAGTTCGGTGAGTGTACGTCGATTGTGGCGCGTCGGTGAGTATCCTTTTCAAGGAATGCTTCGACAAGTTGGGGATTGAGGAGGCACGCCTCACACGAGTGCCACTACCACTCAAGCTTCGTAAGAAAAACACCGAAGGGATCATTGGACTACCGTCACGCGGGGGAGGCGCCGACGAGCTCCACCAAGTTGGTCTGATTCTTAGTGAGTAAACGCCTACCACCGTATAACATTATACTAGGGCGAGGCCGGTTAAATGCGGTGAGGCGGTGTGCTCAACGCACCATATAACAATGAAGATCCCACAAGAGGAGGGTAGGCGTGATCGGAGGAGATCGAAACAAGCTAAAGAATGCATGCAGGTCGCTTAAGAGGTGTTGGGACTTGACCCAAGACCCACGTGCATAGAAATTAAGGAAGCCCAGGAGTTGGAGATGGAAATGACATTGTCATTCTCGACTATTTCGGTAGAGAGAATCACTTGTATGAGGATGATCCTCAAGGTCGTCAAAGTAGGTTCTACCAAGTACCTCAACCGAGAAAGCAGTTATCCAACTCTAAGGGAATTCGAGCGTCTTGGCTTGGTCACCCTCGACATGACCGGGTCTCACCAAGTATTATTACTCACCGCTCAACATTGATCCAAGTGTCGAACCGGTTCGGCAAAAGCGGCGGATCTTTGCGGTGAGCGGAATCAGGGACATACATGACGAAGTGAACCAACCATCGAAAACACGCATATTGTTCAAGTCAGTATCCGACCTAGATAGCCAACCGGTGATGGTCGAAAGGAGGATGGTGATGGCGAATGTGTATCGATTACACCGATCTCAATAAACATTGCCCAAAGGACTGCTACCCCCTTCCCAATATTGACAAAAGGTTGACGCTTTGGTGGGATCGAAGTCTTGACTTCTTGGATCTATCTGAGGGTATCACCAAGTCTTGATGAGTGACGAGGACGCGTCAAAATAGCCTTCATCACGGACTTCAGTCTTTGCATATAAGAAAATGCCATTCGGACTCAAGAATGCGGGGCCACCTATCAAAGAATGGTGGATAAGATATTTCAGCCCTACATCGGTTAAAATGTGGAGGTGTATGTAGATGACATCGTCGTCGAGAGTAAGGAGAAAGCCACATGTGTTGCCGACCTTCTGATCGTCCTCGGCTTAATTCGTAAAGTAAACCTAAAGCTAAACCCCTAAAAGTGTACATTCGCGATTCGATGCGGAAAATTTTTGGGGTGCTGGGTTTCACAAGAATGATTAAAAGCCAACCCGTCCAAGGTTCAAAATGTTTTGGAGATGAAGGTGCCGAAGACCATCCACAACGTGCATAAGTTGACGGGCTGCATAGCTGCACTGAGCCGCTTTCTTTCAAAAGCCGCGGAGAAGCAACTCCCATTTTTCAAGATTCTCAAAAAGGCCCCGGAGTTCAGTTGGGATGATAAACACAAGTTGGCCTTTGAAGATCTCAAAAACTACCTCGCCAAACTCCCCACTTTATCTGTCCCGAAGGAAGGAGAAGTCTTCTCCCTATACCTCGTGACTTCGGATGAAACCATAAGTGCACTTTTAGTGCGAGAGGACGGACGTCGTCAACTCCCTATGTATTTCATCAGCCGAGCACTTAAAGGGCCAGAAACGAGATATCAACCTCTGGAGAAGCTCGCTTTGGCATTAGTAAATGCGGCAAGGAGACTACGTCCCTACTTCCATGCACATCCCATACAAGTTCTCACCGATCATCCACTTCGGCAAGTATTGACAAAGCCAGAAGCTTCGAGGAGAATCGCGAAGTGGGAAATTGAGTTGGGCGAACACGCTATCTCTTTTTGCCCTCGTCGAGCCATCGAGGTCGGGCCTTGCGAGACTTCCTTGTAGAGGCTAACTTCAGAGAAGCGAAACCCATCCAAATTTACCTCGAGACAACGCCTGAGCCGAACCCATCAAGGAAGCATCAGAAATTGCTGGCAAATCTATGTGGATTGAGCTTGGGAAAACAGTAGTGGGGTGGCATCTTGCTTTTGGGACCGATGGCGAGATCACCTCGCGCGGGTTTGCATTCAAAATACGAATAACGAAGTGGTCTGAAGCCTTAATTGTAGGACTTCGCTAGCTCAAAGTCTTCGATCACGAAATGCAAGTTCACGATGATTCTCGTGTCATAGTAAGTCACATCTTTGGGAAAGTACGAGGCTAAAGGCAACATGATGAAGAAATACCTTGAAAAAGCCAAAAGCTACAATCTTTCTCATACTTCCAGTTGGTTCGTATCCCAAGGGAGCAGAATAGCCGAGCTGACACCTTAAGCAAACTAGCTTCGTCATCAACGAGTCCGCCAGTGGAAGAAGTCCAAAACAGAAGCATTGACGATGCCGATGTCGAAGTCAACATAGTCTCTGATGAAGAGCCTAATTGGATGACTCTCATTCAAGAATATTTGGAGAAGGGCGAATTACCTCACGACAGACTCGAGGCTAGGAAAATCTTGAGCAAATCTTTGCGATACATAATTGAGCAGGGAATTCTCTACAGAAAATCATATCTCCAACCTCTTCTAAGGTGTCTGGGTCCGAACCGAGCTGAATACGTACTAAGAGAAGTACATGAGGGATAATGTGGAAGATATATCGGACCCCGCGCGTTGTCAAAGAAAGTCATGCGATGGGGGTACTATTGGCCAACAATGTTCCAAGACTCAATTGACCTCGTAAAGAAGTGTCCGAAGTGCCAAATTCATGGAAATGTGCCGAGGCTACCTCAAACCGACCTCGTCAGCATGAAAAGCCCTTGGCGATTCATGCAATAGAGATTGATATTGTGGGCCCTTACAGAAAGCTCGAGGCGGTTTCGGTTCACGATTGTTGCTATCGACTACTTACAAAGTGGGTGGGCCAACCCTGGTGAAAATCACAAGCAAAACGCCTCAATTTTGTCGAAAAAATATTGTGTGTCGCTTGCATCCCCATGTCCTTGTTTGGATAATGGGACACGGTTCACGAATAAGGTCTTCAAAGAGTGGTGTCAAGAGCTTGATTCAACAAAATTCACCTCGGTGGCCCATCCTCAAGCAAATGGTCAAACCAAGTCACCAACAGACAATCGTGAAGGGACTCAAAACTTCGCCTCGACCGAGTGAAAGGCAATCGGGTGAAAAATTTATCACAAGTCTTATGGTCATACCGTACAACACCTCGGACATCGAATGGAGAAACACCCTACAGTTTGGTGTATGGAACCAAGGCGATAATCCGTGATCGGTATGCCGAGCCCCCGTACCATCCATTTCACAGTTGAAGCAAATGGAGAGAATCTACGAACTGACTGGATCTGCTAGAAGAGAGAGACCTGCCACATTAGAGAGCTCGGTACAAGCAACAAGTAGCTCGGTATTATAACCGGTGTCAAATCCGGAAGTTCAGTAGGTGACCTCGTGCTTTGAAATAATGAAGTCGATAAAGCTAAAAGCTCGGCAAGTTAGAAGCTACATGGGAAGGACCATACCGAGTTGAAGAAGTCCTCGGAAAAGGGTCATATAAGCTCGCCCATTTATCCGGTGAGCAAATACCTCATCGTGTACATCATTCATCTCAAGAGATATTTTGCATAAGTGTCAAAAGAAAAATTGTTCATTTAGTCTTGTTAGGTCGTGTCTTCAAGTTCTTTTCATTGTCGCGTCGTGTTTCATTAATAAAATCTTTTTTTTATTTACTTCATCTGCTGAGTCTTGCATATTGCATTTGTCACTTATGCATACCACCTCTTCCCCAATATAACATACCCTCTAAGGAGGATGATAAATACCCTCTAAGGAGGATGACAAATACCCTCAAAGAGGATGATAAATACCCTAAAAAAGGATGATAAATAAACGCGCGTGAGGGGACCACCCCTATCGACACTTCTCGACAAATAAGGAACCTATACCTTCATTTATTTCGAGGATAAATACCTTCGTTTAATACGAGGACGAACTACCTTCGTTTATTTCGAGGATGAATTACCTTCGTTTAATACGAGGACGATCTACCTTCGTTTGATTACGAGACGAAATGTATACAGCGTTTGATAAAAAGGAAGAATCAACACAAGGCAAAGAAAAATTTGTTCTTATTTCCAAAATATACAACGCATACAACATTACGAGGACGATGAATGACCAGGAGGCTGGGAAAAGCTAAGCGATCTCTAGAAAGTCGTGGTTCGGCGGTTCATCTATGCTAACTCTACCCCTAACTCTACCTCGTCCCCGATCGACACCGGGAGCTCGGCCAGTCGACCCCTATGTCGCGCCATCCGACCCCGGCCACTCGACAACTGCCGTCTCTCGCGGGCATAAAACTCCAGAGGAAACCTATCTACAATCCTAGTAGTTGAAGGAGAGCTTCCGGTGAAGAGGAGAAGCCTCGACGATGGACCAAGCACCAGCTGAAGTTATGGATGACGAGCTACAACAGTCTTGTACATACCTCCTATTTTTATCAGGTTGGCAAGCTGCTCCTGAAATTACCAGGAGTCACGACCGTACTCATGTCTGTAGCTCGAACAACGGGCTGCCATCTCTAAGACTTTGGCTTCGGTCTCGGAGATAGTCATTCCACCACTTCGGCAAATAACTGCCTCGTATTCGGCGTGTTCCTCGGCGACTGATTTGGCATCATCCTTCGCGATCTCGAGCTTCTCCTCCAACTCCAAAAATGAGCTTCAAGCTCGTCAAATTTCTCTTGAGCAACTCTGAACTTCACATCAGCTTCCTTCTGCACATGGGCCAACTTGCCTTCCAAGTGAAGGACCTCGACTTCTTTGCTTCGAGAGCTCGGTTCAAAATTTTAACTGGTCCAACCGAGGAGATATATCAATGTGTTCGGGAGCGGATCAAGACAAAACAAAAGAGGCATTCTTCATAAAATTAGGATTTTATTCAAGCCTTTAAGCGATGTCAAACCGACATACTAATGATGTCGTAAGTACATTTTATCTAAAAGTGGATCAATGACCCTCCGGTTTTCTCCCTCAGTGCACCACCTCTGCATCCTTCCGAGTCTCCGCATGACTTTGGCCTCGGCGATCGTCGCCTCGCCCCTTAGCCGATCGGCCATAATAGCTTGAGTGGACGTCCCAATCCACCGGCGAGCAGGACGCACTCGGCGGTCAAGAAGGTCGGCGAGGAGGCCGTGCTCTCCACAACGGCAAGCTCTTCATGCCGTCGAGAGACCTCGGCATACTCCCGCAGCGGGCCTCATTCTCCACCACCTCATACCCGTACTTGGACTTATCCAAATTCAGGTAATCCTCGGCAACTTCATCGAGAGTGTCCACCGCCACGCCAGTGTGGGACCATGACCGACTTGCCGGCCAGCTCGGAGAACTTCCCAGATAAAATAGCCTCTCCACAAAGGCGCGGAGAAGCTCTCCTTGCGGGCCGCCGCCTCGGCCTCCCGACGTCTAGCCGCCTCCACCTCGACCTTCAACAGGCCGACTTCGGCTTCCAACAAGCCGACCACAGTCGCCTCTCCGCCCGCCACCTCGACCACCGCTGTGGTCAGCCTCCTTTTGCCGCATCCCGAGCCTTAGCCTCAGCCTCATCCACCTCATGAACGAGGAGGGTCTTCTCCTCCTCCAAATCCCTGGCAAAGCGAGCCACCCTGTCAAACTGGACGACAGCGTCTTTCAAGTACTTCATCAGTTTGGAGGACGTCGCCGTTAGTTGAGCGGACACCATGGAAACCTCGATCGATATGTCCTCGGTCCCCTAAATAATAGTCAACCATGTCAAACAAATACATCAATACATAACTTTGTGACGTGCAAAACAATTGCATTACCTCAGGGAAGGACCGATGTGAGACCTGGGTACCGACGATCGCGCAGTCATCATCGTGCAGGCGCGAAAATACGCCTCTCCTCGTCAGGGCATGCGGTGGGTAGGGGCGAAGACGACCTCGCTATGTCTTTGGCCCTCTTAAGAGAGGCCTCAGACACAATCTCAGGAGCCACGTTGGATGGCTCGACAACAGACTTCGATCTCTTCCTCGTCTTCGAGGTAATGAACTCCACTGCAGAGTAATAGAAGCCGAGTTAGAACATGAAACAAAAAATCAATCAATAGCAGAAGAAAAGGGAGGGGAGGGGCCTCACCCTTCACCGGTTCTACCGAGGTAGCAGGATCATAAGGGCTCGGCCCAGCGGCGAGCTCGACCTCGGAAAAAGCCGTCACACAAGGCCACCGTCCGAAGATTAACTCTAGGCCACCGCTATCATCGGTGGCCACATCCGCCAACTTCCCGTGTTCGTGCGACTGGAGGGACTCGTCGAACCGGTAAAGAAGAACTTCTTACGCGATTCGGGATTTTGACTGTTTTATTTTAAAACTACGACGAGGTGATATATAATACCACCCCGCGCTAGATTTAAGCTGGAAAAACCTAAGGACAAGCCCTAAGGTAAGAGGAAAATTATGCCGATGGGCATAGACACCAAGACCCGTCAACTGCCGAAAAGAATTTGGCATTATTTGGGCAAGAGGTATGCCGAACATTTGTTGCAGTTCGACATACACAGAAGGAAAAGGAAGACGAAGACCGCACTTAAGGTTGTCCTCGTATACTGTAACAAAACCCTCCGAAGGGGCGCATGCCCTATCCTCCGGTCGGGGAGCAACAAACCCAAAAGATTTCGGAATAAAAAATCTAGAGGCAAACTCTATTATGGCAGGGGCTTCTAGGTATGAAGGAAAAGAAGAAACCCTACCAAAATCCCTCAAATACGGGAAACCTACTCTATAAGTAGAAGGAAGGGGGGAATCGGGAGCGAAAACTTCTAAAATCATCGGCGAGTCCGGTGGCGACACTGACACATCACGGCCTTCATAGCCGTGAGACTCCCCAGAAGAAGAAGAAGAAGCCATAAATAACTTACTTGTTTTATGTGGAATATCAAAGAAGATAGCACTGATGCTCTGGCAAGGCGACAATGGCGGAAAGTACAAACACTCAGTGTTTCCAGAAAGACAAAGAGTTTTTTTTTTTAGTTTGAAAGTTGGAGTCGATAAAGTGAAATGGTAAAAGGCGTATTGTGGAAGTTATTCCCCCAACGTGCACTTTATCGGGACCCCAACCGCCGTACACATTAAATGGATGTGACGTGTTCCGTGTTCGACATCGGCATGGCATCACGTGTTCGACCTCGTCACGACGTTACACATTCAACCTCCCACGGCTTTATATATCCGAACTCGCGAGGATTACGTATTCGACCTCGGCGGGCGGCAGTGTTCGACTGCGAATTAATGGCGGCGACATCGACTTCTAAGACGTGCGCGCTCCCACCGCCGGATCACGAATTTCAACGAGGCAATGTCGAACAACTGCACCCGATCCATCACGACCTCACTTCTACGTCTTTTTGGGGGATGTGATAGGATACGGCCCAACTACTAGGCCCAAGCATTAGGCCCAATACAAATGGGCCCCGACTATAAGCCCGGCCTATGTGAGTTCGGCCCAAGAAGACTCCTCAGCCAACTACAACTCAAATCGCAAGTAGAGACGTAGAAGATTCGGATGCATATCTAAAAGAATCCTTATGAGAGAAGACTTTGTATTAGAGTCAAACTCGATATAATAGTGTATAAATAGAGGCTAGATTAGACGAAAGAAGATCATCTACACTCTTTGTAATCGCTTCTTACACACTCAATACACATATACTCTCTTGCTCCGTGGACGTAGATCTATTTCAATAGATCGAACCACGTTATCTCCTTGTGTTCCTTGCGCATTTATTACCCAACGAAATTAAGATCGATCAATGTCAGAACAACTGTACCCAATCCATCACGACCTCACTTCTACTTTTTTTTTTTTTGGGGGTGTGATAGGATCTGACCCAACTATTGGCCCAAGATCGGGCCCAATACAAATGGGCCCCGACTATAAGCTCGACCTATGTGAGTTCGACCAAGAAGACTCCTCAACCAACTACAACTCAAATCGCAAGTAGAGGCGTAGAAGATTCGGATGCATATCTAAAAAATTCTTATGAGAGAGACTTCAGACAGAGTCAAACTCGATATAATAGTGTATAAGCAGAGGCTAGATTAGGCGAAAGAAGATCATCTACACTCTTTGTAATCGCTTCACACACTCAATACACATATCTCTCTCGTCTGGTGGATGTAGATCTATTTCAATTGATCGAACCACGTTATCTCCTCGTTCCTTGCGTATTTATTCTTAAAGTGAAATTAAGATCGATCGTGAGTAAAATTTATGTGGTCTAGTATATTTTCTCTATTTTCATGTGATCTGGTTCTATATATCGTGATATGATCCATTTGGCGTTGTTAGTTCATTTAAATAAGATAAAGTGAAGATTTGGACTGTATAAAGCTTGGATGATTATGTGGTTGGGATTTTGGATAAATAAATGCAAATATGGAAGTAAAAGATATGTGGTTGGGCTCTTATTTCTCCATTGGTTTACAAAAGTACTTCAGACATTCACTGACGATAAAGTAATCGCCTATCATAATGTTTATTGAATTAACACTATATCTGAACTGATTTTTGATAGTTCAACGGCTGATAATGCTAATGGGACTACCGAAAAACTAAAAACATTATTGGAAAAACTGAAAAATAAAATTGACAGAAATTGTCAGTTTTTTTCTGTTTAGTTATCTTTCGATATTTGGTTAGATTCGTAACTGGCAAGCGAAATTCGATTTGATGTCAAAACCAACTGAATAGATATAAGTGGGTAAATAATACATTTTTTTTATCGAATGAAATTTTGACACATTTTTTGAATTGTTATAATTAAGACATTATTTTTGCATTTCTAGCTAATTAGACACCTTCAATTATTTTTCATTGTTGAAATTTATTATGGCATTTTCCATTTAATAAAACAGTAATATGTTCAAACGTAGCTATGTCACGTGCAAATATACGATGATATTTTATAGAATTTTTAAAATTTGGAAAGTTTGTCGGATTTTAGTTTAAAACATCGTCGTTAGCTCACAATTGATATATTTATGTGTCAAAATATTATCATGACATTAAATGGAGAATGGCGCATTAAATTCCGATGATCCGAAAAAATTGAGGATGTATAATTTCTAAAGGTGGTAATCGGTTGGACGGTTATCGATATCGAACCGATAACTGATATATGAGTTAGAGTTCGGGTAACATTAGGATATTCAATTATCGGATATACTCAATTAATTGAATTTTAATTTTATTTGAATAGCTGAATTCAAAATCAAATTGAAATTAGATTTTCCAATTCCCACCCGTTTCTGAAGAAATTTCTCTCATCTTTCTCTCTTCTCTCCACTCCGTCGTTCTGTGTGTCTCTCTCTCTCCGTCAGTGCCGCCTCTGACGATGTCTAGCCTCCGGTCCAGCCTCCACCTAATGAAAGATTATGGGCTAAATTAGATATATGGGCTTTAGTTAATTAATAGTTGGACTATTAATTAATTAAAGCAGACTAATGAATAGAAGCGCATATAAGCTAGGGCTTTAATGGGCTACTCTATCTAATATAAATAGAGACATTTATTAGGTAAAAGAGATAGAATAATAATCTTAGAGAACTACCGTTGATTCATTCAGAGATTTCTTGGCTTTCTCTGTTTGAATTTGTGCCGAGGAATTGTTCCTGCATCGGTTGCATACACGTGGATACCATAGTTGTGGAGACAACCTTGCAAGATCTCGAAGAAGCTTGGAAGCATTGCAAATCGTAAGTTCTCTATCGAACGTGTTCATAGGGCTCATCGCATGTTTAATTGTAGATCTAGATCCATTTCTTGATCGTATTTTTATTGCGTATCATTAGATGAGGTCAAGAATTCCCAACAGTGGTATCAGAGCCCGGGGCTCGATTTATAATTAATTCATGTTCTATTAATTGTGGATTTCTCGAAATTTTAAATTTTGATTTCTTTTCATTTTTTCGTTTTGTTTGATTTTTCCTTTCGTTTGATTTTCTTTAAAAATCTGCTTATTAAAAAAAGCGAAAGGAAAAGGAAAAGCAGACGAAAGAAAGGAAAAAGGAAATTGAAAAATCGGAAATCGAAAAATTGCCGATGCGATCGCCGGATCCTCTTCACGGCCGGCGTTTTGCGTCTCATGGACGACGATCGACGACGCGGCGCAAGGCGTCGCGTTCGTCGCCGCCGTCGAGCCAGTGGCTGGACCTCCTCGAACATTCTGGACAAGCGACGGTCGATGACGCGGCGCGAGGCACGCGCGGTCATCGCCGCCGCTACTGTGATGTTGAAGCACCTCTACTCGCCGACGGCGACGTGAGGAGGAGGGTGAAGGTGCGGGGATGCCGGCTGAACGCCGGGTGACATCACGAAGCACGGTCGAGCGGGGCCTTATTGGGCGTGTCTGGCGCGGTGAGTCGCGTCCATCGCGCTACTGGCATGCGCTTGCGCCAACGCTGGACTTTCGCGTCTTGAGTCATGGTCGGTCGGAGGAGACGGCGCGGAAGAAAAAGACGACGGCATCTGTTGTCAGAAACCCTAACGGGTTAGGCGTCCATACGTCTTTGGGCAGCCTTGAAGCCGGCTTCAGCGTGCCACGACCCGTGTCGGGCTTCCGCCTCTCTGGGCCGAGGACGCGTCTGGGTCGTGAGCGCCGCAGCTGGGCTGTGAGGTCCCTGACGCTGGGCCGCGAGCTTGGAGGCGTGGATTTGGGCCGATTCTTTAAATGTGGTAGCCACTGAGAACATTACTGATTTATATAAAAACAAAAACTGCATTTTCCATTATTAATTTAGAATTAATAAAATTTAATTTCAATTTCAAATTAATTTATTAATTGGATTAATATGTTTTGTTTTAATATTATTATTTTCTAAATAATAACATTAATTTCGATTTGTATTAATTTAGAATTAATGCAATCTACTTATGTACATGAATTTAATTTATTAATTTAGAATTAATAAATTTAATCACAATTTTAGTAATTAATTTATTAATTAGATTAATAAATTTTAACTTTATTAGTATTTTGAAATAATAATATAAAGTTTAATTTTATATTAATTTAAAATTAATATAATTTACCAATGTACATGGATTAATTTTATTAATTTAGAATTAATAATTCTAATCACTATTATGGACATTAATTTATTAATTAGATTAATAAATTTTAACTTTATTATTATTTTGAAATAATAGTATACAGTTTGATTTTATATTAATTTAGAATTAATATAATTTACTTATGTTCATAAATTAAAGAATTGATTTATTAATTAGATTAATAAATCTTATTTGATTATTATTTTAGAAATAATAATACTAAATGAATATTTCTATTAATTTGGAATTAATATAAATGCATACATCCACTTTTAATTAGATAATTAAATTATTAATTGGATTAATGAATTTAATCGTTGAGCCCTATTTGATGTTGTTCTGTGATAAGCATGCTATTTGATTTTATGCTTATATTTTAACTATAGTAGTTAGAGACCGTTTTTATGTTTGGGTAGGCGGCGCCCAATACTTGTAGTCCGTGGTACTATGTTTGGGTAGGCGGCGCCCAATATGTGTGGTCCGCATTTCATGTCTGGATAGGCGGCACCCAGTAATTGTTATGAATTTAATATTGGATATTAAATATACAATTAGTGTCACACGTTTTATCCCCACTAAAATACAAGTCTAGTTTTTGAAACAAAACGCATCGTCCATCATAATTATGTAAGGATCCTAGCCTCTTTCGTCCAAGAGTTTTACACCAAAGTGTTTACTCCGAAATCGACAAGGCAAAGGCTCATTCATAGATGCATGGTTAGCATCGTGTGATGGGGTTGATTTGCTTAATTATTTTGAAACAGCCAAAGCGATCAAAATAATTAGTGGATGCATATTAATTGGATTAATAAACCAAGAATTGAGGACTTTTGTTGCATTCGGATTCAAAACCGACCAAATGTCATTTTGTGGTCATCGACCGCAGAGGTTTGCCATGATGCGACTTTATCGATGCAAAACTCATCACCGCAATTGGCTTTGAGGCTACTAAGTGATATTATTCTGATCATCACCAAAGCGGTGGTAATAATATTGACTTGGATCTTGGACTACTAAGATTTATATTTATTATAAATCCGTATATTGCATTTGGGGTGCAATATATGTTAAAATTAGTGGGAGCTAATCAATCTGATAAACCCTTGTTTGATTAGTGATACGATTGTGATCTGTGTTTACTTTGTTCTAATTTCTCGTTTCTAATTTTTCGATCGATTCGATGTCGACTATGTTATATAAATGTTTGGTGGAAACAAATTTGTTGATTGGGTCAAACTATCCGGATTAGCTCGTTGCTGCGCTTGGTGTTAAGGACGGATAAGATTGAGTATGTCTTGGACAAACCAATCGAGCACCATCCCCGATGAGCTTTCTCCGAGTATGCCTCGTTTGACGGTCGCCATAAGAAGCACGTTGATGATGCTATGTCGGCTCATGGTATTATGTTGACTTCTATGAGTTTGGAACTCAAAGGCAACTTGAATACATGCTACCCTATGAAATGATTCGATGCTTGAAGAGTTTGTTTGCCTCACAAGTACAAACACCGGAGTTTGAAATACTCCGGATCTCTTCAGTGCACGCCATGATAGGAGTAAGATCTCGAACATGTATTGAAGATGATAGGATTGATTGAGAGGTGGCGTCGATTGGAACGACTCTGCCAGCCAATGTCTCAACAAACCTGGTTTTACAATCGCTACCGGTCCATTTGCGAATTTCATAGTGAATTTCAATATGAATAACACAAAGGTGGCAAATCTTCACAACATGTTGAAGACTTACGAGTCCTCTACTCGATGGCAAATCATGCTCATGGTGAGCTCTTACGCTCAATCTTCCAAAGGAAGAAAAGCAAAAGAAAAACTAAGACATCGGATGTCTTGAAACCTAAGAAGAGTGAAGGGGCTCGGGAGAAGGCCGGCGTTAGCAAAGGATGAGTGCTTATTCGTCGCGAGAAGGGCACCTTGGAAGAGAGCGCGAAAATTCAAGCACAAGGTGCAATGGGTGGTAGCTCAGGTATGTTTGTCGTTGAGATAAATATGTCTATAAATAATTCACATTCTTGGGTATTAGATACCGGTTGTGGCTCACACATTTGTAATAATGTGCAGGAGCTAAGTGACAGCAAGAAAAAGTGAATCACGGGAGGTCGACCTACGCGTGGGAAATGGAGCAAGAGTTGCTGCTGAACGCGTGAGGACTTATAGATTAGATCTTCCTTCGGGATATAGATTATATTTACATGATTGTTATTTTGTTCCTTCTATTTCAAAGAATATTATTTTCATTCCTATGTTAGACATTCCTTCCATTTTGTAAACAGTTGTTGCACGTTTTCTCTTAATGGAACGTTTTATGGAAATGCCTTTCTTTCGAATGGTTTATATATGCTTGAATGTGAACAAAATATTCTCAATGTGCAAAACAAACGACCTAAGCTAAGTAATATGAATAATGCTACTTATCTTTGGCATTGTAGACTTGGTCATATCAATGAGAAAATGATAGCAAGATTGAGAAAATTAGATTATCTCACACCATTTGATTTTGAATCATATGGTGCTTGTGAATCATGTCTCAAAGGGAAAATGACTAAGAAATCATTTTCTGGGAAAGGGTTACGTGCCAAAGAATTGCTAGAGTTGATCCACTCAGATGTGTGTGGACCGTTTCCAACTCAAGCAAAATGTAGATATTCGTACTTCAAAACTTTTACTGATGATTATTCAAGGTTTGGGTATGTGTATCTGATGAAACACAAATCTGAAGCTCTTGATAAGTTCAAAGAGTTTAACTTAGAAGTCGAGAAATAACTTGGTAAAAGTATCAAGAATCTTCGATCAGATCGAGGAGGGGAATACTTAAGCCGAGAATTTCTTGATTACTTGAAATCACGTGGAATCCGGTCAGACTGGACTCCTCCGGGAACACCACAACTGAATGGTGTATCCGAGAGAAGAAGTCGAACCTTATTAGACATGGTTCGATCCATGATGAGTTTCGCTAGTCTCCCTTTATTCCTTTGGGGCCATACCTTACTAACTGCCGTTTATATTTTGAATAGAGTTTCTTCCAAATCAGTCGAGAAAACACCATATGAGATATGATATGGGAAAAGAGCAAATCTTAACTATTTACGGACCTGGGGTTGTCCTGCTTTTGTTCAGAAAATGCTGACTGATAAGTTAGAATCGAAAAGTGAGAAATATTGTCTTGTGGGATATCCTAAGGAAAATAGAGGATATGAATTCTACTCACCTGGAGATCACATGGTGATCATCTCTAGGAATGTGACGTTTCTTGAAGACTCCTATGTTTCCAAGGAACAAGGTCACAATGAGGTAGATCTTGAAGGAATTCAAGAACCACAAAACAACACAGATGACGAAAGATTGTTCAATGGTGTGAACAAGAATTCAGTGGGAGTATTTGACGATCTATTAGGAGGGGAAATGACTCTTAGAGGGCCACCTCAAGACAATAAGACTCATCAAATACAAGATGACACAATAGTTGTGTCACCTCCACCTCAAGAAATTTATGAGGAAATTCTTGAGAATCTCCAAAATGTTGAGGAAGTCAACATGGAGGAGCCTACTCAGGTTCAAAATGAACAACATGAATCAGCGCAAACAACCCGACTCAATAGGCCACATAGGACTCGTCGTGCACCCAAAAGACTGAATCTAATGGTTGAGAACCAAGATGATGAAGTCGAGTCGGATGATGATGAACCTAAGACCTATACTGAAGCGGTGTTTGACGCTGATTTAAAGATGTGGCTCGATGCATCGAGGACAGCCATTTATGGACTTAGCATGCATCGAGGAGTTGGAATATTTGTTTGTGAGCTATCAAATTGTTTGACTTTGTCGAATCAAAGAGGACCCATGCGTTTATAGTAAGCGCGAGAATGGAAGCGTTGTCTACAGGTCATATATGTCGATGACATTACGATTATGGGGCGACCGATCCATGATGCAATCCGTGAAAGACGGCTATCTAAATCCTTTATGATGAAGGATCTCGGTAAGGCCTCCTACATCCTTGGGATCAAGATCTATTGGGATAGACCTAATAGATTGTTGGGGCTATCACAATCCACTTACATAGACAAATTGCTACGGTATTTCTCGATGGAAAATTCTAAGAAATGATTTCTTCCTATGGGACATGGCATCAAGTTGTCTAAGAAGGATTGTCTTTCTAATGACAAAGAAGTTGCTTGCATGAAAAGGATCCTATATGCTTCTGCTATAGGATCGATCATGTATGCCATGATGTGCAATCTTTAGCATGATGGATGATTTCAGAAACTCCGGTGAGGAGCATTGAAAAGCTGTAAGATTATTCTTAAGTACCTTAGAAGGACTAAAGAATACATCTTAGTCTATGGTGGCAGACCGAGCTATCGGTGTTGGGTACACCGATGGTAGCCTCCAAACAGAAACAAACATGTTCCAGGACGATATCATCTGATTAGAGAAATAATAGAAATGGGCATGTAAAATTAGAAAGAGTATCCACTGACGATATCTTAGCTGACACTTTTACCAAGCTATTTTGAGAGCTTGTGTGTTAGACATGTGGGATGTTGGCTTTGATTCAGTGGGAGTTTAAAGTTTGTATGTTTTAGAAACTCCTTTGTTGAGACATACTTACTTTGATCACAATTGAAGATAATGTTTTTATCTATGGGTTTTGTGTATTTAATGGAATAATTATTTGGATGTTTGTCGTTATTCTCTTATATGTTCCATTGAATTATCACTGTCATTTTTGCTTTGAGACATCAATGATAAAGTATAATTCTAAAATAGCCCTAACCAATGATCATCAAGAATGGGATATTGATGATATGTCATAGGTTAGCATGTGGTCTGCATCACATTCTTAGAGAATGTAGTGGTTCTCGCAACTACGTGATATTTGATATCCGTGATGAACACATGAATACTTTGAAGAGTATTGGTATACCCTACTATTAGATCGTTTGATAGCTGTCTACGATTTATTAGTGTGTGGAGTATGTAATAGTCCTTAGACTTGAGGTCATTACACATTTTGTTTGTTGAGTGCTGCACTTTGACCAATGACAACGCTTGCAAGTGGCAAGACACGGCTTGGATTGGGTGCATCATGAGGTAAATGAAAATGGTAGTTGAGCCAAGAATGAGATTCATTCCTCGATTGGAATTTCGAGCGATCACTTATTTTCTCTATATTATTCGACCATAAAGTCATTGGTCAATGCAAGAGATATATTCAATTAAAGTAATTGAATATGATCTTATGGGTCTTATAATAAAGATGAGAAAAATGATTGAGCTATTGGGATAGACACATAACAAAATCATAGGCTGAATCGGGTGTGTCATGAATGAAAGGATATTACATAAACTTCATGTAAAGGTTTGTTTCTTGTTTCCACGTAACGTCCGTCATATATCGAGTTCACGCTAACGCAGATCCGGGAGTTTTGTGCAAACTTTGATTAGATCATCGCTTGGTAATGGGGGCTATTGGGTCACACTATCAAGTGTATTGTTAATCCGCTCAAGGGTATGCATAGTGCACGGTAAGTTATCTAATATTAGTTCAAGTGGGAGATTGAAAGATTATGGGCTAAATTAGATTATGGTTGAAAGATTATGGGCTAAATTAGATTAGGGCTTTAGTTAATTAATAGTTGGACTATTAATTAATTAAAGCAGACTAATGAATAGAAGCTCATATAAGCTAGGGCTTTAATGGGCTACTCTATCTAATATAAATAGAGACATTTATTAGGTAAAAGAGATAGAATAATAATCTTAGAGAACTACCGTTGATTCATTCAGAGATTTCTTGGCTTTCTCTGTTTGAATTTGTGCCGAGGAATTGTTCCTGCATCGGATTTGCATACACGTGGATACCATAGTTGTGGAGACAACCTTGCAGGATCTCGAAGAAGCTTGGAAGCATTGCAAATCATAAGTTCTCTATCGAACGTGTTCATAGGGCTCATCGCATGTTTAATTGTAGATCTAGATCTATTTCTTGACTGTATTTTCCGCTGCGTATCATTAGATGAGGTCAAGAATTCCCAACGCCTAAGCCATCGGCGCACCGCCTCTCAACCTCCATGGCTCCACACCACCGCAGCCTTTCAACCTCTCTCTCTCGCCTCTCTCGTCACAGATGCGCTTTCGTCTCTGGCGTTGCGGCTGCCTCCACCTCGATCCTCGACCACCACCACCAACAGTAGCTGTTTCCACCACCACAAGCGCTGCATTCGGCTCTCGACCACCACCTCCGGCTCCGCCTTTGCATTGCAGGTTGGTGTAATGTGTGTGTTGACTTGTTGATTGATACTTGGCTAAGCGGACAGTGCCTGCTACGGCCACTTGCAAGAATTGTGTACTGTTGCATTGGCCCCAATCCAATGTGTTTGTGAATTGTGAGTCTGTGACTTTGTCAAGAATCAAGATGATGTGTTTGTGACTTTGTGTGATTTGAGAATTGATAGAATTGTCTTGTTGAGAAATTCGGCTAATTTCGGTTACTCACTGACCAAATCGGTTAATCAGTATTAATTATGATTTGCTCAATTTCGATCAACTAAAACTGTACTGATTACCATTTCTAATAATTTTCTACAAATACAAAAATAGAGTGTTAATTACAACGATTCAAAAACCGTCTTAAAATTACAAATTAAATAAAAGAATGGTGCGTTATGCTCACATCTATTGAAAACTAAAGTGAATAAGTCCATCACACACACACACACATGTAATACTAATACTTAAATGTAGAAAGAAAATAGAATTTGGGGTCCAAACCTAATTAACCTCTTTTATTAAAACTAGTATATAACCCGTCGAATTTCGACGGGAAATCAATTTACATTATAATTTATAAGTATTATTATTTTAACAGTTTATTAAAAGAAACGTTAAGGGATAGATAAAATTATAATATAAAAATAAGTCAAGGATAGAGTTTAATTGATTTTTTTCCACTTCCTTTATTTGCAAGAAATTAATAGAATTATACATTTATTAAAAGATAGTAGTAAAATATTTATCTAAATATAAAAAGTAAGACTAATTCAAATAAAATATTTCTCTAAAATATAAAAAAGATTAAAAATTAGACTCAAACTATACAATTGAAAAGATTCAACCAATGAAATCCGTTTATAATTGTCACGACCCGACTATTTAATTACTTAATTAACTAAATAATCAAGCCGTGACTGGTTTAATTAACGATAATCTTTCAATAAAAGAGTGATTTAGAAGATAGGTTTTGGGAACAAACGGACAATATAACGTTTGTAAATAGAGTAAGCCAACCTGTACTCAGAAAATATCCAACTACAGCAATTATCAAAATGAGGACACAGCCTCACCAATTATATAAAAAGTTTCAAAATATTTACATGATTCATCAAAGTACGGTTTCAAGTTTTCAAAGTTCAGCAGCAGAAGATCGATGAATATCATGTATGAAGACATGATATTCAAACATATCCAAATAGAATAAAAGATCAAAAGGACATCTCAGCTCAGTTTTCCAGCCACAACTCCTTCATACTCAACCTGCATGATAAAAACATTTTGGAGGATATGAGTACCAGAAAGTACTCAGTGGATAATGCCAATATATCTTTCAAAGTAACATTTCATTCAAGAAAACCTTTCTTTCAAATAGCAGTTCATAAGACTATTACATTGATGTTTCATAAGAAAACTTTCACATAATAACATATCACCACACTTTATTTTGAAACATACCCAAGCATAACATACCCGAGTTGGTCCCGAAGGATCACAACCACGGTCATACCCTATCTACGTCATTCGGTAAAGGGAAGTAGGCCTCCCCCCAATACCATGGCCGGCCTACATGAGCAAGCTCACAACCATCTACCCGTACTGCGATGAATTCACATTTCCTACCGCAGATAGGTAATTGCCGTCATACCCACAATGTGGTAAAACGTTCATTTTCAACATACTTATCATGTGGTGATTATATCTTCATGATGAACAATTTCATAAAGCAACATAAATTTTTGCTTTTAAATAAACTTTGTAAAGCATTACCCACCTCGACGTTCACTCCAGCAAGTTTGGTTCTTCGTTCTTTATTTCCCGGTTTCCTCTGCTTGATCCTTATAACATAAGATTATCATTAACTTTAGTAATCTTTCTTAATAATTTAGATATATGTTAACAACTATCAATTAACATACAAATTATCTTACTAACGTCTAATTCTACCGAAATTTCGGCAGAGTAAAATCTGTAATATGTATAGCCCAAATACACCAAACTACACCAATCTTATCCCAAACTCCTCAATATCATCATCATATCATCAAACATACATTTAGGAACCTTATACATGAGTAATATCATCTAATTAACGTTGATCGCCTTAAAGCGATTTAACTCGATATATATACATTTGAATATCTACAACCCATTAAACATCAAATATCACATAATCATACTTAATTAACACCATTGATCATTATTTCATCATTAATTCAAGTCTTGCTTACAAATTTCTACATAAAATCATAACTTTAGTCTTAAACTTTAATTTTCTAACTTTTGATACTTATGTTCAAAAATTCCCAATAATTCTACTTAAGCTTTATTTTTATCCTAGATCTCAAATATCAACTCAAATACATCAAATAAAATCAAGAAATCAAAGTTCAAGAACACCCCTTCATTTTCGAAAATTAGGGTTTTATTCATACACATGAATTAAATTCCCATAAATTCATTTCATGCATTATTTATATCCTTAAGCATGAATATCATGTCATATTGATCAAATAAAATCAAAATCATCAAGTTCATATCACATGTAATTTTCGAAAATTTCAAGAATTTAACAAACATAATTTAACTTTTAATTTCTTTAATCATATGATGTTTATAAGCATTCCTAAACCTATATTTAAGTTTAATTCAATCATATCATAGCATATGAATCATATTCAAAATTTAGGGTTTAGGTACCATTCTTTAATTTTTCAATTTCATGAATTTAAACAAATTAAATCCATAACACATGTTAATCTAACTCTATAAACATAATTAAATCAATACATCTAATAAAATTTAAACAAATCATCCATAGCTAACTCTTTGAAATTTTCGAAAATTATAAAGGAATAAAACATGCTATTTTGAAATTTAAACAATTAAATTATTGATCAAATGAGGTATTTACCTTGCTAGGATTAATTCCCCTTTAATTCCAAGTCTAATTATATGGTAAAAGTGTAAATGAAATTTTTAGTGTGTGTTTTGTGTGTGTGGATCGAAAGTTTGGAGAAGAAAAGGGGTTTGGAAGATGATTTTATTCATGTATTATACTTCTAGATATTTAATTTAAATTTCATGTGCATTTATGTAAAATTTCAAGATAATAATACACAAATTTCAAAAATATTATAAATGCACTCTTAACTTTGCTAATTCCAAACTTTAATGTAATTTAATTAATAGGATTATATTTCAAGTAAATTATAAAATCTAATATAACTTATATTCATGATTTAATTTAGATTCATATAGCATAATTTAAATCACTTTATTTAATAAAATTCAATTCATTATTATAATACTTCTTAAATTTCGAAAATTACATAAATAAGTTCTTTAATCATTAGTTATTAATTAAACAAATTTATTCAAGACTTTAATATCTTGAATAATATTTTATCTCATTTATAAGAAAAATAACATAAAAAAAATAATTAATGTAATTCATAACATAGTTTCCAAGTAATAGCATTTTCATGCACACAATTATAAATAAACACATAATTCACATTTTATCACATTTAAACTCATTTCTAATAATTCTCTACATTTTCCGATTCCATATAATTAAATCTTACATTAATCGGATTCATACCGATTAATATTTCACTATATTAAATTTTACGAATTCTTAAGGCTTAAATAGCTTTTAAGCCTTTAATAATACTTAATTAAACTTTAATAATTACTATAAGATTTTCGGGTTACTACAATAATGTTATGTGTGTATAAAAAAATCCGAACCGAACCTAACCTACGAACATTTCATACACACACGTAACATTCTAAACAGATTTCATATGTTGAATCATTTCAATTATATAGTTTGAGCCTAATTTTTAATCTTTTTATATTTTAGAGAAATATTTTATTTGAATTAGTCTTACTTTTTATATTTAGATAAATATTTTACTATTATCTTTTAATAAATATATAATTCTATTAATTTCTTGCAAATATTTTATTTCGGTTAATCAAAATTTTGTAGGAGATGACAATATAAATTACGAGTCAATGAATTTGTTTGAATTTGTCTTGAAAGTTATGAATTAGAAAAATTGAAATTTCCCCCTTATGGGCTTCGAATCTAGATGTACGAATTTATCCAACAAAGTGATGAATTTGTCATAGATCTTCACAATCGAAGATCTAAAAATATATCATATTTTATATGTTAAGATTGGTTTTTAGTGTGTGTCTGTTTGTCTCAAATTCGAGTTTAAAATGATTTTACTATTCGCATTAGGTATCAGTTAAGTATAGTAGTACCATGTATATGGGTGAGATTCAATTCGATTTTGGTTGATCGAAATCAAAATTTCGATTAACCGAAATTAAAATTGACAAAAAATGCTGACCAAAACCGACATTGATTGGTTAACCGATTAACCTCGGTTCGGTTAGCGGTTAACTGAGTTCTAATATTAAAATTTAAAATTATATATATATATATTATCGGAATTAACTGAAAAAAATCAAAATTATTGTAAATATTACCAGAATTATAATATTAAATTAAATAATTTCAAATATTTAATAATTAATTAATTCTATTAATCGATTATATCCGCGCGATAACCAAAATTTACTTGAGGGAGATAACCAATATCCGAATCGAAACAGAAAAAGCACCCATAACTAATTACCTAAATTATATTTAGATATCAATTTTTTTCAGTCATCCGAACCCATCTATAATATATATACATATTGTATCCGATGCAATTTCGACTAAAAAGAAACTATAAAAATGATTAGAAACTAAACTCAAAGTAAAAATTTTAAATTATACGATTCTGAAATCAATTTAGAATATATATATATATATATATATATATATATATATGTGTGTGTGTGTGTGTGTGTTTATCTTAAACTCGATTAAAAAGTTATTTGTTATCAAATTAAAGATGACATATATTTAGATATAAAATATTTTCATCATCTCATACATAAGGTATAGGGGTGTAATGTCGGTTCGGTTTGGTTAATCGAATCGAAATTTGATTAATCGAAACCGTCTTGATCGGTTAATCGATTAACATATTAACCGATTCGGTTAGTCGGTTCGGTTCTTGGGTACACAAATTAACCGCTTTCTTTAATTCTCTATTTTAAGAAATTTATAATTAAAATTGATAATCAAGGTATATATATTTTAATTGAAACTTTTAAATGTTTTATCATAGACTTTAATATCAGTCAAAACTTGAATTAAATAGAGATCTGATTGCATTCACTTAATCATTACCGTATATTTTAAGTGAAAAATCGAAATACACAACTAAAATTAAAATTTAATAAGAACAAATATGAGTCTTAAAATACACATACGGACTCTCAAAAATAAAGTTAAAACAATTCCTTAATTTTGAAATATAAATTAAAATTTATATGTATTTTAATATTAATTTCTGTTAATTGGTTATAACCGATCACCGAAAATTTCAAAATACACTAACCGAGAATCGGACCGAACCCGCAATTGTCGGGTATTGGTTACCGATAACCGACGGTTATCGGCTCGGTTCAGGGTGAACCGATACCCGACTAATCGATCATCATCCCTAATAATGTATACACATAAATATCAAATTCGACTACAAAGTTATTTTACTATGAATTTTCGTCTCAAACCTGTATAGCGATACTCACAATTACCCGATTTCGTTTAAAATTATAAATATAAGCTGTTACAATAATTGACGCTACTTGTTCCCGAACCTGTCTCATAAAATAGTACCTGCTAATTATCCGAATTAAATAGGTTATATATTTATACAAAAATATTTTCATGAACTTGTCTATAATGTATATACCCTCCCAAATTCGATCAAAAACTAACTAAAAGTATAAATTAAATTTAAAGTATAAATTTCAAAATTATAGAACTATGAAAGCCATTTAGAATGTATATATATGTATATGTCCAAAACTTGACTAAAAATGACTTTACTACACATTCTCATCTCAAACCACTATAATGATACTCATAATCATTCAAACCCAATTAAATTTATAAATCTATGTATAATTACGTAACTAAAATGTGACTAATACTTATTGACCACTACCATTCTATATCTATATAATGCAATTAATAATATATTATGATTGTATAATATAATAAATAACACTTGAATAAATAGGTTACCATACAAGTGCCTAGAGAAACGGTAAATTATGATTAAATGCACTCATTTATATAATTAAGGTATGCTTTGGTTTATAATCAATAGAAATAACATCTAAAATTAGGAAGACATAAACTTGAGAGTTTAGAAAATTAGAAATCTAAAATTCTTGTAATGCCACGTAGGACGGGAGATGAATGAAATGATAGGAATGCGTAACGGAATATAATATTAATAGATATACATCACCCATTACTTTTTTCAAAATTTCCTAAACCCTATACCCATTACATTACAATAAGACTAATTTTCTTGTTTTTGGTCGACCGGATAGAAGTCTTTCTCGATCGAAAACAGACATTAGTTGACCGGAAACAAGGAAATATGTGGATAAATTGAAAAAATAGAATAATTTCCTTATTTTCGATCGACTAATGTCTGTTTTCGATCGAGATAATCTTCTCTTCAATCGACCGGAAACAATGAAAAGTGGATAAATTGAAAAAATAGACTAATTTTCTTGTTTCCGATCAACTAATGTCCGTTTTCGGTCGAAATCAAATTGGTCAAAGTAGTGTAACAAAATAAAAGATTGGATATAGGAAATACACACTTTTGAAATAGTGTGTAGTTATATAATTCCACGTAGAATTTTGTGCCTTTATTGCTATAGTAAAGAATTGTGTCGCATTCGTGATATAAAGAAAAATAATCAAATTATTATCTATACTGACATGTAATACAACATGACAATTTTTGTGGATAAGTCAACTGGAAATGCTTGCTTCCAATCAAGAAAAAACTAATTGGTATTTTAATTGGAAATATGAAAGTTTTTTTAATTATTGCTACAGTTAAAGAGATCTTAATCATTATAATTGACGGTCTATATGCTTTTCATAATTGAAATCAATTAACCTAAAACCGAACATTCTGTAAGCCTGAGTTACCCGAAAAAATAAAGTCAATGTCCACTAATAAGAATTTTAGATTTTCAAGAGGATTGATTCACTGACATGTACAATGCCAAAGAGGAAAAACCACAACCCGATAACATGTATTCCTTTCTATTCATTATTTCCCCATATTATAATATAATTTGGAATTTATATGCCGTCATTATTCTCTCCCCTATCATTATCAACATCCCTTAAAATAAATAAATAACTAATCTTTTACAAAATAGCGCGTATCTAGTACTCCATCCGTCTCCTTATTGTTGGCTCGTTTTCTTTTTTGGGCTGTCCCATTAAGTTGGTCCGTTTCCAAAAAAAGGAAACATTTTTTACACTAAAAAGTCTTTAATTTCGTATCACACACTACTTTCTGTAAAACACAACTCTTCTTAATCTACGTATAAAAAAGGACCATGAATATTGGGACGGAGGAGTATGATTTTAGTACGATAAAAATGTGGACAAAAAACAGCCAAACAAAGAAAAGAAAAATATAAGAGTAACGTCGACTTAAAATTTATTTTATTAGAGTAAATATAAGAGTAAATTCGATCTAAATTTAGTTTTAATAGAGTTAATAATAGTTCACAACCTCGGTTTTAGCATTTTTGATTTATGACCTTAACATTAATTAATTTTAAATATCCTGAATTTTGTAAATTATATAACTTTATCTCTATCAAAAACTCTGGTGTCAGAACTTATGACTAAGCTTAATTGTAAACATGTTTCTCTAGCTAGTTAGATGCCAAAAGAATGAAGCTACGACGTTTGAAATATATATGTTTTATAGGTGAATCTAATAATATATATGATGCCATAATTTTGGATACTTGACAAATTTACAAAATATAAGATACTTAAGAAATAAATTAAAATTAACCTCATAAATATGCAAATATATATAAAAAGGCGTATAAGTTAAAATCATAAGCTACTATGAACACTTTCAAATGTCTGCAAGCTTTTTACGTTAAAGTATTATCATTTGCATTTGGAAACTTGCGTTACGCTCAATCATAAATACTAAACCCTAGACACTAAATTCTAATTATCATTGAAAAAAAAATATGATTGAAAAAATCATAATTATAAATTATTATATTCAAATTATGATTTTTAATTAGGATTACGAATCAGTATCATTAAAATAAGTTAGAAGGAGGAGTGTATCCCAAATGATACACCGTAAGAATTTTATGGAACGCGAATCACCTCACAGATTTAATAATAATAATAATAATAATAATAATAATAATAATAATAATAATAATAATAAACAAAATGCTGTTTTTTTTATAAAAAAAAAAAGGATGATAGGATGACTTAGCAACATATGTAAATAATGATATCCATACACGCGTATTTTGAAATTAGGTAAATGGAATATAAACGAGGGACGTGATATGCGCATGAACTGGCGAGACAGAATGCGGCTACAACTAGCTCTGGGGTCCTCTCCACTATGTACCAACAAAAACATATTTTTTCTTTTTTTTTCTTTTTCTTGTTTTGGAAGAACATTTGTATGTTTTTGGAGAAGAAGGATGAGTTTTAAAATTAAAAGTGGAAATATTACGGGGTTTGCTCTCTTATTTTTTTTCTTTAAAAATGAGAGCACATATATATATAGGATTGTTTATAAAATAAGAATAAATAATTAGTCTCTCATGATAATAGAAAACTATACACAAAACAAAACCAATAACAAATAATTTTTCGATTCAATAAAATGCGAAGTGGGGAAAAGGAAAGAGACTAGTGGAATCACTATTCAAACTCATTTTATTGAACCCCATAAGTGGTGCGATACAAATTGAATTTCCGACAAATGATTTTTGTTTTATGCTATAATTATAGTAATTAGAAACTAATATAATATAAGAATGAAACGACAATGTATTATGCGTGAAAAAACATATAAAATAGAGAAAAAATTATTTTATACTTGAAAAAGTATAATACGGAGAAAACATCATCTTATGTGTAAAAAACACACATCTTTTTGTGTGTTTATGTTGGTCTAATGGTAGAGTAGTTAATGTCCGAGACCAAAGGTTTCGGATTCGAGTCCACCGTGACGCGGCCTTTAAATTTCTGTATTTAATTGACAAACAAAACACATCTTTTTTGAAAAATCAATTTGGACCATTCATTAATCAATATCTACGGATCGGATTGGTTTCTAACTACTATTTTAAGGTTGGTTTCTAGTAGATCTTATTCCAATATATATAGAGGTTGATTCTGGTGAAAATGCCTATATGTCTAAGAAATAAGAAATAAACTTAACCACAAATTTAGCCAAATTAAACGGTTCTGGTGGGTTTTAAATCATTTGATGATGTCAGGATCAATTTATTATATCTGACTGAATAAGGGTAAAAAGGTAAATAAAAAATCATTCCTAAAATCTCGCCATCTTCCTTAATTATAAGGATCTGCCTCTTCCAAATCTTCGCAAATCTCGTCACGTTAAATATTCTGAAGTGTAATTTTTTGTTGCATTGTCTAAACATTATTTAGCATATATGTAATGATATTATTGCATTATTTGTGGAATTAAATGTTGTCCGTTCTTCCTTTTTGTATTGAATGTGGAATGTTGATTATTGCACACGTTACTCTACTCAATTTATTGTTTCACAAACTAACCGTTCTTTAGCATATATTTAATAATTATTTAGCACACACTGAATATTATGTAGCATAATTTATTGTTACACTAGCGAAAATACATGTAGCCCTATATAAGTGCAATAAAACATTGTACGTTTTTCTTTTTTGTATTGAATGTGAAATTTTGATATATTGTATGCATAAAACAATCTATAGCACATTTATAACATATACTATATTTCTTTAACCATTATCTGACAAACACTTAACACAAATTAAAACATCATGTAACATAATTTATTCTCGCACTGAAAAAGGTTCTCGTAACACGAATAAACGTAAATGTAAAAATAAACAAAAAGACAATGTAATTCAACCAATAAAAAGCAAAATGTTATACCATTGCAACAAATAAATCCGGAAAACGAACAACAAATTAAATATGGGACTTCCTTTTAATAGTTGCTTGAAGAAAAATTGATAAATTGAGATGAACAAGTAATTAATTATGACTAGAACATAAAAATGAAAATAAAAATAAACAATTTAAACTAACAGATCCATATTAGATGAAAATAAATCTCATAGATATAGGAAAATAACCGATACACCAAAATAAGCAAAATACAAAAATATCCTTTTAAAAATCCTGCATTTAAATTATGTAGCATACATAGTTATATTTCATAGCACATAAAATTCTTTTACGATTTAATATGGTCCATTGATTCCATATTATTAAAGGCAAAATTTATTCTTATTTCTTACAAATATTTATATTCTTATCGACCTTCATCTCTGTAACATAACATTAGTTTAAGAATAATATCCACGCGTTTTATGGCTATTTGTATACTTCTCTATTGTAGGGATGAAATATCGAAATATGAATCTGAATCTTTCAAGCAAAAAAAAAAAATAATACAGTTTGAAGCAAAAATAAAGAAAGAAAAAAAATCTTCAAAAACTTGAAAACAGAAATTTATGGTGAAAATTGATAGTATTCCATTCGGATAGGATGAATATGGAGAAAGTGTTTTCTGATAAAACTAATTCACAAACTTTAAATATTGTAACATACAAATTAATTGAAAACGAGAAGGAAAGACTATTATAAAAGACGAAAGGGACACTAGTCACTTCTGGTCAAAGCAGTTTGGTGCCTCAATTAATTTATTATGGATCCAACACAGGAAATAAGGAATTTTTATTTTGCCCTCGTGCTATCTTTTGCTGCATTATTTTTGTCTTCTTCATTTTCCCCATCTTTACTTTAATCTTTATAGTGACAAAGTAAAATATTTTGTGTGTGTACATGTTATTTGACAAATGGGCATCGGATATTCGTATTTGCTCCTCTTCAATCATTTGAAATTTAAACAAGCGTGCGTGCACACATAATATATATATATATATATATATATATATAGGGGAGGTTAACGTGAACCATTTTATCTTGAGAATGTGAGAACCAAAATGATAAATTAGCGGTGAAAGTTGATGAATCCATTGAAAGCGTTCTTGAATCCAAAAATAAATTTCCGCCTCATGGGATTGAACTCGGGTGAAAAATTATAAATTTTTGAATTCATTAACTTTCTCAACGGATTCATCGACTTTCATAAAATCATTTGGTTCTTGGTTTTAGGAAAAAATGGTTCTCATTTGAACCAAACTATATATATATATCATTAGTTTCAAATTAAAAACCTTATTTAAAGTGAGAACCATTTTTAGTCATTAGATCGTAAATATTTACGATGATGCATCACTTTGTTGGATGAATGCATTATGCATCACACAGATTCGAATCTTATGAGTAGCAGAAATTCTAATATTGTTTTTTAGTGCAGTAATTTTCATGGAGAATGCATTATTCTCACGTTCGTAGGATAACAAAAGTTTTTGTAATAACCCACCTATATATATATATATTGTGAGTATGATAAAATATTTGAAAATAAAATTACCTTGTTCATTTTATTTATTTTAGATATTTGATTGAACTTTCTTCAATGCTTTGAGAGGACATAAGTTATTTTGATATAAGATAGTACAAATGATCAACATAACACCACCAAATCAAGTTAGATGAATTGGTAGTGGATTTCTTTTAAGGAATAAAAAGTAGACTACCGCTGTTGTTGTACACATATTGATATTTATCTTTATTTTTCATACATAAAAATATATGAACACTATTAGCGTCGGTGACTGGAATTGGATAGGGTTTAATTTACCGTCTGGGTGTTGAAGTTGTTGCGAATTAAATGAACAAAACGTATTAGAGTAGGGCTTGTGGTTCGCCAACAGTGCTGTCGAAACACAAATCTCGATCTTCTACAATTTTTGATGGTAAAATCCTCGTTGCACTTCACGGGTTAATTATGATAAATGCACTGGTAGCACTAAGAGGATGTTTGGTAAGCTTATTTTAGAGAGTATAAATTCCAACAACTTATAAGATATTTCACAAGAGTTTAATCTCTCAAAACTTATAAGTTGTCAAAATATTTGGATAAGCTTATAATCTAGAAATTGTGAATTAAATAGAAAAAATCATAATTAGAGAAAAATTAACGAGATGTGAAGTTGATAAAATATATGTAGGAAATAATGAATTATACTAAGGTTATCTTGGTAAATTCATTGTTGCTTATAAGCTTATAAAAAAAAATTAATGTTGAGGAACTTATTTTTCGGAAACTTATAAACAATTTAAAAATTTATTTTATCAAACATTTTGCGTGAGCTTATGAGCTGTTTTGAAGAATTTATAATCTCATACAAACACAACCTTAATCTTAGTTGTGAAAAGGGCTATCGAATAGAATATCTGAAAGTACGGTACTATGTAATAGACAACGATTTAAAAATAATATGGAATTTATGGTGGGTTCTTTATGTGAAGATTAAACATAAGTATAGTATAGGGTAAGTTAATGTCCTAACTCAACCTCCTCCTTATTTGAAAAACTTAAGTCCTAACTCATTCTCTAACTTATATGAAAAAACTTATATATACTTATTGTAAGTCTGAACTTGAGATTTTGACGGATGTGATTTCTATAGATGATTAATGAGTGAATTTGCGAATCCTCTATAACAAGAATGAGTAGTTGTTAAGTTTCTAAAAGGGATATGAGGAAATTATATTTTTCATCTATATGCCGCTTCTAGTTTCATTTTCGATTGGTCATAAATAAACTATGCAACTAGGGATATTAATAGGTGAGTTTTATCCGTAGTGATTCAGAACCGCTCAAAACCTATTAAATTTTAAAACATCGGTTCTGGTTTCGGTTTCGGTTTCGGTTTCGGTTCCAGACCCACTTTAAACCAGGACCGTTTAGATTCATAGTTTGATGGTCCGGTTCAGATCTAATTCTGGTTCTAGAACCAAAATCAATACTTATTTATTGGTTCTGGTCCGATTAAAACTCGTTTATTGACAAGCCTAAGTTTAAATAAGCTTGTCAATGAGCTAATTTTATCCATATCGATCCGAAATCACTCATAACCCATTAAATTATAAAGCAACGATTTCGATTTCAGTTCTGGTTCCAGGCCTGCTCTGATCCGGACCGCTTAAGACCATAGTTGATGGTTCGGGTCTGATCCGGATCCAGTATCTAATGGGTTGGTTCCAGAACCAGAACCATTATTTATTTACTGGTTTTGGTACGAGTAAAACTCACCAATTGACATCCCTATATCCAACTACTTATCTATTTTTGTGAAAATAAAATTAGGTGTTAATCAATGTATTAAGTTAGTTGCAACTAATTAGAAGCAATAATAAGCATTAGCTATTTTTGAAAGCAAAATACTCGACAACCACATTTGCCTGTCGTCCTAATCTATCGATATTTGCATTTTAATTTGTACCAAATTCCCGGTGGGCCAAATTGTTGATTACTTAATTTCTAAGAAATTCGAGACGATACACAGAATACAATTGCTATATATTTACTTGTATTAATTTCAGTTTAGCTGTAATATCATGCGTACAATATCTATCTTTATGAATATTGAATGTACATTAATTTTTTTTTTATTACAAATTAGTACATTAAGAATCTAATGGAGTAATGAAATTGAGTAAGAAGTTTTTTTTAAAAAGCTCTCTTCTTCATGGCGAACATGACTTGTTTCTTTTCGGTACGGATATTTAGAATAAGGATATAAAGTGGTTAAATTATGACGCGTCGGGATAAAAGTACGGAGTGATCGTCGATGTATAGAAGCATGAACATGGAGCGACTTAGATTAATGCTTCAAAGATGATGAGTACATGAATGAACTGATATACACCAAAATGAGAGGAATTTTGAGAATTTACGTATATGAGACTGCATATTTGAGAAGAAACTTAAATGATTTGATATGTATTCTTATACCAACAAGATCATATTCTTTTCAAGAGTCTATCTTATAAAAACTTAAATATTAAGCATGTTTGACTTTGAGCAGTTGTGAGATGGGTGATTGAGTGAAGATAAAGTACACTGAGAATATTTGTGTTGATCTGTAGGGTTAGTCGTCAATTCGAAAGCCAGATCGTTACTTAAATAGATAGTAAAATAGTATAAAGTGATTAAAATAATAGTAGGTAGAGTCCACACATTTTAAATGGATAATTATTTTTTAAAAAGGAAAAGAGCCACATATTAAATTTGATTGGACTGAAGAAATAGTATAAAACAAAATATCACTTATGCCTTAACTTTAGTTTCTATTCAGGAATTTATTTTTTTATCATGTTCTAAAAAGTTTACTGATCATAATTTTTCAAAATTCATACAAAATATTTAGTAACAAAGAAATCCTTAGTATACCTAATGTTTAATCTCATTAATAATTCGAGTCAAATGGACAAATTGCATAGAATTATGTTGCATATTGCACATAATCCAAGAAAAGTGGTGTACATTTTATAATTAATTCTCGAGGAATACAAATGTAGATTTAACTATTTAACTGCTTTTCACCCCTTGTTTATTCACTTCCCTTTTATGGTGAAAATATTCCAACAACTAAAAGGGAAAAAAAAGAAAAGATTTATGGAATCAGCAGGGTTAATTCCGTCATTTTGAGTGAGATTGAAAAGACTGTTAAAGTCCTGAAAAATACTCCATCAAACACCGAACCGAAATACCCAAAGAATTAAGGAAAGTTAGTAAGAGTATTATTTATTTCCCTTCTATATATGATACCAAAACAAATGGAAAAGTTTACTCTAGTAAGTTAACGTCATGCCCTTTCTCTCCCCCCTCTCCTCCCCCATCAGCAGCTGACTGCGCTTCTGCTTGCCGCCGCTCCGCTTCCTTTCCCAATTTCTCTCAAGATTCTCATCAATTTTCCCCAATTTGAATCATATTAAGTTAACTCTTCTCCTCCGCAGAAATGGAGCGGAAGCACGGGTTTTTATCGGCTTTGAAGGATGAAGTGGTGCGGGGGCTGTCGCCGTCCCGGTCGAGGAGGGGCCGGAGCCAGTCGCCGTCGCGGTCGGGCCTGCTCTGGCGGAGGAGGGGGAGCAGCGTTGCGCCGCCGGAAATGTATGTATTGAGATCGGGTAGTGTGAGGCCGGGGGCGGAAGCCCTTTCGCCGCTGAGGGAGGGCCCGGATCCGAATGAGTCGGATTCGGGTGATCCGAGGACCGACAGCTGGGCGAACTGGCTCTGCCGGGCTCCGACCCCTTCGAATTCCGGGTCGGGCTGCTCGAGGTCCGATCTGCACCTGCTCCTCGGCGTACTCGGTGCGCCGCTCGCGCCAGTGCACGTTAGCAACAGCGACCCTCTGCCGCACCTCTGTATCAAAGACACTCCCATTGTTAGTTCCGTCTCCCATTTCTCAGCTTTATTGTCTAATTCTTTAAACGAACAATTTTGGTGTTTTTGGGCCTTTTTTTAATATATTTCTGTGTCAATTTTTACGAGGCCTTTTTTTTTTGGGGGGGGGGATGACTTGTTTTTTCCTTTTTCGAGCAGTTTGCTCATGTTGAAATACTTGCATGCGACTTTCCTTTGCTTCGTTTATACACTCCATTGTATCTATATCTAATTGTTTTCTTTCTGTATTTCTGTGGTCTTTTTCTGATTAAAACCAATATTTTGTGGATGGGAATGGATAAATTTTTGTAAATTTGTTTTTCATATAGGTAGTTTGGTTTTTTTCTAAATTAATATAGAATGGGCATTGTTGAATAAAAACATGAAAGGTGTTTATAAAAAAGTTACAAGTAGAGAGTGATGCAGATGGAGACTGTTGACCACATCTTTTTTGTTGGTAAACGGTCACTCTGCTCATAAATTCTTCAAAATTATGAGAATGAAATATATTAAATAGATCGTGCTGCACATGGTGGTCCTTGTTGAGATTATTTTTCTTCTACATAAAAAATGAAAATTATGGTAAAATATTTTGATTCAGGAAAGCTCCTCTGCTCAGTACATTCTGCAGCAGTATCTGGCAGCTTCTGGGGGGCAGAAACTTCAAAACTGCATACAAAATGCCTACGCGATGGGGAAGGTAAAGATGCTGGCCTCCGATATCGAGACAGCGAGCAAGGTAATCAAGAATCGGAATTCATCTAAAGCAGTGGAGTCCGGGGGTTTTGTGCTCTGGCAAATGAATCCCGATATGTGGTATGTCGAGCTTGCTCTTGGTGGCAGCAAGGTACACGCTGGCTGCAATGGGAAGCTCGTCTGGCGGCACACCCGTGGCTCGGTGCACATTCGGCCAAAGGGCGGTCCGGCCTCTTCGTCGTGCTCTACAGGTTGATAGATTTCTGCATTTTGCTTTGACAAAGGCTCTTCTCACGTGAGAATGTGCGTGGATGCCACACACAATCAGGGTTAATAAACTTTAATTCAGCATTTATAAACCCTAATTGAGTGTGATTCCCACGTGTCCTCACAAGAGACCACCTCTTTTGCTTGTTGGTTGATTCATGTTGGGTTGAATTGCAGGGGCTTGATCCGAGAACGACAGCCAACATTTTTGTGAACGCGAGGTGCACAGGGGAGAAAAAGATTGCCGGGGAGGATTGCTTCATTCTCAAACTCTGCGCAGATCCCCACACGCTGAAGGCTAGGATCGAGGGGCCTGCGGAGATCATTAGGCACGTCCTGTTTGGCTACTTCAGCCAGAAAACGGGGCTCCTCGTGCATCTAGAGGACTCCCACCTGACCCGGATACAGACCAATGGGGGAGATGCTGTGTATTGGGAAACGACCATCAATTCGGTTCTTGCTGACTACCGGCCCGTCGAGGGTGTCATGGTCGCTCACTCAGGCCGTTCCGTGGTCACCCTCTTTAGGTTTGGTGAAACGGCGATGAGCCACACCAAGACAAGGATGGAAGAGGCGTGGACGATCGAGGAAGTAGCGTTCAACGTGCCTGGCCTCTCCGCTGACTGCTTTATTCCGCCTGCTGAGCTGAAACTGGGCTCAATTGGTGAAGCGTGCGAGCTCCCTCAACAAGGGAGGGTGATGAACGCAGCTGCAGCAGCCGCGTACAGAGCCAGAGCCAAGGTGGCCGCATACCCGAGTCTCAGGTAGCTGTTTCTTCTTTTTGCAGAACTTGTTAGGTTAGTTTTCCATAGTACAGACTGACAAATTTAAGTAGCAACGAAAGGCATTCGACAAATTCAGAGGAGATTTTTACAGTTTATGGTATGAATCTGTATATAGAGTCATAATGAGTGTTTTTATCTCTCTCTCTCTCACTCTCATTTTCAAGAGTTCAGTTGTGGCTATGGTTTTTATTTTCCAGCGGAATGTGCTGTTGTAACTTGTAAGTTGGGTTAGTGTAATATGAAGAACTGTGTTTCTGTTCATCATCTTGTAGTTGTAGTTATGTTTTACTTGCTTAATAATTTACTATGTTTTCTATGATATTTTAATTTTATTCATAACTGTAAATTATAAAATGATTTCCGTACATAGCGCGGGAATCAAACTAGTTAGTTTAAGATTAGTCAATTCCCCACAAAGTAGAAAGTATTGTTTAGTCACATTAAGGTAATATGGCATCCTACTTTGTGACAATCTTTGTCCCATTCATTCAGACTTCAGAGCGTCACTTACCCTTCTACTCATTTTTTATTTAGTAACTCACATTTTATTGTTATCATATTTTGCATAGTCACATCTTCTTTTGGGGATATCCAAACGATGAGATGTCATCTGAGTAAGAATGAGGTCTAAGGTTCAATCTTCATTATTCCCCTTCCTCCAACTTAAAAGAATAATATTTGGCGTAGTTACTTTTTATACTTTAATCAAATCTGATAAGTGAATAAAAATTATGTATATGTGCAATTAAAGTTTTGCTTTAAATTATGTACACTATATTTCATCAGGCGAAAATCCTCAAAGTGCAAAGAAATACTGACATAATCAACAAAAATAGTGTTAATATCAACAAATTACAAAGTAACAATCATAAGCAGGTATTTGTGTATAAGGTCAATTACTTCTGCAAACAAATTAGCAACCTAGTAAACAAGTTCTTAAAAATATTCTTAACAAGTACTTTCAAGGTAGAGTTTTCTTAGTTTGTGGATTATACAAAACAACTCTAAAATGCTCTTATAATATTGAAACATATAATTTGAATTTGTTTGTGAACTAATACTTTTTTACAAATTGGTAACATACTATAAATCATTAATGGATAGCAACATGAAATACAAGAATAAATATGAATAGTTGTTGATCGTTTATACATAGAACATATGCGAAGTTTTACTTTTACATCCAGCACAAACCCTGAATAATATATAACAATTAGTAGCATTGAATAAAATGATCACCAATCTTTATAGGACACACCTCCCTAACTTGGGTCCACCAGTAAATCTTGAGCCCTTGACCTCTGTTTGTTAACATAGAAATCAATCAATTTAAGAGATACACTAGTAAAAAAAAGGCTTAAAAGGTTATTTGATAAATACTGGTCAAAGAATTTATTCCAACTACAAAGTAAGTTTCACAGTGACATATAAGAATACAGCTTTACATAAAAAGATTTGCATCACTGTTATGCATCAAGACAAGAAGATGAAATTAGAAAAGAATTACATCAGTTTACTAAGTGGGGAAACTGACAGCAGAACTTGAACATATTCATATCGAACCAGCACAAAATTATATTAAAAACTTTAGTAACGGGATATATGAGCAAATTCAATTCCCAACAAGTAAGCTTTGCAATCAACGTGAACTTAAAGAGGACCAAAAATAATGTGGCGAAGCTCAGTTCAGCACAAGATATACATTAAATATCTGGTTAGAGGGTGACAAATTACATGAAAGTTTGGCCCGAGGAGGTGATACTAATATCTTACCCTGCTATACAGCATCAACCTGCCATAACAAAAACACGTAAATTGAAAGAAAGAAATAAAAAAAGAGTCAGTTTTTTGTATTAGACTGGAAAAATGTATCAATGAAGGATGTTATGTTGTACAATTGTAGTCAACACTATGACTAAAATATGTGGACCAGGTTTACAAGAATATTATTTTGAGAAGATAAGATCAATCTAAGGAGCCAGACTTCCTACTCAACTCCTCCGTTTAATGTATTGAATAACTCCAACAGCATTAGCATGTAAAGCCACGAGAGACCAAATGTTAACTTCTTACAATTACAAATATCCAATAATGTCAGCACAACTGTATAATCTGTGATGCTATTTGTAGGAAGTTACAGCATTGTGATATTTGGGCTTTTCATATGATGAAAGGACATTGTTGAAGGATGACATAGCATGCTTATTGTATATGATACAAGACCCGAAAGCATATAAGAAGTTCAAGAAAGTGAACTGGATTATTCAGACGTCATAAAATTAAAGTCCAGCTAGAAAGCTGGATGCAACTCATTTTTTGGCTAGGTGCAAACTATTTTCTCCTACTTCCTCAGCAAAATAGAATATTTCTGTATGAAGAAGAATCCAACGCCGTGTCTATAAATATTTATAAGAAAAAGTACTTCGAACTGTCAAGATTTTGAGAATCCTAGAATGGCAAATAGTTATTCAGAAACAAGGCCGAAAGGAAATTTAAAAGTAGCAGTCGTGTTCTTTTATGTTCTTTTCTCTCAGAGACTGGAAAAGCATAATTACCTAAGTGGCAGTATTATTTATAGAATCCTGGACATCAGGTGTAAAAACCGAAAATTGTAATACTATATGACCCATTATCTCAGAAAATTAACTAAAAGTTTCCCGATATTCAGATGCAATGTCGTTACAAAGTAAGCTGCGATCACCTTACCCATAGAACTCTGGCTAGCGCTGGAATCACCGACATGAGTGGTGCTCACTTCTGATTCCCTGCAGGAATAAAATGCTAGCATTAAGGGTTTGGATCTGCTCCAGTGGGCTGAAAGTAAAAAAAAAACTAGAAAGGAAAAAGATAAAATATCACCAACCTCTTGTGCTCAGCAACAAATAATTCATCTTTCACATCCATCTTTCTCTGAACGTCATCATCCTAAACAAGAGTTATGCAAAATTATAACAATCAGCACATAAAACAGTTTCAAGCAGTGCTTTATATTGGAACAAAGGCAAATCTTACAGCAGAATGTTCGTGCATCCATTCAGGTATATTTTCCGACAAGAGTTGAATATAGTGCTCCATAGCCAGCTCCGGCTCATGCTTCCCAGCCTCTGCCATGCATTCCTTGCACAATGGAATTAGCGCCCCCATCACTCACATATAGCAGCCTTTTCAACCCTGTTGTATAACTAGCAATCAAACTACACCCTGACAGCTATTCAAGACTCGCCTATGGTTCTTGCTGCACTAACATTATCCCTTTAACTCGTCAACAATATTATTCTTTTTTTGTTTCGTATGTAATATGTTATGAAGTGGTACATATACCCAATCCCCTAGTGCTTGAGGTGATACTTATCTAAAGAAATCAGAATTCCACGACTGATCACTATAAAGCTTAATGATCATTCACGATAACAAGAGAAAACTAGATAGCAATGCACTACAATATTTGTCAATGTTCTAGCGTGGTCAGGATTATTTGTTATACCTAAAGGCTAGTCAATTCTAAAAATTTCTAGCATAGTTCCAAATATAGATCATTACTTAAAGATTGCTAAACATTGCAAGAGTTATAGCTATTCCATTATGGAAAACCACAAATGCTCAAGATCATGGATAGATACAATCATAACAAATAACTTATCACGAAAATAAAATCCCTTTGAAGATCAAGTACCATTTCGCACGAGAAGAAAGCATGAGAGCCATAGGCTGAGGCTCACGGCAAGGACCTTCGAGTGCAACCTTATGCAGCCCATAGAGCTGCATCTGAACATCACTCCCAATCTCACCAACCTATCATCCTCTCTCCCTTCCTCCACACTCCACATAGTTAACCGCTTCTGCAAAGTCCTTCTCCAGCTCACTCCTCTCGACTCCCTCCCAATCATCATCACTCTCATCTCTCACCTTCTTCTCCTCCACCACCACATCCCCTGCAACTATCTCCTCATCCCTCCATTCCCTTCTCTCATCAATCACCACATCATCCCCTCAATCCAACTTCTCTCTTCTCCTCTTCATCACTCATACATTCCACATTCTCACCAACAACACCATCCCCATCCCCATCATAACCATCACCGCCTTTCTCAAACAGTATTTCAGTTTTTTCACTCCCTTCAACTTCTGCAGTATCATCATCCATCGCTCTCTCATCACAACATTCTTCTTCACTCTTTCTCACTCCAGAATCTCCATCACCTCTAAATTGATCAACCCTTTGTCCAGAATTTTCATCCAAACTCTTCTCTTCAACAATCACCTCCCCAACATCATCCAACAACACAAGATTCTCAGACCCCTCGTAACGATCAACCCTTCTGATCATAACATCATCCACAAACTTCACTCTCTTTTCCCCTTTCCCGCTCCTAACCGCCAATTCCCTCTCCAAAGTCACCTCTTTCGTTACACCTTCACTAATAACAGCATCAACATCAGATGTAGTTGAGTTAGAAACAGCAAAAGCAACAATCTTTGCCACGAGAAAAGATAAAATAAGAGCTAGAAAAGCAGTAAAAGTCGGTTCTTGCAAAAACTCCATGCTCCGCTGCTGATCAACCCTCTCTCTCTTTAAGTCTTGAAAAATTTTGTCAGAAGAGGGAGAAAAGGAAAAGGGAAAGATGGGCACGAAAAACTCGTGAAAGAATGACAGGAAAGGGCATAAAGATAACGATGGACTAATCGTAACAAGAAGCATTCATAGCAACCGATACTAAACTACTAAAGCTTTTTAACTTTCATACTTTACTGTTTTTTGTATTATTTAAAGTTCAAGGAAGGATGTTTGTAGAGCAGAGCAAAGCATATTCTTTGCCTTTTTCTTTTGTGGGTTTCTTTTTCTCATGTGGGCCCTGTCTCTAACCTATTTGGTGGGAGCTAAAGCTCAAGTAGGCCCCATCTAATATTGCTATATATTGTCTATCTCACATGTGGTTACGATCACATGCGGGCGCCCACAACTTAATTCAGTGATCTTTCCTTTTCTTCTTGTTTTAATCGGCCCAACGTACAAAATTGTAATTCGGTAAATTATAATAATTAAATTAAATCAAATCATGAAGATAATATGTAGGGGTGTTTATTCGGTTATTGGTTAATCTGAAATCAATAAAAAAAGTAGTTTATCGATTTATATGTAAGGTTGCTTATTCGATTTTCGGTTATCGGTTAACTTCGAAACCAAAATCGAAAAGAAGTATTGATTAACCGATAACCAATTTTTTCGATTTCGATTCGGTTATCGGTTACCTGCTTCAAATTAATTTCGGTTATCGGTTATAACCGATTAACCGATGATTATACCCGACACATCGAAATATAAATATATATATATATATATAATATTTGAAATTATTTAATTTTAATATTGTAATTTCGATAATACTTGTAATTGTTTCTGTTAATATTGGTTATTGTCGGTTAATTTCGATAGCATTGAACTTTTTGTTATTTTTAAAAATTTTAATATTGTAAATTTGGTTACCCGTTAACCAAACCGACTAACCGTATCGGTAAATATCAGTTTTGGTTAGTAATTCTTCTCAATTTCAGTTTCAGTTAATCGAACCGAATCTCATCCCTTATAATATGAATAGGAAAACTATAATTTTATCCTAGATAATTGTTCATTTAACAAAATTACTCTAAACTATTGATAGTTATAATAAAATATATGAATTATCAGAAAACTAACCAAAGCATCCCAATTTTTTTGATAATTACAATTATACAAACTATTTGAACACTAACATACATACATTTTGTTCGATTCATGAGAGTTATTTCAGATTGTCCAAAGATTTGACTTCTCATTTTTTTTTACAAAATTATTCTATACTATTGATAATTATAATAAAGTATATGAATTATGTGAAAAATAACAAAATATTCGATTCATGAGAGCTATTTGAATTGAATATTTGCACATACCGAATCAAATATCATGATTTTGAATTCGTATTCGTTAACTAATCAAATAAAAAAATTTGTATTTGTATTCGAATTCAAATATCGAATAATCAAATCGAACCAAAATTATTTAATTTGTATACATCCCTACTCTTATGCGCATTTGCTTTCCAAAAATTAAAAGTCCCAAATTTTGTAACTAACTCAATTTTGTAACTAATTTAATATTTTTAGTTCCTTCCTATATAGGTGAGTGATAGGATATGGCCCAACCTCTCAGGCCCAACCTCTCAGGCCCAACAGAGCTGGGCCTAACCTCTGTTGCCTACTCGGTTCACGCCTAAATGGCGATAATTATGGGTAGCATGTAATGAGGTAACAGTAGAAATCATGGGTAATAATGGTGGAGATCATGGTGGGTTATAGGGGATCATGAGCCGTCAATCGAGGATTGGTGGCAAGGTTTACGTTTATGTATAAATAGGAGTTAGATTGAAGGTAAAAGGGTTAGCAAATTCTTGAATACTAGAGCCCTTTGAGATACTTTGCAGTAATCGAATTATAGTAAACATCTTGAGGATCATCTACTCAGTGGACGTAGATCTTATTCTTGATCGAACCACGTAAAAGTCTCTTGCGTTCTTTCTTTGTTTTCATAAATCTCTCATACTAGATTTATCATTGGCGCCGTCTGTGGGAAAACTCTTGAACAAAAGCATGTTTTCTACAATCTAATGGCAGGACACGTGCAAACGCTAATCTTGTCGGCGATGTCGGTAACAACCGTGCGGAGGGCGATCGGATGGTCACACAACGCCGGGAAAGGGAATTGCGGACGCTACCGGTGATCACACACTGATGGTCACATGGAAAATGCTTCCATACACCCTCGGGATCGCCGCCCAGCGAAGAGAAGACACCGACCTCGATCTGGTGAGCAGGAGGTTCACCGCTCCCGAGGTCCTCGGTCGAGCGATGTCCGAATTCCTCAGCGTCGACCTCAATCAATTCGAGCTTCCTCAACCGGAGGACAAATGGGCGGGCCCTCAAGAGTGCCCAAGTGGTGGTTACAGACAATCGAGGTCGCTTACCTCTCCGAAACAATCAACGTTCATCACGACATAATGATCGCCCGATACTAGGGTTCATTCGTCCTCATACCTCCGCGAGTCGTCTCGCCTCGACATGATACCCATGAAAATGAGCGGGAAGAAGGGAGGAAAGGCGAGTCGAACTCCCCACGAAGAGATAACGAGGCGTCGTTATCGATCCCAGCTCCCGAGAGGGATGGTAACGAACTCCCGGATTCGACCGACACGGACGAATTATCTCTCTTTTCGAGGAGATTTTGGATACACCTTGCCACAGCGATACGGACTCGAATATTGCTGCATCGATGGCGCGGAGATCGCCCGACTTCCTGTTGCTATACCACCAATATGGCAAACCAGGATGGAAGATTTCCATATGTGTAAGGTCTTTCGAGGTGCTAATCTCCAACGCTCGGCGTTGGTTCACCTCGCCGCCGAACGACATCCATTGCTTCAAAGACCTCATGGATCGATTCAAATGGCGTTTTACGGAAGATGCCACCTCAACAACCTTCGTCCGATCCGCTTACAATCCGCCAAGGACGGGACGAAACAATGTCGAATTTCGTCTCCATTCATCATGGAATCCTTAAAATAGATGAGAGTAACGATCTACATCATCAACGCATTCAAGCGGGATCCGACACGGGCTCGAATAAAGAGATCACCGTGAGCGACCAAAGACGGCTAGTCGTCTTTGGACCACAGTTGACAACTTTGTCGAAGGGACGAGTCGGACCGAAAGAAGAGATCCGGGATGAGCGATGATTGAGAGAAAGCCGGAGGATCGGGGCCGAGTCTTTGACGCCGAAGTCGTTCGAAAGAATAAAGAAGGACCATGAGAATCAAGGTGGGACCTCGACCAAACCCCAGTAATAACGATCGCCCTTTATTTAAATCCGTATGAAATATTTAAGCTTCACATCGAGCTCTTCCCAAAACCTCCTCCTATGAAAGGAGGATCGAAAAAAAAGTCAACGGAAAGTATTGTGACTACCACCAGGGTATGGTCACGTCTGAAAGATTCAAGTCCTTGGGCTCACAGTTGACGAGCTTGTGAAGGAAGGGCTGAAGAAGTACACCGGCCGACTGGGCCGGGTAATAAAAGCGCAGAGGAAAAATGGAGGTGGTAACAGCGTGGACCGACCTCAGCGGCAACCCGACACGAAGATGGCGAGGACGAAGGTCCCAATGCAATTGAGCGAGTTTACGCTATAACCGGGCTGCCGGTTGAGTACGACGAGTCGTCGCTTAGAAATGAAGCTCGGAGGCCGACCCAAGAGCCGAAAAACAAGCGGCTCGAGATGGAGAAAATATCGTGTTCTCAAAAGGCGACCCAATACCAGATCATGCCCGCGGATGCCATTACAATACAAGCCGTGGTGGGTAATAAAATGTACATCGGTCTACATTGACATCGGAGCCTCCGTTAGCATCATATTCGAGCTGCTGGATAAACTTGATGTCGGAGGAATTGAGATACACTCGCGCCTTCGATTCACGGAGCTTTACTCGAGGCGGTTCGACCCGAAGGTGTCATTACCCTTCCGGTCACCGTAGGCGCTCCCGGTCGGTCACCAAAGCCATTCAATTTTTCCTAGTCCGAGCTCCTCTCCATACAATATTATCACGGGAAGAGATTGGCTATATGCAGCAGAGCCGTGCGCTCCGTGTACCACCTCACCATTAAGATACCCACGCAGGAGTGTTAAGCATTCGGGGTGACCAAGCGGCGACTAAAGAATGCCTCGAGTCTCAACCCAAGATGCGGCCTTACCACGGGCCTAGCAATTCTGAGAACCTCCGAAGTTGCCACCTCGGGATGATCGTGAGAATCTTGACTATCTGACGGCGACCTTCCAAAGTCGTCGAGGTTGGTACCGAGTTCGATCGATATTCGTCGGCGGTCATGCGACTTCTAAGGGAATATAGGGATGTATTTGCATGGTCTCCATTGGATATGGTTGGGTCTCGCCCGAGCTCATAACTCATCGTCTTAACATTGATCCGCCACTAAACCGGTTCGGCGAAGAAAAGAAGTTTTTGGTGGGCGAAGCCGGTCATAAGAGATGAGGTAACCCAACTCGAGGCTAAAATCTGTCGAGGTTAAATACCCAACTTGGATGGCTAATCCGTTGTAGTTCGAAAGCCGGGAGGGGATGGCGTATGTGTCGACTATATACTGAGCCTCGATAAACACCGCCCAAAGGATCATTACCTCTCCCGACATTGACAAGAAGGTGGAAGCATTGGTCGGGCATGAGGTATTCAGTTTCCTGGATTTATACAAGGGATACCACCAAGTCTTGATGAGCCCGGAAGACGCCCCAAAAACAGCGTTCATTACTGACTTCGGTGTCTTTGCCTACCGAAAGATGCCTTTCGGTCTAAAAAACGCTGGAGCTACCTACCAAAGAATGGTGGATGCGATCTTCAAGGATCACATAGGAGATATTGTTGAGATCTATGTCGATGATATAGTAGTCAAAAGCAAAAAAGCTGAGAGCTGCGCCATTGACATCGAAACTATTCTTCAGCTCCTCAGGTCGGCCAACCTCAAGCTCAATCCCCAGAAGTGCACATTTGTGGTGAGGACGGGTAAATTTACGGGGTCTTGGGTTTCTCAAGAAGGCACAGCCAATCCTACCAAGGTGAAAGCGGTTGCTCGACATGCAAATCCAAAACCATCCGTGAAATACACAAACTCACGGATGCTTGGCATCTCGGTAGATTCCTATCTCGGGCTGAGAAGCGACTTCCTTCTTCAAGATCTGAGGAGCTCAGTTTCACTGGCGGGAAGAACACCAGTTGCTTTCACACGGTGAAGGAATATCTTACCGACCCGACACTATCCGCCCCAAAGCGAGGTGAAATTCTATCGTTATATCGGCCACCTCGGACGAGGCGATTAGTCTTGTATTGGTGCGAGAAGAGATGGGACGACAACTTCCCATCTACTTCATAGCCGTGCTCTCAAAGGACCGGAGGCGAGTACACCAACCTCGAGAAGGTAGCTCGGCCTTAGTGAATGCCAAACGGCGCCTCGGCCTTACTTTCAAGCTCATTCGGTTCGGTGTATTAACGGACTTACCTCAAGACAAGTCTTATCAAAACCGAATCATCTGGACGTATAGCTAAGTGGGCCTGAGCTGGCGAACACGATATTTCATACTCCCCGGCCGGCCATAAAGGACAAGCCTGCAGTTTCTGGTGGAGTCAAATTCACCGAGGTCACCTCTACCAGAGGTCACTTCCACCCCACGGAGGAACTGTCTTTGCATCACCCGGTGATTGTTGGCGGATGTATGTGGATGGTGCCTCATGTAAGGCAGGCGTGGGCGAGCATTCTCCTCCTAGGCCCGAGATAAGCAAGAAGTGACATACGCCTGCGGTTTACCTTCCCAACCACCAACAACGTGGAATATGAAGCATTGATCTCGGACTCGCTTAGCAAAAGAATTGAAAGTGGACAAAGTCCGGATATTTGGAGATTCGGTTGTGGTAAACCGGTATTAGGCACATCTGAAGCTAAGGAGGATCGAATGAGCGATTACTTGAGAAGCGAAAGAGATCTTGACCTCGTTCGATATACTTGATTAATCAAATTCCACGAGGGAAAGCAATGAGTGACATCCTTAGTAAATTGGCTTCGTCATCGGCAAATCCACCAAGAGAGGAAGTTCATTCCGAAGCATTGAGGCGCCTCATATCGTCGTTATTTCGAGGCCGAACCGAACGGATGACGCCCAAAAGCATACCGAAGTTGGCACACTACCTCGGGATCGTGGAGGCCAAAAAATGATGGCGAAGTCCCGTATCTCATGCATGAGGCGCTCTCTATCGAAGTCTTACCTTCAACCCTCCCGAGGTGCCTTGGGCGGAAGAAGCCGACTCGTGCTCAATGAAATTCACCGGGGTCTTGTGGAAGCCACATCGGGTCATGAGCTCTCTCGAAAGAAGGCGAGGTCGGGATACTCTTGGCCCGCCTCGTGCAAGATTCGGCGAACTCGTCGAAAAGTGCCGGTGCGGATTCATTCCACGGTCAGCGCCTCGGTGATCGGCGATCTGCGAGTCCATGGCCTTTCATGCGGTGGGGATTGATATTGTTGGTCCGTTCGACCGAGCACGGTCGGCTTCGATGCTTTGTCGTAGCCATAGACTACTTCACAAAGTGGGTCGAGGCGAACCACTATCGAGCCTCACGGCGGAGAATTCGAGACCGTGTGGAAAAATATAGTCTGCCGCGGTATACCGCGTGTTACGGTCTCGGACAGCGGTACCCATTCGTGAGACAAAACTTGAGGTGGTGCGAAGAACTTGGATCGATCAACGTTTCACCTCGATCGCACACCCACAAGCGAATGGCGGACCGAGGTCACCAACCGCGATCGTACAAGGATTAAAGAAGAGGTTGGACCGAGCTAAAGCGATGGGCTGAAAATCTCCTCAAGTCCTTTGGTCCTCGGGACCACGCCTCGGACGTCGCGGAAACCCTTTCGGCTGGTCTCTGATGCAGGGGTCATCATACCGGCCGAGATCGGCGCCCGCCGTGCACTCTTCACTTGATCGGTAGGGAGCGAGGAAGACCTGCGAGCAAACCTCGGCCCTCGAAGAAAGCGCGAGCTAGCCTTCATAAACGAAGCCAAGTATAAAGCTCAAGTCGCGCGGTGCTACAACAAAGGGTCAAACTTTCGCGTTCAAGTAGGCGACCTCGTCCTCTGAAATAATGAAACCCGATGGGGCGGCGTCTTAACAAGTTGGATCCAACATGGGAAGGCCCATACCGTGTTCACGAGAACCTTGGTAAGGGGCTTACAAGCTATCTCACTTATCCGTGCGCTTATCCCCGAACACGGCATATTTCTCATTTAAGGAGGTACTTTACATAGTTTTGATTTCGGATCGACTTTATGTTAGTCTCCTTACTTGCCTTGTCAAGTGCGATGTCATATATTTGTTGAATAAAATATCTATTTTTCAAATGAATATTTCATTTAACTTCATTTTATTAGTATCACGAACATCTATTTGGATATACGCATTTAACCTTCACGAGGGCCCTCACGAAGATAAAACCCACTAAGTAGGGTACTCACTAGCGCGCACCGCACTTGTAGATTACTCATTGAATTGAGCGTCTCGGTCTGGCAACGCATCTGACTACTCACTAGTTTGAAAGTCTGCATGCATACATCTGATTACTCATTAAGTTGAAAAAATCTACATGTATAAGACATCCAAAATTGGATCTCACCAAATCATAGCAAAATATAGTATAAATACATTTATGACCAAACGAAGTCCTAAGCTATGTTTATACCTCTCAAGAGGAAAACGTACACTTGAAACAGTCTAAAATACATTTATACCTACATACAAAGTCTACACTATGTACACTCATTCGGGTTTCGGGCTCCGCCTCATGAGACTCACCGAAGGCGAGATAATTTTGAGCAGAAGTCCCAGGTCGTGATGGATACGGAATAAACTCGTGCCTTCCACCCAATCTACAAGGGTAGCCCCACTCGGCTGTTAGGGAGTAGTTTGACTCGGCGGGCGGATTACGGCTGGGAGTTCAATCGCACACGAGGCCACATCTGGACCCGTGAACTGACGTCGGACCGGGACTATGCCCTTGTCCCGAGCTCTAGCCCTTCCACGTCGATTGGCGGTTCGCGCGTCCTCTCCTCCGAGCGCGGTAGCCGTCTCTATACTGCTTCCATTGTCGGATGGACCCGTTTGGCGGAACACTTCAGCGTGATCGGCATAGCCGCCCTCCTCTCGAGCTCTTCAATTATGGGCTCGGCGTTGCCCACTGTAGATCTTGGCGGGGTGGGGGCATCGTCGTTCGCGGATGATCTCATACATCGCATGTATTTCGAGACAGTCGGCGGTCTTTAAAATTCTTCTTTGTTGGGACCTCCTCATCCCTCAATACCATACCCTCCGCCAACAAGCTCGAACTCGATCGTCGGCTTCGGATATAGTCGTTCCCCGGTCCGACGGATGACCTTTTCGTACTCTTCATGCTCTTCCAGATCAAGGCGACTTCTCATTGTCGGCTCAGCTGTTCCTCGCGATGCATCGATCGTCCGTGGATCACATCCGCAGATAAATCAGCTCCCTGGACTTCGAGATGTGTAATCCTTAACTTTAGCACCTCATTTTCAGCAAGGAGGCGGGCCACCTCGCGGTCAGCTTCATGCAACTTTTGTTTCGATTCGGTGACGATGCGGTGGCGTCCATGTTAGCGATACGAGTCATTTCGGCGGACCGACTCCTCCAGGTGTGCCACCTCTTCGTCGCTTCTCGGCTAGAGCACCTCGGACTTCTTTCGGTTTGTTAGCGATTCATGATCGATCCAAGTATTGAGGTGAAAAACGCTAAAAATAAGACAACGAAGAGGCATTTAAAAGATATGTCTATTATTATTCAAAATGGAAGTTGGTACAAACACGGTGTCTATCGATCCGACAAATCATCCTATTACATTGGGTCCACGACCTCGAGCTCATTAGGTGATTGCCGACCCTCCGACTCCTCTGCTGGGCCTTTCTTTGCTCTTCCGTTGGTTGCCGATCTGCGGAGGCGTCCGAGCTTGGACACCGCCCGGTTTGGTCCTCAACTCGGCAAGGAAGGCTTGAAGCTCTAAGTCTTCATCTTCCTTGCTTTTGATTCTGACCTCCGCCGTCGAGGAGTGAGCGAAGACGCCAAAGCATTCACCACGGGAAGGAGGTCGCCCGGCGATTATCGGCGTAATTCTTGCATACCTCCGGTGGTTGACCTCAACCAACCGTGTTGGGCCTTGTCAAAATCTGGTCTCTCGTTGCCAACTTCTCTGGGTGGGCACATATCACTGCGGCCTCATCACGGCGGCCGGTCGGAGATGAAAGAGGAAAAACTCTCCGACTCGATAAGCTTCTTGGCGAAGGCCCTCGGCATAGGTCCTTGCCCACTTGACAAAGGCGCTTGTCTGTGCGCCGACCTCCTCTCGACCTCGGCACCTCCTCTTGGCGCTCTCCACTCGGCACGGACCACTTCGCAAGGCCAGTCCTTCTTCTTCGAGCGCTCTCGGCCATCTTTGCCACCGGTGCCCGACTTCGCCTTGGCAAGTTCGGCGTCCATACTGGCGGCATCTAGCGGATTCAGCCGCGCCTTAGTCTGTCGCGCAGCGCCGGCTTCTCTCCATGGCCTCGTGTTGTGAGGCACCCTCAACAATAAGCCCGGCCATGCGGTGCATCTCGCCGCCATCGAGGCGCGTCACGAATATGAAACAATTAGCAACAAGTAACAACAAATTTACAAGGAGAAGGGTAGCGGTATACCTTTGGGAAGGATAAGGAAGTCTTTGAAGCCGGCACCTCGGTGAGGTGACCATGGACCTCGATCTCAAAGTCGGGCCGAGGCATCGAGGACCGGTCACTGAGGTCTTCAGGCGTCCACTACCACGGTGATGGGTGGACTCGCCGTCTCGCCTTCTTCCTCGCGGGTTCCTTCGATCGAGAGGAGGGCGTGGCGAGATCGGCACATTGACTTCTCCGGTCGGGTCGACCTTCACTGCATTCAACATGAGAATTTCATTAGCACAAGAAAATCAAGCGAGGGAAATAAAGATAAGAAGGTTTCCCCCAAATCGAACCACGACCTTTGGAGCTTCGACCTATAGACACTCATTGACATCGTTCAGTCATCCTCGGTATAGTTGATCGATAGGATCTCACCCATATCGTTCAACGACTTCTCCATAGGGCCCGGGATTAATTTTCCGTCCTTTATCGACCCGAGGCCCCACTCATACCTCGGATACCCCTCGACCCGCAAAAAGTATCTATTTTGCGGTGGGATACCTTGACGGAAGCAATTTTAAACTTGAGCGGTGGCGGGTAATATACTCCAATAGACTTGATGCTAAAAAGCGCATCAAGACTTGAAGAGAACCCTCGCCTATGCCATAACAGGCCAACCCTAGCCCCATCCGACCTAATAGAGTTGGAGGTCGGTTGGCATATAGGGATCGAAAATACTCACGAAAGCTAAGGAAAATGGGGCAAAAGGAAATCTAAGCCCAGCTATTAAGCTATCTACAAAATGGTGATAAATCCTCCGGAGACCATCATCGCTCTATCGTTGGGTTTTGGCAAGCACCACCATGCATCCTCCGGGATGTGGTATTTCTCGGCGACCACGAGCTCCTCCATCGTCAAGGTTGATTTCGCCCACCAATCTGAGGCCATCCCACACCGAAGACACTTGGTGAAACCAGAACTAAGTCCTATGGATTTACCTAGGCGGTTATGGCATATATAATCCCTTATATTGGGGTCTTGACGACCCGAACCAGTGAACGAGTTATCGAGGCGAGAGAGGGTGAGAAGGTGAAGAATACATACTTACTTTTTCGGAGCGGGATTTCGATTTCTTCAACAAAGTGTGAAGAGAGGTGGGGATTTCTAAGGTTATATTCTCGGATTCAAACGTCGAAGGAGAAATGAGCAGTTGCCTCTTTTAGACCTATTTATAGGATAAATGGCGCTAAAAATCTGCCGTTCGTTTATTACACGTGCCTATTTACGGTTGGATGTGTGACGACGTGCGCGCTTTTAAAGTGCCCAACTACCTCTGCGCGTATGGCGTACATCCGGAAAAGCAGACCGCGATCGATCACGTGATGATTACTACGAGTTCGGACATCGGACTACGCCCGTGTCCTAAATACCGAGTAGTTCGGGCGACCTCGACCTCCTCCTAACGTCGGTTCGACTTGACTAATGATTTGAGTTCGGACATCGGACTACGCCCGTATCCACCTCGGATCGCGAGTATTCCGGTCGGATATGTCCACCTCGGATCGGAAGTATTTCGGTCGGATATGACCACCTCGGACCAGCAGTATTTTAGGTCATACGGTGAATAACAAACCTTGACGAAAACTTGACCAAGCAATATTCCACCTCGGCAAAGCACATTCTCCGCCGCCTTCGGCAAGGCTATTCCTTGACTTTTCGGGGGCTATGATAGGATATGGCCTCTCGGGCCCAGTGGTGGGCTAACCTCTGTTGCCACTACTCGGTTCGCCTAAATGACGATAATTATGGGTAGCGGTAATGAGGTAACAGTAGAAATCATGGGTAATAATGGTGGAGATCATGGTCGGGTTATAGGGGATCATGAGCCCGCCAATCGAGGATTGGTGGCAAGGTTTACGTTTATGTATAAATAGGAGTTAGATTGAAGGTAAAGGGTTAGCAAATTCTTGAATACTAGAGCCCTTTGAGATACTTGCATGTAATCGAATTATAGTAAACATCTTGAGGATCATCTCCTCCGTGGACGTAGATCTTATTCTTGATCGAACCACGTAAAAGTCTCTTGCGTTCTTTCTTTGTTTTCATAAATCTCTCATACTAGATTTATCAGTGAGATATTGGAATTTTCTTCCCCTTCCCAACTCCCATAAAAAGTTATATATAAGTAATGAAAAAGGTTAAATTTGAGTAAAAATTTACTATTGGACTAAAGATTTTCATTAATTAATGTGATTTATTATTAAAGTTAATTATATTTTATAGTCTTATCTTTGAGTTAAGTTGCAAAAATAGTACTATCTTTATCCATCATATTCGTTCATTTAATTATATTTTGGTCCATCCAAAAAAAATATTCACTTTCCTTTTTTAGAAATATCAATTTTACATTTTTACCCTAAATCTATCAACTTATTTACAAAAAAAATCACTCATGACTCACATTGTTGCACTCACTATCTATTAATATATTCATTTATTATCCTTATAATACATCTTTTAATTATCTATTAATCTATTCATTTATTACCTCTACTAATTTTACATTCATTATGATTTATTAAAATATGTGCCATCAAAATGAATGAACAAAATGGTGGACGGAGGAGTACAAATTTTAAAAAAAGTTAATAAAAAACCCCCAAATTTACAAAGAAGTTGCAAATCTAGCCCAAGAAGCAATTTACATGATCAAATTTACGAGTTGAATGGTTAAAGTCCTATGTGGATATTCAAAGATATTTTGTGAAATTATGTGAAAATAGTTAATTACACGTTACAGATCCAATCTTTGGAGCGAGTTATGAAAATGTTATGACCTTTAAAATATTGAAAAAAAAATTGACATTTCAAAGAAGTTGTATAGCACGAAGCAAAATTTTCAGACTCCAAAAAATGAGCTAGACCAATAGAATCCAAGGTAGATATTCGACTCTAAAATTATGTTGAAATTCTCTCTCTTAGTATGTCTGGAGAAAAATTTGAATCAACACTATAAATGAAGACCAATGGTGTTGTCCACTGATGAAGATGGTGCTTGTCTTCAGAAATTACTAGGGAAACTCGTTTTCAATCTCCAGTTTTAGATTTATCTTAAAAACAAATCGTGAGAGAGAATGATGAAAGGGAAAAGATGATTTCTACACAATTTTAAAAAAATTGACCTAATATACACCCTAGACTCCAAAGATTCAACTTATTTTTCCGAAGCTGAAATTTTTGTACCATGCTATCTTCGCAACTCTTTTAAAATATTGAGATCTTTTTATGAATATTTAAAGCTCCGGTCATTGTTGCAATTTGGATCAAAGGTCAAGCCATAAAGTATTATATATTAATCATTTTAATATAATTTCACCAAATATAGTTGAATATCCTGTAGGACTATGGTTGTCCAATTCATATATTTTTTATCATTATGTGCTAGGTCCAGCGGCCGATAGCGGGTCCAATGTCTAATTTCATTAAATGGCTAAAGCATTAATAAACTATTTTTCTTGAAAATAAAGATAAATAACATTCTAAATTCCAACTATCTCGTTTATCAAAATATCATGAGCTTTCGAAATATTACTTTAATCCCATATTATTAAATTTGTATAAAAATATCCCGCATCCAATTTGGAGTTGGAAAATGGACATAGGATATTTTGATATAAAATTAATAGTTTGAGATTTAAAGTAATGTTTTTAAAGTTTAGAGTTTAAAATGATATTTCTTAAAATTTAAGATATTTTAATAAAAAAATATAATTTAAGATTTAAAATGATATTTACCCTAAAATAATACTTACTATATGTGTTATGCAACTAGCCATCTCATTAGTACACAGCGTCGTTTTCAAAGGGATGTTTTCTGCGAATGGAGGCGCATAGAGAAGCTGGGTCCAAGCAAACACCCTTTATTCTACATTTTCTTAAATAGGTTTAAATGTTAAATCATATTGGTTTTAGAGTTCATTACAATTTACATCACAGGCTTCACACCTCATGAATGCATTTTATAAAATAACTATACATGTCAAAATTCAATATCATGATGACTTTTAATTTCTATTTCTTCAATTCAAATCACTTGACATATTGGATGTGGTTAATATTTAAATATGATTTGACTTTTCATATGAGTATTTCACAACCTAATATTTTAAAATATTTAAATATAACTTGAGAATTGCTCCATTTTTACAACTATAACCTAGTTATTTAATGGTGTGACGTGAAGTAACGATTACGTAAGAAAAAAAGAAGTAATTTTGTCTTACACGAGAAGAATTGACGGCCATATCAGCAACCGTCAGTCAAAAAGACGTAATGTTGTCTTACACGAGAAGAATTGACGGCCACATCAGCAGCCGTCAGTCCACGTCACGTTTCTTTCGATGTTATTGGACAATAAAACTATATTTGTAACATTAAAATAACTATTAAACCATATTTAAATATTTTAAAATATCATATTACAAAATACTCACACGTAATATTAACCCTGTTGTATGTATGTGGTGCTTGGGAACGGTACCACTTAATTTAATTCATCACTCAAGCATTTGGTTAATTACAAAAAGTAATTAATTGTTAATACTATAATTTTTGAAATTCTGTTGTATTAAAAATTCAGTCCAACTCCAAGAACAAATTTTAATCCTCAATTCGAATTTTCTTTGGATCGTATCTTGTCTTTTTTATGGGAAAATCCATGCATAAAATTCGATGATCATATTTATATAACAAAATAGATAAACAGATCAACAGCCCAAATGTATCGTTCTGTACTACTAAGATATTTCACCGAACCTCAAATAATGAGCATATGAAATTAAGGTTCTAAAAAATTTGATCTCCACGTTTCTCCCTATAGTGAAATGAGCAGAGCTCCTCCAAAATACATAAAAATAAAATTACAACGAATAAATAAATAAAAGGGAACAGCTAAAGAAGTTAAAAATTAGATGTACATGATTTCTACCCAAACTATATAATTTATCCCTTGACAGTTGTAATTTGCTGTAATATTATTGCCATAAATTGCTACGTCTGATACAAGTGATTACTAACTTAGACAACATGTTAACTGGTTCTGTGTGGATAAAATAAAAGGTCATAATCAGACAATTAGCTTATTCGTATAAAAAAGTTGAATCTGAGAAATTTTCTCAAAATTGGAAGCAATACAAATATGAATTAATCAACTCTCTAACTTGTGCATCACACAATTATCAAATCCTAAACACTCATATAAGTATTCTCTGTTTATTTAGATTTAATATTTTCCTACCAAATATAAATAATAGTAATATGGAATGTAGATTAAGCAAACTTGTATTCCCTATGAATATAGGGAAAAAGGTAAATAACGCGTCACATATACATATCTTTGTTAAGTTAGTTATGTTTCTGTTTAGCTTGTTAGCTTTACATTAATTAGTTAGCAATCTTTGTTAGTTAGTTAGCGAGTCATTAGTCATGCAGTTTCCTTTCTTGTATATATATCGTGTAATCCAAGTTCTTTGAGGTTAATGAGAAAATACATTCACTCTACTCTTCTTCTTCTCTTCTCTCTACTTTCTATATTCTAAATCGAAACATGGTATCAGAGCAAACAATCAAAAATCTGTAGCTGCAAAAGTTCATCTTTCTCTACCCAAATCTTTGATCTTCTTCTTCCTCCTATCCTTTATCTTTTCCATGGATTCTCTGCAATCTGCATCGCATCTTCCACATTTCCATCCATCATTAAACTTGATCGATCGAATTACTCATTTTGGAGAGCACAAGCAATCACGACAATTGTGCTCACGGATATGTTGATTTCATCTCTACAACAGAATTGTTCCATCCATGTTCATACCGTCTACATCTTCACTGGTGATAATACTCCATCTCCGGCATATGGAGCTTGGATGCGTAAAGATCGACTTCTTCTCACCGGTTACTATCTTCCGTAAGTGAGTCCATGCTCGGACATGTTGTTCGATGTTCTACATCGTGTGAGTTTTGGTCAATCCTTGAGCGATTGTTTATGTCTCAATCAGCTCGAGTCATGCAACCGAGATTACTTCTTCAAACTACAAAGAAAGGCGCCATGTCGGTTGAAGAATATTTCCTCAAAATGCAAGGTCATGCGGATAATCTCACTGCAGTGGGGCAAATGATATCTGATGATGAGTTGGTGAACTACCTTTTATCCGGATTTGGTCCGAATATGAAGCATTAATTGTGAATATGATGCATCAGTGATTAAGCTTAATCTGCGGGAAGTTCGGTTTGCCTTTCAAGCTTATGAACTTGACTTGACAATGTAATTCCTATTCTATGATTGAACCTCTGCTCATGTGAGCTATCGTGGTCGAGGAAGAGGTTTTCAATCAGCGATCGTGGTAGTTCCTTTGGTACTCGTGGTGCTTCAACCTCTGCGCGCGCGCGACTTCAAACAAAATGGTGGATTCTCAAAAGGGTTGTGTGTCAACTCGTGGCAAGCTTGGGCATGTTGCGATGAAATGTTTCAAAAGGTTTGGCGTTCACTTTATCGATAACTCAACCTCTCGAAACTCGGGCTTATCTTGCAGTTGTAAAGTTCCATCACATGCATAAAAGTTTTCTTTGTTGATGCTACTACAAAATCGAGCTCGATCCTCGACTCCACCGGTATATTGATAGTGGAGCTACAACGCATATAACCAACAGCATGCAGAACTTGGCAGTAAGCAATGACTATAGTGGCAATGAAAAGCTCATGGTTGGCAATGGTAATTCACTTCCTATCATTTCTGTTGGGTCTTCTTCTATTCTTTCTTCAGCCAAAACACCTTTACTGCTCAATAACATTTTATATGTTCCAAATATCACCAAGAATCTCTTAAGCATATCTCAACTCACACATGATAATCGTGTCACTATTGAATTTAACTCACACTCTTGTTTTGTCAAGGACAACAAAACACAAAAGATCCTCTTGAAGGGAACTCTGTCTAAAGGATTATATCAGCTTGACCTATCTCCTCTGTACAACAAGAGCACCACAGCCAACACTACTCCTCTCAACTCAGTTCAAAACTCCATAGCAGCTTTCCTTTCCTTTGTTCATTCAGCTTGTAATAGTACTGTAAGCTCTACATCTTTACAAAAGTGTACTGAGTTAGATGTTCTACATAGATCGTTGGGTCATCCCGGCTCTCATGTCTTAGCTCAAATCTGTACGAAACTTCAAATACCTTTCAATAAAAGCTTACTAAATTTCTGTGAAGCCTGCAAAATTGGCAAGTTGCATCAAAAACCGCATGTCTCTCAGCAAATAAAATCATCCTCTCCATTTGATCTTATTCATTCTGATCTTTGGGGTCCAGCATCAATGCCTTCAACAAGTGGTTATCTCTACTACATTATATTTGTAGACGACTTCACGAGATACACTTGGATATATCCTCTCTCCCTCAAATCTCAAACTTCACAGACTGTCCAGAATTTCATCTCTATGGTTCAAGTTCAGTTTTCCACTCGAATTAAAAAGTTCCAGTCTGATTGGGGTGGTGAATTCAGACCTCTTGTGCAGCATTTACTTCAGCTTGGTATTCATTTCCAACACCCATGTCCATATATTCACTCTCAAAATGGAAAAGTTGAACGCAAGCATCAACATATTGTTGATATTGGGCTCACGCTTCTTGCTCGATCGACCTTCCCTCAATTTACGGTGGGATCGTTTCACACATTGTCTTCCTCATAAATAGACTACCAACCCCTACCCTTAACATGGCATCACCATATTACGCCTTTTTCAAAATCTCCAAACTACTCCACTCTAAAGGTGTTCGGTGTGCGTGCTTCCGTATCTCAAACCTTATAATCAACATAAGTCGCAGATCAGGTCCTCTAAATGTGTTTTCTTAGGATATAGTGATAACCACAAAGGCTATAGGTGCACGAGCTCCACGCGTCGCATCTACATCACGAGACATCGTCCACTTTCAAGAACAAGAGTTTCCTATCCTTTGCTCTTTCCATCCTCAAAAGGACAACCGATTTGGCTTCTCTACCTTCTCCACATTTCCTCTCGACTTCGCTTCTACCTCGACTGTCCGTCATCATCCTTTCCATCCTCACCTCTAACAATCAGCTGCATCCCCTATTAAGTCATCCTCTACCAATCACCTGCATCTCCCTATTGTGTCAAACTCCACATCTGCATCCTCACTCTCATCCACCCATTCGGTTCGGTCTCTCTCTCTCCGAATAATACCACTTACCATCACTTCCTCACTCTCAAATTCTCACAGTATGATTACTCGTGCAAACATGGTATTTTCAAGCCTAAGAGTTATATTGCTCACATGCGCATCGATCATGAAGCATTAATCATTTTGTTGATCAAAATAATGAAGCTCTCACGGCCATGACTACGGCGAACTACCATCTCTTCCGAATTCGGTTGATGAGGCGTTGGATCATCCCGATTGGTTCTCTCGAATGGAGAAAGAGTTACTGAGCTCTTAATATCAAAGGAACTTGGATCCTTATTCCTCCATCCTCGTCGTACAAAGTCATCAGCAATAAGTGGGTTTTCGAGTTAAAACCCTAGCCTCTGGTGAGTTGGATAAGCTTAAAGCCCGCCTTGTTGCTCGTGGTTTTGAGCAATTAGCTGGTGTGGACTTTCTTGAAGTGTTCAGCCCGGTTGTCAAAGCCACTACCATACGTCTGGTTCTTGCTATGGCTGCTACCAAAGGTTGGGAAATACAACAAATAGACGTCAATAATGCCTTTCTCAATGGCGATCTTGAGGATACCATCTACATGTCTCAACCCAAAGGTTTTGAAGACCCGAAGCGTCCTAATTATGTGTGCAAGCTTCAAAAATCCTTATATGGTCTACGGCAAGCACCTAGAGCTTGGTATGACAAATTAAAAAGCTGTTTGATTCAGTTTGGGTTTCAAAGATCTACTTCGGATTTTTCTCTATTCTACAGACGAGCAAGTGGTGTTCTCACTATTATTTTGATATATGTGGATGATATTCTCATCACAGGAGATAGCAAGGATGGTGTTCGTGATCTTATTGCTATTCTACATGAAAGATTTGCTCTATCCAGTCTTGGTGAAGTGCATTACTTTCTTGGGTTTGAGGTTAATCGAACTGATTCTTCTTTTGTTGTGTCACAGACAAAATATTTACATGATCTGTTGCTGAAGACGAATATGAGTTCGTGTCATCCGTGTCCAACTCCCATGACTCCTGCCACCAAGTTGTTTCGTAATGATGGTCCTGCGTTTCAAAATCCAACGCTGTTCCGCAGCACCATTGGTGCTCTCCAGTATCTTACGCACACCAGACCGGATATCTCGTTCTCGGTAAACAAGCTCAGCCAGTTCCTTCAATCTCCAACTATCAATCACTGGTCTGCATGTAAAAGACTTCTACGGTATCTCAAAGGAACTTCCCATTTGGCGTTACACTTCACGTCTTCCTCCTCTTCGCATCTTGTTGGATTTGCTAATGCGACTATGCGAGTTGTTTGGATGATAGGCGCCCATTTGGAGGACATTGCATCTATTATGGTGAAAATCTTATAGCTTGGAGTTGAAAAAGCACATTGTTTCTAAGTAGCATCGAATCCGAGTATCGATCTCTAGCAAATGCTACAATGAAACTCTATGGCTTAATGCCCTTGCGTTGAACTTGGGATTTTTGACCTCTCCACATCGCTTATGGTGTGACAATACTAGTGTCGTTGCACTTTCTTCCAATCCGTCTTCCATGCACGCACCAAACATATTGAAGTTGACGTTCATTTCGTGCGAGAAAGGTTCAAGATAAGTTTCTTGAAGTAGGTCATGTACCGCACATGATCAAGTTCTTGACATCTTCTGAAGCCCTTGCTCGCCACGGTTCTTTTCTTCGTGACAAACTTCAGCTCATTTCCAAAGATGATTATGGTTGAGGAAATGACCTTTTCGAGCATGTTAAGTTAGTTATGTTTCGTTTAGCTTGTTAGCTTTACATTAATTAGTTAGCAATCTTTGTTAGTTAGTTAGCGAGGTCATTAGTCATGCGTTTCCTTTCTTGTATATATATCGTGTAATCCAAGTTGCTGAGGTTAATGAGAAAATACATTCAGCTCTACTCTTCTTCTTCTCTTCTCTCTACTTTCTATATTCTAAATCGAAATCATAATATCGATTTGAGAAGGAAAAACGAAACAAGTTACTCGTCATCATTGTGCAACATCGATTTGATCTTGGTTTCGAAACATTATAGATAAGATTGAACACGTTTTTTCCTAGTTTCTTCATAAGATCGAAATTGTTCGAATTTAATAAATTTTATTAAAAAAATAAAAATCAATGCGGTATTTTTTCAATTTTATTCATTTTCAAACTAATTAAAGCTCATTTTAATTGTCAAAGCTTTATAAAATAATTCAATAAGGGGACATTAAAACGTATGACCTTTTGGATTCATTTATGGTCGTGCTTATATTATTGAATGTAATAATTAATACGATGGCGTATATATTTGTAGACGATGGAGCCTATCCATCTCTCTTCACGTTCGTCAAAAGAAGCACCGAGGCAATTTTATCTCAATATGCGTACATACAGCTTCCAATTCCCGCCGCCCGCATTTCATGCCATTACATAAAACAAACTCCAAGTTGTCTCATTCATTCATGTGTGTGTGTTGGCAGTGGTAGAGTGGTTAATCGCCGTAGCCAGTGCCGGGTTGAGTCACCGCGACGCGATCTTTAAAATTCTGTATTAATTGAAAAAAAAAAAGTTGTCTCATTCATGTGAGAAGATGAGATTTGCATTTTTTTTCTTCAAATTAATAATGAAAGAGACTTGAATCGACGGTTAGTAATTACGCGGCCGTTGTTTATGATACTCACAAAATAAATTCATAAATTTTATGCGCACAATCCGAATTAACGTTATTGCAAATAGAAAAAACTCATTGGTCAGCCTCCTAACGTTTAGTGCCCTGACAATTGGGGCAGGGATTAGTCCCGCGACGTTCGGTTGTGGATTACCTTACGTGAGCAAAAAAAGGTCAATAACATAGAGAGTTGATGTATCTTCTTCTTCAGTCACAGTCCTAAAAATAAACTTAAATTAAATAGGAAATTGATTAGACTAAAAGATGTTTTGGCTTGGACTTGACTCGTCAGACATGAATAACTACTTGTTACAAAAAAGACATCACGATCCCATGTGAAAAAAATGATTTAATGTTTATTTACCACACATGCATCAATCAGATATAAGTCACAATGAACAAAGCCCCCAAATGTTACGCATCACGAACCCAAATGAACACTAAAAACAAGAGCAAAAAGGGGCTCGTCAAGTAACTTACTTATGATGTCATATTTTAGACACCTAATCAAATAACTACTGGATGTTGATTTGTATATCAAAATGTTAATCTTCTTGAGCCTGTCAAAACTTGGATTTTGATTTCTCGAAAGATGGAAATACGAAAATTTAGTTCACTAGAAAAAATTGGCAGAGTTTTATTATAGAAAAAAATTAAAAATTTAGATAATTATTTGTTATGTTTTAGAATCCTATAGAAATTGTAAATTGGGTCAAAGTTCTTGATGTAAATGACAATGTCTCTAAACAATATTTAGAGAACTCATCTCACGTCATATTATGGAGTTAATTGTTGAAACTAATTCACTCTAATTAGTGTAACATGTGCACTTATGTGAGGACGACGTCACAAGAGAATTTATCTTAAGTAAAAGATGAATTGAAAAGAAAAAAAATGGAGGCCCATTAAAATAGAAAGTGTTAAAACAAACTAAATATAAAAAGAAGACCATAGAAAACATAGAGGATTGAAAACTCGATGTTTGTTTGTAATAATAATAATAATAATAATAATAATAATAATAATAATAATAATAATAATAATAATATACATAAAGTTTTTTAAGGCGGCATAAAGTTTTAAACTCTTGTAACAAGACGTCATGCGTTTCCCATGAAAATTATGACAAGTTTAGAGGTAACTTGACAATCACATGCAAAAATCAATATAAAAATTAAGAAAATAAAAATGGATGGTTGAAATGGAAGGGTGAAGAAAAATTTCTTGAAATAAATTTTGGAGTGAATATTTTCAAATAGAACCCATAATTATGAATAGGCGGCCCAACTAATCGATGCGATCAATATTAACTCAGTATTCAACTGTATCTGGGTCCATATTTCTTACGTGATACATGTTTCTGGGTGGACTATTCTTTATTCAATTGTCAACATCTCTGTCTGGCATGTCAAAATGTGTTTTTATTATAGTCTTATTTTTTCTTATAGATAATAGTTATTTAAATGATATTTTTTTGACATAATCTTTAATTAGATCCTATTATTAAAACATAGTAAGCGAATGCTCAAACTTTCAAGTCTTTGTAATTTGTCATTCAAATCATTAATTCGATAAATCAAAGATCAGACTTTAATATGTTTTAGGAGAAAAAACTTTTTAGAATATTGATCAACACTAACTGCGATGAATTATGTTATCCAGTTTAAAGGCCACCGGTGGAAACTACTTTGTCGAAATTCATCGACATAAGCTATATATTAGATATCAAATTATATACCAAAATATTTTTCTCATCGAGACCGTCAAAAAACACACTATTGACTTTTTGAATTAAGGATCGAATGACAAGAATTTGAAAACTTCGGTCACCAAAAAATTTGGATGAGTTTTATTTAAAAGAGTTTGAAAGATTTAGTACTTGTTAAATGTCGGGTTGAAATTACAAATTATGTAAAATTTTGAAATTTAAATGACAACTATCCATTTTTTTTTATCGATTAATACAAAATTTTAAAGGTTGCGTCACGATGGACTCGAACCTGAGACCTTTGGCCCCAAGCTAACCACTCTACCACTAGCCAACACACACACTATCCATTTTTTTTTTTTTTTTTGGTCAATTAATACATAAATTTTTAAAGGTCACGTCACGGTGGACTCGAACCCGAGACATTTGGCTTCGAGCATTAACCACTCTACCACTAAGCCAACACAAAGGTGTGTAGGAATGTTCACATACTTGTTTAAATATTTGTCCAAAAGTCCTTATAATCCCAGTTCACCTCTTTGTAACGATAATCTTTCATGTGATTTAACCAGGTGGTGAATGACATAACTTATATCTTATTGTATTTGAGATATGATTTGAACTAAATATGGAAGAATATCACGTTAAGCTACGCCTTGTAATAATGGAATAATAGTGTTACAATTTGTTGAGAATTGGATGTTTGTTTTTGATTAGATCTTAAAACCTAATTGAAAAGAATAAAGATATATCTCCTCAATAATAACCATTGATGTTGTGTGTGTTAGTAAGCTCATTTGTTAAGTTGTATTTAGCTTGACGAGTTACGTGTTCAAGATGAATTGAAACCAAGACGTTCAATGAAATCAACTCGAGACAAATATCGATTGACTCATCGAAGAAAAAGCTTCAAGCTCTCGTGACAAAGCAGTCAACAAAATCGATACAACAGATAATGTGGTCAAAGCTATATCGCCTAAGGTACCGGATGAAATAGCTCAATGTTGAAAGATCTACCATCGACATATTGAGAATTGGGAAGCTCGAATGTCGAGAACGCCATTATTACATAAGATAATTTGAGTCAGTAGACATCCAAGGTCAAAATCTCAAGGACTCGGGAGGATAACCGATTCGTATCTAGAGTCGATCCGCAGATTGTCGGGGTTCAGATGACTTGAAGATGAAAATGAAGTCAGAAGAAATTCGGGATATTCAACACGAGAATAGATATGGACTCAACTGAAGACCCAAAGCGGACACTGGTGAAGATGAGTCAAATCTGCTCATAGAACTGTTAACGCATCTATTTGACTTATAAATCGATCAGGCACAAAACGACTAGTTCAACAATCATATTTGTCAAATAGAATTTGAATTTCAAACGGCTAGTTTGAGTTCGAATCTCTATAAAAAGGGGATTTCCTCACTAGGAAATAAGAGAGAAATGAGAGTGCCTCAAGCACCTTACTTTGAGTGTTTCATGCACCTCATCTTTTCGAAATTGGATATTCTAAGAAAGAGAACACAACTTTGAAACTCCAACTCCGACAAGACGTGGACAAAAATCCATTCTTGCAAAGCTAATGGTTTCACCACTTCATCTAATGTGAAACTACTTATGTCCAGTCTCTCATAATATCTAAGTTGTTCTTCATTGCAATATTTATAATAGAGCTTAGATGAGTGTTGCCTATTCTTTGCCCATGTTCTTAATTGTAATATCTATTTGTTCTAACCAAACCAAGTTATGGTGAAGTTAAGATGAGTTCCTGCTAGTAAGTAGCAAGGTGTAGATGTCTGAAAGCAAAGCAAAGACCGTGAGTAGCCCTAAGGTGATTGGGCAAAATTGGTTGTGTGAGAAATCTCCCAGGGACGTATGATCTCCAGAACGAGGGATTTGAAGTCACTCTCTTGAAAGTCTAAAACAAGAAATTCCTAAACGTGAATTGAAATTCACCCATTTATCAGGTTCATGGATGTAGGAAGAGTTTTCCAGAACCATGTTAAATTCTTATGTTATTTACTTCTTTGATGTTTATTAGTTGTTGAATGCATTTCTAACACAACTTAGCTGAGTAAACTCAAATGCTATCTGATAACTCATTCTAATCCTGACTTTTGCACATCTCTTATCTTATGTTGTCTTGTTCTTGGTTTTTGATTTTGTTGAACATTCAATATTTATGTTCTATCACCTTTTTTGCACACACTCATTGAACTTCAATAGCTGATCATATTATCTGATAGTTCTTATCATCAGTAGATTTAGTGAACTGACTAAATCACGCATTCACAAAGAATGAAAATAGTTGAAAATTTTTAAGTCAGGTGTTTCCCCCTCATACACCTGACACCACATTCACACTCATATAAGCTCAAGAAAGAATATACTCCATTTTAACCTCTATATTTATTCCTACATTTTCTTTTTGGTATGTCCTTCAAATTTGTGTCTATGTTATTTATGGACACTGTCTCATAAAAATTCTTACTTATTAAGATTTCCAAGCACAAATTTGATGGATATATGAAGTATATAAAAAAGATAGTAGATAATGGTAGAAATAACACTTACAACTTCGAAACATTTGGCATGATAGAAGTATTATTTGGATTATATGTTCTAAAATTTGAAAAGTGTTGGATGTTGGTTTTGCCTTGTTATTTACAAAATGTTGTTGGTCAGGATATTCCATGCTCTAATGTAACGAGTAGCGTCTACCATACAATTTTGAAATGTTTTTTTTTTCTTAGATCCCTAGTCCGAAAAGGCTACCCCAAGGGGATTTACTTACTTGCGGATCTCGGTTCCTTAGACAATGTAGTCACTCGTGATTTTATGTGGGCTTTTATTTTCTTTCAACTTCTTTTCATCTTTTGTATGCTTTTCATTTCCTTCCATAATTATATATATCCCATTTTGAAAAGTAAATAATAAAATAATATAAGAATAAAGTATTTTATGTGTATTATTTTATTATTAATGATATTTTATTAATTTTGTATCTATTAAACTGTAAATATAGAAAGCGTGAATGTTTCAAAGATAACATTAAAAGTACTTTATATTATTCTCTTAAAAGGAAAATTTTCTCATCAAGAGCTCCATATGAGATATTAAATAACCATAACTCAACAGTTAAATAGTTAAAAGAATTTTATATAATATCTATATTAAATCATTTTAAAACTCTTGTCTTATTATTGTAAGACTGATCTTTGATTTTATTATAAATCTAAACTAAATCCATGATAACAATTACTCCGTATTCTTTGTGCCCGGTGTCTACAAATGTCATGTGTGCCAATACCATCTTTACCAATTCGTAATTTGCGAAAAAATTCGGGACAACTATTACGTCAGCACGTTGATTTGTGGGTGTGGCTCACGGGTACGTAATACAATTTCTTGCAACCTTCTTTTCCCCAAAGATCACTGTATCTTTCTCTCACACACAATTATAAATATAGTTACATTCATTCAATTAGGTTTTCCAATTAGTAGAATTCAGGGCCTTTAAGCGCAGGCTGTAAGGAAAGGAAACGTAGACAGACAGAGAGAGAAGGATGGGAGGAGGCAATGCGCAGAAAGCGAAAATGGCTCGGGAGAAGAATCTGGAAAAAATGAAAGGCGCAAAGGGTATATATATATATATGTTTTCTTTAATTACCGAACTTCTGTTTGTTTGATATGTATGGTCTGGGATTGGAAAGGGGTTGTGGTAATTAGATGGATATAACAGAAGTGGCGTGTTTGGTTTTGGTGCAGGAAGTCAACTTGAGTCCAACAAGAAGGCCATGAACATCCAGGTTCCTCTTTCTATTTTTTGTGTGATTTTATTTTGTTTTACTCCCCCTTTTAGCTCAAAGCTCCCATTTTTTAGTTTTTTCTCTTCACTTCTGAACTTGGGTTTTGCGGGGTTCTTTTATTTTTTTATTTCCTTTCCGTTTGGTGAGCATTCTGAACTTTCACAACACTTGGTTCAAATATGCACGTGTAAAGAGTGATTAAATTTTAAATAGATATTTTTTACTTTATTCTGATTATCAAGACCAATTATTTGAATGTTTGAGGGAAAAAAATCCGTTTTGTTATTAGTTTTGTGCGTGGAAATATTAGGCCTGAATTTGATCAAAGATGTGATTTGAAGTAAATGAAATGGTGATTTAACTGCTTTTTTGAATAAAAAAAAATGCATTTTATTATTCAGAACATACAGTAAGAACGATGCATTTAATCAACGTCATCCCTAATTTTTCCTTAAGTTGATTAATGGAAAGGTTGAGTATTCTGTGCATTTTGAATGATACTGCACTCATAGCATTGTTTGGAGTTGGTGATGATGGAGAGATAACATGTTTGTTTGTGATTTGCGATTTTGCGTTGCTCATTAATAATCTGAACACTAGATATAGAACACCAAGTCTGCTCTTCACCATGTCTACGGAACATATGCTCCTCTTTTTAGGAATAATAAGCAATTACAAGAGTTGTGTACATGGAATTTGGCTTGCGGAAATGAATAATTATAGGTTTCAATGAGAAATATGTAATTCTCCTGGCGTAGATCTACTTGTTGTTAATAGATCGGTAAGAGTATTGTTCCGATAGATATTGAATTTAAATTTAGGGTTCTTTCTATTAGTTTTAATTGAAATTTGTTTTTTTGTTTTATTAAAATTAATAAAAAGAAAAAAGTCTATCTGGGAGTTAGCACTCCATTTTGTTGGTGCCTTCCAATCGAATCCAATTCAATCGTTTACTCTTCAATGATTCAATGAGTTAATTTTCAAACTCAACCAAGCTATTTTAAAAATTTGAGTCAGATATTATTAGGCTGATCTTTCATTTTGAATCAGATGTCTGATGTAGTTTGTTGCTATATAATAAGTATGAATAACAAAAGTCTGTTCTTTCAATTTGCCTTGCTGATAATTTCTTTGCTATATATGAGCGAATATGGTGGCACACATATAAAGCATTGGCTGGTTCTGTATTGATCACACAAAGAACTCTTAGGGATCTACTGAAAGATGTTAATATCTTAAACGAAAAAACGAGCATAACTTTTACCACGTGAAGGGCCATGAAGTTGCAAATGTGCAGCTCATCTCCCATACTTATTGTCCTTCTTTCGATACAGATAGTATTGTTTCCTTTTATGCCTTATTTTGCTGCACGCTGTTATTGAGTTACAACCGTCTTTCCTAATTTATACTGGTTTAAATCTTGCTTCCAGTGCAAGGTATGCATGCAAACATTTATTTGCACCACGTCGGAGGTGAAATGCAAGGAGCATGCTGAGGCCAAGCATCCAAAGCTGACCTTTTCACTTGTTTCCCCACCTCAAGAAATGATTCAAACCTTAGTATATCACCAAAGACGGGTTTTGATATCTGTCTCGAATCTGTCAATGTGTTTATTGTGAAGCTATCTAGATAATGATACTGAGATGACCATTCTAAACTTCTGAGTGATGGCTGAGTGGCTTGAAACTCTATGGTATATGTTCAATCATCTCATATCATATCTTATGTTTCCTTTACTGGCACTTAAATGGTATCGATCTCTTTGTACGATGAGGTATAAACTGGATGGATAGAAGATTGTGAAACTCGAAGGAAAGGGTAAGACGATTTAGTGATCGATAGTTGAGATATAATTGAATATGACTTAATCATGATCAAATTTAACTTGAATTTGTGTGAGAGATTTTGATCTGATGATGATTATTCAGGCTTAAGTTCATACTTATGGAGAGTTTGCAAGATTCATGGAATATGATATGGCAATGATGTAAGTGGCCATTGTTGTGGTAAGAGAGATAATAAGCGATAGTCGCACCAAATATTTGGCCCAGTGTTTATGCTTTCTAGTTTCTACTATGATAATGTGAACAACTAATTGTTTACATTAAAATAAGTACATTTAAATTTATGGGATTTTTTAGTTGAATTTCTGGGATTAAGAATAACTTATTCTCGACTAGCTTTAGGAGTTGAGGTATAAGTATTTCCATTGGTGAGTAATGCATGATATATAAGACAGAGCTTGCTGTTTTTAGTAGCCCTCACTTGGACAAATTTCCAAAATGAGCAAAATCGTGACGCCCATACAATATGAGACATAATGAATAGTACCCAATGCATTTTGTTGTAGATCGAGAAGAATAAAAAAGATTTATGTTCCTATCCACTATTTTACTTTTATGTTTTGGGCTATTAATATTTTCATTATCCTAGTTAATAAGATTTTTTCCCATTTTTTGCTTATGGGATCAATTACAATATGATTTTATCTTTTTTACTGCCATGCACAACCCAATTGGTAAAGACCAAACTAATAGGTTGGAAATTCAGATCACCTTAAGAGTTAGTGTGTGTATGAATTATTTTGTATTTCTTCTAATATTTAAAAAAAAATGATTTCATCTTTTCATGATGTCTACCACTTACAATAGACATAAACTTCAATTTAATGAGGATTAATAAATTCTAATTAGGAATCGATAAACTACAAGTACCTTTTTTTAGGGGAGAGTTGGCACAAGTTTTTGTCTTAATTGTATTCCTCACGGACCTAACCTTCAAGGGCGAGTGAGTAGTGACCAAAGTGAGTCCAAACTCACCCCCACGCAAACAGATAAAATAAATCCAACATAAAATACAACATTCTCTTTCAAATAGTTCTTCCATAATGAATTGTATGCTGCAGGTAAATCGAATTCTATGTTCGTTTTTTTTTTGACATATTAAACATGCAGATTAGGAAAGTCAGCTGCAAATAAAAAAAACACAAAGATGTTCTAGAGTTAACTTCAGCAAGCACACTGACATGCCAATTGGAAAGGGAAGATCAGCTTGAAACTACAATCCACCAGCCAGTCAGACACGTTTGGGTGGAACATAAGGCACACGCTCTTCTTCGCAAATATTCTGCACCATAACAAACTTGATTTAGCCTTAAGCTAAGGCACATAAGTTGCAGATAGAGAGTATGCTCTAAATTTGCTTTTGTCTAGACATGAAATTGAAAAATCAATCTTGGAAAAGTATATTATGATAAGAATTGAGTGCAGATTCGTATTAGTGGAACTTTCAGACTTTTACACATGCAGTAAAGACAAAAACACCAAGGTTATCCATGGCTAAGGTCAAGCTACAATGAAGAGCTTCAGACTCGAGATGGAGATTTCAATTATAGTTATTGATGCTTGTGAGAGAGTTAAAAGCATTCTAGACGTGTAACACAAAGTACAAGTTCAGGCTGTGTAGTACAAGGCCCATCAAATTGGAGATTTCACAGGAAAAACAACATAATGCAGAGGAGGGTTATAAATTATAGGAAACAGATGGTTTTCTCGAAGATGAATGATATATAGCTTACCTGCAAGTCTTGAGGTAGTGCTTCAGAGACCATAGCGTATAGCAACCAGGAGAAAATTTTCCTGAATAAGTTTCATAAAGAATGATACGGTTGAAATGATCAGAATTCTTACTGTATCTCAACAAATAGCACCAAGACAAGTGTGCATACAACATTGCAATAAGCATCAAAACAAGACATACATGCAAGGAAATGTATATTAGAATATATTATCTGCTACTCAGTAAATGATCTGCAGCCAAAGTCAAAGAATCCACCACAAATGAATCTTGGATGAAAGAAGAGCTGACCTCAGAAACAAATCCACTCATTCCCAAACAGTGAAAAATTTCTTCTGTTTACAACTAGCTAATTATCAAATACTACAGCTGTTTTCACAGAGATACAATTTGTTAGCCCGCACGACGTGACCCGAGGGAACACACCTGGTGGGGGTACATGAATTATGTCATCATCTGCACAGGTTTCTTACTGCCATATTATTCAAGTTATTAATGTAAACCCTGTCTTCATATTGATGCCAGGCAGCTTCTTTACGCAAGACTTAGAATATTGCAACCATTGCTAGAGTTCAAAGCATGCCACTTGCCAACTCAAATAACTACAGAAGCTGTCAAGCCATGTCATTATTTTCAGCAGTTTCATTGTTCGGATCAAGTATGAGAATAGGAAGTCATAGGATAGACACCTTAATGTATTTGGTCTATTAATCCATATCTGAAATCAGATGAAAATGAGATTAACAAAACAAGCACTACCTACAGAAAACAGATGCAGTATTTTCTATTATATTATCTACTTCCATATTGAAGTCAGCATTAGGAATTTGATGAAAGGTTTGCAACCTTAGAGCATAGTAAGCAGGAAACACGGCAGCATGCCTGGCCTGGCATAGCAGTTCTGGAATTGTTTTCTGGAACTGATTCTAAGGGATAAACAATCATGGTGCTCAACTATTGGCAAGTAATAAATCATCAAATAGGAAAAATCTATAAATGATATAGTTGGTCATGTAGGTGTGGCAAAATGTTCTCCAATGAATCTCAAGCATGAAAAGAATACCTGACAAAGAAGAATTACTAGTCAAAGCAGCCGCTCTCATTTATACATACAAAACATAAATTTCAACTCAAAAAACAATAAGATGCATAATGTCTCACATATCTAAAACTATGCATTTACAGAATGATCATATATCATTTTCATTCATGATAGGAACACAAATAGTAAATAATGGTAAAAAGGATCGCTGACGATTAAAGAAGCAGATAAGTAGCATACCAATGCGGAGCCACCGGGCGGCCCAACTTCTAGTCGGGTCCATGACAGAGATTAATCTGTACACGTAATACCAGTAAAAATTCGTAGTAGATTCAAAAACGGACTAATTCTATTTCAAAGAGGACTGGAAAGGGAAACACACCCTGTGAAATTGGGGGTTGTGCAGTCAACAACTCTTTCATGGTCATCTTCCATCTGAAAGAAGGGGCAGTTCTCACACCCAGATTCCCTAAACTGAAAAAGTCATTCATATGTTAGAGCAGTAACAATTAATCAACAGAAACCGTAAAAGCAAAAAAAAATAAAAATAGGAGTGATTGCATTTGGAGGTTAAGCCAACCTGGTCGTAGGTCTTGACAAGCCGACAGCGAAGGCAGGCTCTTAGCTCATGTCCAAAGCTGGTTGGTATTTGAGCCACCGTTGGTCCTCCTCCCCCTTGATTACTCATAGTTTCCCTTCGTTTCCTCTACACATAGCATAAACACATAATAATTTGCAGGGTACACGCCAATCTTTTTTGTAAGATTATGTAAAGAGATTATCCAATTCGTCTGATAAATGCTTGAATTCTAATTTCTATGATGAAAGTATAAAGGACACGGAGCTTTCTGAATTTTCCTCCATTTTGCACTCAAGACATCTGCAATAATTCTCTTCATTATTTCGTCAAACAGTTCATGGGCAAAAAAGAAAAGACGAGAAAACCACAAAATCTAATTATCTTCCTTTCATTCTCCTTTACCTAAGACAGCCCACATCAAAACCCTAAATTCTCCAATTTTTCGATTCGGCAAATAGGAAAAACATACAAGAGACAAAAACAGAAATAGAAAGTAAAACTATGGAATAAAGTACCTTCAACAGTTGTCAATCGAATCGTATAAGCAGTATTGCAACTTGCAAGCTTCAACCCTGCAATCTTTGTGAGAGGGATTTTGCAATCTACAGGTTTCAAATTTCCTAGGATTTCGCTGGCGAAGTTTCGGGATTACTTAGCAAACTCGAACTCGAACCCGACCGCACTGGCAGTAACAGAACCCGGGTTGGGGGTGGAGAATTGCTCAATAAAAGAAAAAGGAAACTGTATGTATATGAAATACTTATTTTTTGTAAAAATGACCCCTCAAAAAATTGACAAAATGCATTAAATGTGCATAATATAAATTTATAAAGTTCGATGTAAACAATATAAATTATATTATGCTAAAAGTTAAAATCATAACAAATGAATTAATGAAACCAGACATTTAAAATAGTAGCTTTAACTTTAAGACATAATTTCATAAGTGTTAATGGGAGAATTGCCCCAAATGTTAACATTCTTCTTCTTTTAACTCATATGTTAAGTTGCTTCTTTCTTTTATCGATTTTTAATTAAAAATACAAAACTATCCTCTCTAACCCGTGGCCAATTCATTTTCCGGTGGCCAACCACCCTCCCTCTCTCTGGCGGCCGCCAACCCTCCTCTCCCTTTTCCGGTGGCCAACTCTCCTTCCTCTCCTTTTCCCGACGGCCAACCTCCTCCCTCTGCCAAGGCCAACCCTCCTCTCCCTTTCCGACGGCCAACCCATTTTTCGCCGGCCAACCTCCCTCCCTTCCCATCCATTTTTCCGGTAACCATCCTCCCTCCCTTTGCCGCGGCCAACCCATTTTCCGATCGCCGAGAGAGGGAGGGATGGTTGGTTACCGCATGTGAATCCGTGTGAAAGTTTAAGGATAAAATTGTATAAATGGTTAAAAATGATAGAACTTAACATGTGGGGTAAAAGGATAGAAACTTAATATATAGATTATATAAGATTTTCTATCATTTCATAATTACAACTTGTGTTTACTAGGGACGCGTGGTAAATTGTATACGTTAAAATTATGGAAATATGTGAATATATATATATATATATATATATATATATATATATATCCTATATATATATATATATATATTTAATATTTATGAGAGGAAATTAAGTATACATATTTTATCAAATATTTTATATTTTAATTAATTAATCATTGTGTGCTTATATCTTCATAGCAAATTAGTAAACGAATCGAATAACTTTTACAATTTTGAAATGCTTACTTATGCACATAATGGATTATAAATGTGCCATCAACATTGTTAGTTTTGGAGTTGGACTGTATAGTAGTATATTATTCAATTAGACTTCAATAATAAAAAAAGTGAATTTCAAATATTCAATATACATTTGAAGAATATATTTATACGTGCATTAATAGCAGTAATAATCTAATTATTATTTTTAGTGAATAATCTAAGGATATATATATATATATATATATATATATATATATATATATTTTGGCATAACAAAATATTAATGTATTTTTGAAACTCTTTATGTTTCATCCCACGTGATTAAAGTGAATTTTAGCCCTTGGGTAATTCCTACTTTTAAATAAAGCAATGACGGTATTTAATTATTTACAAGCATTTATTTAAATAAGATTAAATTAAATTACTTACTACGTTACATATATGTGAAAAAAGTATAAAAACAAAATCCTTCTCAATTGTTGATTTTCAAAATTTGTAATGCATTAGGAATTTAGGAGACTGGTTTTGAATTTTTGGGGGGTTAGGGGGGAGCAGAATCATGATACTGTGATTCGATATTCATATAACATTGTTAAATTGATAATTATTACAGTTTGTGCCGCTGAAATAATTATTTGAATATGATACGCAAATAAAACATCCTGAGCCTCAGGGACAGGCGCTGGTAGCATTATATCGCAGCACAACGGCTCCACTAGCCATTTTCGGCAGGTTGTTAAAGGGTTTAGTGAGAGTCCATACTAATTTAGTGTCATCCCAAAATAGTTAACTCAGGTTGTTAGAGAAGAGAATCCACTTAACCCATACATATACAACTTAACCTGAGTTGGAGAAGAGAGTCCACTTAACCCATACATATACAATTTAGAAGGGTGTTTGACTGATCTTATAAGCTTCTCAAAAATAGGAGCTGCTAATATTTCCTTCTTTTGGGGGTCATTAAACAGGTAGATTTAGGGAAGGTCAGCTGCAAAAACACAAGCCTCAGAGACCGTTCTAGAGTTGACTTCAGCAAGCACCCTTCAAGCTATACATGCCAAAAAAAGGAAGGTATGATCATCAGCTCGGCACAACAATCGACCGGCCAGTCAAGACGCATTTGGGTGGAATGTACGGCACGCCGTCCTCTTCACAAATATTCTGCATCAAAAAGAACTACGAATCAGAAACAGTTCAGCCACAAACGAGGGCACCGAAATGGCGACCTGAAATTGATTACTGGTCTTGGAAAAGTATATGTTATAGGAAACAGATGGTATTCTCCAAGATAATTTTATATAGCTTACCTGCAAGTCCTGAGGCAGTGCTTCAGTGACCGCAAGCGTATAGCAACCAAGAACAAATTTTCCTGAATAAGTTTTGACAGGATCATACCGATTGAAATTGTCAGAATCCATACTTTATTTAAAATAGCACAAGACAAGTGTACTTACAAGTTACAACATTGCAACATGCATCAAAACAATAAACACGTAAGAAAATGTATATTCCAAATATCATCTGCTACTCAGAAAGTTATTCACAGCAAAAGTCCAGGAATCTACCACAAATGAATCTTGGATGAAAGACGAACTGACTTCAGAAATAAAGTTTCACTCATTTCCAAAGACGGAAAACACCTTTCATCTATTTACAACTAGCTCATTTGATGAAAGGCTTGCAACCAGAGAGCATACTGAGCAGGAAACACGCATGGCATTGCAGTTTTGGAATTGTTTTCTAGAACTGATCCTAAGGGATAAAACAATCGTGGCTGGTCTAAGAAGCACGGGGATGGGAATGACAAATAAAATATAATACCAGGACGAAAATATGTCCATTTTCAAAAGATCAAGATACGAATACGTTCAAAATACGTTTATATTTTTTAAAATATTTTATTAATAATGATATTATAAAATCATATAAACACATTCATATCATAATACTTTTACTAAATTAACAATATTTAATAAAGCCCTAGCTAAGATTCTTAGTGATAGGCCACGATAAATTCTTTAACATCCGACTCTCGAAAGTCAAAACTCTAAAGAAAGGGAGCGCCACCGATAGATCGTATTAAATACATGTTTTCAAAAACGTATTTTGAGCATATTTTGCGTCCCTGTATTAAATACGAGCTTCATAGTTGCTAGTAATAAATTTCTCAAATAGGAAAATCTATATATAATATTGTCGGTCATGTAGGGGCAAAATGTTCTCTAATAAAATCTTAAGAACGAAAAGAGAAAAGAAAATAGTGGACAAAGAAGAATTACCAGTCGAAACAGCCCATCTCATTTCAAATTTCGTCCAACAAAACCAATGAGTTTTAATCATTTTCTCGAATATTTAAAAGGATCATCAATTTCATTCATGATAGGGACACAATCACTACATAATGGTAAAAAGATCGGTGACAATTAAAGAAGCATATATGTAGCGTACCAGTGCGCAGCCAACGGGTGGCCCAACTTCTAGTCGGGTCCATGACGGAGATTAACCTGTCCACATAATACCAGTCAAAATTCGCAGTAGAATTAGAAACGAGGTCCTAATTGTGTTACAAGCATTTATTTTCAGGGATACACACCCTGTGAAATTGGGGGTTGTGCAGTCAGCAACTCTTTTTGGGTCATTTTCCATCCGAAAGAACTGGCAGTTCTCGCACCCATAATCCATAAACTGCAAGAGTCATGCATATATTAGAATAATAACAGAGATTAACAAAAAATAGGAGCGACGGTTAAGCCGACCTGGTCGGTGGTCTTGACAAGTCGGCAGCGAAGGCAGGCTCTCAGCTCATGCCCAAAGCTGGTTGGTATTTGCGCCATTGCTGCTCCTCCTCCCCTTGATTAACCATAATTTCCTTCGTTTCGTCTACACATGGTAGCATAAACACATAATAAGTTTCCTTCATTTTCACTCAAAGAAATCTACAATAACTTTCATCGCAATTTTGTCGAACATTTGATGGGTAAACAGATATGACTGAGAAACCACAAAATTTGATTATCTTCCTTTCATTCTCAGGGGATATTAAAACCACCATATGACAGCCCACATCAAAACCCTAAATTCTCCAATTTTTCGATTCGACAAAAAGGAAAAAAAGTCTTGACGACATTACGCCATGAAAACATTCTAGAGACAATAAAAGAAAGGTAAAATTATGAATAAAGTACCTAGTTGCCAATCGAATCGTATAAAGCTACAAGCAGAGTATTACAAGCTTCAAACCCGAACTTTTGAGAAAGGTTTCAAACAATTTACAGGTTTCAAATATTTATGGTTTTTTGTTCATAAAGTTTTTGGGTTTTCGTGAAAATTTGCTTTATTGCATTGCAACATTTTATTTGCTTGTTTGACAATCTGTATTCCACCGAGCAATGTAAATGAAATACTCAAGTTCTGTAACAAATGCATTCATGTGCATTTTAGAAAAATAGTTAATTATAGACTTTGTCTCAACTTTCAATACTTTTAGTTTATGATTTTAACTTTTAAGTTTTTCTAAAATATTATGAACTTTGAGAATATATTAATTTATGGTCCAAAATATTTTCCAAGACCGAATGTTGATTAGACGACAACCAATTTGAAGTGGATTTTATTTTCCATGTACATAAAATAACAACGTATTGACCTTCCAGGTTAATTATAATTTATACCAACTTTCAATTTTTTCAATTTATGGTCTCAACTCTAAAGTTTTTCAGTTTATGACCTTAACTTTCAAGTTTTTCTATAATATCTTGAACTCTGAGAATATACTAACTTATTGCTCAATTTTTTTTCCGACACCGAAAAGCTAATTAGAACGACAACATAAATTGAGGTGGATTTTTTTTCACTTATAAATTCAAGGAGTCGTTCGACTTCAACATCTTGAATAAGAGGAAGACGACATCGCATGCTAGCTGAACGACGATGGATTGATATCTTGATACGAAACGAGATTTTTTTTGTTTTGAATTGCTTTGCTTGTAGGATTTTTGTGAGCTTCATGTCGAGTAATTCAAAAAAATCTTGCTCCGTCTCCAAATCCAATATCAATCCATCGTCGCTCATTATTATTATTATTATTATTATTATTATTATTATTATTATTATTATTATTATTATTATTATAGTTTAGGGGTTTAAGGATTTAGAGATTTAAAGATTTAGGGTTTAGGGGCTTAAGATTTAGGGCTTTGAGTTTAGGGGTTTAATTAAGTTTTACATATTTAGAATTTTTCATATATGATGTATTCGCACGATCATGGTGGTTTCTTTCAATTTTCTTTATTCTAATTTCCATTTTTCTAATTCATTCAAACATTTTAAATGATTTAATAATTAATAATTTAAACGGGTGATAAAGACCATTTGAATCAATCTTAGTAAAATAACCGAACAATGTGATCAATGTGTGATGTTATTCGTACAATTATAGTTGTAATTCTTAAATTTTTAGCATCAAGTTCATTAATATCTAATAATTTTTATACTTTTATGAAACAATCAAATAATATGGTCAACATATGACACTATACTCATAATTATAATTGTTTCTTTCAAATTTTCTATTTTTAGCATCAAATTCACTAATATCTTATATTTTTTATACTACAATATATTTTTATGAAATAATCAAATAATGTGGCCAATGTTTGACACTATTATCACAATTATAGTTGTTTCTATCAATTTTTTTAGCATCAATTTCACTAATATCTTATAACTTGTATACTAAACTAAACTATTATGAAATAAGTGAACAATGTTGACACCATTTTGCACTATTAACATTATTATAGTGATACATTAAACAATCTTATAATTAATATAGATTAATTGACAATAATTTATGATTTTATAGTTGAGTGCCGTGTGTTGGTAGGGGTGTAATCGAACCGAGCCGAGCCGAACACCATCGTGCTTAAGCTTGGTTTGTTTAGCATCGAGCCGAGTCTCGAGTTTTATTTATCGAATATTTCGAGCTCACGAGCTTATTCGAGCTTTAATCGAACCCAAACATGCTTTCTAAATTTAGATATATGTTTAGAATATTGATTATTTTATTTTAAAAATAAATTATTTTATCCATAATAATACAATATATTTATTGATTTTTGAGAACAAATAAAATAGTTAGAGATTTAGCACAATAATTACTAATTATAGAAAGAAAATAATTATATCTAGTTAATAATTTTATATTTTCAAAGTAAATCAGTTAACGAACTTGTTCACGAGCTAACGAGCCGAATACTATTATGCTCAAGCTTGGTTTGTTTAGCTAACGAGCTTCACTAAACGAACTCGAACGAACTTTTATCGAGCCGAGCTCCGAATAGCTCACGAATAGCTTGGTTCATTTACAGCCCTATGTGTTGGACGCCTGGTGCCGACAATTGCAAATTGTAAGCCCCTTGCCGGTGCAGGGTGTCACACACTCCTTGTCGGGTGTTGTGCATTTGACATATATATTATATATTTGCAATATTTTAAAATTAAATTAGTTTTTAAAAGTTATATCACTAAAACAATAACATGGATTAGAAAAGAAAATAAAAAAATTATTTTTAAATTAATCTCAAACTTTAATCGATCATGACTTTATATTTTAAATTTACCTTTTACAATCATATATCAAATTAAAGATCTTATCACAATCTTTAATATTAAGATTCATATTGCATATTTTATTATAACTCATATTATCCAATTATTAAAAGAAAGAAATAAAGAAAAGGAGAATAAATAGATAATGAAAAAACTAAAACTTGAGTAAATTTTATTTTTTCCAATTTCTTTGTTGGAACTATTATCAGGACAAAGCACCCTCCAATACATTAAATCCATATTATTTGAGTCCATGAAAATTGTAAGGAATGATAAAATCCTTCAATAAGGAAAATAAAAAACTGATAAAATAACACAATCATTAGTTTTCCTTGAAATTAGGCACATGATTAGCTAGTAACTATTTTCAAGAAGTAGTGCCTATTATTTAGAAATAAAATCCATAATTTATTTTCCTTACTTATATATAGGAGGGTCAAATTAGTCATAGTTTTAAAACATTAATGACCGAATATGTTTAAAAAATTTCATTACGATCCGATTTATATTTTAGATGTATTATGTAGATGCATAGTATTAAAAAATCATCACCCTTAAATATATTTGGGCTCTTCTCCTCTCACATTTATTGGAGGACCAAATAATTTATATTTCTTTCTTGTCCAAGGAAAGAACATAAATTCAAAAAGTAGCAACATTTTCATTTTCCTTGGCCTGTCGATCTGAAATTTCTTCCTGTGCACTTCCATAAGGTCATACGTAGCATCTCTCACACATGTTGGTGCCTGAAACTTCCCAAAGTTTCTTCTAATTTTGTTCTTTTCTCTGCAATTGATTTCTTATGCATTTCTTTTCTTTCTCAAATAGGGGATATGATTGGTACTCCTTGATTTGTCTCCTCCTTAAATATTGGGATTGATTAAAAGTAGCGATCAATCCTGAATCGTGTTATTTGAAGATGACAATTAAGTCTTTGGAACAAAATGATGACTCCGATAAGGAAAGTTTGGACCAAATTTCTAAAAATCATTCTCCGCAAGTCTTCGTGTTCTCTATCTCTCTCCCCTACATTTAGAATTGGAGTTCATGTGCGTGTGTTGGCCTAGTGGTAGAGTGGTTAATGCTTGAGGCCAAAGGTCTCGGGTTCGAGTCCACCGTGACGAGGCTTTTAAAATTTCTATATTTAATGACAAAAAAAAAAGAATTGGAGTTCATCTCACATATCTGGACTTGTTCAATAATATTGGAATACAAATAAAACAATGTTTCAAACATAATAATGACACAAGTATGATGACCGATATCCAAATTTATATATACATGATATAAATTTTATTTAAATATTTAGATTCTAATTTTAAAATTAAATCATAAATAATAATATAAAATAATTAGATTCCGATTTTTCAATTCATTTCAGTTTTAGCAAAATTCATGAACCCAAAATTCGAGTGCTCGCCCCCTTAATCATAGTTTTATGCCTTATGTATTTAAATTTCACTAATATTCGTTTGAGAAGTGTACTACGAGTCCCGACGCATTAGACCATGTGAGTTGCAGGACATGCAAAACTGCAGCACGACGTGAGGTCGTGCGAGTACGAGGATGTCCGCGTGCTGTGGGAGATGCTAAAGAAAAGCGACACGAATCTAACAAGAAGCCGAAGAAAGAGTTCGTTTTGGGAGTTTGTAGATAGCTGCCGCTCTCGTTAAATATTCAATTGCTCCATCATCTTTTGTATATTTTTTAGGCCTGCTTGTTTTCTTGTATATCAATCACCATTTTGTGTCGATTTTGGCTGTTGGAAGTGATTTAGAATACAAAATTTTATGTTTATATGTTCTTCAAAATTTATTGGCGAATACACTAAAATTTATTGTTCATGTATATATATAGTTAGCAGTTTAGAGTTAGATGAAATATTTGAAGCCACGATTGGCTTGCAATTAAAAAGTATATTTTATTGTGGATAGCTATTTTTAGCTTCTCCGGTCCATCTCAATTAGGATTTTCGATTTATCTCGACCGGTTTAGTTTTGTTGAGAAAATTTCTAAGTTATTGGGAATTATTTTATCTTAATTGTGTGTTTTTATTAGATCTCAAAATCTCTGATGATTGTCTTACTGATGTAACTAATGTTACTGACTTGTTCTGGAGTTAGACGTTTTTGTTATAAGGATCAACAATAGAACTATCGCCTCGGACGCACCAAAGACCTAAGAAGTTCAAACAAGATCGAAATGAGTCATAGTGATGGAGTATCAATATCACGATCGATAGAAGTCGATCGAGGATCGCATATTGAAGGCGGAGATCGGAGACTAAGACTCGCCGAGAGAGATGAAGAAATCGTGATATGACGAAGTGTCACATAAGGTAGTTGACTGTCCCCGCAGAAGTCAATGATGACTATCAAGAGTCAAAACTACCTATAGTAATCAAAACCGGTGCAAATAGCCAATGTTGGCTATATTAAGTTAAAGCTGGCTTATGATAGTTCAAAGCTGACTATATATCTACGTCTAGCTGAAAGCATCATATTGATTCAGGTTTCCAAAGTTGATAAAAGATGGGAATTCAGCTTGTTGATAAAAGACGAAGCAGTCTTCACTGGTCCAACCTGAAGTGAATGCTGATAAAACACGAAGTCAACTCAATTTAATAAACACAAAAGATATTAAGCCTTGAGTGTTTGACTCACCACGTGTCTTAGCGTATCTGCAGAAGATCTTATCATGCCAGAAGACCTTTTCAGAGTTGCAGAGATATAGCGTACGATGATGTAGACCTCTAACAACGACGTACGAGGATTCTCAATGGAGAAAATTCAAACGAAAAATAAAATGATCTGATTGGTGCTCCTTCCAACGACACTATTCATCATCCACTCTATAAATACATGTAGAATCCAACCTTTGAAGGTTACCGAAATATTGCCTAAACGAATAATCTAAGCAATCAAAGCTCAAAACCTAAGTACTTTCAAACAACGATTCAAGAAGAAAGTCTCATAGCTTATCAAGAAATCTTCAATGCTCACATATACGTATCTACTTAAAGTTTTATTATACACTTCCATAAGTTTAAGATATTCTTGTTGTATATTTCAAGTCTAGACATACTGAGTTTGTCGCTTGATACAACTCAGATTCTTAGTTGAAAAATATCCCTCTACAAAACCTCCAAAGTTGTGTAGAAGTTTGGGCAAGTAGACAACGAATTAGTTGCTGAAAAATTGATCATTTAGCACTGGTAAGCTAGAGGTTAAATCGACTGCATCCGAAAACAATCACGATTTCCTAACATCATTAAGTATAGGAGGAACGCCAAGTTTGGTGAGATAATGTAAGGTTAACTTTGATTCGATTTATATCTTGTTCCCATAAACAAGATAAAATCTTAAATTAGTGGATTGATTGAGCAATCAATCTATGGATTTAGAAACCGATCTTCCGAACTACGTAAAATTTAAAGTGTTATTTACTTCCAAAGATAGTATTTAAATTTCATATTATTGATCCGTCATCACCAAAGACACACGACACAATATTATTTTGAATCCTCTATCGATCCTATTGATACCGAATATATACAAACCGAAAATTGACTAAGCCATAATCTATTAAGTGTTTTGAATCTATTTAAGTTTTAATAAGACAACATCAGAATCACCACATCTCACATGCACATCAATTATCGGTCAACTAACCAAATTGTCTCAATAGTCGATAAGTTTGTTAACCGATATCACTTAAGACAAGACATTCCTTATCTCGAACCGATCAATAATATTGTCATCACTATTGAATCATTAGTTACCCGACCAACTACTCCCAAGAGCAGATCATCTTGTTGAACAAAAAGTTTTAAAACTTGACTAAGTGGTGTATTTCCCTATACACTAGTACATATCCAACTAGACCCATCAATTTCATTACTCGTAAACATTATAACACGTGAACACACACAATTACATATATGATGGTCGTTACATTAATGAGTTAACTAAGAGAGTATAAGATGTTGAGTGTAATTCAATTCGCTTTTGTACATTTACTTGTTTATTTTTTTTGCTAAATGCATATTTTGATTTCTTTAACAGTTAAAATTTGTTGGTACAATAGAATCAGATAAAAATAAAATAATTAATTCTATATCTATATGATTTGATATGATTTAGAATGCGCGGAAATTTAAAATTCCATTTTCTTAAATTGTATATCAAAATTCCCTAACTGTGTTAATTCTGTATTTATATGATTTGCGTGGAAATTTAAAATTCCATTTTCTTAAATTGTATATCAAGATTATCCTAAACTTAAGTTGTATATCAAAATTAACTTAAATACTCCTAATTCTTCTAATATCACAATCAATTTACATATTTCTTATACTAAATACTTGCAAGATCAACAATCAGTGAAAAGTCTGAATACACATGCCTCTTTATTGGAATTAGTTATTCGTGACTGAATAATAAGATTCTTGACATTAAAATCGTGGGTACGGGCATGGCTATTATTTTTAGGTTAAAAAGGGATGACAAGGTGCACCGGCTTATTAAAAGAAAATGAGATAAAAAGAAATACGGCTTGGAAAGAGGTGGCTAATTCCTGACAGCGAAGGTGGCGGCTAGTTCACGGTGGGCATTTCACGAAGGCGCAGACAACTAGTTTCCAGCGGCGAAGACGATGACTAATTCACACGGCATTTTAACGTTCTTCACACCACCCTTCAAAACTGGCCAACGACTGGTTCAATTCGCGACAGCGGCAGGGAGTCGGCGATGAGTGCAGCAACATTGGCGGTACATTTCCCCAATTAATGTGTTTAGGGTTTTAGGAATTTGTTTACAAAAGTGATTGTCATTAGAACTGAGACATGATTATATTGTGTTTAATTATATTGCGTTTGAGAAGGATTATTTGTGACTAAACGATCGCATTTGGCATCAATTGTTCCAGGGGTCTTTGCGCACACAGTGAGATAACCGGTATTAGAAATATTAGTTGTAGTTAGTTGTCAGTTGGTTAGTTAGTTATTCTTCTGTTATGTTTTGTTAGCTTTCTGTTTGTAATTCAGTTAGTTTGTTTTCATAAGTTAAGATAATTTGTAAGCTCTATAAATACTCTACGTAAATCAATAAGACGCTTGATCTCCTTTTTCATAATCTGCATGAAGCTCTCCTCTTCCTCTTCATATGTAATCTTCAATATGGTATCAGAGCTAGTGTTATAACTGCTCTTCGATCTGTTTTTTTTCTCTGAAAATCTTCTCTGCAAATCAATGGAACTCACCACCACATCAACCAATCTACCATCAATGCATCCAATTACTCTAAAATTGGATCGCAACAACTACAATTTCTGGAGGATGCAAGTTCAAGCTACCGCTCGAGCTTATGGATTTGAAGAACTTCTTCAACATGTTCCACCACCTCAATTTCGAATCTACATCGCAACATCTGTCGCAAATCACGAATATCCGACTTGGCTAAAGCGAGATCGCCTTATTCGGTTGGCTTCGCATCTATACATCCGTCGATGTTGAGCTACATAGGGCAATGCACCACATCGCCAAGTTTGGGATGCGCTCAAAACAATTTTCAATCGCAGTCTAAAGCGCAAGCTATGCAACCGCCATCACCGCAGTCATGAAGAAAGGCGACTCATCCATTCGATGAGTATATACTCAAATTCAGGAAGTATCCGATCAATTGTTCAATATCGGTTAGAAGATTCTGATTCGATCTCATTCCTTATGTTCTTCAAGGATTAGGTGCTGAATTTGAAAGTATAAGTGTGTTGTTATCATCAAATGTGATGATCTAACATCGCATGAAGTGCAATTTGCTCTCCAAACGCATGAGATTCATTTGCAAAATCAAGCAACTATGCCGGAACCGCAGGTCTATGTTCGCACAAAATAATTTTCAACATAAGCTAATGCGTGTATCAAGATAACAATGGATTTCAACACGGTCGAGGAGGCTATCGAGGTCGAGGATCCGTGCCGAGGTAGAAGTGGAGGCGATTTCAAATGCAAACAAGCAAATTTGCGGCCAGTGGAAAAGCTAACCATGTGGCCTACAAATGCTTCAAGCGGTTTGATATGAACTTCGCAGGCCGAAAAATGCTCTCATCCCTATCCACTCAACCTCAAGTTCATATGGCCATAAATTCTACTGCTGCAAATTCATCATATACTAACTCTCCTGCTCATGTAAATTCTCATCTACAGGCATTGTCACAAAATCCAAGAGCCTACACGGCATATCCTCAATCTCAATCTTCAGCCCAGCCACCACCTCAATCATCAGCCATGTCAGATTGGTTTCTAGACTCGGGTGCGTCTACACATGTCACTGCGGATCTAAACAATCTGCATGATCAGTCACCTTATCGAGGAAATGACACACTAACTGTAGGTAATGGATCCAAACTACCTATCTCACATATTGGATCATCTTCTATTTCATGCTCAACATTACCGCAACCACTTCTTCTTAGCAATATACTCTACGTTCCTCATATTACAAAAAATCTGTTAAGCATTTCTCAATTCACTTCCGATAACAATGTCTTTCTTGAATTTCATTCAAATGTTTGCTTTGTCAAGGACAAATGCACTCACCAAGTCTTGCAGAAGGGAACTCTTAGAGAAGGTCTTTACCACCGGACCTAGCACAAAATTCACCCAAACCAGTGCAACTTCATCGTCAAAATTTCATCTCAACACCGTCTCGCTTGCTCAAATGCAATCTGTAAACACTTGGCACACTAGATTAGGACATCCATGTAAAATGTTCTGCGTACTACGCTCAAGCTATGAATCTTTCTTTAAAATGTCTCGCTTTAAGGTTTTGGATGCGTGTGCGGTTGGCAAAATTCATTCTTCCACGCTTCCTTCCGTCGATAGAAAACTCTCGCTCCTTTTCAATTACTTCACACCGATGTATGGGTCCTTGCTCCATGTTATCAATGATGGTTTCAAATACTATGTACATTTTGTGGATGATTTTAGTAAGTTTACATGGATTTTCCTTTAACGACCAAACCAAGTCATGAAAATTTTTCAAACCTTCATTGTTTTTATTGAAAGCGCTTCAAACAAAAATTCAAGCCATTCAATCCGATTGGGGGGGGGGGGGGTGAATACAGACCCTTACAACCATTTCTTAAGTCTCTAGGCATCGAGTTTCGTCATCCATGTCCTTATACGCACCAACAAAATGGGATCGCCGAGAAAACATCGTCACATTGTGGAATTAGGTCTTACTCTCTTAGCCACGCCTTCCTTCCTAAGAATTTTTGGTGGGATGCATTTGTCACGGCTGTTTACATCATAAACCGCCTACCTACACCATCTCTAAATAACATCTCACCATATCAAGCTCTATTCCACGTAATTCCGATTATAAATTTCTCGTTTTTGGTTGTAGTGCTATCCCTATCTCTAGCCCCTATAACTCATCAAAATTCATTCAGTCATCTAAGTGTATGTTTCGTTATAGTCCTCAAGATAAAGGCTATCGTTGTCTACACTCATCGGGTCGAATATACATTGCAAAAACGTCCTCTTCAATGAAGCGATTTCCATATCATGAGTTATTCCCATTTGTTTGAAAATGTGTCATTCGAGTCTCAATCTCAACCACTATTTCATCTACTCCCACCCATCGTTCCCAATCTCTCAAATCGTGAATAACTCATCAAGTACATCCACATCCCACTCACCACAAAATATCTCTCCACCCATACATACATCATCGAAGATATTTCAATGTCGCTATATTTCACTCACCTTCCTCACCTTCTCCACCACCGATCATGAGGCGCTTAATTACAGGTCTCTCCCATCCTCCCGAGGATCTATGTCTAGTTCACCACCGTAACTGCTTCCTCACGCCACCTTCCCTCCTCATCCTATCTCATCCATAGCAAATGCTCATCCCATGAAAACTAGATCAAAATGTGGAATTTTCAAACCTAAGGTCTACATTGCCATCTCATCTATATCTCCCACCGCTCTTCTCTCCACTTATATATCTACACATACGGCCCTCTCTGCAACTACGTCCATCATTTCTGAGACCTTTTCGAGCCTATTTCATGAAGCCGCTTAACCACCCTCTTTGGTATAAAGCCATGGTGAGGAAATCAAGCGATCAAACTCGAGGATACACGGGATATCACTCCACCCACAAGTGAGATGAATCCTATTGGTTGCAAATGGGTGTATCGTGTTAAACTGAATGCTGATGATACACTTGACAAACTAAAAGCTCGCTTAGTTGCAAAGGGTTTTCAACAACTCGTAGGCCTTGATTTTGTGGAAACGTTCACCCGATGGTAAAGCTTTGCTTCGTTGACTTCTTCTTGTTAGCGACTTCTCACTGGGACATACAAAGATATTGATATCAATAATGCCTTCTTAAATGGCTATCTTGATCGACCCAACCCGTATACATGTCACGACCACCGTGTTTTGAAGACCCAAATCACCCAAATTGGGTATGCAAATTAAAAAAAATCCTTGTATGGATTGAAGCAAGCTCCGCGCGCTTGGTACGACAGACTTAAGAACCATCTTCTGAAGTTTGGTTTTAAGTGTTCGACGTCTGACCACTCATTTTTCTTCATGAGAAAAGCTGGGAAACTCTTACTTGTCTTGGTATACGTTGATGACATTTTAATCACAGGTGAAGATTCACATCTTGTTCAGGGTTTTATTAAATCTCTCTCGGATGAATTTGCTCTAAAAACGTTAGGTGGTGTCAGTTTCTTTCTTGGTATAGAGGTTCATAAAGAAAAACAGTCCTATGTTCTCTCTCAAACAAAATACATTCGTGACCTGCTTGCCAAAACCAATCTTCTTCACAGTAAACCGCAACCATCTCCATATAATTAAGGTATCAAACTTTTAAAAACGGATAGTCCTTGTTTTTCTGACCCATCACTCTATAGAAGTGTCATAGGTGCTCTCCAATACCTCACCATAACAAGACCAGACATTTCGTATATGGTAAATAAATTGAGTCAATTTATGCACGAGCCAACCGAGTTTCAATGGTCACCAGAAAAGACTTCTTAGATATTTGAAGGGCTCTTCATCATTCTCTCTCCTTTGTCACATCTCCTCACTCCCATCTCACCGCTATTCGGATGCCGATTGGGCTGGTTCCGTTGATGATCGTAAGTCAACTGGAGGTTATTTTGTGTTTCTAGGCAGTAACCTTCTCTCCTGGAGTTCGAAGAAACAAACTATTGTTTCTCGAAGTTCAACTGAGGCAGAATACCGTGCTCTTGCCGACGCAGCTATGGAGTTAATTTGGATCAAGTCTCTACTTCAGGAAATTTGATATTATCTTCCCCAACCTCTTGTCATTTGGTGTGATAATATGAGTCTTTGCTGCTATGGCGTCAAATCTCGCTTTTACACGCCCAACCAAGCATTGAGATAGACGTACACTTTGACGTGATAAAGTAATCAAGAAGGAAATAGAAGTTCGACATGTGGCCTCCAAGATCAAGTTGTCGACATCCTTACCAAGCCACTAGCAATCTTGCGGTTCCGCACATTAGTGAACAAGCTCCGCTTAAAACAAAATAACAAATCTGTTTGTGGGGTTATATTAGAAATATTAGTTGTAGTTAGTTGTCGGTTGGTTAGTTAGTTATTCTTCATTATGTTTTGTTAGCTTCGTTTGTAATTCGCTTAGTTTGTTTTCATAAGTTAAGATCATTTGTAAGCTCTATAAATACTCTACGTAAATCAATAAGACGCTTGATCTCCTTTTCATAATCTGCATAAGCTCTCCTCTTCCTCTTCATATGTAATCTTCAATAACCGGTCATTAATTAGACAATTTATTATTTATTTAGTTTGTTAATTATTAATTATTATTAAATTAATTATAATTATAAATTAATAAATTACAATTAAAATTATAAACCCTAATTAGAGTTAATAAACTTTAATTGTAAATTAATAAGTCCTAATTTTGATTTAATAAAACCTAATTGAAATTATTAAATCCTAATTTAAATTAATAAATCTTAGTTATGAATTAATAAACCTCAATTTTAAATTATAAACTCTTATTAAAATTAATAAATTATAATTAAAAGTTCATAAACCCCAATTAAAAATTAATAAACTCTAATCATCTTTACTCACCCTAATTATTATCTAATCATCTTAATCAATCAATCAATATATAATAGGATTAAGGATTTAGTCTCTCTTTATGTGGCATCATATAATCTCTCAATTTCTATTTTCTCAAATCTCATTTATTCTTAGTATATACATCTCATATCACACATTGGTTTCTTATCAAACTCCACCTTAATTTAAACTTATATAAATAGTGGTGAGTAGATTTTTTATCCTACAATACACAATTATTTTACATCTACCAATTTTATTTGACCCATCAATTAATTAGTTGGCCAGATAAATAGTTACTTTTTATTAAAAATTTAAATTAGTTTAATTAATATTTTTATAAAATTTTCATGAAACTTTACCAATTCAAGACATAAATTGAATATTATATTTCTTATGCTTTTTAAACAGATTTTGAATCATACATTGATTTTTCATAAACTTCACGAATTGAAGATCTAAATAAAAGAATATTTTTTATACAATTTTTAAAAATAAAATTTGAAATTTATATCGATTTTTCAGGAAACTTCATAAATTAATAAAAATAAATTTGAAATAAATAGTCCATGTAGGAGAGAGATTGCGTTAATCATTAATCTTATTATATATTGATTTTATAAATCTAAACGAATTCAAATATCAACATATATTACTATACGGGTTTGAGACGATAATAAATATATAGTCAAATCAATTTTTAATCAAATTTGTGGCAGCTACATGTATATAGATTCTAAATTGGTCCAAACATTGATCGATATGTCTATGTGAGATTTTTTCAATTTTCATATATTGGAATAATATATATTTTATTGATTATATGTTTTAAAACTTAAATGAATTCTGGTAATTAGCGGATATTACTACACGAGAATAAGACGAGAATATAATTTTTTATATTTTTAATTCTCTTGCTATTTATATTATTTGGTACAAGAATATACATTCTAGACAGATACAAACATTTATCGACATATCTATGTGGAATTCTGAAGCTCACATTATTTTTTTGGTGAGCCTTCACAATTAATAAAAAGTTTTGAAATAAATAGTAAATTCAAACTTAAATCGAAAGGATAACAAATTATTGAAATAAATATATATTTTATTAATTAGATCTTTTATAAAGTTAAATGAATTTAGGTAATTAGTGGATACTACTATACTAAAATAAAAGGAGAACATATAGTAAAACTAATTTTAATCCGATTTGGCACGATTATATATGTATATAATTCTAAACAGTCAATACATTAAACGACACGTACTATGTGAATTGACGAGAATATAATTTTATCTATTTCTAAGTCTTTTGCTATTTATATTATTTGGGTACAAGAATTTAAACTCACCCATTTAATTTATATTATTTATATTATGTGGGTGCAATTAATATATATTTTACTAATTAGATATTTTATAAATTTAAACGAACTCGTGTAATTAATGGATACTACTATACGAGAATGAGACGAGAAGATATAGTAAAATCAATTTTTAATCCGATTTGTGACAGCTATATGTATATAAATTCTAAACAAGTCAATACATTAAATAACACGTCTGCTTAGTTTTATTTTTTAGCTATCCATATTATTTTTATTATTAATAATTACTCTGTAATGTTCAAGTCTTATTGAAACGAATAACTAATTATTGTATATTTATAAAATTAGTCAATTTCGGGCAATTAATTAAACTTGGGACGAGTGTATGTATGTATATGCTAGACATGTTCTCTATTTTTTAATCTTTTGATATTTATATTATTTACTATTAATATTTATTCTATAATGTTCAAGTCATTATTGAAATATATAATCAATTAATTTGACAACTTATATGTATAAATTTAAAGATATTTGGGTAGTTAGCATGGATTAACTATACGGGTTGAGATGAAACGAATAGTAAAAATATTTTTAATCGGGTTTGGGATATGTACGAACATATAAATTAAAAGGAATTTTAACATTAATCTGCGCAATTCGGCCGAACTAACACCGGTTGTATTCCCAGCAGTAAACTTATGAACTTAATATTCCACGGAGACTTATGGCACTTAAATAGAAGTTGCACTAGTTTGAGTACTTGTATCTAACTTATCTGAACGCACTACAACCTATTATGTACCTTGTTCCATATTTCACAACTCGACAGCAAGACCAAGTTCATCTTTGCAGTTGTAAAATTAATTCTGACACCCCTCTCGCTCCATCACTATTGACGGATCATGTTCACGAGCCATAAGTAATGTTGTTACTAGTGTCCAAAAAAATTAGATCCAGATCCAGATCCATAAGAGTCACAGGGTCCAGGATTTAGACCTGGATCCATATGTTTTCGCTTCTAAAATAAATTCTAAATCAACTATAATTCACAATAACTCCATAAATAATCTAAATACATAATAATACTATAATAATTATTTAGAATTTCTACAATTATCACTATATTGAAAAACGTCAGTTACAAATTTACTATAAAGTAGGAAACAACAAACAACTCGATCGCCGGTGGTGTAAGTGGCGCGACCCATCGTGAATGTCGATTGATACATAATTGAGAGAATTTGAAATGAAATTGGGAGCATATTTGTTTTGGAAGAATTTGAAAAAGAAATTGAAAAGTTTTAAGTTGGGGTTAGGTATTTAATTATTATAAAAAATATATATATAAATATATATAAAAACTAAATGGATCCGTGGGTCGAATCTGGTGGATCCGGTCTCAAAACTAAATCCCGGATCCGGATCCAAATATGGGAGAGAATCTAGATCCGATCCAGATCCATCGGGTCCAATTTTTGAGGATCAAGATCCTAAAAATGGATCTAGATTCACGGATCTGGACCGATCCGGATCCATTACCATCTCTAGTCATCACGCTCACCGAAATCACCGAAATGAACTAATTAGTAAGTTTTTCAACGTTGGTCATCAAGTTATCATCCGAGCCATTGCTTGAGTTTATCAAGGAAAAAGTGAGTCTAGCCCGCTTTCTTGACGGATCCAACTCGCTACGGTGGGTATTTGGTCAACCGAATTGAATTTTCGCTAATCAAAATCGAATTTACACGCATACTTACCGATAACCGAATCGATCAGATATCTGGTTAACCAAATAACCGATCGGTATAACCAATCGGTTATTTGGTTAACCGAACCGATCGATTATTTGGTTAACTGAATAATCGTTTTTTTTTAACACCAAATTGTTTTTCCACATCCAAAACATGTTCAAGATTATAAAAAATCTCAAGCTCAACAAATTTACAAACATAAACATTAATGATTCATCTCCAAAACCAAAACCTATGCCAAATTAAAAAGTATATCAAACTCAATGATCAACAAACACAAACTTTTATCAATCATCATCATCTCCAAAACCAATATTCAACTGATTTTCTAGAGAAAGGCTTTCTGGTCTATAAATATTGAACTAGTAAAAATTACACCAATTAAAACAGAAACTACAAAGAAATGAGAAGAAAACAAATTTGGCTCCTTATTGATAACTTAATCATTAGTAAGTGTAAGACTGAAGCACTCAAATTCTAAATTTATCAATGAAATCAACTGCACAGATAATGAAATTGCAACAAAAACTAGAGAAAGAGAGTAACAGCTCACCACTAACGAAAAGACGAAGCAGAAAGCCATTGAAGCAGCAGCTGGTGTTTTGGGTAAAACATTTCAACTTAATTTCTATATATAATTTAATTTACGTTGCATAGGCATACATAGACATATATACATATATATAAAATATCTTTATCATCTTTTGCTACTTTATTTGCATTTGCCTTCATTTTTTTTTTCTTTTTTGGTCAGTAAACTACTAAACTTACAGTTATGTAGTCTCCTTCTCAAATTGGCAAGATTTGCTGCTGGAGTGTGAAGGTGACGACCTGTGCAGCGAGGACGGTGCACGGCGATGTGGGTTTGCATGTGCTCGGTGATGTGGTGTGCAGCGAGGGCGGTACGTGTGTCGATCTGGAGTTTTGAGACGAGCTAGCGGCCTTCGGTGAGCGGGAGCAGGAGCACCGACGGTGGAAAGGGGCACGACGCAGAGTTAAGTGGGAGGGAGCACGATGCAGATTGGGCTAGCTGCCAGTGGTCGGTGGAGGTGAGCGAATCGCCGACGGTGGAGCGGAGTCAGCGGACAGTAGCTGGAATCAGAGTTAGGTGGGAGGTGGCACAACGACGCTAGACATTGAATGAAATTCTAATTTCTAAAACTAGGGCTCCATATGCAAGAGCTGAAGATGGAAGAGCTTAACTTCAAATTTCAATATGATTTTTTTTAAAATATTAATTATAAAATGAAACAAAAGAAATATATATTTATATAATTATATTCGGTTACAAGGTACACCGATAATCGATTTTTCTGAAAATACCATACCAAATACATATCGTATCCAATGAAATCGGTTATTCTGTTAACCGATATTCATTGGTTCGGTTATAAAAATATCCAATACCAAATTCCCACCCCTACAACCCGCAAACTCAATACTTGTAAATTTTATCGCCTCCTCATTTGGTAAATCGTCGGGCGTTGATTTAGTTTTGGGATCAAACAAGGAACATATCCATCTTCATTTCCACCCAAATCATGTTCATCTTCGATTATATCTTGTTAGTCGTTTGTTCATTGATGGGATATGGCCCAACCGACTAGCCTGACAAATGTGCCCAAACGAGTCGGGCCTAACGCTGGTAGCGGCCCACGCGATCGAGCCCAAGCGAGCCCTAATCATTGCCTAAAACCCTAGCCTCCGTAACCTCCACCCTACCAATGGAAGACAGCCCCCAGAGCCAAAGCCCCGACGCTACCTCGGCCAATGGAGAAGACGCCCGTAACCAAGGTCGCGCCACCCTCCACGTGGCGCATATAAGGCGAAGGTCCCCGCCCGCCAATGGAAGGCATACTGAGGAAGAGTCACGCCACGACCAATGGAGAGGTCGGGCGCGCCTTCGATTCAGATTCAGAGTCGATAAAGAGGAGGAAACCGACATTAGAGGGTTGGCAACTTATCGAATACTAAGAGCTTGTAACCACACCGCATTATAGTGAAAGTATTGATAAACACTCTCCGTGGACGAGATCTCATTAACGATCGAACCACGTAAAAGCCTTGGTGTTCTTTATTGCTTTTCATAAATCTCGCACACTCACTTAACAAGATTTATCATTGGCGCCGTCTGGGGAACATTCGAACAAGAAAGCTTCGCTTCCTCTACAACTAAATGGCAAGAACACGCACAACCGCCGCCCACGCCGGCAACAACCGTGGCTTGAGGACGACTGGTGGTCACCGTCATGGAAGGAGATCGCAGACGCCACGAAGCGCCACACCCCGAGGGCCACATGGAAAATGTCTCCATACACCCTCAGACCGCCTCCCCAACGTAGGGAAGATGTCGACCTCAACGAGGACGAGCAAATGTTCATTCGTCCCAAGAGGTTCTCGGCCGAGCCGCGACCGAGTTCCTCCACGCCAATCTTGCCAATTCCAAAGCTTCCTCAACCAGAGGACCAGCGAGCGGGCCCCTCGAGGCCCCTGATCAACACTACGCCGCCCGCCGCCCCCATCCGAAACAGCAATAGCCACCTCGGCGTGATAGCCGAGAACGCGCATCCCGCCCGACGTGCCGGAGCCGCTCACCGCGCCGAGCCGCCTCCTCATTCGCGGGAGCGCCACCAAGGGCGAGCCGCCACCACCGCCGCCTCGCTGTTCGCGGAGCCGCTCTCCACCTCGTCATGCCGATCGAGAGCCGAGCAAAACAGAGGAGGAAGAAAGGCGAGTCGAACCCCTGAGGGACGATAGGCGCCGCTATCGATCCCCACCCTCCGAAAAGAGATGGCAACGATCTCCGGGTTCGACTGCACGGAGGATCATCTCCCTTTTCCGGGAGATTCTAGACACGCCCGCCCCAACGCACGGCACCCAATATACGGCTCACGATGGCCTCTGAGACCCTCCGACTTCCTTTTCGCCACACCACCAACATGGCGAATCAAGGAATGGAAGATTTTCACATGTGCAAAATCTTCCCGAGGTGCGATCTCCAACGACGGCGTTGGTTCACCTCGCCCGCCGTAACAAAGATACACCGCCTGTGACCTCATGGATCGCTTCAAATGGCGCTTATCGTAAGATGCCACCCCAGCCAGCCTTCCTCCGACCTGCTCACACCGCCATATGGACGAGACGATGTCAAACTTCATCTCGAGGTTCATCAAAGAGTCGCTCAAAATCGACGACAAAGAACGACTCTACATCATCAACGCGTTCAAAACGGATCCGACCCTACTGAACAAAGAAATCACCGTGGAGAAACCAAAGATGGCGAGTAAGCTTTGAACTGTGGACAACTTCGTCAAGGAGACGAGTCGGATCGGAAGAAGGGAAACTGGGACGAGCGGTCCGAGAGAAAAAGCCGGATGATCAAGTCGAGGCGCCGATCGCAGTGCGCCTTCGACGTAATCAAAAGAGACCATCGAGTCAGGCTCGGACCTCGCCCAACCCCGGCGGCAGCGCCCCCGCCAAATCAAGGGCGGAAATATTCGAGCCCACACGAGCTCTTCCCAAGCCCGCCCCTATGAAAGGGGATCCAAGAAGAGGTCCACGATTTAGTATTGTGACTATCACCAAGGGTATGGTCATGATACCGAGGATTGCGTAAACCGGGCTCACAGATCGACGAGCTCGTTAAAGGTGGAGCCTCAAGAAATACCTCGGACGAGCCGGTCCGAGAAACGAAGCGCAGGAGGAATGGAGGCGGAAAAACTCGCGGGCCGACCCCGTGGCGACCCAACTCAAGACGACGAGGACGAAGGTCCCAACGCTATGGAGCAGGTCTATGTTGTTACCAGATCGCCTCGGACGACGAAGTCGTCCTCGAAGAACGACGCCGGAGGCCGGCCCCAAGAGCCAAGAACAAGCGACTCGGGATGGTGAGAACATAACGTTCTCCAAGGAGGACCCGTGCCCAAGATCATGCCGCACTCAGACGCCATCACCATACAGCCGCGGTGGCAACAAAACGCCCACCGGGTCTATATCGACATCGAGCCTCCGTCAAGATCATCTTCCGTAGTTGTCTCGATAAGCTTGAGGTCGGAGGCATTCGTGTACTTCCCGCCCTCCCGCCACGAGCTTCACTCAAGAGGCGGCCCAGCCCGGGGGTCATTACCTTCCGGTCACGGTAGGACGAGCTCCTGTGCCTGTTACAAGGCCATCCGATTCTTCCCGGTCCGAGCTCCTCTCCGCATACAACATCATCCCGGAGAGATTGGTCAGACGCCACCAAGGTCGCCTGCTCGGTCTACCACCACCGTCAAGATTCCCACCGTGGGAGTGCTTAGCATCCGGGGGACCAAACGGCAAGAAAAGAATGCCTACGACTTTCAACCCAAGATGCGGCCTCGCCTCGGTATAGCAATTACCGAGCCCTGAGACCGACGCCCGGACGACCCGACCGGGGCCTCCAACTATACGACGACGATCCTCGAGGTCATCCGTCGGCACCTGTGGCCCAAATTGACGTCCGGCGGCATGTCATACAACTTCGAGAGAATATAGGACGTGTTTGCTCGGTCCCGCCGATATGACCGAGTGTCACCCGAGCTCATAACTCACCGCTCAACATCGAACCGCTACCAAGCCATCCGGCGTAAGAAAGGATATTCGCGCGGGCGCAGCCAGTCATAAGGGACGAGGTGACTCAACTTCAAGGCCAAGATCTTGTTCGAGGTCAACACCCGACTGGATGGCTAATCCACTGTGGTCCGAAAGCTGAGGAGGAGGGCGACGTAAGGCCGATTATACCGACCTCAACAAGCACCGCCCAAAAGATTGCTACCCCATCCCCGATATCGACAAGAAGGTGGAGGCATTGGTGGGCCACGAGATGTTCAACCTCGGATCTATACAAAGGGTACCACCAAATCTCGATGAGTCCCGGAGGACGCACCAAAGACCGCATTCATCACCGACTTGGCGCCTTTGCAGATCGAAGATGCCTTCGCCTCAAGAACGCCGGGCTACTTACCGAGGATGGTGGATGCTACATTCAAAGACCACATCGGGAGATCGTCGAGGTTCACGCCGACGACATAGTAGTCAAAGTCGAAACGGAGAGCTGCGCCCGATGACCTCGGCACCATCCTCCAACTCCTCGTGTCGGCCAACCTCAAACTCAACCCCGTAAATGTACATTTATGGTGAAGACCGCAAGTTCTTGGGTGCTGGTTTTCGTGAGGCTCAAGGCCAATCCCACCAAGGCGAAGGCAAGGTTTCGACATGCAGTGCAAGGACCATCCATGAGATCCACAAACTCACCGGTGCCTAGCCGCCTCAGCAGATTGCCTCGAGCCGAGAAACAGCTCCCATTCTTCAAGATCCCGAGGAGAGCTCCCACTCGCCGGCGAAGAACACCAGCCGCCAGACAACAAGGAGTACCTTGCCGACCGCCGACCTTGTCCGCCCAAGCAAGGTGAATCCTCTCTATATTTGGCCGCCTCGACGAGGCCATCATCGCGGTACTGGTACGAGATGAGGTGGACGACAACTCCCCATCTATTTTATCAGCCGAGCTCTCAAAGGACCGGAGAAAAGGTACACCGGCCTCGAAAAAGTAGCACTGCCCCGTTAACGCCAAGCGACGCCCGACCCTACTTCCAAGCTCACTCCATCCGTGTGCTAATCGACTTACCTCGAGACAAGTCTTGTTGAAACCCGAGTCGTCCGGACGATAGCTGCTGGGCACTGGAGCTCGGCGAGCACGACATCTCGTACTCACCCAGCCGACCATAAAGGGCAAGCTCGCCGACTTCCCGGTTGAGGCCAACCACCGAGGTAGGCTCGCCAATGAGGTAACTCCAGCCCCGCCCCCACGGCGGAGGAAGTCCCCTAGCACCACCGATGGTTGGCCGGCGTATGTACGTGGACTGAGTATCGCAAGACAGCAATGGGCGGCATCCTCCTCCTCGGCCCAGATAAGCGAGAAGTCACCCACGCCCTCGGTTTACCTTCCCGACCACCAACAACGAGGTGGAGTACGAGGCCCTAATCTCCTGACCGCCCGCCACGAGTCGAAAGTGGACAAGATCCAAATCTTCGCGATTCCTGTGTCGTCGTGAACCGTGTGTTAGGTAAATACGAGGCCAAGGAGGACCGAATGAAACAATACCGAGAAGGCAAAGGAGATGTTGACCTGCTCAGTACTTCAAAGATCCACCGAATCCCCGAGGGAAAATAATGGCCGACATCCTCAAAGCAAGTTAGTCGTCGTCAACAAGTCCACCAAGGAAGAGGTTCATTCCGTAAGCATCGCGAGTCCCACGCCGGCATCATCACCGAGGTAGAGCCGAATCGATGTCTCCCAAGGCCTACCCGAACACGGCAAGACTACCTCAAGATCGGCTCGAAGCCAAAAGATGATGGCGAAATCCCGTAAGTATCTCATGCACGAGGGCGCCTCACCTAAGTCTTACCTTCAATCCCTCCCGAGATGCCTCGAGCCGTAAGGCCGACCACGTGCTCAACGAATTCATCGGTGGTCTTGTGGAAGCCACATCGGTCGCGAGCTCTTTCAAAGAAGACGCCGAGGTCGGGATATTATCGCCCACCGCAAGATTCGCCGAGCTCGCCAAGAAGCGCCCAAAGTGCCGATTCACCCACGGTCAAAAGCGCCTCGCATCGATTTGAGCAGCCGCAGAGTCCATGGCCTTTCATGCAACGGGGATCGACATCGCTGGTCCGCTCGACCGAGCACCGTGTCGCCGATACTTAGTCGTAGCCATAGACTACTTCACAAATGGGTCAAGCCGAGCCACTTTCGAGCCTCACGAGCGTATGATTCGCACCTTCGTGGAAAAATATAGTCCGTCGCTCGCATACCGCACATCCCGGTCTCTGACAACCAAGCACCCGCTCGTCGACAAAAACTTCAAGGAGTGGTGCGAAGAGCTTCAGATCGATCAACGCTCACCTCGATCGCACACCCGCAAGTCGAATGGTCGACCGAGGTGACGAACCGCACGATCGCATAAGGATTGAAGAAGAGGTGGGACCGAGCCAAAGCGACTAGCTGAAAATCTCCTCAAGTCCTCCGGTCCCACAGACCACACCCCGGACGGCGCACGGGAGACCCTTTAGCTTGGTCTACGGTGCCGAGGCCGTCATACCGGCCGAGATCGGCGCCAAGCCCACGCACTCTTCACTCGACCAGTGCCGGAACGAGGAAGACCAAGGGCCAACCTCGACGCCCTCGAGGAGAGTCACGAGCTCGCTTCATAAATGAAGCCAAGCACAAGGCCCAGTCGCACGGTACCACAACAAAGGGTCAAAGCCTCCGCCCCATGTGGGCGACCTCGCCCTAAGAAATAATGAAGCCAAGAGAGAGCTGCTTAACAAGTCGGATCCAACATGGGAAGGCCCATACCGCTCACGAGGACCTCGACAAAGGGCTTACAAGTCGCTCACTTGTCCGGCACTTATCCCCTAACTCGGCACATTATGCATTTAAGGAGGTATTTTACATAGCTTCGATTTAAGGTCGCATCATGTTAGTTCCTTAATTGTTTTGCCAAAGTACGATGTTGATTACATGTTCAATAAAACGCCTGCTTTTATAATGAATATTTCACTGCCTCATACATATGTGAACATCCGCTTGATATACCACATTTAAACCTTCACAGGGACGCCCTACGAAGATGAAAATCCCACCAAGTAGGTACGATACAGATTACCCATTAAGTTGGACGCCTACATGCAAAGCGCATGATTACCCATTAAGTTGAAGTTGACGCCTACGCAGCGCATGACACCCATTAAGTCGACGCGTCACACGCAAAGCATACAGACACCCATTAAGTTGGACGCTCACATGCGAAGCATAAAGATTATCCATTAAGTTGGACGCCTACATGCACGCGACATCCGCACCGATCTCGCCATCTCATACCCTTTATTTGGGAAGATATGCACTCGGTACAAAGTCTAAGTGCATTGACGACTATAAACCAAGTACCAAGCCATATACAAATCAACCGGCCTTCCGAGCTCGTTTATACCTCTTTATTTGGGAAAATACACACTTCTGTATACAGTGTAAATGCATTTACAACCAAAACGAAGTCCTAAGCTATGTTTATACCTCTCAAGAGGGGAAATATACACTTCGAAACGAGTCTAAATACATTTATATCTACATACAAAGTTCTACACTATACATAGCCTCATTCGGCTTCCGGCCCCGCCAGACCTCACTCTGTCGCACCAATTTTCTACAAAATCTCCAGCCGACGATGTATGCCTCGAACGAACTCGATGCCTTCAACCCGGTCGATAAGGTCGGATCACCACGGCTCGCTCCCGAAGGCTCGCGGGCTCTGAGGCAGTCCAACGAAGCGGCGACTGTGGTCATCTTCACCCGCCTCGACATTTCAAGTGGCGCAGCGCCAAGATGGGCATTCCGGGAGTGGGGATGCACCAGGTCACACCCCGACCCCCGACCGAACACCGGCCGGAGTACGACCGCCCCTACCCGCCGCTTCCCCCGCCGACCGAGGTCCCGGTCGCCGCCCGCCTCCCGCAGGATCGGCCCGAATGATCCGCCTCCCACCGACCCATCAACCCGAGCACTTGGCATGATCGGAGTAGCCGCCTCCTCTGCGGGTTTTTCTATGATCGGGTCACGGAGCCCGCCAGGCCTCGCCGCCACGGGGCATGCGACGCTTATGACGATATCATACATCTCCATAAACTTCACGACGGAGTTGACGCAGCTTTGAACTTCTTGCCGCTGGGCCCTCCTCATCCTCAAGACCATGCCTCCGCCACAAGCTCGAACTCGGTCGTCGCCTGGATATGGTAGTCCCACCACCGGCGGACCGCCTCTCAGACTCGCATGCTCCTCCGACACCCGAGCGAGCCTCTCGCAATCAATTCAAGTTGCTCCTCACACCGCATCAAACGCCCTCGATAGCGCCGGCAGATAAGTCCGCCTCGACTCCGCCTGCGTGACCTCAACTTCGTGGCCTCGCTCACCAGAGGCGGGCCACTTCCGATCAGCCTCGCCCAACTTCCTCTTCGTGTCAGCAGACGGGTCGAGCTTCCATAGTGGCCAAAACTTGGGTCAGCTCGGCACACCGGCTCCTCCAGGAAAGCACCTCTTCGTCCTTCTCAGCCAAGGCGCCTCGGACCTCTTTTAACTTGGTCAACAATTCATGATCAAGTCCGAGCCATTCAGGTGTGGAGTACTGTAAATAAACAAGACAACACAAATCTTAAAATGTTGCGCTTATTACTCAAAAAGGGAAAAATTATTACAAAGACCCAGGGTCCTATCGACCCCGGCAGTTCAAGCTATTACATCAGTCCACTTGACCTCAGGCCATGGCCGGTCTCGACGACCTCCTTGATGCTCCTGCGGCTGGCCACCTCCACCGAGCTCCAACCCCGCCTCCTCCCGCCTCCGCCTCCTCCTCCCTCCTCGCCGGCCTGCACTCAGCCAGCGGAGCTCCCAAGCTCGCGATCTTCATCCTCCTCAGACCGGGCGACGACCTCAAGCAGTCAGAGGTAGAGCCGATGCCGAGCCTCCAACACTGGAAGGAGTCACCCCATAGATCACCCGGCGTAAGCTTTGTCCACCTCTCTGGTCGACCTCGGTCCACCCATGCTCGACCTTATCAAAGTCGTGCATGGAGGCCGCCAGCCTCCCTGTGTGATCTCGACACCACCTTCGGCCAAAGACGGCGGCGAGATCGGCAATAAAGCCGAGAAGCTCTCCGACTCGATGAGCTCGCTGGCAAAGGCCCTCAACAAGGGTCCCCGATCGCCACCAGCACCTCCTCGTCCGCGAGGTCCTTCTTCGCCCGGCCAGCCCTCCTGCTCCTCGACCTCCCCGGGCCTCCAATGCCCAAGGCTCTTCTTCGGCGGCTTCAGCAGCAGCCTCCCCTCCTCCGCCCTCACAATGGACGCACGGTCTCGGCTTGCTCAGCTGCAGCAAGGCAAGCTCCGCTCCAGCGCCTCTTACGGGCCGAGCTCAACGCAAGCCCGGCGGCGACTGACTAGCCTCCCAAAGAAGCTACCGCAGGCCCCCATCATCGAGCTCCCACCCGAAAAGGAGAGGCACAAGTCAATAACAGATTGCGAAGCAAACAAATCTAAATACGAAGAACCCACGCACTCTGGGAGGACGCGGCCAACTTGGGCTGGCACTCAGACTCAAGGCGCCCCGAGGCCGAGACTCGATGCCGGCCGACCTCGCCTTAGCCCACTCATCACCGCCCATGTCGTCCCACCTTCTTCGGCCCCTACTAGTCCACCGCCGCTTCTTCTTCGCGGCCCCTCGCCGGCGATGGTGAGCCCGCCTCATCCTCAACTTCACCGCATCACAAGAGAAAGACACATTAGCACAAAGAAATCGAACGAATAAGGACTAAGAAGAAGGATGCCTCACCCCGCCCGCACCCCATCCCCGACGCTCCGACCCGTAAACACTCAACCCGCCTTCTTCAGTCGTCCTCTGTAACTTATGGATAAGATCTCACCAAGGCTGCTCAACACCTCTCCATATGGCCCAAGGGCTTGATTTTCGGTCCGCCATCGTGCGATACCCCACTCATACCTCGCCCCTCACCAGAGAAAGAAATACCTATTCCGCCAACGGGACACCTTGGAGGACGGCTACCTTAAATTTCAGCCGGGTGATGAGATAGTACACCCTCCTATGGTCTTCACGCTAAAACAGATCAAGACCTCAAGGACAACTCCTAAGAATGCCATAACAAGAGAGCCCCACCCACCAACGACCTAACGGAATTCGAGGTCAATCGACAACAGGATCCGAAATACTCTTGAAGGCTAAGATAAACGGGGCCGAGGGTACCTAAGACCGCCTCAAACTATCTACATAAACAAGAATAAACCCTCCCGAGGGCCATCGCCTATCATCCGGATGCGGCAGACACCACCACCTCCTCCGGATCCCAGATTCTCACAACTTCAAAAGTTCCTGCAAGGTCAAACCCGACCTCGCCACGCCCACCCTCAACCCATCCCATACAGAGGATACCGGCGGAACCCTAGAGCTCAGCCCTATAGACCTACCCAAACCATTGTAGCACATATAATCTCTTACGCCGGGGAACTCACGCCCAGAACCCGAGGCGGAAAGGGAACTTTCAGAGCGAGAAGAAGATGAAGAAAACATACTTACTTTTCAGACGAGTATATGGCTACTTCAGCGAAGATCAGGATCAACTCAGAGAATTTCTCAGAAATTTTTCTCTCTCAGAATTTTTAAGCGTCGAAGAAGAAAGTGAACAGTTGCCTCTTTTGCGCCTATTTATAAGACCAGGCGCGCCGCAAATTGCCGCTTTCAAATTCAACACGCGCCACACGTGATTGATGTGCGTTACACGCCACACGCGCGATTCGAGTGCCCAACTACCGCCTGGCGCGTATGACGTACGCCAGGATAAGATGGACCGCCAGTCTGACCTAGCAATCATCATACGGACCCCGGCATCCTCCAGATGGCGGCGCCTCAGGTCGCACCCCGTCCTTCCCACAAATACCAAGGAAATCCACATCGGACCTCGGCGTCCTATCCAGATCGGACCCCGGCTAACCAGGCCCCAGATTCGGTGCGGCCCGGGGCGCACCACGACATCCCCGAAAAGGGCGGTCTCTCAGGTCGGACATCGGCACCCACCACAGGAGTAACACCACTTCAGACCGCACCTCGGCGTAACCAACGCAGAGGCGCGATATCCAGGTCGGACCTCGACTTCCTTCGTGCCACATCTTTTCCAGCGACGGACAATAGACCACTCCAACCCGCCTCACGAAGACCCTCACATTAAAAGACAACAACTCCAAGAAACAACTTCACCAAGCCACACCTCACCCCGCGCGCTTTCCACTCCACCTCGGCCTCGCCGTCCCTCGGCTATTCGTGTGGCTATGATGGGATATGGCCCAACCGACTAGGCCCACAAACAGCCCAAACGAGCCGGGCCTAACGCTGGTAGCGGGCCCACGCGGCGAGCCCAAGGCGAGCCCTAATCATTGCCTAAAACCCTAGCCTCCGAACCTCCACCCTCGCCAATGGAAGACAGCCCCAGAGCCAAAGCCCGACGCTACCCTCGCCAATGGAGAAGACGCCTGCAACCAGGTCGCGCCACCTCCACGTGGCGCATATAAGGCGAAGGTCCCTACTCCGCCAATGGAAGGCATACAGAGGAAGAGTCACGCCACGACCAATGGAGAGGTCGGGCGCGCTTCAGCGCAGATTCGAGTCGATAAAGAGGAGGAAACCGACATTAGAGGGGTTGGCAACTTATCGAATACTAAGAGCTTGTAACCACACCGCATTATAGTGAAAGTATTGAGGAAACACCTCCGGGACGAGATCTCATTAACGATCGAACCACGAAAAGCCTCGGTGTTCTTTATTGCTTTTCATAAATCTCGCACACTCACTTAACCGTATTTATCATTCATCATGCTCGGCTAGTGTCAAATTGAGATTCATATAGAATAAATTTCATGAAGGTGTTTTGTAAACTTACCTTCCAACAAATTATTCTTTCGTGATATTCTTGTAATGCTATATACTTTATCGTTCTTCACCCCATAAAGGACGCCTATAAACGACATTCGCGTCCTCATCATGATAGCATCCGTCGTACGAAGGTAAGTAGCTTCTTCGAACTCGCCAACATCACCAAACCAATCCACAAGCATATTTTGAATTGGTTCCAACAAATCATCGATCTAAGTGGCTTATGCACCATATCCGCACCTCAAGTATGAGGCAAATCAAACAAAGGAAGGAAATAGACTTCTCGGTGACTATATGCCATCGAGCATTGTTGGGAACAACATACAAGTAGATAAAGTGGCAAAATAGATGAGTCAATAGCCATGGCCACCGGGCTTTAGGTACTATGCAAGTCGCCGGCATGCCCGCATGATTATCAGTTGCAAGTTTCCGAGCCCAGTCCAACCCAATTCCACCACCGTGACTTGGGACTAAGCGTGCTATAAAATAATAGAACATTTGTATGCATCCTATTAAGTATTATAACATGATACTTGAAGGAATTTTTTTCGATACTTGAAGGCATTCTATTAGGTACTATAATATAATACTTAATTGATAATAGAATAGTTGTATGCGTCCTATTAGCATTATAGTATGATACTTAAAAGATAATAAGATACTTATATACGTCTAATTAAGTATTATATTAAAAAAAATAGGGTGTGCTTTTTAGCCCTAAAATCCCAGGCTTTTATGTCCGAAGCTTGATGAGTCCGATGGCTATCTGGATGGGTTTTTTAGATCCTATTTTTTTGGCCTTTGTTTTACGAGCTCAGCCTAACCCTAATTCTGAGTACCCCACACTAGCTTGTCGGGCTGGACCAATTTTGCAGCTCTTCCGGTAGGACATGCTTAAGTGATGAACACCTGAGCCAATTCTTCATTAGTGGTCAACAAATATTTTATTACCCCACTACATTGAGAAATCGATAAAAAAAATGGTAATTTGTGTTTAATGAATCGACACGTATGATATGGTTTATCCTATATATTTGGGTATAAATAGACTGAACATGAACAGATAATCTGCGTAGCCCTCCCCCCAACTTCGTTAAGTCCATCAAAAACACCATTGTATCTCACATATTTTCCATCTACACAAAAAAGAAAGAAATACTCATTCCGTCCACTAAATTCGTACATTTAATTTCGTTTTAGTCCGTCCACGAAAAATTTTCACTTTCCTTTTTTAGAAACATCAACTTTATATTTTTACCCTAAACATATCTACTTATTTATAAAAAACCACATATGGTCCACATTTTTACACTCAATATCCATTAATATATTCATTTATTATCCTCATGACACACATTTTTATACCCACTTACTTTATACTCATTACAATTTATTAAAACACGTGCCATCAAAATCAATGAACGATTTTGGTGGACGGATGGAGTATACAAGAATATGAATCTAAATAATAATAAGTGATAGAATGACCAGAAATGCAACTAATCGCCCTAGGATAACCAACCAGATTTACTAGCTGGTTGTTTATCATCGAGCTGCTAGTACATCTGGCAGCTTACAGAGCGACTAGTTGAAATCCTAGTCAGTTTATCAATTGATTACTTATATACATGTATTGTTTTTCTAAACATGATCAACAAAATAATTAATAATAAACATGCTTTCTTCAAAAAAATTATTCAAAAATAATAATTATAATAAACATGCTCTTTCGACTTATAATAATTATAAGAAAATAAAGAAGAACGTGCTCAATCACAAATCATACGTATAAACAAATCATAACTAAAATAATTACTAATTTGTTCTTTAAACATTCTCTCTTCACAAAAAAGAAGAAGAAGAAAGAAGATACACATGCTCAATCACAAATGACATGGCTAAACAAATCATAACAAAAATAATCACTAACTTCATCCTTAAACATGCTCTTTCTGGAAAATAAAAAAAGCCGTTAAACAACTAGTTTAAACTAGTTGTTACAACACATGATACGTTTGATACGACTAGTCAATTTTTATAATAATTGTTTCGTGATTCTTACATTTTTGTTATACAGATACATAGTATAAGAAAAATGTGCTTATGTAAGAATTTCACAAACTTTCAACTAAATCCATCAGCATCCAAAGATATAGTTCATTTAATTTAAATTGAGTAGTTTTGACATGAACTTGTTAAAATCGAATAATTTTAATATGTGATTTATAAATATGGGTAATTTCCCGCAGACAAAAACTTGGGTAAGCGCTGCTTCACCATACGTTCACCCAAGTATATATTAATTATATATTATATGTTAATTATATTGAGTAAGGATAATTATATTTTATTAATTTATAATTATTTTATTAATTTTAATTATAATTTATTAATTCAAAATTAAAATTTATTAATCTATAATTATGGTTTATTAATTCATAATTAAGGTTTGTTAATTCATAATTAATTTTTGTCAATTCAAAATTAGGGTTTATTATTCAAAATTAGAGTTTATTAATTTACAATTAGGATTTATTAATTCATAATTAGAGTTTATTATTCAAAATTAGGGTTTATTAATTTAAAACTAAGGTTTATTATTCAAAATTAGGGCTTATTAATTCACAATTAAGTTTTATTAATTTAAAAAAAAAGATTTATTAATTCACGATTTGGATTTGTTAATTCACAATTAAGGTTTATTAATTCCAATTAGACTTTATTAATTCACAATTAAGATTTATTAATTCACGATTAAGGTTTATTAATTTAAAATTATTATTTATTAATTCACAATTATGATTTATTAGTTTACAATTAAGGTTTATTAAATTCATTAATTTTTAATTAAAATTATTTAATAATAATTAATCAATTACATAACTAATTAATTAAAATTTATTATTTCTCACTTTACTGCGACGCCTGAGAGACCACCTCTTTCCAGACAACATATTTAGAATTGTCCGTTATCGCCGGCATAGTCATCCCATCTATATGGGTTGAAAAAATCCCATTGAACCAAAACATCTAACGATATAATATTTGCACATAATTATATTTTACAATATTATATGGTATCTAATTACCACTTCGTCTCTTCCCAACTCTGATTTTTCTAAAAAAATTTAAATTTGTATAGTGTAATATAAGTGGTACGTACAACAACATAGTTGCAGTTCGACATAATGCTATATTATTAAGGTCATGCTCTAATTCTAATCTGAATGAAGGTCATTGTGTGAATTTTATTGGCTAGAATAGGTGTTTATCTAGTTACTAAATGTATTGATAAATTACTGAAATAATCAAAGGTCATACTTTAATTGTTGATCAAACACAAATTTGTCAGATGGTACGGATAACTATAACTAAATTAGATTTATATATACATGCATCAACAACAATCAATTTACGAGAATTATAGTTGAGATTATCATTTAGCCACAGATTTTCATAATTGAGTTTTTTCCTTAACTTATCAGTTTGCATTTTTTAGTTTAGTTAAGTTGCTGTTTTCAATCTCCAAACACACCCTTTTTTAATGTTTCCTAGATAGAGATAATTAATCCGGCCATCACTACGGAATATGACCTTATTCATCATTATGAAAACGTAAAATTCAAAAACAAAATTTAATTTGATTGAATTCGACACCTACTAATTCTCCTCTAATTATGTTATATATCAAAGCTATGCCAGGAATGGACTTTAATAAAGCACCCACAGACCAGACTTGCACTTACTAATTACTACCAGTAGCGCTTGTTTATCCAAAAATAAAAGAAAAAAAATGAAAAGATAAAGAAATGGGCACAGGGAAGAGTATTGATGGTGCAGAGGCGACAATCTTAAGAGGAAGGGCTCGCATTCCACCGCAAAATTCTACATTTATTTCTCTTCCACCGATTCATTCATCCGCATTTACTGCTCTTCTGCACCTAAGCCACAATTACTCTTCAATTCTTTTACCATCCCCAACTAAAATCACTGTAGTCATGGCGCCATGACAACGAACGCACATGATCTTTCATAATGACTCGATCCACCTAAATTGATTTTGTTATTTTATCTTTCATATGTTTCAATCATCTATTTAATTTATTGTATTATATATCTTACTATATTATGGCTCTATGCATGCGTGCATTTTTTATCTTGTTATCTCCGCGGATTTTCTGGTCGATTTTTGGGGTTTCTGAATCCTAGAAACGGTGACGAAAGGCTGCTGCTGAGGATATTTGCATCTTTTCTTTTTTCTTTTTCCCTTTGAAATTATTGCCACAATTTCTCCCCATCTGGCAGAAATATACTTGTGGGTTTTGAGAGAAAAATTCAAAACCAACTAAGCTACTGTAATAATGAGGAGTTTTGGCTTCTTGTTCATGTTGTTGATTGGGACAGCTACTTTTTTGTATCTTAGTTTTCCCAGCAAAGAAACAACTATAAAAAATCCAGGTATACTTTTTTTGGGTTTGTTTTACTCTATTTTGTGCAGCATCTATTTTTTAGGAAAAAGAGGTGAAATTATTGCATAGCGATATTAAGATTTATAAATGTATAATACAAGTGAAGATTTCGCAACTTTGTCTTACACATATAATATACCTAAGTTGTTGGTAGATATAGTATATCGAATTTTATGTATACAGTATATGAGAGGATTTTTGAGCTTCTAGAAATTGAATGAACCTATGTGTATGAAAATATGCTGATTATTCAGCATATGTTCTGAGAAATAATGTGTCAATCATGTAATCTTTGTTTATGTAAATGGCCTCTGAGAAATAAGGTTGAAACTCCGAACTGACCAAAGTTTATGTTTTGCTTTAGCTGCTTCAAGGATTAGTCAAAAGTTTGGTTTTGATATTTTGATTCATAAGCTTATCCGTGAATCATGAAAGAAACTGCAATTTGTAAAAAAAGAAAAAGGGAATAGAAAATTCCTTATCACTTAAATCTGTTTCATGAAAAAACATTTGTATATTATTGCATATTCCTTTGCAAAATTCATCATAGATAACCTTCTCTGCATTTTAGGTTCTCTAAAAACATTGAGAACGCTTAACTTTGGCAAGTCACTTGATTGAGCAGATGCAGTTCTGTGATGCTTGAATTCAGATCAATTTTGAATTTTAATTTTTAAACTAGGCACAGATAATTTTTAAGCTCATATGTCTTTCGCAGTTCCTATGTCAATACTTGTTATTTGCCTATCTTGAAATTATATGGTGAGATTATTGATAAGTTCATTAGGCATTGAAAATATATGAGGTTGAACTCAAGCCAGAAATCGTCTTTCATGCAATTTCTTGTATTCTATCATCCTGTAATCAATAAAGTGTTTCAAAAAAGTTCCTGCCTTCTGGGAATTCTGTTTTTGAAATGCTTAAATCTAAGAATCAAATAGATGCATAGGCTGATTTCAGAGTGAAATGAAAGGCATTTTTCAATTTTTGTACTCTAATGCCAGATATTTGAAATTTGACTTAGCTTGATGGTTATATAAGTGGATTGAGTGATAAGTTCTACAATTTCTGTCCTTCACACTACTGCTACTGGATCTAGGTATGACTTCAATGGGCGGCATGAATGCTATGGCTCATACGATGAAAAGAAGGGAAGTTAAGGTAGAGTTACTTAAGCTAAGATCTTTCAAATTCTTAGATATACTAGTATTTCAATCAAAGGAGATTTAGATGAAAGATCCCCTATTGAAGTAATTTCATTTGTGGCAAACTGTTATGACGTGATCAAAAGTGTAATGCATCTCTTATTGACCATCTGTACAGCAGCAAAACACGGATCATCCTAGCGAAGATGCGGACATTGAGGGAAACGTTCATTTGGAAGACTACCGCCCTATTGATCCAATTCCAAGTTCGACAGCTTCCATAAGGCACGGTCCCATCCAGCATGGCACTCCTCTGATGCCTTACATCCCGAGGCCTTCTCCTCCACCCAGTGTAACGAAGCACGGTGAGTTTCCTTAAGTGACTATAACATACTACCAAGATGAAGCATGTAGTATGTTCAGTTTGAGGGGGATAGGCTCTCTCCTTAGGTATGTCTTTTGAATATTAGTTTGGTATTACACTTTGTCGTGGATGCTTATCATCTTGTACGAATCCGTGTATAGGGCAAATCTGTTTAGCACTTTAATATGTAAGTTATGGCTGAGTTTGAAGAGTGGCTATCGTTAGATCCTCTATGCTGAACAATGTTTCTCCTATTTTGCCACGATTAACACACACTACATGCATAAATGATATAATTTGTAGACATGTTGATTGAATACTTGTAGACTTGAAATAGGAGGTGAAATACTGCTCATAATGGAACTCAGCAGATTCCTACATCACGTATAAAAGAACAGCAACAAGTGATTTTAGCATCCCTCATCGCTGAAAATTTTCGATTTGAGCTCTTCTCAAACTATTTTCCTGCCTCCGTGCGTAGGTGTCGGTAACTCGGTAAGGATGATTCTGTTTGGTTTCAGAAATTAATCTGAACAGATTAGTAGTGGGCCTGGGCCCTGGGTTGTGCTGGTGGGGTGAAATGGGCTGGGTATGTGGGCTTCAAGTGGGTTTTGTTTAGGCTTTTCTGAAGATTACACTTTATTCGTATTTCATGCTCACCAGCTTGCACAAAAACCCTCAATTTATGAATCACGTTATATTTGAAATAACGTTTGAAATTTTATTGAATATCTGAAGTGGCACGGCTTCAATATAAATAGAAAGAATTACATATAAAATGAATAAAATAAATATTTAGAGCATTTACGTATAAGAAAATCCAAGAGGAGTTTTATATACCCTTTAATCCACATGGACAAAAATAAATACTAAATTTTGTCCAAAAAAGAAGTGAAAATGCTCGCTTAATACACCTAATATTTTCTACTAGGTAGGACGAAAAATCCATCAAGTGGCCTAAAATTAAATAAATAAATTCATCAAGTATTTTAAGGCACAAATAAGCCCTTAACATTGGTAATTTAGGGTGTGGAATGCAAGGTCATTAGGTAAGTTACTTAAGCCGATTGGCGACATGTAGTGGCGGAATAGTATAATAATCCATAAAGATGATGTTAGAAATTCTTCGTATTATTTTTGGTAAACTACTGGTTTGTACTCTTAGGTGGCTGGGTTTAATTTTACAATCAATCAGGGGATTTTGTGCCCAAACATTTAGTGGGGAAAATGCGTTCCGATTAATTTTTTTTTTCTTTTTTTAGTAGCGCTCAAATAAATCTTTGAGTGCGTTTTTTTGCAAATTTTCTAATGGGATAATTAATTGAGAAAGTTAGGTTTTATAATGGAAAATCTAATTTGCATTGTTGAAGAATATGTGTGGTGTTCCTCAACAAGCCATTTGAGCTTGGTTGGCCGAATAGTTGGATTTGGGTTCGGCCAGCAGCACTTAGATGTCATTCTAGCTGTTGGGCTACTGTTGCCCAAATCGCTTTCGCTCCTGTTTTTTATATAAGGCAATTATATAAATTTCATTTGGCCGAAAAAAAAAGATTTTTGAAGCAACTATAAAATCTTACCGTGATTGTATATGATAATTGTATCCAGCAAACTAGATAAGTAATTATTTGAAATATGAAAATGATACAGTTGTATTACAGATCGGATCATCTGTCCCTAAAATTCTGTTCCACTCTATTGCATAAGCTTAATTAACTGTTATTTTGAATTCAATCTCTTTTAATTATGCTTATAGGATAGAGTTTTGGGAATAGAGAATTCGATCTGATTGTATTAAGGGTATCAAACACTTGGAAAAGAACAGAAAGTGTGGATGATTGACCCCAAAACAAACTGTCCCAAAAAAACCCTTATTAAATCAAACAATAAATGAATAAAATAAAATAGGTATGATTTATTATATATCATCATGTTGAATCTATAAGAAAAAAATATTTATTGGGTTAGTCACTATAAACTTCAAATTATACTTGCTTTATAAAAAATGTTTTGAACTATCTAAGATATTTATTTAAACCACTAATCATCAATATTGTATCAAAAATGTATGACATCTATTTTTCAGCCCCAGAATCTTGTCGTGGCTCGCTGGATGCCACATGGACTTATGTGGTATTTTCATTATTTAATTAAGAAGTAACATAGATGTATGGAATTATGTGGCATCCGGCGAACCACGTCAAGCTTTCGGAAACTGGATAATAGATGCATAAAGGCTTTTATATAATAACGATAATTGGTGGTTTAAATAAATATTCTAATAGTTCTTGACATTTTTCATAAAGCAATCATAATTTGAAATTGCCCTAATAAATTATAACTTATATTACTCGTAATTGGAAAACAAGAATATGTATAAGCACTGTAAGAGCGAGTTTTGCAACATCGACTGGTAAGTTGGCATACCTAGAGGAAATGAAAAATGTTAATTGCTTATTAATGAAGAACTTTAACCAAATTTGTATTTCAACTCGATCTTTGAAATATTTTAATAATGTCTTCGTCTTTTAATTTGTAGCAAATCAAATGCCATCGATTTATTTAGACCACTCAATTTGAAAGAATGTTTACACAAAAAAATTTATATTTTTCCACAATAATATTTTTGGAAATATATTAAGCCATGATATTGATTGGTCGAAATTTTTTGAAGATATCTAATTTGTTAGACATTGAAACGTCAAAAACTAGGTTAAAATTGATAAAGATGGTGAATTATTTTTGTATTAAATGAATGAAAAATTGAAACGATGCATTATTCATAAAACCCGAGTCCTAACGCTGAATTGTGAGAAAGAAAATGAAAAAGTGTATAAAACAAGAGCATCCCAACTTTTGTGGCAAATGGAGGTAGTGGAACAATTCTTTCAAGCTTAGCCACCCAAAATAGTGCATCGTTAAACATGACTCACTCATTTCTCAACAGTCAAAACTATATATATTGCACACAGCTGCCACATATATCTTTCGCCCCAAGCACCAAATTGAACTAGTGGACTTCCTGCATTAGGTGACATGACAAATTAGACTTGATAATTAGGTATGGGTATATATATGATAAGCTTGGAATAGACAAGCATATGTGATTGTACGTTAAAATCAAGTCAATATTGTCACGGGTGAACAAAATACCCGAATCCGAACCAAACCGAAATTTAAAATTCGATTCGGATCGGATTGACATTTTTTCAAAATTTCGGATTTTCGGATCGGATTGGATTTTTAATCCGAAAAATCTGAAAATCAATTATATATAATTTAGAAAAGTTTTTATATACCATCCAAGTTATGAATGTCAAATTATACCACCAACATAAAATGTCAAATTATACCAACTTACTCACTTATCATGATTATTATCACCAAATAAGCACTAATGGGTCCAACTATTTGGTGAACAGTTTCTATTTGATCTCATTTATTAAAGGCAAGTCATGTAAATTCTCGTCTTCTCCCTCTCATAACCGTTTTGTTAAAATAATAAGCTTGATTAGGTTACATTGTCTAGCAAAATTGAAGCACGGACAAAAGGAACTTCCATAGGCATTATATTTTCTCTTCCACTAAATCGACAATATATATGTATGTATTTTTTTGGGTTTTTTTATGAAAAAAGCATATAAGAATATAAATGAGATACTTCTTAATTATTAGGTTCGACTGATTCTACCATACATAGAGGCCAATGATAGACAATAACTCTCCCCCGAACACAGCTTACAACTTTCATCGTACTGTCCGACTCATAAGGATAAAATGGCCTTTTTATTCTTAAAACGAAGAATATTAATAAAGATTGCAAACCGAAAAAAGCCTAACTGAATGAACCATATCTCCTGCCCGCACGGAATGGAACACACTCATAAATACTACATATGTCGGACTCCCTTATCCAAGTAAAAATATTTCATATGCACATATATATTTTCTTATGCAGGGATACAAATCTCTATTGAAGGATGATGTTAAATCATACCACCTTTGATGACGAGAAAATTTGATATATAATCTTAGATGATCTTTTCCCAAAAGGAATGAGTGTTGCTTGTTTGTTGATATGATTTGTTTAGCATTTGTCGAATAGATACAATCTTCGTATCTATATTGAAAATTCCATCTATGGTAAATCATGAGACCCAAGCCAAAACAATATCGATAACATATTATCTTAATTTTTGACTACTCACTATATTTATTTATTTAAAAAGATGCATATCAGAATCCTTGTATTTTGGTCTTGTTTGTATTAGGCTTAATACATACTTTTATTCGTCGAAATATGGTCTCATAACTTTTGGTCTCGGACATTAACCACTCTACCACTAAACCAATAGACACCATAAAATAAAAGTACAAAACTTCAACTTTTACAAATAAATATAGGGTCTCCAATTCTAATGCATATAAACGCATAAGATATTTCTGATGTAAATTAAAATACAAGAGTCTAAATGCACCACTTACTTCGAGTCACACTTTGTTAAATCATGTTAACTGAACCCCCTCCCCCCCCAAAAAAAAACAAAATTATGAATATTGAACTAATGAGAATTAAGTATCCCATTTCCATTCTTATATGCCCATTAATTTTGAAAAAAAAAACTCAATATACATATCTATACATAGTGATGCATTTTCTGTAATACCCCGTTTTTCTCGATAGAATTTTTTTTTTGAGAAATTTTGAAACTTGAAATTTATTCTAAGTTGATTCTCGCCCGGAGAAAAATTTTGAAAAAAATAAAAACGTGTTTTAATTCCAACAAAAGTTTAATAAAGTTCATTGAAAATTTGATTTATTTAATTCAAAAAAAAACTTGCATATCATTACGTGATTATATGAATTTATTTGTACACTTGGGTATTTATTTCATATGTGAATAAAGTCATAAACTTCGATGTATTAATTTGGACCTTATTTTATGAAAAGCCAAATTAATTCTTCATTCTTAGAATTTATAATTGAGACTTGGTACAAATATTGGACCAAAAGAAATTGCATGAGCCCAATGACTTCAGATTATTTCAAATTAGCTGAAGATATTTTTGAAATTAATAGTAATGATGACTAATTAGCTAAATGAGGTTTAAGAAGTTTACGGTTTTCTATCTTCCACGTTTCCATTTTCTCTCTTTAAAAGCTTTCACTCTCTAACCAAAATGATTTTGTCCCAGCTCCATATTACCAAACGGTAAATTCTTCCCTCGGTTCTCCTGTATCATCATCTTCTTTTTACCTTCACAGTAAGCTTGAAACTTGACTGTATATTCTGCTCTCTTTTTTTTCAGCAGCTCTCTATTTCGAGCCCAAGCAACGAAATTCCAACACTTTTAACCTTCGAAGGTGTCGTCTCTTACTCAAATACCAACTCTATAAACTGTCGAAAGATAAAGCTTTCTCATTCACAACATTACCAATACAGTCATTCACGTTGATAAGATCTGCAAAGTTTGAAGATATACGATTATATCTACTTTCTGCAACCAGACCACTCTTTTGACAAAAGAAACACATCCAAACTTGTGAGAAATTACAGAAACAAAAACTCTTACAAAATTGACATAAGAACACATATATCCCTCCTACAGATTCACTCCAAAACCAACACATATTCATAATCTTTAAACAACATATACATTTATCATTTATGTTTATATATATAAGCTATGTAGCTTAAAACTTGGTCATCAGACAAAGTAAATAAATAGACGAGCTTTTACTTTTGCCTTGTGCTTCCTTTTATACTTGGGTGAGTGTCAATCGAGTGTTGCTGTTGTGAGTGAGTTGTGGTGGAGGGAAGGCACGGGACAACAGTGTCGCTGCTCCCCGTTGCTATCCACGGTGAGAAAAAAAAAGAAAATGGGAAGGGGGTGTCGACGATGGCTGAGAGAGATAGTAAGAGAAATGGGTCTGAGGCGTGAGGAGAGAGAGACAAGGAACAGAGGGAGGGGTCGAAAAGGGAGGCAGACGGCGGGGCCGGTGCTGCAGCACGGCTACGCCGGTACTGCACGAGCGGTGACGACCCGTGCCGATTAGCTATGAAATAGAGAAGATGTGATTTTGAGGCGTTTTGTGAAATTTTTGCTATAGAAGGTTTGGGCAGTAGAGAGAAATGAGAAAATTGAGGAATCAAGGAGAGAGAGAGAGGCGGCGAGAGGTCAGGGGAAGGGGGCTCGACGGCCGGCGGCCACCGTTGCTGGCGGCGGCGGCGTCGTGAAGAAGAAGGGAGGAGCAGAGAAGGATTTCTGTTTTGGGTCTTCTTGAGAGGGGTACAATACGTAGAGAGAGAGAATCAAATTGAGGGGGGGGGAGAAGGATGGATGATAGTGCAGAGAAGGGGGAGTGGTCATAAGGGAGTCAAAATTTGGCTTTAATTATTTTTGCTTATGGGCTTGGCTAATTATAAGGGAATTGGGCTTAAGTTTGTTTTGTTCTATGGGCTTAATTTATTTTAATGTTTGGCTTGAATTAATTATCCTATGGGTTTGAATTAATTAAATTCAAAGGCTTGTTTAATTTCTTATGTTGGGTTTAGTTAAGCTGTAATTATTTAATTATGTTAAGTTGTTAACTTGAACCTTAAATTTTGGTTTAATTAACTTTGAAAATATATTGAAGTGGTTACGTTGTTTGTTGACTAATGAGAACGTTAAAATAATTGGGGTTAATTATTTTAAAATCAATAGACTCTCGATGAATAAAATTTCATGAATTGTTATTTGTATTATTACGTTTACTTGTTTATATGTTTACTGCATGAGAGTAGTTTATTTGAAATAAACCAAAGTTTATATACTTTTGCAATAAAATGATTTTGGATAATTTGATTTTCAAAGAAATCAAATTAAGTTTTCAAATAAAAAGACGAGCAAGGGTATTGTTGGTGCCTTAGTCGAGAAATTGGCTTTCCGATTTAATTTGAAATTTTGAAAACCCGGCTAGTGGTCAAGAAATAGTAGCCTACGTTACCTTAGACTCAAGGCTAGTATACGAGACCTCTTAAGATTAGTTTATCTTGTAGGCTTTGTTGACCAAGGAGATTAACGTTGCTTTTCCTGAGACGAAATTTAACAGTTGATTCTTCAGGCTTTGGCCTATCGAGGTGGGCTTTATTTTCAGAAATGTATTTCGAGTTATATGAACTCTTAAATGCTTTATGAACTGCTTATTATCCATGAAAATATTTTTATGCACGTCTCTATCTGTTTAATGCTCTTTGAAGATCGATCGAGATTCTCAAACTGACCTAAAACGTTGTTTGAGGATTGTGTACACGTTGTTGGTAGCGGTGGGTTGATCACCATCGCGTAAACTAAAGAAAGAGGAGTTATAAGGGTGCTTGGCTGGATGTGTTCCGAAGCACGGTTTCATGGTTTCAATTATGTGACCTGACTGGATAGCGTTCCGGGGTCGACCTGACGGGCTTAAGTACCGAGGTCAAATAATGGGAGATAATGGATCCGACAGTGGCTAGAGGTCCGGGATCATAAAGAGTAACAATAGAACGTGTAAAGCGTGCGCATTGAAATAAGAGAATGTTTTGGTATGCTTAGAAGTGGCTTTTGGTTTTAAAACCTTCTAAGTCATACTTGCTGAGCATGGATAATATGTTTCAAAATTTTGCAAACTGCTTATAAAATTCAATGCCCATCGAGTACATTAGTACTCAAAAATCTTTTAAATGTTTTTCGTGTTAACTGGTCACGTGACGACGGAGCCGAGGCTGTGGTTCTACTCCACAATCTTGACTTCCTCTGAATAACTAGCCACAATCTAGTATTCTAAATCTTTCAAAACATAAGACTATGTTATGCTACCTAATGTCATTCTATGTCGAGCTTGAACTCATAATTCTTCTTTTCTGTTTATCTTGATGTTCTTTGAGGTTGTTATCAGAGTACGAAACTAAACTTTTGATCTTGGGGACTAGCTTTATACTATTATCTGAAATGGCATTACCTATTATTTCGCTTTCTTGAAAATAGGGTTTTGCCAAATTTTGGGATTTATTTTCCCTATTTCTCCTGAATAAGTAAGGTTTCACGACATTTCCCATTTTCATTTATTTGAGTTTTGGGGTGTGTGAATAGTATCGAGCACATGTTTTCTTCGAGACTCGATAACCCCGCTGACATTGAGTCTAGAATAGTACCTCTAGACTTCTGAAGTATTTCAGTAGCCCTCAGCTCGCCGTCACACTGCCTCAACAAAGGTACTTTTAAAGTTTTCAAATGATTCTGAAAAATGTGTGCGTAAATAATTTGGCTTGGTATTTTACATATGCCAAACGTCATTGTTTATGCTTTTAAAGAAGGATATCATTTTGGGCCAGCAAGCCCTTATGTCAAGCAAAGTATTTTGTCATGATGAGTCTCTTTGAGCTACATGACTTGGTTTCAACGAAGAAATTATGATGAGTCTCTCGAGCTCACATAATTGAGTTTTAGAAAGAAGAAATGAAAGAGAAAAGATTTGTCATATTTATGACTTATGAGCCTATGTGATAGTTTTTCAATTATTTGTCATTTTGAGTTTTGACTCTATGACCTGTTTTAATGTTAAAAGATACCTTTTGAGTTTTAACTCTTTGATAAGAAAGATGTTACACAACATAAAGAATATTTGTCATATTAGGTTTCTCACGACCTTCATGACACAATTATCAGCTCAGAATAGTGTAGTCTCATGGTTAGCGAGATGCACTAGTTTATGCTATAATAGGATTGCGATCCTTATGAGATAGACTTTTAGTCTAAATTAGAGGCTTGAACAACAAAAGAAATATAGAAAGATGGAACATAGAAAACGTAAGAATGATCTTGAAGAACAAGAACTTAGAATGCTTATGGAAGTTAGAACTTTGGTCGATTTAACCGCATGCGTTATTTCATTAGCAAACCGCGTTATAACTGTTAAAATGTAACCGATTAATATACTTTTCGTTATAAGAATTTATGACTCGTTGGAAGAACGCATGCAATGGGAAAATGAAGGATATTGAAGCATCATTAATAAGTCTCATGCAACATCTTCTGAATGAGTGGAAAACATGGACATCCGGCCAAATGATTGAGATAATAGGTGCAGGTTCAATAACTAACGTCTTTTCGTAACTGACCAATCACTTTTGGAATCGTTGGAACACGTTTGGGACACCGCCAATGGTAACCTCAAATCTTGAACGACTCTAATTCAACCCAGTCAAGTTAAAGTTGCACGTTGAGAGAAATACAAAATCGCAAGTGAAAAGACTTGAATTAAGAACGACAACGACAAAGACAAAGTAAAGAAGACATTCCAGAGAGCCTACCCAATGAGATAACACGGAAAGTCAGGGACGTATGAGAATACACCATAACCCGCCCGAACCAATGTCACGTGATGAAGACCATGATGATGATCTCGAGGAAGCTATCAAAAGAGATTCAGAAAGGAAAAGAAAAAAAACGACTACATGACTTTTTATTTATTTATTAGCGTAGCGAATCAAGATGGATGTGTCAGAATTTTATGATCTCAATGTTTAGAAAGAGCTTCTATTTTTGTCGATCCATCCAACTCTTTGGTTGTAGTCGACTCTTTGTAAAGCTAGACTACTTTTGAGCACCCCAATCCTTCCGTCACCGTCAGATTATTCTTATGTATTCAAGAATCCTATTGAATTATAAAGCTCCTCTTTGAGGCATTTGCTTAAAACTTGATGCGTGTTATTTATGCCCTCTCCATAAAAACACGTCTAGTTATTATCGTTGAAATGCTTATAGTGTAAAAAAAAAAACGAATTAAACCTTTGACCACATAATGGAAGACGAATGTACGGGCGTGATGGAGGACAAGGAAGAGGACGAGGTCGAGGTCGAGGACGCGAACGTGGTCGAGGAAGAGATTTATTCCCGAAGCATTAATGCAACAAGAAGCACCACAATGATCATCACATCAAAATTTCTCACGAAGAAACCACAAACGTTTGATGGACTGGGCGATTCTACGGATGCAGAGAAATGGATACGGGCAGTGGAGTAGATCTTTAATTATATACATTGCAAAGATAGAGAGAAGTGACATGCACCACGTTATAGAGAGAAAGTTACATGCACCCCGTTTGGTGAACACTGAGGAGAAAAGCGCAGAGAATCCAGAAACGGACTATGCCATAAGATATAGATTTCCCTAGCAAGTCAAGGAGACCTTACCTATGCAAAAACACTGAGCAGAGCTCTCACCATCGAGTCGCTACTTCCAAAAGAGAAAGAAAAGAAAAAAAAAAACTCCCACGCATTTTGGATATGCATCATCTCAGGATAGTGGAAAAGGAAAGAGAAAGTGGAATGAATGAAACAACGGAAACTCCGGGAATGGGAAGAAACATTGGGTTGAGAACCCAAATCTAAACTAATCACAACGACATCAGCAACAACAACCTCCAATTGAAGCGAAACCTCTATGTTTGAAGTGCCAAAACCACACTCAGGGCAATGCATGAAGGGATTGAACGTTTGTTACAACTGTAGATAATTTGGGCATTTTGCCATGGCATGCCCAAAACCGAGGAAGAACGAAAGAACAAAGCAACAACAGAACCAGAGATAGACAACCAATCATAAGCCGTCGTACCAAGCTAGGGCTTATGCTCTAAACCAACAAGAGGCAGTCCGAGACCAAGGTGACATGGCAGATATGACTACGTGTCTATCTTACGTTGATATGGGAGCATCTCACTCCCTTATTTAAAATGTAGCACGGAAAAGTTTAAGTCGATGCCTCAGTGGCAGAATGTTTTAGAAATCCGTAAATTCCTGAGAAATGCAAGAACAAGTATAATGATGTAGCCTTAAGTTAAGACTTAGGCTACGAACAGAGACTGATGAGAATTTTCGATCATAAGATTGTGATATTTAGAACAAGCAGATTGTTCTAGATTAAAGATATGTAGAATCGTTAACTACGAACAAGAATAAGTGGAACCATCATATGATAGAAAAGGCCACATCGAAGCTGAATGATAGTTAAAAAATCTAGTATCCCGAGTTAGAGATCAAAGTACCTAAATATCGAGGACGAAATTTTTATAAGGAGGGAGGGATGTAATACCCCGTTTTTCTCAATAGAATTTTTTTTTTTGAGAAATTTTGAAACTTGAAATTTATTCTAAGTTGATTCTCGCCCGGAGAAAAATTTTGAAAAAAATAAAAACGTGTTTTAATTCCAACAAAAGTTTAATAAAGTTCATTGAAAATTTGATTTATTTAATTCAAAAAAAAAACTTGCATATCATTATGTGATTATATGAATTTATTTGTACACTTGGGTATTTATTTCATATGTGAATAAAGTCATAAACTTCGATGTATTAATTTGGACCTTATTTTATGAAAAGCCAAATTAATTCTTCATTCTTAGAATTTATAATTGAGACTTGGTACAAATATTGGACCAAAAGAAATTGCATGAGCCCAATGACTTCAGATTATTTCAAATTAGCTGAAGATATTTTTGAAATTAATAGTAATGATGATTAATTAGCTAAATGAGGTTTAAGAAGTTTACGGTTTTCTATCTTCCACGTTTCCATTTTCTCTCTTTAAAAGCTTTCACTCTCTAACCAAAATGATTTTGTCCCAGCTCCATATTACCAAACGGTAAATTCTTCCCTCGGTTCTCCTGTATCATCATCTTCTTTTTACCTTCACAGTAAGCTTGAAACTTGACTGTATATTCTGCTCTCTTTTTTTTTCAGCAGCTCTCTATTTCGATCCCAAGCAACGAAATTCCAACACTTTTAACCTTCGAAGGTGTCGTCTCTTACTCAAATACCAACTCTATAAACTGTCGAAATATAAAGCTTTCTCATTCACAACAGTACCAATATAGTCATTCACGTTGATAAGATCTGCAAAGTTTGAAGATATACGATTATATCTACTTTCTGCAACCAGACAACTCTTTTGACAAAAGAAACACATCCAAACTTGTGAGAAATTACAGAAACAAAAACTCTTACAAAATTGACATAAGAACACATATATCCCTTATACAGATTCACTCCAAAACCAACACATATACATAATCTTTAAACAACATATATATTTATCATTTATGTTTATATATATAAGCTATGTAGCTTAAAACTTGGTCATCAGACAAAGTAAATAAATAGACGAGCTTTTACTTTTGCCTTGTGCTTCCTTTTATACTTGGGTGAGTGTCAATCGAGTGTTGCTGTTGTGAGTGAGCTGTGGTGGTGGGAAGGCACGGGACAGCAGTGTCGCTGCTCCCCGTTGTTGTCCACGGTGAGAAAAAAAAAAGAAAATGGGAAGGGGGTTTCGACGATGGCTGAGAGAGAGAGTAAGAGAAATGGGTCTGAGGCGTGAGGAGAGAGAGACAAGGAACAGAGGGAGGGGTCGAAAAGGGAGGCAGACGGCGGCACCGGTGCTGCAGCACGGCTACGCCGGTACTGCACGAGCGGTGACGACCCGTGCCGGTTAGCTATGAAATAGAGAAGGTGTGATTTTGAGGCGTTTTGTGAAATTTTTGCTATAGAAGGTTTGGGCAATAAAGAGAAATGAGAAAATTGAGGAATCAAGGAGAGAGGAGAGGCGGCGAGAGGTCAGGGAAGGGGCTCGACGGCCGGCGGCCACCGTTGCTGGCGGCGGCGGCGGCGTGAAGAAGAAGGAGGATGAGAGAAGGATTTCTGTTTGGGTCTTCTGGAGAGGGTACAATACGTAGAGGAGAGAATCAAATTGAGGGGGGGAAAGGATGGGTGATAGTGCAGAGAAGGGGAGTGGTCATAAGGAGTCAAAATTTGGCTTTAATTATTTTTGCTTATGGGCTTGGCTAATTATAAGGGAATTGGGCTTAAGTTTGTTTTGTTCTATGGGCCTAATTTATTTTAATGTTGGGCTTGAATTAATTATCCTATGGGTTTGAATTAATTAAATTCAAAGGCTTGTTTAATTTCTTATGTTGGGTTTAGTTAAGCTGTAATTATTTAATTATGTTAAGTTGTTAACTTGAACCTTAAATTTTGGTTTAATTAACTTTGAAAATATATTGAAGTGGTTACATTGTTTGTTGACTAATGAGAACGTTAAAATAATTGGGGTTAATTATTTTAAAAATCAATAGACTCTCGATGAATAAAATTTCATGAATTGTTATTTGTATTATTACGTTTACTTGTTTATATGTTTACGGTACGAGAGTAGTTTATTTGAAATAAACCAAAGTTTATATACTTTTGCCATAAAATGATTTTTGGATAATTTGATTTTCAAAGAAATCAAATTAAGTTTTCAAATAAAAGACGAGCAAGGGTATTGTTGGTGCCCTTAGTCGAGAAATTGGCTTTCCTGATTTAATTTGAAATTTTTAAAACCCGGGCTAGTGATCAAGAAATAGTAGCCTTACGTTACCTTAGACTCAAGGCTAGTATACGAGACCTCTTAAGATTAGTTTATCTTGTAGGCTTTGTTGACCAAGGAGATTAACGTTGCTTTTCCTGAGACGAAATTTAACAGTTGATTCTTCAGGCTTTGGCCTATCGAGGTGGGCTTTATTTTCAGAAATGTATTTCGAGTTATATGAACTCTTAAATGCTTTACGAATCGCTTATTATCCATGAAAATATTTTATGCACGCCTCTATCTGCTTAATGCTCTTTGAAGATCGATCGAGATTCTCAAACCGACCTAAAACGTTGTTTGAGGATTGTGTACACGTTGTTGGTAGCGGTGGGTTGATCACCATCGTGCTAACTAAAGAAAGAGGAGTTATAAGGGTGCTTGGTCGGATGTGTTCAAGCACGGTTTCATGGTTTCAATTATGTGACCGACCGATAGCGTTAAAATTCGACTGACGGGCTTAAGTGCCGAGGTCAAATAATGGGAGATAATGGATCCGACAGTGGCTAGAGGTCCGGGATCATAAAGAGTAACAATAGAACGTGTAAAGCGTGCGCACGAAATAAGAGAATGTTTTGGTATGCTTAGAAGTGGCTTTTGGTTTTAAAACCTTCTAAGTCATACTGTTGAGCATGGATAATATGTTTCGAAAATTTTGCAAACTGTTTATAAAATTCAATGCCCACTGAGTACATTAGTACTCAGCCCAAAAATCTTTTTAAATGTTTTTCGTGTTAACCGGTCGGTGCCGACGGACGGAGAGCCGAGGCTGGGTTCTACTCCACAATCTTGACTTCCACTGAATAACTAGCCACAATCTAGTATTCTAAATCTTTCAAAACATAAGACTATGTTATGCTACCTAATGTCATTCTATGTCGAGCTTGAACTCATAATTCTTCTTTTCTGTTTATCTTGATGTTCTTTGAGGTTGTTATCAGAGTACGAAACTAAACTTTTGATCTTGGGTGTAATACCCCGCAGAATTAGATGCCCAATTACGGTATATAAAACCCGTAAATTAGAAATTCGCTGAGATGATTCAATCCATAAGATATCGAATAATGATTTTGATTATTTACGAAGGAATGAATTCCTATTTTATATTCACGGAGAATTGTGAATTAAGAAATAAAAGTATATGAAGTATATCGACAGTATTATTTTAACGTCGATCACGTATCGATAGTTAAAATTCATGATATTTTCTAAGAAATTAAGCTTAGAATTAAATTCCATTATTAATGGAATAATGTAATAAAGTAATGACGACCATTTCGAGATGAGTCGATAATGAACGTTTTGCAACGTTTTCAAACGTTAACGCTTTGAGATGAAACGAAAGCGTTTTAATCGATCAAGAAATTATAGGAATTAATTTCCTATGATTAGTATATATAATTACAGTATTATTAAGCATTAAATCAATGCTAGATCAACAAGAATTGAGAGTTACCAATTTTCAAACGTTCGAAAACCCTAATTTTCGAACTCGATTTTATCGCATAAAATGATGCCATTAATTTATCCTATGATATTATCTATCATCTAAACTATATGTTATAACATATATCAATGTTTGGTATGAAAATAAAAATTTAGACCCATTGGCATAGTGTAAAAGCGAAAACTATACACCTATGTATACAAGTTTATCTTGTTGATTTTTCCTATTGCATGTATCTACTATATGACAATGTGATTAATTAAAAGCCTAACTAAACATTAAAATCAGATATATATGTATATATACTTGTATATTTTCGTGCATGAGGTGTGTGGTGTTGTTTGTGCATGGGTTATGCTTGACAATTGTCACTTGAGGCAACAATTGTCACCCCATGCAACCACCCCACCTCTCTACCACCACACACCCCCCCCACTTCAGCCATTCCATCTCCCTACACCCTTCCATCCTCTCCAATTCTCCTCCACACCACGGCCAAACCAGCAGCAACAAGAAGATGGGAGCCACTCCACCATTCTAAGAGAGGGAGATAAGCTCCTAGCTCAAGATGGACAGCCGTCCCCTTCCTCTTCAACCCTCTCGATTTCGTGGCTAAGGTAGATACCATCTCCTTAGATCCTAGGGATGATCAAGATATACACATGCATGTTCATCAATATGCTTGAATGTGTTGGGTCTATGCTTGAAAGTGATTGCATGTTGATTTAATAGGTAGATTCAATACTTTTGATCATTGCATGTTAATTTCCTGGACGAACAGCAACTTCACGAATTTATTTGACTAAGTTTCAGTGGTCCGGTGATTGTGAATTTTTGATATGTTGAAATTATATGTGTCTAGTATGCCTCTGTAAAAGTTCAAGTCCATCCAACTTGATTTGCTATTTTAATTGTATTTATCAAAAACACTGCACAAATCTATGAAATCGCCGTGTTTATCACCCATAGTGCGTGGCTTTCGTTTTAAGTTTGGATAATGATAAAACTCTAAAATTTGTCAGAAACATAATTCAGCATGTCTAGAAGATTCCTGTAAATTTTCAGAATTTTCTAAAAATATTTACTATTTATTCCAGATTTTACAAGCCAACTGCACAAAATTATCACGGGAGTGATAGCTTGTGGAAAAATATTTTTATCTCTCAATCTATGGTGAATCATTGAGTGAGGCTTTTTCTGGATAAAACTAGACTTAAGTGGCTTTTCAATATGATTGGTTTAATTTCCAGATTCCTTATAATGAACTCACGGTGAATTTTTAAAGTTGATACATTACAGTAAGTTGTTTTGGACAAACTGCCTTACTAAATTTTTCATATAATAGGCTGTTCGAGTATGACTTTTACGTGAGGTGTTCAAGCCATTTGTAGTCCGATTTGGACTTGGGTTTCTTCATAATAAATGTTCCTCACCATGTCTAGTTATGATCTGGAAAGTTTGATCCCAAACCAAGTTTTATAGGTATACCTTTCATTGACCCAAAGTCACCTACTGGAAACTGTCCATTTCCAACTAGTCAACTTTGGACTTATGTATTTCTCGATGAGTTAGATATTTTCTAGTATGGTCTTCATGACATATGAAGTACTTGTTACAACGTTTCTAAATTGGTAGCCTTCAGACATTTTGGCATTGCGAGTCAAAAGTTACGAGCCTCGCAAAACCCCTCGTCGTTAAGCTAAAACTGAAAATTCTGAAAAAATTTCCAAGTATAGAAGTCAGTTTGAGTTGCCCACTTTGAGACCCTATATCTTCAGAACCACGACTTTTTTGGATTTAATTCCTTCTTAGAACTTGTAGTACATGTTTAGAGGTTTCAGAATGTATCTTTGTGCGACCATACGTATTCTGAATCGAGAGTTATGGGTCGTCAAAGTACGTCACTTGGGTTGTTTCAAGCTGTTTTGCTGAAATTAAAACACTGAAATTTGACTAAGTGTTGGAAACCCATGTGAAGTATGCCTTATGTGACTAACATGCTATTAATCGATGCATTCATTATATTATGTCGCAAGGTGCGATAGAGCATTATAAAATGTACAATTATGATAAAACATCATGATACGATATTTTCACGAAAGCATACCTTAACGTGAAATATTTGACTAGGTCTTCTACATGGTCAATTAAGTGTATATCATACCATGATATACACTAAAGTAGAAATATGGGTTCTAAGACCCAATGGATTTTTCCACCTCCAAAACCTCAAGGTCAAGAATAGATAGGTTAAAGCTAGGACTTACGGTCAAGAAATGGGATTAAGGCAATCTACAGTCCAGGTGGGCTTTACTCTACTCAAAAATAAAATGCTTCTGAAATATTTATTTACGATGCTTATTTCAACTGTTGATAAAATATTTACAAGATTACTTGCCAAAATGTTTATGTTTTGTGTATGTATCCTATCCATGAGATATTATGAGATGTTATGAAATGTTATGAATGTTGTTGGGTCGCTCCCAACTTATGAATGAAAATCGATATCGGATCCTGTTCCGGAAGGACAATACCTGGCTAGGATTAACGTGTACACCTAAGGTGACCGTGTGCTGTAGAGACAATTCACGGCGGTCACGGCGTCGTAGAGGAGGCCTCCCTCACGACTTTCGACTATGATGATATGACGAAGGATGATAAGGAATACGGATCATACACACTGAAAAATGCCCGGTCAGCGATGATTTTGAGAAATGATAAAATGATTTTAGTAAGCACAAGACATTTCAACTAAAACCTCTGGTCTTACCATGATGTGGTAGTGTAATCTTCAAATGATAAAATATTTTTGGCATGAGTCCACCGAGTGCATTCTTGTACTCACGCATGTTTGTTTTAAATGTACGAGTTGAGCGAGATGATGGATGGAGCGGTGTTGAGCAATAGGATTATTGTCATTGAAAAGTTTATACCTTGATAGTACATCGTCATATGTACTTATCACATGTCTTCCACTGCAAGAACCTAAATTTATGTACTAAAGTCAAAGAATATACTTGACATATGTTTCTACGTTTATTGTTAAAAGAATCTCCTTTATAATTATCCTGTTTAGAGTTATAGTCCCTGTTAATCCGTGACTTAGGATTGTGGGGTGTGACATTGGGGACTAGCTTTATACTATTATCTGAAATGACATTACCTATTATTTCCCTTTCTTGAAAATAGGGTTTTGCCAAATTTTGGGATTTATTTTCCCTATTTCTCCTGAATAAGTAAGGTTTCACGTCATTTCCCCATTTCCCCATTTTCTATTTATTAATAAATCGAATTAATAAATTTTAATTTTGAATTAAAAATTAATAAAATCTAATTATACTTACTCATCATAATTAATATATAATTATTTTAACAAAAAACAATGGTGAGCTCACGGTCAGGCGAAGCTCACCCAAGTTTTTGTATAATTTAAATGTAACCCTCACGCAATAAGATACTAGATCGTCGTAAGATAGGGCGGTGAACTTTTGTTTTTGATTGAACAATTTTTTATTTTGTTCAATTAGATTATAAAAAATTTTATATATTATAATTAGAACTCCATCCATATGATCACGTACGACTAATAGCGATAACGAATTCAATAGTAAGCAGTGTCAACGAGTCAAACATTATTATTATTTATAGGAAAACTAATCGCAGTCAAATCTTCGGTCTATTAATCCATATATAAAATAACCTTTCTATGAATAAAATAAATTATTCTTATGTTTTATTACAATTTATATATTATTCTGGTGCCATGATCCATGTTATCTACCTTCAATTAATCCTAACCTAAGTCTTCACGAGTCAATAATATGGTTGCTGAAATTAACTCGACCAACCTGTTAAGGGACAATATGCAAGACACGATAATTTTTTGCCATGGTGTAACAAAATTGTTTATTAAAATTATATTTAATATTAATTTAATTCACCAACAAGATCTTGAAGTGTTTCCCTCTTATCGAATTTTGCTAATTTAATATGATATTGCGCTCAAACTCTTAATACAGTATATGCATAATATATATATATATATATTGTTTCTTTCTTTTTGAAATTTATACATATATATAGTCATCCAAGTTAAGTAATGTCAAATTATAGCCACTTGTTGGTCCTATTGGTACTATTTGGTGATAATAGTCCCAATAGGGCCAACGACTTGGTTATAATTTGACATTTTTATGTTCGTGACTATAATTTGACATTCCTTAACTTGGATGGCTATATAACGTCCGCGCTCATAATTTTAAGTACATAAAAGTCACATTATCAAATAGCATAAAAATATATCAACTGTTAATATAGAGAATACAATTAATAGAAAATGAATAGGTAGAGGACATAATATATCACTACAACAAAAAAAGCCTATTACCACATTGTTTTTACGACATAATAGCATTAATGTTGTGTTAGGCCTCAATTACAACATTGTTTTGTTAAAAACTATTCAATACACGTTTGTTCAATGCTATTGTAACATCAAAAAGTAGGTGCCTCAATATTATGTCAATCTGGATATATTTTGTTGTCGTTAAAACTTTGTATTGAATTATCCTTAGTTAGAAGTTACTGAAAGGAAATCGTAAAAATAAAATTAAAAAAGTTATTTATTTATTTTTTACAAATGTTAGGCGCCAAATTTAAGCTAATTAATTAACTTTTCATATTAAAAATAAAAATGAAAGACAATTTTATCTTCACAGGCACTCATTCTCTTCCTCTCACAAAACCGTCGCTTATTCCCCTTCCCCTACTTTTCTTTCTTTGCATTCAATTCTTAATTCACTCGTACATCGGTAAATTACTCGGCTTTTTTTTTTTTTTTTTATCTCTTCTCTGTTTAAAATCACCCAACCTCGTCATATTGGTACGTGTATTATCATGCTTGTTATTCTATCAAATTTTTATTGTTCAACATAATATATTTTGGTATCCATATCTTTAACTGCTAATAGTGGGTTAGAAGCGATTAAGAAAGGCGTGCAATGTGAGAAGTTTTTTCTTTTTCATGAATCAATTTTTATAGTTTTGTGGGGTTTGGAATCTCATTTGGTTGCTGATGTACTTACAATTTTGATGTGCTGGTTTGTTTCTTGATATTGAAGGAAGTGAAAAAACTAAAAAAAAAGAAAAAAAAAGTTGTACCTTTTACTATATTGATGTTCAATTGACGATTCTGATGATGGCGTCACTTCAAATTATTTATCTGGAAACTTTTTATTTTCAAATTAAACCTTTGTATTTATCTAATTTCTTGTTGGTGGGAATTTCAATGGTTTTGTCTTAGGAGAATTGCTTAGGTAGCAGGGGCAACAGGTAGTGAAACTTGTAATTATTGACTGCACCGGCGTTGGTGAATTTTGGCCTCAAACGAGCATGCTAGTGATGGGTGTTATAGGTGCATTGAGCAGGTATTGCACTAAATGAAATGTATGTTATTGTGTTTCCATCCAGCCTCATCCTGACCTTGCTGATTGTCTGCTCTATTGTAGCATAATTGTTACAAATTTAATCCTAAATTCAACGAATCTCTTTCTTCATGGTTTTGATGTGTATGCATTCTTGAATTTGTGCAAGTTAGAATGATTAGTATTTTTAACTTTGTTAACTTTTTTTTTGTTTCTAAGTATAATGTTTTTGTTGTGCAATCAGGATATATGATGTTATTGGCCTACAAAGGCTGCTGCCATAAGCTCTCACATGGAAGTTGATAGGTTATATATGTATTATTTAAGAAGTCACAAGATTGGAAAATTTGTTTATATATATTTACTTAGCATGCATCTCTAACGATTTGTTGGATATATACCCTTTTTGTTTCTTTTGCATGTTAATAAGATCATCTGACTGGTCCCCCTTATAATACAAGTTGCAACACTAAGCAATTTGAAAGTTGTTCTCTTAGAGCCGAGAGACAAATCACCAACTTGAGTTTTTTTTGTACGAGGCAAACTTTACAAATCTAAGAGATTGAAGTCCATATAGACAATATTAGTTGGCACAATGGCACATGGTATTGATTGTGTTGCAGGACCTTCAGAAGAGCCAATAAAAACTGTAAGATGCTTCATAAGTATAAAATATGATGTGTTTGATCAGTTACATAATTGAATAGATATACGTTCACGATTTCTAATACTAAGTCATGTAGAGCACAATATCACTTACACCTCAAATGCATGTGTATAGCATGTGCGATGGTGATTTGAATTTTGTGGGCTAAAGGTATGGATATATAGGAATATGTATATTGATTGGGAGATTGTTGGGCACAAAACTAGTATGTGCACTAATGGATGTAGGTATGTGTAAGTACAAATATCTCATTCAATTTTAGAAAATAATTATCTCTTCAAAAGGTGTGTGGTATACTTAATTTTTATCACTTTAACAACTTTATAAATTTCTTTTAAATAATCATATCCAAAAGAAATGAGACACTTTAAATGAGACGGAGGAAGTATATACTAAATATATTTATAATTTATAATATACAATAGATAGAAATAAGAACACTTGGGAAAATAATTTACTAAATCTTAGTGTATACAATATACAATATATTAGTAGTTAGTGGAGAAATATGATGATATACGAATATAATAATATTTAGTGACATGAGTTTTCATTAGGAAAGTTTTTCCTTTTGGCATACGTGACCTTGTTCTGATTTTTTATATATACTATATCTTTATTTTATAGATAATAGCTATTAAGTCTATTCGTGAGACTAATTAATGTAACGACAATATAAAGTAATATTGTAGAACTCAGTTGTGACGAACGTAAGTTCACTATTCTGATTTAAATCTATAAATTTTTACAAACACATTTTTTTCCACGAACACATTTAGATATTAATGAAAATGGCAAAAATTAATTCATGTTAAAGAGAGAAAAAAGAAGTACGTAAGTGCAGATGCGGCGAAACGCAACCTTAAAAGCGGATCCCATTGGCACTAGTCTGACTTTTTCCTTTTAAAATATTAATAAATTGCACCAATTAAAACCATTTTCCTCATTATTATATCAAAGAAATCAAACCAACTGATGACGTGGATCCCACTCCTAGTGGACGACCTCTTTCCTGTGGGCCCAGTGACGTGGATCGCATACCTTTTCCACCCTCTCTTTTCACACCCCAGTAATTACACATAATTACAACCCCTAGCACTACAATTATATACACATTTACATGCTAAAATAATGCAATTTTGGTCAATTTTACCAATAACATATATGTGATACAATAAATCATTAAAAGATTTACAATATTTCGTTTATAGTATTAGGTTCTCTGGGAAGATTTCATCAATATATTTCGGCATCTCAAATAAATAAATGCTGATTTATAGTCGCATCTCATTAAAACTTTAATTGATGGAAAAGACCAACCCTTTTAAATTTATAGGTTGAGATTTTGTCGTATTGTATTATGCGGATGGAAAATGCTATCTCCTTCATATTTCTAGGTTGAAATTTTGTCGCATCTTTTATTATATTAAGGCAGATAATATGAAGTAAAATTGAAGATGAGCTCTTGTCGTATCTAGTTCAATGAAAAACTATGCATGTTCGTTAAAAACAATAAAGGCACATATTATATTTTTTATCCATTGAATTTCATTAATACACATCATATCATTATAATAAATATACGTTGTCACGATAAAAATAGTTCTCACGTTAACCCTATATATATATATATATATATATATATAATCCATAATGAATTGTTTTTCTAAGTAAACATGCACAATGAATTGTTATAATCCCACATTTAATAAAAGAAAATGCATTCACCCTTAACAAAACGTTAGAAGTAGAAGATGGGTAAATATTGTGAAAATGGAGATATAGGGCCATAGGGATAGTATAGTGAAGCGCGAAGGGAGAATATCGCCCACAAAATCCATAGCTACGACTCTGTCATAGAAGACATCACTCCCTTCAATATCTCCATACACATTCCAATGTTGTCATTTAAATTAACTACAAAACTTATACTGATGATATTTGGTCGTCTTAGGTTGTAAGAGTAGCCCATCAACAGTCTGTCAAACCTTTCTCAAAATTATAAAATTAAGTACCAAAAGAAATAATTAATATAATTAAAGGCTGTCTCTCCCCACGGAGCAACGAGTAAGACATTGCTACATACTACGAAATTTCATTCCAAAAAATGTGTATTCTTAAATTTAATTTTCAAGTACAAATCAACTATTCACTTTGGTTTTATATATCCACTACATTTTTCAATTCTCTTTTCCTTTTTTTAATCGAATGAAAAAAGCTGAAGATTGAACTTATATCGTTATGCATCCCGACCACGAAATGATGATACAAGACTCACGACTTTTTTAAATGCACGTAATTATTGTATGTATGAAAACACAAATTTTCTAAAATAGAGAGGTTATTTTATTTATCAAAGTAGTAGTCTCCTACAAAAAGAGATACAATCCGATTTAAACATGGACTAAATAAGTCAATTTTCTGCTCACTTTGTCCCAAAAAGGTTAGTCCCACCCTACCCAACTCACTTCCATTATAAAAAAAAAAAAAAAAAAGTATTAATTAAGTCTTCTTCTTCTGTAGGTAGAGTCCATGATTAAGCAAAAGATTGAGCAGCTTTGGCCTTTGTCACCAACTTGCTTAACCCCACTTTCACCATTCCCCAATTCTGGGGCCGGCGACCTCCGATATCCCCGACACCAACGACGCCGTCGTCATCTCCATGCAGTTCAGCACCCCACCGCCTCCCGACTCTCCAACCAAGTACCCAAACGATCCCTGTATGACGCGACGACCGCCGCCGTCGGCGCTCGGCGCCAGATTCCCAAGGCCCACAGGCCTCGGGACGCCGCCGGCGAGCACCCTCTCCACCGCCGCCTGACAGATGTGCCAGTTGCCAGTGGAGAGCAGCCCCACAGCACCGTTGACCGGGTTAATCGTGCGGCCGCAGGCCTCGAACAAGAGCGATTGAAACAGAGCTGAGAATAGAAATTACAGAATATATAACTAATTAATTAAAATAGTAGAAATTTGAAAGATTGACGTGCAGTTTGAGGTGAATGTTTTTTTACCGGGGCGTTTGGATTGGGGACGGCGGCGATGAAGGTCATGAGGTCGGAGCGGCCGAAGAATTTGGAGACGAAGAGGGTGGCGTTGGCTTGGGCTTGGGGAAGGGATCCACCCAAACACGGCCTTAGGATGCATTGGTCGCTGCAGCCTCTGCGGAGGACTCGGCAGCCGTTGCAGCTCATCTTCCTCCAAATGTAATTCGGAAATGTTTTTCTCACCTATATTCGCTCCCTTTCACTCTGGGATTTCTTGAACTCAAAGGAAAAGGATGAGAGAGAGAGAGAGGTGTGCGTTTGGGGTTAATTATAGGGCTTGTGGCCTTGGTGGGGTTGAGTTTTGTGTGGTTGAGTTGTGGGAAAAGTAACTAGGGTTGGGTTTAGTAGTGAGGATGTGTTTGGCATCATGGATGGAAAATTAGTTTCTGTGATTTTACCTTGTTAAATTGATTTTTTAAGTACTTCAAAATATTTACTTTTTCTGTACCAAATATATGGGGTACGGCTTCGGCCTCTCAGATTTATTTTGCAAAATGAGTTATGTAATTATACTTCCTATGCATGTTACGTACCCGTATTAAATGAAATTTGGGGCTAACAACAATTTAATGTAATTATATGTGTGCATTGATATCAAATGTAGATGCCACTAGCTCAGTTATAATTATCTCCTTTAATTTGTAAGAATGTGTGACTGAGATAAGAAAATGAATTCCCCCAGCATATCCTCAATTAAACCAAAAAAATATATTATAGCTTTATGACTATATAATTGGGACAACCTAAAGTCGGACTAGGATCATATATTTGGGATGAAAAATTTATTGAACATGATACAGATTATATCTCTTTCATACGATAATATTTTATTAATTTAATTTATATTAATAAAATATTATCATGAGAGATAAATGAAGTCATTCATAGATAAAGAGTGCAGAAAAATAAACAAGAAATCAAACCAAGCTAAGTCGACCATTTGGACTCTCAAGGAATAAAAATGAAGAAGAAAGAAACCAAAGCATGTGTAAATCCAAATAAAATGATATCTGTAATTATCGCAATTCCGATCAAATCTATTATTGGGTTTTTATAGATAATCGTTTCACATTAAAATTATTATTAATTATAGTGTATGTGAACTAGTCGTATGTAAATATTATAATAAAACACAATAGAATGTAAAAATAACCATCGACCAAAATTAAAAACAACTATATTTCCATTCTATGGATATAGTAGATAACATGCACGAATGGGAAATTAATATTCATGTATTAGTAATTTGCTCTAATTTCTTAGCATACTTTTCTTTAAATGGTTAAATTTGTAATTGCGAAGGTTTTCGCTAAATCAAGTGAAAATCACTTTCAACTAAACTACCATGCTCTTCTATCCCACCTGTATTTATTAATCTATTTTAAACATCCTTTGTTTGGTAAACATAAATAGCAAGCAACTACTAATTTCTTACCTGCGTCTTCTTGATGTTATAAAGAAAAGACCAAATCAAAATAAATCTCATAACATTTAAACGTGTTACTATTTTTTATATAAATATCGTTATCAAAATATTTTTAAAACATTAATATCTATATAGATCTGAACCATCATATCTAATTTTTTAAGTGTAGTTTATCTGTTTAATATGATATTTAGACTCTTATATATGAATATTAATTTACTTAGAACACATAAAAAAAAACAATTGTGGATTCTAAAAAAAAAGCTTAACCTTTTTTTGTCTTTGTTTGATGATTTCAAATAACCCTAATTCGAAGTAAATAAATATCTTCTTCGAAATTCTGAATCGATATACAAATAATCTTAACGGGAAGACCCCTATTTTCTAGTACAGTATTGTAAATTTTTTATTTTTATTTTTATTTTTAAAAAAACATCCATTTTGTTAATCCAAACGCGACCTTAGTTGATGATGGGACATGGAGGGAGTAATGGGAGGAGAATATCTGGTTCCAAACTCTGGGTTCGAGCGGCTCCGTGTTTCCGCGGCTTTTTGGAGGGGACGAATATCAGCCGTTGGATTTTCTATTTTCCTTTTTTTAGGATTGGACTTTTTATATCTCCTTTCTTACGTCTCAAGGTGGGACCTCACTTACCTCCATTATTAACTAATATCTATCCCACTGAAAATATTTGTATCAATGGTCAAAAATTTATTTTGTTTAATGTGTACACATGTTTAAAAATATATAATAAAAAAAGTTTGAAATATATAAAATAGTAATATTTATTTATGCGTGAATGGAGAATCTCAATGAAAATAAAATAAAACTAAATCAAGAACAAAAGAAAGAAATTAACTAGCATGGTTTTCCTATATCTTTTAGAGAGTTGATGGCCTATTATTGCATAAACTTTTGTCTATTTTGCAATTTCAATATTACCTTTCAAACATTGTTATAATATTATAACTTTTAGGTTGTTATAGAAATTAACATTCTCAATTTTTTTTCGGTCATCAAAAAGTTGATATATCGTATGTCACTAAGTTGTTATTGCCAAATTACGACTACATGACTTCGATATTTTTGATTTGATCGGTATTCATTCGATATGCCAACTTTTCAATGACAAAAATTTGGGACATATTAATTTGACAATAAATTAAAAGATGATAATATTATTATAATATTTTAAAATTGTATTAATGTGCAGTTAAACTTTCTTAAAAATATTGTCGGTCCTAATTTAAGATGTTCTTACTGGGGTCTTAAAATAAGAGTTAGGACAGATTCTTTTTCTCTAACACTTCTTTGTGTACGGGGTGACATATCAAAATAATTGGACACGTATTGTATATTTTGTATATGTACATATATAGTCAACGTTTATATTTTACGCATTATTGTCAACGTTTATTGATAGAATGCTAGATGTATGATGCATATCATTTTATGAGATAATTTACTTCTCCTACGTTTAAATGCAAGGCCAAAACAGAAAGAATTAAATATCAATTGCAGTTTAGGAATTAGTGGAGAATCCTAATCAAGAATGAATGAATCTCAAATCAAGAATGACAAGATCCCAAAATTGGGAATAGCTTATATTCATCCACTACCTTAGATATAAATCGACATAGGATTTGTAAAATCAAATGAAATTGGCAATATAATTTGTAAAATTGAATGATAGGATATGGCCCAACCTCTCGTGCCCAACAAGTTAGGATACGCCCAATCTCTCGTGCCCAAGAAGAGCTTCAACCTAACGCCTACTCGACACACCTAAACGACGATCCCCAAACCCTAATTATGGGTAACGGTAATGAGATAACGGTAGTAATCATGGTAATAATGGTGGAGATCATGGTCGAGCTATAGAGAGTGATGGCCCGCCAATCAAGGGATTCGTGGCAAGGTTTACGCTTATGTATAAACAGGAGTTAGATCAAGGTAAAAGGGTTAGCAAATTCATCAATACTGAGCCATTCGAGATACTTGTCAGAACCAAAATTATAGTAAACATCTTGAGGATCATCCTCCGTGACGTAGATCTTATTCTCGATCGAACCACGAAAAGTCTCTTGTGTTCTTTATCGCTTTTATAAATCTCACATACTAGATTTATCATTGGCGCCGTCTGGGAACTTACCGAACAAAAGCTAAGTTTTCTACAATCTAATGGCAAGGACACGCAAACGCAAGCATCGCCGGCGATGTCGGTAACAACCGCAGTGGAGGACGATCGTGGTCACGCAACGCCGAGGAAAGGGATTGCGGACGCCACCACAAGTCATACACCGAGGGCTACATGGAGAATGCTTCCATACACCCTCGTGATCGCCGTCCCAACGGGAGGAGGACACCAACCTCAAGACGGTGAATGTGAGGTTCACCGCCCCCACGAGATCCTCGGTCGAGCAAAGGTCCGAATTTCTTAATGCCAATCTCAATCAATTCCGTAGTTTCTCAACCGAGGACAAATGGAGCGGGCCCTCAAGAGTGCCCGGCGGTGATTACAGCAATCGAGGTCGCCACCTCTCCGAAACAATCAACGCTCACCACGGCATAATGATCGCCCGATACCGTGGTTCATTCGCCTCATACCTCCGCGAGCCGCTCTCCACCTCGACGTGATACCCATGTGAATGGACGGAAAGAAGGAGGAAAGACGAAGTCGAACTCCCTGAGAGACGATAGACGCTGCTATCGATCTCCCACTCCCGAGAGAGACGGTAATGAACTCCCTGATTCGACCGACACGACGAATTATTTCTCCTTTTCAAGGGAGATTCGATACACCGCCACAAATGATACCGGGCTCGAATATTGCTGCATACGATGGCCTTGAGATCCTTCCGACTTCCTATTTACCTATATCACCAATATGGCAAACCAAGGATGGAAGATTTCCATATGTAAGGTCTTCCCGAGGTGCTAATCTCCAATGCCGACGCTGGTTCACTCGCTCACGTAACAAAGATCCATTGCTTCAAAGACCTCATGGATCGCTCAAATGGCGCTTACCGTAAGATGCCGCCAACAACCTTCGTCCGACCGCTATTAATCCGTCAAGGACGGACGAAACAATGTCGAATTTCGCCTCCGATTCATCATGGAATCCCTTAAAATAGATGAGAGTAACGATCTCTACATCATCAACGATTCAAGAACGGATCCGACCGAGCTCGAATAAAGAGATCACCCGTGAATGCCCAAAGACCGCTAGTCGCCTTTGGACCCCGGTCGACAACTTTGTCAAAGGGACGAGTCGGATCGGAAGAGAGAGAGATCCGACGAGCAATGGACCGAGAGAAGGAAACCAGAGGATCGGGTCGAGGCGCCGAACGCCAAGCGCTCGAAAGAATAAAGAAGGGCCATTAGAATCAAGGCCGACCTCGCAAACCCCTCGGTAATAACGACGCCTCTATTCAAATCCAGTATGAAATATTTGAGCTCACACCGAGCTCTTTCCAAAACCTCCTCCTATGAAAGGAGGATCCAAAAAAGTTAACGGAAAGTATTGTGACTACCACCAAGGGTACGGTCACGATACGAAGATTGCAAGTCCTTGGCTCATGGGATTGACGAGCTCGCTGAGGAAGGAATATCAAGAAGACACCGCCGATCCGGTCGGGTAATAAAAAGCAAAGGGAAAATGGAGGTGGTAACAATCGTGGCCGACCTCAACGGCAACCCGACCGAAGATGACGAGGACGAAGGTCCCAATGCAATGGAGCAGTTTTACGCCATAACCGGATCGCAATTGGTACGACGAGGTCGTCGCTTAGAAACGAAGCTCGAGGTCGACCTCAAGAGCCGAAAACAAGCGACCCCGGATGGAGAAAATATTGTGTTCTCCAAAGACGACCCAAGATTTAAGATCATGCCCCACCGTGATGCCATTACAATACAAGCCGTGGTGGTAACAAGAACGACATCGGGTCTACATCGACATCGGAGCCTCCAGCATCATATTCCGAGCTTCCTCGGATAAACTTGATGTCGGAGGAATTCAGTGCACCCCGCACCTTCCCAGGCCATGAGCTTTACTCAAGAGGCGGTTCAACCCGGCGCCATTACCCTTCCGGTCACCGTAGGCGCGCCTCCCGTGCCTGGCCACCAAAGCCATTCAATTTTTCCCGGTCCGAGCTCCTCCATATAACATTATCCTGGAAGAGATCGGGTCAGATGCAACCAGAGCCGCCCCGCCCGTGTACCACCTCACCATAAAGATACCCACCCCGTGGAGTGTTAAGCATTCAGGTGACCAAACGGCAGCCTAAAGAATGCCTACGAGTCTCAACCCAAGATACGGCCTTACCTCAAGCCTAGAAATTACAGAACCCTCCGGTTGCCACCTGGATGATCCGACCGAGAATCTTCAATATACGACGACGACCCTCCAAAGTTGTCAAGGTTGGTACTCAAGGTTCACCAATATTCGTCAACAGTCATGCAATTCTAAGGAATATAGAGATGTATTTGCATGGTCTCCATCGATATGACCGGGTCTCTCCGAGCTCATAACTCATCGCCTTAACATCGATCCGCCACTGCACCGGCCGCGTAAGAAGAGAAGTTTTGCATGAGCTGCTGTGTCATAAGAGACGAGGTAACCCAACCCGCGAGGCTAAAATCAGACGAGGTTAAATACCCAACTTGATGGCTAATCCCGCTGTAGTTCGAAAGTCGAGGGGATGGCGATGTGTCGACTACACCGACCTCAATAAACACCGCCCAAAGGATCATACTTCTCCCGACATCGACAAGAAGGTGGAAGCATTGGTGGGACATGAGGTCTTCAGCTTGATTTATACAAGGATACCACCAAGTCTTGATGAGCCCAAGACGCCTCAAAACAAATGTTCATTATCGACTTGTGTTTTACCACCAAAGATGTCTTCGATCCAAAACGCTGAGCTACCTACCAAAGAATGGTGGACGCGATCTTCAAGGATCACATAGAGAAATTGTTGAGGTCTATGTCGATGATATAGTAGTCAAAAGCAAAAGCCGAGAACCGCGCCATCGACCAAACTATTCTTCACCTCGTGTCGGCCAACCTTAAGCTCAATCCCGTAAGGCACATTCGTGGTAAGAACGGTAAATTTACGGTGCTGGTTTCAAGAAGGCCCGAAAGCCAATCCTACCAAGGTGAAAACGGTGCTCGACATGCGATCCCAAAACTATCCGTGAAATACACAAACTCACCGGATGCCCGCCGCCTTAGCCGATTCCTCGCCTCGAGCAGCCGAGAAGCGCCTTCCTTTCTTCAAGATCCCGAGGAGAGCCCAGATTTCACCGGCGAAGAACACCAGTGTCGCCTTCACACACCGAAGGAATATCTTGCCGACTTGCCGACACTATCCGCCCCAAAGCAAGGCGAAACTCTATCGTTATATCCGCCACCGAACGAGGCAATTAGTGCCGATCGGTGCGAGATGAAATGGGACGGCAACTCCCATCTACTTCATTAGCCGTGCTCTCAAAGGACCTGAGACGAGGTATACCAACCTCGAGAAGGTAGCTCGCCTTAGTGAACGCCAAACGACGCCCGACCTTACTTTCAAGCTCATTCACCCGTGTACTAACGGACTTACCTCTAAGACAAGTCTTATCAAACCGTAGTCATCTCGACGATAGCCAAGTGGGCACCGAGCTAGCGAACACGATATCTCATACTCCCTGTGCCGCCATAAAAGGACAAGCCCTTGCATTTCCCGTGGAGGTCAATTCACCGATGTCGCTCTACCAATGAGGTCGCCCCACCCCACGGGCGGGAACCCGTCATTGTATCACCCGCTGATTGTTGGCGATGTATGTAGATCGCTACCATGCAAGACGGGCAATGAGCAGCATCCTCCTCCTCGCCCGTATAAGCAAGAAGTGACATACGCCGCGTTTACCTTCCCACCACCAACAACGGTGGAATACGAAGCATTGATCTCGGACTCCGCCTAGCAAAGGAATTGAAAGGGACAAAGTCCAGATATTCGAGATTCCTGTGTCGTGGTAAACCTGTATTAGGTACATACGAGGCTAAGAAGGATCGAATGGCAAGACTTGAGAAGGCAAAAGAGATGTCGGCCTCATTCGGATACTTCAAGATCAATCAAATCCCACGAGGAAAACAAATGAGCCGACATCCTTAGTAAATCGTTTCATTATCGCAACCGCCAAGAGAGGAAGTTCATTCCGTAAGATTGCGCCTCATATCGTTGTTATTTCGTAGGCCGAACCGAACTGACGACGCCCCTAAAAGCATATCCGAAGTTGGCACACTACCGTGGATCGACCGAGGCCAAAATGATGGCGAAGTCCCGTATATCTCATGCACGAGGGCGCTTCTATCGGAAGTCTTACCTTCAACCCTCCCGAGGTGCCTCGCCGTAAGGTTTACCACGTGCTCAATGAAATTCACCGAGGGTCTTGTGGAAGCCACATCGGGTCGCGAGCTCGCAGCAAGACGCCGAGGTCGAGATATTACCGCCCACCGCAAGATTCGCCGAGCTCGCTGTGCGCCCGGCGCGATTCACTCCACGGCCAAAAACCGCCGCATCGACGGCGTACCGCAGTCCATGGCCTTTCATGCGCGGGGGATCGATATTGTTGGTCCGCTCGACCGAGCACCGTGTCGCCTTCGATACTTAGTCGTAGCCATAGACTACTTCACAAAACGGGTCGAGGCCAACCACTATCGAGCCTCACGAAAGCGAGAATTCAGACCTTCGTGGAAAAATATAGTCTGTCGCCGCATACCGCACATTCTCGGTCTCTGACAACCAAGCACCCAATTCGCATACAAAACTTCAAGGAGTGGTGCGAAGAGCTTCAGATCGATCAACGCTCACCCCGGTCACACACCCACAAGCCAATGGTCGACCGAGGTCACCAACCGCACGATCGCATAAGGATTAAAGAAGAGGTTGGACCGAGCTAAAGGCGACTAGGCTGAAAATCTCCTCAAGTCCTCCGTCCCACAGACCACACCGGACGCCGCACGGAAACCCTTCACCGGGTCTATGGTACCGAGGCCGCTATACCGCTTGAGATCGGCTCGCTAAGCCCGCACTCTTCACTTCGATCAGCCGAACGAGGAAGACCATGGGCAAATCTCGACGCCTCAAGAGAAACACAGCTAGCCTTCATAAATGAAGCCAAGTATAAAGCCCAGTCGCACGCAGTTACTACAACAAAAGGGTCAAAACCTCCGCTCCAAGTAGGCGACCGCCCCACTTAAATAATGAAGCCCAGAGAGCCGAAAGCGCCTTAACAAGCTGGATCCAACATGGAAGGCTCATACCGTGTTCACGAGAACCTCGTAAGGGGCTTACAAGTTATCTCACTTATCCGGCGCTTATCCCTAACCCGACATATTTCTCATTTAAGGAGGTACTTTACATAGTTTTGATTTCAGATCAGCCTTTATGTTAGCCTCCTTACTTGCTTTGTCGGCGCGATGTCATATATTTGTTGAATAAAATATTTATTTTTCTCATGAATATTTCATTTCGCTTCATTTTATTCGTGATGCTAACATCTATTCGATATACCGATTTAACCTTCACGAGGACGCCTCACGAAGATAAAACCCACTAAGTAGGGTACTCAATAAGCAGCTACCGCACTCGTAGATTACTCATCGAATTGAACGCCTCAAAGGCAACGATACATGCACTACTTACTAAGTTTGAAAGTTCATACGCATGCACACTGATTACTCATTAAGTTGAAAAATCTACATGTATAAGACATCCAAAATCGATCTCACCAAATTATTGTAAAGTATACAAGATAAATACATTTACGATCAAACTAAGTCCTAAGCTATGTTTATACCTCTCAAGAGGAAAACGACACTTCAACGTAGTCTAAATACATTTATACCTACATACAAAGTCCTACACTATGTATTCTCATTCGGTTTCCGCCCGCCGAGACTCACCGAAGTTTAGATAGTTTCAACGAAGTCCCTGTGTCGGCGATGGATACCCGGACGAACTCTGCCTTCCACCCAATCCACGAGGACGACCCCACCCGGCCTCGCTCGGAGTAGTCTCGATTCGACGCGGGCGGATTTCGGCCGGGAATTAATCTCGCACCCGAGGCCACACCTCGACCCCGTGAACTCGACGCCGACCGTGACTATGCCCTTGTCCCCGAGCTCCAGCCCTTCCACGCCGACGGCAGCCCGCTGCCCTCCCTCCGAACCGCCGAAAGCCGCCTTTCATACGCCCATCGCCGATGGACCCATTTGACGGAGCACTTCGGCGTGATCGCCGTAGCCTTCCTCTCTTCGTGCTCTTCAATTATGGGATCGCTGCTGCCACCGAGATGCGCTGCGGGCGGGGCATGCGCCGCTATGACGATCTCATACATCCGCATGTATTTCGTGACGTAATCGAGGCGCCTTTAAAATTTTTGCTATTGGGACCTCCTCATCCTCAATACCATGCCCTCCGCCAACAAGCTCGAACTCGATCGTCGGCTTCAGATATAGTAGTTCCCCGGCTCATGGATTACCTTTTCGCACTCTTCATGCTCTTCCGAGATCCGAGCCGCCTTCTATTGTCACCAAGTCGCTCGCAGCGGCATCACCGTCCGTGGATCACATCTCGCAGATAAATCACCCCGGACTTCGAGATGTGTAATCCTTAACTTTAACGCCTCATTTTCGCAAGGAGACGGGCCACCGCACGCCTTCATGCAACTTTTGTTTTAGTTCGGCCGACGATGCCGAAGCCGACGTCCATGCTGGCTAATACCGAGTCACCGCAGACCGACTCTCCAAAGGTGTCACCTCTTCATCCTTCTCACCAGAGCACCCTGACTTCTTTCGCTTTGTTAGCGCTCATGATCCAAATCAAGTATTGAGGTGAAGAACGCTAGAAATAAGACAATGACAAGGCATTTTAACAAGATATGTCTATTATTATTCAAAATGGAAGTTTGTACAACACTGGTCCTATCGATCCCGCAAATCATCCTATTACATTGGGTCCACCGACCTCGTGCTCATTAGGCCGATCACGACCCTCCGACCTCCCCCCGGGCTGCTCGCCGCTTCTTCCGCCGTTGCCGATCCGCGAAGGGGACGTCCGAGCTGACTCGCCGCCTTTTCGGTCTCAACTCAAGAAGGAAGGCTTGAAGCTCCACGCCTTCATCTTCCTTGCACTGAAAGTTACGGCCTCCGCCGCCGAGTGAGGCGAAGACGCCAAGGCATCCACCACGGAAAGCGAGGTCGCCCAGCCGATTATGCGAGCTGCACTTCAGATACCTGTGTGTGGTCGACCTCAACCCAACCGTGTTGGGCCTTGTCAAAATCTGGTCTCGCCGCCAACTTCTAGGTGGGCACAGATCACCAAGGCCTCATCACAGCAGCCTGTGTCGGAGATGAAAGAGGAAAACTCTCCGACTGAGCAAGCCTCGCCGGGCGAAGGCCCTCAAGATAGGTTCGCCTCGCCAAGAAGGCGCTGATCACTGCCACCTCCTCTCACCTCGGCACCTCCTCACGCCCCACTTGTGTCGATTTGTATACCGAAAGCGATGGTTGAGCTTGTATACAATGTTTCGTTACCACTATTACAATCTCCTATCTCAAATAAATACTTGATTGCATATATATGTGTCCCCTTATCTCATATATGTTAGATCATACAAAGTGTAGAAGATCACGTAAGTCCAGTATGATTGGTCGCTTAATGAGATATAAAAGTTTCACACCGAGACAACTTAAGGACGAGTTGTCGCTTAGCCAGCAGATAGATAAGAAGTGACTGACTTAGTTGCTTGTCTATGCCGGGTACGCCTCTCGACGTATCAAGGATCACAAGGAGATGTGTTCTTCTTTCTCGACCGTCGAAGAACCAAGATCTCGTGACTTACGATGATCTAAACCTCGATAAGGTATTAGGTGAGTATGAGGTCGACCATCACTGACTTGTTACGGGTGAGGTTATATGTTCCAACCCAAGATTCTCCGCATCTCGGTGGTGGCAAAGGTTTGTATGTCACACTAGTTATCTCAGACGAGTCACCGTATCCGCTATGATGATGACGCCCCTTAAGGAGCTCAAAGGTTTATTGTACTAAACCCCGCAGTTGAGTTAGCTCAAGTACAATAATAAGGTTGAGTGGTACTACTTAAGGAAATGAAGTTATTAATCGCTTTAAGCAATGATTGCTATAAATGATTAATGGACGCTCGATATCTTAAATACGGGATTCAGAATGTCTAAGTGCAAGCCCGACTCAACTTCGTAATAAAGGGTAAGTCAACATTCTTTCTAGTGGCATGATCGAATGTTTATAAATTAATTTATGTTTTGGGTGAACATAAGATAATTAATTTATTTGAGGCCCATCTTTATTCCTCGTGATTTGATCCTCGGCTGGCCCATCCGTGTCTGTGAGCACCGAGGAAAATCGCGCCCCAATGTAGCTCTCTATGGCAAGATTTTATTCTCTTTATCCCACAAGGATATTATTATATTTATGGTATATGATAGATCCTTTCCATATAAGATTATGGTAATAATCTCGAGAGTATGGAAATAATCCTAAGAGTATGGAAATAATCCTAAGAGTATGGAAATAATCCTAAGATTATGGTAATATCCATATAGATTATGGTAATATTCCATATAGATTATGGTAATATTCCATAGGATTAAGGTAGTGCATTATAAATATAAGGTATGAGATAATGTTCAGCTAATGCTCACATATTACAAGCAAGATTTTCGCCATCTCAATTAATTGAGAGAAAATTTTCGTGAGTTTTGTGAGAGCTTGGGTGATTTTCCTGTATTCTCCATAGATCGCCCTCACCGACGCTGAGATTGGGCAACCGGATACAACCCGTAAGGTCAAAGCACGAGTCCGATCCGCTCATCTCGCTCCATCGACCTCTTCGATCCAAAGGTAAACACGTAAACCCCAACGTGTTGCGATTTAATTATATAGACGCATGCTAGGTTTATAATCAATGTATGGTGAATTAAACACCCAAGACGGATCCTCTGGGCGAGGGTTAACATTCGCTTTCCCTACACTTGGTATCGTAGCCTCGATCGTAATCTCGCTCGCTGGATTAATTCACGCTGATTATTACGCGCTTATTTAATTGTGGATATGTCGCTCATCGTGGCTCGCTTGTTGTTGTTGTTGGTTTTGTTTTACACCACGAGAAAATCCGTGGTTAGATTAGATTTTATTATGTAAATCTTATCTCGTAAAAGAAGAACGAAGACGAACGAACGAAGAACGAAACGACGGGAAAACAGTAGCTCGGCCGTCTTGGGTGGTTTCGCGAAGGAAGTCTTGCGGTCGCTAGGGCGATCGCGAGGGCTGCGGGCGACGGGCGCTGCTCGCGAGATCCCGGGCGCTTAGCGAAATAACTCGCGGTCGCGAGGATTACCCGCAGGCCGCGCGGCCGCGGCGAGCTAGCGATGGGGGCGCGCGCGCGCCGAAACCCGCGCCATGAGCGCACTCAGCCGCGAGGTATGGCCGCCACGACGGCGTCTCGGCAGACGCTCGGGCGCTGGGGCGCGGTCACGCACGCAGCCGACGGGTCGCGGTCGCATTAGCGATCATGCGAGAAGCCCGCGGCGAGCACGCTGGCAGGCGGCGCGAGGGCGGGCGCGATCGGCTTTGCCCCAGCGCTGCCCAAGACTTTTAATGACCCGCCCGCACCCGCTTTTCATTTCCGTCCGCGCCCGCACGCGAGGCCCATTTGTTGAATCCGTCCGCGCTCGCACGCGAGGCCTGTCAAGTTTAATTATGTACTTTGTAAATCTATGTAATAGATTAGATTTAAATGTATGTGTTTCACGATCGGGCCGCTGATGAACGCTTTATTTTATTTTTATCGCTCATGTGCATGTCGTGGATGTTTAAATTATGCAAGAGCATGCTATGTATGTTTATATTACGCTGACAAACCTTAAGTGTTTTACGAATTCGACGCGCATAGTAAGATGCTAGGTTTATCGCTTATCAAGCATATTTTAGAATTCGCGAGCATGTTTTACATGTCGAGTTCTATAGAAAAGCATGCTAGATTACGTGATCCGCATGGACAAACCTTTGAATAAAAAGACTAAGCAAGCAACCCGACAAATTAATTTTTCAAATTAAATGTCAAGACCTCCACTTTTTGATCTCTAAACAAAGTGAGACGACTCGTGAGTAAACGCCCACACGCGCGGGTTTGCTTGCACTGCTTATCATAAGTTTGTTAGATGAGATTTCTAAATAAAACATTTTAAATCTATCGAGAAGTTGGAGTTTCATGTGTAAACGCCCACACGCTGGCTTGCGTATGTGCGATTTTCATAAGTTCTCTAGAGATAGATATAAAATGAGATAACAAAAGATTTTGAATTGGAAGCGTATGGTCCGAGCGAGTATGCCAATTCTAAGAATTCATCTTCCGTTAAATTGTGGTCATTGCTAGACATCACCTCAAGTACAACTTCCCGCCAAGTCCCTTCGCGATAGTGATGTGGTTCAGTAAGGTCCAATCATTAATTTCATTCATTATAAGGATAAGTTGACATGGATTGAAATTAAACGACTAAAAGGTATATTTTAGTCCGGGTCGAGGGTTCATGTAAACGCCCACACGCGCGGCTTCGTATGTGGAATTCCTCGGCGATTGGAGGTTTCAATTAATATTGTTTTATCAAAAGGTTACAATATTATTGTTACGAATTATATGCGATCGATGCTTATGTGTTTACATTATCGCTTCGATATGTCTCTTACGCCGATTATCAATATGCTCGCACAAAACCGTTATCCGTCCAAATTTTATCGAGTGGAAACGAAACATGGAATATGTTCTTATCGTCAAGAACACATGTTTGTTCTCACTACTCCTAAACCCGATGCTCTTATCGACGATCGACTAATGAGCAGCGAGAGTCAAGGTACTTCGAATAAGTCAAACAATACGGCTAAATGCTATATGATGACTACGATGTCCAAAGGCTTGCACCGCAAAGATCGACCGATGGTAGACGCGACTAATATTTGGTCAAGTCTCGAGAGTAAGTTTGGGCAATGGATCGACAATCCGCCCACACAATGAGAGAAATCTGGGCGTGTAAGATGGAAGAAGGAAGTTCGGTCCATGAACATGTCTCCCACACGACTCATCTCACGGATAGTCTTGATCACTTGGGAGTGAGGTATTGACGGCGGCCAAGGTCGATATCATCCTCAATACACCGCCTAAGTCTTTTGAGAACTTTCGTGAATGCGATCATGAGCAAGACCGAGTTTACACTTAGTCAGCTGTTTAATGATCTCGTTGTCATGAAAGGAGTCATGGGAAAAGGAGCACATGCTCTTGCTAGCACATCTAAGGGCCCAAAATTTTCATCGCAAAATGGAAATAGAAAAAGGGTGCCAAAGGTGGTAAAGGCAAGGGAAATAGTGGGAGAATGGGAGCAAGAACATGATTGCCACGGAGGCTTGAAGAAGCCAAAGGAGAAGGGCAAGTGCTTCAAGTGCGGCAAGACGGGCATTGAAGGCCAAGTGCCCTATGCTCGCGCTCAAGGTACGCTGCTTGCTTTAGTAACGGAAACATGTTTAGCGACTTGTTCTACCCATTCTGGGTAGTAGATACGGCTAACCGATCATGTTTGTTACACCTGCGTGGGTTCCCGCGACAAGGGAGTCGTTGATGGCGAGATAACGATTCCATGGGCAACGCGCGAAAGTCGAAGTCGCTGCGCTTGGAGATGTTTTTTATGTTTTGGAACAATGCTTTAGTTTTGAAAGACGCTTTTATATGTGCCGGATTTTCGGTGAACCTTGTTTCTGCTTTCAAATTATTTACTCACGGATATTCTCGTTATTTTTGATAGTGGTGTTTCTATCATAAGAAATGACGGTTATCCGTGTCAAGCACTTTATATAATTCGCTTTATACTATTTCTCGCAAAACATAATACCTATAACTATGTTGCATCTTCATCAAACCCTAAAAGAGAAAGTTTTCTTCGAAGATGACTCTACTTTTCTCTCGGCATCTTAGATTAGGTCACATCAATCTAAATAGGATCCAAAGACCGCTAAGAATGGAGCGTTGGGTAATCTCACTACATCTGCTCCCGCCGCGAATCTCGTGATAGAAGGTAAGATGTCGACTGCACCTTCAAAGCGGGCGGTTATAGAGCCACGTAAATGTCGAGTTAGTCCATTCGACTGTGGGACCGATGTCCACGCAAGCTCGTGGAGGTACGAGTATTTTGTCACTTTCATCGACGACACTCAAGGTACGGATACGTATACCGCTCACCGCAAGTCCGAATGCTTTGAGAAATTCAAAGAGTTTAAGGCGGAAGTGGAGACGGTTGGGTAAAGTATCAAGTCATCAAGCGCTCGATCGCGGTGGCGAATACCTCAAGAACGAAGTTTATGGACTATCTAGTGAAGTGTGGGATTACATCCCAACAAGATTTCACCGGGCACACCACAAAGAAATGGTGTGTCGAGCGAAGAAATAGGACTCTTTGGAAATGGTTAGATCTATGATGAGTTATGCTACATCGCTTATTTCGCTCGGGGTATGCCTTAGAGACGGCGGCATACTTGCTAAATCTAGTACTCAGTCAAGTCAACGAAAAGACCCTTTCGAGTTGTGGTTTGGGCGCAAGCCCGCTTAAGCCACATAAGGATATGGGGCATCCAAGACACGTCTTTGAACAAGAAGGCCGACAAGTTGGAGGCTAGATCCGACGCAAGGTCGCTTATCGGCTATCCTAGAGGAACGAAGGTGGTTTATTCTATAGTCCTAAGGATCGAAGGTCATTATTAGCACTAATGCCCGATTCTTAGAAGAGGATTATATGAAAATCATAAGTCCAAAGTTGAAATCATTCTTCAAGAATTAGAAGATGATCATATTCCACCACCGACAGCCAAAGGTACGAGATGTCGAGTCTAGTGGGAGGATCGACACCGATACTTCAAGAAATTGAAGTGGGTCGAGTTTCACCGAGATACCGACCGCATAAGTGGTACCTACCCAGCAAGTTGTGCAAGATAGAGAACCACAAGTTATCGCACCCACCGTTGTCATTATGTCTATAGCACCTCGTCAGAAGTGGGAGGTTGTTCGTCAACCCGAGCGATTTATGTTCGTGGGTGAATCTTCGGATTTAGTCCCGTAAAACGAACAGCAATAATCGACCCATGGACGACAAATGAGGCGATACAAGACAATGATGCAAGATCATGGAACTTACGTTGACGAGGTGGTAAAGTCCTATGGATTTACCCAACCGCTTAGCGAGTTGTGTGTATCGGTTAGATGTCAACGATAATGTGGTATTTCTTGCACTTTACGTAGATAACATTCTTCTATTCGCAACAATGTGAAGTTGATATCGGGCGAAAAGAGTTGTTTATCCGATCGGTTTCAAATGAAAGACTTAGGAGATGAAGCGTACATTCTCGGGATCAAGGTTTACCGAGATCGCAAGAGGAAAATGTTGAGCTTATCTCGTGCGCCTTACATTGATACCGTGATTACTCGTTTAGTATGCGCACCGCCAAGAAAGGATTGCTACCTTCACACATGCGTGCCTTTATCAAAGGGCGCTCACCTATGACCGCAGCGAGATAGAGGAAATGAGACAAGTTCCTACGCTTCCGCCGTAGAAGTCTCATGTATGCAATGCTACGCACGAGGCCCGATATCTCGTGCAAGAAGCATAGTAGCTAGATATTAGTCTAACCTCGACAAGCACATCGATTGCAAGAAGCATATACTCAAGCACCGAAAAGGACTCGAGATTATAAAGCTAGTTTACCATGCGATAGTCTAATGCCTTTGGGTTATCTGCACTGGATTTCCAAGTCGACCGTGATAAGAATAAGTCTACCTCGGACTATGTGTTTACCTTGGGAGGTGGAACCGATCCTGGCGGAGTGCAAAGCAATGATGCATTGCGGACTCTACCATGGAAGCCGAATATGTAGCCACTTTGAGGTCGCAAGGAGGTTGTATGGTTCAAGAACTACCTCATGGATCTAGATGTGGTACTGGTTTGCCCATGAGTATCATGGTTTACCGTGATAACTCTGTGCAATGGCAAACTCAAGGAATCACTTGATCCACAAGGCAAGCAAACACATAGAGAGAAAGTACCATGTCATACGAGAAATCGTTAGACGAGGGACGTCTTGATAGCAAAGATTGATACGACGGATAACCTAGCCGATCCATTCACTAAAGCTCGCCGAATAAGTCTACGCCGTGGACGTTAGAGGACTTGAATTGCGCTAGATGGCACCCGCTAAATCCCGCGCAATAAGTCTACGCCGTGGGCGTTAGAGGACTTAATTGCGCTAGATGGCACCCACTTAGAAAGGAAACTTTTGTATAAGTGGGAGAAGCAAAGTGATGGTTGTTTGTAATAGCTAGTAGAAAGACACATTGTATACTAAAAGTTTGCTTTAGTATAAGTGGGAGATTGTTGGATTTGTATACCAAAGCGATGGTTGAGCTTGTATACAATGTTTCTCGTTACCACTATTACAATCTCCTATCCGAAATAAATACTTGATTGCATATATATGTGTCCCTTATCTCATATATAAGTTAGATCATACGATTGTGTAGAAGATCACGTAAGTCCGTATGATTGGTCAAGCTTAATGAGATATAAAAGTTTCACACCGAGACAACTTAAGGACGAGTTGTCGGTTTAGCCGCAGATAGATAAGAAGTGACTTGACTTAGTTGCTTGTCTATGCCGGTACGCTCTCGACGATTGAAGGATCACAGCGAGATGTGTTCTTCTTCTCGACCGTGGAAGAACCAAGATCTCGGTGACTTACGATGATCTAAACCTTGATAAGGTATTAGGTGAGTATGAGTTCTCGACCATCACTTTGACTTGTTATGGGTGAGGTTATATGTTCTAACCCAAGATTCTCCGATCTTGGGTGGTGGCAGGTCTTGTATGTCACACTAGTTATCTCAGACGAGTCACCGTATCCGTTAAGGATGATGACGCCCCTTAAGGAGCTCAAAGGTTTATTGTACTAAACCCCGCAGTTGAGTTAGCTCAAGTACAATAATAAGGTCGAGTGGTACTACTTAAGGAAATGAAGTTATTAATCGTTTTAAGCAAATGATTGCTATAAATGATTAATGGACGCTCGATATCTTAAATACGGGATTCGTAATGTCTAAGTGCAAGCCCGACTCAACTTCGGTAATAAAGGGTAAGTCAACATTCTTTCTCTAGTGGCATGATCGAATGTTTATAAATTAATTTATGTTCGGGCGAACATAAGATAATTAATTTATTTGAGGCCCATCTTTATTCCTTGCATTTGATCCTCGGCCGCCCATCCAGCCCGTAGCATCGAGGAAAATCGGCGCCTCAATGTAGCTCTCTATGGCAAGATTTTATTCTCTTTATCCCACAAGGATATTATTATATTTATGGTATATGCATAGATCCTTTCCATATAAGATTATGGTAATAATCTTGAGAGTATGGAAATAATCCTAAGAGTATGGAAATAATCCTAAGAGTATGGAAATAATCCTAAGATTATGGTAATACTCTATATAGGATTATGGTAATATTCCATATAGGATTATGGTAATATTCCATATAGGATTAAGGTAGTGCATTATAAATATAAGGTATGAGATAATGTCTAGGCTAATGCTCACATATTACAAGCAAGATTTTCGGCCATCTCAATTAATTGAGAGAAAATTTTCGTGAGTTTTGTGAGAGCTTGGGTGATTTTCCGGTGTATTCTCCATAGATCGCCCTCACCGACGCTGGAGATTGGGCAACCGGATACACCCGTAAGGTCAAAGCACGAGTCCGATCCGCTCGATCCGCTCATCTCGCTCCATCGACCTCTTCGCATCCAAAGGTAAACACGTGTAAACCCCAACGTGTTGCGATTTAATTATATAGACGCATGCTAGGTTTATAATCAATGTATGGTGAATTAAACACCCAAGATGGATCCTCGGGCGAGGGTTAACATTCGCTTTCCCTACATTCGCACGGGCCACTGCAAGGCCCGGCCCTTCTTGAGGGCGCCCGGCCGCCATCTTGCCACTCTCGGCTTCGCCTTCGCCTTGGCAAGTTGGCGTCCGCCTGAAGCATCCAAAGGCGGATTCAGCCGCTGCCCCTCGATCCGTCTACGGTGGCTAGCCTTTCTCCATGGCCTCGTATTGCGGCGCCATCAACGATAAGCCCGGCCATGCGGTGCATCTCACCCGCCATCGAGGCCGCATCCCGAATATGGAACAATTAGCAACAAGTAACAACAAACTTACAAGGAGAATGGTAACAACTTATACCTTTGGGAAGGATAAGGAAGCCGGAAGCCGCACCTCGGCCGAGGTGACCATGGACCTCGATCTCCAACGTCGGGCCGAGGTCGCCCTCGAGGACCGCCACCAAGTCTTCGTAGGCCCACCACCACGGGCGTCAGGTGGACTCACTGCTCGCCTTCTTCCTCGCGGGCTCCCTTCGCTCGGAGGAAGCGGCGCGCGAGATCGGCACATCGACTTCTCTCGGTCTCCGTCAACCTTCACTTCATTCAACATGAGAATTTCATTAGCACCACAAAATCGATTTAGGAAATAAAGATAAGAAGGTTGCCTCACCCAAATCGGACTCGACACTGGAGCTTCGACCTATGTACACTTAGCCCAAAGATCGCTCGTCATCCTCGGTATAGTTGATCGACAGATCTCACCCATATCGCTCAACGACTTCTCCATAGGGCCTGTGGGATTAATTTTCACATCCTTCATCGCCCGAGGCCCCACTCATACCCTCGGATACCCTCACCCGCAAAAGAAGTATCTATTTTGCCGTGATACCTTCATGGGAAGCAATTTTAAACTTGAGACGTGACAGTAATATACTCCCCTATAGACTTGATGCTAAAAACGCATCAAGACTTCGAAAGAGAACCCTCGCCTATGCCATAACAGTCAACCCTAGCCCCACCACCGACCTAATAGAATTGGAGGTCACTTGGCATATAGGGATCCGAAAATACTCTTGAAAGCTAAGGAAAATGGGGCAAAGGAATCTAAGCCCAGCTATTAAGTTATCTACAAAATGGTGATAAATCCTCTCGAGGGCCATCGCCCTATCGCTGGGCTTCGCAGCACCACCATGCATCCTCCGGGACGTGGTATTTCAACAACCACCACGAGCTCCTCCATCGCCAAAGTTGATTTCGCCCACCACCACTCGAGGCCATCCCATACCGAAGACATCTGGTGAAACCCTAGAACTAAGTCCTATGGATTTACCTAGGCGGTTATGGCATATATAATCCCTTATATTGGGGTCTCGACGACCGAACCCAAGTCGAACCGAGTTATCGAGCGAGAAGAGGAATGAGAGGTGAAGAATACATACTTACTTTTTCCGAGCGGGATTTACGATTTCTTCAACAAAGTGTGAAAGAGGAATTGGGGATTTCTAAGGTTATATTCTCTGGATTCAAACGTCAAGGAGAAATGAACAGCTGCCCCTTTAGACCTATTTATAGGATAAATGGCGCCAAAAATCTGCCGCTTCGCTTATTACACGTGCCTATTTACGGTTGGATGTGTGACCGACGCGCGACGCTGTGCTCCAACTACCACCGCGCGTATGACGTACTCTCCGGAAAATGCAGCCACCCGATCACGTGATGATTACTACAAATTCGGACATCGGACTACACCCATGTCCTAAATACCAGAAGTATTTCAGGTCGGACATCGACCTCCTCCTGACATCGGGTCTCGACTTCAGCTAATGATTTTGAGTTCGGGCATCGGGCTGTGCCCCCATGTCCACCTCCGATCGCAGTAAGTATTTTCGGTCGGACATATCCACCCGGATCGTGAGTATTTCGTGTCGGCCATGTCCACCTCGGACCAAAGATAAGTATTTCCGGTCATACAGCGAAAGACAAACCTTCAACGAAGACTTCAGCCAAGCAATATCCCGCCTCGGCAAAGCACATTCTCCGCTTCACTTATTCCTTGACTTTTCGGGGGGGCTATGATAGGATATGGCCCAACCTCTCAGGCCCAACAGCAGGGATACGGCCCAATCTCTCAGGCCCAGCAGCAGCCTAACCTAATGCCCTACTCGATTACACCTAAATGACGATCCCCAAACCCTAATTATGGGTAACGGTAATGAGATAACGGTAGTAATCATGGGTAATAATGGTGAGATCATGGTCATTATAGGAGAGTGATGGCCCGCCAATCAAGGGATTCGTGGCAAGGTTTACGCTTATGTATAAATAGGAGTTAGATCAAGGTAAAGGGTTAGCAAATTCATCGAATACTTGAGCCCTTTGAGATACTTGTCAGAACCAAAATTATAGTAAACATCTTGAGGATCATCCTCCGTGACGTAGATCTTATTCTTGATCGAACCACGTAAAAGTCTCTTGTGTTCTTTCTCGCTTTTATAAATCTCACATACTAGATTTATCATTGAACAAAATCGACAACGAGATATGTTAAATTGTGGAATTGCATCCTTTTTCTTTTTTTTTAAATATGGTGCAAAATGACGTTGTTTTGTCATTTCATTGATTAAAGAAATATCAAAAATACATGTCAATGTTTCAGAGATAAAAAAATTAACCAAGATGTATTTGTTACAATCTCAATTGTTCAGGCCTTTGGTTGTTATTATCAGTAGTGTAGAAAGTCGAATTAATCGGTATTTGTACTATAAGAAACCGAAACTGAGCCATATAGCATAAAATTGAATTTTTTTGGTTCGATTTGGGTATAAAATCGAATAACCAAATCTTTTTATATACTTGAGTTCCTAAATAAACATTTCTACCGAACGGATAATGTTAATAGTGAATGGAATCTAAACTATAGAACATATAAACTATAAAACATAAATAAATATTACTCCCTATGTCCTTGAAAATTGATCTTTAATTTTGGTGACACATGTTTAATAAAGGTAATGAGTGGAGAAGATGACCCATGACGTAAGATGTATTATGTGAGTGGAAATAATGGGTAATTGGTGGTTTTTTTGTAAATAAGTGAATAAAAATTATGAGTTTTATGTGAGGACCATATATATCGAAAAATGGAAAATAGGCGTTTTTTGTGGATGGACCAAAAAAAAAAGTGAACATTTTTCGAGGACGGAAAGAGTATATAACTAGAATTATACATACATCCTTATAATTCTATTCGATTTTCGATTATTCGGTATTTCCACTTCTAAAATCGAAATTGCACCAAACATATACACAACTGAACCAAAATTACATTTCGGTTTGGATTAGCAAGACTTTTCGGTTATTACTTATTACTGCTCATCCCAATAATTAAGATTTAAATTTGTATTTATCCATACAAAAATTATATTCACTATGTGATAGACCAAGCATATCGATCGGTTAATTTTTTTTGCGATGGAGAGCTGTTAAAGTTGTGCTAAATTAAAGTGCAAATTACGCAAAAAAGAGATTTGAAAACAACTTATTTGAAGTAAAATTGAAATATAGATATTGAAGAGATAAATAAGCGAGATAGTCACAACTAGATTCAATAATTTGTGAGCTTTATTTATTTTGTGTCACGAAAAAGGAGACCTCTGCCTTTTACATATAAGGAAGTCCACCACTAGGGTAAAAATTTAATTTAGATGTACTGTCCTTTTTCATATATTCATCATCTACATCAACAACAAGACATTGAGGTTGGTGAGACTTCAACAAACAAGGCTAGATGAATGTAATAACCCATTTAGACGCTTATCATAAAATTCAAATAATCAGCGATCGGTGTGTTGCATTGTTTGAGTTAAATCTATGTGAATTTGGCTATGACAAAAACTTGGGTGAGCTCCGCCTCACCGTGAACTTATCCTTGTTTTTTGTTAAAATAATTATATATTAATTATGGTGAGTAAGGATAATTAAATTTTGTTAATTTATAATTAAATTTATTAATTTTTATTTATAATTTTTTAATTCAAAATTAAGGTTTATTAATTTACAATTAGAGTTTATTAATTCATAATAAGTTTATTAATTCAAAGTTTGTCATATCCCGTCTTTCTTAATAAGATTAGAAGGACTTTCAACTTAAATTTAAAATGATTCGTGCTTGAAGAAAGAAAACTTCTAAATTCCAACAAAAAGAACTTATTTCATTAAAGCGATTACGAGAATTATTATATATAATATAATAATTGAATACGATTTATATATATATTTTTATATAAATCATTATATCAATAATATCATGTTAACGTTTAATTTATTAATTCATAGTCTTTAAGATCGAACTCGAAACCCGTAAGAATAAATCGTATCATGGGCTTTTATTTAACGGGGCCCAAAATGAAAGCCCATGGATAGCCCAAATTCTATACACTATATAAGCTTATTCTTCTCCATTTTTGGAAACCCTAGCCTCCCTAATTCATTTACTCATTCACTCACACTCTCATTCCTCCAAGCATCAACAAGAAAGGATCTACAAAGGTTTAACTTTAAATCCTCTATTAATTTTAGTATGTATACGTATATATGTATATGTTTATTGTGATGTGTGTGCGTGAGTTGTGGATTGGGTGTGTGCCTGGCGTGAGTGAGGGAGAGACAGAGACAGAGGCGAGGAGGAGAGAGGGCGGCGACGCTGGGCGGCGCGATGGACGCCGGAGTCCGGCGTCGGCCGTGAGTGTGTGCGTGCGTCGCGTGTGTGTTGCGTGGTGTGTGTCTTTGTGTGTCTTTGTGTATGTCTCGTGTGGGTGCGTGGAGAGACGGCGAGAGGAGATGGAGAAGGCGGTCACGGTGATGGCGATCGTCACGGTGAAGAGCGTTGTCGGCGTGAAGCTTGAGCTGCGACGGCGTGTCGCCGTGCGTATGCGTGTGTGTGCAGCTGCAGTGTCGTGTGTGTGTTGTGCGTCGATCGTACGCGAGCCGAGAGAGAAGGTGATCACGCCGGCGGCGTCTCGATGAGCGTGCGTGCAAGTGTGTGTGGGACGAGAGAGAGAGACGAGAGATGGGAAGAGAGAAAGAGAAAACAAGAAAAAAAATGGGTCGTTGAATCCGTCACGACGAAAGCTACAATAGGAAAATGGTAGAAAGTAGGGTTAGGTTTGAGTTTGTATTGAATGAAATTGGCTGATTCTAATTAAATGAAATGGTCGGTGGACTCTTTTAAAAAAAAAGGTGTTGGGCCTCCTTATTTTAAAACATTATGGGCTGTTCATTTTTAAAAAAAAAAAAATGTGTGGGCTTATGTGATGTGGGCTGTTTTATTTTAATTCATGTATGGGCTGTACTTTTAATTAATTGCTGATGGGCCTTTAGAATTAAAAGAAATGAGCTGAAAATAAATGGATTTGGCTCAAGAGAATTTATTAAATAGTTGTACCTTAACTATTTAATTAATGATTGGACTTTAATTTAATTAATGACTTGACTTGTTTTAATTAATTAAATCTTTGGACTTAATTAATTAAATAAATAAGGTTTAACTTTAAGACTTAATTAATTAAATTATATTAAGTCTTATTAATTAAATAATTAATTTAAACTTAAATATAAGTTTAAATTATTTAATTATGGTAAGTTAATTAATTAATTAATTAATTACTATTAAGTTTAATTAATTGATTGATTATGATAAGGTTAAGTCAAGTTTAAATTATCTTTAATTTATGATTAAGACCTCTTTAATTAATGTAATTAATTTCTTTTAATGAAATTAATTGAGTTAGAATAATTAAATAAATTAAATTATGTTAGACAAGTGCATAATTTGATAACTATATTATGTGTTATATTAAGCGAGAGTCCTTAATATATATATATGATTTTAGTATGCAATTTAATTGCATTATACTTTTGTAAAAAGTATTTAACAAAAGAAGATTATAAAATTAAATTCGTTTTAAACGAAAAGTCGAGCAAGGTATTGTTGGTGCCTTAGCCGATATAAATTAGTTTTCAAATTTAATTTATATTTTGAAAACCCGGGTTTAACGAATCATAAACTAGTATCCTCCTTTACTTGAACATAAGACTAGCTTTTCGAGACCTATTAAGATTAGTGTTTCTTGTAGGTTTTATCGATCAAGGGATTAGCGCCGCTTTCCTAGACGCGCATTATAGTGTTTCTTCGAGCTTTGTCCTATCGGTGGGCTTATCTTACAAAAGTATATTTGAGTTATATGCTCGATATTTCATGAAATGCAAACTGCTTATCCAATAAAATGTTTTTGTGCGCTACTACTGCTTAAGGCTCGTAAATGTATTGATCGGGATTCTCTTTTAATCTTATACATTAATTGAGAATTGTGTACATTGGTTAGTTGTTTCGGTGGGTTGATCTCCATCGGGCACTAACATAATCATGAGACGTTATAAGGGTGCTTGTCTGGATGCGTTCCGAAGTGCGTCATGTTATTATGGTGCTTGTCTGGATACTTCCGAAGTACGTCATGAATTGTCCGGGTTACGTCCCCGATGACAATAATGGGAGCATGTGATCCGACGGTGGCTAGAGGCCCGGGATCAAAGCGAGTAACAGAAGAGTCGTGACAATGGGCCCAAATGAATGAAATATTTTTGTATGCTTAGAAGTGGTTTCTCTTTTTAAAACCTTCTAAGTTATGTTATCATGATTGGATAAACTGATTTTACTGGATTTATGAAATGTCATGAAAATGCATGCCCAATCGAGTACATTAGTACTTAGCCCAAATATTTCCAAATGTTTTCGGGATGATCAATGGGTCGACTTGAGCAGAAATGAGATTTGAGTTCACTCCGTATTTTGACGGATTATTTCCGTATTTAGACTTCCTCTGACGAACTAGTTTTAATTACCTTTCTTCTTGTCTATGACTTGAATTATACCTTTTGATTGAGCTTAGACTCTAAATCCTTGATGTTAGTATTGTTGATGTATATTGGCTATCAGAAGCACGAAACTAAACTTGTGATCCTGAGGATAAATATTGTTTTGATTGGATTACATCCTTTGATGTCTTCCATTTTCATTTAGGAAGCTATTCCCAAATCTTAAGGGTTTATTGCTTTGACCATTCGAGTCAACTTATTTACTTCACATTTTCTATTATTTTCATTCGTCGTGCCTCGATTTATGAGTTTCCACTATTTTTAGAAATCGGGTTGTGACAAAGTTAGGGTTTATTAATTCACAATTAGGGTTTATTATTCAAAATTAGGGTTTATTAATTTAAAATTAGGGGTTATTATTCAAAGTTAGGGTTTATTTATTTCCAAATAGGATTTATTAATTCAAAATTAGGTTTTATTAATTCAAATTAAGATATATTAATTCAAATTTATTATTTATTAATTTAACATTGAAATTTATTAAACTAATTAATTTTAATTAGAATTCATTTAATAATTAATTAATTAATAAATTAGGGGTGGGTCTCATTGTTAAACATAACTTATGTATGTATTTTAGTTAACTTATTATGCACCACGTCAATTTATTAAACATGATGAATCGTATTATCGTGGTGGATATGTCGATATATTAGAACGAACTCAAGTTCGATTCATGATGCAAAAAATTATATTCAATATTATTTTTTTAGAAACAGCTGAATTGAACAACATTTTGGCAGTAGAGTAGGCCGTATCATAACTAAAGGGTATTAGTGTGAATTCCATTAACACCTTAAATAAACTTATCTAAAACAAATATGTAAGTAGAGATTGTGGATAATTTAAATAAAAAGAAAAAGAGCATCTGGTCTCTCTCTTAAAAAGTTAAGCATCTTTCAGCTTTTATTTTCAATTATTCGAAATAAAATGTCTACGTCCTAAGCCTCATTGCAAATCGCATATACTAAATGAACATATATTAAACTATTGACGCAAATACACGTAATTTGAATGGCGGCCACTTAAAACTAAAAAGAACAAACACTATACAAAGAGAATAACAAATATATCCATTTGAGGCCTCACCAATATTTTTCACTTTTTGTATGATTAGGAGAGGAGAAAAAGAAGAAGAAGCAAAGTGCCTTAGAATTGTTTCATTTGAAAATAAAAACAAAACAGCGTATTTTTCTAAGGAAAAAAGAAAACAAAACTACTGTTTGTAAAATAAATACGTTTAAGGCAGCCATTCTCCTCATAGTTCCATCGACATCCCAAAAATTGTAAATTTGTCTATATTGCTCTAAAAGGGTGCATTTTGCTTTGAAAGGCCTCAAATAATCGGTATAGTAATAAACTTAGATAAGATGTGAAATAAGACAAAATGAGTTCAATTATTCATCCAGACTCATCATAATTTGCTCCATCATAGTCTTCTTTTTTTATTATAAATAAATAAGTTTTTTAATACCGTTTATTAATGAACTCAAACTAGCGACATTCAACCACAAATATTCGATCATTTTACCACTTGACCTCTACACAAACGTTTGATCCATCTTTCCTTCTCTTTATTCTTTTTTTTTTGTTTTGTATGGTTCCGTAAACATTGATCGGAAATTTGTAAGAAGAACCAAAATTTTTATAATGAGTTCCAACAAGTTGGTATAGGAGGATAGAAATTATAGACATTAGGGATGAACAAAATACTTGAAAATCAAACAATCAAATTAAAATTTGGTTCGAATTTTCAATTCAGTTCAAATTGGAAATTTTAAAACTGAACAAAAACAAAATTAATATATATATATAAATATATGATTGGATTCTCGTAGTACCTGGTCTTCAGTTAATATGTAGTATTCAATCTAGACCATACATTTTGAACACGTAGTCGCACCACGTCGACATGTGGCATTTCATTTTTTTTTTAAATTTTCGCAAGGGCAAAATGGGAAGAAATCGAATAAGTCTTCTTCTTCCTCTTTGACGACAAGGGGCGGCGTCGGCGATGATGACAACGATAGCGAGATGGCTCGTCGGCAACACCGTGAACAACAACAAACAACATACGCGAACTACAACAAATAATGATTTTGAAAGAAAGAAAAGAAGAAGAAAAATTGAGAACAAAATTGATGGATTTTGAGAAAAAAATAGAAGACGAATTTGATAGATGATTAAATAATCGAGAGAGATGATGGTCATGACGGTGGTTCACGGTGAATTAACCGGTAATGGGGAAAGAGACAATGGAATTGACGAAAAATGATGGATAAGAGATTTGCTATCGAAACCATAAAATTGCATTGAACAAAACATAAAACTGCATATTAGCACGAAACACAAACATGCATTTAACAAAGCACGTTCATGCATTTAATAAAATATGTTCATGCATTTAACAAAACTTAAAAATGCATTGTTAGCCAACAAGTGCGCGAGCGAGCGCCGGAGCGACGTGCGAGCACGATCGCACACTGGGCGCGAGCTTCCAACCACATGCATTATTGTTTTCAACTGCATGTAATTTTGTGTTCATTTGAATGCATAAGTCAGTTCAACTAAATGTATAGTTTGTTTTTCACAATCACATAACAAATCATTACTAATATACCCTTACTGTAGCGAAATCAACGAAATTAAGCTTAAAAAGTCCGAAAAAATCTCTACCGTAGGATCTATGAGATGAGTGGATGGGATTGGATACTACATACTACATCAGGCTCGAGCACTATTTAATTCGTCCTCTCTAAGCCCAAGCCTACCTCTAATTCTAATACCTAAAAAATTATTGATATTATTAATTTTATAAATTACATAAAATATTAAAATTCGATTGATTTTTTAGCTTCATAAAAATGTATAAAAAGACAAATCTAGCTTAGGTTTTTATGTAATTTACACAATTAATAATATATAAACTTCATATATTAGTTATTTTGGCTCAAATGGAATATCTACCCGATGGGGGTTGGAAGGGTCTGCTACTATTCCCTCCTCTTCAAAAATGGTGATTTATTTTATTATCCTTTTTCCTGTTTCAGCGTCGACCAAGAGGAGAGGGTAACTGGAGAAGGGAGAGATGGCTGGATTTTGAGGCTGCCACAGAGATTGAGTAAATGTGAGGTAGAAGAAATGGTTTTGGGCTTTTGTTGTTTGATTTTACTTATGGCCTCTTTTGATTTCGTCTATTTATCTTGGCTTCTGATCAATACAAGGGATGCACGTTGGGCTCTGAAAAATATAAAAATGGGTTGAATTAATTATACTATTTATTTGATCGGATCAGTCATCAGATTTAGTATTTAAACATCAAGTAGTCCAGTTTTGCTCTATTTCACGAAAACCTAGTTTAAGTATTAAAGTTTCCCGATATTTTGTTTCGATAGGATATGGCCCAACCTCTCGTGCCCAACAAGAGGCCCAAACGAGTGGGCCTAACCTAATGTTGTCCTACTCGTTTCGCCTAAAATGACGATCCCAAACCTAATTATGGGTAGCGGTAATGGTAACAGGTAGAAATCATGGGTAATAATGGTGGAGATCATGAGTCATTATAGGAGAATGATGAGCCGCCAATCGAGGATTCGTGGCAAGGTTTACATTTGTGTATAAATAGGAGTTAGATTGAAGGTAAAGGGTTAGTAAATTCTTGAATACTAGAGCCTTTGAGATACTTGCTCAGAATCGAATTATAGTAAACATCTTGAGGATCATCTCCTCCGTGGACGAGATCTTATTCGGATCGAACCACGTAAAGTCTCTCGTGTTCTTTCTTGCTTTTATAAATCTCGCATACTAGATTTATCATTGGCGCCGTCTGTGGAAATTCTTGAACAAAAACTGTGTTTTCTACAATCTAATGGCAAGGACACGTGCGGAGGACGATCAGGTGGTCACACAACGCCGGGGAAAGGGGATTGCAGACGCCACCAGCGGTCACACACCTGAGGGCTACATGGAGAATGCTTCCATACACCCTCGGGATCGCCGCCCAACGAAGAGGAGGACACCGACCTCAAGACCGGTGAGCAGGAGGTTCACCGCTCCCACGAGGTCCTCGGTCGGCAAAGTCCGAGTTCCTCAATGCCAACCTCAATCAATTCGAGTTTCCTCAACCGGAGGACAAGCGGGCGGGCCTCAAGAGTGCCCGGTGGTGATTACAGCAATCGAGGTCGCCACCTCTTGAAACAATCAACGCTCACCACGGCATAATGATCGCCCGATACCGTGGTTCATTCGCCTCATACCTCCATGAGCCGTTCTCCACCTCGACGTGATACTCATGTGAATGGGCGGGAAAGAAGGGAGGACAGACGAAGTCGAACTCCCCCTCGAAGAGATGACAGACGCCGTTATCGATCTCCCACTCCCGGAGAGGGATGGTAACGAACTCCCGGATTCGACCGACACGGACGAATTATCTCTCCTTTCAAGGAGATTACGGATACACCCTTGCCACGCGCGATACCGGGCTCCGAATATTGCTGCATACGATGGCCTGGAGATCCTTCTGACTTCCTATTTGCCTATACCACCAATATGGCAAACCAAGGGATGGAAGATTTCCATATGTGTAAGGTCTTTCCCGAGTGCCGATCTCCAACGCCGGCGTTGGTTCACTCGCTCGCCGTAACAAAGATCCATTGCTTCAAAGACCTCATGGATCGCCTCAAATGGCGTTTTACGTAAGATGCCGCCTCAACAACCTTCGTCCGATCTGCATAATCCGTCAAGGACGGACGAAACAATGTCGAATTTCGTCTCCAGTTCATCATGGAATCCTTTAAAATAGATGAGTAACGATCTCTACATCATCAACGATTCAAGAATGGGATCCGACACGGAGCTCAATAAAGAGATCACCCGTGAAAAGCCAAAGACCGCTAGTCGCCTTTGGACCACAGTTGACAACTTTGTCAAGGGGACGAGTCGGACCGGAAGAGAGATATCCGGGATGACCAATGGATGAGAGAAGAAACCCGAGGATCGGGGCGAGGTCTTTGAACGCAAGTGCGTTCGAAAGAATAAAGAAGGGCCGATGAGAATCAAGGTGGGACCTCGGCAAAACCCTCGTAATAACGATCGCCTCTATTCAAATCCGTGGTGGAAATATTTGAGCTTCACATCGAGCTCTTTCAAAACCTCCTCCTATGAAAGGAGGATCGAAAAAAGTCAACGGGAAAGTATTGTGACTACCACCAAGGGTACGGTCACGATACGTAAGATTACAAGTCCTGAGCTCACAGATTGACGAGCTCGTTAAGGAAGGAGCCGAAGAAGTACACCGCCGATCCGGGCCGTAATAAAAAGCGAGAGGAAAAAATGGAGGTGGTAACAATCATGGACCGACCTCAACGGCAACCCGACTGAAGATGGCGAGGATGAAGGTCCCAATGCAATGGAGCAGGTTTACGCTATAACCGGATGCCATTGAGTACGACGAGGTCGTCGCTTAGAAACGAAGCTCGGAGGCCGACCCCCGAAGAGCCGAAAAACAAGCGACTCCGGGATGGAGAAAACATCGTGTTCTCCAAAGACGACCCAGTACCCAAGATCATGCCTCACCAGGATGCCATTACAATACAAGCCGTGGTGGGTAACAAGAATGTACATCGGGTCTACATTGACATCGGAGCCTCCGTTAGCATCATATTCCAGAGCTGCCTGGATAAACTTGATGTCGGAGGAATTCAGGTATACCCCGCACCTTCCCATTATGGAGCTTTACTCAAGAGCGGTTCAACCCGAAGGTGTCATTACCCTTCCGGTCACCGTAGGGCGCTCCCAGGTCGGTCACCAAAGCCATTCAATTTTTCCTGGTCCGAGCTCCCTCTCCATACAACATTATCCTGGGAAGAGATTGGCTGTATGCAACCAGAGCCGTCTGCTCCGTGTACCACCTCACCATTAAGATACCCACCCCCGTGGGAGTGTTAAGCATTCAGGGTGACCAAACGGCAGCTAAAGAATGCCTACGAGTCTCAACCCAAGATGCGGCCTTACCTCAGGCCTAGCAATTACAGAACCCTCCGAAGTTGCCACCTCGGGATGATCGATCGAGAATCTTCACTATCTGACGACGACCCTTCCAAAGTTGTCAAGGTTGGTACCCAAGTTTCAGTCAATATTCGCCAACAGGTCATGCAGCTTCTAAGGGAATATAGAGATGTATTTGCATGGTCTCCATTAGATATGACTGGGGTCTCGCCCGAGCTCATAACTCATCGTCTCAACATTGATCCGGCCACTAAACCAGTTCGGCAGAAGAAGAGAAGTTTTGCCGCGGAGCGAAGCCAGGTCATAAGAGACGAGGTAACCCAACTCCAGGAGGCTAAAATCATACGAGGTTAAATACCCAACTTGGATGGCTAATCCGTTGTAGTTCGAAAGCCGGGAGGATGGCGCATGTGTGTCGACTATACCGACCTTAATAAACACCGCCCAAAGGATGCTACCCTCCCGACATCGACAAGAAGGTGGAAGCATTGGTGGGCATGAGATCTTCAGCTTCTGGATTTATACAAGGGTACCACCAAGTCTTGATGAGCCCTAAGACGCCCAAAACAGCAGTTTCATTATCGACTTCGTGTCTTTGCCACCGAAAGATGCCTTTGTCCGAAAACGCTGAGCTACCTACCAAAGAATGGTGGACGCGATCTTCAAGGATCACATAGGAGAAATTGTTGAGGTCTATGTCGACGATATAGTAGTCAAAGCAAAAGGCGAGAACTCGCGCCATTGACCTCGAAACTATCCTTCAACTCCTCGTGTCGGCCAACCTCAAGCTCAATCCCCGTATGCACATTCGTGGTGAAGACGGTAAATTTCGGGATCTTGGGTTTCTCAAGAAGGCCCGAAGCCAATCCTACCAAGGTGAAAACGGTGCTCGACATGCGGATCCCAAAACCATCCGTGAAATACACAAACTCACCGGATGCCCAGCATCTCACCGATTCCTATCTCGAGCTGCCGAGAAGCAGCTTCCCTTCTTCAAGATCCTGAGGAGAGCTCCAGATTTCACCTGGCAGGAAGAACACCAGGTCGCCTTCGCACAGCTGAAGGAATATCTCGCCGACCTGCCGACACTATCCGCCCCAAAGCAAGGTGAAACTCTATCGCTATATTTGGCCACCTCGGACGAGGCAATTAGTGCTGTACTGGTGCGAGATGAGATGGGACGGCAACTCCCCATCTACTTCATTAGCCGGGCTCTCAAAGGACCTGAGACGAGGTACACCAACCTCGAGAAGGTAGCTCTAGCCTTGGTGAACGCCAAGCGACGCCTCCGGCCTTACTTTCAAGCTCATTCAGTCCAGGTACTAACGGACTTACCTCTAAGACAAGTCTTGTCAAAACCAGAGTCATCTGGACGAATAGCTAAGTGGGCACTGGAGCTCGGCGAACATGATATCTCATACTCCCCCAGGCCGGCCATAAAAGGGCAAGCCCTTGCGGATTTCCTGGTGGAGATCAAATTCACCGAGGTCGCCTCTACCAGCGAGGTCACTCCCACCCCCACGGCGGAGGAATCTGTCCTTGCATCACCCGTTGAATGTTGGCAGATGTATGTGGACGGAGCTTCATGCAAGACGGGTAGCGGAGCGGGCATCCTCCTCCTCGGCCCGGATAAGCAAGTGACATCGCCTCCGGTTTACCTTCCCGACCACCAACAACGAGGTGGAGTACGAGGCCCTGATCTCCGGACTCCGCCTCGCCAAGGAACTGGGGGTGGACAAGATCCAAATCTTCGGAGATTCCCAGGTCGTGGTGAACCAGGTGTTAGGCAAATACGAGGCCAAGGAGGACCGAATGAAACAATACCTCGAGAAGGCAAAGGAGATGCTGACCTCGTTCAGGTACTTCAGTATCCATCAAATCCCACGAGAGGAAAATAGCCGAGCTGACATCCTTAGTAAATTAGCTTCGTCCTCGACAAATCCGCCAGTAGAGGAGGTTCATTCCAGAAGCATTGAGGCGCCCCACATCAGCGTTATCTCAGAGGCTGAACCAAACTGGATGACGCCCCTAAAAGCATACCTGGAAGTTGGCACACTACCTCAGGATCGGCTAGAAGCCAAAAAGATGATGGTGAAATCCCAGAAATATCTTGTGTATGAGGGCTCTCTCTACCGGAAGTCTTACCTTCAACCCCTCCTGAGGTGCCTTGGACCAGAAGAAGCCGACTACGTGCTTAATGAGATTCATAGAGGATCTTGCGGAAGCCACATCGGCTCCCGAGCTCTTTCAAAGAAGACGTTGAGGTCGGGATATTATTGGCCCACCCTTATTCAAGATTCAGCTGAACTCGTCAAAAAATGTCCGAAGTGCCAGCTTCATTCCACGGTCAAGAAGCTACCCCAGACCGATTTGAGCAGCCTACAAAGCCCATGGCCTTTCATGCAATGGGGGATCGACATCGTTGGTCCGTTCGACCGAGCACCGGGTCAGCTTCGATATTTAGTCGTTGCTATAGACTACTTCACAAAATGGGTCGAGGCCGAGCCACTATCGAGCCTCACGAGCAGGAGGATTCAGACCTTCGTGTGGAAAAATATAGTCTGCCGCCGCCGCATACCGCACGCTCGGTCTCGGACAACGCACCCAATTCGTGACAAAACTTCAAGGAGTGGTGCGAAGAGCTTCAGATCGATCAACGCTTCACCTCGGTCGCACACCCACAAGCGAATGGCCAGACCGAGGTCACCAACCGCACGATCGTACAAGGATTGAAGAAGAGGTTGGACCGAGCTAAAGGCGACTGGGCTGAAAATCTCCCTCAAGTCCTCTGGTCCTACAGGACCACACCTCGGACGTCGCACGGGGAAACCCCTTTCAGCCTGGTCTACGGTACCGAGGCCGTCATACCGGCTGAGATCGGCGCGCCAAGCCCGCGTACTCTTCACTTCGACCAGGCTGGGAACGAGGAAGACCTGCGGGCCAACCTTGACGCCCTCGAGGAGAAGCGCGAGCTCGCCTTCATAAACGAAGCCAAGTACAAGGCTCAGGTCGCACGGTACTACAACAAAAGGGTCAAAACCTCCGCACTCCAAGTAGGCGACCTCGTCCTACGAAATAATGAAGCCAGTAGAGCTGAGCGTCTTAACAAGCTGGATCCAACATGGGAAGGCCCATACCGTGTTCACGAGAACCTTGGCAAGGGGGCTTACAAGCTATCTCACTTATCCGGTGCGCTTATCCCCCGAACCTGGCATATTTCTCATTTAAGGAGGTACTTCATATAGTTTCAATTTCAGATCAGCCTTATGTTAGCCTCCTTACTTGCCTTGTCGAAGTGCGATGTCATATATTTGTTGAATAAAATATTTATTTTTCTAATGAATATTTCATTTCGCTTCATTTTATTCGTATGCGAACATCTATTCGATATACCGCATTTAACCTTCACGAGGGGCGCCTCACGAAGATGAAAAATCCACTAAGTAGGGTACTCACTAAGCTGCGCCGCACTCGTAGATTACTCATTGAATTGAACGTCTCAGTGCAACGCATACAGACTACTCACTAGTTTGAAAGTCTACATGCATGCATACAGATTACTCATTAAGTTGAAAAAATCTACATGTATAAGACATCCAAAATTGGATCTTACCAAATTATGACCAAGTATACAGTATAAATACATTTACGACCAAACGAAGTCCTAAGCTATGTTTATACCTCTTAAGAGGAAAAACGTACACTTCGAAACGAGTCTAAATACATTTATACCTACATACAAAGTCCTACACTATATACCCTCATTCGGGTTTCCGGGCTCCGCCTCGCCGAGACTCACTGAAGCTGAGATAGTTCTGAACAAAATCTCCAGGTCGACGATGAATACCGAAATGAACTCGATCCCTCCACCCAATCTATGAGGACGGCACCACTCGGCCCGCTCCAGTGCATTCGACACGATACAAAGCGGATTCCGGTTCGGGAATGCGATCCTATACCCGAGGTGCACTCGACCCCGTGAGCCTAACTCCGGCTAGAACCATGCCCTTGTCCCCATCAGCGCGCCTTCCACCTCGACACTGCTGCTCGCGGCTCGGCCACGCCTCCGACCGCGGCCTCCAGTACTCCTCTTTCGGTGGACCCATTAGGCGAGCACTTCGGCATGATCGCCGTAGCCGCCTCCTCCTCGTGCTCTTCAATTATTGGACCCGAGAGACTGCTGTAGACATCTTTGCGGGATTGGGGCATACGTCGCTTCTAACGATCTCGTACATTGCATGTATTTCGTGATAGAGTCGAGGCGCCTTGAAACTTCTTGCTATTTGGCCCTCCTCATCCCTCGCACCATGCCCTCCGCCAACAAGCTCAACTCGATCGTCGGCCAGATATGGTAGTTCCACCATCCGGTGATTACTTTCTCATACTCGCATGCTCCTCCGAGATCCGAGCCAACTCCTCGTCGTCACCAAGTCGCTCCTCACATTGCATCGATCGCCTTGGATCACATCTGCAGATAATCGCCTCCACGGACTTCGAGATGTGTAATCTTTAACTTAACGCCTCATTCTCGAGAAGGAGGCGGACCACTTCGAGTCGACCTCATGTAACTTTTCGCTTCGGTTTGATGATGCCGAAATGACATCCATGCCGCCGAACTCGAGTCATTTCGGCGGATCGACTCCTCCAGTGCATCACCTCTTCATCCTTCTCGGCAAGAGCACCTCGGACTTCTTTCAGCTTTGTTAGCAACTCATGATCGAGTCCGAAGTATTGAGATGAAGAATGCTAGAAATAAGACAACACACAAGGCATTTTAACAAGATATGTCTATTATTCAAAATGGAAGTTTGTACAACACAGGGTCCTATCGACCCCGGCAAATCAGCCTATTACATTAGGTCCACTGACCTCAGGCTCATTGCCGGACTCTCCGCCTCTCTGCCGCGCCTGCTTCTCTCCGCCGGTTGCCGATCTCCCGAAGGTGGCCGATCTCCGGAAGGAAAGTCCGACCTCGGACCTGCCGCCTCGGTTTCAGCCCTCAACTCAGCAAGGAATGCTTGAAGCTCCAAGTCTTCATCTTCCTTGCACCGAGTTACGGCCTCCGCCGTCAGGAGTGAGGTAGAAGATGCCAAGGCATCCACCACGGAAAAGAGGTCGCCCAACGATTATTCGAGCATAATTCTTGCATACCTCCCGATGGTCGACCTCAACCCAACCGTGTTGGGCCTTGTCAAAATCTGGTCTCTCGGCCGCCAACTTCTAGGTGAGCACAAATCACCGCGGCCTCATCACAATGCCGGTCGGAGATGAAAAGGAAAACTCTCCGACTGATAAGCTGTGGCGAAGGCCCTCAAGATAGGTCCTTGCCCGCCAAAGAAGACGCTTGTCTGCGCTGCCACCTCCTCTCGGCCTCGGCAGCCTCATGGCGCTCCGCTTCGGCACGGGCCACTCGCAAGACCCGGTCCTTCTTCTTGAGGGCACTCTCAGCGGCCATCTTTGCCACTTCGCTCTTCTTCGCGCTTAGCAAGTTCGGCGTCCGCCTGGCAAAGATCTAGCGGATTCACCGCGCCCTCGGTTGTCCGCAGCCCGCCTTCTCTCCATGGCCTCATATTGCGGCGCCCTCAACAACAAGCCCGCCATGCGGTGCATCTCACCGCCATCGAGGCCGCATCCCGAATATGGAACAATTAGCAACACGTAACAACAAACTTACAAGGAGAAGAGTAGCGACTTATACCTTTGGGAAGGATAAGGAGTCTTTGGAAGCCGCACCTCGGCAGAGGTGGCCATGGACCTCGATCTCCGCTCGGGCCCGAGGTTGTCGAGGACCGGTCATTAAGTCTTTCAGGCGCCCACCACCACGGCCGTGGGTGGACTCGCTCGTCTCGCCTTTCTTCCTCGGGCTCCCTTCGCTCGTAGGATGCAGGCGCGCGAGATCGGCACATCGACTTCTCCGGTAGGGTCAACTTTCACCGCATACAACATGAGAATTTCATTAGCACCACAAAATCGAGACGGGAAATAAAGATAAGAAGATTGACCTCACCCAAATCGACCACATCGGAGCTTCGACCTATAAACACTCAACCCAAAGATCGCTCAAGTCATCATCGGTATAATTGATCGATAGGATCTCACCCATATCGCTCAACAGCTTCTCCATAGGGCCTGTGGGATTAATTTTCACATCCTTCATCGCCCGAGGCCCCACTCATACCTCGGATACCCCTCACCATGAAAGAAGTATCTATTTTGCGATGGGATACCTTCATGGGAAGCTATTTTAAACTTCGACGAGGTGACGGGTAATATACTCCTCCTATAGACTTGATGCTGAAAAACGATCAAGACTTGAAGAGAACTCCTCGCCTATGCCATAACAGCCAACCCTAGCCCAACCGCCGACCTAATAGAATTGGAGGTCACTTGGCATATAGGATCCGAAAATACTCTTGAAAGCTAAGGAAAATGGGGCAAAAGGAAATCTAAGCCCGGCTATTAAGCTATCTACAAAATGGTAATAAACCCTCCGAGGGCCATCGCCTATCATTGGGTTTCGCAGCACCACCATGCATCCTCCGGGATGTGGTATTTCTCAACAACCACCAAAAGCTCCTCCGTCAAAGTTGATCTCGCCCACCAATCCCGAGCCCATCCCATACCGAAGACATCAGTGAAACCCTAGAACTAAGTCCTATGGATTTACCTAGGCGGTTATGGCATATATAATCCTCATATTGGGATCTTGACGCCGTAACCCGGCCGAACCGAGTTATCAGAGCGAGAAGAGGAATGAGAAGGTGAAGAATACATACTTACTTTTTCTGGAGCGGGATTTCCGATTTCTTCAACAAAGTGTGAAAGAGGAATTGGGGATTTCTAAGGTTATACTCTCTGGATTCAAACGTCGAAGGAGAAAATGAACAGTTGCCTCTTTTAGACCTATTTATAGGATAAATGGCGCCTAAAAATCTGCCGTTTCGTTTATCACACGTGCCTATCTACGATTGGATGTGTGACCGACGCGCGCACGCTTTTCGAAGTGCCCAACTACCGCCTGGCGCGTATGACGTACTCTCGGAAAATGCAGACGCCCGATCGATCACGTAATGATTACTACGAGCTCGGACATCGGACTACGACCATGTCCTTATACCAGCAGAAGTATTTCAGGTCGGACCTCGACCTCCTCCTGACATCGGACCTCGACTTCCGCTAGTCTAATCACGTAATGATTTTGACTTCGGGCATCGGGCTGCGCCCCATGTCCACCTCGGACCAGCTGAAGTATTTCAGGTCGGACCTCGATGTCCTTTAAAAAAAAGGAGCCATACAGCAAAAGACAAACCTTCAACGAAAACTTGACAGTAATATCCGCCTCGGCAAAGCACATTCTCCGCTCACCTCGGCAAGGCTATTTCTTGACTTTTCTGAGGCTATGATAGGATATGGCCCAACCTCTCGTGCCCAACAACAGTCCCAAACGAGCTGGGCCTAACCTAATGTTGCCCTACTCGGTTACGCCTAAAATGACGATCCCCAAACCCTAATTATGGGTAACGGTAATGGTAACGGTAGAAATCATGGGTAATAATGGTGGAGATCATGGTCAGTTATAGGAGAATGATGAGCCCGCCAATCAAGGGATTCGTGGCAAGGTTTACGTTTGTGTATAAATAGGAGTTAGATTGAAGGTAAAAGGGTTAGCAAATTACTGAATACTAGAGCCCTTTGAGATACTTGCTGTAATCGAATTATAGTAAACATCTTGAGGATCATCTCCTCCGTGGACGTAGATCTTATTCTGGATCGAACCACGTAAAAGTCTCTCGTGTTCTTTACTGTTTTTATAAATCTCGCATACTAGATTTATCAGTTTCAAAAATCTTATTGTTATAATTTTCGAAAATTAGCCTACTAATTTTCTAAAGATATTTAGCTACGTGTAAGGATGTTTATTTAAATAATTGCTTAGACCCATATGGGATTATTTGATTAGGCTTGTAGTGACTAGGATCCTTGTTCCCAAAATCATTTATTTGAGAACTTTGTTCTACATTAACGTCATGTGACACGCCTCCTTTAAACTTATAAATGTGTTTTATTATGCCACATGGATTAAAATATGTTCGATTAAGAAGGAATATTATGTTGTTAAATATTTTTATATCCAATGTATTATGCCATGGTTTGGATTGTGATATTATGTGATGAGATTGATTGCCAATGGTGAGTATGCAACTAAGATGTCTTATGCACGTTGACAAGATGTTGTCAATTACAACGTCGATGGTGCGTACATTAAATTATAGACATGCGATCGTTATATTCCATGTCATAGATTCTCTATACGAAATAAGTTTATCACTTTTATGGGATGTAGACATTTGAACTAATTGTTAGTGTTCCTTGATTTTTCACCACAAAGTACGTTTTTACGCTCACTCTGTTGTATTCAGAATGATTTCAGATCAACGATTTGGAAGGGTTCGGAGGAATGGGTTAGCCGTCTTAACTTGTGTCAATATTTTATGACAAGTTCTAAGTTATTTAATTGGTTATTAAGAGATTTCCCATTCGTGTTTTGAACTTGGTTTGGTGAAACCTAGTTTCTTGCCATTGTTTTACTTGGAGCCGTGCTTAATGGATATTTGTTTGGAGAATTGAATAGGTGTTTTATCTTGGCTTTGCATTGATGAACATTTTAGGAATATTTCTTTTATGATTTGACTTTCCTGACATGTTTTATGCATAGATTAATTTATTGTTTAAAAACAATAGCCTAGATTTTACATAATCTATACTATATATAAAAGCAAAATGATGGCAATAATTCAAAAAATGTCATTTTTGCACCCAAAAGTGTCAAATCAAAAGTAGATTATCACGTTTTTTAAAATTCAGAAAATTCTTATAAAGCTGAGAATCTCTTTGCACCAGTCGAACTTTTTCTCATGGGTTGTTTTTGAGTTTTTTTGTATGGGCTGCAGCCAGTGTAAGGCAGGGTTCTCCTTTTGGGCCACTTTATTTAAATAGATTTTTATTGGTTTTAAGTTTTGGTTTATTCTTCATTTATATTTGAATTTTGAATCTTTTAATTTATTTTGTTTCAGTTGATTTTATTTCCTATCATCACTTTTTTATATTGATAATTTAATTATCAATTGTTCCAAAAGTATACTTATTTTAGTAGTTTCTTAGTCTTATCTAAAAAAAGCTAGTTACTCATTACTCTAAAGTTCATGATAATTATTGTTTACGTATATACAAAAAAAATGATTATGGTTTTTCTTTATTTAAAAGTTTTCATGCGCAAACTTTATAATATTTATAAAGATAACTATTCTAACGATATTTAGTTCATATGTTTATGTATGTATGTTAATTTTGCAAATACATTTAACCATTTCATTGGATTTTAAAATGCCTAGGAATAAAATGGTAGTAGTTTAAAAAATTGTAAATTAATCATAATTGAGCGATTATTGAACTGTCAGTTTATTTAATAATTTGACATTCTAAATAGTGATTTTTAATACATATGATATGAGAATTATTCTAAAATATTGTGTGCATACAAATATCGGTGGTTGTGTTTGAGACAAAGGATGTTTTATCAACTTAATAGTTCCATGAGTAATTTAATTTTAGTATATTATTATTAGAGATGATAATATGATCTCATGTGTGACATAAAGGTCTAACACTTTCAATATTCGATCTGGCAATTGGGAAAATTCCTAAGTATCGGGAAATAATAAATTTTAACTGTGTGTTTTAATTTGATCCCTAAACCTCGATGACCGCCTTGTTGAACTAATGATGATACTAACTTGTTTTCGAGTTCAAGTGTTTGTTTCGTGTTTCAAGAACTAATAGCTTGGACAAGCCCAAGGCGATGGAGTTCAAAGCGTACAATGTCAAGCCTTATCGATAGGTATCGATCATCTGCAACCAAGAAAATCGATTGAAGGATCCTGTCTTTGAAGTCGGAAGATCAAGGAAGGCCAATCAAGTCGGAAGACCGATATATGAGTGAAGTCGAAGACTAAAGATCAAGGTCGGAAGACGAAGATGGCGATCAAGATTGAAGACTCAGTAGCTGGCGATAAGATGGAGTCGAAGGCAAGTCGATCGACCGACTCAATGAAATTTAAAGTTGAGTACCCAAAGTCAAAGTTGGGTACCAGCAGTCAAAGTTGCCTACCTATAGTCAAAGCTGGTTGATGAAGATCAAAGTTGACTATATCTACATCAAGTTGTTGCTGTGTATTGACTCAGGAGTTCAAAGCTGATAAAAGACGGAGAAGTCTAGACTGACCCAAGCCTGAAATCAAAGCTGATAAAATACGGAGTCGGATCAACTGAAGAAACACATAGTTTCTTTTGCCCTGAGTGTTTGACTCGACACATGTCATAGTGTATCTGCGAAGCATTCTGAGATGCCATACCATATTTTCAGAGTTGTAGAGCTACATTGTACGATGATACAGATATCTGACAGCATGTACAAGAATTCAATGGGAATATTTTCGAACGAAAAAATAGAAGAATTTGAATCGTAGTCCCTCTAACGGCTCTATTCTTATCTTTTCCTATATATATGAGCAGAATCCAACATATGAATGTTATTGAAACGCTACGCAATTGAATTCTCAAAGCAATCAAAGCTCAAAGTCAAAGTTCTTTCAAACATCGATGTCGAAGAAGGAAGTTAACTATGCTATCAGTTAACCTTCAGATCTCATATATACATATCAGCTTAAGATTTTAGTATACACTTCCTTACATTTAGGATATTCCATTGTAATATTTCAAGCCTAGATTTGCTGAATTTGACGCTTGTGTCAACTAAGATATAGTTGGAGAAATCTCTCTACACAATCCCCAAGTTAAATAGGAGTTTGGCTAAGTAAGCAATGAAGTGTCAACTGCTGAAAGTTTGGTTTTCTAGCACCCGTAAGCTAGAAGCTGTATCGACTGCTCGTAGAGAGTAGTTAGGGTTTTCTAGCACCTGCAAGCATACGAAATGAACACCGAATTAGGCGGGGTACTGTAAGGTGACCTTAGTACCTAGGTTTATTATTGTACCCGTAAACAAGACCTAATCCCAAGTTAGTGGATTGACTGAGCAATCAATTAGTGGACGTAGGAGTTGATCTCTCCGAACCACGTTAAAATCAACATGTTCTTTACTTTCAATGTTGCTATTAAATTACAAGTTATTGAACTGTCATCATCAGCACATAACAGCACAACATTGATTTGAAACACACTTATCGGTATCGCTTAGATATCAAGAGACAAAAGCGAAACCGATTAAACATTATCGACCTAAGCTTTATGAAGCAGTTTTCTAAGAAAAATCAGTAACCACCACATTCCACGAACACATCGGTTATTAGTCCAACTGACAGACTGTCTGAGCAGTCAGTAGATTTGCTCACTGATATCACTCACCTCAAGACTCTCTTTATCGAATCGAACGTATATCGCCATTAGTATTAGGCGTATTTACCGATAACTCACGCCTGAGACATCGGTCTTGAATAAAGAAAAAGTTTTAAATTTGTCTTACTGGTGTATTCCCTCCATACACTAGATCGTACCAAGCAGGACCCATCAACCACTTTCAACAATATGAGTTTCAAAATGTTATCTAAAAAATTATCTAATACATATCGAAAATAGCGATTGTAGATTTTTATAAAAAAATGTATTACACTCGGTTTGTATAATTTTAAGTCATTTATATATATATATATATATATATATATATATATATATATATATATATATATACATGATACAATTAAATATTTTACTACATTATAAACATAAAAATTATTGTATATTATTAATCGATCTATGTACTATTACAATTATTTATCTATTTTATACAAGAATTACCAAAATATTAGGCGGTAGTTGGTGCGTAGAAATGAAATTAGGTATGGATGAAATGAATTTTGGAATTGAATGGTGATAGGAATAAAATAAAATAAACATGTGATTCCTATGATCATTATGTTTAAGGAATGAACAAATAAAATGAAATGAAATAAATAAAATAATCATTATTCTTATAAATTATATTATTATCACTATAATAATAATAATAATAATAATAATAATAATAATAATAATTACTATTATTATTATTATTAGTATCATTAGTTTTGTTATTTTATTTATTACTATCATTATCATTATCATTATTATTTTAGTTTTGCTGTGTTGTTGTTGTAATTGTTGTTGTTGTTGTTGTTGTTGTTGTTGTTGTTGTTATTATTATTATTATTATTATTATTGTAAGTTTGTAACTATATTATTATTATTATTATTATTATTATTATTATTATTATTATTATTATTATTATTATTATTATTATTATCAATGTTAATTATATTGTTATTAATATTAATAATATTTATTACTATTATTTTAATAATAATATTATTAATTTATTTTAATAATAGTATTATAATATGTTATATTAATATAATTATTTATTATTATCATTATTATTATATAGTTATTATAATTTATTAATAATATTTATTATTATTGGTTATATTTATTAATATTATTAATTACTATTATTATTACTATAATTATTTTTTATTTATGATAATTATTATTCATTTTATAAGAAAAATAAATAAGAATAATTTTGTTGGATAAAATAAATTAAATTTGGCTAACCCCATGTTCATGAGAATATGTAGGGGTGTCTAAACGGTTTTCGGTTAGAACCGGAACCGAACCGAAACCGACAAATTCGGTTAACCGAAAACCGACAAATTTGGTTATCGGTTCGGTTTCGGTTCCAGAGTTGAAAAAAAATTCGGTTATTGGTTAACCGATAACCGAACGGTTCGGAATCGAAAAACCGAAAAACCGTTTTTTATTTTTAATTATTATTTCAATTACTAATTAATTAATTAAAAATTATGAAAATTAATTTTTAATTATTACTTTATTAATTATTGTTAAATATTTTATCTATTTTTAATAAGTTTCAGTTTTTAATTATTATTTTATTTATTTTAATTATTATTTTATTTGTTTTTATTATTATTTTATTTTTTTTATTATTAATTGATTTTAATTCGGTTTTTCGGTTAACCGAACCGCCGGAACCGATCGGTTTTCGGTTAACCGAAAATTTAAAACGGTTAGATTTCGGTTCCACTTTTTCGGAGAAATTCGGTTCGGTTAACCGAAAAATTCGGTTCGGTTAACCAAAACCGAACCGTTAGACATGTAATACCATGGGGAGGAGTGGAATAACTAATCTTATGTCCATGAGAATAAGCATTCATTCGGTAATTGTGATTCCACGGGATTGAGAATGGACACAATAATCAACATTTACATTTCCATTTCATTCCTGCATACCAACCATCACCTTAGTCTTTAGCATGTAGTCTTTAATCACGAGCATCTAAGTCGATGACGAGACTTATCCCACAAATGTGTTTATGTAATTATATTGTTCTCAAAAACTTATTTCTTCTACTTAATTAATCTTCAATAAGTGAATATTTTTATTGTAGTATGAAATTAATTCAATATACTGTTTTAAAAATATATAATATTCTCTTGTCCATTGTTGTGTATATGATAATATTGAATTATATTAATCTTGTGCAACGCATGGTTACAATATTAGTTTCTCAATAATTGTTGGAGAAGAGTAATATATATTAAGTATTTAGGGTGTTACAAACAAATCCCCATCCTCGACTAGAAATAAACCTATGGGTCTAACGTCCTCGAGTCAACACTGATATTAGGGCTAAGCCCTAAGATGTCAGTAACCTTCAAATAATTATCAACCAATTAACCTCTCACAAAGTTGCAAACTCTTTTGCATGCCTGATTGTTTATGGTGATAGGTCGGTTATTACAAAATAATTTCAACATGATATATGGTCTATTTTTTGCAAAAGATATAATGAAATAGAAACAATATCCACTAAAATTCATCAAAACCCGAGAGAAAAAATATACACAGGGGTGGTAAGACAATATCGACAAAACAAAAGACAATTTTAAGAGTCCACTGCCCGGCCTCTAAAAAATTATAAGTCCAACAACAAAAAACATGTTCCTTGTCTATTTTCACATAAATAAAAAAGAGCTACTTTATTCCTGTGGCAAAAAAGTCACAGGTTTGAATCTTACTATAGTTTACATAAATTTGAGTATTCTATCATATCCTGGTTTTCAAATATAGTTTATCCGTCTGCTTTGTGGTTTGTATTATATCTGAGAATATGAGGTTTACCCAATCTTATCAAATCCGGTTCTCCATATTTTTTTTTAAAAGCTCGTCTCTTTTGGATAAACTAGATATTGATTACTCAAATATGACTCCAGCTCGACATATTAAGATATTGAGTTCGACTTTTGTTTAATACTATCCTATATATAAGTCGAGTCTAGTATAACCAATCTATATATTGCTAGGTATTTATACATACATCAATAACCAATGTCTACAGCACGCCTACTATTCTCTATTAATTAACATTAAAATCTATAATCAACGAAATGTTTTGCACATGTATAGCGATCAAAATTAATTATTAAATGATGATATAACAACCATCATTTTCTTTCTTTTTCTTTTTTCTTTTTGTTTCTTCAAATTGCTTGTACCCATATCTTTCTCGTGGTCATAATATTATAACAGAAGAAACAAAGTGAAAGAGGAATATAGCATAAAAATTGGTGGACAAAATGGTGATATTTGGTTGCCACCACTGCTGATAATTTAGTGATTAATTCAGGTCGACAAATACGTGTACCAACATCACAATCAAATTGGACCAACCAATTGGCAGCCATACACATATAGATATATATTTAGTTTAATTCATAATTAGTGGTTCATTTGTTGCCACCTAACATGAAATCTAGACTATGCTAAGACACATTAATTAGTACATTAATGCGCGATGTATTTAGTTAGAAATATAGTTGGATTGAACTTTTGGCAACCGACTCCCTTGAGAAGTAGTTTCTGTGTCAATGGTGGCTAAGCCTACAAAAATATCGTATATAAACTCAAATTAAAATCTAGTCAGCGCTGCCGACTTTAAAATATTGTCCACCTAATAATCCAGACTGCACTGTGTGTCTGATGTGTATTTATTTCATATTCGAGCTTCGAAAGTTTTTCAACTATGGCTATCCATTCGATTTAAAAATGAAATCTTGTTTTTCCGAATCCGAATTCAGGTTAGAAAAATATTTTGTCATAAGCTAGTGAAATTACATATATATTTAACACAAATACTTAGGTAAGGTCGAACCTATCTAAGGTCGGGTTATCTCACGGGTTGATCCGACCTAGATCCGTCTCATCCGATTCGATCTATAAACATGTCATTGTATCATTTATTACGAATAAATGTATCACTTGTTCTGAATAAATATGTCATTGTATCACTTGTTGTAAATAAATAGATCACTTGTTGTGAATGAATTTAATAGTATCATTTGTTATGAGCAAATGTATCAGTTACTCTTAATAAATGTATCACTTGTTTCTGAATAAATGCATAACATACCAAAATTAATTTCGATCCGACCTGACCAGACCAGACCTATAAACCGCCACTATATCACTTGTTTATAATAAATATGTCACTTGTGCTGAATAAGTGTATCTCACTTGTTCTAAATAAATATATCATTTATTCTGAATAAATACAATGAAAAATATCTCATTTGTTGTGAATAAACGACTTATTATATCATTTGCTGTGAGCAAATGTATCAATTACTTTTAATAAATATATTACTTATTATGGATAAATGTATCATTTACAAATTAACGTACATATTCGTAAAAAGACCCATGTCTCTATATTTAATTATATATTTGCTGCAACAAAACCAAACCACCAAGTGCAGATAATTAAGTGGAAGTGGCACACAGGAACAATATATTATTCCAAACAAGGTATGGAGATAATTAAGTTGGTGAGTAGCATTAATTATTTGATTTGAGGGCCACGTGTCATCCTAATCTGCTTTCATTAAAAAAGCTAAGAGAAAAAGATTGTGGAACTTTCATCCTAATCCTGGGGCAATAATTGCTCGATCTATATTCTTATCCCAAATATCCATGGTCACCCAACATGCCGCCTTGCTCGACTGGAATAACATTTTAAAGCTTGTAACTCTCTCTCTCAGTGGGGGGGTCACCTCTTTCACCTCAAATGATGTGTGTCACTTATTTGTTACTCAGACTTTTAAAGATCCCATAAATTTATGTCATATGCTACTCACATTTAGATACCTACAAGTTTTAATTGTGATGTGTGAAATGGTTTGTTAGCCAAACTGGCATAGGCTGGAATCGCTTTTCATTTTAGGGATGGTGCTGCATGAAATGAGCAATTGCACGGTGAAACTACCTTATTAATTAATTAATTAATTAATTAATTAATTAATCTTAACTAATTACTTATTAATTAATTAATCTTAATTAATTAATTATTTAATTCTAATTAAAATTAATTAGTTTAATAAATTAAATTGTAAATTAATAAATAATAATTTTGAATTAATATATCTTAATTTTGAATTAATAAACTCTAATTGTGAAATAATAAACCCCAATTGTGAATTAATAAACCCTAACTTTGAATTAATAAACCCTAATTTTGAATTAATAAACTCCAACTGAAAATAATAAACCCTAATTTTGAATTAATAAACCCTACTTGAAAATAATAAACCCTAATTTTGAATTAATAAACCCTATTTGGAATTAATAAACCCTAATTTTGAATTAATAAACTCTAATTGAAAATAATAAACTCTAATTTTGAATAATAAACCCTAATTATGAATTAATAAACCTAACTTTGAATTAATATGAATTAATAAACCCTAATTATGAATTAATAAACTTCAATTATGAATTAATAAATTCTAATTTTAAATTAAAAATTAATAAATTTAATTATATATTAATAAAATCTAATTATCCTTACTCACCATAATTAATATATAATCATTTTAACAAAAAACAAGGGTGAGCTCACGGTGAGGCGGAGCTCACCCAAGTTTTTGTCTTCATTTTATACAATTCTAATTCGGACAGGATGTCTCGTTTGAATTTTATAATGAACTGACAATGTCATAGGAAATTATGGCCACAAAAAGATTCTTAACTTGAATAATGAAAAAATAGAATTAATTGTAAAAAAATCTTAGCATTGAGCCAATTTTGATTTAAATATGTAAAAAAATCTTAGCATTGAGCCAATTTTGATTTTAGATGCGATATTTAAAACGTTTTTAATTATTATCATACATTTTTATTTATAGCTTAGTAGACATGCTCAAAATTTGGCAACTTATTTGGAAGTGATCATATATAATAAATGTGCAGAGATTCTTCAGTTTAATGTATATAAATTCTTTGGTTATTTACGGTGCTGTGTGCTTTTCGCATCAACATGCATGATCCCATTTTTGTGCTTGAAACTAGTGGAAACGTGGTCCAAGCTTATAAATTCAAAAACATTCCTATGTTAAATATTAATGTGAAACTTAGTTGTAAAATATCAAGTGAGATTTTAAAGTAGGAAATAAATTTGAATTTAAAATAGAAAGAACCTAACACCCTAAGTACATGGGAACGTGGAAAAGAAAACGAAGAGAAAGAAGATGGTAAGGAGCATGTGGTGCAACGCGTGAGACCCTACCCCATAATTAAACACCCTTATTACAATTTACAATCACAAAGGTCAACGCTGCTACAATTTGTGAACACTACGTAAATTCGCGATTTAACCCGCAAAATAAAAATGTAAATTTATTTTTGCATGACGAGTTAACTTGTCGTGTGCTTTCGTGCATACTACTTATAGGTGGCCTCATATATTTTAAGTGGGTAAGATTAACATTTATAGATACTGGCTTGAAATCCAATGAAATGGATTTAGGTCAAATAATTTGAACGATTAAAATGAATTCAATTACTATTTCATTATCTCACAAAACTAAACAAAAAAAATCGAATCAATCAATTAATCTTCACCAAGTTGTTGTATGTACACCAAGAATACCTCTCACCAACCAATAATTAACATAAAAAAGAAAATCGAATTTCCAAAAATAAAAAATCCCCAAATTTTCAGAAGGTTTCCACCTTTGCCGGCAACGAGAGACGAGACTTCTTCAAGGGGTGGGGGCTTTCAACTTCGTCGTCGGCGCCGGAGCCAAACCCCAGCCAGAATTCTGGCAAAGCCGGCAAGTTCAAGTCGAAGTTCCGGAGCGAACCGGAGGACCCCGTCCCTTCCGATGACGTCACGCCGCTGCTTCCAGCGCCGCCGCCGTTGCTGCTGGCCGGCGCCCCGCCGTCGTAGTGGCGGCGCTTGTGCCCTCCCAGGGCCTGCCCCGTCGGGAAGCTCTTGTGGCATATGGAGCACTCATGCGTTCTGCCGCTGCCGCGGCTCGCCGTGGCTGACGTAGTAGCCACGACGCCGGCCGAGTGGTCGTCTCCGCCGCTGAGCTTGCGGTGGCTGGCCTTGTGCCCTCCCAAAGCTTGGTAGGACCCAAAAGCCTTGTGGCACACAGAGCACTTATACATAAGTTTAGAAGGATCGGCCTTCGCCGGAGGCCGCGGCGGAGAAAGAGGCGCTTGCTTGTGAGGCTGTTGCGGCGCGGCGGAGGTGGCAGTTGGCCCGCCGCGAGCGAGCATGATGAGGCAGAGAGCCAAGTATTCTTCCTCGGTGGGGTCGCTGCTGCGGGGGCGCTTGGTGCGCTTGCCCTTGCTCCATGGCAGAGAGGCGGCGGTGTCGAAGTCGAACGTGGGCGGAGCGGCGGCGGTGGGGAGTTGAGAGCTTCGAGTGCCATTTGAGAGACTTGAGCAGTAGTACAAGTGCAGGAGTAGTTTTGTTTGAGATATGGATTTGAGGAGTGAGAACGGGTTTATATATATTTTGGGGTAGGGGTGGGGAAGTTGCGTGACAAGTGTGAGGAAAGTAAAACGGTCACTCAACTCATGAGGGATATAACATAAGATATTGGGAATTGGTCGACTAGAACACGTTTGGGGAAATGCTAGTGGACTAATGAGGTCGGTTTAGAGAGAGTGAAAATGTGTGTGGGTGGGCCGACTCGGTCATGTCAAACCTTCTACGCCTTCTTATTCACATTTCCAACAAAGCCCACTTCACTGTTGCCGCTTCCCTAGCTACTTTATTGTCATCAATTCATGATTTAATAATCGCCTCATTCCACTCAACCAACTACCCAATTATTTCACTATATATATATATATATATATATATATATATATATATATATGATCTTAAATCTTAATACAAAGATATTGTGTGGAAAAAACAAACACGTCTTAACTCTTTAAAAACAAATTCAAGTGCTTTTACTCCAAAAACAGTTAGAGAAGATGAAACAAGTGACGTCATTGCAATCGAATTCCATTTGAAATTGTGCTGTTTCACAAGTAATTTCTCAATATTTATCTATATATTTTCTGGTGAAATTTGAAATTTATATAAAATTTTCAACACTTACAATGTGACGTATCTATTATGGACTAGAGGATTTGATCTCAATCGATTAGTATACATCCAATCGTGGTATATATTTGATTTTTAAGATACAAACTTTAGAATTTTAAGTTTATTGTTTCTATATACGAAGAATAGTGAGCGTACGTAACAATTCACACGATACTATATCTAGGATAACTAACGTTCCAAAGAAAAAAAATGTTTAATTTAGAGTTAATGCGTGCTTAGGAAGAAAGGGGTGTGGTAGAAGAGCACCCAGCGTAGAGCAAGTGGATATTTTGTTTAGCGGCGGCTGTTGCACCTCCAGCTCTTGCACATAGTTGAAATATGACTTGCGACTTTTTCCATAATTCCTACCTTCCAAAATTCCAACTTCTTTTACTTATATTTGGACGTGTTTAAAATATTAATTTTTGGACTGGTCTCTTAGTTACCAACTTGTTGCCATACACCTGCAGTCTCCCTGGAATGGTCAAACGGAATTGTAGTTGTTGTTTCGTTTTAGGCTACTTCACATATCTCTTTTGAATAGTGGAATCAAAGGAAAATAATATGATATTTTTGTAAGGGTAAATGGCATTTTATAAATAAAGAAGATAAAATCAAACGCCCAAAAATCACAGATTGAACACTTAAGGTCGAACCTCGTCAAAACTTGGGTAGAAATAAGAGTGTTCGTTCAAGTAACAGTTCTAATATACGTTATATGGACGCCATAGTATTTAAAGCTCCATACCACATTGCAAGACTTTGGCAAAATGACCTAAATCATACCAAACTACCTATATTGATTGGTTCGACTTATAGATGAATTTGGACATTAATAATTTGGTTAATAGTTGAAGACTGTTTTGTGCAAACGCAAGTCTGAACGAGTCTAGTACCAACCTTAATTGCTCTTTTTTCTTTGAGTAGCTAAGTTCACTATTACTAATATTTCTCCTCATCTCAATTTCTAGATGCATTCAGTCTCTATTTTACAATACTTTGGGAATAATAAGAAAGATTCGGGTATTTTTAGTTATTCAGCCTGGTTTCGTTCTAAGCAGAGTTTGGAGCCAACCTTTCCTTGTCGAGTTCCGTTTAACACTAATGTCTCAAGAACCAAATTATTTACTGAAAATAGTTCATTAGAGAAACAAGATTCAACTGCGTGATTTTTAAATTAAGTTACTAGTATGAGGAATATACAGAATCGATAATTATTACCAAAATATTGAAAAAATTAGATATAATATGTTTTATCAGTTATATATATATATATATATAATCTGTAAATATGTTAAATTATTAAACTATCCTTAGAAGTTAAAATAAGTAAGGATAATATATATATAGTTTAATAATTTAACATATTTACAGATTATATATATATATATATATATATATATAGAGAGAGAGAGAGAGAGAGGATCAAATAAGACCTGTTTCAGATAAGATGTAGACTCAATCTCATCCATCCATCCTATTAATCGTGTGGTGAGATTCGCTACCGATTTTTAAAGTTTTTACATGTTAATTAGTGGTAGTAAGGGTAGTTTAGTAATTTGATTAGTTATGTGATTTCGAAAATAAACCATGCATATAGTTGAACTGAACAATGCATTCAAATGAACACAAAAATGTATTCACTTGAACATAAACATGCATATGAATTTCAATTTTAATGCATGTCAGAACGCCTCAGCGTCATTCAAGCACTCAAAGACCACCAACGCTTGCTCGCGCACTCAACGCCGGTTGGGTGCGATCGATAATATGTTGTTTTAGATGCGAGATTTAGTTGTTTTTAATGCGGTGACATGTTATTTCATATGTATTATTTATGTTTTGTTGTGGCTCTTCCCAAACCTAGTGCCGAAGCGCACCCAACGCCCCTACCCGCCGAGCCCACCCAAGATCCCTACCCGGTCGGCGCACCCAACGTCCCTACCTAGCGTCGGCACGCACACAACGCGCACCCAACACCGGTTGTGTGCGATGCATTGTTATGTTATTTTGAATGCATTGTTATGTTATATATTCTCTATGCATTGTTATGTTATTCTCTATGCATTATCGTGTTTTGTGGTGCCTCTCCCAAACTCGGCCCATGAGACCCCAACGCTCACAGACTCCCCTACCCGTGTCGGGCACCCAGCGCCCATTGGTGCCTTCCCATTTTGCCCTCGAAAAATAAGTTGCCACGTGTCAAATTTTGGTGCGTCCCACGTGTTCAAAATGTGTGGTCTAGATTGAGTACTACATACTATCCGGGGATCGGGTACTACGGAACTCAACCCTATATATATATATATATATATATATATATATATATATAAAAAAAATCTAATTTTTACACAAGTTTATAGTATTAATAGATAGATATAATATATCATATTACTCAATTATCTTTAAATTAAATGTATAATAGAGTTATCATAGATAAATAATTTTTTGTAAATCTATAATTAAAATAGAATCGTGCGTGCGATGCAAATAAAAGTATTTAATTTGAATATATGTATATAGTAAATAAATCTTATCACAATTTTGAAGAATTTAAGATGCAAAATGATTCTTGTCTCATATCAAATATATAAAATATATGTTTATTAAACTAATAAACTATCCTTAAAAACAAAAATAGGTAATGACATTATAGGTATAACCAAAATTTGTAAAATACACAATTTCATAATAGTAATAATAGATAATTATATTATACTATAGTACTATACCATAGTCCTTAAAAAAATATATAGTAGAAATATAATAGACAAATCAAATTTTGTAATACAAAATTATTTTATAATAAGTAAAGTTAGAGATTTGGGGTAAAGGTATCACCCCTTATCTTTGGAATTAAAGACGCTACCATTTTAATTACAGGACCAAAATTGGTGACACAGTTACTAAGTAATGGTACACATACCATGGTTAAGAATTGGCAACAAGATTAGAGAATAAGTTGTAATAATAATTATTGCATTTTTCTCGTCGAAAAGGAAAAGAAGAAACAAAATACACTCTTTGTTACGTGTGTGCGTAAGCTGTCCACTTTGTGTATTTATTTTCGTGATAAACTTCCGAAATTGATCTTTTCGTGATAAACTTCCGCAAGCCAAGATAGAAAATAATGTATTTTGTCTCACTCGAAATTAATATTTGCCACGTTTTAAACTGTAACACGTGAAGTTCTAGAATTCCACACGTAAACAAATTTGCTAGTAAGGACTCTTCAAGATGCTCCATCTTTCAAGGGAAAATGATTTCAGAAACAAAGAAAATGTGATAATCGAAAATGAAATGAGAAGAATATAAATACCAAATGCACCTCAAGGAAAATTTATGCCTCAATGGAGACTTATTTATTTATTTTATTTTATTTTGTAAGAAAACTCAACGGAGACTTCTAGAAGTTCGACTTGACCTGAAATTAGGGCTGGATTAGTACACTTTTAATATTGAAATTTGTATTAGATGACTTTATGACCTCCTGCATACTGGAAGTTTCTAGACTACATATCCGAGCATCAAACCTACCAAATAGCTTAAATTTTATCTAGAGTTCGTCAAGGTTTTTGAATGAGAATCAATTCTGATCAAAATAAATAACATATAAAACAATTTTGTCAGCAGTTGCAAATCGTGCTCGTTTAATATTCTGTGGAAAAATAGGTGATGAGTTGGAAATCTTTTGTGAAATTCATGCGGGTCAATTTTCTTAACAGAAATTGAAAGAATGTTATAAAATATGGATTTAGTATGTAGACATTAATCTTAATTATCTCATTTTTAGGATCTCCAAAAGAATCTTATCAATTTAATGTTTTAATATTAGTTATTATAAAAGATATAATGTGGAATTTTTTACATTTAAATTATGAGGTGCTCCTATACATCCGTCCCCATATGTGGACTTTGATATTTTTCTTCAGTGTAAATGATATTTTTTTTCAATATAAATGATATTTTCTAAATATAGGGTAAAAACAAATGATACTATAATACTTTTCTTAAGACGGTACGGATAGATATATACATGAATTTTTGTGTTAAATTATAACTCCCGGTCCACCTAATTAAAAACCTAAACCAAGTCTGTTTAGATGCATGACACTAAATTATTCAGAGTGGATCTAATAGACCCTTGACTATTCAAAAATGTGCAAAATAGTACTTGATTGATGGTTCACATTAACATCGTCGGTGTCAGTACTTAATTAATGGTTCAGAGAAATCTTAACTGCAAGGGTTTGTTTGCATAAAAGAGATTTTAAATCTCGACGTGGATTCTATATCGGATATTGAAATTGAAGAAGGAGGTGGAAACTATGTACATTTTGTCAATTTGTCCAATCCACGACCTTAAGTCATAGAATTGACTCTACTTCATTTTTATTTCAAAATCGTATCGACGCCATAAATTTGATTCTAGCACATACTAATAAATCTCACCATCAGGAGTTCTCTGTTAGATTACTTTGTTTGTTTGAACTCAATAGACAAATTGAGGATATATACCATTAGTGCTTTTCCAAGCATACGTTCTTTGCAGTGATTGCAACATATCAACGTTGGATTTGATTGGAATTAGGTAGTTTTATTTATATGTAGAACTCATAATTTGCGAGGGTAAAGTGGAAGAAATTGATTTTACTCTTGTTTCCATAGACTACAATACATAATATATAAAAGAAATGAAAATACGATTGTTCATAGGTATTGATTAATCATATAAGAGATTCTGGACATTATGCTAATTAATCTAATCTGAAAGGACAACACGCTGAAGTTAATAGATGGTAATTAGCTAAACACTAATATCGACATCAAGTAAAACTCAAAATTAAATGTTTTAGGTAATTTAGTGTAAATGATCAGATGAGCTAGAGGTTATTTTGTACAATAAGACACAGTGGATTGGTGATGACCCATATATTAGGCTATTACATTAGTAACAATGATAAAGCAGGAAGAGTCTAATCTGAAAATTTACGTAAGACATCAATATCATGAGAACTTGAAATTTCTTATGTTTAAAATATTGTATTAGTCTTAGTATAGAAATATAATTAAAAGTTAGGATAAGGGAGAAAAGAAGTTATCAGTGGGCTAGTAGTAGTAGGTATAGAAAGAGGAAAAGCCGAAGCTACCACTTTTCTGTGGCGGCGCCATTCAGTCCCTTTGGTTTCAGTTTGAGATGAGTCCAAATAAGGATTAGCTAAGCAATGACTTAACACTTCATGCTGAACACACCACACGGCTATACGAATAGTCGAATACTCATATTTGATCATTCAACTATTACATGGCAGATTTATCTTCAAGAAACTACTGCATCAGCATGTCTATTAATATCTCATAAAAGTATTTTCATCTTAAATACATTTATATTCCAGTTTCAAGTATTCAAGAAATTCAAACTTCAAATTAGGTCCCTTACAATAGAAAAATTGCCTATTTGGTATCCTATAGCTGCATCTAATATATGATATATCTAGAGATGTCAATCTAACCCCGAATCTATAGGTTGGCTCGAATAGACCGACAATCTGATATGAGGTTCATAATTTCTAACACGAAAAAAATATCAACCTGAATAGCCCGAATCGAATAGCCAAACAACCCGAGTGGGTTGGCCCGAAAGTAACCAAAACCAGAATGGACTTATCCGAAAATCGAGTGAGAAAATTTTCTTGTAACATATAGTTTTAAAACTTCATTATTTGCTTTTGAAAGTTAGTAGAACAAGATTTTTTATAAAAAAAAATACTTGTGGAATGTATTTTAGTTAATTTTACTTATTATTTCCATTCTTTGTCTTTTTACTCCAAAGTTTAATCTAAAATATTTATTACAAATATATCATTTTCAAGAACAAATATATATAGTTTATTTTTTTTCCCTTAAACTTTCTGGCCTGATTAACCCGATTAGTTAACTCGAAATCTGTAAGTTTAGAGTTAGGATTGAACATTTTTAACCCGAAAAAATATCAACCGAATAACCAGAATCGAATAAGCTGATAACCCGAGTGGGTTGGTCCGGACCCGAACGAATTGGCCCGATTGACATCTTTTAGTATCTTGCAAGGATCGATGCGACACAAGTATTTGTCTTAGTTGCTGAAAATCGTGTGTGATATCCGGTAAGTCCAGTAAGATTCAAATAGAGCAATTGTCCCATAATTCTTCCACAACAATTGGCTACTGGAAGTAACATCTCGTGCTTTTCTTGATACCATTTTGTTGGAAGTACTCACACGTTTTTTGATTCAAAATTCGAAACTCAAAAAAAGAGATTATGCACAAATTCACTCTTATTTTCTGTTCAATTTGAGTTTAAAATAGGTTTAATTTCCCAAATTGGGTTTGCCACATGAGAAGTAATAAAATTTCCGAGTATAAAGAATACCTGCATTACTCACATTTTTATTATTGTAAGGTCCCCATACAGCATATACCAGCTCAAATAGGCTACATGGCGTTTTGCTCAACATATAGAGGGAAGAGAATCCTATATATACTGCTTTGCCTAGATTGAAACAAATGTCACAGGCCTCTCTACATTTCTCATTTAGAAAATTCACATGCATCATAGCACCAACTGATATTATCTCTCAAAGAAAATCCCACCTACTGTCTATCTTCACAGAATAAGCTTCTTCATGCACTTGTGTTTATCAATAACATACAGAATTCCCAACTAATAAGCAAAGTCCCAGATTATGGTCATTCTCTTGCCTCCGAATGATAGAATGTGTCTTCAAAATAAACACTTTGCAGAAAGGTCTTCAACTAATTGGGTGATAAACATGGTTTTTGTATGTCTTTTAGGATGCTTTTGATTCTATTTCACCAACAAAATCATGTTTGAAATGAATTATATTGCAAAAATGTAGTGTTTTGTGAAAGCTTGATACTTTGTGCTCCTTTGTGAAAATTTGTAGGAAAGTGAAGACCAATTTGGGATGAAAGGATCACATAATGTCGAAGAGGAGTTCGACACAAAGACATAAGAAAAATAGAGAGCAATTCAGAGTCCGAACGAAGGAGAACAAGGCAAAACGGGCGAAGCGCGCAGGCTGCCGCGGGCTAGCTAGCGATCGTTGCGCCGCCCGCTGTCGTGAGCTGTTTTGGGGCACGAGCGCAGCGACTGAGGCAGCGACCTCTGCTCGAGTAGCTGGCGACGTGCCCTATTTCGGGAAAACACGTTTTTTTCCTTCTTTTGACCGATTTTTGTCCATTTTCATCTTTTTTTTGTCTTCCTCAACACATCACACTATATATACACTCTCCTAAAACTTATTTAAGGATCCGTTATCATAAACCCTAGCCTCCACTCCACATTAGACACACAATCTTCTCTCATTTATAATTCATTCTCCATTTTTCATCCATCAAGAAAGAAGAAATCATTCCATTGGCGCTAGAGAAGAAGAAGCAATCAAAGAAGCAAGCTTGAAGACCAAAGTTTTTAGGATTTGTCCCTTCAAACTCTCCTATCTCTAATCATGTTTTCTGTTGATTTTGGTATTTTGTTAAACATGAGCATTATTGACCAAATTCATTTGTTCTAGGGATTAAACTAAATGAGTTTGTGATAGAATGAATGTTATTTTGATAAAACTCTTGATTGAATGCCTATACCTTCTTACGTTCTTGGTTTATTTTGTATGTTGAATGATTGACCATCATTTATGCATTTATCTTTGGTGTTATCTTGAACTCGAGAGAAAAGAGTCGACACTTGAATGAAAATATAAGACATGTCATCTTAATAAACAGGAAGGTTTAGAGTTTGAGTGAGGATTCTTGGTGATCTTAGGTGCCTTTTGGAGTTATAGGCTAGCAATTGATCAGTGGCGACGATTTTAGCCCATAATATACCGTTTTAGTCGTTCGGGGGGAGGGGACTAAGGCTGGTTTAGAGATCAATCCTAGATCATTAGTATTCATTCAAGAGTTAATCACATAGAGTAAAATCCAATCACTACCCATTGACGTTTAATCCCTATGATAGTTTTCCATTCGTTAAATTACATCATTCACCTTTGTTTTAATTGAGTTTCTCATAATTTATTGCTTGCTTATTAGTTAGTAAACAACCCAACTTGAAATGATTAAATCTATATAGATTTAGGACAATAAATTAATAATAATCATAAGTTTAGAATCACTAATCCTCGTGGGGTACGTACGACCTTCCTTCTACTAATTGCAACTACACTGTACACTTACATAATCGCAACTAAAATAATTATCGAACATTGTGCTATTGAAATTAATCAAGTTATGAGTAATTGGGCATATAAAATTGAGTGATGCTATACGGCCATAATGTGGCCGGCCATAATCAACTTTATTAAATGAAAAAGCCATTTATTTAATTTTTGATATATTAAAAAATTGGTTTTACATTAAAACCATCTTATGTAATTACAATTTTGCAACTATCGAATGAAAATTTTAAACTTAAATTTAATAATTTAATATTTTTCAGAATAAGTGGGAAAATGGTGTGTGGCCAACCATAATGTGGCCGCATAGCTTTATTGTATAAAATTTTAAGTGAAGTTATTTTTACATCGAGCTATCTGGTAAATGGATATTTTGAGGAACCTCAATTGCATATAGTGCAGTAAGTAACTCAGAATTACAAAAAATATATGTAGTAGCTCACGAGTCTCGTTTTCCAGATTTATAACCACACTAAAAGTATAATTGGTTTCCAACAAAATAACATTTCTTGTAGGAGCTAGCATGGACCATATTGACATTACTATTCCATCTTTGCATCCTCCCTTATTCCCAAATATTTTGCAGCTTCAAATTGTATAATTTTGTTCATATCAGCAGCTTAAAATCATATATACCAGCATTGGAGAAGTGGTAGTGTTTCATTTTGCCATATTCCTATTGAATTCTTATGTTTGTTGCACAATTATAATATCATGCGAGAATCAATTGTAAAACCTGCTTCCTGCCCATGGGTGTACTAGTTTTAGTAATATTTTTTCTCTCTGTGTAAGATGAATAAAATTCTTACATTATAATAACATTGGATAGATAGACATGTGTACTATTCATGACCTCTTTTCTTATGAGGATTCAATTGTCACATTCGTCCACTTCTGACTTCTTTTCACGCATGAAACATGCTTCCTATTGCATGCTATCGCCAAATATTCTATACAAGCAGTCAAACATCGTCTACATTTATCTCCCCTCTATTTTTATTATATAATTTTACTTCCAAAATTACACTTACTTCCAAATAATTATCTATATATATATATATATATATATATATATATATATATATATATATATATATATTGCTTCTAGAGCCCATTATTATCATTAAATTAATTTAAGCGATATCAGAAAGTATAATTTCCTTTGATCATGAAGGAAAATTCTCAGACCAAACTAGGGGTTAGAGCATCAGGGCTTGTTGTTTTTATCGGGTCGGGCTGGCCCGCCCGAAATGCTATAAATTTGAAATATGGTAGCAAACACCCCATCTGGGTCAATCAGACCACCGCCAAACCCGTCCAATATTTAATTTAATAAAATATTATTTTTAATTTCAAAAAAATATGATAACAATAAATAAATTAAATTTACTAACATCAATTTTAAAGTAAATAAGATAAATTACGTCTAATAGCATCAATTCCAAAGTAAATAATATAAATTAAGTCTACTAATAAGTCTAACATCAATTTCAACGTAAATAAGATAAACTTAAAGTTTCAAATATCATCAAACATCAAATGTAAAATATTAAAACTTTAAATGTGTGGGCGGGCTTTTAGGCCCGTTAACATCGGGCTTTTTAGCCCCAAAGCCCGATCAGCCCGATGGGCTATGTGGGCGGGCTTTTTAGGCCCGATTTTTTTTGGGTCACTATTTTCACTAGCCCAACCCGATTCCAATTTCGGGTACCCCGGGCCGGGCCAATTTTGCCGGCTCTACTAGGGGTGAACAAAAAATTCGAAAATTGAATATCCGATCCGAATCAAACGGAAATTTAAAATTTGGTTCGGATTTTCGGATAGGATCAGATTGAAATTTTCAAAATTTCAAATTTTCGGATTGAACCGGATTGGATTTTTAAATCCGAAAAAATCCGAATTATATATAATTTATATATATATATATATAATATTTTATTTAAATATGTTTAAATTTAATATAAATATATATAAGAATTAACAAAAATTGGTTTCGGATTTTCGGTTTTTTCATAATTTTGGATTTTTCAGTTCGGTTCGGTCTTTTCTATAAAAATCGGTCTTTTGTATAAAAAAATCGGATTTTAGGATTTTGGATTTTCGGTTCGGATCGATTTTTTCTTTCACAAAATTTGGATTTTCGGATCGGTTCAGATTATGCAAAAATCCGAATCGAAATCCGAATGCTCACCCCTAGACTGGTTCGTTTGAAGGTTGTGCAAAAACTTGCGTTAGGAGGTGCGCCACTCTATTGGCGAATCTATAAACATTATAGAATAAAATTCACGTAGGATAGACTGTAATATTGTTGAATTATAGTCACAAACTTATCAAATTAAGGATATACATATTTTTGCGATTCTAATACCATATTTAGAACTTCAGTGTAAGATATGGGGAAGTCTTATTTTCTTTAGTTCTATTGTAATGAACACGGAAAACACAAAATATAATTTGCAAGAATATTCTCGAAAATATCTCAATTATAAATAGGAATGACAATAGGTCAGATATCCATCCATTAAGTATTTTCCAGACCCAAATCCGATTCAAACCCGTCATATGTATTAATTTTATTTCATACCCGCCCCAAACTTATATATATATATACTAATACCCGTTAATTATTCATCCGACTCATTTAAATTTATAAAATATCTAAATAACCAAATATGAATTTTTATAATAAGTGGATTTTCCGTCCTAAACAAAAATCGAACTACAAAGTAAATATTAATTAGTAGAAATAATTAAAGATTAGTAATTGAATTTCAAGAATAATATATATTATATTATTTAACTTTAATATGTCGTATATCCAAAATAATATTATAAATCATCAAAAGAAACGTATAAATGATACTTTAACTTCTCAAAACATTTGTCAACCTTCTCATTTAATCTTCCGTGACTTCATTATAAAAAAAAAGTGATTATGTTTAACATATAAATATCAATAAAAAATATTAAAAAAATTATAATTTTTGTAACTTTATATAGATGGGTTCCGTTTGCAAGTATCCTTAGATGATTTTCAAATCCGATAGTAACTTTATTATTCAAACTCGTCACAAACCCTTTGAATACTTTCTCAAACCTAAGACAGGTTTGTTAAAAGTGAGTACCTAGGAAAATTCGAACCGTTCATCCTAATTACAAGTGCTCGTTTCACTTACTAAACTTCATTGTTTTAAAGAATATCAAACCACATTTGAAATTATGTAGATTTATACAGATCCATCTGTAATACATAAATGATTATGCTAATATTTAAAAATCCAGAAGGGACGGACACATGAGGGTGTTAGAAGAGTTTGAAACCCCCCAACAATTTTAATTTTTGGCAAAAAAAATTCAATTTTAACACTTTATATCATTAAAAAAATTCGATTTTAATTTCTCTCAAATTATCTTCCTGCATCCGTCTAAAAACACATGGGACTTGGAAACAAAAACCACTAAATTTTTTAGGGGATAAGATGCAAATATATATGCTTTTAACATTTATAGTGCAAAACAAAAACACCCCTAAAGTAAGTTTAGGTTCAAAAAATATCCTTAATGTTAAATAAGTGGTGTAAAAATACAATTAACGTTAAATAAACAGTGCAAAAATGCCCTTCACGTTAGATAAACGATTCAAATAATTAAAAATATTAAATTGTATTTAAATTTTTTTCAAATTTAAAATTAACACTCACATATATATACGAACTAATTACATATAATTCAATTTTCTACGTGTAATATTATGAAATGACAAATTCCTTTCGATACATAAAAATTTAAATTGACAAATATTAGAATAATTTTAGTTTTAATTATGACACAATATATATAAATTTAATTATAGAATAAATGTAGTCATGTGAAAATATAGTTTAAAATAAAAATCTATAAAGTTGAAAACTATCGGATACAAATTAAAGAACATGTATGAAAGAAAGATGACTATAATTAGACCATTATAATTTTTTAAGATATTAAAATTTATATTTTTTGTCATTTACCAAAGTTTAAGGTGGATTTGCACTATTTATTTAACATCAAGAGCATTTTCGCACATAAACTTACTTTAAGGACTCGTTTGTTTGACATGAAGGTAAATTTAATTGAGAATGTGATTCATAGGCAAATGATTTCAAGAAAAATGAATCCTAGTAGATTCTTTATCAATTGTTCGAAAAATACCAATAAAATTGTTAGGATTCTAATAATAATAATAATAATAATAATAATAATAATAATAATAATAATAATAATAATAATAATAATAATGTAAGATTCACGTCATAGTTCTAAAACTTAAACTAAGACTTTCTTAAAATAAGTTATTAGTTGAGAAAATAATAATAATAATAATAATAATAATAATAATAATAATAATAATAATAATAATAATAATAAGATATAACATAAAATACGATTCAATTCATAGTTCTAAAAATGAAACTAAGATTTGCTTACAATTAGTTATTAATTGATAAAAATTATTATTATTATTAATTTTTTAATTAATAACTTATATTAAGAAAATCTTAGTTAAATTTGTAGAACTATGAAACATACTTTTATTGAATAATAATAATAATAAAATAAATAAATAAATAAAAACTATAGTTTGTATTTCAATAAAAATATATTAAATATGTGAATAATGTAAGAATCTTGAAACTGCAAAAAAGAATACTTAATATTTGTTGGGAAATAATAATATAGGAATATTACACTGCTTTCTTTGTTTTCAAAATTCCTTTTATTTATCTTTTCTTGTAAAAATACAACAAAACATAGGAATTTTAAAATATTAAAATCAAATTACTTTTCTAGGATGAAATTATGTACCAAAGAAACGAGTCCTAAATATACTTTTATTCTACACTATAAATATCAAGAGTATACTTGTATCTTATCCCCATTTTTTAGCAACAACACGACACGAACAGTAATTTTCTTGTGTTTTGGGTGAGTGAGTTAATTTGTCGAGACAAAAATATTAGAGCTAAAGATTCTCATATCCAGAGATGTTTATATGTCATTATTCTAAACCCCATTTTCCCACATTATACCCTTTTAAAACCCTGTGATGTACGCTCTCTCTCAGCCGTTGCCCGTCAAAATCCACGAGGCTAAAATCGTCTCGTCGCTGCACACTGCCAATTCCCTCAAATCACATTTCGTCTTACCCAACACTGCAGCAGCCACCACCATTGCGCGGAGGAGCAGAAGCAGTAGAACCGATCCGCTTATCTACGGCCGCTCTGTTGGTGGCGCAACCCTACCGGAGCGGCGGCGAATTAGCGCAGCAGCCATGGCCACATCGAACGTCGACAGCACTGACGACCGCATTGCTCGGATCGCCTCCACCATTCGGGTCATACCCGATTTCCCCAAACCTGGTCACGCAACTTGAATTTAGATCTTCGATTTTATTTGCATATTTTGGAGAACATGATTTGAACTGAAATTGTTTTTCTGGAAAAATGTGGACAGGGATCATGTTTCAGGATATAACGACGTTGCTGCTTGATCCTAAGGCGTTTAAGGATACAATCGATTTGTTTGTTGAGAGATATAAAGGTCAAAGCATCAATGTTGTTGCCGGTAGGTTTCGTCTCTGTTTGATCTCTCTCTCTCTCTCTCTCTGTTTTCCAGCAGTGTATTTTCATATCCTTGCTTAGTTGCATTTAAGTTGATATATTTGGGAAAATTAGGTCTCGAAACTGTATACATTAGTTGGAAATAATTTTGCTTTTCTAGTTGTTCTGGGCGTGCTTGGTCACTGTGAAAAGCTTTGGACAATACAGATGGTTCTGTAATTTTAGCCAATACTTGGATACGCTTTTAGAAATAAATTGAGGGGAAATGTGATGTATTAGAAGGTAGAGCTGTACAAAAGTTTCGCAAACCAAACAAAATCAAGCCAAGCCATTCCAACCATACAAAGCCAGAAACTGTAAATTGAGGACGAAATGTAATTGCAGACTGATTATGTGATATACACTCCTTATATTTTAGAGGAATGAAATGAGGATGAGCTGTTTTGGGCCTTACTATGCTCTAACTAAGAAGAGCCTTACTATTGTGTCATTTGGTAGATTATAAATGAGATTATGCTCTTTGATTCTATGTATAAAATTAATGTTAGAAGACTCAGAAGATTTTATTATGACATTTGTAGAAATTGATGGTTAGTAAATATTGAATGGTCTGTGTCAACTGTGTTATGAGGGACTTATTTAGACTATAACAAGTTGAAGTGGGTTTTACTCTAACAGTACAATGCATCTTGCCTGCAAGATTAGTTGTGATCTTATAACACCATCAGATTTGTCACAGGCATTGAAGCAAGGGGTTTTATATTTGGTCCTCCGATTGCATTGGCTATTGGTGCAAAATTTGTTCCGATGAGAAAGCCCAAAAAGCTACCTGGTAAGGCTAAATAACCTTAATTTGATCATACATATAGTTTGCTTATCATTTCATTAGTATGTTAGCATCTTTATGATATTCTTGATATGTGCTTTTTTTAATACATGTTATGCTATGAGTGAGAAGGGAATGCTGTGAGGCTTGTTCCCTTACTGCTTTACACCTCTAGTTCAGTTGGAAGATGAGAGTGCCTGAAACTGTTTGCTGCTTTGATCTCAGATTCAAGTCCTTTTTCATACTAAGTTTGTTTGATGGGATGCTTGCCTAAAATCGACTAGGATGGCAATAGCATCGATATTTTTTGTTTGTTTTTCCTTGTTTACATTACAGCAGGTGTGTATTTTCACTGCTGGAATTCTCACCTAAGTATTTTTGGTTCTGGGGTTAACTTCTCTGCTTTGGATTATAACAATGATAGGAAATCTGATATAATGAGAAATCTCATTTTTTCTTCATAGAGAAGTAGGAACTTTTCTAAGATTCGTGCACAAGATAATAAGATGTGACATGAAAAATGTTGGGAGTTGAGATATGTGCTGCACGCACTGGTTGAACATGTTTACTAGATACAAAAGACAGCTTTAACCTTTCATCAAAGACAAATAATTATACAAGTATTTATTTCTTTAAGCTTTTATTTCTTATATTATTTTGCAAATCTTATGAATGCAATTTTCTTATATAATATATATATATATGTGTGTGTGTTATTTATGTTTTTTTTGTTTGTGTGTGTGTCTATTTATATTATATATGTGAATATAAGAATTAATTTATTGAGTTCTTGGTGGAATTTTATGATTCAAAAGGATAAAGCAGGGAAGTTGTGTTGAAAGTTGGCAGTGTTAGGTAAAAAGAGTGTTGGGGGGAGAGTGTGCAGAGTTATACATAACTGAGGGGGGTTTAAGTCTATTTGCTAAACATGGGAGTTTTTTGCATTTTCAAGAAAATACAAGTGGTTATATGCATTATTCCTTTATAAATTTTGAGTTTAACATTATTGCTTGTTCATTATGATATCTACTGCTTGCATTTTCCCTTTATTAGTATTGTTTCACAGGTTGATTAATATCAGTTTGGTCTGTTTACATGAGAACTTTGTAATTTTGCTAAATATGTTACAGTAAGTCCTAATAATTGTCATCCTGACAGGGGAAGTAATATCAGAAGAGTACTCATTGGAGTACGGAACTGACAAGATGGAGATGCATGTCGGAGCTGTACAAGCTGGGGAACGTGCAGTTATAGTAGATGATCTCATTGCAACAGGGGGTACCTTAAATGCTGCAATACGCTTGCTTGGTATGATTCATTGTTTGTATGGGAAATGTATCATCTTTCTTTTGTGCATGTGTGTTTTTAAGTGCGAGTTTGCTTATCCAAGTCCTGAGTGATGTGCATGATGAGTTTGAATTGTACAATAAGCTGGTGCAGCAAGCCCTGCAATAGTCAGCTTATTTGACTAGAACTTTTTATAGAATAATTATTTTTAGTTTTTTGAATAGGAAAAGCTATAATCATTCATTATATATAACTAACACATTCTGCTTTTACTATCTGTCTGCTGCTGAGACCCATACAGTTTACATTTTTCGAATGGGTTTAGGTTATTAATTGTGATTAGCACTTAAGTTTTGCTTGAAGTTGCTTTCCTGGAGGCAACTGTACTTTTCTTGGTTTACCAAATTTTGAAAGAAATGTTATGTCATAATGACCAGTTGACTAATGTTATTGGATACTTGAAATGTCTAAGCTTTTCTTAATCTTATGCAGGACGTGTTGGGGTCACTGTTGTTGAGTGCGCTTGTGTTATTGAATTGAAGGAACTGAAGGTATATGTAATTCCTTTACAAGTTAAAGTGACGCGTATTTTTATCCCTTTTGCATTGTTAAGGTGTTTGCTAATTAGATAGATGTGCTTAAATCTTCAATATATGTCTAGTCTCAGGAAACAGAGCTGCTACTCTTGAGACTTTACTGATAGTTTGCATTCTAAGCCATCTTAATCACTGCTTGATCGTTTATCCAAGTGGATGATTTAGTTAGCAAGTTTCTTCTGCAAAATTGGACCATCTTAAACACACAACATAACTAGCAATTGCCTTGCAACTGTTTCCATTTGCAAAATTACTCTGAATTAGAGAGGTGCAACAAGCTTAGGCAATGCACAAGCAAGATAGACACAATTTTGAAGCTTCTATTCTGAGTTCCACTATATTGCATCTATCTTGACCAATATGGTTAAAAGGATACTCAATCGGACCTTACAAATATTTATACCTAGCGATGAGGTGAGCAAGGTAAGGATAGTGGCGGATGGTTTGTTTTATAACTAAAAGGTTATGAGGTGGTGGGTTTTATCGGCTCATTGGTTTCTCTGTGCTATTAGCTAATGATATCCTAATGCTAAGATAGATATAATTGTGCATTCCCTAAAGAATGGAATTTGGAAGACAATACTTGAGTGTGTGTGTGGTGAGAGAAAAGACAAGATGAGAAAATGGTTAAGGAAATGGAGTGAACTAGAATTAGTCAACAATCTGTATTAGACTGTCTCATAGACTAGAGTGCATGAGATAAGAACAGAAAATTAAACTGAACTTTACGGACTTAGGCCCAACTTTGAACTGAGGTGTTTCCTTTTTCCTTGGTTTCATGGTGAGACGGACTCATGAGAGACTTGCTCGTAGAGTTATCTTGTTTCGGATTGGGAGGATGACACTTTCCTTGCTTTTAAATATCATTATTCTTATTTGACTTGTTGTGTTTGTTAGTAACTGTTTTTGTTGATTTTAGGGTCGAGAGAAATTAGGGGACAAAGCGCTGTTTGTTCTTGTGAGCGAAACTTGAAGAAAGAAAGAATGTTGTCGTTGCCCCACAACTAATTATTGCTATTTTCCTCGAAGAATTGCTAGGTTTTACCAGATAGATATCTGCCTGTATTCTATGCGCTCACCAATGACTTTTATTTGGGGTTGATGATGTGTAAACACCCTTGATTCAAGAAACCTATTTTTATTTGCAAACCTTGGAGAAAAGCTCTCTCTCTCATATATATATATATATTGCCATCTGAATTTATTGTTTTGGTTGGGTATCAACTTATTTTACATTTTTTTCGACATATCCATCGAGTCTCTCAGAAGCTAATTTTTTCGGTCGATATGTTGATTCTAGGGGTTAAGTTTATCCCTTCATATGAATCTTCACAGGAAGAAATGCTAATATATAATGTTTTTGCCTTGTTTCGTCTACCCTATGTATGTGCCAAATGAAGCTCTTTTACCTTACTTATAGAACAAATTCAATTCTTAAAACATCTCCAGCTCATTTTGGAGCCCTTTGATAAAAATAAAATAAAGAAAATCATTAATTTGGATGATGATTAACAAAAATATAAAATCCAAAATTCCAACGAGAAATTATAAGTTCCCAATAATTCTGGGCCATTATAACTTTGTTAAAGATTTTGAACTTTGTGGTCCACGAAAATGTCAAGGTTTTCTTAATGCTATGAGGACGACATGATACTTCTGAAGCTAATTTTTATATTAGTGGAGTAATCAATTGCTTAATCTCAATTATATTACAACAACTTTAGCCATGCTTGTCCTCTTGACTCTGATCTTGAATTGGAGCTGCTTTATCAACTGAAATATGACCACAAGGTGCAAAATTGGACGATTAAGATTAGGGCTGCTAAACGGTTCGGTTTCGGTTAACCGAACCGAATTTTTCAGTTAACCGAATCGAATTTCTGCGAAAAAGTGAAACCGAAACCGAACCGTTTTAAATTTTCGGTTAACCGAAAACCGATCGGTTCCGACAGTTCGATTTTCGGTTAACCGAAAAATCGAATTAAAATTAATTATTATTAAAAATAAATAAAATAATAATGATAAAAACGAATAAAATAATAATTAAAAACTGAAACTTATTAAAAATAGATAAAATATTTAACAAATAATTAAAATAATTAATAAAGTTATAATTAAAAATTGATTTTTAGAATTTTTAATTAATTAATTAGTAATTAAAAATAAAAAACAGTTTTCGGTTCCGAACTGTTTGGTTATCGGTTAACCAATAACCGAAATTTTTTTCAACTCTGGAACCGATAACCGAATTTGTCGGTTTCGGTTCGGTTCCGGTTCTAACTGAAAACCGAAAACCGTTTAGACACCCCTAATTAAGATGTAAATGAGACAAAAATGAGTTCGGACAGGGTACCTCTCTAGAAATAATTTAGGGGCAAATTGGTCCTAATCCATAAAACTGTTAGTTGTCAAGTGTTGTTTTGGGGTAGTGTCTCTTTTTAGTGATTGTAAGCGCTAAAACAAGCCTTAAACTACCCTCTTGATGGGTTGCTACCTGAAGACTTTAGAGTGTGTTTCTCCAAAATCTTATGAAAGTTTAATTAGTTAATGTGAGTCTTTCCTTCAGCTTATATTGTTCTCAACATTGGCTAGTTCTGCACACAATTGGACAAGTTCAATTGTCACATTTTCTTATCAACAACGCTCTTCTTTCCTCATTAGTGAATACTCAAAATGCCTATTAACGATCTCAAACAAACTCATAGCAATTAGCAAGTGGTATATCGAGTTTTAGGACATAATTTACTGACATTGATTCGCTTGTAGATATTGGCATTTGTCTATTCATCTTCCTGTTCGTACTCTTCGAATCATGTCGCAAATTGCCTTCTCTAATGTTGTTGATTGGGTGAAAATGTTGATTATCTTTTACCTATAAATATAATCACAGTCGAGAAGATATTGAGCTAAATAATGGTAAACTCAAGCTTAATCATAAAATTTGAAGCTCAAATTAACTCGAACTCGGTTGACTTTTAATTTTTTTATTTAAACTCGAATTCTACATCTTTAGCATCATAAAGATTAGATTCAAATAAAATAATAATAATAATAATAATAATTGCATTGTCGGTCTTTTTCTATAAATTATACTTAAGCGAAACCCAGCAATATTATAATCGTAATTAACCTAATAAACTATATCATTATGAAGAAATAAATAAATTAGTATCGTTTATCTCTTCAGCCTTTGACCTTTAGTGAATTAATAATACATGTCTAATTGTTCTATTGGTCTACCAACAGCAAAAGAGAAGTGATATTTTATACCATCTACCGCCATATTATTACATGTAGAGATTCCAATGACCCTTTTCATTTTGCCTTTTCAATGTTATATTAGTTTGTCTATGGCTTTTCCTTTGTCAATGGATACATTCGAGAATAAATTTGGGGACAAGGATTGAACTGGTCATTAACTAAATAAAATTTATTACACAGAAGGAAGTATATACTCAACAAAGAATTCATACGGGTAACGGAATTAATTGCTTAGTAGTAATAATACAATAATAGTGATAATATCTAAAAATAATTATCATACTTTTGCCATGCCTATATAGATATATAAACCTGATATTTAAATATAGCTAATAATTGTGAAAAGAAATATTCTTTCTTTCCAAACTTTTCAAAGTATTCTTTTATAGTGACTTTTGAACAATCAATCATATATGTATATAGGAATGAGATCAAATACAAACCAATTTTAAAGTATAAAATATGAACTGTTTTCAATCCTTGATTCGTGAATATCCACGGTGAATTCATCACCTTACTTGATGGATTCAAAAGCCTAGGTTCGAATCTAATGAATGATGAATTTTTATTTTTCTGAATTCAGACACTTACACGACGAATTCAGATGCTTCACGGTGAATTTAGACGATTTCAAGAGTTCGTAGTTTATAGGTTAATGATGATTTTTACGATAATCACTCTATATATATATATATATATATATATATATGTTCAAATAAAAACCTTGTATGTGTGTTTGTTTATATTGTGCGTCGCCTTGGAGGATTGAGATCCAGTGTCCCACTTTTAATTTTCATGGTCTTTTTTTATTTTATTTTTCTTCAATTTTAATTTTTATGCTTTGGTTTATTCCACTCAATGAAACTATATAATTATTTTTTCTCATTTAATTTCATTTTTATTAATTAATAATTCATTATTATATTTGATAAATCTAAAATTACGATATATGATTTTAAAATTTTCTTGTTTTTGAAATAAAAGTTATATATGATGAATAATATTATAATAAATTTTATTTTTATAAAATATTATTAAAATAATAGATATACGGTGATACACATAAAATTATAGGATACAAGATATCATCAGGGCCTTAGGGTATATATTTAAATTCATATGGGCTGAAGACTACATATTCGACGTCTTAAGTGCTTAGAAAGGACACTGAAGAGAATAATTATTGATAATAATGATCATAATTTTCAGTCAACATCACAATGATTCTTCTAATTATGCTTACGCTGCCTTCATACGTCTTAATTAGTCGGAGAAACGGACTTACTATCCATTCTGTATAATTATTGGAGTTTGATATTGGAGTTTGATGTGATTGTCACATCACCGAACTTAAACTATATATGGAAAAGTTTATCTTCTTCCTTTTTTTGGTTATTTATTCTTAAAGTTTATAGATCTTAGTTTTGAACTCCATGCATATCATAAACCTAACTTTAAATCCTTCTTAAAATAAATTAAAAAAATTTAAAAATTAAAATTTAAATGAAAATTAAAAAAATAAGAATTTTTTAATTTATTCAACCCTAACAAATGCAGTGGGAATAAATTGTAAAATGAAAATTACGGTGCACGTACGAACAAAATAGTTTTAACAAAATATCTATTATAACATTCTGAATGGAATAATTAAATTATATACGTACAATTAACATGCATATAATAATTTTGAGTCGCACATCTTTGATGCATAAAGTCCAATAATCCATGACATCATATCTCATTCAAACTCTATGCTTAAATTTTTTGGTTAAATAAACTATAAAATTAAAGAATGATTATTTAAACTGGAAAAGGGTAAAAAAAATTGTTTTATTTTTTGTGTTGAGAAGCGGTAGAGGTACGTATATACCCACATTTTCCTTATCCTCTCTACCCCTAAACTCTAAACCCCAATAAAAAAGAATCGGAACAATACTTGCATTTCTGGGAATTACATTTTGACAAAGACTTGTGTACGCTACGGTGCGCGCACAGCTTTTTGTTGATTTTTTAAGTGTAATTTTTATTTTGTTGCTTTTATTTGTTGTTTTTAGTGTGTTATTTTATTATTTTGTATTTTGTTTATTAATTCATGATTAGGGTTTATTAATTTATAATTAAGGTTTATTAATTTAAAGTTAGGATTTATTAATTCATAATTAGGGTTTATTATTCAAAATTAGGGTTTATTATTTTCAATTAGGGTTTATTAATTCAAAATTAGGGTTTATTATTTCCAATTAGGGTTTATTAATTCAAAGTTAGGGTTTATTAATTCATAATTAGGGTTTATTATTTTCAATTAGGGTTTATTAATTCAAAATTAGGGTTTATTAATTCATAATTAGGATTTATTAATTCAAAATTAGGATTTATTAATTCACGATTAGGGTTTATTATTTCATAATTAGAGTTTACTAATTAAAAATTAAGATATATTAATTCAAAATTATTATTTATTAATTTACAATTAAATTTTATTAAACTAATTAATTAATTAATTAGAATTAAAAATTAATTAATTAATTAAAATTAGTTAATTAAAGGGTGGTCTCACTGTGCGCGCCCGCGCACAGGAGACCATCCCTTACATTTTTACATAAAAATTAACGAGCATGAACAATTGAACACAATAATTTGAAGAAAACTGATACAAGTGATATTTCAATTATCATGCATGTCTGTTGTGAGCAAGGATGTAACCTGGTCAAGCTGAGTTGAATTATTTGCAAAGAGTTGGTATTATTTATATTTAAAAGTATTACTTTCACATTTTCTCCCTTAATTTTGTATTCAAAATCATTTGTATGTCATGAATGTCAATCTGTGAGATCGTCTCAATTTTATTTATTTTTACTTCTTCCAATCACCTCTTTCATATTATTTACCAATCAAATACCAAATTTATTTATTTAATATAAATAGGGGATATAATTAGTTTACAAATTTCTTTATATGCATAAAATATACTAATTGAGCATATAATCACTAGAAGAATTTAGGTTATAGACCACTGGGAATCCTCATTGTCTATTACAGAAAACTCCGTTGTCTATCAAGGTATAGTCTATTAGGGCCGGCTATAGACCACGGGGAAATCCCCGTCGTCTATCACAATATAGACAACGGAAAAATCTTCGTGGTCTATCATGTTATAGACGACGGGGGCCTTGTAATATACAATGGATATTCCCCGTTGTCTATAGCATCATAGACAACGTGGGTTTACCCATTGTCTATGTTGTTATAGACAACAATGTTCTAGCTTTATACAATGGTTAAACCCCGTTGTCTATATATTAATAGACAACGGGGATCAGCCAACGAAATAAATTTATTTATTTATTTATTATATAATTCAAAATACTTGTTTCTGTCATTAAAAAACAATAATACAAAATAGATATAAAATATATATTGTCTCATAAATAGAGAAATCAAGGTACAATACATAAACGTTATATACCGAAAAAATCCCCAATCAACAATTGTAGCACAATAACTATTGTCTACCTAGCTAATTAAATTCGTCCACATAACATCAATTTCACCATCTTGAACCTTTCATTTCACCATCTCTGCTCCAACATCAATCATCTAATTTGCCTCTCCATCTACATGATCAAAATAAGATGCAATATGTGCAGAAATAAAATTTAATACCTCGAAAATATTCAATTCAATAAAGGTATCAAACTTACCATCATCAACAACCATAGAATCAGCGACTAACTCGTCTCACTCTATACGGACTTCATCGATTTCTTTTTTTGAGTAAAAGCCTTCGGAAAACTATTAAATAAACAAAATAGACATATTTCATACACAGGAAACAGAGACGGAAAATATTATTACTGAAATGGCTTCCTAAGAAGAGAAGTTAAAGACAAAAATGAGAATATAATTGGATTTGAAAATGGATCTACCTCTCTGTACCTAGCCAAATAGACCTTTAGTGGGGCTATATACTCTTCAAAGCCTAAAGTTGCCATTGCCCACAACAAATCATCACAAAGTAGATTAATCTCTACTTTATGATAAACAAGATTATCTCTAAACTTGTAAGTTTTCTTTAATAAAATTTTCTTATTTGCTAAACTCAAACCATTACACTTCCACTTTTTCTGGATTACCTACCTAAAAATTCAGTTTGATGCTCCCGCGCGGTCATGAAAAATGTAAAAGGAAAATTACTAACGTGGACAACACGTCAACGACAACACTATAAAAAAATGTCTAGTAGTTACATATTTTTAGTGACACTAAAAGAAGTGTTACAAAATTTATGACATCTTTAGATATGGTAAAATTTAATTACACCAATACATATATCAATATATTTTTGTTACACATAAAAATGTATGTAAATTTTGTTACACTTGAAAATGTAATAAAATTTATCACATCTATCCATGTAATTAGACCTTAATACATTTAAACATGTCACAATAATTTTTTTTGTTACATATAGGAATATAAAATAAATTTTACTATAGCTCAAGAGTTTCAAATTTTATTATATATATTCAATTAGTTGTCCGATTTTGGTGTTCCAAATTGGGACTTTTTTAGACTTAACATTTTCAAAATAACAGAGATAATTTATTCCAATATAATAGACAATTAATTTGTTAAATATAACAGATATCAAGGCCAAACTAAAAATGTTGAAAGGTAAAGAAAAAAGAGAGAAAAAGTTCAAATATGAGAAACTAAGAACTATAAAAAATAGTTACACTTTCACATATCACAAAAAATAGTTACACGTTCATATGTAACAAAAATAGCTACACTTATGAATTTCACTAAATTTTGTGATATACTTTTTTTGTGACATGCATAATAATTACTCATCCACAAGATATCACAAATTTATTAGTGACATCCATAGGTATCACAATTCTTCAAAATCATGTCACTATTGGAACATTTTGTTGTAGTGCGATCATGGAAAATGTTGATAAATGATGTTCGATATATATATATATATATATATATATATATATATATATATATATATATATATATATTGAGGTTCAAATAAGAACCAATTTTAACATGAGAACTAAGAACCACGGAAATTCTTTACGCACAAAATGAATTTGCTATGAAAGTTAATGAATCTGTTGAAATTTCTTGAATCTAAAATTCAAATTTTCACCGAGGTTCGAATCCATGAGAGGCAAAATTAAATTTTTTGGATTCGATAACTTTCCCAACGGATTCATCAAGTTTCACATTGAATTCATCATTTTTGGTTCTCACGTTCACAATAAAAATAGTTTTCGTTAACCCTCCCTATATATATATATATATATATATATATAGGGAGGGTTAACGAAGAACCATTTTATTGTGAACGTGAACCAAAATGATGAATGATGGCTTGATGAATCACGAAAAGTTATCGAATCCAAAAATGAAATTTTCGCCTCTTATGGATTCGAACCCTGGTGAAAATTCTGAAATTTTGATTCGGTAACTTTCCGACAGTTCATTAACTTTCATAGAAAATTCATTTTGTTTGTAAAGAATTTTGGTGGTTCTGGTTCTCACGTTAAAATTGGTTCTTATTTGAACCTCACTATATATATATATATATGGGAGGGTTAACATGAGAATCATTTTTATATATCGTGAGAACGTGAGAATCAAAAAATGATGAATTCATTGTGAAAATTGATGAATCTACTGAGAAAGTTACTGAATCCAAAGAAATAGAATTTTTGTCCCTCATAGGATTCGAACCCTGGTGAAAATTTTCAAATTTTGGAATTCAATAACTTTCTCAACGAATTCATCAACTTTCATAGTAAATTCATTTGATTCTTAGTTTTTAGGATAAAAATGGTTCTCATTTAAACCTAACTATATATATATATATATATATATATATATATATATAGAAGAGTTCAAATAAAACCTATTTTTCGTAAGAACATAAAACCAATGCACTTTATATATAAAGTTCTTGCACTACAAAATATTGATGAATAGTATTGTCTTTATCGAACTCAATGGTGCATTAATTTTATACATAAAATGCATTAACTCTATCGTAAAGTGCATTGATTTTTAGGTTCTTACGAAAAGTAGGTTTTATTATAACTCAAATATATATATATATATATATATATATATATATATATATATATATATATATATATCACACATGCACAAAATGTTCAAATAAAAAAATCTCATATATTAACTATAAATCAATTTGGACCGTTGATCTTATATATATTATCTCAGATATAAAAATGAAGTATTAATGTAACATATATAAAACATGCACATAAGAAGCATTAATGTGTATATATAGAAAACAGTCTCTATGATCGCCCACTGGTTAAGGTAAGTTCATGTGGCCGAGAAGTCACATGTTCGAATCCCACCAAACGTCTTTATGAGTTTGAGCCTGTCACACCTGATTTTTCAAATGTGGTTTACCTGTCATGTGCGATTTGCTGGTTATTGCACAGGAACGTGGGGTTTACCCAGAAAATTCGTTATGAACAAAATGAATTCGCTATGTATTCGCTATTTATTTTCACACTACAAGTATACGAATGGAATTGTGTACAGTAGAAAACAAGATCGTATTCCACAAAGACTGTAATACTATGACTGGGTATTATTATTAGTTGTAATCATCTATCAAGACTTAAGAATTCAGAGTTGTGATTGAACACCTAAAATATACAATTAAATTAAATAAAAAAGATGAAGAAATTGGACGTTAAAACATATAAAAAAATATCATAGAGCTTCGGTTTCAACAGATTCAGACAATCAAATCAGTCTAAATCAATTAATCAATTGCATATTCAATTCTTCCTAAGACGATTAAATAAAGTTTAAATTTACTCTCGTAGCGAATAAATCGTAGACTACATGCAAGACTATTGTATCCAGATCGTTACTTAAACATGCAACTCCCAACAGAACGATAAGATTATAAGTCATCACACAGATCTCAATACCTCTCGGCTAATATTGAAAAGTATGTTTTATATTCGCAATCAAATATTAGTTAATTTTCATCGCTCGATATCAAATCAACACAATAAATCATACAAAATTGATGATCAAGCAATTAAGCAAGCAATAAATCCATTAACATAAACAATGAAGAAAAGAATTGGATTAATTAATCCAAACTAAGAGGGTCTCTGGCTAAGCTTATTTTAAAAAGCATATAAGATGTTTCAAGAGCTTATAAGACATAATGTTTGAAGAGCTTATAAGTTGTCAAAATGTTTGAATAATTGAGCTTACAAGCTAGAAAAAGAATGGTGAGTTAGAGAGAGACAATCATAGTTAGAGAGAGAAAAATGACGAGAGATGGAGTCAATAGTGTATATGTAGAAAATAACGAACTATAGTAAGGCTATTTTGGTAAATTCACTGTTACTTATAATATAAGCTTATGAAAAAATAAGTTGGGATTGAGCTACTTATTTTTAGGGGAGCTTATAAGCTGTATGAGCTTATTTTCACAGCTTATAAGCTGTTTATGAACTTATTTTGACGTCAAACACTTTGTACTAACTTATAAGCTCCTAAACATATTATAAGCTTAGCTAAACACCCTCTAAATCCAACGATCATATATGTTTCCTCCCTAATCCTAGGATAATAGAAAACTAGTCTCACATAAACATGTTAACTAGAAAACTAAGATCAAAGGAAAATAAAATTAAAACAATAAAAACAGTAGAAATATTCGTAAGAATCTCGCTATCTTCAAGCTCTTGCTCTTCTCTTCTCTCTTCTCGTCTCCAAGAGCTTCACAAAAATATCAAAGCTGCAAAATATGTGATGGGATTCTCTTCTACAGATCTTTTCTGAGGTATTTATATGTGTAGCAGTATAATATAATACTGGATCTCCTAAATGGGCACAAAATAAGTTAAAATCCCCAAAATCCGCCTTTTACAAGTGGGAGACTCGGGGTCACACACGGTCACTAGCATGCAGTCACATGCCCATTACCGTGGGGGTCTTCTGGACTAGAATGGCTCGCCCGCTGTCATGACACGTGGTCGCGTGCCCGTGACTGCATGGCCTCTGAGTTTCTGCGTACTAATTTTGTTCGGGCCTGTTCTCCTTCGTCTGAAGTCTGATTTTCGATCCGTTTGCGCCCACGAACTCGTATCGAGATGAACTCAATTATTTTCATGATATTTCTCCTTAAATTTGTCTCTATGTTTCTACAAATTCACTCAAAGTACAAGTAATTAATAAGTTCTACACAATAAATTCAAATAAGCTCAAATTAACTAACAAATACACAAATCCCCACACAAATAAATCATATAGACCTTATAAATATAGAAAAATGAGTGTTTGTCACTGTGAAAGTTAATGCATCAATTGAGAAAGTTACTGAATCCAATAATTTAGAATTTTCACCTAGAGTTCAAATCACATGAGGAGCGAAAATTTCATTTTTTTGGATTCAGTAACTTTTCCTGCAGATTCATCAACTTTAACACCGAATTCATCATTTTTTGGTTCTCGCGTTAGCCTCTCAATTATATATATATGAAGAAGATAAAATGAGAAATCAATCTTAAACTAGTAACTAGAAATCAATTACATCATTTGATCTTTTTAGATCTATCGAAGAAAATAATTCCTTATTTATTTATTTTTATTTCATTTGGTATATAAAGGTTATTTTGTCAATGATTTTTTTAATATAGTAGTTACTTATTTTTAGTTACTGTAATCAATATCTATTTAATTATATTAAATTATTTGTATGAAATACACGATCTCTATCTTCTTATTTCTACAATTAAATTAGTTTTTTTCGTGAATATAGCTCATGATTGATCGTTCGTCGATGGGTATGTAATTGGTTTTATTTTTGTTTTTATCTGTTTTTTACCAAAGCAGAGTATATCATGTGTTAAAATCATTTCATGATTAAGTACAAAAGTATTTCGATGATGTTATTACTAAGTATATTTATGATTTCCTTCTTTAATTATTTATTTAAGATTTTTGGCAATTAATTTAACAACTTATTTAAGTTTTGGGGGTCGAACTGTTGGTGGTTTTTTGATTAACTCAGAAAAGAGTCATTCTTTTTGTTGGATTTAAGATGGATGCCGGAGGTGCGTGTAGCAAATTTAATTATTTTTTATGCGTTTAAATTTTTACACAATGTATTTAAAACTTGGATTAAATATTTTAATTCATTGGCAGCCATAGAATCACCATTAAAGTCTAGAGCACGTAGAAAGCAGTTTTGCACATAATAAAATAAAATTTAAATAAAGCATATAGATTGTTTTTCAGACAAAAAGCATAAACAAATAATACTTGAAAACATACTCCTAGAGATATCACTAACAAAAATACGCAAATCATGTTTTTTCCAGACAACAAACATATACAAACAATATTCGAAAAGGGCATTGATAAATTTACATATTATGTAATTACATAATGGGGTTTTTTGTCTTTTTACAATATTACTGAAATTAAGTAATTAATTTCCTTTATTTTTATTCAGTATTTTACTTTTTTATCCTTTGTCGCATTTTTTGTCCAATACAATATTACTTCTTTTGGTTTGCACTCTCGATTGATAACTTAAGGGCTGCTCCAAAAGTTAATTCACCAATATGTTCTCATTTATCTCTCTAGTTTGCTCTTAATATTTTATTGGTTTTTTACCTTTGAATAGTCACGTTTATAAAAGATTTCTTCTTTTCATTTAACATTTTTTGAATCAGCGAATGTTAGTAGTTCTATTTATGCTAAAAAAAAATTAAAAAAAAATTCAGCAATATTTATGAGCTTCATGAAAATAGTAAAATAACGGTGTCAGTAGATCAAATATCGGTATATTAGTCGTTGTTTAATATAATTATTTAATAAAATTAATTTATTTAAAATTTAGGTGTATTATGTAATTACATAATATGTAAAAAACTCTTTATCCATTCGAAAATATATTCGCCAACATAGATAAAGCATGCTTTGTCCAAACAAAAAAACATACAAATAACATTTCAAACATACGCATCTTAGGGTCCAAGTTTACTAGTATTAAATAAAAGCATGTTTGTTCAGGCTACAAAAGTATATTCAAGCAATGATCGGAAGCATGATATATATACCACTGATGCACATGCACGTGCTATCCAACGCGGGACCCATAAACACATACAAAAACGAAACACAAATTCTATTTTTTACGGGTTGTCAGGGAAGTGATGCGTCAATTTTTTTTTCTTATTTTTACTATTTTAACCTTTTTCTAATTTTTTTATTTACTTTCAGTGCTTTAAATTAAAAATATATATTTTTGAGAGAAAAAATAATAAACATTAGATTGAAAAATTGAGAATTAAGATTGGTTTCTACTTAATTTCTAGTAAATGTCCAATGGATGCACATAGCAAAATCATTTTGTTCATAACAAAATTTTATGATTTTTAGTTTTCACGTTAAAAATAATTTTATTTGAACCTTACTCTCTCTCTATATAACGTCTCATTGTTTCTAGGAGGGAGAAACTTTTATACGTGGGAGAGCTCTAATTACTTGTACGAATCTATAATCTATTGTTACACACTTACACCTACCTTAGTTTAGATATATATGCATCTTCATCAACGTTCTACTGCGTTTCCAAATAAACGACGTCAACTATCTAGAAGATTAACTTTTGTTTGAAGATAAGTCAATTAATTAGAAGCTGAAAGGCCTATTGGAAAGCTACAACGAAGCATTTGCAGAATATTCAATTAAGAATGGACCGAATGGTCAGAGAAGCTCCTGTCCTGCCCTTCACTGATTTGCATTGTCGGACAGCCCTATAATTTTATATTTTAGTTTTATAAGTTATAATTAATTTAATTTTTCATGCAAGATACATTTGGTAGTTTTTTTTCCGTAGCTAACGGATGTAATAATGTGACAATAAAATTGGACAATAATGGGACAACAAAATTGGAAATAATATTGGTAGTACAAAGAAGAAGATGCTTAACCGATTCGACAATATATCAAAAATAAGTTTTATGTGGAAAGGAATAGAGATGAAATTTCTAATTTGGTGATGTTATTCCTTTACATCTAAATTCATATTTCATATTGCACATTTCAAAATATGTACATATACAACGGATATTATGTACACTTATAAAAACAAAGCGTTGTTTCTTATTATTTTATTGAGGTGATCTTGATTGTGGGCGTCCGTATGTGTAGATAAATGATACTTTTCTTTGGTAAAATGATGTTTTTAAAATATAAAGATACTTTCTAATTGCAGGTAAAAACAAATGACACTTTTCTTAAATGAAAATGATATTTTCTTAAAACAATTGATATTTTATCTATCTGCATCGTGCAGACGGATATCTGATAGTTTTTGTGTATTTTATTTTATTTTATTTTTAACTTTAAAAAGGAACTCGAGTTTATAATTCGTGAGACCCTAACTAGAACAAAAACTAAATCTCAATATTGAAACCGGCAAGAAAATAAGTAATTTACGTGGCAAGATGTCATGAGTTCACTTCGCGTATTGTTATGAAGAAGGTATATAGTTTGGTAGTTTGATAAGAAAAGGTTAGCTGTCATTCTTAGTTTTTCAATTATTTGATGCTCATCTCTCCACATTTTTATTTAATTTAATTTTAGATGCTAACCAGGGAGGGATATATATGAAACCCCCGACAAAAACCTCAAATATTAATTAAATTCATGCCTTAAAACCCAATCGTGCAAGCGAGGCCGCAATCCCCTTTTCTTTTAGATTTTATCTGTATAAAAAGTTTAGAATTTCAAGACAGAATAAAATCTGATTTTGAAGGTTTTCAAATCTCTTCTTTGTGTGTACATATACGTAGTACATTTTGTTAGGATAAATAAATAAATAAAATTCTCATTGAAAATAAATAAGAAAAGAAAATATAAAAAGAATTACTATAAGAGTGTATAGAATCTTCAATATTGCTATAAGTTTTTTTGGAATATCTCGCAAAATCACGGATTGTATTTGAGTCCAGAGTAAATAATAATAATAATAATGTAAGAAATCAAATCAGACAAAATTATAATTATGTGGAGTCATTGACATCCTGCGCTTGGCGGTGGCAGCCCCTTTTCTGACATAATCCCTAATTAGATTTCATTAAGGTTAATTATAGGACTAGATTAGTTATAAAGTTTGCATGTCAATCCCCTAATTATAATTAATTCCGTCGGGTTTGAATTGCATTGTAAATCCAATTATTTACATTAGGAAATATTTGTATGTATAAAAATGTATATGTATGTCTAGAGAAGGTAATAACGTAGCAAATTTATCTCACAGGTTTAATTTATTGAAGCCGGTTCACGTTCTTTCTTCTGTCCAACATTTTATTGATCGAAACATGGATGTGTCCTCTTATTTTCATTTTTGCTGGTTCTATCATGTGCTTTTTGTTTTGTTTTTTTAATAATATTAGGTGAGTGTTTTTTTTTCTCTCAAATGTATTTCAAAAGGCATACTTATGTGCAGCTCGACTATGAGTTTTGTCTGGATTGTAGATGTAGTCCATATATAACTAAGTTACAAAATTAAGTTACGATTTAGTTCAAACTCGATATAAAGTCATAGTTCGATTCAAGTACGGTATGGTTGCAGAAATTTTTATGGGTTTCACATAAAGTAGCTATTACATTATTTCCCTTTTCTAAGTGAAGATAGAATAACGAAGAAAATAAATAGTAATCCCAATAATTAGATTTGGTAAAAGATTGAGCAAGCCATCTAGTTGAATGAAATTATAATAAATTAAAAAACATATTTTAAAAATTAATTCCCACACTGACATCACAAATTTTTTATGGGGAATATCTGATATGTTCATTATAATGCTTAAATTATAAAAAAAAAATATAATATTATATTATATATAAATTTATATATGTGTGTGTGCGTGAACAAGAAGAATCGTTGCACGTACTACCAGGCTATCTTAAGAATTAAACTAAATGTATCTAAAAGAGAACAATTAAATGAAAAACTAGAAAATTAGCCACGTATTAACAATGATATTATAGTTTTCAGGAATCAATAGCTAAAACAAACACGATATGTTGACGCGTACAGGACATACTAGCTATATGTATGTGTTCACGTATCAACTATGAATTTAATATATATATATATATATATATATATATATAAGAGGGTTATCATTGTGAAAGTTAATGAATTTGTTGGGAAAGTTATTGAATCCAACTAAATATAATTTTCACCCTCATGGTCATGAGATTCGAATCCAGGTGAAAAATTTCGATTTTTTCAATTCATTAATTTCCCCAATTGATTCATCAACTTTCATAATAAATTCATTTGGTTATTAGTTTTTAGGATAAAAATGATTTTCATTTGAACTTAACTCTCTCTCTCTCTCTCTCTCTCTATATATATATATATATATATATGGGTCGATTATTATAAAAACATTTGTTATCCTATAAACGTGAAATCAATGCATTCTCCTTGAAAATTACTGCATTAAAAAAAATATTGGAATTTCGCTCCTCGTGGGATTCGAACCCGGATGGTGCACAACACACTTATCTTGCAAAGTGATGCATCATCGTAGATCTTCACGATCTAATAACTCAAAATGGTTATCACGTTCTCACTTTAAATAAGATGTATATATATATATTAAAACTATTATTAGAATTTAAAATAAGTAAAGTTATTATAGGTATACCGAAATTTATGAAAAATACATTTGTAATATTAAGTATATAGACAATCGTTTGAGAACCACCCATAAGCACTATGACATTTATTTCACATCAATTTTTTTTTTCATTTTTAGTTGCAGATGAGATCATGAAAGATCGAAACATTCAGCTGTCGAGACGTAAATATTAAATTTCGATTTATTCTTTTTCCTTAAACTTCAAAAGATTAATACAAGAATAAATCAGATTTTGGTTTATATGTAATTTATAAATTTTATTATCTCGATAACAATAGAGTGGTTAATGCCCGAGGCCAAAGGTCTCGGGTTCGAGTCCACCGTGATGCAGCCTTTAAAATTTCTGTATTAAATTACCAAAAAAAAAAAGAAAAAAAAATAAAAAACAATAGTGTGTGTGTTGGCCTAGTGGTAGAGTGGTTAATATCCGACGTCGAAGGTCTCGGGTTCGAGTCCACCGTGACGCCGCCTTTAAAATTTCTGTATTAATTGACAAAAAAAAAAAAAAAACAATAGCATAGATACTGTGAGCATCGCCGATTTTTAGTCTACACTAGCATTTATCTTTTGTCACGTCTCATAAATTACAATCATGGTCATAAAATTTACAATTTATATAAAAATCAAAGCCTAAATTGTTCTTTTCATCTCTAATTTAAAAAAAAAAAAAATATTCAATAAGTTAGGCTTTGATTTATATGTAAATCAAAAATTTGATGATTATATGGTCATAAGTTAGCTAGGCTCACGATAAAAAAAAAGGGTAAATATCAATTTAAACCCTAAACTATACATGTTTTATCAAAAATATCCTAAACTTTCAAAAATATCAATTTAAACCCCATAATGCCCCATATTCATGATAGTTTGAGGTTTAAATTGACACAAATATGATAGTTTGGGGTTTAAATTGATATTTTTGAAAGTACAGGATATTTTTGATAAAACATGTATAGTTTAGGGTTTAAATTGATATTTACCCTAAAAAAAATGATGTATATCATATCGCTCTTCATATTATATATTTTGTATCGTTGACATATTTTGTACATGAAAAGGGTAGAATATTGTGTGTGTGTTGATCTAGTGGTAGTGTGGTTAATGCCTGAGACCAAATATCTTAGGTTCGAGTCCACCGTGACGTAATCTTTAAAATTTCTGTATTAATTGATAAAAGAAAAAGAAAAAGAAAAGAAAAAGGTAGAATATTAATGGAAAGAGTCTACCTTTACGCGTGGGCGTAAAGCGGGAGTAACGGCGGAATCTGAGGTGACAAAATAATATAGCTAAGTTCAAATAACCGACTTCATCTCAGAGCCGTGTTTCAAATCAATCTTAATACCAAGAAAAGGAAGATTTCACAGCTGGGAATTGTTTCTCATCATTGGTATTGTTAGTGCTTCCTCCAAACAATACATTTAGGTGTCGACTGATATGCAAGAATGAAATGAGAATAGAATGATGATTTTTGCGTTCATTTCCATTCCGATGAATAGTAAGATTTTTACGTAAGGAATCACCATTCCAGAATGAATGCTTATTCACATCAATATGAGATTAGTCATTCCTCCCCTCCCCCATAGTCTAAGCTATTCCCATGAATATGTGATTAGCCAAATTTATTTATTTTCTGAAAAAATATTTTTATTTATTTTTTATCTAATAAAATTATTAATAATAAAATAATAATAATAATAATAATAATATATAATTATGATAAAAAATAGTAGTTATTAATAATAAATAATTATAATATAATAATAGTGATAAAAAGTATAGTTATTAATAATATTAACACAATAAATAACAATAAATACAATAAATAATTATATTAAAATAATAATATTATTGATATTAATTAATTAATAATAATATTAATAATATTCCTAACTAATAATAATAATAATTATTATTAATTAGTAATAATAATTAATAATTATTAGTGATATTATTACTATTATTAATTAGTATTAATAATATTCCTAAATAATAATAATAATAATAATAATAATAATAATAATAATTATTATTATTATTATTACAGTAATAATAACATAAATTATAAAATAATAATTATTTTATTTGTTTTATAGCATTCCTTGTAGAGCCGGCAAAATTGGCCCGGCCCGGGGTACCCGGAATTGGGGTCGGGTTGGGCTCGTAAAAATAGTGGCCCAAAAAAAATCGAGCCTAAAAAACCCGCCCACATAGCCCGGCGTGCCTACCGGGCTTTGGGGCTAAAAAGCCCGGGGTTTTCGGGCTAAAAAGCCCGCCCACACATTTCAAGTTTTAATATTTTATATTAATAGTAAATATAGAAAATAAAATGAATGACTATTAAAAACTCCTCCTTTCGTCCATCACTCTCTATTACATTTCTTTAAGGTCGATGTTTGATATTTGATGATATTTGTAACTTTAAGTTTATCTTATTTACGTTGAAATTGATAAGACTTGTTAGTAGATTTAATTTATTTTATTTATTTTGGAATTGATGTTAGTAGGCGTAATTTATCTTATTTACTTTGAAATTGATGTTAGTAGATTTAATTTATTTATTGTTATCATATTTTTTAAAATTAAAATAATATCTTATTAAATTAAATATTGGCGGGTTTAGCCGGTGGCCCAGATAAATTTGGGTGAGCTACCACATTTTCACCGATAGCATTTCGGCCGGCCACCAACCCGTAAAAACCACAAGCCCATTGGGCAGGCTGGGCCACCGACCATGCCTTTTGCCACTCTAATTCCTTGTACATACCAAAGTATAATAATCACATATTTCATTCAATTCCATTCCAAAGTCCATTCAATTCATATCCAATTTTATTCCTGCATATCGATCATCACCTTATATAATTAGTTTTCACTCAGTCATATAATCAAAATAAGAATCTATTACTTCTTTTAATCATAGATACATCAAATTTGTCGACCGATTTAATATATATTAGCATAAGTGCTTGTGAAATATTAGCATAAGTACTCGTGAAATAGTAGTTGTGAAATATTACGAGAAGTCCGCAACCAAGGTCAACGGTCCGTCAAACACCGTAATTAATGATGGAAACAATTCCGTCGTTTTGTCACCGTTGTTAATTCGTCGCGGGATATCCAATGATTAATGTTCGTCCTTTATCAACAATCCTCCATCGACTCCGCCAGTAATTTAACGACGAAAAATTATGTCGTTGGATCATCTCACGATGTTCAGAGATGTCCATAGGCCCTGTTTCAATTCGAATCGGCCCGGAACAACTAGTTCACGATTTCAAAACTTTGGACCTGGAATCGGCACCTGTATAATGATATATGGTTATGCTTTAGAATAATGAATTGGCAGTTTCGAGTCCGGTTTGGAACCGTCGATTCACGGTTCAAGCCCTTTTTTAAAAAAATATATACCCTTGTTTTTTCAAAAATATATGAATTTATCTATGAAAAAAATATCATATTAGGAACATAAGTCAAATTGTAATTTTAATTGTATAATTAAAAAATATATGATTTTATCTATGAAAACTGGGATCTTGTACTTGCATAATTAAAAAAAAAAAATCAAATACATAAGTCAACTATAATGTGGTAAAGCAAAAAAATTACAACTTGTAAAAAAAACAACTTCAACAAATGAAACAAATTACAAATTGGGGGAGGAGAGAGGAAATAGGGTTTGTGCTTAATTATGACATTCAAGAATATTATATCTCGATTAAGGAATCAAAGCTCATGTAATTATCCTACCTTCATCTTACCTTGGGTAATGGTCTGAGATGTTACGTGTAGAAGTCGAAATTGTCATTAAAATCCTCTCCATCGGTAGTAGTTTGAGATGTCTCGATCTCGTCGGTTTCAACGTCGGTTATGGTTATAGGACAATCATAGAATAATTCAACTAATTTGTTTTCTTGCTCTCTTGCTTCGGCTAATATGTAATCTTTAAGCAACAATTGAGCTTCAAGATTATGTGACGTCATCAAAGATCTTCGTTCATCAAGCATGTATCCCCCAATGCTAAAAGCTTGTTCGACAAAAACCGTGATATCGGGACAACACATATCTCTTTCGCCATGATTGCGAGAACATGATATTGGAATTGTTTCAACAATCATTGTTGCACAAAACATAATTAGAACTTGCATCAAATAACTCACGACTCTTTGTCTCTTTTAAGTAGTCATATATATAGTTCGTTATCTACCTCTCTAGTTGAAATCAATCTCTTGTTTAAGAAAAAATCTTAAAGTTGTTGTGCAGCACCAAACTAGTGTTTGTTCCTAATGTGAAAGGTTTACTACTCAATCTACCACTGGTTTATTGTAGAAAACTATGACCATATGTAAATTCATACTTATTATAAAGATTTTAAAAAAAGCATAAAGGTTATTTGTTACTACATCGGTATCTGGCAACCCTAAACTCATACCACCACAGCTATCCGTAAAAGTCATTTTGTTTAAATATAGTTTTAATAACCCACAAAACACCATCAATTTTAAAATGGGGTTTAAACATTTTGCAATCAAAACATCCCGAATATGTGTAAAATATTTCAACCATTTAATACCATAACATTTATGCAATTAGTTAAATTTGATTTTTGACTGCAAGCATTAAATTGACATGAAATCAAGGTACCATGATATAACACACGTGAAAAAATAGGATAATAAATATTTAATTAGCCTATTTTGAACATATAACACATATCATAACAAAAAAAAAAAGAAAAAAAAAAAAAGTGAACAGCCGAGTTTGCGGTTCTCAGTGTCATCATGAACTGGAATCAACCAGCCTAAGTTACGGCACTGTTCCAAACTAGACTTGTTGATCACGGTTCCGGTACCGGAATTGTTGACCACGGGCCCAGTTTTGGCTCCGAACTGTCAATCCCGGTTCCGATAAGCACCTCTTGATGGATATTCCGTCATTAGAAAGGATTAATGATGGATTCCTTCATTTTGACCATGGAAATTTCCGTTATTAAAACTGTGTTTGACTCGTATTAGAGTAAATCATCACCGCGCTTTTCCTATTCATTTTCTCTGGAATATATGAAATGTTTAATTTCTTTAGCGACTTTAGTGCAAACGGTTGTATTTTCCTTAGTTTGAATAATATGCTTCAGTTGTACTTTTAAACTACTTACATTTCATAATCTCTCAACCTTACTCTTCTGTGTACCGTACGTGACAAACATATAAACGCATTTTCCAAAACCTTGCTTCAGATCATAATGTGATCATTAAAGTTTAGATTACCTAATCCCAAAACTTGTCGAATTTAATCTTATGAACTAAATTACTATATTTGAACATGTATCATCAATCAGTTCAAAATTAATTTGAATTAGGGTGTGTTAATTAAATTTAGGCCATCTAGGCCGACAAAAGGCGAGTTTATCGGTTGAAAGTGTCGGGATTTTCAACTAAGAATGATATATTTATCCTCACGATTGCCGCCTTTCTCATTCATCCTCTTTATCCACATATTTACTGAAAAAATTATTAATCCCACGTTCTCCCATTTCTTCACTACTTAATTTTTTTTCTTCTTTTTTTTTCTTCTTCTTTTAACTATGTCACTCTCATTCACCAAACCACATTATCCTCTTAATTGACAGCTTACATGATCATTGTTAGTCACCGGTATGGAGATTTAACATTCTGACCTAAGTTCATAAGACATTCTTTATCCACGATCACAGGTAGAGCTAATTTTTTTAAAATAGACGGATAATATTATATTTATATATTCAGGGATAAGTTTGGATGAGCAAGATCACGATATTTATGTACTTAAAGAGTAAAGGAGAAAATAAAAAATGCAACCTACATATAGTAAAAATAAATAAATAAATTGTTTGGACAATCGATCGCCGGGACTTGCCAGGGGACGACTTGTTTTTAGGGATGACGGACGGTGGTTGTTGTTCGGGCTTCCTCATTCCTCGAATAAATTAGAGAATGATAGTTATTTATTCCACAATGAACTTTCAAACTTAGCTTTAGTATCATATCATGGGTGGCTTGCTTTTTATCAAGCTTTTTGGTTTATATTTATAGAGGAACTTTTATTAATACCGTCTTCCACATGAAACATGCATTTATATATACATCGCGTTCCTTCTTTATTATTATTATTATTATTATTATTATTATTATTATTATTATTATTATTATTATTATTATTATTATTAGTTGTTGTTGTCCTTGAAGTTATTCTTAAGTACAAATAATTAAACTCTTAGGATTAAACACTAGTGATGTATTATTCCCCTTTTTAAACATAATAAAACTCATTGTTGACATTGTCATTAGGTTTAGTTATCCAGAGACTCAAATAATGTATATTTAATACTCTTATTTGGTTTTATGTATCATTCTTTATTGATTAGAAAATAAATACGCGTATGGAGATAAAATAGAGGGAGAGATGTAGGAATATTTCTATTGATGCACCTAATCAAATCAAAATGTGAAAAATAGAATTTTCAATTAACAGCTAAAAACATTATCAGGTGAACTTCCTTGCAGTGCATCATGAGATAAATAAAAGAACAAAATAGTTTAGATACTTTCTCATTCCATGAAATTCGTTTATTTATTTCTTATTTGAACCGTCCACGAAAAATATTTACTTTCCTCTTATGAACATGGATCCCACATAACCTTCATAACTTTCCTCACATACTACCCACTTACTTACAAAAAAACATGTTATGACCTACCTTTTTAATTTCACCATTAATTTACTCATTTTTTATCTAATACTTCTTACAATTGTGGGTCTTCTTCTCCACTAATTCTACACTCATTATAATTTATTAAAACTAGTGTCATTAAAGTCAGTAAACGAATTTTGTGGACGGATGAATATAACAAAACATGAGTGCTTAAATTTACGGTTCGCTCACAATTGAAAAAATCGTGAAAGTACTCACTTGCTATTTTTGATGTTTTCTGCAAATTTATGTTTTTGTACATATACAAAAAAAAATATCTATGCATTTGACTCTGAATATCTAGTTATTTTACTCATTTATAGTCTCTTTTAAGAAAAAACTTATAGTATAACCTATTAGTGATAAATTAACATCAATTGAATTCCACAATATGTAGCTGAACTTAACATCAACATTTTTTTTCAAGTAAAGAGCGGGATGGATGTCAACACTAAAAATACTTAAAAAATTATTTAAAATTTGACAGAAAAATCAAACATATATTAAACCCTTTTCCCCATTTCTATCGACATTTTATATTTCATTTTTTTAGAGGGCTTTGAAGTGGTTGAACCCCAAGGATTTTATTATGTATATAACTTGTTTTATTTTTCTTTGAGTTGATTTTTTAATGTATACTATTAGTCACCCTTATGAGTTGTCTGGGCCTGTTTGGCCCCACAGTTGACTGTTGAGGTTAGTTACAAGGAACTCGGACCAAACTCCTTTAATTATAATTTGGTACAAATTAAATCAATAGAAAATTGAAGTCAAATCCTCACTGCCATTCCTTTTTCCCCACATATATAAATATGATGCTGAGGAATGTGTATCTCCAGCCATATACACAATAGAGCTAACTTGATCATCTCATACTGTTCCAATACCTCTCTCTCTCTCTCTCTGAAAATGGAGGCTGTTGAGGCTTTTCTTGATGGAGAATGGGAGTCATTGAGCAAACTGTTTTCCTGTGAGGATTCAGATGCTTTGCTGCATTGCGACACCAACAACTTATTGTCATCATACCCTTGGAATAATGGAGGTGAAGTTGATGCAAATTTGTATAATAATCTTGATAGCTTTCATCCTGTTTCACAAGAAAGCAGCAGCACTGAGATTGAGAGGTCCCTTTTCGCCTCCGGAAATGCTGCTGGCTTTGATCACTCCTTCCCCGACGATCTCATGGAGGAAATCCTCCATTTGAAAGCACAAATGCTGTGCAATGATGCGTTGGATAATGTAAATGCCTCACAAGATCACAATTCATCACAAACTTCCAAGAAGAGGCCTCGCGTGGCTAGAGAGGTAAGGGGGAAATGTTTGCTATTGCTTTAGTAGTCTAGCAGCAATGTTTGTCTCTGAATCTCATACATTGTGATTTGTTGGTGCAGGCGAAGAGGAATGCGCAGAGGAAGAAGCCGAAGAGAGGTGCACAAGCCAGCAACATTGATGAAAAAATGATTAACAATGGTGGGGGGCAGAGCTCAAGCATCTGCAGCTCTGAGGGAGGTGATTGTAATGCTTCGGAGGAATCTGAGTCGAAGGGGTCGACGTCTGCGGCCAAGAACAAGGCCAGCAAGAGCCCAGCAACTGATCCCCAAAGCCTTTATGCAAGGGTAAAACACTTAAATTCTTCATCATCTTCTAAAGTCTGTTTTTTTGAAAAAAAATCACTTTTATAGTCTAATATGTTGTTTGCATTTTGCAGAAAAGAAGAGAAAGGATTAATGAGAGATTGAGAATCTTGCAGAATCTTGTTCCCAATGGAACAAAGGTAGATATCATATCATATGATTCATATCATGTCAATAGCACATTTGAGTTTGAATATTTGTTTAGTTGTTGATAATTAACATAATCTTTTGCCATGCTTAGGTTGATATTAGCACAATGTTAGAAGAGGCTGTCCAATATGTAAAGTTTTTGCAGCTTCAGATCAAGGTAAAACTAAGGCTTGTGACTTCATTTTGTTACACAATAATTAAAAATCAAATAGTTGATTAATTTAATTAAGCATGTGGCTGGTGTTAATTTGCAGTTGCTAAGCTCTGATAATACGTGGATGTATGCTCCAATTGCTTACAATGGGATGGACATGGGCCTTTATGAGAGGATTAATGCTCCAAATCTGTGACATCATAACTTATTATTATTATTATTATTATTATTATTATTATTATTATTTAACATTCTATTCTCTGCTTAAATAACAAGGGAAATGGACACAAATCAGCATATCCTGACTTGTCAATAAGAAAAAGGATATATGCTAACTGACTATTTTATGCATAGTTGAACGAGGCATAGAGCCCGAATTTGTCCATTGTAAGATAGACTCTCATAGATACTATACTTGAAAAACGAAGATCGTTGTAGGTACACGTGTTGTACGAAAATTTGGTGATGGCTTAAGGGATGTACAGAACATCTAATTTACCTCTCCTCAAATTATGGAGCTTGTAATTCTTTCGTCTGTGATAATTTATGATAATGAGAATATTACTTTCTTTTTACCTCTTTTTTTTTTTGTATTTTAGCTATAATTTATTCGAATATATTTTGAAAGTTTCTCAAATTTCATCCATAGCATTGGATTACATAAAATTTCCTGCTCGCTTTCAAGTCATAGCATTAAAGGGGATTCCTTACTAATTTGGCTTCTAGCTTCATCCTTCAATGACATCTTCCCTAGCATGTCCTACCACGTTAGCAAATTGATCTCTGCAACTTTCAAGTTATAGCATTTAAGGGGATTCCAACTATTACTAATTTGGCTTCTAGCTTCATCCTTCAATGACATACTTTAAATTGCATGCCCTATCACGTCAGCAAATTGATCTCTAAAACTTTCAAGTCATAGCATTTAAGGGGATTCCAACTATTATTAATTTGGCTTCTAGTTTCATCCTTCAATGACATACTTAAATTCCATGCCCTACCACTATAGAAAATTTATCTATGCAACTTTCAAATAATGCATTGTACCTACTAATGGCGAGGCGTTTGAAACATGGTAATGTATTGTGTGCATATAGATAGGATTTGATTTATAGTGAGGAAAATTAAAAAGAAATTGTAAATTTATATCTTGGGCTATTGGCTCACATGATATAAAATTTATTTTTAAAAGGGAAGGGCCCATCAAGGTAGCTTGCTACCTGGGCCTTTGCGCATCACCCATGCATTGCACTACTGCAGGGGCCCCGGCGCACCCCACCAATCGCAGTTGAATGTTACTTCTCATATGCAGCAAGTGTAGTTGGTGTACAAATTTGAATTTAACATTTGTTTCTCATGGTTCGCAAATGTCTTAGTTCTTTGTAACATAAGTCTCAAAAGAATAAGAAGGATGATTCCATTTTCCATATATCAAAATGGTAACTTAATCGTGTGTTTTAAGTTAATTATTTCTCCTGATCACTCAAAATAGTGGTCGAATCGGTAGCAGTATGTTCAATTCATTCATGGATCGGTGCCTATGGATCATCAACTCAAATATCATATTTGTGTGGTCCCTGTAACTTTAGGATGCATGTCGAATCATAAACTCAAATATCATATTTGTGTGGTCCCTGTAACATTTAGGATGCATGTCGAATCATAGACTCAAATAGATGATGTTAAATCTATTTGGGATGATTTAGTGGTGTGTACTCTTAAAAACAAATATCTCAAATTTTAATCCCACCAATCAGGGGGTGGATGCAGAGAAATACTTTAAAGGATGCTAAAATAAAATGTTTTTGACGAGGACTGCTAACATGATTTGGCGAGACCACTTTCCCCACTCCGGAACAAGAACATTAGCGTCCAGCCCATTTTCGATTCCGTTGCTTGCAGGCAATAGTAAAAGTTTCCAAGCATACAAACGCCTAACAAATGACCTCAAAAACGTTTGTACCCAGTGAACAATGAGGGATCATCGCACATTCGCCTTTCTGCGGTTCAAAAGCAATCTTTCGTCTTATTACTTCGAATTAGTCCTGACATCAAGATTTCCAGTGTGTTAAACACTTCGATTATCATGCAATACCCCCTCTACATGACATTTTTTATTTTTCTTATTTTATTTGTTTTGCTTTCCTCGGTCCTCACAAGAAATAGGTGTTTCACTAGACATCTTACCATGTAAAACAAGTACTAACCAGCAGAACAGTCATAACTTGTAAACAGGGTTGCCTCTGATTTAGATTATAATGAATAAATTGAGTGCAAATACAGTGGTATCCCTATCTGTAAACAAAGCACGATATAAGTGTCGGTTGAATGTCTATTATTAGGCAGAAGGGGCGCACTAAGTTATTCAGCTCCCAGAGTGCATCCTGTTTTTACTCATCGACTGCAAAGTGGCCTGCGTTCTTGCCCTGCACCCCGAAAACACCAACGTTAAAATACTCAACACCACATGGAAAAGAAAGAATGAAGAATGAAAACCAACCTGGGCCAACGTCCGTTGCTTGTTTAGTAACTGTGTTCGTGCCTTGTTGAGAGCTGAGTTAGGTGACTTGTACATCCTCTGTCAACAAAGAGCGAACATATGAGCAACAAAATAAGATGAGTAATGAAGGTTGGATGAGGTACTACCACTTGATGCACACACGGTAGAGAAGAAACCACTTTCAAAACTTGCAATACCTTGAGGTATTACAACTCCTACTTGACATATGTAAATGGATAATAACATGCATCGACACAAGTACATCGCCAGGGGAAATCTAACTTCAAGAACGTTTAGATCTAACTAACCTTTTCACTCCCAGACATACGTTGCTCGCCCCCTGATAGGAACTTCTTCTTCGGCGTAAAACCAAACACATCATGAAGAAATTGGTTCTCCTGCCACACATGATAAATAACAGATAATGATAACCCATTAAAAAAGAAAAAATCAACAATCAATTGTAGAAAGGGTCTGCAAGCAATAGTACCTGCATGTGCTTCACAAATCCTCCTCCAAGGAAATGTTTCAGGAAGTTCAACTATAATCAAGAAAGATCAGAAAATGTCAATAGCCTATTAACTGCAGTGCTAAAAATATGTAAAGAAGATAACGTATACCTGTATCAATTGAGTCCAAGAGGTTGTGTTCAGAGGATCTCCACCTATCTTCATCAAGGTCTCGGGAGTAGAACCGTTCTGTATTTGATATTTTTATAAATTTCAAGCTGTATAGAAACCAAATCGAAGCAGATTAAACTAATAGAAGCATACTTCAAGGAAGTCTAGGATATCTCGGAATGTGTTCCTCTGACTATTGAGATCTTTCTTGGCAGAACCTTTACCACCGGCCTCAGCAGAGAGGCCCCGCACCTGACCAAGTACTTTAGTCCTCAATCCATGTAAGTATATCAATTTTCGGGAATCCTTCCCTTCATCAATAGTGGGGTCAGAAGAATCCTTGGATTCTCCACAGAATTTGTCGAGGCTCCCCATCTCAAAGATTACAGCAAGTGCTTCACCAGCTGCCATGCGTAGTGCTCTGTCATCCCTGTCCAACAGTGTAGAGAAGTACGAGATTGACCTGCATTATTTCAGGTAACACTCTTACAATGCTTTGAACCCACACTTTTTGAAGTACTATCTGAATGATACGATAAATCAAGCTCGACTAGGAATCTGCTATTAAATACTTACTCTTGCCAACTTTTAGGGTTCAGAGCCCAGCCGTTCACAGTAGTGAGTAAAAATGACCAGGAAGAGATCATCATCGCTATCGCTGCTGGTGAAGGTTTAGCAGTAGCCACCTAAATGTAGAGATGAGTTTTAAAATACATGAATCACATGATTGTCCATCACAGACTAACAAAAACATAAAATATGATAGCTGACACATTCACTCTAGTATCTAAGGTTCAACCAAACTGCTACACTAAGTATATGCACCACTTAAAATTGGATGTTCACAAGAGAGGCAAAAGTATGACCAAACTGATAATATGTGCTGTGTTTTTGTGTGCTTATAGTCACAAATATATAAAATGCAAAACATCTTAGATCAAGATGAAAGCAAGGATGCATACATTGGCACCCAATTTTGGATGAGCCACTTGCCACATTATGTGCATTGATTTTTCCGTTTGTTCTGGATCTTCGCCGCCAACAAAAGTAATAACAGCCAAACACTGGAGTAACTGTGAACACATCATAGCAATACCCAGCATCAGATTAGGCATCTATAAAGGGCAATACAACTTGCTGAACTGAACTATCAAAGCGTAATGTACCGATAAAATCTTAGATGTGTCAGGCGAATTCTTAGAGCATCTGATATAGGGAGAGTGATTCTTCCAAGATCTCTTGAGCCTTCTCCCAGGACCCACAGTCAGAGCTAAAAGTCCTGCAAAGAGTACAAAATAATTAAGTCACCAAACACTAGCTAAACAATGAAAGGCTAGATACAATATGTCAAAGGCAGGGTGAAACCTATTGCATGAGATGCCATGGCAACCTCCTTAGCAGAACCCTTTTAATTGAACTGAGGCACTGCTGAAGCAATGTAGCAAACCTAGGTGGAGAAACAAAATAATATTATCGAACCAAAACTTTAGAACATAATATTAAAGAACCTATAAACTTCAATGTGCATCCATATTATTAACCTTTAATATAAAGCTGAAGAATCTTCTTCAGTGAATAACTAGGAAATAGATAGATCTAATAAAAGCTTAACTAGTTACTTGGTTGCAAAAATATTTATAATGCCAAAACAATGCTGTCTAACCCCATCCCCCCAACAAACCCCTCAATACACGTGCCTACTAAAACAAGTTCCATCTTTAAGAAACAAATGCAATAGAGTTCAGAATGAAACAGAAACACCACAGGATCATTACTTTGTTTCAACAAATTCATGTTGCAAGCTGCTATTGAAGGACTCAATAATAGATGCCAAAGCCTTTTCTCTAGTAGACCCCCTGTATAAAAATAATAAATTATCAATAAAACAGAAAAAGTAAAATCGAAATTCATTAGAAGCCCAACCCTCTTCAAGAGAAATTCAAATGGTCCTTCTTTTTCTTCAAAAAAAATGACTTAGCATGATCCAATTTCCATTCATCATATCCATTATCCAGGCAGGAGGAGAATGCCCAATACATATTTTGACATGCATTACATTATCACACAGTAAAAATACAATCTGAAATACACTTCAGAACAAAAGATCAGAAGATAGCCTTAAGAGTCTTGAGTATCTTATACAGTGAGAATGGAACTAAAAGGATTACCTCTTCTCGTACAAAGCATCCAAGCACTGATCAAGCAAAGCATCCTTATCAACCTGAACTTCATCGAGACCATTCTCTGCCATATTATCCAATCGCATAGATGACGAAGACGAGCTCATGCTATCTGTATCATCACTATCCAGCATTGCAGCAAATTTCTTCTGAGAACTTTCTAAAATGCCCATAACAAATTTATTCAGTAATATTTCCAAATTCAATATAAGTATTTATCATACTAATAAAACTTGTTATGAAAGGTAAATTTTAGAAGAAACAAGTTTAATTGGAGGCACTCATTACTTATTTGCTAGAATGACAGTTTTCAGACTGCTCAGAATTGAGCATAGAAAATAAAGCAGAGCTCATAATCAAAACGTTAAGATGGCAAGTATAATGCGCTGCTACAGGTGTTTGCTCAGACCAGAAACATACATATTGTGACATGCAAAGTCAGCAACATAAGACTAAGGGTAAATCCATAACTTCACAACAATATGGTAGAAGGCACTATGCTGAAAGAAGAGTGGAAAAAGAAGTAGCTAAGTACAAATTAGAGAAAGAGTAAATTACAACTAAGAGAGTTCATAAGCTACGGTCTAAGAGAGACAAATTTATAGAGGTGATCACCAAAAATAAAATCATTGAAAACCTGAGCTAAGGTAGTTAGGAGTTTCTATTTGACAAAACAAAATAACCCTGAATCATTCTGGGATAAGGAATGTTAAGCTTTTTGGAAGAAACGGTTAACTTTTATATCCATAGGAGTTGGCTTTTCCTGCAAACACCATACACGGCCTCACAATAAGAGTAATAAAAAGATAACAAGATAAAATCAATTCAGATTCTATCATTACGTTCTAAGACAACCAATGCTGTCCTGTAAAAATTAATTTATCTTCGGAGCGAACTTCAATAACGTGGATATACTGCAGTTACTTGCATAGTTTAGTTGCAACCTCGACATAAATTGTATATCAATAATCTTACTGATCAGTTCAACCAAAACATGAATTAGATGATCTAAATTGGTCATATAGATTTTTCCTAGAACAAAGAAAAAAGTCATACATGTCATACAATTTAGGCATCCAAAGATAGAAAACCAACCAAGAGATTAGTTTTCATGAAGTATATCTACTTGCACAAGTAAATAGCGGCTTTGATAAATTGCCTGACCCAGCATGCATGCTGTGGCATAAAAGTTGGACAACATGGAACTAGCTGAAAAAAACCTTATCTACATCGAGTAGCAAACACATGCAATTACTGAAAAGGTCCCCCGAATCAAAATATGCTCCCCATTTCTGTTAGTACAAGAGGAACTGTGTATTCATAGGCGAGATATGATGATATCTATAAACATATATACACACACAGACAGAACTCATGAATGGAGAATTAACGCTCCTAAGAAGGGAAAAAGGCAAAGTAACAAACATGAGTTCACATCAATATTGCCACTCAATAATTTTTTAACTTGGACCAATATTCTATTTAAATAGTTACAAATTGCAATTTACAGACTTGCAACTCCCTTAATTCTAATTCAACACCCCCCCCCCCCCAACAAACTCTTTAACATAAATGGCTCATATGTAATCTGCTTTCAAACGACTCATTTAGTTGATCAAACTAGTGAAGCCACACATATCAAAGTTCGACCTTTTTTTTTCTAATTTTCAGCTTGTATGGTTAATAATCAGCTGAACTTTACAAAATTTTATCAAATTGACATCATCACACTCGTACAATATGATTTTTTTAAATCAAAGAAATAGAAATTAATGAATCACCATCTATTTGAGTCAAAGTCAAAGCATTTTCCATTATTAAATGAAAAGGGGTTCAAATTCGATTGCTATAGCTAAAGAAAATGTAGCCCGGACAGTAATTAGTGATCAGAAGGTGAATTCTTGAACAAAGATCGAGTAATTTGATATTCCAATTCAGGTCTACGCATGCTTAATTACAGCAAAAGAACGAGGAAACCAACTTCTTGCCGCAATAATTTCCGACTTCCGAACGAAAAAACAGTGGAAAAACGCTCAACTTCAAATTCTGCGAAAAAGATCGAACGAATACACTGAAAAAGCAGTAGAATCAATAAAGGGGTAAAAACTTACTTTTACCCATGATGAGAGGTAAATCCAAATCCGAATCAGAATCCGAATCCGAAAGTTTTAAGCGCTGTGACTTGGATATTAAGAAAAGATATAAGGACGACTAAAATCTGAATGATGAAAACAACCAACTAATAAGTAAGAATGATAAATTGAACACGAATAAAGCTGGGAACTCAATAACTCAATTGAATCGAGAAAGGAAGTATCCATGAAAAGAATTTGGTGGATTTTGGAGACGGGGAAGAGAGAAACTTGTAGGGCTAAATTCAGTGGAGGAGAAAAACAGAGGCAAATTGCGAGAGTTAACAGCTCAAAATTACGTATATATAGTAGCAATGTGCGATTGCATTGGTAAATATTAGTATTAAAATATATATTACATAAGGACTTGTTTGGCGGGTTTGTTTTGCTCATCCAGATTGTACCTTATTTTAAGCATATTCTTCTTTGAAGAGTTAGATTCTTGTTATGGTACAAAATGCAACCTTACCTTCTTATCTCTTTATTTTTATTTCTTAAGGTCAATTATATCATTTCAGTAGATTTTATACTTTTATATTTAATCTCATATGGCTATTATTTAATGACAATATATTCATCAAGTTTTCTATCAATTAAATTAGCACGTATTCAAATTTGAGTATCATTTTAAGTAATTGTTGTCTTTTTTCAACTATTACCATCTATAAGTTGATCTCTCTCCTATTTCAATGCAAAAGGCTAAATAAAATTCAATTTTTTTGATTGAGTCGAGGACAATATATTGTTACTAACAATATATTTAGAGGGTGTTTGTATTTTCTAGTTATTCCCAATACTTAGTTTTGTAATAATGATTAATATTATTGATAATTTACATTTATTTTGAGTATACAGCCTTATATAGAGAGAAGATTGTAGGTTTTTATTACTTAGAGATGACTTATTAGTAAAGTGAGTCCATGTAGATAAAAGATAATATGATCGAATTTCATTAACGTCTATATAGGTCTGAGTCTATTAAATATAGTTTACTCGTTCTATATGATTTGTATGCTATTATATAGGAATGTAAAATTACCTAGCTTAGTGTGCATAAAAAATCGAATTGCGGATTCTCATGAATTAAAAAAAAAATTAGGAGGAGGAGCAGGTAGGTTTCTTTTGTTGGACAATGTTATGACCCCTTTACCGGTAGAAAGAAGAAAATGATTTATATAGCATTTATTTTAGATTATTGAAAGGATCAAGCACTAATTCCTTAAGATGGAAGGTAGATTGAGAAAATTACCTGAAATTTGAAACAGGAAAACTTAAATCTTGTTTAGTAGGCCAAATTAATAATGTTGAACTTTCTTGGCTCCTCCCAGAGGCGTATATCGTACTCCAAACACGGCCTTGCAATTTCAAATTAAATTTACTTTTTTACGTTAATGATGAGATTGAAAAGGAAAACAAGAAAATGAGTCGAGGTTTGTGGTTGTCATTCTTGGCGAATATTCGTGAAGGTTGCGGAAATGAGCAGTGATGAGGAAGATGATGTGGATGAATCTCCGCTGTCGATGAATCAGTGAAGCGGTGATGGTGATACAAAGCGCGCACGTGGATTTAAAGACCGGCTGACGTGGCAGGTGCGGGAACTCCCTGCCGACGTCCCACGAAAGTCGGCAAAGCTTGCTCGGGAAACATCGTTTTGGTCAAACTCACCCAGAGAAAATAAAAGAAAACGTGTTCTGCCTTCATTTTTTTGTTCATTAATAAATACTAATAAGTGATGATCAATTATTTTCAAAGCATTGCATTAACAGTATATGTCTACTAGCGCAAAAGTAAATTTAACATTAATATTTTTGAGTAATATTTATGGACTGGTTCAAAATAGAAGAAAAATTAAACTATGATATGCCGCACAAATCTTGCAAGTATATGGTGTTATATAAATTATATATGTCTTACTTATAAATATATTTCTACAAAATAGAAATTATGTTTGCGAATGTATGCGTACCCCGAAATATTTTTGAGCAAATTTTAAAACTAGGCCATATATTTTATTTTATTTCAATTATCAAAAATTGAAACAAAGCAAAATCGCTCAATAGGGTTGAACACACAAACCAATATGATTAAAGATGTGTATCATGTGGGTTATCAATACATCTATAAGTTTGAATCTGTTACGTATGATGTTTTCAAGTGGGGTATCTATGTGTCGTGTGGTTTACAATTATTGTATAGGAACGTAAATTTACTAAGTGCACATCGAAAATAGTGATTGCCGATTATAATAAACATATATTAAAAAAGAGTAAAAGAGAAGTTAAAAACAAAATATACGTATTCAAATATTTTCTCGAATACAAATCCTTATTTTTTTCGAGTCATAAATATATTATATAAAAGAGTACAAGGAATATTCGAAGCCCTTACGCGACAAACCAAAATACGAAATTACCTCATTTTAAGAATAGACGGAATACACTCCAATAAAAAGAAACACCAATCATGATTCGGATACAAATCAATTTATTTATATGACAGTTTAATTTGGGAGTCATTGGAATTCCAAATCAAACATAACCATGATTTCTTGAACTTAGATGATGACTGGTATGCATGAATTAAACGAAATAGAAACAAAATTGATTTTGGAATAGAATGATGATAGGAATGAAATTGAATAGAACGTGGGATTCATATGGCTGATATGTATAAGGAATGAGCGGATAGGAATGAAATAATCATTATTTTATAATTTATATTATTACAATTGTAATAATAATAATAATAATAATAATAATAATAATAATAATAATAATAATAATAATAATAATATTATTATTATTATTATCATTATTATTATTATTATTATTAGTAATATTATTATTATTATTTAGGAATATTATTATTATTTATGATTTTTATTGTTGTTGTTGTTATTATTATTAATTAATTAATTAATTAATATTAATACTATTATTTTAAAATAATATTTGTTACTATTAGTTACTTATTTTAAATTTTATTAAAAATAATATAATTAATTAATTATTAATATTTATTATTATTATCATTATTATCATTTTACTACTTTTATTGTTGTTGTTATTCTTATTATTATTATTTTAATAATAATATTAATATTTTAATATAACTATTTATTGTATTAATTATTTATTTATTATGTTAATATTATTAATAACTTTAATTTTTTATCACTTTTATTATATTAGACTTATTAATTGCTAATAATTATTATTTATTTATTATCATAAATATTAACTATTTTATTATTATTATTATTATTATTATTATTATTATTATTATTCTGAATTTATAATAAATAAAATAAATAAGAATTATTTTGTTAGAAATAAAAAGTATATTTGGCTAATCATATGTTCATGGGAATAGTTAATACCGTGGGAATGTGAGGAATGACTAATGTCATGTTCATAGGAATAAACATTCATTTGGAAATGGTGATTCCTACCGTAAAAATTTACTAGCCATAGGATTGAGAATGAACGTAGGAATCACAATTTCATTCATGTATACCAACCGCCACCTTATTTTCTTAATTGAGCGAAACTTCATCGGGCTAAACTAAATATACTACTCCTATACTTTATAGATCGTAAATAATTTATCATTTCCTCCATTTCATTATTTTGGCTCGTTTTGGCCCGGTCATCCCATTATTATTGACTTATTCTAGAAAATGAATTATTTCTACATACAAAAGTGCTTCGAATTTTGTGAGTCATATCACTTTACTCACAAAATACAATTCTTTCTTAATCATGCTCAAACATTTTGAGACAAAGGTGGAGGGAGTATTAATTAGTTTTCTTGTTCAATAAGGTTAATTATCCTAGATGCAATAATCAATATGATTAATTAGTAACTTTCATTCTTATTAATTAATAATTTCATTTCCCTTGAGGGACATCCAAGCGGTGAGATATTCTGTGTAAGAGTGAGGTTCCAAGTTCAATCTCCACCACTCCCTTTCCCCCAACTCAAATAATAATAAGATATCAAGTAGTTCCAAGTTTAAAATTGTGCTTCTAAGATCAAGTAGTTAGATTTATTTACAATTCGCATTTAATTATTTGATGGTGGGTATATCTGAGTATCTTGTTTGTTGGGTTGGGTTAGTGTTGCTGTCCGATCGTGTACGCAAGCAAGGGTTTAGGGGATGAGCACCAGCACCAACGACAAGCGTTATTTGCTTTTGAATTGATGAATTTTTTGTTTTCAATTTTCATTCTTTTTTTTATATGTCCATGGCTTATTGTATACCACAAATTGTGGAGAAACTGTTGAATTTGTAGAGAAATAAAAGAAGAAAAGAAATAGAAAAGAAATAAAGATGCAAAAATGAAAAAGGGGAAGAACACAATGGACTACATTGTGGGAAATTTTGTATATTTCATGTTATTCAACAAATGACAATTACATAGGGTATTTATAGAAGAATAAAATCTAACAAACTAAAATAACTACTCTAACCACATTGTAACAAACTAACTTCCCTTAACAACTTCCAACTAACAAACTAACTATCTAACAATCTCTACACCCCCCAAGAAGCTAGAGATGGTGGAGATCCACCACCCAAGCTTAAACATAATGAATCGAAAACGAGGTCCCGAACCTCGTCGAAGACCATCATCATGTTCGTCTTCGTGCAAGTCTCGCACGCTACTTTGCTTCTCCAAATCTTGCTCCAAGCACACATCGAAAATGACGTCGGATTTATCACAAAGCCTAAGATCATCATCGATCTTCCCTAAGATCACCATCGATCTTAGTAGAGGCATAGGTAAGAAAGCCTAAGATCACCATCGATCTTCCCTAAGATCAACATCGATCCTAGTATAGGCATAGGTAAGAAAATCAACCGATACACAATCGGTAGAAATGAGTAAGTGTAACACAAATTTTTGTATTTAAATTTTATAAATACAAAATTGTATACAAAAATTAATATGATTTGAATTTGATATGTTTGAGTGGATTCGATCTTCTATTTATCCTCTGATTCTTCTCTTCGATGTGATTCTTGAACGATCTTGGAATTTCTTCAAGTTGTTTGGAGGGGATATGATTCCTTGATCTCCTTGAACTTGAAGTTTGGATTTGATGATGTTGATCTGAAGGACTTTAGTCTTGTTTTCAGATCGAACGTCGGATTTGATTTGAAATGTTGAAGAACGCCTTGAAGATCTTCAACTTTGGAATGATTTGGAGGATGATCTTGGCGAAGAATGCGGCGATTTGCACGAAGAACACCTTGAACGTTGAAGAAGACTTCGAATGTCGGAGAATGCTTCGCAGATGATTCTTCGAGTGTCTTGAGCTCTTCTTCACTTCACTTCTCCACCCTTTTTTTTATGAGAGCCTTCACCCCCTATTTATATATTTAGGCTAGTGGGCTTAGTGGACTTTTTGGGCTTATGGGCCTTTGGGCCCCAAACCATGGGCTTAAGCTTAGACTTGGGCTTATGGGCCACCAAACCATGGGCTTGATCTTGGGCTTGGACTTATGGGTCTTTTAGGCCACCAAACCATGGGCTTCAGCTTGGGCTTAGACTTATGGGCTTTTGGGCCCCAAACCATAGGCTTAAGCTTAGACTTGGGCTTATGGGCCACCAAACTATGGGCTTGATCTTGGGCTTGGACTTATGGGTCTTTTAGGCCACCAAACCATGGGCTTGAGCTTGGGCTTAGACTTATGGGCCTTTTGGGCTTATTTGATGCAGTTTGGGTGGTTATTCTTCTCCGAGGTGTCGTTGCCACATGTCATTCTCCTATTCGTCGATGAAATTAAATATTAATCACATATCTATTTAATTTTGGAATAAATTCCATTAATAAAATAGAAATATAATTAATTATTTAATTAAGTGATTTACACGTATGCAATATAATTTGCTAACAATTTTAATTGTCTACAAATTGCCCATCGAGACTTGTTCATGGACGAGTTGTCTCGGAAATGGACGAGTCTCGAAATTCACTTAGATAGTTTAGACTCTTGTCGAGGAGTTTTTGAATTTGAATTTGTAAATAGTTTATACTCGTATTAGGAGTTCTTGGACTTGAATTTGAATATATAAACAGTTTATACTCGTATTTAGGAGTTCTTGGACTTGAATTTGAATTTGTAAACAGTTTATACTCGTATTGAGGAGTTCTTCGACTTGGATTTGAATTTGTAAACAGTTTATACTCGTATTTAGGAGTTCTTGAATTTGGAATTGGAAGCCCACACTTCTTCAATTAAACTTCAATTGGGCTATTGTTTGGAAGCCCACTTCTCCAATTATTTGTTGGACTCTTTTTTTTTTTGGCAGCCCTTATTTTCGATCCACTGGGCAGCCGAAATCAATCCTTAATTCATAGCCCACCCACACTTATCACGTGATTTCAATGAAGCCCAAGCATTTTGAATCATGTATTTGGCTCATATACTTGTCTTAATTTGGAAGCTCACGTATGAAATTGCGAATTGGGCCATTTTAATTTACTCCCATTTCTTTTTCGAGCTTGAATTTATTTTGAAAACATGGCCCATTTTCAACATTTTCCGGCAGCCCACTTAGTTACCGCTTGGGCCTCACTTATTTTTAAATAATCTAACCCATATTAATATCTCCACTTTATCCTCATATTTTCCTTTTTAAAACAGAAAACTGAGTTAAGGTACAAGTTCACTGTGGAATGGAGACAAAAAGCATTAACTCCTCTTTGTTTGAGAGCTGCAGTAACTCATCTACGACCCAATTTGCACAACAGCTTGTTGCCTATTCCAGGGCCGTCCTTCACCCCCTTAATGAGGTTTGTTTCACTTTGCAGAGAGTGTGTTAGCTTGGCAGGCTCAACCTTGTCCTTCACATTGCATTTTAATGAAGTTGGTTTGAGAATAACAGTACTATTCAGAGTTTGTTGAATCTGCAGTCTGCAGATAACAAGATGCCAAACTTGACAGATATTTTTTTCGTCTCACTGACTTTGTACGAAGAACTAAACCAACTGCTGCTAGGGTTTGGCTTTGAGCCTTGTTCTATAAATTGGACCATTCCTTCTTTTCAAAATGAGCACGACATTTCTATAGGTAGGTCTTTCCCATTTTAATTTTCTATCTTACTTCCCTTTCGAGAAAAGATAGTTTTTTTTTTAGCTGTGTATACACACTATCATCATCGTCTTTCACAATACGTAGAGCCTTTTTCCTTATATCTTCTCGCTCAAAAAGGCTTTTCTCATCACCTCCTTATCTTTTGAATCGGAGCGTAGCGAGAGCGGGTTTCACCGTTGATAGTGAGCAGCTGCATCTTCTTCTTCGCTACGGCTGCGTACCGGTGGTGCCAAGTCTGATTGCAGCGTGTGGCTAAAGTTCTTCGTAGTTTCAGAGTTTCGACGACGTCCTTCTCCGAAGCTTCAAGGTGATCAGTTCTTGCTTCTGTTCACTATTTTTCTTTTCTTTTTTTTTTTTTTTTTTTTAGAGATAGCCTGCTCCCTTTTTAACTCGTTGTCTGATTCATGCTCCTGTTATTTTGATAGTTCGGCAGAACGGAGGTGGCGCTTTGGATCATGCAGTGCCATCGGCAGAAATCCATCAATCCATCTTGCTTCTTCAGGATATCCACCACCGGAGGCGTGCGGGATCAACCGTTCCGCTCCGAGAAGGTGATTCAATCTCCACTCATATCTGCAGCCTTTTTTCGAAATCAAGAATAGCATGATAGACTTGAGTATGCCATTTATTATTATTATTATTATTATTATTATTATTATTATTATTATTATTATTATTATTATTATTATTTTAAATAGAACAGTACACATTCTCTTCATGATAAAATTCGCACACTGATGCATTATCTATTTTTTGCTTATGCTTGCTTTCCATCTTCGCATTTTTCCCTTGTCTCTGAATCAGAGTGCGGCAAGATCGGTGTCTCGACGGCGGAGCAAATCAATCTCATCTCTTCAGGACATCGGTCACGGGGAAGCTACCGACGTGGGTCAGCTAGTTCTTGCTTCCAGTTTGCTCGGTACTGTCTTCATCGGCATCAATCTTTTTTTGCAGACGAATGCGGAGGCGTTGGAGCAGAAGCGGTGACTGCATCTGGAGAGACAACGCACGGCAAGGCAGATTCGAGAGTGTTGGAGTTCGACCCATGCATGGTGACCCACGGCGCCGGGGATGGAGGAAGATAGCGGCAGCGACGGGTGAGCGAAGGTGGTGCGCCTTGACTGGAGCAGAGGCGACGCGGGGCGTGGTATTTGGAGGTATAGGCGCCGTTGTCATGTTGATGTAGTGGAGCAGGGAATGATAGTGGTAGCGCAGCTGCTGCTGTTTACTGGAGTTCGAAGTAGCACGGCGAGGACGACGTGAGCTTGAAGAGGATGCGGAGGACGACGCGAGCTTGAGGCAGCATGGTGCGAAGAGGCGGCGTGTTTGTGATGTTGAAGCTGCGGAGCGAGAAGAGAGACTCGAGCTGGGAGCTGTTCGTGATGGAGTGATCCCGAGCAGCCAAGCGAAGACGACGTCGCGACCGAACGTGTGCGTGATAAAGACGACGGCGCGGCCAAACGTGTGCGTGATAGAGACGACGGCGCGACCAAGCGTGTGCGTGATAGAGACGACGGCGCGGCCAAGCGTGTGCGTGATAGAGACGACGACGCGACCAAGCGTGTGCGTGATAGAGCGATCCCGAAGCAGCGGCGGAGAGAAGGCATGTTCGTGATATAGAAGCTGCGGCAGAGAGGAGACATGTTCGTGATATAGAAGCTACGGCAGAGAGAAGGCATGCTCGTGATATAGAAGCTGCGGCAGAGAGAATGCATGCTCGTGATATAGAAGCTGCGGCAGAGAGGAGACATGTTCGTGATATAGAAGCTGCGGTAGAGAGAAGACATGTTCGTGATATAGAAGTGCGCGCAGAGGAGGCATGTTCGTGATATAGAAGTCTGCGGCGAGAGAAGACATGTTCGTGATATAGAAGTTACTGCGGCAGAGAGGAGGCATGTTCGTGATATAGAAGCTGTGGCATAGAGAAGACATGTTCGTGATATAGAAGCTGCGGCAGAGAGGAGGCATGTTCGTGATATAGAAGCTGCGGCAGAGAGGAGGCATGTTCGTGATATAGAAGCTGCGGCAGAGAGGAGACATGTTCGTGATATAGAAGCTGCGGTAGAGAGAAGACATGTTCGTGATATAGAAGCTGCGGCAGAGAGGAGGCATGTTCGTGATATAGAAGCTGCGGCAGAGAGAAGACATGTTCGTGATATAGAAGCTGCGGCAGAGAGAAGGCATGTTCGTGATATAGAAGCTGCGGCAGAGAGAAGACATGTTCGTGATATAGAAGCTGCGGCAGAGAGAAGGCAGACTCGACGTGTAACCATGGTGGCCTACGACGGCGTGAACCGTGCGAGCTAGAAGTTGTCGGGTCATTGGCGTGAGAGGTCATGCATGAGGGAGATGCTGGAAGGTCGATGTTGGTGAGATGAAGTTTGGAAGCACAACATGCAACGGTGATACAACGGTTGTTGCTATTCGGTCGTGGTGGATGTAAGCGGGCGGACGATCGATGCCGAGAGGTGGCGGCTACGAAGGGAATTGAAGTTGTGTACCATCAACGGAGATGAAGCTAGGAGCTGCAGATCCGCGAAGAGAAGCTAGAAGTTGTGCATCATCCATGAAGAGAATTGAAGCTAGCGTCGGTGGAGATTGGTATCACAACCTCGTGAGCTAGAAGCAATGTTCTCAATCGAAAGCGGTGGATTCATCAGTCGACGCCATCTCCGAATCGAAATCAGTGATATGTTGTTGGGATTATCAAGCTGAAGCCATCCTCGAAGCAAGACTGGTGACGTGGAGTTGGACTCGACAAGGTAGAACCATCTTCAAAGCAGAACTAGCAACATCGAGCTAGACTTAAGAAGCTGGCCAATATTCAAAGCAAAATTGACAACACCGAGCTGGAGTTAACAAGCATGAGTTATCTTCAAAGTATAGCCCTAGACTATCATCTTGGGCTGTTGCCCCATGAATGTTTTGCTTCTTTAAAATTTTCACAATACTGTCTCTTCCAAGAGTTCGTATCATTTTTCTTTAATATTTTGAGCTTGGATTTTGATCACCTAACTTGAAGGAGACAAACACTTATCATGACTGAACTTAGCAGATATCTAAGCTGCCTACGTACCCTTTTGAAATGGATCAAGTCAAAACGTAGTTCAAGTTTAAAAGATCAACTTGTGTTTTAGGGAAGTGCCGTGCACAGTTTATACTCATGCGGGCCAGGAGTAACATGCAGTTTAGGCTCATGCGTCATGGAGCTGTCTTGATATTTGTTTGTTTTTGTCTTTGGCGTGACATGCAGTTTAGGCTCGTGCTTCATGGAGCATGCTTGCTCTTTTTTGTTGATTTTCTTCATAGTGACTTGCAGTTTAAGCTCGTGCGTCGTGGAGCATGCTTGCACTTTTTTGTTAATTTTCTTCATAGTGACTTGCAGTTTAAGCTCGTGCGTCGTGAAGCATGGTGGCTTCCTTTTGTTGACTTTTCTTGCTTTCTCAATTTTTTTAGACTTTTGGTTTTCTTCATTTTTTTGTGTTTTCCTTTTGATCTATGTACATATATACATGTCTTCCTTGCTACATTTCAGGGATATTAGAGCTTCAAAAACTTTCCATTGATAGGCCTGATCCTCACATTGTCTTCTGAAATCAGCTTGTATGCTCCATTGGTGTAGACTTCCTTGACGACATACGGGCCGTCCCATCTTGATATGAACTTGTTACCAACACGATGTGTGGTAACAATTGGCCTTCTCACAGCAAGCACCAAATCTCCAACTTGAAAAGAACGGATGCGCACTTTTTTGTTGTAAGCCCTTGAGAGACGAGCTTGGTAGCATTCCAGTCTTTGTTGGGCTTCCAGTCTTTTCTCGTCTAGAGCTTCTAGTTCTTCGAGGCGCAAACGAGCATTCTCTTCCTCAGTTAAGCCTTCTTGAATAGCGATTCTCAGTGATGGAATTTGTTGTTCAAGGGGAATAACAGCTTCTACACCATACACTAGAGAGTAAGGAGTCGCTTGTGGGGTCCTGTGAGTGGTTCGGTATGCCCATAGTGCTTCTCCAATCCGCTCGTGCAGTCACGTTTGATTTGGACACTACCTTCTTGACAAAGTTGCACAAGGTTTTGTTGAAAGCTTCACTAAACCATTGGCGCGATGCATTATACATTGATGATTTCCTTTGTTTGAATCAACTTCTCGTAAAGTTTGTTTATCAATGTATTCCTGAAAGGCGTTCCATTATCAGTGATGATATAGCGAGGGATCCCATGGCGATAGATGATGTAAGCTTTGATGAAATCAGCAACAGTTTCTTTCTTTACTTCTCTTAAGGCGAGCTTGATCCATTTAGAAAGTAATCCGTTCTGACGAGATATATAGATGCCCCGATGATTTCGTCAAAGGTCTACGACATCCATGCCCCAGCGTCGAATGGCCATGAAGCGATCGTGGGGTGAAGTGGTTCGAGAGGTTGATGAATGATGTTTGCATGGAATTGACAAGCTTGGCATCTCGTGCATAATCCATACAATCTTTCACCATCGTTGGCGAATAACCCATCCTTTGATTCGAAAGTGTAGCTTCGGTCCCGATTGATGGGCGCCACACACACGTAATGTGCTTCTTCCATGGCCTTAGCGACTTCTTCATCGCCCAAACATCTTAAGAAGACTCCTTCAAAGATCGTCTATAAAGTACATCTTTGAAGAGTATGAAGCGAGTAGCACGCCGACGGATGTCGATTCTTCGACGAGGGTCGTTTGGCAACTTATCATGTTTCATATAGTCAACCATTAATTGGCGCCAATCTTCTTCTTCGATTTCGAAGACTTCGACGACATTGTTTTCATTACCTCTGCCATCTTCATTTTCAAAAATCGGCGGCACTACCCAACTTTGGCATATTGGTATATGTATTTCTCCTTCCGACATGGCTATTGTAGATGCAAGTTTCGCCAGTGCATCTGCTTGCTTGTTTTCACTTCTTGGGACATGTTCAAGCTCGGCGTCCCCACCATCCGATGATCCTTTGGGCATACTTGACGTATGGAAGCAATTCGGTTTCTTGACCTCATATGATCCAAGTATTTGGTTTACCACCACTTGGAATCTCCAGAACTTTAGGTGTAGCCTTTTTGTATCCACCGCCATCTCTAAACCGAGGATAAGCGCTTGATATTACGCTACATTGTTTGAGCAATTCTCGCCAAGGTAAAGAGTATGGCAACACTTCCTTTCGAGCGATCTGAACACAATGCCGACGCTGCTCCTTCTCTATGAGATGCCCATCAAAGAACATTACCCAAGGAGACGATATCTCTATTTGAAGTGCGTCTTCGTGCGGAAGATCATCACTCAATTCCCACTCGGCGAGGATCGGATGGTGCGCTAGAAAATCGGCCGATGCACCTTTCGACGGCTCGAGGAACATAAGTAATCTCGAATGTTGTAATTGGAGATACCAACGCAGTCTATCCGATGGGGATGTCTTGACATCACGAATTTCAAAGGGTTTGCTTTTGAGATCAGTCGTACTATATGAGCTTGAAAGTAGTGCTTCAACTTTTGGATGGAAAATATCAAAGCCAAACACAACTTCTCAATCGGAGAATACTTCAATTCATTTGGCGTCATTGTTATGCTTAAATAATATAACGCATTCTCTTTCTCATTTTCATTTTCATGCGCAAGTAATGCCCCATGGAACGTTCTTGAGCTGCAATATACAAGATCAAGGGGCGGCCCGCCACGGGTCTTTGCTAAGACGGAGATCTCATCAAATAAGACTTGATGCTTTCGAAAGCATTGTCGCACGATTCGTCCCATTCAAATGGTACACCTTTCTTCATGATCCTGCTGAGCGGTTGACATCTTCCACTAGGTTTGAAATGAACCTTCGCAGTAGGCTAACTTTCCTTGCAAACTCTTGAAGTCATGGATGTTCGGGGCTCGTGCATCTTCAATATGGCATCAATCTTTGCACCTCCGATTTCTATTCCTTGATGGCGGACAATGAACCCAAGAAATTTTCGGACTTGACTCAAATGCGCATTTAGTGGATTCATTTTAATTGGTGCTCTCTCAACCGTTCAAGATCATCCTCAAATCTTGCAGATGATCTTTTCATCTTTGGTTTTCACCACCGTGTCATCCACATAACACTCAATGTTTCGTGAAGCATGTCATCAAATATCTTTGCATTGCTCTTTGGTAAGTAGCACCAAAGATTTTTCAATCCGAATGGCATCACCTTGTAGCAATATATACCCTTAGGCGTCACGGAATGCCGTTAGTTCTTCATCATTCGGTGACATGCGGATTTGGTTATAGCGATGATCCATCCATGAAGGACATGCTTCATGCCTGCTGTAGCGTCAATCATCGGTTCGATAGGGGTGGGAAGTCATCCTTGGGGCATGCTTCATTCAAGTCCTCAAGTCAACACATACAATTTGTCCATTTTATTTCTCATCGGACAATGCTTGAAATCCATGTTGGGTATGTGACTTCCGAATGAATCCAACGTTGATGAGCTTGTTCACTTCAAATTCGATCAAAGGGACCAAATCTGGTCAAAATCGACGTTGAGCACCGCTGACGGTCGCGCCTCTTTTGACGACTAGGCGATACCACGACTATTTGTGGGCTCAATCCTGGCATTTCCTTATACGACCACGCAAATATATCTTTGAACTCTTTGAGTAGTTCGATCTATAAGCGTTCTTCATTAACGGTCAACAATGCGCTGATATAAGTCGATCGCGGATCATCAATAGAGCCTAAGTTGATTTCTTTCAGTTCATCAACAGTAGACTTGACTCCTTCCTCGAATTGTTGAGGAGCTATTTCAGCGTCTTCTTCAATGGCCACTTCCGCATGAAGTGATGTGATTTGATGTGACGACTTGCTCATTTCGTGTTCATCATTAGCGACATAGTGAGATGAACCTACACTTTCTCTGTCTTCTTCGTCTTGACTACATGTGTAAAGGCGATGCGGTCTTTCTCTTAGCCTTCGGTTCTTTCCCACGTGTCACAAGCAATGTGGTGCACCTCTTCATGCGAAGGAATCAAACTTCTCGGTTTTGGGTCATCAATGGTGTATTACCGCTTTTCCCTATACCTTGCCTCAACTCGTGGCGTCTACCAAGTCTTTTGAAGCGGATACTCGTTGGACCTCATTTTACCTATTCTCTCGAAGACGGATACCCTTTGGATCTTCTTTCCGACGGAGGATTCCTCGATTCCTCTTCACATGCATAATTGGTGGTAGCCCTCTTGATGGCAATGCGAATGGGGTTTTGGTGGTGAATCCCAACTCGCTTTAGGGTTTTGGACCGCGTGGTCATTCTTTTTCAAAGGCTTTGACATGGTCTTTTCATGAGGATTGTATCCAGTGACGAGGAGCTTGTATGCCTTGCCCCAAAGTGCTTAGTAATTTCATTACTTGAGAATTCTCCATGTTCGGTGGGCTGCTGCTTGGGTCGAACAAAGCCTCCGAGTGGTTGAGGCCGGTCTCTTGGCGTCAATCTTTGTTAAAGGCATAGTGAACCCTTCTATCTTCGGGGAAGATGTTTCTTTCTTTGCCTTTTGGCTGGACTCGGATTCTTCACATCGCGTCTCATCTTCATTTTTTATGGTGTTTGTTTTTACCATGTAATACTTGGCGTCGGCAAAGTACGACTCGGCTTCTGTGAATGGTTTTTTATCGCCGACTACCGTCCTCACAACACCATCTTGATGGTACTTGAAGCATTGATGCAACGTAGAGGGGAAGACGCCATTTTCATGCAACCATGGACGACCAAGAAGCATATTGTAAGATGTCTTAGCGTCGATTACATGAAGTAATACAGATGATCTCATGTCGCCCATCAATAAATTCAGCCTTATGGTGCCAATGGCTCTTTGTCCTTCATGGTTGAATCCTTGAATCATCAACCGACTACTAGCTAGCTCATCTTCCTGGATTCCTAGTTGCTTCAACGTTCTTAGGGACAAGATGTTGACTGCTGATCCTCCATCGATGAGAACCCTATTGATTTTACATTCATGAGTGAAGCAACTTACGAACAATGGTGCATTATGACATGTAGATCCAAGCTGCAGGTCTTCATTGGAAAATGTGATTGTCCAGACATCTTCATCTTCAATAACGTTCGACTCGACTTGTGTCCTCGCATGATCATCCACGTCGTATAGAGCTGCAATACCTTCTATTATATCAACGATATCGCGGTGAGAACATTCTGACGACACTATCTTCTTCGAGAGATATTTTTCCTTCTCGAGCCAAGCGCATAATTCTCGCCCTGAATATGAAACGATCATGTATGGGTGTCAACCAACTATGGTACTTGCGATATTGGATCGTCGATTCGTCTCGCCTCGTTAGGCCGCTTCATCTCGTGCAATTCGATGAGCCTTTCTCGGCGGTCGTCAAGATTCGAGACATCGAGAATCCGAGAAAAGGGTATTGCTTTTGTTGCATTTCTTTGAGGTCGACCTTCTGCCCCGTTTCACGAGATGTGCTTTGATTGTTATCTTTCTCAACATCCTTCTTTATGAACTTGATCGATGTTGCCTTTACCGCCATCGATTCTTTCTTTGGTGCTTTCTCGAATGATTTTGTCCCCTTCAATTCTTATTTCTCTTTGAATCTGCGAGGTTCTTGGATAGGAGGTCCTCAATTCCACTTGCCGCCATGCTTAGCTCCATATCATGAGCTCTTGTTGCCAACTCTTGAACGTTCTAGGTCGGATTCCTCGCGGGATATATTGCAAGCCCCAATGCATCCCTTGAATGCACATCTCGATGGCGGATGATTCGAGATAATCGATCCTTGTAATTTAGGCACAAGTTTCTCCACCGTTGATATAGTCAATCACCGGTTCTTCTTTGAACCGAGAACTCGTGAGTTCCACCATGCTCATGCTCTTACGGTCTTTGTAAAAGCGGTTGAGGAACTCATGCTCCAATTGTTCCCAACCGTCAGTGAGTTTGATTCCAAGTCCGTATACCAATCGAAGGTATTTCCTTTGAGCGAGCGAACAAGCGCTTGACCAAACGATCTCCAAATGTTCGACATTGTTGCACGTTTCGACAAAGTGAGCTACATGTTGTCTTGGATTACCTTTACCGTCAAATTGTTGGAATTTGGGTGGTTGATAACCATGTGGCATTCTCAAGTTGTCAATTCTTTGAGTATAAGGCTTGGAGTAAATCAAGGATGATTTAAATTTCCGTCGATTACATTCTTCATTGTTATTTCAATGAACTCCTTGAGCTGGTCTGCTTTGATGAAACCATTAGAAGAGATTTGAATATGTTTTCCAGACGATTTTCTCGCATCATGAGTTTCCTGCTCGTCGTCTTCTTTTTCATCATCGTTGTGTTCATCTTCCTTGTCATGGATGCGGCTTGATTCCACCTTTTCCTCCGAGGTTTTGCAATCGAGCATCTTGCTCTTGGATGTGTTTGTTTAGAGATTCAACCAACCTTGTAAGATTTGAAAGTTGTTCTTCCATGGTGGAGGTGTTTGTCATCATCACGGGCGCCTCAAATGGGTAACTTGTGATGGATCTTGCAACGGGGATGTGAAGCTCCCTTGAGCCAACACTTTCTTCATTCGAGGTGGCGATGTGTTGCTCGCTTCGCAAAGGTGACTTGAAGCTTCTTGAAGTTGTTTGGCTTTGCTTCGTGATATAACGCCATGCTTTAAGAAGAAGCTTTTGAGTGACCTTGGTTGCATGTTTTGGGTGAACATCGTTCAAGATTTTTAATTGAAGAGTAGAGATGAGAGGTAGAGAGGTCCCATTTGGGCGTGCAAATTTGTAACACAAATTTTGTATTTAAATTTTATAAATACAAAATTGTATACAAAAATTAATATGATTTGAATTTGATATATTTGAGTGGATTCGATCTTCTATTTATCCTCTGATTCTTCTCTTCGATGTGATTCTTGAACGATCTTGGAATTTCTTCAAGTTGTTTGGAGGGGATATGATTCCTTGATCTCCTTGAACTTGAAGTTTGGATTTGATGATGTTGATCTGAAGGACTTTAGTCTTGTTTTCAGATCGAACGTCGGATTTGATTTGAAATGTTGAAGAACGCCTTGAAGATCTTCAACTTTGGAATGATTTGGAGGATGATCTTGGCGAAGAATGCGGCGATTTGCACGAAGAACACCTTGAGCGTTGAAGACTTGAATGTCGGGAGAATGCTTGAGAGGATTCTTCAGTGTCTTGAGCTCTTCTTCACTTCACTCTCCACCCTTTTTTTATGAGCCTTCACCCCCTATTTATATATTTAGGCTAGTGGGCTTAGTGGACTTTTTGGGCTTATGGGCCTTTGGGCCCCAAACCATGGGCTTAAGCTTAGACTTGGGCTTATGGGCCACCAAACCATGGGCTTGATCTTGGGCTTGGACTTATGGGTCTTTTAGGCCACCAAACCATGGGCTTGAGCTTGGGCTTAGACTTATGGGCCTTTTGGGCTTATGGGCCTTTGGGCCCCAAACCATGGGCTTAAGCTTAGACTTGGGCTTATGGGCCACCAAACCATGGGCTTGATCTTGGGCTTGGACTTATGGGTCTTTAGGCCACCAAACCATGGGCTTGAGCAGGCTTAGACTTATGGGCCTTTTGGGCTTATTTGATGCAGGTTTGGGTGGTTATTCCTCTCCGGGGTGTCGTTGCCACATGTCATTCTCCTATTCGTCGATGAAATTAAATATTAATCACACATCTATTTAATTTTGGAATAAATTCCATTAATAAAATAGAAATAAAATTAATTATTTAATTCGTGATTTACACGTGGCGCAATATAATTTGCTAACAATTTTAATTATCTACAGTAAGACACCGTCGTCATACTCCTCGTCATTCGGTCGAATCGATCTCCTCGATATCGACTCATCTTGAAAAGCTTCTCTTGACCCTTTGTTTAGCAATTTCAATAAAATCCGACTTTCATAGTGGCACCCACAAACCAAAGCGTAAATGCCATACTAGCTTAAAATCCGCCAAACGCACACATGTGTGAAGAAACTCTTTCACCGCCCACTGCGTCTTCAAAGCTTTCTATATCTTCCTTCTTTGACTCGGCAAATGCAGTTCCTTCTTTGACTCGGCATTGCAGCAGAGCACCACCACCACCTCCACCTCCACCGGTGCGAGACAACAATCGATCACCTCCGGCGGTCTTGAAGCCAATTTCTCCTTCCAAAGTGACAATCAACTCGGTGATATCTTTGCCACGACTTGAGACAAAAGCAACTCAACTCTTTCTCGATCGACCTCGGCTCTGGCGAGCGGAGGATTTCGAAATATCATCGGCGGAGGATAGGCATTCCTTGAAGACAACCAACAAGTGGTACTACAACCTTCATGTTTGGAGATTTGCTTAACCTTCCAAAGAATGGATCCTCTCCTCTTTAGAAATTGACTAGGCAATCATGAACCATGCCTCTTACATATGGTCTTCTCCTCCGGGCACGGTGATGATTTCATCGACTGCATAATCATCTCACCGCTTGATTCTTGAGAACATCTTTTCTTTACTTTGAATGCCCGAGATATCCCTAGCTCTGTCATATCTCCAACAGATCGGAGATGACATCAATCCCAAGTGTTGCTTCCTCCTCAGTGGTGCTCGCCCAAGTTGAGCAACCAATTACGCGCTATCCAAACCAACATTATCTGCAATTGTAGTTGGAATGGCCACAAGTGCACGTGAGAAGGCCTCGATAGCATGAGACCGCTTCCTGAGTCTTCCTAGCAAATTCATCAACCGCCTTTGCCATCACCATCTCGGCCATCCACCTCTCCTTCGTCGAATCCAGACACCGCCGGTGCCGGCGTCCTCGGGACACTTCGTCCCCGAATCGCTCCATTTGGCCTCCAACATCCCATCATTGCGCAATAATTCGGCCGCCACCAGCCTCCGATCCGATTGAGCGAATTCTTCTTGAGCGACGGCTCGTCCGCCATTAACGATTCCTTTTGGTGTGCGGAAGATTGAACAAGAAAAAAAATGATACAACCTGCTCTGATACCATGTTGAATTTGTAGAGAAATAAAGAAGAAAAGAAATAAAGATGCGAAATTAAAGGGAAGAACACAATGGACTACATTGTGGGAAATTTTATATATTTCATGTTATTCAACAAATGACAATTACATAGGGTATTTATAGAAGAATAGAATCTAACAAACTAAAATAACTACTCTAACCACATTGTAACAAACTAACTTCCCTTAGCAACTTCCAACTAACAAACTAACTATCTAACAATCTCTACATTTGCTTAGCAATTTCAATAAAAGCCAATTCCCAATGTCATAAGAAAAAGGGGAAGAACACAATGGACTACATTGTGGGAAATTTTGTATATTTCATGTTATTCAACAAATGACAATTACATAGGGTATTTATAGAAGAATAGAATCTAACAAACTAAAATAACTACTCTAACCACATTGTAACAAACTAACTTCCCTTAACAACTTCCAACTAACAAACTAACTATCTAACAATCTCTACAGAAACGCGCTTCATGGTGCATACTTCTTCTTCACAGTGATCGGCTCGGCCGCGGAGAGTGCCACGATTGCCGCACAACTCTGCATCCTAGATCGCTTCTATTATGTGCCACTTTATGTTGCGTTTGAGATTCTCGTGGCTACCGCGTTTGAATATCATGCCTTCACGAAAAGGAGCGCCGTCACCGTTTGCCCTATGTGCTTGCCGGAGTCGGAGATGCAACCGAAATGCTGACACCACTTCCACGCAGGAGGAGGAGGCAAGCTAGCTAGCTAAATGGTGTTATGTTCTCGGTTATAACCGAACTGAACTGGAATCGAAGTGGTTCTGGTTGGGTTCCAGAGTTGAATATTTTTTTGGTCGTCGGTTAAACGATTGGTTCGTAATCGAAAAATCTTTTTTATTTTTTATTTTTATTTTAATTATTAGATAATTAATTAAAAATTCTAGAATCTCAATTTTTAATTATTATTTTAATTATATTTAATAAATTTCAATTTTTCAATTGTTATTTAAATTATTTTTAATAAATTTCAGTTTTATAAAATTATTATTTAATTATTTTAATATTAATTAGTTTTATTTCGATTTTTCAATTAACTGAAAATCTAAATCGATTCAATTTAGATTCCATTTTTCGGAAAAAATTGGTTCTGTTAACCGAAATCGAACCAAGAATCTAACAAGAAACATAGCCTCAAATTCCGTTGTTGATATGGCTAATGATGTGTAGGATATGAATGCAATCGATTGTTTACAAATGAGGCATCTACTAGCAAGGATTCAAAATCGTTTCCCTTCTATCAAGTTTGCACGTTAAGAAATGAATCACATGTTACATTTCGCTAGCAAATTAATATACAAATATTACTTTCTTCGGTTCATAATATTCATGTGTAATAACCGTATATGCGGTTCTGCGATACACTAAGACTCTTTTTAACTATTCGCACTTCAATCCAAAACTGTATTGGAATTACTTTAATGCATGATCTGTTTGATCATGACTTAAGGGTTAGGACTTATATCTAATTCTACAAAAGTTAATTAATAACACATGCATCACGATATATTAAGGTGGCAAAAACGCCCCCTCCTTATTAAAATCCTTTAGAATTAAAATTTAGATATTTTTGTATTTTAATATATAATTAGAAGTACTTAGAGATAAAACTCAACAAAACTGAGTTGGGGCAGTAGCCCCAGCACACATACATGTTCATAAAATTAATATAAATCCCAATGAAACTGAATTTGCGAACTAAAGGAAAGGGTCCAAACGACGAATATAATTGTGATATTCTATACCAAGCAATATTAGCTATGAATCTTCAAAATTATGGTAATGAAAAAATTAGAGGAGTTGAAGGGAGAGGAAAAGGAATGAAGGAGCTATAAAACCACAGCCTGAACCTTAATCTTTTTTTTTTTTTTTAATATCATGGGGAATCCGCAACCGCTACCTTAAGTCTTGTGGGTAACCCCACGGTCGCTGCAGAATACCGCAAACCACACAGACAGAAACCACACTGAAAACCAAAAAAACAGTGTGACTCAAACACATAGAGGCGTTTGGTGGGGTTGAACCTGCGACTTTTCGGTCGCGAGAACCCACCTGTCATTGAAATTTGTCCTGGGACGAACCTTCATCTCTTGTTTCTTGCATTGTTGTTTCATCTACATTTGACGCTTCAACTTCTTTCTCAACTCCTCGAAAAGTCTCCATCTCTGCAGTGTCATCTAGTTTGTCTTCTGACATCTTTTCATCACCAGATGCATCAACCCCTTTCTCGATCTTCTCATAAGTTTCAGCCTCTTTTTTAGGGTTATCTAAATAGCGTTGGGTTCTCAGTTAGAATTAAATCAAATCGGAACTGAGGTAGTTCCACATTCCGGTTAACCAAAAACTAAAAATTCGGTTTCCATTCGGTGTTCGGTTCGAGAGTTGTTTTTTTTATTATCAGCTAGCCGATTGGTTCAAACCGAAAAATATTTTTACTATACAATTAATTAAAATTTCTAGAATCTCAATTTTTAATTATTATTTTAATTATTTTTAATAAATTTTAGTATTACAATTATTATTTTAACTATTAATAGTTTTATTTCAGTTTTTTGATAATCGAAAATCGAACCGTAATAAACGATCGATTTCGGTTAACCAAAAATCTAAATCGGTTCTGTTTTGGTTCTATTTTTTCGAACAAATTCGGACCGTTAATCGAAATCGAACCATTTCTCACCTCTAGTTTTTTGGGGATGTTGGAAACGTAGACAAATAGGATTTTTTTTGGGTTAGTTTGGAGCTTTGTGTAGGAGTTTGGGGTTCTTATTTTTAATATTCAAATATGGTCTAATTTTTGTTTGTGTGAGTATTTTATGTTTTCACATTCTAAAATAGTTCAATATAACCCATGTTGAGGTGGTTTCATCAACTATCAGGCGATACAAATTTTAATTTATTTTGATGATGTTATGTAATCCAAATAATATTATGCTTTTAGAGAAATTGTTATTACTTTCGAATTTATTTTTAAAATATTACTTATTACTTTTTAAAATTATGCTAAGTTGAACTTGGCATAATTTGAAAAGTTAGGCTATAGAAAGCTGAGCTCAGAAGAAAAATAAATCTTTTGGCTAGGTTAAAAGAAATCAACTGTTTCCTTTTTTGTGTAATCAGATAATAGGCTTAGAAATGTTAGGCTATAGAAAATCTGAGCTCAGAAGAAAAATAAATATTTTGGCCCAAAAAGAATAATGTTCACCTTGGGCCAACTTTTTTTCGTGAAGCAGCTTTGGGCCATAAACTTACTTAAGAATAAAATTTGGCTAAAGTTAATTACTGTCAAGTCTGAAAGCCAAGACTGGGCAAGAAGAGGGAAGTAAGAAAAAGAAATTAATAATAGTTTGATCTAAATATGCGCAAGTCTTTTTGCAGTTACTTGTTACAAATTTAGATTACAACGTACTTCGTTATTCTCCGTGATAGCAAACTAATGACTTTAACAAATAAGGATATAGCGTACAATATGCGACTAATTAATTAGATAGGAATATTCAGATAATCTATTCATTTTCCTACTAACTATTGAGGCATTAATTCGTTGGAAAGAAATATAGGATCACTAGAGTTTGTGAAAAAGTTAGAAAAATTACTAAACAAAATATAGGATCACTAGATTTTAAGCCCACATGTAAGCTTTCTTTTGGACGAAGCCCAAAAATAAGGTGACTATTGACCATTTGAACAAGGTTCTTGGATCCCCAGTGCCACTTTATTTAATTACTATTGCTTAGTTTCACAGCCTCCCTATTGTAAAATAAGATGTTAGGTCCAATATAAATTGACCTTTATAAGATCAAGTTAATTAGATATCATATAGGGTAATCATAGACATATTTTAGCCATTTGAGTTTTAGACTTTGGATTATCGTAGTTACAATTTTAATTCAATTTCGGTTAGAATTTACAGGGATTTAATATCAAATCAAACCAAATAACAAATTTAATTTTCATAGCTGTTATAAAACAATCTGAACCATATATTTTTATTTTTCCTATAAACTCGATCAAATTAATAAAAATTATTTAATCTTCGTGCAGTCCCCCTTCGATACCAACACAGCTAAGAACCTTTTAACACAACAAACTCCAAAGATATACAAACCAAAATAAGAGCATACGCTACACACTAGCTAGTACATGAACATAGAGCATTAATAAATTAGGAAAAAACAAGTGTGCGTGTATTTGTCTAGTAGTGGAGTGGGTAACGTAACGTGACTTTTAAATTTTTTTTATTTTAATTAACCAAGAAAATTAGAAAAAAACAAAACAAATTGTTGTTCAATTTGGATCGTATTTCAACCTAGCTAGTGTTACAAGCTCTAGTGGTTATATACCATGTAATTGTCACAAACTCGTTGTTGCTTTCATAAAGTTGCAGTGGATGCAAATTCTCTACAATAATAGTAAGATAATATATCTTGAGCCATTATGTTGAAGGAAGAAGAGCTCTTGGTGGGGTACCAATAAAAGGGCATGTGAAGTGCGAGATGAGCACACCAGGCTCTCCTAGAAAGAGGGAAAATGTCTTCACGAGTTTAATCCAATTGATTAAAAATTAGTAGATTTAGAATAAGGATCAAAGATTAAATCTTAACAGTCATAATATATGAGTTTGACCCTCTTTTTAGCTCTTCATAAACACTTAAGCATTGATCCACTTAATTATTTAATTGCTGAATTATCATAATATATTTTTGGGGATGGGGTAGGGGCCAGGGCAGATTCCTTTTTTTTTTAGCGAGAGATGGAGAGAGTGGCAGCAAGCAAATTTGAAGGGGTCGCAATGAAATGGAGTTCAGTCAAAACTTTGGGAATCCAACCTCTTATATTAATTTACTAGACTGCACTTGTCTTTTAGTTCTTGTTTTATCTAACTATGTTTTGCTGTAAAATATATAAGTGGTTGTACATATACGTACTACTAAACTAATCAGTACAAGGTAAGATTAATCTGCACAAGGAGATGGGCATGGGAGTTAGTGTGTGTGTTATATTTTCAGAGGTATTTCTGTCAGCAAATTTATATCAAGGGATCAAACCAAAACCATGTGTATATATATAGAGAGAGAGAGACAATGTATACCTGTAACTTGCTGTTACTGTGTTCCCCACCGGCCTACTCATTTTCTCAGCTTATTATCACCAGAGTACTTTATAGTTTATGTGGACCATCATATAAAAAATGCAAAATGGGAAAACAAAGAAAAGAAAAATATGGACTAATTAATAGGCATTCAAAATTGGTTTTTTTTTGGTCGATTTTAAAGGCAGTCTATCCTTGGATCGGGTTCACCTAGGGGTGAGCAAAATGTCCAATAACCGAATAATCGAATCGAACCAAACCGAAATATCTAATTTGGTTCGGGTAAATTGGTTATTTCGGACAATTCGGTTATAACCGAAATATATTTTGGTAGTATGGTTTTCGGTCGGGTATGAGTTTTTTTACTCGAATATCCGATACCCGAAATTTATATTTATATAATATAATAATATTATAATTAAAATAAATAGTTACCCTAAATTTGAACTTTAAATTTGGTATTTTGAGAAGATTGTAGTATTTTTATGAATTGTTCGTATATGGTAGTGTTTTTTGAACTTTGAACTTATGAAGATTGTTGGTAATGAGTTGTTTAGTATTTGACAATGTTATTTATGAATATTGCAAACTAGTTATTTGTTGAGTATTAGAATATTTTTTGTATGTTTTTCTTTAAAATTCAAAATTAAGGAAAAAATTCGGTTTTATCCGAATTATCCGAAATAATTTTCGGTTATTTTGGTTTGGTAACCGAAATTATTTCGGTTTGGTTCGGATATCATTTCTAAAATTTTGGTTATTTTAATTCGGATATTTTTTTGACCATACCCGACCAAATACCCGAATACTCATCCCTAGGTTCACCTCTATACCTATAATAAGACTACTAAGAGTTTTATATTTGTGAGAAGAAAAAATAGATCAACCCATAACAATAAATGCTTATAAATTACTCCGTCCGTCCACCAAATTCGTTGCTTGATTTTGGTGGTACGAGTTTAATAAATTGTAATGAGTGTAAAGTAGTGAGTGTAAAAATGTGGATCATGAGGATAATAAATATGTATATATCAAAGGTGGGTCATGAGTGTTTTTTTGTAAATAAGTGAATATATTTCGGGTAAAAATATGAAGTTGATGTTTCCAGAAAATGAAGATAAACATTTTTTGTGGAAGGACCAAAAAAGAATTAAATGAACGTATTTGATGGACGGAAGAAATAATATTTTTTGTAAAACGTGAGAGATAGATAGTTACGCAAAGGAAAAGAGCCCATAAATAGCTAGATCATATCACAATTATGTTCTGCAGGTCGCATATTCAACTATGTGTACTACAAAGAAATTGTTACATGTATTTCCCTAGCTCAAGTAATCGATCGACACGATTTCTGTCAGTATATTTTCAGTGTGCATCATGTTCGAGCCATCTAAATGTAGCTCCTAGGAATATAAATGAGTAGATTTTATCCGAATCAAAATCAATAAATAAATAATGGTTTTGGTTTTGGTTCTGGAATCGACCCATTAGACATTGGATCTGGACCGGACCCGAACCATCAACTATGAGTCTTAAGCGATCCGGATCTGAACGGGTCTAGAACCAGAACCGGACAAGAACCGGATAAGAACTAGAAACGAAATCGTTGCTTTATAATTTAATGTGTTATGAGTGATTTTAAATCGATATGGATAAAACTAGCTCATTGAAACTACCTCATTGACAAGCCTATTTAAACTTAGGCTTGTCAATATACGAGTTTTACTCGGACCAGAACAAATAAATAAGTATTCGTTCTGGTTCTGGAACCAGAATCAGATCGAACCGGACCATCAAACTATGGATCTAAACGGTCCGGATCTAAAGTGGGTCTGGAACCGGAATCGGAACCAGAACCGCTATTTTAAAATTTAATGGATTTTAAATGATTCCGGATCGGTCCGGATAAAACCCATCCATTGACAATAAGTTAACTTTGAAATGTATTTTGCAGAAATGAATTTCTAACTTATTAATTATACGGACCACACACCATTAACAAATTAAACTAGTACATTTTCCGTAACATATGTCTATGCCAATATTAATTTGACGGATGTAAATTTTTGCAACGATTCACTCAAGAAACAAGATTTGAAGCATGAATAAGCAACGAGTAACACTAGATTATGTATAGTTATTTTATGTGTTAATGGGGAGAAATACCCCAAATATTAACTTCAATACTTAATTTAACCCATATGTTAAGTTGCTACTCTTTCTACCCAATTTAAAGTAAAATTACGAAAATATCCTTAATCATTTTCAAAAAATGACAGACGTCGGATAATCAAAACACATGGTTGGCCGCCGAAAATGGGTTAACCGTCGGAAATGGATTGGCCGCCGGGAAAGGGAGAGGTTGGCCGGGTTCACGTGTGAGGAGGGTTGGCCACGGAAAAAGGGAGGAGGGTTGGCCGTCGGGTTCACGTGTTAGGGAGGGTTGGCGGTAAATGGAAAAGGAGAGGAAGGGTTGGCCGAGTTCATGTGAGGGAGGGTTGGCCGGGAACAGAGAGAGGGAGCGGGTTGGCCGCGAAAAGGGAGGAGGGTTGGCCGCTGGAAAACAGAGAGAAGGAGGGGGTTGGCCGTCGGTGAACAGAGGGGAGGGGAAGGTTGGCCGTTGGGTTCACGGTTGGCCGCGTGAGAGAGAGAGCTCGGGAGGGGGTTGGCCGCGTGAGAGAGAGAGGGAGCAAGGTTGGCCGCGTTAGAGAGAGAGGGAAGCTTAAAATTGTACACTTAGTTAGAAAGAGTAGCAAACTTAATATATAGGATACTAAGAGTATCAAACTTAGTATATAGGGTACATAAAATTTTCTCCCGTAGGGTCATAATTTGATAGTGTGTATGCACCTCAGCAAAATGAAGTGAGCACAGACTGAGTACACGGAAAACAAGTACTCGTTTTCCCATGAAGACATGTTTCCTAACTAACAATGTTTCTTTCTTTTCAAGTTCCCATTGCCTGGACCTCACCTCACCATACAAAACTAAACTGGCCACCAATAAATAAAATCTATTTTTTAAAATCTTTTTTGGTGCTTTTTGCACTTGTAATTCCAATAACGACGTTGACGTCTGAGAATTTGCATGAGCCAACTCTTTTCCCTCGTGTATATATTAGGAAAATAATATAAGGCATTTGCATTCAAAGTTCTGTCAATTTTAAATTTAATATTTTTTTATTTTTATATATTTGTATTCCATTTTCAAATCTGAACAACTCATTTTTATTCATAAAAAATCAAGTAGCGGCCTGAATTACACTTGGATTGCCCAAATTTCACTTGGATTTTTGCAAGATATATAAAACAATTGGATCCGTTCTGAATTTGAACGGAAATATATTCTTTGGGTATCAACAAGTCAAAATCGAAAAAATTGTTCTAAATTCGAAAATTGACCAAAACTTTGGGTGAAAATGTGTACCCTTTTACCCTTATATGCACTTCAGTATTATTTGTGTATATATTGACGATGTGTGACTATTATACGGAATACAAGACAAAAAAACCCCTACCTTTTTCTAACAAAAGTTAAGGCATTATTTGATATAAGGATCTCGCGTGTTCAATTATTTTCTGCCAATTCCCCGGAAAAGCAAAAGTCACTGAAAATAAAAGGAGAAAATTTTCGTAGACAAATACAGTCTATGAAAGGAAGAAGAGAAGAGAAATGGTGGAAAGAAAATATCTTTGGCAGTTGTTACTTACAAAGGGTAATAATTTGCAGGACACTGATATATTATATTATTAGTTTAGATTTATTGGTCAATATTAAAGATCCACATATATTTTGAATGTGGCTAACCATCTAAAATAAAACCAATGAAGTATAATGAGAATTATTTAAAATGTCTCAAACCGAACATCATTGATTCCCCCCCCGTCTTTCTATAGTAGATTGTGGCTTTTTAATTCGATGTAAATGTAACACTACCTTCTTTCTAAATTAAAATGAGTGTGTAACTTTTAATTGTAATCAGAAGTATAAGTTAAGAAAAATAGCGAGGCCTGATCAGTAAATTTAAAAAGAATGAGCTAATAATTAATTTTATTAAAATAAGTAATACTTTCTCCGTCCACTAAAAGTTTACATTGCTTTAATGATACGAATTTTAATAAAATCTAATAAGTGTAAAATAAGTGAAGATAATAAATGAATATATTAATAATGGATAATGTGAGTAAAAAAATGAGCTATATATAATTTTTTATAAATAAATAATAGATTGAGAATAATTGATGTTTTTAAAAATAGAAAATGAATGTTTTGGTGGATATAAGAAATATGAAAAATGAGTAATCAGAAATTCAGTCAAAGATTTGACTGGCACAGAATTCATTGATCTTTATTCCATCTTGTCTTCTCTGCTACTGTGCTAGTTGTATTTTCATTTTAACCAGAATTCTTTTGCAGGAACGAGGTGCTAAACTACTTTTTTAATTATTTAAATAACCCCTTTTCCCCTTGAATTTAAATTAGTATTTGCAGAAAAGATGTGATGATCCACTTCTTTTTTCCCTTTTTATTTTTCTCTATTGAAAAAATTTATATCTTTGCAGCAACTTTACGGGGTTATTTTGGACAGTTTCTGCAAAGAGGAAATAATGTGCCCTTTTACTAATTTAGATCTCTAAAAACCACTAAGTGGGCTTCACGTATGTAACCACAGAATAGTGAAATTTTCATTGTGGAATATTACTATTTTTTAGAGAAATAAAATAGTACTAATAAATTAGGAATCTCGTGTAACGTTTCATCCAAGATGTTAAAGGAAAGTGTTTTAAGAGGGGGTGGAATTCTTTACAGAACAGGAATAATGTACGTGAAATTAGGTCGTTTTAAGGGTTAATTTTATCTTCATTCTTTCGCTCATATGGAATTTTAAGAAAGCTAAATAATTTATCGAGAACATAAATTTAAAGGAAAAGATACACTAGTTTAGCCACACAATATGATTTTGGTACATTTTTAATCCAATAAGTTATTAATATATTATCTAAGTCCAATAAATTTGATTTATGAAGCCCAAAAGTGATTTCCAACATTGGAAAACATAGTTTTTTTTTTGAAACAGCAAAACTCCAATTAATTCAAAAGATCATCTTTTACAAGATCATCAAGCCAACTAGGGAAATTATCGTTCCAATGATGGACGATCACAATTAATAGAAATTGCGCAAGAGCATGAAAGCGGCCTTATTAGCCGATCTATACATGTGAGCAACTCCAATCAGACAACAAGATCGGGCATCCTGAAGGATGTCAACAATTTCGTCCGGAAGCAAATCCTTTTCCTCCTCTGGATTAGCCAAGAGTCGCAGTGACAGAATAGAATCCGTAAAACCTTTATAGGATAAATGCCATTTTCCGACATGAGACAATACCAAAACCACACCTTAATTTCAAAAATGAATACTTGTGGAAGGCGTCGTTTGGTGTGATTTCGCGAGGATGATTTTTCCTTCAAAGTCCCGGATTATAATACCCACACCGAAGCCCTTTTTTTCGAGATTGAAAAGAGCATCAACGTCCACCCGGAAACTACCTTTTTCGGGTGTCGACCACTTCCTATCACCACAAATAACACCTAGCTTAGTCGCAGCATCAAACTTGGGTCTAGCATTTCTGTAGTTATCGAGCAGGGCAATGCAAATAGATTCAGATACCCCCTCGAACTTCTGTTCTTTCTCGTGAGCCTCCTTGCAAATAGCCATCCATATTTGCCACAACATGATACACCAAAGTTCAAAGACATCACTGTCAAACTCGCTCCAGGCAGCTAAAGCAATGTCCAACATTCTTAAGTCTTTGGCTTGTTTAAAGAATTTCCAAAAACGGCTTTGTTTCAGCTTAGCTTTATCATGCGGGCGATAGATGAGGCATGTTCGGTCGGCGCCCATCCGTCCTTACAAACCTCGCACGTACCTTCAGTCGGAACATGGTGGGATTTGAGATTACCAGATGTTGGTAGGTGGTCCATCATTGCTTTCCACAAGAAAATTTTTGCTTTAGGGGGTATAGAAAGAGACCAGATCAAATTATTCCAAATCTTTTGATCATGCTTACTATTATTCGGGTGGCTTTCATAGTAACCAATGGACGGAGATAAGCGATTTAGTCGTAGCGCCATGTTGCTCAAGCTTCGATGAGCGATCATCCGAGCCTTTCTCCCCAATGGGTGTGACAGGATACCTTCACGACATGCTTAGGAACTCCGTAAAATTACGGCGAAGAATCCACTCACCGCTCTCGTCGATCAACTCAGAAACCTTCCTCATATTATTTTGCTAATCCCTCATGTGATCAATCCTACCCTCATTCAAACCTTTCACACATCTGTCATGGAAAATACAGATTTGGCGACCATCACCCACTCTCCATCTCATTCCTCGTTCCACCAGATCCTTACTCCACATCAGGGATCTCCAAACAAAGGAACAATTATTTTTTATCTTAGCCGTGAGGATGTCACCGTTTCTGAAATACTTAGCCTTAAAAACTTGAGCCACAAGAGTTTCGGGTTTAGTCAACATTCTCCAAACCTGTTTTGCAAGGAGGGCACGATTGAAGCATGCCATATCCCGGAAGCCTAGGCCACCCCTTTCTTTTGGTTTGCATAACTCTTTCCATTTCGTCCAGTGGATACGTCCAGTGGTTTGCATAACATTGGAAAACATAGTTAACAACTGAAGATGATTTCATTTGCTTTGTAGTGTTATCTAAGCAAAATAATATGGCACGATCTTGATTAGGGATGGCAATCGGTCGGGGGCACGGATAGTGTCAAACCATTTCGTACCATGAAAGAAACCCGCGCCGCTACCCGCCACGGTGCGAAATTCCACCATACCCGCCACCCGGGGTACCCGTGGGTTGGCGGATACCATGAACCAGCTGCTGGCGGGGGGATGTCTTCGGCGAGGATGTCTTGGCGTGGGCGGGAGGTTGGTGGAGCCGCTTTATTCTTTGCCGTGGAGCCGCTTCTTCTGGCCGTAGTGGCCGATGCCGCCAATGGCGCGGTGGTGGTCCCAGTGGGCGTGGCGTGCGTGTGGGTAGGGCGTGGCGGTAGCGCGATGGTGCCGGTGGAGACTGGAGCGGTAGCGGTGGTGCCGATGCTGAGCGGAGGCGGCGGCGTGGCGCGGGTGGTGGCGGTCTTGAGCAGCGTGAGAAGAAGAGGTGAGAAGAAGCGTGAAAGTTGAAAATGAAAGAGTGGGAACTATGGTTCCTAATTCTATTTTCGAATTTGAAATTAATTAATTAATAAAATAAGTTATTAGATGGGAGGTTTCACGGGTTCGTGGGTAGGGTTCATGAGTAATTTACGGATATTTTGCGGGTATTTTCATGTGCAGTTCGCGAATGCGGGTAGTGTCAATCATTTGTACCCATGAACTAAACGGTACTAGTTTTAAACCACGAACATACCCACGGGTATGAAATGCCTACCAAACCCATGAATAATCGGTGAATACCGCGGGTTTCGGGTATCCATGGTCGATTGCCATCCCTAATCTTGATGAAGCTTAACTTTTTTTCAACATTTCTTGATAGTGCTAACGCCCGTTTGCTCGAGTGAACTCTTCCATTCAAACATTTTCTTTTACATTTGACACAAAAATATCTTAATTTTCATTTTTTAATCTTAAGTCCTTATTTCATAGAATAAATAACTATCATGTGTACTTTTGTGTAAATATAATTAACTTTATAGCAATAGCATATGTAGATAAATATATATAAGGAGCGAATAAAATGAGAACTCCAACTTTTTTGACAACTAAGAACTAATGTGTTCTATCCATTTTTTTAATATAACGATCAAGATTAATTATGAATCGTTTATTATTCTCATTTTTAATACCGTTTCAGCCATATAATCAATGTGTTTTATATATTCATTTGCGGTATTTGTTTCCACATGCAAAATCACTACGATTGAATTATATAAAATAATAATGGATTGGAATGTGATAACATGCACAAGAACGGCGATTACATGAGCAACAACATGAATTACAAAATAATGAAGAATGGGTGTGCGTGTGTTGGCTAGTGGTAGAGTGGTTAATGTCTCGAGCGAAAGGTCTCGGGTTCAAGTCCACCGTGATGGGCCTTTAAAATTTCAGATTTAATGACAAAAAAATAGAATTCTTTTGTGTGTGTGTGTTGGCCTAGTGGTAGAGTGGTTAATGCCTGAGGCCAAAGGTCTCGAGTTCGAGTCCACCGTGATCACCTTTAAAATTTCTATATTAAATTACCAAAAAAAAATGAAGAATGGAATGTTAAAAATTTTGGGATAATGATCTCCAAATTGAATGTGAGAGATTTTCGAGATTTGGATATCTAAATAACAAAAAAATAGAGATTTAACTATGTTTATTATTAAATAATTATGAGTTGTCGATCTTATTCGGACTAATAACGATCATTGATTCTTAATTTTATCTAATAAATAATTTCCATATATATATATATAGGGTTGGTTCGTAGTACCGGTCCTCGGATAGTATGTAGTACTCAATCTAGATCACACATTGTGGCCATGTAGATATCATGGACAAGCGACACGTGGCATAACATTTTTATTTTTATCTATATTTTACCGAGGGCAACACAGTAATTTTCTCCTTCTTCTTCTTCTTTTGCAACTCACATTCATCGGAGAATAATAAAAGCCGATAACAATAATGGCACAATGGAGGTGGTCGCGGTGGTGGCTGTTACGACGACGACGATCGCGGTGGTGATCGATCACCGAAATTACGTAAAATCATTGATTAGTTGCTTGAAATTGAAGAAAAATAAATAGAATTTTGAGAGAAGATTGATATATCGAGAAGATGATGACTATAGTGATGTTTATGGTGAAGTTCACAAAAAAATGGAGTAGGAGACGGTGATTTACTGATGGAATTAAATCGAAAATAAGATAAATAAGTGAATCGGAGAAGGAGGCGGCGAGATGATGTCATCTCTGAAGAATATGCATATTGATACACATAAATCGCATCATAATACACATAAACACGCATCATAATATACATAAATGCATATGCATAATAATATATAGGCATGCATATTAAAAAGAAAACATGCATATGACTAAACATAAACATGCATACGACTAAGCATAAACATGCGTAAAACAAAACACAACCACATGCTTTGAAACAAAATTATCATTTTCGATATCTCTTTCTATCTTCTTCAATATGCACAAACACTTTTTGTTGATCATTTGCTTTCTTTCTTGTTGATCATTTGTTTTCTTTCTTGTTGATCATATGTTTTCTTTGAATTATGAAACTAAAAGTAATTGATCTAAACTAAAGAATAAATTAAGGATAAATCAATATCATATGTATTTTCGTGTTCAACATTTTGTTCTTTGTTCAAGCATATGTAGTTTTTTGTTTTAAAACATGCATGATTCGTTTTTCTGTATCACATAACAAATCAAATTGTGTGATTTTGTGTTCAACCACATGCAGTTTTATGTATAACAATATGTATTTTGTGTTCAATGATATGCGGTTTTTTTAGTTACATGCATAGTTTTTTTCGCAATCACATAACAAATCAAATTACTAATCTACCCTTACTATAGCGAAAATCAGCGAAATTAAGCTTAAAAAGTCCGAAAAAAATCTCAACCATAGGATCTATGAGATGAATGGACGAGATTGAGTACTACATACTATCTCTGGCTCGGGTACTATTTGATCTCTCTCTCTCTCTCTCTATATATATATATATATATATATATATATATATATGGGAGGGTTAACATGAGAACCATTTTTATCGTGAGCGAGAACCCAAAAATGATGACTTCATAGTAAAGTTGATGAATCAGTTGGGAAAGTTCTTGAATCCAAAAAAATAGAATTTTTGCCTCTCATGTGATTCGAACCCGGGTGAAAATTCTGAATTTTTAATTCATTAACTTTTCAACGGATTCATCAATTTCATAACGTAATTCATTTGGTTCTTAGTTTTAGGATAAGAATGATTTTATTTGAACCAAACCCTCTATATATATATATATATATATATATATATATATAAAATTCAAAATTGGCTTGATGGTTTTATGTATATTTGACATTCATTGAGGAACAAAAGATGGTGATTCGATTCGGTAAAAGGTAAAAGGAAAAGGAAAAGGAAAAAGGAAAAGGAAAAGGAAAAGGAAAATGTAAAATGAAAGCCTGATGAATTAACTTTTCCTATGCCATGCACGCATTCCATACTCTACATGAAAAGAAAAAGAATCCACTTCATTTTTAATTTATATATATATATATATATATATATATATATATATATATGTATGTATCTTTAATATTTTTTGTTTATGTTAAACCCAAAATGTCCCAGAAAATAAAATTTCACTTTTTCATGCACACTCGTAGGGGTGTCAACGGATGGATTTTACCCGGACCAGAACCAGTAATTTAGTATTGGTTTTGGTTGGGAACCGCCCATAAATACTAAACCCGGATCGGATCCGGACCATCAAATTATGGATCCGGATCGGGTATTACCTATTTCTAACCGATTACCTACTGGACCTTATTCTCAATTACCCACTGGACCTTATTCTCAATCCGATCCGAACCAAACCGAAATTCGGTTCGGATTTTCGTTTCAGATCGGATTGACATTTTTTAAAATTTTGGATTTCCGGATCGGATTAGATTTTTAAATACAAAAAATCAAAATCAAATTATATATATATATATATATATATATATTTTAAATCTAATATAAATATATATAATAATTAACAAAATTGGTTTTAGATTTTTGAATTTTATAATTTTGAATTTTTGTTCGGATCATATTTTTTATAAAATTTACGGATTTTAGTATATTCGATTCGAATCGGATTTTTTCTACTTCAAAGAATCAATCCCGCAGCTAAACGGAAGCTATCAAAACCAAGAAAGGCGGTGAAGTTAGAGCTGCTAGCTAGCTAATTAACTTTATCATAAATAATTTTATTGCGAATAATCGTAATAATATTAAAATAATATACGAGACATTATTCTGAAAGAAAACCAAAACCGGCTACTCAATTATCTTTACACATCTGAAAACATTTGCTTTCAGACATCCCTAACTAAACAGAATAAAATACCTACATTCACAGTTCCTGATTTTTCAACTTAGAGAAATAATATATGATTTTAAACACACAATATCTGACAAATGAAACATAGCGGGACAACCAAAAGTATATAGATATATTGGGATTTTATTATTATTTATTATACCCCAAATAACATAAAAGTGGGATTTTATTATTATTTTTATATATCTATATTGAATATTTTTGTAAGAATTGTTAGAATTAAACGTTTATAAGGTTATGATTATTATTTATCTTTTATTAAAGAAAATGGATAATATACTTTTTGACTAATTTGGATTTTACTAGCTCTCTTGGACAACCAAAATCGATTATCACGATGTGACTGATAAAGTTAAGTTGCGTTCAAATGTAAAATGCTCTTATAGAAAAAGTGGATATTTAATGCTCAAATTAAAATTTGTTAAAAAAAAAAAAAAAAAAACTGATCGGGTCGGACCGGAATCGGATAAAACGGGTCGGGTCTTGACCGGTCCGGGTCCAAGCGGTTCTGGAACCGGAACCGGAACCAGAATGGTTGTTTTAAAATTTAATGGGCTTTAAACGGTTTTGGATCGGTCCGGGTAAAAACCGTCCGTTGACATCCCTACACACTCATCACATAGAGTTTTCAACCGAATCAAGGAATTAAATAATGGACCACTTGCAACACATTAAAATAATAGAAAGTACAGTAAAGTGTGTGTGTGTGTGTTGGCCTAGTTGTAGAGTGGTTAATGCCCGAGCCAAAGGTCTCGGGTTCGAGTCCACCGTGACGCAGCCTTTAAAAATTTCTGTATTAATTGACCAAAAAAAAAAATACAGTAAAGCGTGATGAATAAATCAAGTCATAGTAAAGTATCATCAATGTTATCTTATCCGTATAAAAGAGGAAGGAAAGAGGGTTTGGACATTACTAACTTCAATTAGGCCTCCGTTAATGAAGCATATAATGCTTAGACAAAACCAATAAGATCAAATACACAAGCCTTAAATTTAAAAACTGTATCATATCACCTTGCGAATAAGTAGTGAGTCTCGACAAAGTCATTTGCATCTGATTTATAATTAGATTACTAAATCTTAATTATGAATTAGAATTTTAATTATGAATTACTAAATTCTAAGTATAAATTACTAAATATTAATTAAGAGATGATTAAATAGTAATTAATTAATAAAAAACTGAGGGAGAGAGTCTAGGGGTGAGCATTCGGGCGGTTCAGTTCAAAACCGAACCGAACCCGAAAAACCGAAAAATCGATTTTTTTTAAAAACCCAAACCGAACCGAACCGTTCTATATATCCAAACCGAAACCGTTAATTTCGGTTCGGTTAGGTTCGATTCGATTTTTCGGTTCGGTTCGATTTTTGCTCACCCCTAGAGAGAGGGGTAGTGAGTTTACTCTAAGGACATGATGTTCATTTTGTTTGTTTGTTTCGTGGATAGCTCATGGGATCACTAATTGCAGTCGTATAATTGGACGTTATGTGTGGGTGACATGTGGTTAGGTGGTTTTTTTTATTAAAAGTTCATCAAGAGATAAAATTGTAAAAATACATATTATAGGATCCGCATAGTATATGTTGATTATTGTTTTATTATACGCAGAATGTGTGGCATTTAGATTGTTGTTTCATTATATGTTAGATGTTGTTTTATCATATGCATGTTGTTAGTTTTACTATATGTAGAACGTATAGTATGCATATTGTTATTTTATTATATACATAATGTTGTTTTATTATATGCAAGAGGTTGTTCTACTATATGCAGGACGTATGCTATGCAAGTTGCTTTTTCATTATATGCATATTGTTGTTGTAATATATGCAAGATATTGTTTTACTATGAACTTTTGTTGTTATATTATTTCGGGTTTGAATCCAATGACGGAGCTACGTAGGGGCCTGGGGGGCCCAATTTTTTTCGAAAATATTAGTATTATATACATATTAAAAAGTTCATAAAGTTATTATGGTGCAGTTGGGTAAGACTCTTGAATTTGATTCCACAGATCTAGGTTTGAATCCTGTCAATTTTCCCTTCTCCCAATTTTTCCCTCCCCCTTTTTCCAATTTTGTTATTTCTCCTTCCATTTCTCGCATTTTCTCAATTTTGCTATTTTTTCCTTTTCCCATTTCTCTTCTATTTTTCTTTTCCCCTTTCGCCAGGGATGAGATTGAGCGGTTCGGTTCAAAACCGAACCAACCCGAAAACCGAAAACCAATTTTTAAAAAACCCAAACCGAACCGAACCGAACTACGTTACAAAACCGAACCAAATATTCGGTTTGGTTCGATTCGTTCGATTTTAACCGAATTAAAATTAAAATTAATATAAATATTATAATATATATAATATAATATATAATTATATATATATAAATATATATAATATTAACCAATTTAAATATTAATAATATAAATAACACATACATATATATAATATATATATATAAAAATAAAAAATATAATAATAATTAATTGAGCGGTTCGGTTTAAAATCGAATTTTTAACCAAACCGAACCCGAACCAATTAATTTCGGTTTTGAAAATTTGAAACCGAACCAACCGATCTCGTTCAAAACCGAACCAAACCGCCCATTTCGGTTCGATCCGGTTCGGTTTTTCGATCGTTCGATTTTGTTCACCCCTACTTTCAGCTCCCAACTCTTTTCCTTTTCTCAGTTTTGTTATTTTTTTATTTTCTCAATTTCTCTTTTATTTTTCCCCTTTTCTCCACTTTATGCTCTTTCTTTCTTTTTCTTTATTCTATAATTTATTTTATATTGATAAAACAAAAGATATATGCAACTATGATCAATTCAATTTTTAAAAAAATTATGATAAACTTATTCTAACAATCATATATGATATTTATTTAAATTTTAATAAGCTTTATATGTGAATTAATATGATCAATACAAGTTTTTATTTACAACTATTATTGATTGATAGTTTAGTTATTTGTTAATAAATCTTATTATTTTATCTTTGCAAGATATTAAAATATAATGAAAAAGAATTAATATGAACAATTACCTCTATTCAAATAATATTATATATTATTTAAATTATTATTATTTTTAATTTTATTTTTAAAGGAATTTTATTATATTTTAAAATTATAAATAATTAGGCCCCCCAACAAAAAATTCCTCCCCGTCACTGTTTGAATCACTCTAGCCTAAAAATATCTCACTTATCCAAAGATTTTACATTATAACCAAATGAAAATGACCTTTTTGATATTTGTTATGGGAGCATATATAAAGCAATGGAGATGTGAGATACTTGGGAAGCATATGGTTCATTGCATGTATTAATTTGAATTGAGCGTAAACAAGTCCTTATCCTAAACATTTAAGTGAAAACTTTACTCTTCTTATATTTATTTTGGTGAGTTTTGTGTAGTTCATGATGTCAAGTATTCAAGGTTATCGAGACATGTGGATCTTTGACGGCATTACTTGCATATGCATGTGATTTGAAGAAAATTTTGAAGCCAAATTTGTCATTGTTTGCTCTATCGTTTTTATTTTTCTATTTTATTATTTTGACGTTGTTCGAGGACGAACAATGACTTAAGGTTAGGGAGTTGACAGACTTGGTTTTTTAATGGTTTTTAACATACATTTGTGACAAAGTTTCTAGTGAAAATCATGTTTGAAATAAGGTTATGCTTTTGTTTGATTATCATTTGAAATTTGATACTTATTTGTATGTTTGGATAAAATGTAGAAAAATTGAGATTAAAGGAATGTAGTTAATCTCGATACGAGTTCGTAGGCGCAAAGAAATCGAAAATCAAACTCCGAATGAAAGAGAACGAGCTGAAACAAAATTATCGCACGAAATCCCTAGTGAGGCACGGTCACACACGCGGTCGTGCCCTGTTTCACCAAATTACAAAGACACACGCGGCCACGTGCTCGATCGTGCCTGTACGCGTATTTTGAGCGGAAATATTGATATTTTTTTAGTTTTATCCCAACTATGAGAAATCCAGTGCTAGATCATTGCTACACATATAAATACTGCCTCTTTTCACTGTATTTGGTTCTCATTCTGTTCCCCTTCCATTATTCTATAGATGATAGTTTTATTTTATTTTCCTGCAAACAAGTTAGATATTCAAGATCAATATTCAGATTTTAAGTTCTTCATTGTGAAATTTTTACACAATTTTATTTATTTACTTAAATCATGTTTACCTTTATTTTGTCTTATTAATTAATTTTTGTTATGAGTAGCTCATTCTTCATTGATCCTATGGTTATATGATTTGATAGGAATTTATGTTATTGATATGTTGAGATCATGATTTATGATATCTGATGCTATTTTTATGTTTAGATAACTGGTCATTATTGAAACATGCTAGTTGCCTGAATAAATACATAGCTAATTTAATTGAATAATAGAACTCAGGAGTTCATAATACAATTATTATGAATATATACTTAGCATGTTTAGAATTAATTGCAGGAGAAATAATCTTTGTGAGCTATTAGGAATTGATGCATATTTCTTGAGACCTAGCGGATATATAGTTTGTATTGATCTACTATCACAAGCTGCTCGGGAGAGAGATTGTGATTTTCTCTATCTGAATTGAATTAAAATTAGTTAATATTATGTGATTTTTTTGGCATGGTCAGTCTTTTATTTTGATATTTTTCTAGAATCTGTTATGTTTTATCTTTATTATTTATTTTCCTAATTATAATCAAAATTCTCTATACACAATTGTTTTACTCCAGATAGTTGTGAGACATTTGTGTTTATTATTTGCTATATTTTCGAATCATCAATTCTTGTGGATACTATATTCTACTTACTAGTTGACTACAATAGACACCATTATTTGTGATATTTTATTATTAAGATTTCAGTGATCAACCTTCTCTCATTGTTGTATATATTCATGATTAGTGAGTTTCTTACTTCATAAATTTTGAAAACTAAGATGATAAAGGATATATATTTACATATTGTGTTCAACTAATCTCTTTGTAGTATTATCAATGATTTATTTCTTGTGTTAGAATAACATCTTCTCTATCTTTTATTCATATTGTCTTGGTCGAAAATGAAAATTGATATAAGAATTGATGGAACAAGAGCACTCAATTTCAAAGGACCCTTCATATTATAGATGATGCCATTTTTACATTTCGTATTATGTAGAAACAATTTTATGGATCTGATACGTCTCATTTGAGTGCGTCTTTGGTGTATGGGGATACATCGCTTAGACAAATTTAAATTTTTTTCTTAAGACAAGACTGACTGGTTACTGATAGCATCTAGTTGGGTAACTATCGGTCCGATCGGTGTCGATTCGAGATATGAATGTCTTGTACTGAGTGATATTAGTTAGCAAACATATAACTACTAAGACAACAAGTCAATTGTATTGATAACGGATATACGTGTGGAATGTGGTAGTTACTATATTTGTCTTACAGAAAACTGAGACTCAATTTTTAAAAACTTAGTCGTATAATGATTAGTCAGTTTACAATTTGGATCTCTTCAATATCAAACAGATATTGATGGAGGGTTTCAAAATTATGTTAAGTTATTGTATGCTGACGATGGCAGTATCAACTTAGAGATGTAATTATTCTAAATAATAACTAATGACACTACTATGGCCAAACAATTGATTCTACCAATTTCGGATTTGAATTGGTTTGCTAATTAATGGCAAGAAATAAATTAGAAAAGTCCGGGTCTAGTGTTGCATTGAATGCCAGACAAGCTGGAGCCATTAATGTATTTTATAATCAGTATATGCTACTTATAGATTGAAAAAAGCATTAATTCAAAAAATAAAACACACACACGCACACACATTATAATTTAGGTATCTACAATAAAGAATTTAGTTATATAACGTGAAGAAATAAGAGAAATCCTATAGAACATGTAGGTATTCTACACTCATCTCTAATATGATAACATTTTAATAATTTAATTTATATTAACAAAATATTATCATGTGAGAACACTCACCTCTAACATGATAATATTTTAATAATTTAATTTATATTAACAAAATATTATTATTTGAGAAGATGTAGTACACTTATATATTCTATAAAAAATTTCATAAAATGATATGCCCCCATCATTCACGTTTAGTTAACATTAACTTTTTGTGTTATGCATTTATTTTAATTCTAATATATAAAAAATTGTTATAAGCATCATTAAATTTACAACTTATATTAATAAAAATTTGATTATTTATTTATTATTTAACATATCGTATTGTAGATTGACCACTCGCTATGTTTTGATTGTTTGTTGTGTAAATATTTCAATAATTAAAACTAAAAAGCACTGATATTATTACAATATTTCAAATAATAAATTAAAATTACAAAATAAATAAAAATTTATATAATAATTGATAACTAACTCATATGTAAAATACTTTTGGTTTTTGTTATTTTTTATACATAAACATTAAATCCAAGAGACGTGTACATGTTTCCGGCAATTAAATTAGACAAACTTCTTTTCTTTTCTCTGGTGGGTAACTAGGGCTGACAATTCGTGCGTGTCGGGTCGTTATCGTGTCGACACGAGAACGACACAACCTGATAAGGTCAAACACGAACACGACCCGTTAAGGATCTGTCCGACACGAACACGAACACGACACGAAATGTACGGACACGGACACGATACGAACACAAATATGACACGATTTTTTTCGTGTTGACATGACACGATACGACACGAAATAATAATTTAAATCAAAATTAAAAAAATAAATAAATAATAAATAAATAAATAAATAAAAATATAATTAAATTAATATTAAATATATATAAATATTATCGAATTATACGAAAACGACACGATCCGACACGAACACGAATGCAACACGAAAATTATCGAGTTACACGAACACGACACGGATTCGACACGAAATTATCGACACGATAAGGACACGAACACGAGAAGGCTGAACACTAACCCGTTAATTTCGTGCGTGTTCGTGTCGTGTCGAAAATTACCAGCCCTAGGTAAAACAAAGTAAAATACACAACCTTTCTTTTTACGTTTTTTTTAATAAATTATTGCCGAACTCCGATAACTAAAAGATAAAGTTGGAGGCACGATGCTAAAACAATTACACATTTCAAAGTATAAGGCTACAGTTAACCGTTTAAGTTGCTAGAAAATAACTGTTTAACTATATATTAGATTCTGGTAGCTGAAATGATGAAACTGAAAACTTGATATAATTAATTACAAACTGTAAAAATTGGCTGCTACAAGCTATAATTTGCCACAATTCATTTCTTGATTATACAAGATACTGTGATATCATGAATTAAATATATATTATAAAGGTTCAAAATAAATTGTAAAATAATCAAAGAGTCACTAGACCATGCTTTCTATTTGATATGGATATGTCTAGTTTTTACTAGTTTTTTATTGTGTGAATTATGTAGAATTCTTTGTAATATATATTTAAATCATGATATAATATATATGTATCATGTATCTACAAAAATTATATGTGATTTTCTATTTTAGCAGAACAACACCAACAACTAGCTACTCTAGTGCGTTCGTGCCCCATTTCGATGGGTCACTCACTCGCAAAGAGCTCATTAGAGTTGGGTTACAATCTCTTAATTTGTTAAAAGTTATAACCCTTCTATAGTCTATAGTTGGGAGTCGGTCGTTAACTAGCCTTCTTTGCTCTCATCTTCATCCCCGACTATGGGACTCAATCGGTGTTTCCTTTCTTTGCTCATGTCTAAAGCGGTTACGGGAGCAGGGCGGGTGGAAGGACTGTAGCAACATCATTATTATAATCATCAACGACAATAATAAAAACAAATAATAATTCGATAATAATATCGATTTTATAATATTTTTTTATACAACATAATGTATAACAATTTAGGATAACATATTATCAATGCTAGTAACAATACTTTCTTTATTTTATGAAAATGAAAGGTTTTGTTTGTTAATCCATCAATGCGGATGCTAGTTAGCCAATAGACATTCAAAGAAGATGCCGATCAATCTTAATTATACCAATTTGGCATAATAGTATACAAAATACTCCATAATTACAATGTCACAGACAACTTTACAACACAAGATCCAATACTTTTTATGTTAATTAAAGACTTTCATTTTTTATTAACTTGTTAAAATTTAAAGGGAAACTCGATCTTATGTGCACTAAACTTATTTTAATCACCTAAATTTTGTCTAGTATCTCCTATGAATTCTCCAAACCAATTCTAAGGAGTAGTTTAAATTATTGGATTCAGAAAATTGAACCCACATCCTGCTGCAACGGGTCGATCCAGAAACAAATATATTAATTAAACCCTAAATCTAACAACTCTCAGATGATTTAATGTATATGTAAGAAAATACTATATATTGTGGGTAGTCTATATATATATACCACATGACCTAAGCGAATACTTATAATATCATCATCCTTGGATCTTGTCCTTTAATTTAAGAGGTTGCAAATATATTTGAGCATATCAAGACCATTATTTATTCAATTTTATTTTATTTTCATCAAGGGGGAGAAAATTCATGTCAGCATAAAATTAAGGGCCGCCTGCGGATTCAGCGCCAAATCTTTGGTAGCATTGAACTTCTTTTCATTTTTATTTTTATTTTGTGAAACTTAATTTTGTAATCAGGTCACATAAATTTTACAGTTTCGTCGACTAGATCTTAAATTTATATTTATTGTTTTATGACTCGATCGAGTAAGTCACGGCCAGCATTCAGAGTAGATTGCAACGCAGAACTTATTATTAATATTTGACTTCACGTTATGTATATTAATTTTCTTAGTTAGTAGAATAAGAAATATTTTTATTTTAACTGCATAAAACGCATATAAATAAATCATGTATGACTTAGATCGATATTAATGCATCTTTAAATTAGTTATTGCATGCATATCAAAAGTATCTAATTATGCCACTATGGCGCTACTTCAGTCTGCACTCTAGTTTAATTTTTATTTCATGCGAGTCTTCAAAGTATATAGAAGAGGCAACTAGTATTCAAAAATTAGTGTGACAAATTCAATCTATAAAACATGTCTGCTGGCCGCAACAAATGTATATATAGTGTCGAGATATATGAGCTATAAGTAATTTGAGTATGACACTGCTATGCCCTTCTTTTGCATTAATAATATAAATAAAATAAAATGCATTCTTAATTCCTTGTATTTTTATATTTTAATTTCTTATGTTCTTATATACTTTTTTCATTTAATAAGTTTTATACATTTATATTTGATCTCATTCATGCATTCGGCAATTATTCAACGAATCAAACAGACATTATTCGAAATTACACTTAAAATCCCAAATTAATTACGTTTAACAAAAATATCTCAAATTTTACAAAATGTTACACATGACATGACACAAAATTATCAGCCTACAAAATTAAGACGAGTTGGACCTTGGAGTCTGAATATTCGGTCAATTGTTTTGAAATTATTTGGAATTAATGATCTTCTTCCTTACACGTTTGAAGACGTATGAAATGTTTATGGCCATTATTTTTCACTTTTTTATTACAATTTCTAGTCACTAAGAATCACCATAGTACATGTTATAAAATAAATTCCAACTTCCGCAATTGAAAATAAGTCTTACAAAAATAGTTAAAATTTAAAATCAGTTCACTATATCCTAAATAAACAAGAAATATTTTCACGCAAATTGTTTTAAAAATGATTAATAGTACGTGCATGATAACTAAATTATACAATACGTATATGGGTTACATGCAGCGACAGGAGCTATGTTAGGCGCAGTGATAATTTTAGTAATATATATGTAATTTTATTTAATAGTTAAAAGTAAAAAGAAGAAAAAATATAATCATATATTCACGTAACAAAATAGTGAGCCCAAGCGACAATTCTCAATTCAAAGTGACTATTTTCTTCTTCATTATATCATAATTGTTAGAATATTGAAATTCTAAATTTTAAATAATGTATTGTTATTTGCTACTTTTTTTAGTTTATATACTTCTTTCTCCATCTTAGGAATGAATTTAGATTTATGATTGATTGTGTCTCTGTGAATAGGTACATGAAAATTAAAATTTGAGTTTTATAAATTAACATTATTTACATTAGCACTTATAATTTACTTTTTATGTCAAACAATTTTAATTTTTAAAGCTATTATTAATTATTTGTAAGTAATTATAATATTTTAGTATTGCAAGATATGAGTATTAAGGTATATAAGGAAAAGAAATTTAATTATACAATCACTTCACTTTATACGAAAGTTATTAGGATTTTGGAAGCTAATTGCAAAATATTCATATACGTAGTTTTGCATAGATGTTGCTTGAACTAGACATTGTTTTGAGGTGGTCACATTACAATTTTTTTAATGCTATCATGTAATTCAAATAATTTTATGCTATTATTGAAATTGTTATGATTAATTACCTCTGCTAAGAAATTTTGATGGCTTCGTTATTAGATACATATATGACAAAGAAGATTGTACGATGCCTTGAACGAGTGTGTTAGGTGTATGGGAAGATTGCATTTTATTTATTTATTTATTTTAGTTTTCGTTGGCCTTTAAAAAAGAGTTACTGAGTCATGAACTGATTTATGTGATGACAAGGACCGTTGGTCAGTGAGATGCATTTCAGACTCAGTGTGTACGGAAAGTGGTAGAACAGAAGGACATTCTCATTCATGTACTTAGAAACATTAACACAAGAGCATAAGTCAGATGCATGCAAACATCATATTGATGAGGGTCTGAGATTGAGTATGAGTTCACCGATGATATATTGAGTGTAAGATATGCAAGATAGAAAATAATCAGCAAACAAAACAGTAAATAGCACAAGAATTTAACATGATTCGTAGAAACCCCTCCTACATCCACGAACCTATTGAAAACAAGTGAATTCCTAACTCCTTAGAAATTCCTTGTTTTATACTTTCAAGATAAGTGACTTCTGATCTCAATAATCGTCGGGATTATCCGTCCCTGAGTTATCGGGCTAGAAACTATCACATTTACTTTCACCCAATTGACTATGGGTGTAGTAGCCCGAAAATTTTATAGTAATTATTAAAACTTAATTAGGTATAATTAAGGGCTTAGAAGCTATTTAAGCCCTAAGAATTTTTAAAATCCGATATAATGAAATATTAATCGGCATGAATCTAATTAATTTAAGATTTGGACATATGAGATTGGAAAATGTAGAGATTCATTAAAATGAGTTTATTTGTGATAAAAAGTGAATTATGTGAAATAAATGAATTATTATGATATGTGTGAATGAAAATGCTATAAATTAGAAATTTAGCTATGAAATGCCTTAATTATTTTATATGGATATTTTTTTAAAATGAAATGAATTATTATTCAAGTTATTAATTTATGTGAATAAATTTATTATAGCAATAATTAATGATTAAAGAATTTATTTATGTAATTTTGAAAAATTAAGAAGTATTATTGAAATGAATTGAATTTTATTAAATAAAGTGATTTAAATTATGCTATATGAATCTAAATTAAATTATGAATATAAGTTGCATTAGATTTTATAATTTAATTGAGGTATAATCCTATTAATTAAATTATACTAAAGTTTGGAATTAGAAGAATTAGGAGTGTAATTATAATATTTTTGAAATTAGTGAATAATGATCTTGAAATTTTAAATACATGTACATTAAATTTAAATTAAGCTTCTAGAATTTTTATACATGAAATAAATCATCTTCAACCTCCCAAAACCCCCTCATTTTCGGCACCTCCCACACCAAAACACACAAAATTTGTATTTTCAATTTTAAACCATAATCAAGGTTAGAATTAAAGGATAATCACTCTTAGCAAGGATCAGCGGAGGAATCGGAAGTAAAGAACGAAGAATCGAACTTATTGGAGTGAACGTCGAGGTGGGTAATGCTTTTCAAACTTATGTTAAGTAAAAGAATCTACATTATGCTTGAACTTGTTTATTTCGAAATTACTTTCAATCACCACATGATAAGTATGTTGAAAATGAATGTTTTACCACATTGTGGGTATGACGGCATTACCTATCTGCGGTGAAAATGTTAATTCATCGTGCATGTAGATGGTCATGAGCTTACCCATGTAGCCGCCATGGTAATCGGGAACGAGGCCTACTTCCCTTTACCGAACGACGTAGATGGGTATGATCGTAGTTGTGATCCTTCGGGACCAACTCGGGTATGTGATCTTGGTATGTTTAAAATAAATTGTGGTGATATGTTATGAGGATAAATGTTTCTTACGAACAAATAAACTGTTGATTTCTAAAAATCATTTGAAAGAAAAGTTTACTTGAACAAGGTTATAAGTTTTGAATATTATGATAGCATTTACCCACTGAGTACTTCTAGTACTCACACCGATAAGTGTTTTATGCTGCAGGTTGAGCAAGGAAGAGGTGTGGCATGGAACTGAGCAGAATAGCTATTTTGTTTTTCATACTGTGAACTATTGTGGTTGAGTGTCATGTCTTCACACATGACATTCATTAATCTTCCACGATACCTTGAAAACGTGAATCTATACTTTGTTAAGTCTTGTAAATATTTCAAAAATCTCTATGTATGTATTTTGAAGTTGTGTTCTCGTTTGTGGATATGGACGTTGTTGGAAATTTTCTGAGTGCAGGTTGGCTTACTCCATTTTCAAACGTTATGCTGTCCGTTTATTCTAAAAACAAATTCTCTTAATCACTCATTTTGGAAAGTCTATCGTTATTTAAACCGGTCACGGCTTGATTATTTAGTTAAATAAGTAATTAAATAGTCGGGTCGTGACAATGGGCTACTTGCTAACAACTTCACCCATTCACCTTCGCTTTCATTCAGTTACATCTTGCTGCTTACTCACACCTTCACCCTAACTTCTAACCTGACAACTCATACCAAGGCTTGGTTTGGGCTACATCTTCCAACTATTCAAGTGAGCCTTTACGTTGAAGAACAAGGCTAAAGATACGTCTAAGAATTATTACAGATATTACATTGAAGTATGTTTTAGAGGTTTGGAAAGATTTGACTTAAGTAGTTTCACCGAAGACGAAGTGGTAAAATCATCAAGCTTGGATAGCTCGAAAACTGAACAAGTCTCGCCGAAGTTGGTGTTGTCTTCTTTCTATAGGTGTAACGACACGGCATCCGGATTGATGGTTGATCCACATACCAACACGAGTCTTTTCGGTGTGTTTTATCCTCACTCACGCCCCCGAGAAAACTTCCAGGAGGTCATCATCCCATTACTACAGTTAGCACGCATTTTAGAGTTTTATGAGATGGACTCCAAAAAAGATGCATCTTGTTTTCGGATTTCATTCATAAAAACTCTAAAGTTAGCGTGCTAACTTGGAGTAATGTGGATGGGTGATCCCGAAGTTTTCTCGGGAGCGCAGCGAGGATAAAAACACCGAAAAGACTCGTGTTGTCCGTGGTCGCCCATCAACCGAAAGTCGGTCGTTACAGATGTATCGAGCCGAACCTCTCCCAAGACGGTGTGGTTCGGGGATAAACCAAGCGGAAGTTGGTGGACATGTGACGTCCGAGCGTAAGTCAGAGTGATCATCGGTGAGGCATGGACGAGGCGGCTCGATTAAGGCTTCAAAGCGGAGGGTATATGAATGAACCAAACGCACTGAATGAGAGATTTCGAGAATATGCAGGTATGAGACTGCATATTCGTGAGGAGCTTAAATGATTTGATATGTGTTACTCATACCAACAAGATGCATCTTCTTTTCGGGAGTCCATCTCATAAAAACTCTAAAGTTAAGCGTGCTTGGCTTGCAGTAATTATGAGATGGGTAACCCCAACAAGTTTTCTCGGGAGTGTGAGTGAGGACAAAGCACACTGAAAATACTCGTGTTGGTCTGTGGGGTCACCATCATCCGTAAGTCGGTCGTTACAATAGGTACACCACTTAGTTCATCTTCTACGCTTTTCTTCAAGTTGAGGAAGTCTCATATTTATAGAGATTTGAATCCAAACTAGTCGGTGGAAAAGTAACCGTTTGAAATTCAAACTACGTTTGAGAAAATATGAATGTTGGATTTGTCATTTTGTGCTTTATCGCTTAGTGAGTCGGTAGATGCATTCAACAAGCTATGAGCATATCTAACTCTTCTTCATCGCCTTCCGCTTCGCTCTTGAATGACCCATGTCTAAACTCGCATCGAGTTCTTGGACATATTATGACTTATTCTCTCAGGTCTTCCGATCTCGACAAGGCTTCGACTAACTTCAAATCCTCAGAATGAGTATCTGAGTTCTGGTTCTCTGATTTTCTGATGCATGTCTGAATCCTTTCACTGAACTTAGTCTTTCTGACTCTTCTTTAGACTTTAGATCTTTCATCATTGAGCTTTCTTTTGATGCTTTGACTTGGTTGGCTTTAAGCGCGTCGTCTGTTGCTCTAACTTCATCGACTCGCTCGATTGCTTTAAAGTTTGAGACTTATCATTTGATGAGTCAACTAAGTTTATTTGAGTTGGTCCTTGGCTAGATATCTTTAGCTCGATTTCCTCATACTAAGATATGTCTAAGCAAAATTCAACTCCTTAATAGATGAAATGACTATAGACAATACATCGAAAGATTATGATGGAGAAAATATAACTTTACATATCTTTTCGCTTGATTTTAAGATATAATCAAAATATATATCGATCCCAAATTATCCAAAAGAACAAATATGAATGGCATTTCCAACCCATGATTAGACATTTGTGCTATGTTAGCCTCCATATAGTTGTCCATGTCCGTAAAGCGTGACAAAATCCTCAACTAGAATGACGGAAATTTTCGCTTTGAAGCTAATGGAGAATTAATAAAACAGATATCAATGTTTTTCGCATGTGCTTGTTAAAGGTTTTTCATCTGGTTTATTATAAAAATCTCACAAATTACATATCCCGTTAGTAGACCGATGACTTAGAGGATGTTTGACTAAGCTTATAAGCTCTTCAAAATATCTTATAAGTTGTTTATGAACTTATAAGCTTATGTAAAGTATTTGACAAAATAAACTCATAAACATTATATAAACTATGAAAATAAGTCCCCTAAAATAAATAGCTCAACCCCAACTTATTTTTTTTCATAAGTTTATACGTAACGGTGAATTTACTAAAATAACATTACTATAGTTTGTTATTTTCTCAGATATACACTATCGACTTCAGATCTCGTCAATTTTCTCTCTAACTCGATTTTTTCTCTTCAACTCACAATTCTTTCTCTATATTATGTTCTCAATCATCCAAACACTTCGATAACTTATGCTCTTCAAACATTATATCTTATAAGTTCTTGTAACATCTTATAAGTTCTTTAAAATAAACATCCAAGCACCCTTTTAGTTTAGTGCGCAAAATTATATGTTTCATAAAATTTCGAAACGAAATGCATGTGACTAGTGTATATATATATATATATATCGATAACACAAAGTAGTGTTATTACTTTTATCGATTTGATTGTGTTAATAGAATTTCAATCTAAGAAAACGAAAGTCTAGAACCAACATTTTAAATTGCAAACTTAAAAATATAGAAGACATTGGTTGCGTATACCTAATCACATTATTAATATGAAGTTTCGAACTTGACACATTTTATCGTGGATAAAATCAAGTTGGTGGTAGAATGACAAGCACACGTACAGTAATTTGGTGGCCGTATCAACATTCCAAATTTTGAGGATTGTTAATACTTTAATATGCACTCTTGTTTTTATTCAAATTCTTTTTCTTTTAGATTTTTAATAAGAGGTTCTAATGAAACTCGATGGTTGAATTTTCTTTTCGTACAATAACTTTACGGCGTATGCTTTCTATTTCTCAACATTGGGCATCAAACCCCAACCATCTATTGCTGATAATGCCTCTCTCTCATAAAAAAGTGATGGTGACCGACTACTGTTTTTCTCACAAGTATCAGAATTCTTCACATATCAGAAGCTTGGCCGCCCCATTTGATGGCGATCAAACATTTCCACTTCGATTGGAAACTACTAAGGTGGAGGAAACAAAATAAGAAAAAAAAAGTGGTGTGCGTGTGTTGGCCAGTGGTGTAGTGGTTCGACGTCAGCCACGGCTCAAGCCCACCGTAATACGACCTTTAAATTTATATATTCAATTAAACAAAAATGACAAAGTGAAATAAGTTATGGGTGTCTTTTGTACTGATGTAAATAAAATGGGCATCTTGTATAAATGTTAGAGACCAAATTGCAACTTATTCTATTTTAATTATATATACATCTGGTTACAATATTGATAGATAATGTAATTTCCTTTTCTTTTAGAAATATCACAATCATTGTCGTACTTGCACACATGAGATCTTGACTTATAAAGTACTAATGGAATTGAAAATTTTAATAACGAATTTACCATTTGACGGGATACTACCAACCGCCGTTTCAATCGACAGCCCCAAACGAGTGGGCCCGACATTAGTAATGAGCCCACGCGGCTTGAGCCCAAGGCAAACCCTAATCAGCCCCTGAACTCGAGTCGGCGCCACCTCCACGTGGCGCACTGAAGGCAAGATCCCTACAGGCGAGAAGAGCCCCTACACGCCAGAGGAAGAGTCCCGGCCAATGGAGGGAATGAGCACGCCTTTAGGAGCCCCCAAATATGTATAAATAGGAGTTAGATCGAAGGTAGAAAGGTTGGCAACTATTTGAATGCTAAGAGCTTGTAACTACACTAACTGTACTTGAAACACAAGTGAAAATATTGAGGAATCACTCATCCGTGGACGTAGATCTCATTAACGATCGAACCACGTAAAAGCCTTGGTGTTCTTTACTGCCTCACATAAATCTCACATATCTACTCATATTAGATTTATCATTGGCGCCGTCTGTGGGAAAGTCTGAACAAGAAAGCTTCGTTTTCCTCTACAACTCAATGGCAAGAACACGCACAACCGCCGTCGACGCTGGCAACAACCGCTACCGAGGACGTCCAGTGGTCACCAACGTCGGGGAAGGAGATCGCAGACGCCACAAGCGGTCACACTCGAGGCAACATGGAAAACGTTTCCATACACCTCAGACCGCCTCCCAACGTGGGGAGATGCCGACCTCAACGAGACGAACAAATGCTCATTCGTCCCACGAGGCCCTCGGCCGAGCTGTGACCGAAGTTCCTCAACGCCAACCTCGCCAATTCCAAAGCTTCTCAACCGAGGGCAAAGGAATGGGCCCTCGCGGCCCCCGAATCGACTACCACGCCGAGGTCGCCCTCCGAAATGCCACCCACCTCGACGTGATAGCCGAGAACGTGCACCACACCCCGACGTCCGGAGCCGCCACCGCGGTCGAGCCGCCACCACCATTCGCGAGCCGCCACCGCGGACGAGCCGCCACCACCGCCGCCTCGCCATTCGCGGAGCCGCTTCCACCTCGTTATGCCGACCGAGAGCCGAGCAAAACAGAGAAGAAAGACGGAGTCGAACTCCTCGCGGACGATAGGTGCCGCTATCGGTCCCCACCCTCCGTAAAGAGACGGCAGCGATCTCCGGGTTCGACCGGCACGGAGAATCATCTCCTTTCTACAGAGAAATTCTAGACACGCCCGCCCGATACCGGCACCCAATATTGTCGCCACGATGGCCTAGGGAACCTCCGACTTCCTTTTCACCTACACCACCAACACGGCGAATCAAGGAATGGAGGACTTTCACATGTGCAAAATCTTCCCGAGGCGCCGATCTCCAACGCCCGACGCTGGTTCACCTCGCCCGCCGTAACAAGATACACCGCCTGTGACCTCATGGATCGCCCAAATGGCGCTTCTATCGAAGATGCCCTCGCCAGCCCTCCTCCGACTGCCACAATCCGCCAAGGGCGGACGAGACGATGTCGAACTTCGCCTCGAGGTTCATCAAAGAGTCGCTCAAAATCGACGACGTGAATGATCTCTACATCATCAACGCTCTCAAGAACGGGATCCGACCCAAGACCGAACAAAGAAATCACCGGGGAAAACCAAAGACGGCGAGCAAACTTTGAACCTTCTCGACAACTTCGTCAAAGTAGACGAGTCGGATCGGAAAAGAGGAGATCCGGGACGAGCGTAAGGCCGAAAGAAGAAGCGGATGATCAAGTCGGGGCGCGACCGCCGCGCCGATGAAATCAAGAGAGGCCACTTTGAGTCCGTGCTCGACCTCGCCCAACCCTAGCGGCAGCCCCCCGCCAAATCAGGCGGAGATATTTGAGCCCACGCCGAGCTCTTCCCAAAGCCCTCCTATGAAAGGAGGATCCAAGAAGAGGTCAACAGAGGAGTAATGTGACTATCACCGGGTATGGTCACGACACCGGGATTGCGTAAACAGGATCGCAGATTGACGAGCTCGCTGGGAGGAGCCCTCAGAGTACTCGATCGAGTGGGGTGGGAATAGGAAGCGTAGGGGAAGAATAACGGTGGCAACAACTGCGGGCCGACCTTGATGGCGACCCAACCCGAAGATGACGAGGACGAAGGTCCCAACGCAATGGAGCAGGTCTATGCCATTACCGGCTCCACAGAACGATTTAGGTCGTCGTTAAAGAACGAGGCTCGAGGTCGGTCCCCGAGGAGCCGAAAAAGCGATCCGGATGGTGAGGACATCGTGTTCTCCAAAGATGACCCGGTGCCCAAAATCATGCCCCACCAAGACGCCATCACGATACAAGCCGTGGTGGGTAACAAGAATGTCCACCGGGTCTACATCGACATCGGTGCCTCCGTCAGCATTATCTTCCATGAGCTGTCTGGATAAACTTGAGGTCGGAGGAATCCAGTATCGCCCCGCCTCCCTCCAGGCCATGGAGCTTCACTCAGAGGCGGCTCAACCCGAGGTATCATTACCTTCCTGCTACTGTAGGATGAGCTCCTGTGCCTGGCCACAAAGGCCATTCAATTTTTCCTCGCACGAGCTCCCTCGCCGCATAACATCATCTGGGCCGAGATTGGCTATACGCCACTAAGGCCGTCGCTCGATGTACCACCACGATCAAGATACCCACGCGGTGGGGTGCTGAGCATCCAGGGGTGACCAAACGGCAGCCCAAAGAATGCCTACGAGTCTCAACCTGTGATGTAGCCCCGCCTCAAGCATAGCGATTACGAATCCCTAAGCCGCCACCCTGACGACTCGACCGAGGACCTCCAACTATACGACGACGACCCTCCAAAGTTGTCAAGGTCGGCATCCGTGGCCCAAATGATATTCGGCAAAGACGTCATGCGCGACCGAGGAATACAGGACGTGTTCGCATGGTCCCCACTGACACGACCGAGTGTCGCCCGAGCTCATAACTTTCGCCTCAACATCAACCCGGCTACTAAGCCGCCTCGACAAGAAAAGGGCGTCATGGGCAGAGCGCAGCCAGTCAAAGAGACAAGTGACTCAACCCGTAAGGCCAAGATCTTGTTCGAGGTCAGTACCCAACCCGATGGCTAATCCGATCGTGGTCCGAAAGCTGGAGGGGGGCGCATGTGTCGACTACACCGACCTCAACAAACACGCTCAAGGATTGTTACCCCTCCCCACATCGATAAGAAGGTGGAGGCACTAGGGGCCACGAAGTCTTCACTTCAGATCTGTATAAAGGGTACCACCAAATCTCGATGAGCCGGAGGACGCCCAAAGACCGCGTCATCACCGACTTCGCGCTTTGCAGATCGGAAGATGCCTTTCGGCCTGAAGAACGCCGGAGCTACCTACCAAATGATGGTGGACGCGATATTCAAAGACCACATCGGGGAGATTGTCGAGATCTACGTCGACGACATCGTAGTCAAAAGTTGAAAGACGGAGAGCTGCGCCGACGACCTCGACACTATCCTCCAACTCCTCAGATCGGCCAACCTCAAGCTCAACCCCGAAGTGCACATTCATGGTGAGGACGGGTAAATTCCTGGGATGCTGGGTTTCACAAGAAGGCTCAAGGCAAATCCCACCAAGGTGAAACGGTGCTCGATATGCAGTGCAAAAACTATTCGTGAGATCCACAACTCACCGTGCCCGCCGCCTCGGAAGATTCTTATCTCGGCCGCCGGTAGCAGCCCACTTCTTCAAGATCTTGAGAGAGCCCCTGACTTCGCCTCGCAGAAGAACACCGTGTCGCTGGCAATTAAAGAGTATCTCGCCGACCGCCAACCCCGTCCACCAAACAAGGTGAAATCCTCTCTTTATACTGCCTCCTGACGAGGCCATCAAGGCAAGACTAGTACGAGATGAGGCGGACGGCAACTCCCCATCTACTTCATTAGCCGGCCTCAAAGGACCCGAGACGAGGTACACCACCGAAAGGTAGCACGGCCTTGGTGAACGCCATGCGACGCCTCCGACCCTACTTCCAAGCTCACTCCGTCCGTGTGCTAACCGACTTACCCTTGAGACAAGTCCCACAAAGCCGGAGTCATCCGGACGATAGCAAGCTGGCACTGGAGCTCGGCGAGCACGACATCTCTTACTCCCCAAGGCCGTCCATAAAAGGGCAAGCTCTCGCTGACTTCCTGGTGGAGGCCAAATTCACCGAGGTGGGCTCTACCAGCGAGGTCACTCCAACTCCCGCCCCCACAACGGAGGAAGCTTTCATTGCACCGCCCATGGTTGCCGGGCGATGTACGTGGGCGAGCTTCATGCAAACGGCAACGGGCTGCATCCTCCTCCTCGGCCGAGATAAGCAAGTGACCTACGCCCGGTTTACCTTCCCGACCACCAACAACGAGGTGAGTATGGCCGATCTCGTGACTCCGCCGCAAAGGAATTGAAAGTGGACAAGGTCCAGATCTTCTGAGACTCCTGTGTCGTGGTAAACCGTGTCCTAGGCAGATACGAGGCCAAGAGGATCGAATGAAGCAATACCGAGAAGGCAAAGAAAATGTCAACCTCATTCGTGTACTTCAAGATTCATCGAATCCCACGAGGGGAAAACAGCCGAGCTGACGTCCTCAGCAAGTTAGCTGCGTCATCAACCAGCCCACCAGTGGAGGAGGTTCATTCCAGAAGCATCGCGGAGTCCCACGTCGGCATCATCACCGAGATAGAGCCGAACTGGATGTCTCCCATAAAGGCCTATCTGGAAGATGGCGCACTACCTCAAGATCGGCTTGAAGCCAAAAAGATGATGGCGAAATCGTAAGTACCTCATATATGAGGGCGCTCTCACCGAAGTCTTACCTTCAACCCTCCCGAGATGCCCGGGCCGTAAGAGTTCGACTATGTGCTCAATGAAATCCACCGGGTCTTGTGGAAGTCACATCGGTCGCGAGCTCTCTCAAAGACGACGCCGAGGTCGCGATATTATCGCCCGCCTCATTCAAGATTCGGCCGAGCTCACAAAAATGCTCGGCGCTACCACTCCACGGCCAAAAAGCCGCCGGACCGATCTAAGCAACTTGCGAGTCCATGGCCTTTCATGCAGCGGGGATCGACATCGTTGGCCCGCTTGACCGAGCACCGTGCCGCCTTCGATACTTAGTCGAGTGAGATTACTTCACAAACGGGTCGAGGTGAGCCACTTTCGAGCCTCACGAGCCGGAAGATTCGTATATTCGTGTGGAAGAACATAGTCCGCCGCTTGGCAGATACCGCATATTCTTATCTCGGACAACGGCACCCGCCTCGTGGACGAAATTTCAAGGAATGGTGTGAGGAGCTCGATCGAGCAACGCTTCACCTCGATCGCACCATGGCGAATGGTCGACCTGGGTGACGAACCGCACGATTGTACAAGGATCAAGAAGAGGCTGACCGAGCTAAGGGTAATTGGGCTGAAAATCTCCCCAAGTCCTCTCCGGTCCTCTGTAATCCACACCTCGGACTTCGCATGGAGAAACCCCTTTCGCTTTGGTCTACGGACCGAGGCCGTCATACCGGCCGAGATCGGTGCACCCACCGCACTCTCCACTTGAACAGTAGGGAACGAGGAAGACCTGCGTGCCAACCTTGATGCCTCGAGGAGAACGCGAGCTCGCCTTCATAAACGGCCAAGCACAAGAGCCAGTCGCACGGTGACTACAACAAAGGGTCAAAGCCTCCGTGACTCCAAGTAGGTGACCTCGTCCCACAAAATAATGAAGCAGAGAGTCGAGCGCCTAAACAAGTCGGATCCGACACGGAAGGCCCATACCGCTGCTCACGAGGACCTCGGCAAAGGGCTTACAAGCTAGCTCACCTATCGGTGCACTTATCCCCTAACCCGGCATATCACTCATTTAATGGAGGTACTTACATAGCTTTGATTTCGATCAAGATCATGTTAGTCCCTTTATCGCTTTCCAAAATACGATGTTGATTGCATATTCAATAAAACATTTGTTTTGTAATGAATATTTCACGTCGTCTCATATCTATGTGAACATCCATTCGATACACCACAATTATCCTTCAGCGGACGCCTACGAAGATGAAAACCCACTAAGTAGGGTACTCACTAAGCGCGCGCCGCACTCACAGACTACTCATTAAATTGAACGTCTAAGTGCAAGGCATACAGACAACTCATTAAATTGAACGTCTACATGCAAGCATACAGATCACTCATTAAGTTGAAGTATCTACATGCAAAAGACATCCAGATCGGATCTCGTCAAATTATACCCCTTTATTTGGGAAGATATACATCTGTATACAGTCTAAATACATTTACGACCAAAACGAAGTCCTAAGCTATGTTTGTACCTCTCAAGGGGGAAAACATACAATTCGAAACGAGTCTAAATACATTTACGACTACATACTAAGTCCTAAGTTATATACAAACTCATTCGGGCCTCCGAGCTCCACCTCGCCAGGTCTTGCTGAAGCTGCACCAGTCCTGAACAAAATCACCAGCTCGGCGATGTACACTGAATGAACTCGGTGCCTTCGACCCAGTTGATGAGGCCAACATCCCCGCTGCCTACTCCGTAAGACTGGGCGCGTGCCCGAGACACCCGACCAAGAGGAGACTCGGTACCCGTGGCTCGCTCCAGGACACTCGCATGCCTCGAGGTCACCCCGACCGGAAAGGACGAACTCCCACCCCAAGGCTTGTCGCCGACCAAGTGCGACCACGCCCCGACCGCCTCCTTCCCCGCACTGAGCACGGCCGAGGTCCTCGCTTTGAAAGTGGGCATGCCAAACAATCGAGCACTTCGGCATGATCAAGATAGCCACCTCCCACCCCGCGCTATAATGCTTGGGCCACCACAAGCTCGCTCGAGGCGGGGCAAGCGTCGTTGCACAAGTTCGTGCACTCCGGCATACTCCACGATGGAGTCGAGGCGCCTTTAAAGCTCTTGCTATTAGGCCCTCCTCGTCCCTCCGCACCATGCCCTCGGTGAGCAAGCTCAGACTCTCGGTCATCGGCTCGATATGGTGACCCCACCAGATCATGGATCACCTTCTCATATTCAAGATGCTCCTCCGAGATCCGAGCCGCCTTCTCCGTCGTCACCGAGCTGCTCTTCGCATTGTATCAGCGCCCGAATCACGCCGGCAGATAATCCGCCTCGGCCCAAGTCGAGCGATCCTTAGCTTAAGAGCCTGCTTTCACCAGAGACGAACCACTTCGCAATGGCCTCATGCAATTTCCCTTTCGATTCGACGATGCCGAAACATCCATGTCAAGCGAGAACTCAGGTCGATTCGCGCACCGACTCCTCCAAGGCCATCTCTTCATCCTTCACCCGAGCACCTCGAACTTCTTTCGGCTTTGTCACAGGTCGTGATCAAGTCCGATGTATTCGTAAGTGAAGTGCTAAAATAAACAAGACAATACACATTTCAAAATGTCAGGTTTATTACTCAAAAGTGGGAAATTATTATGGGCTCAGATCCTATCGACCCCGCATTCACCTATTACATCAGTCCACCGACCTCACGCTTGTTGCCGACCCGCCGACCTCCTGCCGCCTCGCCGATGCTCCTCGCGGTTGGCCCTCCACCGGAAGCTCCGAGACCTCCTCCTCCTCCTCCTCTTCACCTTCGGCCCGCACTCGCAAGTAGCTCCTCGAGCTCGTGATCTTCATCCTCCTCAGACCGGGCGACGACCTCGGCCGCCGAAGGGTCGAACTCGACGCCAGGCCTCCAAGACCGGAAGGAGCCAACCCCGAGATCACCCATGCGTAAGCCTTGTTTAGCTCCTGAGGTCGACCTCGGTCCACCATGCTCGACCTTATCGGTCGGTATGGCGGCCGCCACCTTCCCCAAGTGATCCGACACCACCTTCGGCTTGAGCACGACGGCAAGTTCGGCGACAAAGCCCGAGAAGCTCTCCGACTCGATGAGCTTGCCGCGAAGGCCCCAACATCGCCCCCGACCGCCAAAGAAGGCACTCATCCCATCGGCGAGCTCCTTCTTCAGCGCCGACCTCCTCGCGCCTCCTCTAGCTCCCCGAGCGGTACCTCCGCCTGTGCCTTCTTTCGGCGGCCTCGGCCGCAGCCCTCGCCCGCCTCCGCCTCGCAGCCCAGCAGCCTCCGCGATCTGCTCGGCAGCAGCCGAGCTCCTGCTCCAAAGATCCCGCATCGAGCGTAGCTCTCGAGATGTACCCAGAATACGCTGCGGTCCCCGATCATCGAGCTCGCTTCCTAAACACAATACAAGTTAGCACATATCACGAGCCTGTAAAAACCGGTATGGAGGGCTTTATACACAGAGGAGGGGTGCGGCCGAGCCGGAGCCTGCACCACATGCTCGATGAGGGCTGAATCGCTTCTCGGGACCGGACTCACCCCACAAAGGCTCACACCGCTGATTGAGGTCGTCAACCTTCTTCTGCTTGGCAATCCCACCCCGCCTTCTTCTTCTGAGGCTCCTTGCTTGGGGGAGACCTCCTCTTGCAACGCCGCCTTCACCGCACAAAAAAAAATCGCGTTAACTCGCGCGGTCGGATGTACAAAAACAAGAGAAGGGTGCCTCACCCATCTCGGACCCGACCCGCAGTCCCTGACTGTGTATGCTCAACCCGCATTATTAAGGTCGCCCTCGGTAAATTTCACGGAGACCTCACCGAGCATGTTGAGCTGCCTCTATGTAGCCCGGGTTTCAATTTTATATCCCGAAATTTACCCAACCCCACTTGTAGCTCGGTGCCCATCACCGCAAAAAAAGTATTTGCTTTGCCACCGCGAACCTTGGAGGTCAACCACCTTAAATGGTTGCCGAGGCTAAAAATAGTACACTCCTTCAGACACTGACGAAAAATCGTGATCAAGACTTCAAAGGAGAACTCCTCGCCTAGGCCATAACAAGAAAGCCCCATCTCAACTATCGACCTAATAGAATTTGGGGTAAACCGACATGGGAATTTGAAATATTCCCGAATGTGCAAAAATGGGAGCTAGAGGAAATCTAAGACCCGCCTCGTGGCATCTACGTGACACCGTCAAAAACCCTCGTGAGCTAAAGCTTCGGTCACGGGGCCTGGCGCACCACCAGCCTCACGGCAGATGGCACTCCTTCCCACCCTCATTACATCGGCGGTCGAGATGATTTAACATCCCTACTTATACCCATCCCAAGCGAGGGTATTTCCTGACTCTCGCTAACACTCGAGATCTACCCCCAGGTATGACACATAAAACCCTAATCTCAATAATTTCATCAAGAGGAGGATGGAAGAAGAACCCTAGAGGAAGATGTAGAAGTCATACTTACTTTTTAAAAGAAGGGCTTTACCGCTTCAAGATCGGACAAAGATTTCAAAACTCGAAAATTTGGTCCGTTTCTTTCGCTCGAGCGAAGAGGAGAAGAAAGTGAATGCCTCAAGCGGGCTATTTATAAAGTGAATGGGCGCCTTTAAACGACGCTTTAACTTCCACACGTGCTACCCGTGATTGGATGTGGAGTCCACACGCGACGCGGTTCGAGTGCCCAACTATCGCTGGCGCGTATGACGACGCTAGCGTAAGATAGACCGCCATTCTCGACCTCGCAATCATCACACGGACCCCGGCCCCTCTGAAGCGGCGCCTACCAGTCGCACTCGGCCTTCTCCCAAATAACGGGGCATCCAGATCGGACCTCGGCGTCCCATCAACGGACCGCCCCTACGAGAATATCTCCATCCAGATCGGACCTCGGCGCCCGACCCACCGTGATTCGGTGCCGCTCAGCCACACCTCGGCATCCCTAGAAGGCGGTCACTCGGACGAACCTCGACACCATCCAAAGATGACTCTCCATCTAGATCCACCTCTCGGCCGGACCTCGGCATCCTCCGGAAGAGCGGTGTCTGCTCCAGATCGGACATCGGCGTAACTCACGCAGGGTCGCCATCCGTGCCTGACTTGAATTCCTTCGCAGACGTCTTCGTCAAACGACCGGCGACCCACTCGGTCCCCAACAAGCGGCGATGCCCGAAATGCCGACCGTCTACCTCGCTAGAAACCAAGCCAACCAATCAAATACTCACACCAAAGAGATCGAAACCTTCGAGGACAACATTAGCCGACCAACATCCCACCTCGGCGACGCGCATTCTTCCCTTCACCTCGGCATGGCTGTTCCTCGACTATTCGGGGGCTATGATGGGATATGGCCCAACCGCTCAAGCCCACTGACAGGCCCAAACGAGCTGGGCCCGACATTAGTAGCGAGCCCACGCGGTTGAGCCCAAGGCAAACCCTAATCAGCCCCCAGAACTCCGATCAGCGCCACCTCCACGTGGCGCACGGAAGGCAAGATCCCTACGGTGACAGCAGTGAAGAGCCCCTACACGCCTGGAAGAGTCCCGCCAATGGAGGAATGGGCACGCCTTTGAGCCCCAAATATGTATAAATAGGAGTTAGATCAAGGTAGAAAGGTTGGCAACTATTTGAATGCTAAGAGCTTGAACTACACTAATCGTACTCAAACACAAGTGAAAATATTGAGGAATCACTACTCGTGGACGTAGATCTCATTAACGATCGAACCACGTAAAAGTTCTCAGTGTTCTTTCTTATCGCCTCACATAAATCTCACATATCTACTCATATTAGATTTATCGCCATTTTACCAACTTATATACCACATTATTCACATCCATGGCTCGGATCTTTATTTTCAGATTACATTCGTGTGCTTATATATATATATAAGCACAATCAAATGCTAAAAAAAATCATGCCCTTTTGACAATTTATCTCTTCCCTTTTCAATTTCCGCATCTTTCATTTTTTTTTCCTTACTTTCTCTTTTGTTAGATCTACAAAAAATCTCAGTCATGTGTATCTTTCCATACACCTAACACTTGACTCTCAAAACCCCACATATAAGATATATGATTAGATATTTTCATCTTTATTATGTGGATTTTTCCAATTCTATATTTTAATGAAATATTAATCAAGTAAAACTAGTTTAGTATAGAATTTTTCAAAGATTTTAAGATATCCATGTAAGTAAAAAATAAATAATCTATATTATTTTTATCTAATCTGAAAATCCTCAAAAGTAAACATATTAAGTGATTTTCGTAACTGGGGCACTATGAATCCGAACCTACTAACACTCATGATATCGGCTACTATTTTAATTTTAGGAAAAAGAGATAGGCTCGTTCTCATAAGTTTGGTCGGTCAAAGGTTCAGTTGCAATTTTCCACAATCTTCGGATTGAGAACGTTGCGACATCTCAAAACTCAAGAGGGTTACACGTTTCCCTAAAAAAAATTTATACGTAATCTTATCTTGATTTGACATGGAAATTAGTTCTTAAAAACATCGATGTAGTTTCCTTTCCTTTTTCTTTTTCTTAAAAAGATTCCTAGCTTGAATTAGATCCGTCCACTTTCATTCGATTAGATCATCGTCGATCGATTTAAGTTGCTCCTACAAAAACGAATTCATATGTGATCCTATGATGTTTACTCCTCTATAACGGGTGTCATACAGAGTAAATGTTATATTTTAAAATTCTTCTACTTTTATTTTCATTAAATTTCTATTGTTCATTTTTCACCACTAGTTTGTTTCAAGCATTTTAGAGTTATAATTAATTGTCGTCGTACAAGCTTAAATGAGTTTTTCACATAACAGATCCCGACGATATACATTCGAAACAAAATTAAACCATTTTTTTTGCATAATCACATAACTTGGTTTACCCAACTCTACTACAGTCAATTTATTTTCTAGCTCAAGTGATAAAGTTGAGACATTAAAAATATTCGCAGTGAAAGGTTTTGATTCGATTCTTATCTAAGAGTATTTCCAATTTATTTGAATTTGATATATTATGTATTAACTTGATTATTGTACGAACTATTTAGAATTCTTTATGATATTTAGTCGACTCATGATACAATATAATCTTGTATCTCTAAGATGATGGTTGGTACGAATGAATGAAACTAGATAGGAAGAAAATGGACTTTGGAATGGAATGATGTGGAATGAAATGAAATATAGGATTCCTATGACTAGTATGTATAAGGAATGAATGAATAGAAAGGAAATAAAATAACTGAAATAACCATTATTTTATAATTTATGTTATAATAATAATAATAATAATAATAATAATAATAATAATAATAATAAAATAATAATTATTTTTACTAATGAATAATATAATAATAATAATAACAATTATTATTATTATTATTATTATTATTATTATTATTATTATTATTATTATTATTGTTGTTGTTGTTGTTGTTGTTGTTGTTGTTGTTGTTGTTGTTGTTATTATTATTATTATTATTATTATTATTATTATTATTATTATTGTTGTTGTTGTTGTTGTTGTTATTATTTATTATATTAATAATAATATTATTATTTTAATGTAAATATTTATTATATTAATTATTATTTATTATGGTAATATTATTAATAACTATAATTTTTATCACTTATTAATTAATTAATAATATTTATTATTATTATAATCATTTTACTATTTTATTGTTGTTATTATTATTATTTGTTATATTAATACTAATTATATTATTTTATTGTAACTATTTATTATATTATTTATTATTTATTATCATAAATATTATTGTTTTATTGTTATTAATTTTATAAGATAAAATTAAATAAGAATAATTTTGTTGGAAAAATAAATAAATTTGTCTAATCTTGTATTCATGGGAATATCTAATACCATGAGGTGGGTGAGAATGACTAATATAATGTTCATGGGAATAAACGCTTTGAGAATGGTGATTCCTACAAGTAAAATCTTACCAATCATATGAATTGGAATGGGCATGAATCATCATTCTATTCCTCGTATATTAACCGCCACCTAAAGTTAAAATAAAATTTATACTTCCTTATCCCCTGTCTTTTCATTTTAAACTAATAGTATAAGTGTGACGCATATAGAATAACTCGATTTAAGTAATATATACAATAGATATCTTATAAAAATTTGAAAAATTTAGATACAAAACATATTTTTATCGTATACTAATATACAACAAATACATTACTAATCTATCTCGAAAAATTAAAATAAGTAAAGATATTATGATCTAATAAATATTTGTAAAATACTTACTTTAATGATAGCAAGAAATTATTGTTATAGTATATCATATTATACTTATGCCTTTAAATTGAACAAAATGGAGAAAAGTAGATAAACCAAATTTTAGAATAATAAATAATTGTAAAATAAAGATTTTTCATAATAAGTATAGCTTAAAGAAAAAATATTACTAGTCTTAAAACTTAATGATACCATGCATGTTCTCTTATTTGAATGATGTTTAAAGTTGGGTCCTTTTTTCCAACAAAAACAAAGATGCATTATTAATTTAATGAGTATTCAATTTCAGTTGGGAAAATAAAAAACATATTTAATAAAAATAAAAAGGCTGGAGAATCCAGAAAAGAATTTAACTGCTCTGCGTATGTACATGAAGTGACGCCATGATGGTCCAACGACTCCAACCCACGTTCTTCTTTGACCAGTCATACTATATTATTGTAGCTGCAGTTAATAATCCGTGACCCAATATATGACCACGCGTATTTCTTTTATATAAACGAGATATACCATGAAAGCATTATTATAGTTATTAAAACAGAAGAAGATATATATGCACAGTATTATATATATGGGAAAATATGTAATTTTAGTCTAATAAGTTGGATTTATGATAATTTTAGTCTAATAAATTAATAATACCTTAATTAATCCTAATGAATTAATTTTATAATAATTTTAGCATGTAAGTGATTTTTAGTGTCGAAAGCATGATTAACACCGAAATAACATGCATCCGGTAAGTAATTTCCAACGATGTTTCGACTTATACTTTATATGTCATTTTAGATATCGTCATACTTTTGATGCAAAATACTCATGTATCTAAAATTGTCACAAGATCAATTCTTTAGGGCAGATTGAGGATTATTGATTTATTAAGTTACAACTATGCATTTTCTCTATATATTCACAATAATTGTTTAATAGCATAAAATATCAACATACTTGAGCTCATAAATATACTCTATGTCTTGTTCTAAGTAGTTCGTATTCATATTTGGTTTGTCCCATCCCATCTAAGTAGCTCATACCAAAAAATAAATCATTTTTACACACAAAAGTACCTCGAATTCCGTGAATCACACTACTTTATACATAAAACATAATTATTCTTAATCTACGTGCTCAAAAGTAATGAACCGCTTAGAACGGAACGAAATTAGTACATTCTTATCTTTTAATATAATAGTATTCGCTAACACGTATTAATTTCTATTTGATTCAATTTTGCAGATACCGTATTAAAAAAACTCGTGTACACATAAACATTGTATAATAATTTATTAAAAGACGTCTACTTTAGGTGACAATATGAATATATATAAACTATATTATGTTACATTCACCATATATTTTAAAGATCGAACAACTTTGAACTTATTAGTTCATATAACCTCCAAATACTCAATCAACTGCATTGTAAATTCATACTATCATTCAATCTAAACACATTCTAAATATGTTGGAAAGATAACATTAGTTAAGCATTTGTCTTAAATATTATCACAACTACTAAAAATCACTTTAAAAGGAACCAAATAAAAAAAAAGTTGAAGCTAACTATGCTATAAAATTAATACAAAAACTTTTGTGCATGTACTTTGTAATTTTAAAAACCAACGTTGTTATTGTTGAAAAACCAACGCTAGTTAAAATCTCAAAAAACATGTAGTTTGTAATATAAATTCTAAAATGATCTTTCACAAGATCGAGTAGGGGTGTCTAACAGTTCGGTTTGCTTAATCAATCGAATTTTTCGATTAACCGAATCAATTTCTCCGAAAAGTGGAACCGAAACCGAACCGTTTTAAATTTTGGTTAACCAAAAACCGATCGGTTCCGTGATTCGGTTTTCGATTAACCAAAACCGAATTAAATTAATTAATAATAAAACAAATAAAATAATAATAATAACAAATAAAATAATAATTAAAATTAATAAAATAATAATTAAAACTGAAACTTATTAAAAATAGATAAAATATTTAACAATAATTAATAAAGTAATAATTAAAATTGATTTTCATAATTTTTAATTAATTAATTAATAATTGAAATAATAATTAAAAATAAAAACGGTTTTTCGGTTTTCGCCGAACTGTTCGGTTATCGGTTAACCAATAACCGAATTTTTTTCATCTCTGGAACCAAACCGAACCGATAACCAAATTTATCGCTTTTGCTTACCGAATTTGTCGGTTTCGGTTCGGTTCGGTTCTAACCGAAAACATAAAACCGCTTAGACACCCTAGTACGAGTAGGATGGGTTTCATCGATTCGATCGATTTTGCTAAAAAACTATTGAATCGAAATAACTAAACTATTCAAAAAGAAAGCGAATTGAATATTAGATTAGTAATAAGTTTGATCATTATTAATAATATATATCAGTTATACATATTAATTACTACTTCTAATTTTTTGTCATATATAGATATATACATATATATATTAATTCCAATTCTAAAAAATTTATCAATTCAATCGAAATTATGCCAAAACCATAAACATCGAATTTCAAATTTCTTGTTAAAATATATCGAATGGTATGGAACCAAAAATCGAATAAATCACACCATTTAAACCATAATTCATGTGTTCGTTTAGTTCGATCTTTTAATTTTTGTCCAATTTTTTGTCGCCCTGAAAACTGAGTGAAACCCTCCAAAAGAAAAGAAAAAGAAGAAGAAGAAAGCAATTGAACAATTTACAGCTTGCCTCTACAAGCCCACGTGGCACCACACTATTGTGTACATGCTGGACTTCCCGAAATCAATGTGAAAAAGTATCAAATTTGTGAGCTCAATTTTCACTCGAAAATAACTAACTAAATCACACGCTCTCCCACTTCCCATCACCACCACTCTCCGCCACCACTCTAATTGAAGTCACATTTTCCTTGTGAATTTACGAACCACATTTATTTCCCCATTATATGTATATAGCAACATTGTTAATGCAGATATAATGGTAGTTACGGTACTCAAATCGCATGCCTAATAAGAAGACACGACCACCATTATCAGATACCCCGGTTTTTTGGCGGCACAAATTTCTCCCACACCATTTCATACATATCCTAGATACTCTCCCCTCTTTATTTAGATGCACATATATGGACCCAAAAAAAAAACACACACACACACACACTAACTCAAAAGAAAAAACAACAACATCAATGGCGAGTAGTTCTCAATCTATGTTCTCCCCTTCTAGTCTGCTATTGTGTGAAGAGGATTTGGGCAGTTTAGACTTTGCAGATGAAGAAATCGCAGTAGATGAAAATAATGATGACTACATTCAAACTCTTCTTGATAGAGAAATCTCAAATGGTGGGCCCCAAATGCAAGAGCTTCTCCAGAATTCTTGGATTCAGAGGGCTCGTTTGGAAGGACTCCATTACATTCTCAGAGTTCGTTCCCAACTTCTTTTTGTTTGTGTGTGTGTTTCAGTGACGATTGAGTGCCAAAGATTGAAGCTTTTTGGCATTTCTTTTGATGCAGAAAAGGGAAGTTCTAGGATTCGGAGTCCAAACTGCTTATGCATCAGTTACATATCTTGATAGATTTCTTTCAAGAAGATCTATTGATGTAAGTTACGAAATTTAGTTTTTTCTGGGATTTTCGCCCAAAGATTCAATTTTGATGTTGTGGGCATCATTTTCTTGAATATATATTTGTTTGATTAAATGTAGGCAGAGCAATCTTGGGCCATAAGGCTTTTGTCCATGGCTTGTCTATCACTGGCTGCCAAATGGAAGAAATTAGGTGCCTGCATTATCAGAATTTTGTGTTGAAGATTACAATTTTGAGAGCAGTGTGATACAGAGGATGGAACTTTTAGTTTTGAATGCATTGGGATGGAAAATGGGATCCCTCACTCCTTTCAATTTCACCAGATTCGTTGCAAACAAATTTTGTGACAACTCTCCACCAAAAACTGCTTTTCAAGAACTATGGAACTCATTTAAGCTCAATGAGAGGTAATTTTACCACTCCATTGCCTTATTATTAGTCTTTTCCCCTTCTTTTGAAAGTTCGATTTACTTTCGGATATGTTTGATTGATCTTGATTCATTATAAAATATTAAATGTAGATGCAAAAGTAATGTGTTATGGGCCATCGGTGATAGCAGCAGCTGCGACATTGTTTGTATTGGATCAAGGATTTACGAAAGATGCCTTGCACCTTAAAATTGTTTGCTTAACTCACTCTTTCAATATTGTGAGTGATGAATATTTTGATGAATTCCTGCATTTTCTTCATATCAGATTTGTTTGGTGGAATGAGATTTATAATCTTTTCCATTGTTTCTACTTGCAGGATGGCATCATTTCCTGCTATAATTCATTCCAAGAAATGGGCATCGAGAGATTGAATCTAACGAAATGCATTGAATCTCCTGTTCTATCCCCTATCCAGTTACAAACTTATGGAAGTTCTTCTGGGAATCCCACTAAACGAAAGCGTCTCGTGTTCAATCAGATTGATGAATCCAGCAATGTGGCTGACAAGAAGCCAAAGCCTTGAAAACAAGCATCACTTTTCTTGGGTGAGAAATCATGCTTATTGCACTGGCTTAATGAGCATGCTAATTTCTATGTTTGTATATGATTTTTGGAGTTGATTGGACACAAAGTAGAAGAGCAAGCAGAAATATATTCATTTGGGAAAAGAAAAATGAAGCAATAAAGGGTAGAAGTTCGGCAGAAGAACATGAAAAGGTCTAAAAGCTCAGGTGATGAGGAGGGAAAAAGCAAAGGAAATGAAGCCCACAAGATCACTTTCACACAGTTTTAAAACTATTGTTTTCTTCATACCAGTTTGTTTGATTGATTATTTTAACTACATATTTCTTCCTCTTCTGTTTATAGCTCATTATATCCACATGCAGCCCTAGATTTTAGAGGGTGTGCTTTTCCCTTCCCTTCCCTTTCCTTTTTTTTTTTAAGTTTTTGAAAAGCTGAGAAAAATAGTGATTGAGAAGTAGGGCTGTCTGCTGTCTCTTTGATTTGATACACTTGTGTTGCAAGATTTCCCATCACAAATGAAGTTTGTGTAAACATTTTGTGTGATTGGTTTGAAATATGGGAGCTCTTTTTTTTTTGCCCATATTATGTTGAGGAATGAGGGGACCTCAAATTTTGCTTGGTGGTGGGAGTAGGTTGGAAATCTGTTTACTTGATGTTTGATGGAACTCTACCAGTTTTGCTTATGTCTAATGTCCCGGGAGGATTGTACCCTCAACGCTTGTTGTACTTTCCTTTCTTTGCAACCACGAATGTTCTAGTGTGTGTGTGTGTTTGAAACACTTGTACGTAAGTACTTAGTGAAAGGGCAGACAGAGATGTGACTCACTTATTCTTGGGTACGTTTGAACGACTAATCGCATGCAATGTTTAAAGGGTAATTACTTTCTTTTCAATTATGGTTGGGTATAGTCGTTGACTCGTTGTGTACGTGGGTTGTACATCCTCTGTGATATATTATACGTCCTCGATAATATATTATAATATTCTTGGCAGCATGGTTTTTTTGGACATATTTTGGAGCTCGATATTAGATACAGATTTTAATATAATTAAATAAATTTATCTGTTAAATTCAATTGTGATAGAATATAGTAATTATATATTATATTATATTTATCAAATGAAATTAAACTCCTATATTTTCATTTAAAACTAAGATCTCCATCGATATAGAGATTATCATTATTAGGTTTTCTATTGAAAGGGATCTCACCTTTTAGCTAAAAATTTAAGATTCCCTTCGATAGGAATTTACCTTTCGTAATTTTATTTAATTTTATTTCATCTAACATATTTTATGTAAATGAAATTAATTAAATTCATATATCTTTACCTATAATAATTTCATAATTTTATTTAATTTATTTTATAACATGTTATATATAGTTTAAGTTCGTTAAATTTAAATAATTTTAGTTGTAGTAGAATAAAGTAATTATATTATTATAATATATATATATATATATGAAATGAAATTGAACACCTGATAACTAAGATGATCATATTTTCATATAAAACTAAGAACTCTATCGATGGGGATCATCATTATTAAGATCTCTATTGAAAGAGATCTCACTTTTTAGATCTAAAATTAATCATACAGAATTACGAAAGCAAGCCGGGATCCCACTTTATGGGGATCTTGATTTTTTTTTTTTTTGATATTGCTATCACTGTGGATATTATGTGTAAATCAAATAATAAGATCCCAACTGATGGGGCTATCAGGGTTTAATTAAAAATAATATCTCCATCGATGAGGATCTTGGTTATTGCTATCGAAAAATAAAATTATAATTTAATTTAATTTAATTTAATGAATTTACATTTACTAATGTAAATATCCACCTTTATGATTTTTATTTAATTTATTTTGCTTAGTTTACTATAATTTAATTTATGTTAATAAAATTATATATTTAATTCATTATTATTAATAAAAATAAATATTTTCAAAGTAAAAAAGAAAATCACAATATTGAGAAAAATAAAAAATTTAAATAAAAAAAAAGAAAATCACATACATAAATTAAGAGCATATAACCAAGGGGTAAAGGGATGATGGAGATCTTGTATACTGATATCCTCATCGGTAGAGATTTTAAAAACTTGAGATCCTCATCAACAGGAATATTGTATATGTTGGATTTGTATATTGAAAGCAGATTGGTTGAGATTATATACAATAGTTCATGTTACCACTATTTCGATCTTCTATCTGAATTATTTACTTGATTGCATATGTTGTCCAACTACCCCATACAAAAGTTAGATCATACAGTGTCTAAAAGATCACAAAAGTATGTATTATTGGTTAAAACTAATTAAGATATAAAAATGATCACAATTGAGATCACTTGAGGACAAGTTGTTGGTATAAGCTGAAGTATAGATAAAAAGTAACTTTACTTGGTTGTTTGTCTATATAAATACATCTTGACGTATTGATGGATCACAGTGAGATTAGTTCTTCTATTTGACCATCGTGAAGAATCTAGATCTCGGTGACTTTACGTTGATCTAAATCTCGATAAGGTTTCAAATGAGTATAAGTTACTGACCATCACTTTGACTTATTATGAGTGAGGGTTACATGGACAACCTAATATTCTCTGCATCTTGAATGATGGCAGTACTTGTATGTCACGTTGATTATCTGTATCGAATTACCGTATCCGTTTAGGAAGATGACGTCCTCTTTAGGAGCTCAAAATGTTTATTGTATTAAATCTTGCAAGTTGAATTAGCTCAAATACAATATTAAGGCTGAATGGTACTAATTAAGAAAATAAAGAGATTAATTATTTTAAGCAGTCAGAGTGCTATAAATAATTAATCTACGTACGCTATCATAAATACGAGGATTCGTAAGTCTAAGTATAAGTCCGACTCAACTTCGGTGATAAATGGGTAAGTCGACATTTATTCTCTATTGAAATGAATAAATGTTTATGAATTAATTTATGTTCTAGACTGAACATAGATAATTAATTCATTCTATGTCCATCTTTATTCCTTGTATCTGATCTCTGGGGTGGCCCATCATGATCGATTATTATATAATTTTTGATTACCCCCTGTACAGTCCCATTGGGACTCTGTTATGATTATTGTATTATTTATTTAATACATCTCCTAGTCTAGATAAATATTATCTGATATTAAATTATATTAAGAGATAATTATTTAGAAATGAATTATCTTCATGGTAGAAGATAATTATTGTATTTATTATATTTGCCAGAATCATATTACATTAGGATTCTAAGGAGGGGCACTATAAATATAGGATTGGAGAAAATCACTAGTATCCTAGGAAGCACAGTGATTTTCGAAAATCACAGCGAAGGGACGTAAATTGGGTGTTCTCCACAAATTGCTCTCACTCAGAGTTGAAAATCAGACATCTGGGATACAGTCCAAAAGTTCAGAATTGGAGTCATTCATTGATCAATTGTGACAGAAATTCGCAGGTAAACACGAGAAAACTCCTATGTGTTGCAATTACTTACATATGAGCATGTTAGGAATATAATCAATTTATGGTGAATTAAACATCCAAGATATATCATCGGAAGCATGTAAAAATCATATTTTCCTACAGTATAGTATATGATATAACATTATAATTTAATATTATAAAATATTATTTTATCTTGTTTATTAAGATTTCCACGTGTAGGAATCTTTAAAACATGAGATCCCTATTGGTGGAGATGTTGTTTATGAAGATTGCTATCAATGAGGATCTCAAAAGCTTCAGATCCCTATTGGTGAGAATGTTATTTATGATTTATATGATTAGCATGTAATGTTATTATAATTTATTGATACTTATTAATTAATTAATTATTTTATTTTTATTTTTTTTGTATCATGGGAACCCGCATGCTACCTTAAAGGTGCGACTGGGTAAAACCCACGCCTCGCAATAGCGCAAACCACACGAAAATGTAAACCACATTTGGAAAATCAAGTGTGTGCGCTCAAACCCATATAGACGTTTGGTGGGGTTCAACCGTGACCTATCGACCACAGAACCCACCTTAACCATTGAAATGTCCTTGGGACGATACTTATTAATTTATATATTTTTGTTATGTCGTATCTCTATCATTGATTATAGATCTTCATAGATCTGGAATTGTATTTTACAATTTAATTTAATGAATTTACAATGTAATGTCCACCTTTATCAATTTAATTAAGTAAATTTAATTTAGGTATCTTTTACTTGTAATATTTTTATAATTTTATTTAATTCCATTTCTTATAACATATTATATGTAGTTCAAGTTCACTAAATTTAAATAATTTTAACTCTAATTGAATAAAGTAATCATATTACTAAATTATATTTATGAAATAAAATTGAATACACGATAACTAAGGGGATCACATTTTTATACAAAACTAAGATCTCTATCAACGGGGATCTTGTTTATTAAGATCTCCATTTATAGAGATTTTGAAAACTTGAGATCCCCATTGATAGGGATGTTGTATATTATATGGTATCACAATTTATAATATAGTATATGTTATTACATCATAATTTAATATTATGAAATATTATTTATCTAGTTTATTAAGATTCATATCGATAGGAAACTTGAAAAATTGAGATCCCCTCAGTGGAGATGTTATTTATGAAGGTATCTATCGATGGAAATCTTGTAAACTTGACCCACCAGTGGGGATGTTATTTATGAAGATCTCTATCGATGGGAATCTTGTAAACTTGACCCACCAGTGAGGATGTTATTTATGATGGATATGATTAGCATGTAATGTTATTATAATTTATAAATACTTATTAATTTATGTATTTTTATTACGTCATATCTTTTAGTATTGATCGAAATATTATAGAACCTCGCCGATTTGGAATTACATATTTCAATTGAATTTAATGATTTTACAATGTAGTGTCCACATTTATCAATTTAATGTAATGTCCACATTTTATCAATTTAATTAAGTGTAATTTAAATTAATTTATGGTATAATAAATCATATTATAGGAAACAAATTAATAATTTAGGCAAACAATAATATCCCAATCGATAGGGTTGTCGAGGTTTACTTGAAACAAAGACTCCCCTAGATAGGGACATTACTAATAATGATCCCAACCAATGGGGATTCAAAATCTAAAATCTCTATCGATGAGGATCTCGCTTTGTCAGATATATAATAATGTTACCGAAAACATTAGAGCAAATTAAGGAAAACGTATAACAACCATTACTTTATGAGATCTTATTTCAATAATTGTACATCGGCTAAATCCAACCATGATTGGAAAGAAAAGAATTTGGTTTAAAACAAAAACAATAAAAAAACTATCCGTCCACGTCGCATAAGGGGGTAGTCATTGCATATGGATTCACAGTCAAACTTACCCATATTCTTGTGTTCTGTCTATCCTATTTAGGGTCCACTTAGTAATTGGTATGCAAGAAAATATAGTCCTCTCTAAAATGCTAGTACTGGAGCATTATTTACTTGAATTATGAAACTTCAAAATTTAAGATCGCTCTATGTTCTTTTTTTTTTTTGGATAATTTAATAAAGAAATTTTTAAAGGCTGCGTCATGGTGGACTCGAACCCGAGACCTTTGGCCTCAGGCATTAACCACTCTACCACTAGGCCAACACACACACAGATCGCTCTATGTTCTACTATGCTATAATGTGGTCTAGTTGTGAAATGTGAAATGTGAAATTAATGTTACAATTTTTAATATGAATACCAAGGCCAAATTCTGTAGTTGTGGCATTTGAGTTTCACTTGGGCCAGTTTCTGGTTAGATTTGGAGATAGTGGTTAACTTTATGACAAACAATTGGATGCGGACAATTAATTAATGATAATTAGAAGGTAGTTAGAAGGTTAATTACAGTTTCTCATTGAAATGCCTAAATAAAATTTACTTAAATTTTGACTAGGATTTAATCAAACCATAATTCTTAAATAATTAGTCGGCTGCATTGTGCGGCAGTCCGCACATGAATTCGGTTCAAATTTCATTTAATTGTGAGATTTTTGGTCATTTTGATAATGTCGCAGGGCTTCACTCGATTTCAAGAGGGAAAAAAGTGCACTTCTACATAATTTCATGAAGCGAGAAAACACTATCGAGTTTCCTAGTGCAATTAATAGCATACCAAAATCATATACTTTTAATTTTAAAGTTATACTAAGATATAAATTGACAATCAATGGGGGAATCAAATACATTGGGACTAGGTTGATCGGTCCAAATACGTTGAAGAGGTGGTCTCCTGTGCGCGCCCGCGCACAGTGAGACCACCCTAATTAATTAATTAGTTAATCAATTTTAATTAAGTAGTTAATTAATCTTAATTAATTAATTAAATTAATTCTAATTAAAATTAATTAATCTAATAAATTTTAGTTGTAAATTAATAAATATAATTTTAAATTAATATATCTTAATTTTGAATTAATAAACTCTAATTTTGAATAATAAACCCTAATTTTGAATAATAAACCATAATTTTGAATTAATAAACCCTTTTGGAATTAATAAACCCTAATTTTGAATAATAAATCCTAATTTTGAATTAATAAACCCTAATTGAAAATAATAAACTCTAATTTTGAATAATAAACCCTAATTATGAATTAATAAACCCTAATTGTTAATTAATAAACCCTAACTTTGTATTAATAAACCCTAATTGTTAATTAATAAACCCTAATTATGAATTAATAAATCATAATGAATTAATAAATTATAATTAAAAAATCTAATTATCCTTAATTGCTATATTTAATATAAGTTTTTGTCATAAAACAAAAGACATAACATTAAATAATAAAATACTAGAAAAAGAAAAAAAAAACAAAGTGAAAAACAAGTGTGCGCACCAAACGGTTCTTGCGTACACAAGTTTTTGCCTTCGTTGAATTAGTGTTGGTTTTTGAAAAATAACGACTCGTGTCGTTTTTAAGGTGCACTGGGGTGGTGAAACGGTTCGGGTTCTGTTAATCAGACCGATTTTTCTTGTAACCAACCGAATTTTCATAAATTTAATAACCAAACCGAACCGTTTATTAAGTTCGGTTAACCAAAACCGCATCGGTTAGTGCGGTTCGGTTTCGATTAACCAAAACCGAAAATTATTTGAGATTACATGAATTTATAAGAAACGATATGTCATAAGATACGACTTTGCAATCGATGTGTAAACTTTTCAAATTTTAATGTCCATAAAAAATCATCCAATATCCATCAATAATTCAAAATAAATCAACGCAATCAACATCAATCCATCAACAAACTATCATGTTCATGCAATTATAATTTGATACATTAGAGTAATTTGATAATTTGATACATTAGAGTAATAGGGTTTAACTTTAATTAATATTAGTAATTAGTTTTTACAGATTTATAAAAATTTAAAATAATTAATAAAATAGAAAAGATTTTCGGTTTTCGGTTAATAACTGTTCGGTTATCGGTTAACCAAAACCAAAAAATTAAAATATTATACCGCAAATCGAACCGCAAACCGAATATGCGGTATACGGTTAACCGAACATGGCACGGTTTCGGTTCGGTTCGGTATTAACCGATAACCGAAAACCGTTTCCCCAGTCCTAGGTGCACTCGTCGGACAATGCAAGCATTATAATTTGGGCATGAAGATTACCATATTGGGAATGAAGGATTATGAAATATAACTACCGAAATAAAAAGCTGAATCACTAGTCAAATTGAAAACTTGTCAAAATTTATTTGATGGTACTTGTCTGATAATACCTCCCACCTTTATTTTCTGATAAAAACTAGTTAGCCCATACTCATTCCCATTCTTTTATCTCATCTCTGCACTATTGAATTTTGTTTCTTGTTTTGATTTTTTTTAAGAATTTTTTTACAGAGCACGGCTGTCTCCCGTACAAAAATAAAATACAAATAAAGGGAAGTTTATATTTTTATTTCATCAAGTCGCTCTTTTTTATTTTACTATGCTAAAACACAGAAACACATTAGGTGACGGCTGGTACGCAGAAATGAAATTGGATAGGAATGGAATGAACTTTGGAATTGAATGATAATAAGAATGGAATTGAATGAAATATGTGATTCATATGGCTGATATGTATGAACGAATAGGAATGAAATAAAACAAATAAAATAATTATGATTTTATAATTTATGTTATTATTATCGTAATAATAATAATAATAAAATAATAACAATAATTAGTATTAATATTTAGGAATATTATTAATACTAATTAATAATAATAATAATATCAATAATAATAATTAATTATTATTACTAATTAATAATAATAATTATTAGTTAGGAATATTATTACTATTATTATTAATTCATTATTAATAATAATAATATTATTCTAATATAATTGCTTAGGAATATTATTTTAATATTATTACTTAGGAATATTATTAATATTATTATTACTAGTATTTATTATTATTATTATTATTATTATTATTATTATTATTATTATTATTATTATTATTATTATTATTATTATTATTATTATTATTATTATTATTTTAACATAATTATTTATTGTATTAATTATTATTTATTATGTTAATATTATTAATTACTATAATTTTTATCACTATTATTATATTATAATTATTTATTATTAATAACTACTATTTATTTATTATCATAATTAATTAATTAATAATAATATTTTAATATAATCTTTATTGGTATTAATTATTATTTTTATGTCAATATTATTATTTATTTCTAATAGTATTTATTATTATTATTATTATTATTATTATTATTATTATTATTATTATTATTATCAATAATATTATTATTTTAATATAATTATTTATTGTATTTATTGTTATTTATTATGTTAATATTATTAATAACTATATTTTTTATCACTATTATTATATTAAATTATTTATTATTAATAACTACTATTTATTTATTATCATAAATATTATTATTATTATTTTATTATTATTAATTTTACTAGATAATAAATAAATAAAAATAATTTTTCAGAATAAATAAATAAATTTGGCTAATCTCATATTCATGGTAATAGCTAATACCATGGGGGAGGGGAGGAATGGCTAATCCCATGTTCATGGTAATAAGCATTCCTTCGGGAATAATGATTCCTGACGTAAAAATCTTACAAGCCATCGGAATGGGAATGGACGCAGGAATCATCATTCTATTCTCATTCCATTCATGCATACCAACCGTCCCCTTAGTTGTCAGCATTGCAATTTTTATTAACACTTTTTCAGTCTCATAATTCCGATGAGACCTATATAGTTTAAACATTCCTATATTCATGCTAAGAGCATCATTGAACCGATAACACACTCGTCTTTTAACGTTAATCTCTTGGGTGGATTGTTGTTACCTCTACATTTGGATCTATTTTGTCTTTCCTTCAACTTATATATATATATATATATATATATATATATATATATATATATATATATATATATATAGGGGTTGGTTATGCAGAAAGCTCCTTAATATATTGTAACACAAATTTTGTATTTAAATTTTATAAATACAAAATTGTATACAAAATCAATTGATTTGAATTTGATATGTTTGAGATGAGTTCGATATCTAATTATCCTCTGATTCTATTCTTCAATATTGATTTCTTCAACGATTTTGATGTTTTTCGAGTTGTTTGGAGGGGATGTGATTCCTTGATCTCCTTGAACTTGAAGGATGAACTTGATGATATCGATTTGAAGGACCTTGGCCTTGTTTTCAGATCGACTGTCGGATTTGGGTTGATACGTTGAAGAACGTTTTGAAGATCTTCAACTTTGAGCGCCAATGTGGAGGGTTTTCACCATATTTCCAACTTGAAAGCATATCTTTGATTTGATTTGGAGGATGATCTCGGCGAAGAACGTGGTGATTTGCACGAAGAACGCCTTGAATACTTGAAGAAGACTTCGCCGAGGATTCTTCGAGTGTATTGAGCTCTTCGAATCTTCACTTCTTCACTTCACTTCACCTCTATGAGAGCCTTCACCCCTATTTATAGATTTAGGCTAGTGAGCTTGTGGGCTTATGGGTCTTTTGGGCCATCAAGCCATGAGCTTGGGCTTATGGGCCATCAAACCATGGGTTTGAACTAGGGCTTGGGTTTATGTTTGAGCTTATGGGATTGAGCTTAAACTTGAGCTTATGGGCCTTTTATGCCTCATTTGACACAATTTGAGTGATTATTCCTCTCCGATGACGTTGCCACATGTCATTCTCTTATTTGTCGATAAAATTAAATATTAATCACATATCTATTTAATTTTGGAATAAATTCCATTAATAAAATAGAAATATAATCAATTATTTAATTTGTGATTTACACATGGCTCAATATATTTTGCTAACAATTTTTAATTGTCTACATATACGAAAATAGGAATAGTAGCACATCTTTCATATTTGTGCAGCACAATCAGAATTACTATATTGCACATGTTAGTTTAGCAAATATTTCATCCATTCGTAGCACATATGCTAAATATATTAGTTTAACACATCTTTCATTGCAGCGTAGCACAGAAAGAGTTATAGTGCTGCACAATAATCCGTGTAGCACACAAAACATAAAACCGTAGCACACCCGAAAATTAAATCTCAACCATTGATATAGCAAATCAAAGACCCAGATTCATTCATATTTCCTACCAAATTATCATTTCCTACCTGATCCATCTCCTATATATATATATATATATAGGGTTGGGTTCCCGTAGTACCATGTCCCCAGATATTATGTAGTACTCAATCTAGACCACACATTTTGAACACGTGGACGCATCAAAATTTGATACGTGGAAGCCCATTTTTACTTAGGGGCAAAATGAGAAGGTGTCCAGCGGGCGTTGGGTGCCCAACCGCTATTGGTAGAAAAGTCCATGAGCATTGGGTATCCGCTGGCCGAGTTTAAGTGCCGCATTCTTAATAACATGACACTTGCATTCAAAATAACATGACACTACATCGCACCCAATCGACGCCGCGTGCCGACACCGGTAGGGCGCTGGTGTGTGCCGACGCCGGTATGTGCGCCGGGTAGGCGTTGGGTGCGCATCGGCGTTGAGTTTGGAAAGACCCACAACAAAACATAAATAATGCATATGAAATAACATAACATTGCATTTAAAACAACAAAACATTGCATTTAAAACAACACAAAACTGCATCGCACCCAACCGACGCTAGGTGTGTGCGAGCGGGCGCTGGGTGCGTGCGAAGGGACTGGATGCGCTGTGAGCGGACGCTGGGTGCGCGTGAGCGGACATGCATTAAAATTGAAACTCAGATGCATATTTGTGTTCAAGTGAATGCATTTTTTGTGTTCATTTCAATGCATAGTTTAGTTCAGTTATATGCATGGTTTATTTTCGAAATCACATAACAAATCAAATTACTAATCTATACCCTTACTACCAAAAATTAACGTGTAAAATTTTTAAAATCAGTATGAATCTCACCACACGAGTAATAGGATGGATGGATGAGATTGAGTACTACATACTATCTGGGGCTCGGTACTATTTGATCCCTCCTATATATATATATATATATATATATATATATATATATATATATATATATATATAGAGTTTGGTTCAAATAAGAACCATTTTATCCTAAAACTAAGAACCAAATGAATTAGTTATGAAAGTTGATGAATCCGTTGAGAAAGTTAATGAATTCAAAATTCGAATTTTTCACCCGGTTCGAATCCCATGAGGCGAAAATTCTATTTTTGGATTCGATAATTTTCCAATGATCCATCAACTTTCACCGTGAATTCATTAATTTTGGTTCTCACGTTCTCAATAAAAATGGTTCTCACGTTAACCTCCCTATATATATATATATATATATATATATATATATATATATATATAGGAATAGATCAAATGAGAACCACATCTTTTTGCGAACTCTGCGAACCATGCATAAGATATTGGAGATGATGCAAGGCGGTATAAAGTTGTGCATAACGAAAACTTTCTAAAATTATTTTGTTGTGCAACAATTTTAGCAAGTTTTCGTTATGCACAACTTTATACCGCCTTGTGCATCATCTTCAATGTCTTATGCATGGTTCTCAAGTTCTAAAAAAAGATGAGTTCTCACCGATCCAACCCCTATATATATATATATATATATATAAGTATAAGAAATATGAATAAATATGTAAGTCTAGCATATCGTTTATATTTGTGTAGACAATCAAAATTATTATGTTGCACATGTTAGTTTAGCACATATTTCATCTCTTCGTAGCATATATGCTACATATATTAGTTTAGCACATATTTCATTGCAGAAGACAAGAAGGGTTTTAGTCTTGCACGAGAATCGTGTAGCACACAAAACACAAAATCAGAAGACAACCGAAATTAAATCTCAACCATTGATCCAGCGAATCAAATGTCCAGATTCATTCTTATTTCATACCAAATTATCATTTCATACTTGATCAATCTCCTATATATATATATATATATATATATATATAATCAAATTAAATGCTTCAGATTTCCACCAATATTTTTAAATCTACCAGCCTATTAAACATGGTTTTCTAAATGTGATTTATTTCAATTGTATGATTTGCATGCTATTATAAGTGACATTTTGCCTAATGTATATCGAATATAACAATTGTAGGTACCCACAATATAAAAAAAAAAACAATTTTTCTCACCAAAGGAAAATCAATTTATTTATTTATTTTTTGACTTGGAAATGAGAACGATGAAACCCTCATTATTTATATATATAGAAAGTTTTCATCGTTTAGATGTCACTAGAAAGATAGAAAAAATGATTTATTGATAGTCTAACAGCTTACGAAACTTAATGTATAGTTGAATCTTTTTTCTAGAAAACGTATACTAAAATTCAACTAAAGTATTATCATAAACTAATGGACAATATATCACCAAAACAAAAGTTAAGCTCTCACATTACATTACGACAATCAATTAGAAATCTCAGCATCCATCCCAAAACTTAAAAAAAGAAAAAGAAAAAAGAGAGACGAGGAAAAAGAAAAAGTTAGGAAAAGGAGCGCCCAATCACTAAAATGGGTGTTTGGCCCCTACAAAAAGTTATTATATAGGGGTGAGTAAAATCGAACCATAAACAAACAATTGAACTGAATTGATGTATTTTGGTTGATTCGATTCGATTTTAAACCTATTCGGTTTCGGTTCAATTATTGTCGGTTCGTTTTTATGAAAAAAAATTCGATTGAAACCGAACCGAGCGAAGTTTTATAAAATAATAATTTTATTATTATTTAGATATACAAATTAAAAAATCCTAGACCAATGGTTTGATTATTGAGGGTTTATGATTTTTGGTTAGGTAATTTTATAATTGATTTATTTTATTGTGATGGGGATGCTCGATTTTATTATGAATTTTTGTTATTTTTATAATAGGTTTTAAATTTTTAAAATGAAAGATTTTGCCTAATTTTGGTAAAACCGAAAACCAAACCAAAATCGAAGTTTATATTCAATCATTTCGATTCGGTTGGAATAAAAGTTTGGTCTGTTTGGTTGGAAAAATTAAAACGCATAATAAAATTATTTCACTAAAAATGTACAAAATCTAAAAATCCTAGAAGACCACGATAGGGTGAGCAAAATACCGAAATCCGAATATTCGATCCGAACCAAACCGAAATTTAAAATTTGGTTCGGATTTTTAGGATTTTCGGTTCGGATCAGATTGGTATTTTCAAAATTTCGGATTTTCGGATCGGATTGGATTTTTAATCAAAAATCAAAAATCCGAATTATATATAATTTATATATAATAATATTTTATTCAAATATTTTTAAATCTAATATAAATATATATAAGAATTAACAAAATTGGTTTGATTTTGGATTTTCATAATTTCGGATTTTTCGGTTCGGTTCGGATTTTATAAAATTTTGGATTTTCGGATTTGGATTTTCGGATATTCGGTTCGGATCGGATTGTTTTCTCTCAAAATTTAGATTTTCGGATCGGTTCGGATTAGCAAAAATCCAACCAAATCCAATCTCACCCTGACCACGAGATAAAAATTCAAATGTCGAGTCACACTTGAACCTCTAGAAAAAATCCAATTGAAAAAAAACATCATGTAGGAAAAAGAATATTGATCTAATCCTTGTAATAAGCAATAATTTCTTTGACCTTTTTTTTTTCAAAAAATTATGTCGGACTAACATGCAAAAAACTCTACTTAGATTTTATTTTCTCTGTCCACAATGAGTATGTCATAACTGTCTTATTCAGTGTCCACAAAGAATGTGTCAAAAGAAAACTACCCTACACTGAACTCTTATTATTCAACTTCTAACTACTCATTATTTACAAAAAAAAACCATCTGGACCCACACTTAATTGAAGATATTTGAGCCCATTAACACAATCTATTAACTTAACCCACAAATCTAATTACTCATTTATCATCTCCATTACTTACCCATAGTCTCTGAAACCCTACCGGCCACTCTGCTGGTTTTCCTTCAACACCATTAAGAGAACCTAGCTATCTAAAATGGCTGAATCTCCTAATCCATTAGAGAATTCCATTTTTCAGTTCCATAGGTTCTATAACTACTGCAAGCTCGACCAAATCTATTTCTTATTATTCATGGAGGCCACTGATTATGCGAGTGAGATTATCGTGGATGATTTTCCCTCTCTGTAAATTTCTATTCGCTGTCAGTGAATCTTTCTGTTGAAAGCATCCAAGGTGATCACGTCGACGTCATTCTTTCACTAATCTGCTCGGGTTGAGGCCATTTATGACGACCATGACGAGGTCATTCGTTCTCCGATTTGCTCCATAGAGAGCATCCATGGCGACCATGCCAAGGCAATTCTTTCTCCGATATGCTTGGTCTGCACAGATCGAAGGTGATTTTTCCTTCAAACCCTAGGGATTATGTGCCCTTTCATTTTTACCCTCATCTTGTCAATTGCATACATTCTTACTCTTTGTTTGTGATGTTTTAAATGCTAATGGATAGCCACCACTAGGATATGTGATCTCCAAGTTATTGAGGTTAACGTTTTGCTTGTGCAATTGTTAGTATGATTGTTGTTGGTTTGCTAGTGCGATTGTTAGTATGATTGTTGATGATTTGTTGGAATGACTGTTGTTGGTTTGATGGTCCATAGAAATGTCTATTTCAAGCACCCACTACGTTTATATATGCTTTATATTTATGGAGGTTTGATATAGATTAAATACTATCAATGATGCAAACTAATTTCATAAAAAACTGAGACATCCATACAAAAGCATCATTAGAGGTCATAGTTATGCATGTTAATGCAATGATTGTTGCTGGTGTGATCGTTGATATAATTGTTCATACTTTACTGGTCAATAGAAATGTCTGTTCCAAACAACCACTAGGTTGATATATACTTCCTTGTTCTGGAGGTTTAATATAAGTGGAAGGCTATCAATGATGCAAACTGATTTCAATAAAAAAGCTAAGACATCCATACAAAAACATTAGTTTGTATAACTGATATATTTACAAGCTAAACAACAACTTAAAAAAAGGGTAGTTTGTTGCTTATGTTGTAAACCAATGCTATTAATCATACCTAATAACCAAAACTATCCATTAGAGGTCCTAGATCATAATTAGAGTCTGCATCATTTTCAAGTTGCATCAAATACTTCAAGCAATCCTCACAAGCCTCTTCTCTACTTCAATGCATTAAGAAAGTGTTCTTATACTAAGAATTCTTTTCTTGTTCATATGTGGAACATTGTAGTTGTTGTCCCCTCTCGTTCATCATCTCACTGAAACAATCTTGGAATGTAAGAAAAATATTTTTTAAGGTTGTTGCAGTTAGCTCTTCAAAAGATATGGTAACATTTTGGCATTAGCTCATCCAAATTCTTAGTACCCTTGTCATTCTGCATTGACTGAATTGCTCTAAAAAATTCCAAATCATTGATGTGGTGTCAGGAGAATTAGGTTACTGACTGATTAATTTAATAATAAAATCATCTGAGTTTGTAATAGCTATTAGTTTTGGATCATCATGTTTAAGATGTGGTTTTACATTGTCATTGTTGGAAAAATTTCGTCTTAACTTGATGTTTTGATTAGGTCTCAAAACCTTACTGATGATCGTCCTGCTGATGTAACTTAGTGTTACTCACATGTTAGAGAGCCAACTTTTTGTTTACAGATTTCAGCAGAAGAACTACTAGCATGGATATGTCCCATGCTGAAGAGTTCATGCAATATTGAAGTCAATCACGCTGATAGGAGTATCAGTACCAGTATTCTAAATACTGAAGACTCAGTATTGTTGAAGACAAAGAAGCCCCAAGTGATACACCAACTGAGAAGTCGAAGTTGTTGATATATATAAATCAAGTTGAAGTGTAACTAAAGATTCAGAGTCACCAAACTGATAGAAGACGGAGTCCAGCCTGTTGATAAAATATGGAGTTGACCTAATTAGTGGAACTAGAAGTCAACGTACTGAATAAACACGAAGTCAACTCAACTGAAAAAATACAAAAATATTAAACCTTGAGTATTTTACTTTCAATATGTCACAGCGAATCTGTAGAGTATAATGACATGTTAGAAAAACTTTTCGGAGTTGCAGAGCTTAGATGTACGATATTGCAGACACAGAAAGCCACGTACAAGGATTCAAATGGATAGATTTCAAATGACCAATGGAATGGATATGATTGGTGTTCCCTTCAATGATATTATTCATCGTTTGCTCTATAAATATGCATAGAATCCAACCTTAAAGGTTACCATCCGTTAAGATATTCTCGAAGAGTCGAAAACTAAGTGATAACAACTTTGTGAAATTTTCTAAGATGTTAATGGGTAAAAGGATTGGGGTTGGTTGAATATATTTCTCGAAATAACTTAACAATTTTGCCTTCTCTATATTACTATATCTCTAGTCAACTGTTGTAATTCAAATTTCATCTCTATCGAATTTTAATATCAGCTCGATGGGCTATCGCTACTTTCCCATTCAATGATTGAAGTTTGGTTGTTGAAGACGGTAGGACGTGAGTTCATATATTAAAAGCATTCAACGGTAAAGTAGAAGTTAGGCAGGTAAGCAACGAAGTGTTAGTTACTGAAAGTTTGGTTATCTTGCATATGTAAGCAAGAGGTTATGTCGACTGCACCCTCAAGCAATCAGATGTTTCCTAGCACCAGCAAGCGTAGGAAGAACGCCCAATTAGTCAGGGTACTAATAAGGTGAACTTCAGTACTTAGGTTGTACCCGTAAACAAGACTTAATCTCAAGTAGTGGATTGATCAGACATCGGTTCGTGGATGTAGGAGTTGATCTCATTGAACCACGTAAAATTGAAATATCACTTAGCACACGCATCACTGCATACTGTTTATACCCCCTCATCGGTATCAATTTGATATTGAAGATAAAACTGAAACTGGCTAATTGATATTTGACTAAATGTATTTAACCAATATCGCTTTCATCGGGCATAACTTAACCACCGAATTTCTCATGCATATTAATTATCGGTCAATTGACGGATGCTCAAAGCATTCGGTCGGATTGCTAACGATACACTATGTTTAAACAATACCTCCTCGGTGAATGATCGTGATCGACACCGATCTTGAACTACCATAAGTTAAAGATTGACTTCTACTGACCAATTGAACGTCATGTTTTGTATCAAGAAAAAAGTTTTAATTTACCTTACCTAGTGTATTCCTTCATCCCTTTCCTACACCGGTTTGACCTCTACGGACCATAAATTGTTATCGAGCGGATTGCTCACAAGAATTCTCGACTTCACCGAGTGGAGGTTGTTCAACCATCCAAACTTATATTTTGCATCTGCGCATATTTGTTGTGATGAAAATTAACTACAATAGGTCGAAGTTGCTCCTCATATTTATGGTAGACAATTGTGAGATCTGGAAGTTCAGACTCAAAAGCTACATCATTACCCAACACTATTGCATCTGGGATGTTATTACAAATAGGCCAATCATCATCAAAGAAAAGATTACAAGGGTTGGCACCAAACTTAGCAAAGACCCGACTTACAAGTATAGGCCCAAGGATCGAGCAGACTTCATGTCCAAAGAACATTAAAAAGATGAGCTCAATAGTCTGACCAAAAATCATCTCTAATGCCCCCAACTCTCACATTGAGAAGCTGATGAACTGCGAGACATCAAATGAGATGTGGGATGCACTGGAGAGCCTTTGTGCAGGCTCAGAAGAGATCATAGAAAACAAGTTGATGATAGCTTAAAATTGATAACTTCAAACAAAATGGAGAATCCATTGATGACATGCAACTCCGATTTGCAACGACCATCAATGTGATTTTTGCCCTGCACAAGGACAAATATACTCAAAGAGAGATCAACTTAAAAGTCCTATGGGAGCTCCCAAGTACTGGCTGGAAACTCTACATAGTAGCACTTTAGAAGAAGACAAGCTTCAACGAGATGTCGATTGATAAACTCTTCTTAGCATTGGAAATTGACAAGTACGACATTAGACGTATTGGGTAAAGTAGAAGTTGGATAAGTAAGTAATGAAGTGTTAGTTGCTGAAAGCTTGGTTATCTTGTGTTTGTAAGCAAGATGTTCGGTTGACTGCACCCGCAAGCAGTCAGAGGTTTCCTAGCACTAGCAAGCGTATGAAGAATGACAAGTTAGTCGGGGTACTAATAAGGTGAACTTCAGTACTTATGTTTCCTCTTGTACTCATAAACAAGACCTAATTCCTAGTAGTGGATTGACTATGTTATCAGTCAGTTGATGTAGTAGTTGATCTCTTAACCACATAAAACTAAGTGTTCTTTACTTTCAGTACAACTTTTATATTACATGTTATTGAACTGAAACATTACTCAACACATGCAACATTGCATACTGTTTAAAATTCTCTGTCAGTATTAGTTTGATACTAAAGAAAAAACTTAAACTGACTAATCGATATTTGACTAAGTATTTTTCACCAGTATCAGTTTTCAATAAGGCATAAATTAACCATTGATTTCTGTACGCACATTAGTTATCAGTCCAACTGACCAACTGCTCAAAGCAGTTAGTAGGATTGCTAACTAATACACTATGTTTAAACAAGACTCTCTCAACGTGAATTGATCAACAACACTGACACCAATACTGAAGTACCATCAGTTAACCTGAATTCTACTGACCAGTAGAACGTCAAGTCTTGCATCAAGAAAAAAGTTTTAATTTTCCTTACCTGGTGTATTTTCCTCCCTCCCTCCATACACCAATTTGACACCTACGTGACCATCAGTCTTGTTAAATCATAATTTGCTTACTTCTACCCTCTAACCATTGCAATTTGATGGCGGTATAACTTGTTCAATCCATAAAAGTACTAAATGATGAATATTTTCTTATAGTCAATGCATTCAAAAAGTGGTTTTATGTCACCTGATTTATGATGCAATTTTTAATGACTAATTTTGAGATGGAGTGAATAGGTGTAGTAGTATCTATCATGCCTTTAATTCTATTCTTAGGGTTCTTTGTGCTAATACCACTTCAGTAAAGGGAAAAATTCTTTTCTTTCCATCAAAATCAACATCTCATATAGTTAGAATAAGTAGGCTGCTCATAGCACACATGAACATCACGTAAGTGATAAATCTCTTGGATTTACATGTCCTGTAAAGGTCTACTTTTCAAGGAAGTTAGTAATACCAATATGTTGTTTTTGTAATGTTGGACTATGTTACGCATGTGATTGAATGAGACATTTCCATTACTTGTGCCTTCACAACTGAGTTGACACAAACTGAATTTGAGCCTCGCAAGCTTATTAGCATTAGTAAGTACATGTTTTCACATCACTTGTATGTGGTCTTTAAGTGTTTCAATCTAATCCACTTTCCAAGTAGAATTTTAGCAATTTCCAGTTTGGATATCATCTTCCTAATTGAACTTCTCTCTTAAAATGTTAGTGTCTTGATCCTTTGTACATCAAATACTTTTCAATCTATATACTTAATACATGTTTGATTACTTTGAAATGCACAGCTTCACCCTTCTCTTACTAGTTGTTTTGCAGCTCCCCTGATTATGTGACCTAGGTAAATGGAAATCCCAATTACAGAAGATGTCTCTTTCGGTGCACTCCTTTGAAGATCTCCATTCTTCAAGTTTTATAGCAAAAAAATTGAAACTTTATTTTTATTTCCATGGTTAAATCTGTTTTGTTTCGAATTCTCATTTTCTTGTAAATTTTTTCTCTAGAGTTTATAATAGGTTGTTGTAGTAAATTTATGGTGTTGATGTTATAGTGGATCTATTAGTAGAACTCTCTTTATATAGATTGCTTTGAATCTTGAAATTGGTGGGAGATATTTGAACTAAGTAATTATAAATTTCCCTCTATAAATTTTGAGCTAATGAGTTGAAATTGACTAACTTCAATTTTTGCTGCAATAATTGAAAATGCACAGCATGTACTTAATTTGTTTTAACTACACAACCTATTTGAATTTTGAATAAGAGGGTGTTTAATTTAAGCATCTATAATAACTTAACAAAGTCAACATGTTGGGACTATTTTCTCCACTTCAAATACATCTATCAAACATTTATTAAAGCTCGTATCATTTATAAAGTAACACACTCTTTATAGACGAAGATGATATTTTTATTTAATTTACCGAATGTATTATTTCAATATTAAGGTACAAAACTCAATCCTCAAGTATTGCAAATTAAACAAATAATTAAAATCTGCTAGAAACAACAGATTGAAGAACACTCAGAACAACCTAGCAACATAAATTTATTTTATGCAAAATCTCACTAAACAATGCAATATAATAACTTTTTTTTTTTTGTCAATTAATACAGAAATTTAAAGGCCGCGTCACGGTGGACTCGAACCCGAGACCTTTGACCTCGAACATTAACCACTCTACCACTAGGCCAACACACACACGCAATATATTAACTTGTCTATCTCTTTGAACACAAGAGAATGCCTTCTTACAGCTTACAAAAGGTAAAATTATACAACTTTTGTCGTTTCTTGAGCTCTAGCTGCGCTGACATTGGTCTCTATGTCGAAGCCAGCAGACATTTCTTCAACACCGTTACAATTTTTTCACCAAGCCGTTTTGCCTCTCGGTTAAATGATAAAACTTTCTACAAGGACATCTTCACATAATGAAGTAGGGATTACATCCAATTAATTAGAGTTTAATAAATTTCAAATTAGAATTAATAAATTCTAATTGGTTGTGGTCTCGAGTCGAGACCGACACGTCCTCAATCAGGGCCGCCCCTGAGGGTAGGCTACCCTGGGCGATCGCCCAGGTTCACCATCTCAGGGGGCCCAAATTATCTCAAAAAAATAATTTTATTTATGGATATATAGTTTATTTGGATCCAAATATTATATAAATTAAATAATTTTTTCTAAAGGTTCAAACAATTAAATCTTTCTATATTTTATTTATAGATATATGTCTTCATTTGGTTTCAAAATATGTTAGGAAATATTGATGTTGATGTGATTATTAATGGTTTTGCATTTGCAAATACTCGAATAAATTATTTTTTATGATATCGTATCATAGACGAGAGTTGAGATATAGAAATATAAGGATGAAAGTAAGTTGTATATGTTTTTGATAATTTTTTATTATCTATTTCTATTTGTAGATCACTTGGATTTACGTAAATTTATAAATTCGATTTATTTTATAAGTATAATAAAAGGAATCCTTTTGGACGGTCTAATGGTAAAGTAAGTCCACGTGGCCAAAGATCATGAGTTCAAACCTTACTATCGTCTTTCTAGGTTCAAGCCTGGCACACTTGATTTTTCAAGTGTGGTTTAGTCGTCCTGTGTCGTTTGCAAGCTATTGTAAAGAAACATAAGTTTTACCTTGTACGCACAGAAGATAATAACTATGGGTTTTCTATCAATTTTAAAAAGAGAAAAGTTTTTATATAGTCATCCAAGTTAAAGAATGTCAAATTATAGCCACCAACATAAAAATGTCAAATTATAGCCAACTTACTGGCCCTATTGGGACTATTATCACCAAATAGTACCAATAGGTCCAACCAAATGGTTGAAGTTTATTTTTTATGAATTTTCACTTTTAAAAATGGGGCTATATTTTTTATTTTACTTAGGGCCTATAAAATGTCAGGAACGGGGCTGCCTCAATTACGTGAGGACATGCTTGTAGGAGACTACCCTTGTTAAATTGGGGTTTAAAATAGGAAAGAAAAAGAAGAGGATGAAAAATGAACTTGTGTTAAAAAAACATTTTTTCTTTAAAAAAATATTTTTACAATATTTCATATAATATGGTTGAATCCATACATGAATCCAGTGAGCCAACTCATATTTCCCACCTTGGATTTTTTTGTCCCATGTCATATTTACGACGACGCCCAAATGTCGGATTTTTTTTATATTTTAAAGATTATGTCGTTTTTGTAATTCGATCCAATAATCATACTATAAAATGTAAGTTACAATATTAATAATCATATATATAATTTTTTTGAAATTACCCAATAAATATTTAACAACGTATTAAGAATGAGCAATATACTAATGTAAAATTGAAATTAAACGTAACATAAAATTACCAAAAGTCATTATTTATTTATTTTGTCAATTAATACAGAAATTTAAAGGCCGCGTCACGATGGACTCGAACCCGAGACCTTTGGCCTCGGCATTAACCACTCTACCACTCACACACAAAAAAAAAGTCATTATTACTACATATGAATGTCTGTTAATCACAACTATTCTATCTTAAAAAACGTAAAGAAATAAGCTAAGTCTTGTATCTTAATAGTATTCCTTCTCTTTATAAAAAAAATAGTTTGGGTACAAATTTCAATATTTTCATACCCAACTCAGAAAAAAAGACATAAAAATAAATGAAATTAGCTATGAAGACTTGTGTAGATGCACTTGCACTCAATACACAATCAAGTTGAACATTAGACTATAAGATCTTTATATTAATCACTCAAAAGGAGAAAACAACGAATGTAAAATCATCTACACATCTGATGAAATTCAAAAGTACTAATGATTTGGATATGAAACATATGTAAAATGGAGAGTCTTATGTAATTACACATGAATAAATTAGTAATCTCTACATTGCTTTAATTACCTACAATATTTTGGTACAGACTTTTCAAGGATAAGGTTCCCAAGGGCCCACACTACCCCACTTCTAGAATTTCATTGAGGAGCTATATTGTAGATGTTAGTGGAGAAGAGTTCAAAGTTTGCTTATACATTATATGTATATATTGGGATGAGATCAAAGAAAAACCTATTTTTTATAAAAATCTAAAAACTAATATACTTTACTTATAAAGTTAATGCACTTTATGTATAAAGTTACTGCATTACGAAATATTGATGAATAGTATTGTCTTTTACTAGAATTCATGGTGTATTAGCTTTATACGTAAAGTGCATTGATTTTGTACATAAAATATATTTGTTTTTAGATTTTTACGAAAAAATGAGTTTTTATTATAACACAACCCCATATATATATATAAAGGAGATGGATCAGATAGAAAATAATAATTTGATAGGAAATGAGAATGAATTTGGACCTTTGGTTCGTTGGATCAATGGTTGAGATTTAATTTCGGTTGTCTTCTGATTTTGTGTTTTGTATGCTACACAAATTATTGTGCAGCACTAGAATCCTTCTTGTGCTCTGTTGTAATGAAAGATGTACTAAGTTAATATATTTAGCATATGTACTACGAAGAGATGAAATATGTGCTAAACTAATATGCAAAGATAAGAATTACGATTGTGTTACACAAATATAAAAGATATACTAGACTTACATATTTATTCATATTTCCTATACTTATTTCCATTCTCATGGAATCTATCCCTATATATATATATATATATATATATATATACCATCACCAAACGACGTAAACATCTCTCAGTCACACTAAGAGGGTGTTTAGTTGAGCTTATAAGCTCTTTAAAATATTTTATAAGCTGTTTGTGAGCTTATAAGTTGTTACAAAATGTTTGGTAAAATAAGCTCTTAAATAGTTTATAAGATGTGAAAATAAATTTCAATAACTTATAAGCTCCCCTAAAAATAAATTGGTCAACCCTAACTTATTTTTTCTTCATAAACTTATAAGCAATCATGAATTTACCAAAATAACTTTATTATAATTCGCTATTTTCTACACATACACTATCAATTTCATCTCTCATCAATTTTATCTTTATAATTATGATTTTCTCTCTCTAACTCATGATTCTTTCTCTAGCTTATAAGATCAATTATCCAAACACTTTAACAACCTATAAACACTTAAGATATTACCTTTATAAACTCTTGAAACATCTTATAAACTATTGAAGCTTATAAACTTTCTATAATAAACTTAACCAAACACGCCCTAAGTGAACTATGCCCAATGGCGAATATAAATTGTGAAGATCAATTAACAAATAAATTGGAAAACAACTCACCACAAACACATGTACAACTCACCACAAACACATGTCTATATCTATACACATCACTTTGTTAAAACTCCAGCCAAATCTAGTGGGAACTAGAAGTTACGGCCCAAACAACCTCTAAAACACCACCGTACAAATTATCCTCACAGTCACAGTAAAAAATAATTATTAAATAAACTTATCTATTACAAGCCCTTCAATAACAAAAGCATAAATTCTATAGATCTTTATCACAAGCTGTCTTTCCAATATATAAAAAAGAAAAACTCAAATCAAGTTGTGGGTCCCAAAACTATGGATACTTTCAATCGCAACAAAAAGGTTAACTAGATTCTCCCGAATCCGGAAATCAACACGTCTATGCGGCGACGTTTCCATTTCCACGGAAGTAATGATTCCTTTATAAGCTTAAAACACATCAAAAAAAAAAGAAAATTTTAACACACTTGAAAAAGAGGAAAAGAAGAGTGGAATACAAAATGGGCACCATCCCATCATGTGAAAATCACGTGGGTATTCTTATCCAAAAGAAACATCCTCTGAATTAGAGTCCACAATTATTCGCCAACTGTCCCTCATTTATTCCCCAATTTCCCCTGCTCTGACCGGACTATCTGGGCAACGCTCGCCGGAGCTCCTGCGCGAGCAGATTGGGGGCGGAGAGGTGGGGCAGATGCCCCTCAATGTTGAGCATATGCACCGCGCTCCGCCCCCCGAGGTGCTTCTTCACGTACGCGGCCACCGACGCTGGCACCGACACGTCCTTAGCCGTCTGGATTATGGAGCACGGCGCCCTCACCAGCCCCAGCACCCCGCGGAGGTCGCTTTTGAACACCGTCCTCGAAACGAACAGCGTGATGTCCGGCCGCATGTTGAATAGCGTCCGGCTGAACTCCCTCACCGCCTCCGGCACGTCCGCCCCCACCGCCAGCGGCGCGAACCCGTTCACCCACGCCTCGTAGTTCGCCTGCATCGCCGTGAACACCTGCTCGATCTCCCCCTGCTCGAACCCGCCGTGGTAATTGTGGTCGTTTAGGAATCTGCAGCGTTAATATTTTTGCATTTTCAATATCTTACATTCCAATTTTTAGGGGAAAAATGGTTATTGAATAGGGAAATTGGGGTTTAGGAATTTGCAGAAACGAACAATTTTTAGGGAAATATTATATATAAAACTAGGGCTTTTTTTAATATATTTTACCTCGGGGAGAAGCCGACGAGTATGAGCTTGGTGAAGAGCTGGGGGCGTTTAATGGAGGCGAGGATTCCGATGGTGGCGGAGACGGAGTGGCCGACGTAGGTGCAGTGGTCGATGCGGAGGGCGTCGAGGATGTAGAGGAGGTCGTCGACATAGGCGTCGAGGGTGGTGTAGCGGCGGAAGTCGAAGTAATCGGGGTTGACCGTGCCGGCGCAGACGAGATCAAACAGCACAATCCGGTGATCGTGGCGGAAGAAGGGGAGAATGCGCTGCCACGCCGACTGATCAGTGCCGACGCCATGGGCGAGGACCAGAATCTTCTCGCCTGAGCCCACCACTCGCACGTTCAACGCCTCCAGCAGACTTTGCCCCATAGGAAGAAAAAGAGAATGATTTAATTATTTATCTTTGGTTGTTGAAATATACAGTATGTGTGAGTAAATAAAAGATATTGTTTTATCGAGTGTGGAAGAGGGTTGGGTATGGAGTATTTATATTAGGTGGGAGCTAACTATAAATATCTAATCATCTCATCTTGTTTTGTTTGGATGAGTTTTTCATTTTTCCTTTTATTACATGCTAAAGTGAGTTGGAATTTTATGCACATAAAGCCGACAGACAGCTGAATCTAGGATGTGCATTTTTTGTGGTCACCAAGTTGCGTTTGTTTGGAGTAGACCTCATAATATAATCGGAGTTTTGGACCCATTCGCAATTATATATATGCGCACAAACAAAGAGAAGCAGGGCTCCAGACCTCATTACAAAATGAATTGAAACACTAGTTGGCCTCATAGATTTTGTAGTTTCTAGTGTGTGATGCATGGTTGAAAATCATATTGAGATTTATATGAGGAAAATATCGGTTTGAGTAGAAACGATTTATAGGAATTGTTTACTTTATATGATTAAGTTGGATAGATAAAATAAATTTAATATAATCAAGTGTTTACTTTTAAAGATTAACATTTAAGAATATCTCAAAGTTAGAGATTATTTTAAATCTTTTGAATTGTTCTTCGTTAATTTTAATCCAACCAATTTAGGTAGGATTGGAACAATCCTTCAAATATAGGGAAGTTATTTATCCCAATTTTAATCATTTACTCATCATTTGCAGTAAAAAAAAAAGATTGATAGAAAAAAATTATCTTATTACATATTTAATCTATCAAATACTCAATTCTTCAAAAACTAATCATGAAAAATAAACACTCACATAGTGTATACAAGTTGGGTAAAAGTTCTTTTAAGAAATACTTGATTAAATGGCCATTTTTATAATGAAATTACCATTTTATCTACCTTCACACAATATGTACATAGGGCTCGAAGTGGGTATAGGTTTAATTAATCGAATCGAAAATTTTGCAAATACCAAAACTGCAATCGAATAATTTACAGAGGGTCTTAACCGAACACCGCAATATTCGGTGTTCAATTAACCGAAAATAGTTAAAAAAAAATAGTTTTTGTAATTTTAGAAATATCCTGAAATTCAAAATAAATCCGGCAACATGAGACCGGTAATAAGGTTGGGGAGGAGAGGCGAGACGGGAGAGATACGATACATCAAGTTAGAATCGAATTCAAATTAATTTTGTATTTACATTTTTAGTATTTTACAAAATTATAATTACAAATTTTAAATTAAAAAAAAATCAATTTTTCAATTTTTAACAGTTTGATGACGGTTTAATAGAAAACCGAAAAAATTGGGAGCATCTTACCGTGAATCAGACCGCTAACCTAATATACGGTTTCAGTTAACCAAACATGACGTATATTCGGTTCGATTCTGTTTGATATTAACCGAGTATCGATTAGTGATTCCCAACCCCACGTATACATTTTCTTTTTAGGAAGATGTAACTATGTATCGCCATAATATCTCAACTCTAGTGTTATTATATTCATAGGGGAAACCTTCGATCTCAACTCATTTATCTGGTACCAGAATAGGGTAATATACTTCTCTTTGCAATCTCTAGCTATTTCTTTTGTTTTACTATAATTATTGCAAATTTGCATTTGTGTTTTTATCGAGATCGCTGAGTTGTGAAATAGTCATGTTTCGGCCATTTCTAGGTTTAGTACTATTAGCGGATCGTCAATTCAAGTGATCCCATATTGCAGAGTCAAGTTATCTCTATAAAACTTGAAAATTCCAATTTTTACCTTGGAAGGAATCTTAGCCACCGTGTGAGGGTACCTCATCGATGATAATTGAATACATCTAAATCGTGGTAATTGTTTTGTTGATCCTGACATGATTATTTAAGTACTTCATGGTTTTTAACCTAAAGCATCATTGTTGGAATTGGTCTAAGTAATTCTAAAGTAGAGTTGGATGTATAATAATTCTTGGTGGTGGATATTTTTTTAATTTTGGTTTTTTAAAAGCAATTTTCCTCTGATTTGGATTATAATAGAGGCAAATTTTTATTGAGACAAATACCTAACACGACACTAATATTTCAAGTGAAAGTTAATGTATATAAGCTGAAATCAAAGAACTAAAAGAGCAAATAATGACAAAACCATGAGAACAAATCTATTATTATAACATCCACTAATGGATTATTTGAAGCATTTTGTGGACCCGAAACCTACAAATTAGTATTAAAAAGATAAATGGAAGTTAATTAAAAATGGAATATGTCATAGTTATGCATTAATTAATAACAAGCCATGTATCTACCAAATATTCATAAAAATACATTAATTAGAAATTGAAATTTGACTAAACTTTGAAGAATAGCCGGGACTTGTTATTTCAGAAGAGCTTCCGTTTGATGGCTAACTTGAACCCATTATTATGAAAGTCAATGAAATTTATAGTATTACATTTTATATTAATTCGATTTTTTTTTTTTAAAGTAAAACTGAAACTTGTAAAATCAGAAAATTACTATTAAAAAAAATAATCAAAATTTACCCCAAAACAAAACCGCTTCATGCCGCCTCACTGTCGCGTCGAGTAGCCGCTCATACCCCACCGCCGCGCCACCATAATTTCACGACAAGCATGGCTCGGCGTAAAGTTACAACAAAGTGAAAGTTTATAGAAAAAATAAAAAATACGTTAAAGTTTATGTATTTTCGATAATTAATTATTTTTTATAATACTTATATATTTCTACATCACACGTTATTGAATCATGTAGACATCTCCTACTACCACGTATGTTTGAATCTTGTTGGGATCTTATTCCTGAAGAAAATTCAATAAAATAAAAATTCATATTATTCATGTTACGATTAAACAATTTAAACTTTGTGTGATATAATCGACCTATAAGATATTGTTGTTATTCGAACTCAAGACCTTTAATCATATAAGTTGTCACTCCACGATATTGGAAATAATTTTTGTTATAAGGAATTCAATTTATTGTAGTTTTTTAGGGGTAAATATTACTTAATACTCCAAAATTTACTGTTTTTTACATTCGAAATATGATGTAAGCATATTAATAAATTAGATCATAAATTTTCAAACAATTTGATAATAATTTCTTAACCGAATTGGACCGGTGCCTACATGGTACCTAAGAAATCCACGTCAGTCAAATACACGTATCCGTCAAATTTCACATGATTTTCCCCCATTTCTGTTTCGATTATTACCTAAGAAATCTAATGACAGAATTGACGGAATTCTTTCTCTTTTTTTTTGGTAATTTAGTACAGAAATTTTAAAGGCTGTGTACACGGCGACTTCAACCCGGCACTTTTACGCAAGATTAACCACTCTACCACTAAATTCAACACACACACACACAAAATTTTCCAAAATTTAAAAACGCAAACGCCGTCTGTGGGAATTCTTTCATGTCAGAGTTCCGCAATTAGCTTCTTCAGTGGCTTCCGCAATGCTCAACGGCACCGAAAACCTCACTCTCATCCGAGCAATCTAAAGGCTTAGGTTTTCTCAGCTCATATTTCCGCGGCAAAAACTTCCCCAATTTCACCCCAATCTCGCGTAGCAACTAGCAACATTTCAATTCAAACTACCAAGAGCAGAAACCTCACCCCAAAATGCAGCATCTCAACTCCCAGGCCGGCTTCGCAGCCGAGATTCATACAACAAGAAGGATGCGTTCTGGTTTAACAAATTCCTATCAATCGTGTACGACCACGTGATAACTCGGGGCATTGGACCGAGGATATGAGGATGACGCGTTGCCTGCCGATTTGAACCATCAGGATTTTACAATGGTGGACGTTGGCGGTGGGACGGGGTTCACCACTTTGGCGATTGTGAAGCACATGGATGCAAAGCACGTGATGATTCTCGATCAGTCGCCGCACCAGCTGGCCAAGGCTAGGCAGAAGGAGCCGCTCAAGGAGTGCAAGATTCTCGAGGGGATGCCGAGGACCTCCCCTTCCCACGGACACCGTCGATCGATACGTTTCTGCCGGGAGGTATATACAGTTTGATGTTGTATGTGTTTTCTTGTTGTTGCATTTATGTGTATGTATATAGGGTTGAATTGTGTGAGGTTTAGCTTGTTTTGTTCCTTGCTCGTTAGCTTGAGTGAGGGTTGGTGTTCTGGCATTTCTCACACTGTTGTTTTGCTACTAATTGCACAAATTTGAGAATTTGTATCTCCCTATTACTTGAAAAGATGGTGGACCCTCAGCTCTTTATGGCTATGAATTGCCAAAATTCTCCCTTCTGTTTGTGATTATTTGCATTGAAAGGTATACATCAAGAAATTTTGGGATAGAAGGTGAAAATCTGAGGTTTTTTCTGGATCAAAACTTACATAGAGAGATGGGTTGATTGAGGATCGGTCGGAATTGAAGCATGGGGTCATGGTTTTGGTGAGAGGCGGCGAAGCACGATGGAGAGTGACTGTTTGGTTGCGAAAAAGAGTGGTGGAGTGGGCAGTGAGGCGACACGTAAGAAAGTGGTGGTGGTGATGGATAGGGTATAGTGATGGGCTTTTCCCGCCGTTGTCGTTTGAGGCCATGCTGGCGGTTGAAGTTGTTCAGCTTCATTTAACTGCTTAATGTATGAGTTGAAGAAGAAGAAGAAGAAGAGCATAAAACGCACTGTTTCTCCTAAATTTTGTATATTTTATATTGTTTATGTCTGTCACCTAGGTCAATATAGGTCTGATTTCGATAATCGAGACATGTATATTAAAAATTTATGATCTGATTTATTATCATAATTATATTGGAGTACTGATATAAAAGATTATAAATATTGGAATGTTAATTTTCTATTCTTTTCTAATAATAACTGTATACAGAGTACTAATTGTGTCTTATATGTCCAAAATTTAGAATGAATTATGATTACCCAATCAGGGATCGAGGGACTATATATCCCATGGGGCAAACTGACACCACATCATTATGAGAAATAAATTTTAGCCGGGAGCGTTTGTTCACCTCATTGCGATGGGATCGAAGTAAATTGTAATTTCATATAATATGAAGTTTCTACAAAGTCCTCATAATATTTGCGACAGAGAGTGATTTATAAGAGCGAGCGTAAAGGTGACGATGTAGCTGCTGATGGCAAATAATTTGGTTCAAAGTAAAACAGTAGAAGTTGGTGGTTGATGGGATATGGCCAACCGATCGCGCCCACTAACAGCTCAAACAGTGGGCCTAACGCGTTGGCGATGGGCCCACGCGGTTAAGCCAAGCGGCCTAATCAGCCCCTGTAACCAAAGTCGCGCCACCTCCACGTGGCGCACGGAAGGCGGCGGCCCCGTCCCGCCAATGGAGGACACACGGGGAGAGCCCCGCCAATGGAGGGCACGCCAGAGGAAGAGTCCCGGCCAATGGAGAGATTGGGCACGCCTTCAGCGCAGCCGTAGATGTATAAATAGAAAGAAAATTGACAATAGAAGGGTTGACAACTTATTGAATGCTAAGAGCAGAACTACACTCACTGTACTCCAAATCATAGTGAAAATATTGAGGAATCACTCATCCGTGACGTAGATCTCATTAACAGTCGAACCACGTAAAAACCTTGGTGTTCTTTATTGCTTACATAAATCTCGCATACCACGTGAGTGGATTTATCATTGGCGCCCGTCTGGGAACGTCCAACAAGAAAGCTTTCGCTTCTACAACTTAATGGCAAGAACACGCACAACCGCCGCCGACGCAGAACAACACACCGAGGACGACCGGTGGTCACTCGGCGTCACGGGAAGGAGATCGCAGACGACAAACTGCTCACACTCGGAGGGAAACATGGAAAACGCTCCATACACCTCAGACCGCCTCCCAACATAGGGAAATGCCGACCTCAACGAGGACGAACAAACAGCCTATTCGTTCCACGAGGCCTCGGCCGAGCCGTGACCGAGTTCATCAACGCCAACCTCGCGAATTCCAAAGCTTCCTCAACCAAGAGAAAAGGCGGGCCCTCAAGGGCCCCGAACTGAATACCACGTCCGCCCGAGGTCGCCCTCCGAACAGCCGCCCACCGCGTGATAGCCGAGAACGCATCACACCCCGACGCGTGAGCCGCCACCGCGCCGAGCCGCCGCCTATTCGCGGAGCCGCCACCGCGGACGAGCCGCCACCACCGCCGCCTCGCCATTCGCGAGCCGCCTCCACCTCGCCATGCCGACCAGAGCCGAGCAAAACATGAGAGAAGAAAGGCGAGTCGAACTCCCCTGAGGACAATAGGCGCCGCTATCGATCCCCCACCCTCCGTAAGAGACGGCAACGATCTCCCGGTTCGACCGCACGGAGAATCATCTCCCTTTCTCCGGAGAAAATCTAGACACGCCCGCCTCACGATTCCGGCACCCAATATTGCCGCCACGACGGCCAGGAGACCCTCCCGACTTTCTTTTCGCCACACTACCAACATGGCGAATCAAGGAATGGAAGATTTTCACATGTGCAAAACTATCCCCGAGGTGCCGATCTCCAACGCCCGACGCCGGTTCACCCGCCCGCCGTAATGCGAACACCGCCCAGACCTCATGGATCGCTTCAAATGGCGCTTCTATCAAGATGCCACCTCAGCCTTCCTCCGACTGCCACAATCCGCCAAGGCGGGACGAGACGATGTCGAACTGCCTCGAGGTTCATCAAAGAGTCGCCAAAATCGACGATGAACGATCTCTACATCATCAACGCTGCTCAAAACGGATCCGACCCGCCGAACAAAGAAATCACTGTGAGAAACCAAAGACGGCGAGTAAGCTTTGAACCTGGTGGACAACTTCGCAAAGAGACAGTCGGATCGGAAGAAGAGGAGATCCGGGACGAGCGGTCCGAGAGAAAAAGCCGATGATCAAGTTGAGGCGCCGATCGCCGCCGCCTTGACTGTAATCAAGAGGGTCATTGAATCCGTGCTCGGACCTCGGCCCACCCCTCGGCGGCAGCGCCTCCCTGCCAAATCAAGGGCGAATATTCGAGCCCACGCCGAGCTCTTCCCGCCCTCCGGCGAAAGGAGGATCCAAGAAGAGGTCCACAGAGAGTATTGTGACTATCACCAAGGGTATGGTCATGATACCGAGGATTGCGGCGAACTCGGCTCGCAGACGACGAGCTCGCCAAAGGTGGAGCCTCAAGAAATACCTCGCCGAGCCAGCCGGAAACAAGTGCGGGGAAGAATAACGGTGGCAACAACCGCAGCCGACCTCGACGACGACCCGACCAAGACGACGAGGACGAAGGTCCCAATGTTATGGAGCAGTGCGTTATAACCGAATCGCCCATCGGAGCGACGAGGTCGTCGTTAAAGAACGGGTCGAGGCCGCCACCGGGAGCCAAACAAGCGACTCGGGACGGTGAGAACATAGTGTTCTCCAAGGAGGATCCGTACCCAAAATCATGTCGCACTAGACGCCATCACCATACAAAGCCGTGGTGGGCAACAAGAACGTCCATCGGGTCTATGTCGACATCGGGCCTCCGTCAAGATTATCTTCCGAGCTTCCTGGATAAACTCGAGGTCGGAGGTATTCTGTACTTCCCGCCCTACAATTACGGAGCTTCACCCAGAGGCGGTTCAACCCGAGGGCATCATTACCCTTCCTGTTATCGTAGGATGGGCTCCTGTGTCGGTCACCAAGGCCATTAAATTTTTTCTCGTCCAAGCCCCTCCGTACAACATCATCCGGGAGAGATCACTATACGCCACCAGGCCGCCCGCTCGGTCTACCACCACCGTCAAGATTCCCACCCGGTGGGAGTGCTTAGCATCCGTGGCGACCAAACGACAAGAAAAGAATGCCTACGAGTCTCAACCCAAGACGCGCCTCGCCCGGCATAGCAATTACAGAACCCTGAGGCCGACGCCCAGACGACCTCGATCGAGAGCCTTCGACTATGCGACGACGATCCTCAAGGTCATCCGTGTCGGCACCCGTGGCCCAACCGACATCCGACAAAGGTGTCATACAACTTGAGGGAATACAGAACGTGTTTGCGTGGTCCCCGCCGATATGACCGAGTGTCACCCGAGCTCATAACTCATCGCCAACATCGACCCGCCTACCAAGCCATCCGGCGAAGAAAAGAATATTTGCGGAAGAACGCAGCCAGTCATAAGGACGAGGTGACTCAACTTCGAAGGCCAAGATCTTGTTCGAGGTCAAATACCCGACGGATGGCTAATCCACCGTGGTCCGAAAGCTGTGAGGGTGGCGATGTAATGCCGACATTATCGACCTCAACAAGCACCGCCTAAAAGATTGCTACCCTCCCGACATCGACAAGAAGATGGAGGCATTGGTGGCCACGAGATGTTCAGCTTCCTAGATCTATACAGGATACCACCAAATCGATGAGCGGGAGGACGCCAAGACCGCGTTCATCACCGACTTGACGTCTTTGCTTACATCGAAGATGCCTTCGGCTGAAGAACGCCGGGCTACTTACTGGAGGATGGTGGATGCAACATTCAAAGACCACATCGGGAGATTGTCGAGGTCTACGTCGACGACATCGTGAGTTAAAGTCAAAAACGGAGAGTCACGCCACGACCCCAAGACTATCCTCCAACTCCTCGTGTCGGCCAACCTCAAGCTCAACCCCGTAAATGTACATTTATGGTGAAGACCGCAAGTTCCGGGATGCTTTGAAGTTTCTCAAGAGGGCTCAAGGCCAATCCCACCAAGGCGGGCGGTGCTCGACATGCAAGTGCGAGGACCATCCGTGAGATCCACAACTCACCGGGTGCCTAGCCGCCTCACAGATTCCTATCTCGAGCCGAGAAGCGCCTTCCTTCTTCAAGATCCTAAGGAGAGCTCCCACTTCGCCGGCGGGAAGAACACTGTGTCGCCGCGCACACCGAAGGAGTATCCGGCCGACCTGCCGACCCCGTCCGCCCAAGCAAGGTGAACTCCTTTCTATACTTGGCCGCCTTGACGAGGCCATCGATCTTGGTATTGGTGCGAGATGAGGAGGGACGACAACTCCCCATCTACTTTATTAGCCGAGCTCTCATGGGACCGAGACGAGGTACACCACCGAAAAGGTAGCACTAGCCTGGTGTGAACGCCAAGCGACGCCCGACCCTACTTCCAAGCCCATTCGTCCTGTACTAACCGACCTACCTTTGAGACAAGTCTTGTCCAAGCCGAGTCATCCGGACGCATAGCAGTGGGCATCTGAGCTTGGCGAGCACGACATCTCGTACTCCCCCTGCACCGCCATAAAGCCCAACGCCCGCCCCATAGCGGAGGAATCCGTCCCGCACCGCCTCGATAACCGCTGGCGGATGTACGTGGGACGAGCTTCATGCAAACGGCAATGGAGGCGCATCCTCCTCCTCGCCCGGACAAACAAGAAGTGACCTCACGCCTCCGGCCACCTTCCCGACCACCAACAACGGGTGAGTATGAAGCGCCGATCTCGTGACTCGCCGCAAAGGAATTGAAAGTGGACAATGTCCAGATCTTCTGAGACTCCTGTGTCGTGGTAAACCGTGTCCCAGGCAGATCGAGACCAAGGAGGATCGAATGAGGCAAGACTCGAGAAGGCAAAGGAGATCTTGACCTCATTCAGTACTCCAAGATTCATCGAATCCCACTTGGGAAAATAGAGCCGACGCCCTCGACAAGTTAGCTGCGTTGTCAACAAGTTCACCAAAGGAGGAGGTTCATTCCGTAAGCATAGCGGAGTCTCACATCGGCATCATCACCGAGATAGAGCCGAATTGATGTCTCTCCAAAGGCCTATCCGGAAGATGGCGCCTACCTCAAGATCGGCTCAAGCCAAAAGATGATGGCGAAATCCTGTAAGTACCTCATACACGAGGGCGCACTCTACCGTAAGTCTTACATTCAACCCTCCCGAGGTGCCTCGGGCGCCGAAGGTTTGACTACGTGCTCAATGAGATCCACAGAGGATCTTGCTTATGCCACATCGGTCGCGAGCTCTCAAAGAAGACCGAGGTCGATATTACCGCCTACCGCTCAAGATTCGGCCGAGCTCGTCAAAAGTGTCTGGTGCCGCTTCCACCCACGGCCAAAAGCTACCCCAAACCGATCCGAGCGACCGCAGAGCCCGTGGCCTTTCGTGCGGTGGGGATCGACATCGCTGGTCCGCTCGACCGAGCACCGTGTCGCTTCGATGCTTAGTCGTAGCCATAGACTACTTCACAAACGGGTCGAGGTCGAGCCGCCGAGCCTCACAAGCGGAGGATTCATACCTTCGTGGAAAAATATAGTCCGCCGCTCGCATACCGCACATTCTCGTCTCTACAACGGCACCCGTTCGTCGACAAAATTTCAAGGAGTGGTGTGAAGAGCTCCGGATCGAGCAACGCTTCACCTCGCTGCACACCCGCAGCGAATGGTCGACCGAAGTAACGAACCGCACGATCGCATGTGATTGAAGAAAAGGCTGACCGAGCTAAGGGTGATTGGGCTGAAAATCTCCTCAAGTCCTCTGGTCCCACAGACAACACCTCGGACCTCGCACGGAGAAATCCTTTCGATCGGTCTACGATACCGAGGCCGCCATACCGGCCGAGATCGGCGCACCAAGCCCTCGCACTTCCACTTCGACCACGCCCAATAACGAGGAAGACTGCGTACAACCTTGATGCTCTCGAGGAAGCGCGAGCTCGCCTCATAAACGGCCAAGCATGGGTCGCCGCACGGCACTACAACAAAGGGTCAAAGCCTCCGCCTCAAGTAGGCGACCTCGCCCTACTGAAATAATGAAGCCGAGAGCCGAGCGCCTTAACAAGTCGGATCCGACATGGAAGGCCCATACCGCTCACGAGACCTCGCAGCGGGCTTACAAGCTAGCTCACCTATCGGTGCACTTATCCCCTGACCGCACATCACTCATTTAAGGAGATACTTTACATAGCTTCGATTTAAGATCGCATCATGTTAGTCCTTTATTGTTTTGCCAAATACGATGTTGATTACATATTCAATAAAACATTTGTTTTCCTAATGAATATTTCACTGTCTCATATCTATGTGAACATCCATTCGGATATACCACATCTAAACCTTCACAAGGGACGCCTCACGAATATGAAAATCCCACTAAGTAGGGTACGATACGCACTACTCATTAATTTGAACGCCTACATGCAAAGCATACTGACACCCATTAAGTTGGATCGTCATACGCACGCCGACATCCGCATGCATCTCGCCAACTTATACCCCTTTATTTGGGAAGATATGCACCGTTACACGCCTAAATGCATTAACTACTACAAACCGAGTTCCAAGCCATATATAAGTCAACCGAGCTTCGAGCTCGCTTATACCCCTTTATTTGGGAAGATATACACTTCAGATACAATCTAAATACATTTACGACCAAAACGAAGTCCTAAGCTATGTTTGTACCTCTCAAGGGAAAATATACACTCAAACTAGTCTAAATACATTTACGACTACATACAAAGTCCTAAGCTATATACAAACTCATTCGGGCTTCCGAGCTCCACTCCGCCACAACTCAATAAGCTACACTAGTCCCGCACAAAATCTCCGTGTCATATGAACTCCTGAACGAACTCGGTGCCTTCGACCCGGTCAACGAGGCCCGGCCCCGCTGCCCACCTGAAGACTGGCACGGGCCCGGCACACCCACTGACCGGGGGACCCGGTACCCCACCCACCTACTCCGGAACACTCGGTAGCGGCCTCTGTCACCCCGACCGGAAAGGACGATCTCCCACCCCAAGGCTTGTCGCCCGACCGGGTGCGACCACGACCCCGACCGCCTCCTTCCTCGCAGACTGGAGCACGGGCCGAGGTCCTCGCTCAGAAAGTGGGCGGGCAAACAATCGAGCACTTCGCATGATCGGATAGCCGCCCCACCTCGGTGCTCTAACGCTGGGCCGCCATGTGCTCGCTATGGGCGGGAAGCGTCGCTTGCGCAAGTTCGTGCTTCGGGCATACTCCACGATGGAGTCGAGGCGCCTTTAAAGCTCTTCTTTGTTAGGCCCTCCTCGTCCTCAAGACCATGCCCTCGGCGAGCAAGCTCGCACTCGGTCATCGGCTTCGATATGGTGACCCCACCAGATTGGCGGATCACCTTCAGATTCGTGATGCTCCTCCGAGATCCGAGCCACCTCCGCTGCCGCCTCGAGCCGTCGCATTGTATCAAAGCGCCCCGAATCACGCCGGTGAAAATCATGCCCCTGCCCAAGTGAGCGATCCTTAGCTTAAGAGCCTTTTCCACCAGAGACGAACCACTTGCAATCGGCCTCATGCAACTTCCTTTCGCTTGGTGACGATGCCGAGCCGACATCCATGCCGCCGTACACTGGCCGGCCGGCAGATCGACTCTCCAAAGGCCACCTCTTCATCCTTCTCAAGAAGAGCATCTCGGACTTCTTTCGGCTTTGTCACAGATCGTGATCAAGTCCGATGTATTCGTAAGTGAAGTGCTAAAATAAACAAGACAATACACATTTCAAAATGTTGTTTTATTACTCAAAAGTGGGAAATTATTACAAGCTCGGGATCCTATCGACCCCAAGCAGTCACTATTACACCGTGTCCACTGACTCGGGCTTGTTCTTGGACCGCACGACCTCCTCGCTTTGCCCTGCTGATGCTCTGCGGTTGGCCCTCCAAATGGGAGCTCCAAGACCGCCTCCTCCTCCTCCTCCTCTCCTCCTCGCCCGCCCGACTCGCAAGAGCTCCCGGAGCTCGGGATCTTCGTCCTCCTCAGACCGGGCGATGACCTCACCGTCAGGAGGATCGGATCGACGCCAGGCCTCCAAAGACCGGAAGAGCCAACCCCGAGATCACCCGGCGAAACCTTGTTCGGCCTCTGAGGTCGACTCGGTCCAAATGCCATGCTCGACCTTATCGAAGTCGCATGGCGACCGCCAGCCCCCTGTGTGATCCGACACCACCTTCGGCCAAAGACGACGGCAAGATGGGCATAAAGGCCGAGAAGCTCTCCGACTGATGAGCCTGGCCGCAAAGGCCCTCGGCAGTGGTCCCCGATCACCACCCAGCACCCTCCTCGTCCGCGAGCTCCTTCCGCCTGCCAACTCCTCGTGAACCTCTCCGACCTCCCCGGGCGGCCTCCAAAGGCCAAGCCCTCTTCTTGGCGGCCTCGGCAGACCTCCGCGGCTCAGCAGCCTCGGCCTCCGCCTCAGCGGTGGCCACGGTGGTCTCAAGATCCGCCGCGCAAAGAAGCTCCCGCCCAGCGCGCTTTATACCGGGCCGAGCTCGCCGACCAACCCGGCGGCATGACTTGCAGCCCTCAAAGAACACGCCGCAGGCCCCGTCACCGAGCTCCCACCCTAAAAAGAGCAAAGACAAGTTAATACAGATCGCAGAGCGCACAAATCCAAATGTGGAAGAACTTTTGTACCTCGTGGAGGGGTGCGCCAAGCTCGAGGCGGTACCAGACTCGAGGTGGCCCCGAGGTCGTGACTCCGATGCCGGGCCGGACCTCACCGAGGCCGTGACTCAATGCCCGGCCGACCACACCGAGGCCCACTCATCACCGCCCATACTGTCGACCTCTTCTGACCCTTGGTAGGTCCAGCCAGCTTCATCTTCTTCTTCCTGTGCCCTCGCTCGGCGATCGTGAGCCCGCCTCGCCTCAGCTAGCTTCACCGCATGACGTAAGAAAGTCGTGTTAGCACAAAGAAAATCGGACGATAAGGACTAAGAAGATGGGGATGCCCTCACCCCGTCCAAACCCCGATCCCGATGCTTCCGACCCATAAACACTCAGCCCGGCCTTCTTCAGGTCATCCTCGGTGTAACTTATGGATAAAATCTCACCGCGGTGCTCAAGACCTTCGCCATGTGGCCCAAGGGCTTGATTTTCGGTCCGCCATCGCATCGAGGCCCCACTCATACCTCTGATGCCCCTCGGCCCGCAGGAAAAATACATATTCGCCAATGGGACACTTTAGAGGATCACTACCTTAAATTTCAGCATGGAGACAGATAGTACACTCCTCCTATGGTCTCGACACTAAAAGCAGATCAATACCTCGAAGGAGAACTCCTCGGCAATGCCATAGCGGGAGAGCCCTAGCCCCACCACCGACCTAATGGAATTCGAGGTCAATTGACAAATGGGATCCGAAATACTCCTGAAAGCTAAGAAAAATTGGGGCCAAGATACCTAAGACCCGCCTCAAACTATCTACATATACGGTAATAAATCCTCCGGAGGGCCATCGCCTATCATCCGCCGCGGCAGCACCACCACGCCTCCTCGGATCCCAGTATTCCTTTACCACTTTAAAAGCTCCTCCAAAGGTCAAGCTCGACCTCGCCACGCCCACCCTAAGTCCGTCCCATACCGATGATACTGGCGGAACCCTAGGACTAAGTCCTATGGACTTACCCAGGCGATTATAGCACATGTAGTCCTTTACATCGGGAAACAGACGGCCAGAACCCGAGGCAGAAACAGAACTTTCAGAGCGAGAAGACGGAGAAGAAGATGAAGAAAACATACTTACTTTTCACAGGAATATACGGCTCCTCAGCGAGATCAGGAAGAAGTCGGAAAATTTCTCAGAATTTTTATCTCTCAAACAAGGCGTCGAAGGGGAAAGTGAACAGTTGTCTCGTTTGGGCCTATTTATAGGACAAAGGGCGCCTAAAAACTGTCGTTTCAACTTCGACACGTACCTACCCGTGATTGGATGTGGAGTCCATGAGCGCACACGGTTCGAGTGCCCAACTACCGCCTGGCGCGTATGACGTACGCTAGCGTAAAATAGACCGCCAGTCTGACCTCGCAATCATCACACGGACCCCGGTGTCCTCCAGATGGCGGCGCCTCAGGTCGTACCTCGGCCTTTCCCCAAATAACGAGGGGATCCAGATCGGAGCTCGGCGTCCTATCAACAGACTTCGCCCCTTACGAGAATGTCTCCATCCAGATCGGAACTCGACAAACCAGCCCCCAGATTCGGTGCCGCCCAGGCCACACCTCGGCATCCCTGAAGGGCGGTCACCAGACTAACCTCGACACCATCCAAAGATGACTTCTCCATCTAGATCCACCTCTCGGATCGGATCTCGGATCCTCCGAAAGCGGTGCCGCTCCGGATCGGACCTCGGCGTAACCTTCGCAGGGTCGATATCCGTGTCGGACTTGACTTCCTTCTATAGCACGCCTTTGTTCGGCGACGCACAACAGACTACCCAACCCGCCCGCACCGATCGCCAAATAAACCCTCACGCCAAAAGACAACACCTTCGACAACTTCACGAGCAACACCTCACCCTGCCAAGCTTTCTTCACTCCACCCCGCATCGTCAAGCACTCGACTATTCTGGGGCTATGATGGGATATGGCCCAACCGATCAGGCCCACTAACAGGCCCAAACGAGCTGGGCCTAACGTTGGTAGTGGGCCCACGCGGTTAAGCCCAAGGCGAGCCCTAATCAGCCCCCAAAACCCTAGCCCCCAGAACCAAAGTCAGGCGCCACCCTCCACGTGGCGCACGGAAGGCGAAGCGTCCCTGCCCCGGCCAATGGAGGACACACCAGGGGAAGAGCCCTGGCCAATGGAGGGCACGCCAGAGGAAGAGTCCCGGCCAATGGAGAGATTGGGCACGCCTTCAGGCGCAGGCTCAGAGATGTATAAATAGAAGGAAAATTGACAATAGAAGGGTTGACAACTTATTGAACGCTAAGAGCTTGTAACTACACTCACTGTACCCAAATCATAGTGAAAATATTGAGGAATCACTCCTCTGTGGACGTAGATCTCATTAACGGTCGAACCACGTAAAATCCTTGGTGTTCTTTATTGCTTTACATAAATCTCGCATACTCACGTAGCTGGATTTATCAGTGGTAAATACAAAAAATTCTTTAATTTGAGAGGAGACATTCAACATCACCTCAAAAGAGATAAAGAGCCATTTTGGTCCCCATCCCTCCCAACTATATAATGTATAAATATATCACACATTTATATGCGCTTGATTGCTACATCCACTTTCTCCATTTTGTCAAAATTCTTCTAAAAATATATTAGAAACAGGGGGAAAAAGCAAGGGTTCAATGAATCTCGCCTTATTAATCCTAGGACAAAATTTAATTCCGACTCATATGTTAATCGACATAGAGAAATTAATATAACTTCTATTTCTAGTAAGAATATTGAGGATTTAATTTGAAGCCGTAAGCACTTTATTTGAGTAGAACCATCCCTTGGGAAAAAATTTGCTTTACTCCAGCTGAAATTTAAAGTATATCAGCAGCAGTCGAATCCCTATTACATAAGGGACACCCCTCCTTTCCGACCTAGAACAAGTTCTTTATTAAAAAAATGGTGTTCTTTTTTAAATCATTTATGTAAAAGGAGGGTCGTGACAATTCTGTAAATATCAGGATTAGAAAAGAATAGTGAGATTTTTGGTATTTTTCGTCAAAATTCGACGAGTTACACACTAATTCTTGTATTATTTGGATCAGAAAAGGATGATGATATTTTTAAAATTATCTAGATGGGACAAAAAGTATCATTTCTGATATTGAAAGGTATAATTTCCAATGTTGAAAATGTATTTTAAATACTGAAAATTAGTTGTATTTTTTTTTCACAAAAAAGGTGTTATTTTTGTATAGGCAAGGTTTTATTTCCCACACTTAATTTCTAAAGGAAACTTTCTTTAAAACATATAAAAACTACTCAAATTATCAACATTGCCCTCGAGTGAATAATTGACTTTTTTTAATTACATTAATCCAAGAAATATAAATTTTGAAATAGCAATTCAGATATCTTCTTCGCTGCCGGATTCCACCATTGTTACCGCGGTTTGGACATCGCCCGACTCGATTGCCCAATGCCACTGCACGACAGCGTTACACATCTTGTAGTTGTGCACCGTTCACGATTGCACGACGACATAAAAAGAAATAACATATATCGATCTTTGTATGATTGACGAATACAATGAAACATATAAGTATTTTATTATTATGTCTACACCAATAAGACAAATTGGACAATATCGTGTCTGTTAATGATATTTGATTTAAACAACATTGTGATGTATATTTAATGTTACTGTTATTTGATTTTATAGAGAATATTATTACTGTAATATCCCGAAGATTTAAAGCTTAATTACGATAATAAAAATCGTAAATTAGGGTTTCGTCTCGATAATCGAAATAATAAATCATCAAAGCTCGATTTCGATTATTTATGATATAATGAATTCTTATATCATATTCACTAATGATTAGTGAATTAAGGAATGTAATTTATACTATTCCTTCGAAAGTATTATTCTAACGTCGATTGAATATCGATTGTTAATATTACGTTGTTATTTTTCTAAGTGACGAAGCTTAGAATTAAATTTCATTGTGAATGAAATGAATTAATAAAGTGATTACAACGTTATTACGACCATTTTGAGATTGATCGATTATGAACGTTTTGAGACATTTCGAACGTCAACGTTTAGAGACGATTAGAAAATTAAGTCAAATGATCAAGGAATTATAATATTTAAATTCCTATGATTATTTTATGTAATAAGAGCATTATTTATCATTAAAATAATGCTAGAAAATTTAGGATTAGAATTGAACAAAATGATATGATTTTCGAAAACCCTAGTTTTCGAAAATTAGGGTTTGCTACCTAAAATTGTTCCAATTATTTTTCTTATGATATAATTTATCATCTAAGACATATATTGTGCTATATAACTACCAATGGTAAGGAAATAAAATGTGTACCAATAATTCCATAAGTGCCGTGAGTTCTTGGAACAAATATCATGGTTTGAATAAAAATTTGGCTATCTTCCAACATGCTATGTAATAAATGTGTTGTAGGATATTTAATTACACACAAAACAAGTAAATTAATTAGAGATCAAGTGGAAAGCTTTGTGGCTTTACATACAGTGTATATTGAAGTAAAGTGAGGTTGGAAGAATTTTTAAAACTCTTGGGAGGTGATGGTTTACATATGGTAATGTGTAGGACCTTGTAATTAGAATAAGACAAAAACTAAAACTCATCCTCTTTTGCACATGAGATGATCGACGGCTATGTGGATCCAAAGCAAAGGAAATTGGTTTCATTTATTTAGTTTATGTAAATGGCATTTACTAATGGAATAAGTGATGTATTACTTTAGTGAGTCACCAAAAGGATGTCTTGCATGAATTAATTGTGTAGCGTGACATTGTTGACTCAATGAAGAAAAGAAGGAATATTTAAAATCCTCCTTTGTGCAATGGTTTGTAATTGCCGTGAGAAATCAAATGAAGAAAGAAGAAAAGTTTGGACTCTTTGATAGTGATTGCTTTAGTGTATTAATGTGTATGATCTTGAAAATTTGTAAAGACAAAATAAAAAAAAATCCTCTTGTGTTGTAATAAACCGGAATAATAATAATAATATATATTGTTAAAACGTAGCTCGACGAATTTATTTTAAAAGATAACGAAGAATTTAATCCGAATCGCTTATTTAATATTTTAATTGAATAAACGAGAAATTTATCGATTAATAATCGAACGATAATGTAATACGATCGGAGCCGATAAATCGGATCGCGAATGTGTGCAATGACAATCGAGGTAACAATTTCTCGATATCCTAATCGTCATGGACGAGTCGCAATTATCGATCCTCGTTCGGACAAAACGAGTGATATGTCGCTATCGTAAATTATCCCAAGAATCATAATTTCAAAAAAAGGTGTGCTTTTAGTGAACCAACAAATTCAGCCAAATCTTTGGTTCTCTCCCCTCTGCGCATAAATCCCACCTCACAAAACAAATCCTCTTCTCACTTTGACTATCTCATTTTGTTCCTTTACATACGAGAACTCCCATTACAAACTCCACTCTCAAAAATTCCTCTTTCAATCTCACAACACACTCAAGAACAAGGAGAGATAAGAAGAACTACAAGGTAATAATTCCAGTTTCTAAACATTCAATATATATTTCTTCTTAAACAGATAACCAATTCCATTTCTTTCCTTTGAAGGATTCTGGTGCTGTGAAGTAGGTGAAGAAGGAAAACACATACATCATTAATCTCACCAAGGTTCTATCTTAGAACCCTACTCCATTTACAGATTCCCACGTTTAAAAAAATTCATAAGTTGTTCACTGATACAAAACAATACATTCTGCCTTTAAACTGAAACCATAGAAGATTCCTCTACACCAAAAATTAGACAATACATTCAGAAATTATAGAAATACATTCTGCCTGTAAACTGAAAACATAGTATAGATCGAAACAAATAGAATCCTAAATGCATAGGAGATGCTATTGAACATAGATTTACAGTGTTTAGACCAAGCCACTTGCGACTCGACCGGTAACCGATGGCGATGGCTCAGCCATTAGCCTTACACACGGCGGCGACGCCGAGCTTCTCCGACGGGGCCTCCCCGGAGCCCAGTGTTGGCGGCAGATTCGCCGAGGAGAAAAGAGGCCATGGCCTCGTGTGTGTGTGTCTGCATTTGTGGGTTGCGAGAAGGAGAGGACGAGATGTAGACGAGGAGGCGCGCTGGTTGCGGCGGTGATGGCGCGGCTTGCCGGAGACAAGGGGACGCCGACGACAGAAAATTGAGGAGAGAGGCTGCGCGGTAGTGTGTGCGTGCCGAGAAGAGAGCCGAGGGGAGAGAAGACCGAGGTCGCCGCGACGGCGCAGCTCGCGGACGACGACTTGGCCGACCGGAGAGACGGCGGCGGCAGATTGTGTGTGGTGTGTGTCGCGTACGTGTGTGTGTTGCGTGAGAAGATAGAGACGAGAGAGAGATGTGAGTTTGAAGGGGGCTATGTCACGGTTCCTTTTTTATGAACTAGGGTTTAAAGTAGGAAGATAAATTCAATTTTCTTGTTTGGGCCAAATGGGTGGGCCGATTTTTATTTCTAATGGGTTAAACGAAAATGGGCTGAAATAAATGGTGATGGTCTGGTCTGGGTTAGATTTTAAGTTGTGATAATGGGTCGAAATAATCCGTTTGGGCTCGCTCACAAAAAAAAAGGAAAGGGAATTAAAATGATATGGGCTTTTAAATTAAAATGATATGTGCTTTTGAATTAATTAAGTGGACATTTAATTAAATGGATGGACTCTTGAACTAAACTGAAGATAGGCTTGGACTTATTTTAAATATTGGACTAAGTATATAAATGGATAATGAACTTGAGTTAATTACTTCTAAAATCCATTAAATTAAATTAAGGATTGAATTAATTCCATATTAATTAAATATGAGATTAAATTCTAATAATTAAATTTTAGCAATAAATTCTTAATTAAATAAATAATAATTTAAATACCAATTAATTAGATTGAGTAATTTAAATTCATTAGATTGAATTAATAATTACTAGTGGACTACCAATTTAATAATTGAATAAGTAAATTTTTTTTGAAATTGAATAACATAATTAATTAATTATGTTAAGGGATAATTGGAGAATTATTCTTTTTAAATGATTTATTTATATAATACGATGAACCTTAAACAAATTGCTAAAAAGGTGTGTTGAAATTAAATCCTAATTAGTGGATATCAAAGATGAATTAAATTAATTTGATTGATTAATCAAATATTATTGAACTTTTAGTTTGATCTATTTAATTAACTTGTAATTGTGGATTTAATTAATTAAATCAAAGAACTTATTTAATTAATTAATTATATTGGTTATGTCAAGTAGATGATTGAGAAATATGGGTAACTTTAATTCGTAAAACGTTGGCTAGATGATGATTAAATTAGAAGAAATAATTATTGATTGTATATTAGAAGTATGAGTTTCTTCGTTAGGATATATGGACGTGTGAGATGAGAAACACGACAAGGAAATGATAATAATAAATATCGTCGATACGCGTAACAAACGACGAAGATTAGTTATGAACTCCGGATTCATAAATTCTACGAAACGACGGGGAGACACATCAATGAAAGAGAAGAATGCAACGACAAAGTGTCATCTATCGTTATGACGAGACTAATCGAATAGATGAAATATAGTTGTTAATTGAATCTTATCGATAACGAAAATCTAAAACCCAAAGACTTGAAGGATATCAAGTATGTTGAATATTAACGATGCTTCCCGAAAGAAGCGAATTACATACTAAATTATACTTTACGTTGATAAGGTCCGGTGGACGAGACAAAAAAACAAGGATCGCTAGCAAGTACTTCAAGAAGGACAATTCTTGAGGTGGGCTCTCTTGAAACAAAAATGACTTGCATATCTATCTCAAAGCATGATTTACAAAGCTTTATGAAATATTATCGCATGAACTGTTATTGACTGCCAAATGTTTTATGTTTTGTTGTGGCCATATCTGAGGTTGGTTAATCCAACGTGGAATGAGAATTAATTGGTATATCCAATGTGGTATGTGAATGAGTTGGTCCACCAACGTTAAAAAAGGGTAACGATCGGATCCGACTTAGTTGAGGACTAACTCGGATTGTGTACACGTGTGACTGTGTGTTAAGGTTAGCTACCGACGGTCACGGCGACTATGTGTAGGTGGCCACTCCATAGTGCGCGATTGAATGAATGAATGAATGATCAGATATAGGACAACGTGAATGAAATAGTCGCCCGACGCTTTTGAGAAATGATAAAATGTTTGATAGGCATAAGTCTTTAACTAAAATCCTCATGCGCTTATTGTGGGCGCTAATAACTTTTGACAAAGAAAACGCTTTCAATGAGTCCACCGAGTACTTTCGTATTTAGCCCCGCATCTCGCTTTTGATGTGCGAGGTTGAGCAAGGATCGATGATGGGTGCGGTGGTGCAGAGGCGCTTATTTTGTTGCTTATTAGAAAGGATTTCTAGAACCTTGGGCATGTATCGTCATATACATGTCCACACGTTATTTGCTACCTAACTCTGATATTGTTGGTATCTTTTGATTATAACTGCTTTTCATATCGTTTTGAACTTGAGGTCGTGCCTCGTTCCTTGAATTGCACCATGATTGTGTTATATTTGAATATTGAACCTTTTGACAAGTCCTTATGTGACTTGAGTTGATATTGAAACAGCTTATCCCTTTTGTCCATGTGTTTATGAGTAGTTTATTGGTTAATACCATTAATTAGTGATATATATATCCGCTGCATTGTCATACCAGTGACGATCCGTATGATCCGTACTTCCTTGAGAAGTCGGGTCGTCACATGTGTACATGAGGTGGTCGACGCTTTTGGGAGAGAATAAAGGTGTAGATATTTGTTACATTTATTAATTAATGATTATGTGCATTTACTCATGAAATAAAATGATGTATTAAAGTGATGAGTCACCAAGTAATTTTGTCTTGCAATTATGTGTGTGTACCGTGAGATGTAAAAGGTTTGCAATTGAATTAGAATGTATTAATTGTTGTAAGATGTATTTACTAAGGTGATTAGATGATGACATATTGTGATGAGTCACAAAAATAAAAATCTTGCTTTGTGAGTGTGTGAGAGGACCGAGAGTTGTAGGCTAGGGAACTAAGTGTATTACTTACTTATTCCTTTAGTTTAACACTTAGGTGATAGCAAGAAAATAAACAACACATCACTCTCATTCCAAAACCTCACCACTGCCGTGAGCAATTGTAAGGAAAAGAAAGTGAGTGTTCTTCATTTTCCTATCCCAAACCTTGTTACAAAAATCTTTTGCACCAAAAATCGACAACGATTAAAAGGTTAGGAATCGAACGATCTTTATTTATACGTTAAAATTTTCGATTACCAACCGTTAGATTTTAATATACATGCTATGTTAATAAATGATAGAAATATTGCCAGCATGTTTTGTTGTTTGTTGATATTGTTTATTATGCTAAGATTAAGCATATGTATTGTTTTAATTAAAAGCTAAGCATGTTATGGAATTAATTGAGGTGACCGAAAATTATTATGTTAAAATTGTTGATGGATTAATGTTATATGATAGTAAATGAGCTTATTGTGATTTATTGGAAATTTTTGGAAATTGTAAGGGATTATTTGTTAATTACTGAAAATAATGGAAGATTGTATGTTGAGGTAAAAATTTTGTTCAAGTGATATTATAGCATATTAATGATGTAGAGCTTTGATTTAGCACTACATGAATTTATTAGATTTTTTTTAAAAATAAATTGTTCATTTGTTGGAAATTTCGAGAGGTACAAGATTGGTATGTTGATAAATAAGTTGTAGATGTTGAATATTATGATGTAATAGTGATATATGATAATGTATAGGGGTTGTGGAATTTAATTAGAATTTTAGAAAAATGTTTGCTATATTAAAGTATGATGGCCGAAGGCTATAGTGATGGAATAATGATGTCCAATTTTCCTATAGTTAATATTAATACATATTATGGATCCTATGATAATATAGTGTATTATATGAATTTAGAAGAATTTTTGGAAGAAGTTGGAGAAGTAATTGTATAAGAGCCGAGAGTTTTAAGAATGGAGACTAAGGGTTTTAAATTCATTATTCAAGAAAAATTTCATATAATATCCTTAGAATATATTTTAGGCCTATTAAGAATTTATGGGATTTTAGAAACATAGTATGCTATGTTTACGGCGAAACGTTGTATTAAATAACGTTGGATATGAAAAGTATTATGTAATGAATAAGTTAAGTGATCTTAAAGTAAAATATTAATCAAGTTTATTGATTTACGTGAAAAATCGAGAATTAGGATTTTTATGATAAGAAATCGATTGAAAATCGATTTATAAGGAAATTGATTATCAAATATGTTAATAATTCGAAAATGTGTTAAGAAAAGTCAAAAATATTGACTTACGATTAAACGTATGAAATAGTTGAATAAATACACTAATACGTGTAAAACGTATTAATTTTATAAGAATATCTCATTGGTGAGAAAAGATTTCATAATTGAAATCATCTTATCGAAAGACGTTGGTATAAGATCAACGTTTAACCTAAATGGTTAATATGAGACCGTAGATTATATTACGTCTCTATCGAAGAACGAGAAATTATTGGTTAAGCTATGCGATGAACGGCGTACTAATTTAGTTAAAAGATACAGTATTATATTAGAAAGTTATCAAAGTTTATTAAACTTTGAAAATCTCAAAATACGTGACCAACGTACTAAATTAGCTTCTTACGTAAAGGTGGGACGCGGACGTGATCGTTGGCGTAGGAAGAAATTGTTTAGAGGAAGTCTACAGTCCAAGTGGGCTTTACTATACTCAAAATGATAAATGCTTATCAAATGATTTATTTACGATGCTTATTTTGCAAGAAATGATGAGGAAATGATTATTTAATTACCTGCCCAAAATATTTATGTTTTATGTATATATCCTATCCATGATCGAATGATGCATATTGTTGGGTAGCTCCCAACTTATGAAATGTTTGAATTGTATCCTTGTTAGTACCGTAAGGATGATTGAGAATTGTATCCCGTCTTGGGAGTGGCAAGGATTTTGTGCACTATTTTTGTGATTGTGTCTTTGAAGGGTGCTCGACCGGTCACTTGCGTCCGTGGGAGGAGGCCTCCTCTCCGGCGCGGGATGATTTATGAGATGATTTATGAGATAACTTATGAGATGATTTATGAGATGAGATATGAGAAATGAAAGGAACTAGATATAGATCATATATACAAGGAAAATGCATGCGCAGGCGATGATTTATGAAAATGATGAAATGTTTTAGTAAGCACATGGCCTTTCAAATAAAATCCTTGTGTCTTACCATGATGGGGCAGTGTAATTTAAATTGATAAAATGTTTTGGCATAAGTCCACTGAGTGGATTCTTGTACTCAACCCTGCATGTTTATTTTTAAACGCGCGGTTGAGCGAATGATGGATGGAGGTGTGTTGAGCGGTGGAACCCCATTTGATAATGATACGTTAGAAACCTCGACTACACATCGTATACGTATTTCACACGCCTTCCGTTGCAATAGAACAATAAGTTAGCTTTTGATGTTGACAGTTGATTACCTTCAGAGCATTTGAATTCTCGTGTTAAGAATATGTAGATCTCTCTCTCCTCATATGTAAATTATGTATGTCTTGTATATAATGATTAAAGCTTCTTAGTTTACTCGAATTTAGTCCCATAAATCTATGATTAATTGTCTTTCATGCTCCTTGATTACTGTTCTAAGTATTAGTCCTCGTTAATCCGTCCTTAGGATTAGAGGACTATTACAATTACCCATATCATGTTGATGTGTTGCATGTCATGTTGATGTGTTGCATCAACAATTGACTACTCTAAGCTTCCTTTGAAAATTTACCTAATATGTCGACACCAAAATTGTCCTTTAAAAAGCTTATCTCTCCAATGTGAACTCTATTTGTTTTAAAATATGTACGACGGATAGGGTGAGATTATAGATAATAGCCTGGTTCGGGTGGGTTGATTACATGGTGAGGGGATGCAATACACATCCCGCTCACTATTCATTGCTACAGTAAAAATAAAATAATATTTTAGTGAATAGCACCATGGAATCAACCGTTGGGGTGGGGACACATTTTGGTTGAAGAACAGTACACATGCGGGTGCAGAGTTCGTACAATCACAGCCTTAGGTTGTTGTGGATGTGAATCTTCCATAATGTCTTTATGACTCAACCTAGCTTAATCTTATCTCCACTGTCACATTCTACACATCATTTTCACTTCATTTACTTTTTTTTTCTTACTACTTTATAAAATACAAAATATTGATTCATTTCGTATATACTCCTTCCCTTCATAATATATTTATGATGGACAGAGAAAATATAATATTCTTCTTCTTTTTCTTTTTCTTTTTCTTTTTGGGAGAGGGGAGGTCTTGTCCTCTAACATTTGGATAAAAGAGGAAAATTTCTTATTGTTTGTGTAACAAATTTATCTATATTATTATAATCGGACATAATTGGCTTGTTACATTTACTAATTGTCTTTCTTTATTTGATATCCAGTATCGACTAGCTCAGAAAAAATTATATTTGTTAACAAAATTCAACAAATAAAGAAATATAGGATGAAACCTTTTCTAATTATTTTTATTTTTTATTTGACAATGTTATTATTATTTTCTCACTGGCAGCTTAATTAAATGAGTCGCGACCATTGACACTGATGTTGGTGGTGCGAGTGATGACAATCGTACAGTTTAAAACCTGTGACTGTCCCTTCACTCTCCTCACTACGTACGTTGATGGCGGTAACTCACCAATTGTAGCCGAAGATTACAAATGAATATATATACACACGCAATTTGACATTGCAAATATATATATATATATATATATATATATGTGTGTGTGTGTGTGTGTATAAAGAAAAACATTTTATTTATCAAAATATAGAATAGAAAAGGAAAGTGTGCATTGATGTAATCGTAGAGTGATTAACATTTACTAGTAAAATTTCAGGTTTGAGTCCTTCATTATACTCTTTAAAATTTTATTTATTCTTAAATTTCTGTTGAATTATTTATCAAAATACCCTTTCTTGAATGGAGTTCAACAACGATTGATAGAATTTTCATATTTTTCATGTTTCTCATCCTTTTCATTCCAAAAATAGCTTTAGTATAATTTCACTAGTTATAGACTTGAAATCATATCTACAATGCCGAAAAATCATATTATTTTATTATTACTAAGCTAGTACTTTTTTAATGGAATTTGTGGAAATCTTACATGTATATTTCAAATTTGAATTAATAAAAAAATATGAAATATTCCATCCATCTATAATAAGTGTATCACTTGTGATTGATAGTTATTGTTTGAGTAAGTGACGGAGCCAGACATATTTTTCTGGGGGGCCCAAATAATTATAAATTTGAGAAGTTATAATAGTAATTTTAAAAATAAAATTTAAAACTAATTATAACAATTTTAATAATAGTTTAATATTATTTGAATTACATGACAATGTTAAAAAATTAAAAAAACGCGATCATCTCATGACGTGAACAAAAATAGCAAATCCAATGTATAGTTTCATTTTGATATGGATTTTGCATCGAAATGATTCATTTTCACACTCGTATGAAATTTGATGCAAGTGAATAGCTTTACATAAAATGTATATGATTGGAATAAAATATGATGAAAACTATATAATATTTAAAATTTCAGGGTAGTTTAGAGTTGGATTAAAATGATACTTATTTGACATAATGTTGGATAAAGAATGGTAAATTTTATTCTTAGACTTTCGGAAAAAAAACTTGTGATAATAAAGATGTGTTCTAAAATAATTCTCAAATATTAAACCGAGTTATATTTTGATTTCTCTATCATTAGCAACATTTTTAGGGCTTAAAATGAGAATTCAAATAACATGGATGTCTTCAACTGTTGCTGCTGTTAGAATAAGTTTATCATAATCTTTTTAAAAATTTGATTGTATCATATTGATTCACATATAAAGCTTTATTATTTGCATATATATTTTAATTTATCAACATAATATAAATTAGATTTTAAAAAAATAAGAGCATAAAAATGAGAAAGATTTTAAAAATTGGATAAATTAAATAAAAAGAAGATAATAAATTTATTGGATAAAACAATCAAGATATAATTTATTATATCAAACCAACTTTCCAAATTCAACGGGCAAGTCACTTCAGCCTTCAGATATAAAAAAACATGGCATTTGCCCCTACCGAGAATCGAACTCGGAACAGTGTACAAAAAAATGTGCAACTTAGCCAATTAGGCTAGATAAGATCTTTGTATTATTAATATAGCTTAAAATACTAGTACGTTTTTTCCCAAAAAGTTGGGGAGCCCATGGACCCCCCAGGCCCCAACGTGGCTCCGTCCCTGGTTTGAGTAAAGAAATGATAAAATTATTTCCCTCCATCTATAATAAGTGTATCACTATCAATAAAATTATTGATAGTTATTGTTTGAGTAAAGAAATGATTCTACCATATGTCAGATTATAAATGATAGAAATAATTTTTTAGTAAATAATAAAGAATGATATCCTAAAAAAATTATATATTTTTATTAATATCGAATAAATCAATAATGATTCACTTATATAAATATAATATAGCCACTGAGTGTGCACAGACAGGCTCTGCTTTGAAGTCCGCTATGAAGGCAGCCCTTACTACTGGGGGCTACGTGGCTCGGCTCGCGCGCGAGCGTGTGCGCTTAAGCGTATTAAATATGCTATGATAAACTATACAACATATAGAATGGTGCAACACGATTTAATTCACGAAGAATTAAATGCTTAGCCATTATAGATATGGGAAATACTATTTAGACATATATGTCTAAATACCTAGAGGGATATTTATGTAAAATATATTAATTATATAAGTTAAGTATTTAATGTATTAATAAAAGATTGTTAATAGACTCATATACCCTTACATCTATTTTTGGTAATAGTTGACTTTTTGGATTCAAATATATTTTTCATATTTTTAAACTAATTAAATATTTATATGCCATAATTTAGTAATTAATACTATTATTAAGAATTAATTCTGATAATTGATTTTATTCTCTCTCCTCATTGGAAGCGCATCCAAATCACTAAGTTCTAAACTCATAAATTCATAATCTATTATTTTCATTCCAATTTCCTGCTAAGTATGAAATAATAATTTATCTATAATTTAGTAGGGATTCCCACTAGGTGAAAAAAACACTTTGGGAGATGTAAGATGGCCATGATATTATTTTGTTACACAGTAAGAACCTTCAGACTCACTAAAAACCACTGACTCCATTTGCAAACTGTGTTTTCTTCGCCAAATAGATACATCATACAGTATAGAATCCTGAAATAGAAAAAGTTGTGAAAATGATTATTAGACAACATATAAAATAATATTTCTTCTGAATATTAAGAGCAACTAGTAAGGCAGGAAAATTAATTTGTAAAATTTGCAAAGAACAGAACACCTGTAGCTTCCAAAAATTGGAAACCATATTTGTTCATATACTGTCTATATTTTACGTAAGATGGTGAATTTAACATTGTAAAATTCAAGCTCAAATAAGACCGGTTCAATTAAAATTAAATCTTTTATGGTTTGGATAATATGGTGAATGATTTGGTGAATAATTTGATCTCTATTAATTGGTTAATTTCTTTATATAGACTTTACATATAATTTCCATAAATATATCTAAATGGTTAATTAGTCCAAACATTAAAATCCATAAATTAAGAAAAATAGATTCAATTAAAATCGGTTCATATGAACCGATTTAGTTAAATTATAAGGGTATTATGTCTATATATATTTATAGCATTACCCTAAAAATATATACTCAGATGAGGATTCTAAATATTTTTATTCATTTAAATTAATTCCCATTAAAACATCATGATTAACTATGAGTTACTCGAAACGCATTAGCATTAAAATTTTCGACATTATTCAGTACAAATAATAAAAATAATGGACTTAATAGAGATAATCTAGAGTTTACCAGAAGCTAACAAGTTCAATGAATAAGATTTTGATGTCGTCGTCGTCTTTTTAATTTGCAGGTTGTACGGTATTTAATTAAATTTTATTTTTTTCTTATATTTGGCAATTTAGAGAGAATTTGAAACGGTTGTTGAGGTATGGATAGGAGAGAATTAGATTAGAAACGTTGCTAATGATAGAGTGTTAAGAGGATGGAGTAGTCACAGTTGTAATGATCGTTTGAATGTGGAGAGAACATCATTGCGATCCATAATGCACGCGTGATTGTAAATAATGTTTCTTTGGATGTTTTTGTTGAATCGTCGTCCTCTACGTCTATAAATTCTTTATGGCCTTTTATTTCGACTAGAAATAATATCTCCATAAAAGGATAATATTGGACCAAATTCTTTTAATCAATCGATAAATTTGATTCAGCATATAGTAAAAAAAATCCAAGATCTATTAGTTTACAAAAGTTACTATATGTTTTAATTTTACTTAGATATGATCGTTTGAGGTGAAAATGCGGATTGATCGTCAATACACAGAAACATGGATAATGAGTGACTCCGATTAAGACTTCAAAACATAGGGGTATATGAATGAACCAAAAACGAATCAAAATGAGAGAGATTTCAAGAATATACAAGTATGAGATTGCATATTCGATGAGAGCTTATATAATTTGATATATGTTACTCATACCAACAAGATACATCTTTTTTACGTAAATTCATCTCATAAAAACTATAAAAGTTAAACGAGCTTGATTTGGAGCAATTATGGGATGAGTGATCATTTGAATTTTTTTCCAAAGAGTTTGTGAGTAATGAAAAAATACACTGAAAAGATTCGTATTGATCTGTTGAGTTAATCGTCAATCCGAAAATCGGATCGTTACACTTATGAGGAGGCATTAGAGACTACATCCAATTAAGATTAATAAATTTATTAGATATTAATTAATTTTAAAATTAATTATAGTTTATGGCTTCAACTTTGAATGTTTTTTAGTTTATAGTTTCAACTTTCAATTTTTTCTTAAATGTCCTGAATTTTGAGAAATACACTAACTTATGGTCCAATTTTTTAAATCGGTAACCAAATAATGAGTAGGATGATATCTTATTTGAGGTGTATTTACTAATATCATAATAAACTAATTATGCAGGTTATTTTGTGAAATATACTGAATTATCAATGTAAGTAAATGACGCAAAATGATTTTTGGAAATTGAGTTGTGACTCAACTTTGCACTTAAAATACATTTCTTGGACTTGGTGAAAATTGAGAAAGAAAAGAAGAAGAAAAACACATCCACTTTTTAAGTACGAACGATTCTACTCATAACCCCAATTTAATTCACTAGAGCCCTCTATTTAAATAATAATATAAATATTTATAAATATATAATAAAATTCTTATTGAGTGTCTCCAATCATATATCTATAAAATCCAATTTTTTATATCATATCAGCTTTTAAAATCAACCATTTTTTTCTCTAATTTACAAAATCAATTTTTTATCGATCCCACTATAAGATATAAAATCTATATTATATGTATATATAAATAAAGAAAAATATACATATAAAGATAAAAGTAATTAAAACTAAGAAAAGAAAAGAAAAAGTCAACTTATTTGTTAAGATGTTGATTCTTGTTTCCAACTTTAATCAATTTTTTCCTATAAACTTTTTCTAATAATATAAAAGCTAGATTTCAACTTTTTTAAATCTACAAAAATTGAAAAAAAGGTATCATTGAAGGTAACCTAACCGTTACTTTTATGTATAAGAGCATCAATCACTATATTATAATCTTGTGATTAAATTCTAATTTAAATTCATTTCTTAGTTTTTCGTGTGAGAATCTTGATAGAATGGTGAGAGTTTGTCAAAGGTTTGTAATAGTGTAGGGGGGTCGAGAGGGAGAGGTATACTGTGTGATTGTAAAAATTTATCATATAGTGAATTTTTCCTCGTGGGTCGTGGTTTTTTTTCGATTTTGAAGTTTTCCACGTTAAATTCTTGTGCGAGATTGTTGTTCTTTTTCCTAGTTTTTCGTTTTTTCCTAAGTATGAATGAGGATATGATGTCCCAACAGTGGTTATCGTAGCTTTGTCTAGATTTCTTGATATTCTGAGTATGCTCTGTGGTTGCAGTGTTGTCTGATCTTCCACATCAGAAAAGATTTCTTGAAAAAGTCTAGGTGTCTCTTATGAGACGGCTATTCATTTAGGAGGTGGAGAAACTTATGTCAAGGCTTCAAGTTCAATGAAGTTTGGCGTGGAGAAATTTGATGGAAGAATCAATTTTGACTTGTGTCAAATGCAAGTCAATGATGTGTTGATACAATCTGGTGTGCACAAGACTTTAAAAGGTAGATCGGGTTCAACTAAAGATACAAACAAAAGTTCTGATATTAGTGATGAAGATTGGGAGGATCTCGAATCGAGGATGGCAAGTACAATTGCCTATGTTTGGCCAAGAATGTTCTTGCAAATGTACATAGGATTTCAAGTGTCAAGGAGTGGGAAAAGTCGGAAGCTCTGTATCAGTAAAGGTATCTCAAATCGATTGTACCTGAAGGAACAATTTCATACCATGCGGATGGATGAAGGTATGAAAATTTCAGATCATTTGAGTACTCTTAATTGTGTTATCTGTGAACTAGAAGTAATTGGAGTGAAAATTGAAGACGAAGACAAGACATTAAGTCAATCTGGATGTATGGGAAGGAATCGTTGATTTTTGCTGAAATCACGGGAAAACTTCTTTCCGATGAGAGAAGGCTGACGAGTGAAGTGCTAAATTCAACTAAAAATTTGGCAATGGTGGCTTTTAGCAAAGGGATGAAGGACTCCAAATGTGTTGTTTATTGGAAGTGTGGAAGAGCCGGGCATACGAAGCGAAACTGTATAGGTGGAGTTGATCAAGGTGGAGCAGATCTAGCAACTAGCTCCGACCATAAAGCTAACATTGTGATAGATGATCTCTTTTGAAGAGATGAACATCCTTATGGCATGTCCAACTTTCATGAACGAGGATGTGATGATGTTAGTTGGACCGTATGTGTATTGGTTTGGCATGAATGCAAGGTGTTTGGTGAAAGTTATGTCGATAGCTGAAGAACTTCTACGATGGCCAAAAACTAGAAGTTGCACCATAATTTTTATCAGCAAGTTTCGATATGTGCCGAAGAAAATTCTTAGAATGGTTGATTCTAAGTGTTCTACTCATATGGTGGAGTAGGTTTATTCTTTTTTTTTAGGATGATGATTCTTTGGGTTAAGAATCATGATTGTCGATGAAGACAATGAAGTATTCTTTTATTTTAACAAGGTGGAGATTGTTGGAATTTCCTAATGTTAAATTAAAAAGAATCTTGGCACATATTGTTTTTGTAAGCAAAGTGAGGAGCTCCTTAGTATTATATAAGGAGCATAAAGTTCTTTGTTACAAGAGCACCAATCATTACATTATAGTCTTGTGATTAAATTCAGCTTTAAATTCATTTCTTTTTTTCTTTGAAAATCTTGATAGAAGAGTGAGAGTCATCAAATGTTTGTAATAGTGTAGGGGGGTCGAGAGGGAAAGGTATACTGTGTGATTGTAGAAATTTATCATATAGTGAATTTTTTCTTTGTGGGTCGTGGTTTTTTCTCTGGTTTTGAATTTTTCCACGTTAAATTCTTGTGTTGAGATTGTTGTTCTTTTCTTTCTAATTTTTTCGTTTCTTTCCTAAGTATGAATGAGGATATGATATCCCAACATTTCATATTTCAAATTATGGTTGTTGTGAAATCAAGTAAATGGATTATTGAAAACAAAAATGTAAAAGTCTTGTTCCCGATGATGATGTAATTATTCTGTGAACTCCGAATTTTGTGGAAATGAGAAGAGTGCTAATGAAACTGAAGAACATATCATTATTTTCATATATCCGGTGATTATATTAATCAATATTCATTTTATTTTGTAATGCATTGGAGGCTACAAGCCTACAAGGATATAATAGTATATTTGTTCGTTTTATTATTATTTAATTATATGTGAGGTTATAGTCAGTATTCGGTTATTCGATCGATAACGGACGAAAAAATAACCAAACTGAATTAAGCGAATTTTCAAAAAATAACCGAATCGAACCGAATTTTATTCATGAATCGAATCGAAATAACCAAACGTATTTCGATTAAACCAAATTTTAATAAAATTTTTTCAAATGATAAAATATACATTTTATATGTTATATATACAAAATATTTTGCAAAAATAATTGATAGTTTGATATAATAAATAAATAATATTATATTTTACAAATATTATATATTGATATAATAGGGAGAGAGAGAGAGAAATTAATAGGATTAAGGATATTGATTTATTAAAATTATAAATCTAAATAAATAAATAATATTATATTATATTATATTATATATATATATATATATATATATATTTGATTTTCGGTTATTCGGTTAAAAAAATTCCGAACGGATCGAAAATCGAATTATCGAACTTTAATTTGGTTTTAACCAAATTAACCAAACCAAATTTGATTTTTCGATTGGTTCGGTTCGGGTATTTTGCTCACCCCTAGTTATAATGAGTAAACTAAAGACTATTTATAGAATCACATTTTAAGTACAGCTAGTCCGTATTAGGTCAGGCAAAATGCTCAACCAACCCACTGTCCCAATATCAACATATAGGGCTGTTTAAACGGGGTTCGGTTAGAAATCGAACCGGACCGTAATCAAAACGGTTTCGATTAATTGAAAATCAAAAATTTGATTCCAGTTCAGTTCCAGAGTTGACTTTTTTTTCAATTATCGATCGATTGGTTCGGAATCAAAAAATCATTTTTATTTTTAATTATTATATAATTATTTTTAGATAGATTTTAGTTTTCAATTATTATTTATTTCAATTTTTAAAATTATTATTTAATTATTGTATTTTTTTTTATGTTTTATTAAAAAAATCGAATCGTAATAATCGATTGATTTTCGTTTAATCAAAAATCTAAATCGATTCGATTTGGGTTCCACTTTTTCGAACAAATTTGATTCAGTTAATCGAAATTGAACCTTTTTCACCCCTATCAACATATATTTAAATTTGGGGGAATGTATTACGCCTAAGGCCATCTCCAACCCTCCCACTAAATCTATACCTATTTAACAAGAATCGTCACATCAAACAAGAATTTTCTCCAACCCACAAACTCAAACTCAAACTTAAAGAATATTCTCTTTATATTCTTCCAACCACTATTTTATATTTTTGCAATCACACCCTTATAAATTTCAATATTTTACACAATAGACTATTCTAAAATTTAAAATTAATAAATATTACATTATAAATTAAATATTAATAATAAATTCATAAAATTATTAAATCAACTATTTATTAAATAAGATAAAATTACATAACTTGAAGAAAAAAGACATTAAAACATATTACTACTATTCATCGCTAGACATAAACTTAAATCAAACGAAAATAGATTGATATTCAAGACTCGGAATTAGTGTATTCCTCCACAAATGATCAATTAATGCATTCAAAGTTCTATGTGAGCATCTTTATTCTGATTTTTCATATCGAGATAAGAATTCTCGAAACCGAGAACTTTCCTCCATCACCACTTCGACCTCCGGTTGTGGCGCCTCTAGTGTAACTTCAATTGGAGCATGAAGATCGCGTTCATCATCAACTATCATATTATGAAGAATTATACATGTAGTCATGATGTCATGTAACACGTCTTTTCTCCAATAACGTACCGGTCCTGCTACAATGGCAAAACGTGATTGGAGAACTCCGAATGCTCGTTCAACGTCTTTCCTGCATGCTTCTTGTTTCATTGCAAAATGCCTTGCCTTTGGAGTACGAGGCTCATGAATTGTTTGCACAATTGTAGACCATTTAGGATATATACCATCAGCTAAATAATAGCCCATGTTATATTCTTTTCCTTGAATGACATAATGAGCCGGAGGAGCAATACCTTGAGTGAGATTATTGAAAAGATGTGATGACTCCAACACGTTGATATCATTGTTGGTGCCTGGCAAACCGAAATAAGCATGCCATATCCAAAGATCATAATCACATACGACGAGAATAATCGTAGGACTTCCACTACGACCTGCATATTGTCCAGCCCATGCGGTAGGACAATTTTTCCACTTCCAGTGCATACAATCTAAACTACCTAACATTCCTGGAAATCCACGTGTTTTACCAATATAGAGAAGTCTAGCAATATCATCAGTTGTTGGTGTCCTTAAATATTGAGATGAAAATATCTCTATTATTGTCCGACAAATTTTTTTCATGCTTTCAATGGCGGTAGACTCACCTATTTTAATATACTAAATGCGTGGCGTCTGCTGGTATCCCATATGCTAATATACGCAATGCAGCTGTTGCTTTTTGTAGGGGTGATAATCCCAGCCTCCCGCAGTTGTCTACTCGTTGTTGGAAGTATCGATCATGTTCTGTAACAGCATTAACAATGTGTACGAACAATGAGCGAGACAGTCGATATCTCCTGCGAAACATGGCTTCATTATAGATCGGATTATCTGCAAAATAATCGTTATATAATCTCTGATGTGCGCCCTCTCGATCACGATTAATGACGATGTGCCCTGGAACTGAACCACCATGTGTTGTTTGGTGGTCTTGCTGAAGAAGAAGATGCTCTATCATTGTGTTATTATTATTGATAACACGACATATTGCTTCTTGTTTTCTCAAATGATTGGCTATTATTTCTTCATCATCTGATGAAGAAGATGATGAAACACCGAAATTGAAATTCATTTGAGAGAGAAAATATATCTGCGGGAGTAGCTTACTTTAGGTTGTAGTAAGTTGTTGCTATCAAGTTTTGATATATATATATATATATATATATATATATATATATATATATATATATATATATATATGTGAAAGTGGGTTGTAATAATACGTATTGTCACTTCATAACTTTAATATTTTACATGAGTCATTGTGCAGAGTGTTTTTGCAGTGTTTAGTAATTTCATTGCTTTTCTTGTGTGTGTAGTCATCGTGCAGAGTCTTTTTGCAGTGTTTAGTAATTTCATTGCTTTTACATTTGTGTGTAGTCATTGTGCATAGTGTTTGTGCAGTGTTTAGTCGTTTCATTGCTTTTCTCGCGTAGTAATTGTGCGAGTGAAATTGTAGTGTTTAGTCATTTCATTGCCTTTTCTTTTGTGCGAGTAGTTTGGAAACTTATGGCGAAATCACGGATTGATGGTAGAGTGTTACAAATTTATAGAAATGTGTGCAAGATATATATCTCTTCATTGCATTTTTATATAAAAAATGTGTCTACATTTTATTATTTTCAATCAAAAATCATTATAAATATGGATGATTTTTCATTCAGTAACTCTACACACAATTTCATATTTTCCAATGAAAAATGGCTCCTCGTGCATCTAACTATTCTGAAGACGAGGATATCCTCTTATGTCGAGTGTACATGGAAATTTCTCAAGATCCCGTCATTGGAGCGTACCAATTAGCTGATCGTTTTTGGTCTCGGATTGAAGGAAAGTTCAACGAAAAAAAGCATGTGGAGGAGCATCGTACGAAAAGATCTTTGCAAGCTCGAATTCAAACTATTGAGAAAGCAGTGAAGAGACTCCATGGGTGCTTTAGACAAACTGAAAACGAGCATCAAAGTGGAGCTTCGAATGAAGATATTGTTAGTATATACTCTTGTTTTTTTAAAACTTATAAATTATGTTTTCAACATATTACTAATTATTTATAACTATTTGCAGATGGAGAAAGCTAATAAGTGTTACAGTATGGATAAAAACAAAGCGAGCTTTAAATTCGTTCACGTGTGGAACATCATTAAGAATTTTGAAAAATTTCAGGATTGCGGAAGGAGGTCTAGGCAACCAGCTCAACCACATCTTTCTTCCGATTCAGAAAATCCGATTGGTAACTCTTCGACCTCAGATTTCGCTTCATTTTCCATGAACTTAGGTGATGATGATGATGATGATGATGATGATGATGATGATCAAAACAAAGAATGTGGAGGTTCTTCGTCATCACGGCCTCAAGGGGTAAAGAAAGCCAAATTGAAATCAAAAAAAGCGGATGAATCATCATCTATGATTGACAAACTCAGAGACGATAATAAAAGGTTTATGGAGGAGATAAAGTCCTCGAATGCACAGTTCACACATCAACTTGCAGTTAAGAATGCACTTAGAGCAGCAAAGGAAGAAAATAAAATTTTGTATCAAGATGTAAGCTCCATAAGAGATCCACAATATCGTGCATTTATTGAAGCTGAACAAGCACGTATTATGCAAAAAAGAGCTCAACAAGGTCAATTGGATCCGTTTGCAACCGGAACTTACCCTCCATATTTCAATAACATTGGAGGATCTGATTCTGATTTACCAGACTATTAGGTTTTATTTAATATTATAGTATGTCTTGTACCTTTATGTTATTGTGATCGATTTTAATTATGTATTAAGTTTTTTAGAATGTCATGCATTTGATGTATTATCAATTAATTATATTGTAATATGTTCTAGGTCATGTACTCTAGTATATTAATTATGAATCAATGTTATTGTCATTTACTTTATGTATCAATGTTATTAGTATAATGTTATTATTATTACAAATTATATAAATTGGAAACTAATTAATTAATCACTAAATTAGTGGATCACGGCGGAATCATAACCTTATCGACAACTGCAAATTTCGGCAACTGATCGTCTTCACTTTTTTTTGGAACATTAACCTTTCACTGCGGAATCATAACCTTTCACGGCGGAATCATAACCTTATCGACAACTGCAAATTTCGGCAACTGATCGTCTTCACTTTTTTTTGGAACATTAACCTTTCACTGCGGAATCATAACCTTTCACGGCGGAATCATAACCTTGTCGACAACCGCAAATTTCGCAATCGATCGTCTTCACTTTTTTGGAACATTAACCTTTCATCGCGAATCATAACCTTTCACGGCGGAATCATAACCTTATCGACAACTGCAAATTTTTGGAACATAAACCTTAAAAACAGATTATGTTTTTACTATTAAAAGAAAATTGTCGTAAGATAGAATCAAAAATAGAAGCGCATGATCTCTTCTCAATGGGTCCAGCCCATTGCTCAACGAAAAGAAGGCCAGTAAACCCAACCTCGTTTATTCCAAGATTTGGATTAATTTTCTTTTTTCTTTGAGAAGGGGTGGGGAGAGGGTTTGGGGGCTCAAATATTATATTTTATTTGCAATCGGTGTGTTTTTTCTTCATCTTCTTCTCTGTTCTTCATCTTCTTCATCCGCCTTCTCTGCAACCAAAACCAAACACATCATAATAGGAGGATCCATGTGCAATTTTCAAAAGATGAAAAGTGGTTTGAGTATGGTGAACAGTCGAGCAAAATATAAGTCGAGGGAGAGAAAGGTACCAAATACTTATTTTTAGTTTGAGTTTACAGAGGATTGTAGAGGATTTGCTACTGTAAAATAAGTTTTACAGTAGGGTTGGAGATGGTCTAAGAGTTGAATAACGTAAAATGGAGTGTTAGGCTAGCACCATGACCACCACACCACCAACAACCAACCTTATAGACATATTTCGATACTATAAAAACATATACTCCAAAATGGAGTATTAAATTGGAAATCTGTGGGGCTATTTGAGCTTCTTTGGCCCGAAGTTCTAGTGACCCCATGGATGCATTGCATTGGATGATATTTTTAGGACTGGTATTTTTGGTGTCTCTATTTGTTTGATCTAATCCAAGCCTAATTTCAGGTACATTCGATCAATTTGTAGTCGAATTAATTTTGACAGCTCTTGTTTCAAGTATCGTTTATATTATTATTATAAAATTTATGTTCTTATAAATTTTGATACACCTATAATATCTCTATTCATTTTAAATCTTTAAGATAGTAGGAGGTGAAACGTACCATCCAAAATTAAACAAATAAAATAAGCTAGATTATCAAAATTAACGTGTAACTATTGTGGAGAAATTTCTATATGCTTGGCTTGAAACGACTCAAACTTGGTATGAATTTTTGTGCTTGATACATGCTTCGCCCGATTGTAATGTGTTCAAAATTTTACTTTTAATTTAATTTCTAATTCCTCCTACCAGAAACAATATGTAGTGTACTTTATCGACATGCGTTAAATAAAAATATGAAAAGGTTACTAGTCATTTATACTCTCAATTTTAATGATTTTTTATTTATGACTTCAACTTTTATATATTTTTCAATCTATCGAATGTTAGATTATGATAAAAAAGAATAAAACTAACAAATATTAGATTCAGTTTTCAATGTTAAAAGTTTTTATTATAAATACTATAGTTCAATAATATTCATCTCATTTGTAAAGGAGATCAGGATACAAATCTTAATTCTTTATCGTTAACTCAATGTATATATATATAATTTAAGAGTTTCTCAAAAAATCAACTCTACACACCAATATAATACCATTACTACAATAAACATATATATATATATATATGGTTGGGTTCCCGTAGAACCTGGTCCTCAAATAGTATATAGTACTCAATCTAGACCACATATTATGGCCACGTGGATAGCATGGACAAGCGACACGTGGCATAACATTTTTTTTTTCCGCTGAGGGGCAATACAATAATTTTCTCCTCCTTCTTCTTCTTCTTCTTCTTCTCTGCAACTGTTACTGTTCATCGGAGAAGAATATGAAACAGACAACAACAATAGCACAATGGAGGCGGTCGCGGTGGCGACTATCACGACGACGAAAGTCGAAGTGGCTGATCGCTGCCTGAAATTAAAGAAAAATCATTAATTAGTTGCTTGAAATTGAAGAAAAATAAATAGAATTTTGAGCAAAGATTGAGGTATCAAGAGAGATGGTGGCTATGATGATGTTTATGACGAAGTTCGCCAAAAAATGGAGTATGAGACGATGGTTTATGGTGGAGTTTACCGGAAATCAGAGAAATAGGTGAATCGGAGAAGGAGATGATGAGATGATGCCATCTGTGAAGAATATGCATATTGATACACATAAACCTGCATCATAATACACATAAACTGCATCATAATATACGTAAATCTGTATATGCATAATAATATATAGACATGCATATGAAAAAACAAAACATGCATACGACTAAACATAAACATGCATAGAACAAAACACAACCATGCATGCTTTGAAACAAAAATTATCATTTTCCATATCTTTTTTCTCTCTTCTTCAATATGCACAAACACTTTCTTGTTGATCATTTGCTTTCTTTCTTGTTAATCATTTGTTTTCTTTCGAATTATGAAACTAAATGTAATTGATCTAAATTCGAGAAGAAATTATATGGATAAATCAATATCACATGCATTTTCGTGTTCAACATTATGCAGTTCTTTGTTCAAGCATATGCAGTTTTTTGTTTTAAAATATGCGTGGTTCGTTTTTCTGTATCACATAATAAATCAAATTGTGTTGTTTTGTGTTCAACCGTATGCAGTTTTATGTATAACAATATGCATTTTTCTGTTTAATTACATGCATGGTTTGATTTTCTGTATCACATAACAAATCAAATTACTAATATATCATTACTGTAACGAAATCAGTGAAATTAAGATTAAAAAGTCCGAAAAAATCTCAACCATAGGATCTATGAGATGAGTGGATGAGATTGAGTACTACACACTATCTCAGGCTCGGGTACTATTTGATCCCTCCTATATATATATATATGATAGGATTAACGTGAGACGTGCGAACTAAAAATTGATGAATTGAGAGTGAAAGTTGATGAATCCAAAAAAATGAAATTTTCGTCCCTTATGAGATTCGAACCCTGGGTGAAATTCTGAATTTTTAGATTCAATAATTTTTCCAACGGATGTACTAACTATAATAGTGAATTCATTTTGTTTACAGTAAATTTTCATAGTTCTTAATTCTCACGTTAAAAATGATTATTATTTGAACCTTACTATCTCTCTATAGTTTTTTTGTGAGCGTTTTCGGAGAAAGGTGGAAAAAAAAATATGAAGAGCAAGGAAAATAGGCTACTCGTTTCAAGAAGACAAAAAAATGAAAGCAATAATAAATTAAATGATTTCATGGTTGGAGCTATCTATAAATTAAAGTAAATGGGCTTGATTGACAAAATAATGGACAACTTTATTTTAAAAAAAGCCCGAGCAATCGAATAGGCTCTCAGTTGTCGGTCATATTCATGGACCCGTAGTCCTTTAATATATTGGCCCATGCTCACGTTTATTTAGATTTTGGTCAAAGTTTAGAAATTATATTCTGATTATTTTTATAAAACATTTGCTCATTTAATTAGTAAATTTGAGAAACATGTCGCTCATACCGATTAACTAACAACTCCAACAACCAAAATAGCAGCCCCTGAACACAAACCATATATGTGATGAAACAGTCCAATGCCATAAATAAAACTAGTGATGACAATAGGTCAAGTTTTTACGGGAATCTGTTTTTATCAAATGCTCGTAAGATGAGTTTGAGTAAGTATTAAATGGATTTGAGATGTTCGAATAATACAATTAGTGTGTGTGTGTTGGCCTAGTGGTAGAGTGGTTAATGCCCGGCCAAAGGTTTCGGTTCGAGTCCACCGTGACGCAAACTTTTAAAATTTCAGATTAATTGACCAAAAAAAATACAATTAGCACCAATAACGAGTTTTGGTAGGGTATGAACAATTATTTATTTACCATTACTAGGGATGTCAATAGATGGGTTTTACCCGGACCAAAACCAATAAATAAGTAATGGTTACGGTTACGGTTCGATTCGGATCCGATCCATTAGACACTGGATCCGGACCAGGACCATCAACTATGGGTCTTAAGCGGTCCGGATCTGAGCGGGTCTGGAATCAGAACTAGAACCGAAATCGTTTCTTTATAATTTAATGTGTTATGAGTGATTTTGAATCGATATGGATAAAACTAGTTCATTGATAAACCTATATAAACTTAGCTTGTCAATAGATCGGGTTTACTTTCTGGACTAGAACCAATAAATAAGTATTGGTTCTTATTCGAACCATAACCGATTTGGACCGGATCGGACCATCAAACTATTGATCTAAACCGTCCGGGTCTAAAGCGGGTTTGAAACCGAACCAAACCGGAACCGAACCGCTTTAAAATTTAATGGGTTTTGAACAGTTCGGATCGGTTCGGGTAAAACTCACTCATTGACATCCCTACCGCTATTTAATATATATATATATATATATATATATATATAAGTTTTAAAATTTTAAAATGTAGTTGTAACTTTAAGTAATTTTATGAGATGGTAACTTTTAGTGATTTTAGTAGAGTAATGATTTTATTTTTCTAATTTAAACATGGAAATTTTTATTAAGTATAAGCTAATTTAGGATTATTACATTCCACATATATGAATGAGTTCGTGCTAGTGAAAATGGAACACTTTATTTAAGTTGTCCATTTATAAAGGTAAATTAATAAAGATAAAATAATAACTATTATCATTTAAAGTTAATAGTTATGGCACCTTCTACATATCTGTCCAATTGATAGTACCGAAATAAACCACAATTTAAATAACCTACTTTTATATTTAACAATTGATAGTTATGCTTTGCGTGTTGATAGAAGCTAAACTACACCCAAAATTACTTTATGCTCTCCTTATTGGAGGTAAAGTGTAATGTTGCTTTAATTAGTTTATTACTTATTTTGTTAAAAGTGAGTTTTAATGTGATTTTTTTAATTCATGGGAATCTGCAATCGCTATTTTAAGACGCATCGAGTAAACTCTACGTTAGTGTGGAATAGCTTGTAAACCACTTAGAACATGTAAACCATACTTGAAAATTCAAGTATGATGCACTCGCACCTATAGAGACCAAACTTGAAAATCAAATATGACAAACTCAAATCTATAAAAATATTAGTGAGATTTAAACCGTGACTTTTTGATTACATGAACATACTTTATCCCAAATGGATAAAGATTTCTTTTTTCTCTTTTTATTAAAGATTGTCGTATGATGGAAGGTATTCAAGCAGCTACGTTTAATGTCCAAAATCATATATTACATTCGTCCACCATATTTGTTCATTTAATTCCATTTCGATACGTCCACAAAATTGCTTCACTTTTCTTTTATAAACATATACCCCATCCAAAATTCAATACTTTTACAATCCACTTATTTATTATAAAACCACTCATGGTCCACATTTTCATTCACATAATATATTTTATTATGTGGATCTTATTTTTCATTTATTTTATATTCATTATATTTATTAAAACTCATGTTAACAAAAACTAAAAACATATATTAATAACGGAGAAAGTAAAGATTCCAATTAGAATTCTGGAATGTGGCACCAAGACAAAGATCTCTTTCCCCCTAGAATTCGATTTCAAAGGAGTTATTGTCATCATGGTTCATCCATTTTATATAATCTAATGGTCAAAATTAATTATAAATCGTTTATTATCCTCAAATTTTAGTGGTAACCGTTTAATTCTATAATTAAGGGATTCTATATATTCATTTACGATAATGGTTCATATATACACAATCACTATGATTACATTCACAACTAGGGGTGAGCAAAATGTCCAATAACCGAACCGAACCAAACCGAAATATCTAATTTGGTTCGGGTAAATCGATTATTTCGGACAATTCGGTTATAATCGAAATATATTTCAGTAGTATGGTTTTCGGTCGAGTATAAGTTTTTTTACCCGAATATCCGATACCCGAAATTTATATTTATATACAATATATTAATATTATAATTATATACATAGTTTTCCCTAAAAAAACCTACCTAAATGATTCTATATTCTTCTACTGAGTGCGCCGCCCACAACCACTCCACAATACATTCTCTCAACTCTCAACTCTCAATTCTCACCATGCCGTCAACGCTACGCCGTCACCGACTCGTCGCTGCACACTGCTCGTTTTGGTAATGTTTTTTGAACTTTGAACTTATGAAAATTATTGGTAATGAGTTGTTTAGTATTTGACAATGTTATTTATAAATAGTACAAACTAGTTATTTGTGGATTATTGAATGTTTTTTGTATGTTTTTGTTTAGAATTCAGAATCAAGGAAAAAAATCGGTTTTAACCGAAATATCCGAAATAATTTTTGATTATTTTAGTTTGGTAACCGAAATTATTTCGGTTTGGTTAGAATATCATTTCTAAAATTTCGGTTATTTAATTCAATATTTTTTTGATCATACCCGACCAAATATCCAAATACTCACCCCTATTCACAGCAACATGAATTACATGAATATAATAATTAATTGGAATGTGATGAATTAGTGTGCGTGTGTTGGCCTAGTGGTAGAGTGGTTAATGCCCGAGGCCAAAGGTCTCGGGTTCGAGTCCACCGTGATGCGGCCTTTAAATTTCTGTATTAAATTGACCCAAAAAAAAAATGTGTGTGTGTGTGTTGGCCTAGTGGTAGAGTGGTTAATGTCCGAGGCCAAAGGTCTCGGGTTCGAGTCCACCGTGACGCAGTCTTTAAAATTTCTGTATTAATTGACAAAAAAAAAACAATTACATGAACAACGATATGAGTTACACGAACAACGAAAAATATAATCTGAAAGATCGAAATAGAGAAAATTTAGATATTGACTATTTTTATCCTTAAATAATTATGAATCATCAAATCTTATTCAATCGAATGGTGGTTATTGATTCTTAGTTCTTATCTAAGATGTAGTTGTCTCTATAACCAACCCCTATAGGTATATATGTAAGTTTAGATTGATCAAGTGTATTTAATGTATCAAAATAAATTTTGTGATGAGTGAGAAAATCAATGTAACAAGATAGTCACTTGAAGTAATAAAGGGAGTTGTAAAGTAACAAAGACTAATGATCGAGTCCTAGTAGCCGTAGTGTGAGAGCTTTATCTTCTTTTAAGTGGCTCCTTGTGGGAACTATGCAAATGTCCTCCTAACTACTTAGTCATTGAGTTATCTTGATTTACCCTCTCATATTCTCATGTGACTAGGTGTGGGGGTTTCGAAGGAAGAACTTCTCTTTTAGGACAAGGTAATTGTAAAGTGACATTATCTCACGACGCAAATGAACTAGCAATCTATGAATGGGAAAGTAGAGGTTTGTCTATATAAAACACACATGTGGGCATTATGTTGCCGGCTGCTCATTTCGATAGACGTTTGGAGTTTTACTATGGGAAACCGTACAATTTTAACATAATAAATTTATTTTACGATAATTTTAACCTAATATATCATAATATCTCAATTAAGCCTAAAATAAATTTTATGACAATTTTAACCGTAAGTAGCATCGAACACAGTCAAGTACCAAAAATTACATATGAAAAGCACAAATCAGAAACAATGTCGGAGATAACTTACTAGTTATATGTTATTTCCGATTCCAATTGTGTTTTTCCACCGCGAAAAATCACTTACGAGCTAAAATTATCATAAAATTCAATTCATTAGACTTGATTGATGTATTATTGATTTATAGGCTAAAATTATTCATAATCCATTGATCAAGCTAAAATTGTATATTTTTAACTTTTAAGATCAATCACTGCAACGAATGCAGCACATTGATTGTAATATATATTTTACTTGGTTCTTTTTAATTGATTCAGAGGGTACTTGTTGAGTGTCTAAGACTATAAATGTGTAATGTCCGTGTGCCAGTCCGTATGTGCTCGCATGCGTGGATTATCATGAGTGAATTTCGCGTGCGAAAGAGATTCAGCAAAATTGGCTAATATACGTAGTCTTAATTTCCAAGAATTCGAGTCGAACATGTTGAGTGGTCCCAAAATTTACCCGTCACATCCATCCCTCAATACAAATACAAATACAAATACAAATACAAATACAAATACAAATACAAATACCAACATCTTGGGACACATACATGTCAACTCGGTTTTTCCATCGTACATTATCTTCTGTGCACCGTATTATAACTTCCATTTCCACTCTATACACGCATATTAAACCACATCATAGTGAAAAGTACGATATGATGGTGTCAACTTCAAAGGTAAACTTGGAAATACCATCAACACGAATATCATGTACAGAAGAAAAAACATCGTACATTTGGTCATATCCAGACTCAAAACTTCCCACTGAGTAGGGTCGGGACCATGTTCAAGAACAACGAGAAGCACGCGAAAGGGAACAAGCTTCTCGAACCTATTTTACAAGGCAGACGTTTTGTAGCATCAAAGATGGTGGCAGACAACAGTTAGTTGAACTTCTCTTGCATCTTGTATTATATTCAGCTTCCACACTGCAGTTATACTAGACGATGTATGAAGCAGAAAGGAAACCTGAATGACCAAGAAATATGAGAAACCTTAATCACTCCAGTTATCCTGATCACTGTTTGCAGCCTCCTCATTCTTCGATTCATCCTGCATTTTGACATAATGTACGGTTCAAGTCGCAATCTTAGCATACCACTACATAAAAAATCTGTTTCAAAAGCTTACCTCTTCAACAGAAATGAATTTGGGTGGAGACCAGACAAGAATTTGCCTATCATTACCACCAGTATACAACTCCTATATGAAATAGACCAATTGATTAGTAATCCGAAGATAAAATTGGGCTGGAAACTGAAAGTTCCCAAGCAATCGCCAACCACCAACCAAGAAGATCTCCTTCGCTAATTGTACATTTGTACTCATAAAAATGGTTAGAATGGGAAACCTTATTATTATCTCCCTACCAGCTTGTTTATTACGTCGGCTAACTTGGTTATTGCCCATTAACAACGAAAACAAATGGCAAGCTCATGCTGATAAGTAGAATAGGGTTTGCACATTTGCTTTTACGGATGAAACATAGATCCAATGGCATATATGGCTAGTCCTTGTGAGGGGCATGCAACATGAGTAACAATAAGAGAGAGAGAGAGAGAGAGACCTGATCTTGTGCATTATACCAACAGCAGTTGACATTTTCATAGTGGCCACGTAATGCACACTTTGTTTGGCCAGACCAAATATCAAAGACCTAAGAGATTGAGTAATAAGTGCATTGCGGATCATATATTTGAAATGAGAATTGTGATATGCTAAAGTAAATAGACAGTGTATACTTTCACGGTGGTCATGCAAGGAACAAAAGAAAGAGCTGAATCTTGGGATACAGCCATCTGTATGGCCTTGCTACTTTGTAGGCGTGCAGTTTCAAAGTTCACTAGTGTATTGCACCCAGATTCTATATCCCACAATCTCAACCTTGAATCAGAACCTGTGAGTAAGAAGGTCATAAGTAGTTGATGTTTATGAATAAACCATGGTTAAAGGGTGTCATTATCAGAATTACTTTCAAGCAGAGCAAAAGCATGTGGCCATTCTGCGAAGGAAACACTCTCAACTCTAGATTCTAGAACCACTGAAAGAAGGAATAGCCCAAGCATATAAATGTGACTACTACTGTAAAGGAATTCTCAACTCTTGGAAAATCTAACTTCCTGTGACAGCATTAATATACAACAGGATGGGGTGAGAAACCAACAGTTTTCTTGTTCTTCCATGTGGACATTGGTTTCAGAGCACATGTAAGAACAGGTACAAGAACTATATATTCTATAGACCAGTTGAGAGTCTATCCAATGAAAGATAACTGATGAGCGTAACAATCACATGACAAGTAACTCAATGCTTACTAATGTCAAAAGACATCCAGAAAAATGAATAAGATTTGCTACACAAATAAAAATCAGCATATTCTTCTTATCTCAAGTGTTCTAGAACAAGAAAGTAGTCATCCAAAATGAGTTCACAGAACAAAGCAAAACCATGAAACTTGGAAGGACAATAAATAATAAATATTTCTTCAATTTGTAGCAAATTCAACCTGCACTTAGAAGATACATGCCATCTTCAGTCACCTTTAATCCAGTTACTACACCATAATGGGCTGTGGCACGATCATGGCTCGACAGCATTCCAGGATGTGATCTCTGCTTTGCACTTTTCATTTGACTAGGAACCCTACCAACACCATGGGGCTTTAAAGTGTTACCATTAGCTGATTTTCTTTGCGGTGCTCGGGCTTTTGCAGAAGAACTCTGATGTGTTGATGATTTCTGCAGAAGATTTCACAAGATATACTAACATCAATCCCTCATACGAGCATGTCATATCAAGTACCATTGCCTAAAGGTGCTTATTAGTTGTCTGTTTGTGCAGCATTTTAATGCCTCAAACATGCATGGAAAAGTTCAAACAGAAGTACAGAAACCGAGCACAAGAAGGTGGAAATCTAGTATGTTTGACTTCATCTACGTCAATCACCAGCTTGAAGTTCATTTTCATCAAAATAAGTCCTATATATCATAATTAAATTTCTACACCATGATGTTGTCCTATTAAAAGGAAAAACTTAGCCACAGGTTATAGCAATTTCCAATAGAACAAATCATGAGATGGAAAATGTAACTATGTTAGCAAGCTAATAATTAAGGAGGCGCTACAAAGAGTATAACTTGACATCTATTTAAAATTAATGAATCACTGGAAACTGGAACCTTATTCGTTGATGTACATGCAAGGAGAGGCGGACGTCTTCCGAACTGGGAATGGGACTGATCCAAAACACGAAAACACCCAGCCCGTCTGATGTCCCAGAAGCGTATTGCACCGTCACATCCTCCAGTGACCAATACCCACTCACTAGAGGTGGACCACTCCAGTGACATTACTCCATCTGTCAAAAGATCAAGAGATATTAACAAAGATTTAGTACATTGTAATACAAACATGCATTCAAACTATTAAAAGTGACAAGAAATAAAATGATTTTCCTACATTCCATTTGGACATAGTGCGAGCAATATTAATATGTCATAACTAAGGCAGACAGAAAGAGAAATATTAGTCTTATGTGAACTGAATTGGAGTAAATAAAAATTGTAGCTCAAACGGAGAGATTAACCCCTAATAGAGTAAAGAAAAGGCTGGATGATGTCTAGTAATTGGTCAAATAATATTACTCAGACAGTAGATTAGGATGAGGAAACATACAAAGACAAAATAGAAAGAGAAAATGCAAGAATATATGTAAAACATGTTAATTCAAATCTATTAACTGCACATATGTAAAACATGTTAAGTCAGATCTATTAACTGCAAATTATCCATGCCATGCAAAGAAATCCAAAACACCAAACCTAGGTCTACTTGTCCACTTTGCACCTTTCAGAAACTCAGAAAGATAATTACTTTTCCAGCTAACATCTAAAACAGTTGAAACTGTATCAGGTCAAGAATAATATCTTAATTTGGGTAATACTCCCTCCGTCCCACCCAAGACAGCCCATTTCTTTTCGGCACGATTATTTAGGAGAAGGATATAAAATGATTAAAGTGATAAAAAAGTAGGTAGGTCCCATTACTTTTGAAGACATAATTATTTCATAAAAAGAAATCAGGTCATCTTGGGTGGGACAGTCCAAAAAGGAATACAATACATGCCATCTTGGATGGGACGGAGGGAATACCATTTAAAGCTCGTAATGTTGAAAAGTTGCTAACTTATGTCTCAAGTAACTTAAGGCATGGTTATCACTTACCACAGAAACCAAACATCATAATGAAAAATATTTTAAATGCTATGCCACTCAATCAAAACACAGGAGTTCTTGAATTTTTACTTCTTCAATTATGAAGGGTATATGTTGCTCACCATTATATCTGTGCTTAAGTGTGCTTGAATAAGCATTGTAAATAAGCCTGATCATTCCCTAATAATAATTGCAATAAAAGAAATCATCATGGTCAAGTTTTGATCATTAAGGATATTGTGAACTGAAGCGAAAACCATACTGTACTTGTACGTTATAAATACGTATCAAAATGCAACCGTCTATTTTAATAATACAGTGTGATGAGAAATTTAGAATGGAGAATTCAAGAGACAAATACATAGTATAAACCATTTTAAGTCATTGTAAGTTATAACAAGAATTTCTTGTTTTTGTTAGAAGAGGGGTACAAAAGTTGAAAATTGAAGAGCAGACCACAGATAGAGGCATAAATGAATTACTTCATGCAATGCAAGATAGTTCACCACTATTATCATACCACGATGACCAGACAAAGTGTGAGCAAATGCGCCAGAAGCAATATCACACAATCGAACTTGGACATCTTCAGTTCCAGCAGCAATTAACATGTGAGATCTTGCTATTGGAGACATAGCATTTCTATAAACCTTTCCAGGCATTTTAAAATTCATTACGACCTGCAGAAGATAATTTTAGAAATGTAAACTTTTAGAAAAATGAAATATAAGAAATTAGAGCAGATGGCAGAACAATATCTTACTTGTGTAGTATTAGTATCCCAAACATTGATATGATGGTCATAAGAACCAGTAACAAACAGCCCTGTGTCAATTGGATACCAGATGGCAGAGGATATGGCATATTTATGCCCATGCTCATGCTGCTTGTTGATGACAAACAACGACTTGTGCTTTGAGATTCGGCCACGGCCCTCATGATCTGTAGCTCGCTGAACATCATAAATTGCAACAGTTGCATCTGATGCACCAGCCAGTAGATATCGACCCTCTGTCAAATCAACCTGATCTTGAGATCATAACAATCCCAGAAAACCTCTTTTTAACATAATATTACAATGAATAAACATGTGTCTGACTGAATGGATAACAAAGCAAATGCATTACATGTACTGACTACTGAAATAGTAAACTCAAGCAGAAATACAAGTGAGAGCTCAACTTGATAAAACATAACGTGTTCCACCAATAACTCTTTATTCCAAACTTCATAGTCCGACACTCTTTTCAGTAATTAAACATCATTTACCAATATAAAATGACAAAGTCACCTATGTGAGAAAAGATCAAGAAGCATGGGCAAACAGCCATAAGAATTAACTTTTGCCTAGACGTTGTCTTAGAAGTCCCAAGTAACCATGCTAACATCCTCCATATGTACTCCATCCCCAAAAAGTGTCATTTGCCGTCAAAACACACCAAGAAATTGGGAAGTTTACTCTTACTACCCTAATTATTGCATGGAAATTGAAAAGGTAAAAAGTTGCATTGATGAAAAGGTAAAATGTGAAGTTTGCCAAATTTTATCATGAAATTCTGGAACGGGACACAATCTCAGGGACAAAATTTCCAAATAGGACACTTTAAAAATTTCCGAGTAGGACACTTATTCGGGGATCGGAGGGAGTATATAACAACCATCACTACTCTCAATCCCAAACACGATACAATTTTCATTACTGCAAACACACAGAGCGCCAATTGCACAAACAAATATATGCATATCGAAAAAAGATAACGTAATTTATAAAAAAAAGAAAAAGAAATCAGAACCGCCAAAATATAAATGCAGCAGGAATCAACAGTTAAATAGCAAACAATAGGAAAATAATTTCAAAAGAAAAAGGAAAAAAAATAGAAGGGAACGGAAGGGAAGAGGACCTGAAGTGAGTTGACTGAGCCGCGATGAGAGGAGACGAGTTCCTTGGAATTGGAGAGCTGAATGGACGAAACCCTAGATTTGAAAATGCGACTGCTGAACAAATTTGGGCGAAGGTTCCCGAACTCTCTCTCTAGTCTCCTTCCACATCGTCCTCGCATCTTTGATCTCTCTCCTCCGCACCCCACTACGATCACTCCGCCTCCGATTCTCAACTCAATAGCTCAGCACAAGTGAAGGACCACCGATTAGGATTTTCCCTATTTTTCTATGTTTGGTTATTATTATCTCACTCTTCGAGCAAACTATTTTCTTCTACTCTGATCTCTCTGCAAATAAAATCCAGAATTATTTTATTTTTAAGTGCGTGGGGCAGCACGAGTGGCACGCGTCGGGCCGGGTTTTATTGTCGGGCGGCCGACAAAGATCAGGTAATTAACGGCTATCCATGATCCATTCATATTTTTGAGGTGGGGACCGGGTAAGATCTTGTATTTTCATCTCTTACCTTTTATATTAGCTGCGAACCGACTATGTTCCCACGCCTTTAATTACCGACTTCTTGTTGGCCCATCACCACCTTTCGAGCTACGCCTTGTGGAAGAGGTGAGATTCCTTGATATGTTGGTGTCAAAGGAGTAAGAAGAATAACTCAGTTAAAGTAAGCGATGCTTTGATCATGACTCTTGTTGCTAGAGTTGTACTTTGTTGTCTGGAGGGTTTCAGTCAGTTTTACTTATTATTGGGTTTGAACCAATGCCTCTCGCTATGTGAAACCAATACTTTAATCGCCGAGTCAAATAGATCAAGCTGAGTCAAGTCAGAGAAAATCTGAGGGTTATTGGCGTCTAAATACATGAGCTTTAGGCGTATTTTGGTTTTCATGACTTTAAAATTGTCGATAAATACACGAACTTAACATCATTGTGATTTTTCCCACAAATTGAAAAACGGTCAAAATTAAATCGTGGCGGTGGCGTGACATCACTTCATCAAAACGACGTCGTTTTATTTATACAATATATATTAATTGACGATTAAATACATGAACTTTGGGTTATTTTGGTTTTCCCGAACTTTAAAAATTTGTCAAATAATACACACTTAACATTATTGTATTTTTTCACAAATTGAATGACGGTCAAAATTAAAGCTGATATAACAATCGACGTAATATCACATTATTAAAACGACGTCGTTTTACTTGTACAATATGTATTTAAAAAAGATCTTAAATCCACATTAACTTACACTCCCACCGCATCCCATCCCACCCCACCCCACCCCACCCCACCCCACCCCACCCCATCCCATCTCTCTTTCTCTAACCTTACCTTATGATAAGGTTTGAGTTTATCGTTTTCTTATACTCTATGTATGTAAAAAAAAAATCTTAAATCCACCTTAACTCATACCGCATCCCATCCCATCTATTTTCCAACCTCAACTTACGATAATGTTTAGGTTGGAGAGGGTTATGAGGTGTATTTAAGATCTTTTTAAATACATATTGTATAAGTAAAACGACGTCGTTTTAATAATGTGATATCACGTCGATTGTTATATCAGCTTTAATTTTGACCGTCATTCAATTTATGAAAAAATTACAATAATGTTAATCGTATTTATTGACAAATTTTTAAAGTTCTTGAGAAAACCAAAATAGACCCAAAGTTCATGTATTTAATCGTCAATTAATATATATTGGTATAAATAAAACGACGCGCGTTTTGATGAAGTGGCGCAACGTCGATCGCTACGTCGATTCAATTTTGACCGTTTTTCAATTTGTGGGAAAATCACAATGATATTAAGTTCGTGTATTTATTGACAATTTTAAAGTTAGTGGGAAACCAAAATATGCCCAAAGTTCATGTATTTAGGCGTAATAACCCAAAATAGAATATTTACGTACTACTTAAAATACATATATATATATAGGGTTGGATCCAGGTGAGAACTCATCTTTTGAGAACTTGAGAACCATGCATAAGGCGTTGAAGATGATGCACAAACGGTATAAAGTTGTGCATAACGAAAACTTTCTAAAATTGAATGATAAGGCGTTGAAGATGATGCAAAAAAGTATAAAGTTGTGATAACGAAAACTTTCTAAAATTATTGCACAACAAAATAATTTTAGAAAGTTTTCGTTATGCACAACTTTATACCGCTTTCATCATCATCTTCAACGTCTTATCATCAATTCGCAGTCAAAAAGATGTGGTTCTCATTTGATCCACTCCTATATATATATATATATATATATATATATATATATATATATATATATACTATCTGTTGAAGAATATAATATAAATTTGTGTTAGTTTCTTTATATTACTATCTAATATTTTCTGCAGAAAACTACAAGATTAGGAGGTACTGAATGATAGATTTATTAAATTAAAATAATATATAAACACATTTTACAAGAAAACTACTCACATCCTTAAATAGTTGGTTACGTCAGATTTATATATTACTAATTCATCTCTAGGCATCAAAACTTGTGCTTACAAGCTCGCTTTATCGTATACATTGATTATGAGTTATTTATTGCCATTATATAATGGCATTTAAAATTGCCATATTCTGCATAGATCAATGTTAAGGGTTAATTGATGCAAATAATAACAAAAACATGTGTGCAGCCGCAACATGCAAACGGCTGCAATTAGTAATCAATTATTCATAATTTTCAATTCAAAATTTAATTAAATTATTAATTACAAATTATTATCCAAATTATAATTTATTAATCACATTTAAAATTTAATTAGAATAAATGCACATTATATCCGGATGCATCAGTTTACCTCAATAACGTAATATTATGTGTAATTACAATATAATTTTAACAGCATTGCCGTTAAAACACCACATTTTAAGTTTTACAGCTACAACATCCCTAGTTTCTTTATGGAACTTCTACCACATGTATATCACTAAAATGACATCATTTCACTAATTGATGGCGTACTTTTACCAATTAGAAAATTAGGTGTCGTAATACAAAACAAAGAAATAACATTATAATTGCAGCATTTTAAAAGTGAGGTTATAATGGCAAATTACTAACTAGGATAAGAACTATGTTAGATACAGAAATTAATACTATTATAATAACGGATCTAATCTCAAGAAAGAAAAAGAATATTGAAAATCTGGTTGAAGGATGGAAGACATGAATATTCCATGGAAAAGCACCAAACCAATTTTAATCAAAATAAAATAGTCGAGTTGAGGTGAAGTAACGTCATCAGCAATTCTTATTTTGCAGTTGCATGATAGAATATGTTGCACTTTCAATGAAAAATTTCCCACAAGAGAGAATGGAATAACAGAAGAAGAAAACATTACAATATAGCTAACTAAATTACATCCAAAGTGTCTACTTGAAAAAGTCAACAACAAAAATACAAGTTAGAGCTAGACCACAAAATTCTATGCAGCAGAAATTGCTCTTTCCTCAACCTTTATCTGTCGCCCTCAGAATACAAGGATTCCAGCTTCTGCACGCAGGCAAACCTCCTGCAAAATAACAGCGAATATAGCTCCCCTACCATCCCACATCCCATCATAGAATAAACAACACGTCTTTTGCTACCATATGATTATTTTGAAACAATGGCTTCAACACAAATTGAAGTTCCAACCACTACTTCATGGAAGAAAGCTAAGAAAAGAATGCTAGAAAAGAGAGAGAAGTAAGAAAAGACACGAATTGTGTCCACTCAACTCTTTTTCTTTTTCCACAAGACAACGTGAATGAAACAAGTCCACTACTCATGTACACATTTTCTGGCAGGCTACAAGATATATAGAAAATGAAATGAAATTAATAGCTCAAAGTGAAGTTACATGTGACCTGCAAGCCAATCGCAAGAATGTTAACTCCGCAGTTTTTCCTTTACTACCTTCTTCAGTTGATTCCTGCATATGGAAAGCAATAAAAGGGTTGACCTTTTGTTGTAAGTGCAGAAGAAGCCAAAAAAAGAAAAAAAGTGAATCAAGCCAGGAAAGAAAAGGGCATACGGTTTCATCCTTCTTATGATCTTCCAATGAAACACCATGCGAGTCAGACCTACATTTAGCATGCACTATAGGACCAAACTGCGATGTGTCCATTCCAACCGTTAACCCAGCTGGTGCATACATGTATACGGCTCCCCTATACATCCATTCTTCCATCTCGTCACTATAGAAATCATCAAAGGGCTCTCCACATAGTGCGCAAGCCTTCTGGCTATCATCAGCAGGAACAGACATTTCTTCATCCTCCTCCTTTTCCACAGTATTCTCAACGGGCAAAAAACCTGGAGTTGATTCAGTTCCCAAGGCTTCTGTGCCGCTGAGCCACATGTTAACACTCACAAACCACTTTGGAGAAGGTTTTGTCTTCCGGTTTTTTAGTGTTCGGTTCTTGTTTACATGCCAATCCATATGCTTGCTGTGCTCTTCTTGGTCTTTAAATCGATGGCCACAAGTTCTGCATTGCCTTGGAAGATCAGCATATAAAGACATAATTGCGCTTTCATGACGCACCTTAAGATTGTCTTGATCAAACTCCACTCCAACAGAATCCTGGCATTGTATATATTGAAAATGAAGAAAAATCCACATCAAATAGGTAATGATGAAAAAACAGGATACAATAAAGGGAAAAGAGTCAACAGACAAACACCTGCTTTGGTAAAGATATTAAACCTTGGACCATTAAAGAAGAAATTAACCCTGAAATCCCATTCCTCACAGAGGCATTAGGAGCACCTTGCCCATTATTTTGACCAATAGGTAGTCCCGGAGTTGTGCTGGGAAGAGAACCCCTGGGTGGAGGCTGTAAGGTTGCCCCAGGTACTTGAAATGACATATTAGGGCCGTTTAGGATTGGCAAGGAAGATTGCACCCCCGGAACTAAATTACGTGGAGTAGTTCCAGCAGGACCCTGCCCTTGAGCTAAGTGTCCATAGTTCAAAGGTGGTACCATTGTATTTGATGAACCAGGCACTGAATAAGGAAAGTGTAAATTTTGTCTGGCCTCTCGAGCCATTAAAAGTCTGGCTGTACCAGGGATGACTGTGCTGCACCATGCAAATTTACAGGAACCATTCCAGGACGAATTCTAGAAATTTGGGGCATGTTCACCTGTGACATGCTTCTACTGCTACTGGGCTCAGAATGAACTTGATCAGCAATATTAGAAGCATTCTTCATACCAAATTGACCTCTAAATTGCATTTGATGAGGAAGACTAGCGTGTAATGGAAAATTCTGCAAGTTCTGAAAATTTGCAGGATTCCATGCTTTTCTTAAAGTAGCATCACCTGATCGAATCTCAGGAGCTAGTGAGTCATAGGTGGAACTAAATGTTGAAACAACACCAGCAGGCCCACCAGCCTTCCAGTCAATATTTGAGAAATTGCCAACTAGGGCTTTTGCTCACCACCAGTTAAAAACTTCTATTTTCAGCTAGAGAACCACTGCTTTTGCATTAAATTGGCTCTGAAACTGCTGTGGCGGCAGCATTAAGGATTCTCGGCCAAAATTAGAAGGAACAAGGCTTGTCAAATCACTGGCGCCAGCAACATTTGGCAGAACTCCAGCAACATTGTTAATAGATCCACGAGCAGACTGTCAGAAAAGAACATGAAAAGGTTATGTTTCGAGTCTAGAAGAAACATCCAAGTACTGCTTCCAAATGAATATATGGGTTCTGCCTGTTCCAATAAGATTAGGTAAGACATAGTTGCAATTTCCATTCAGATCTTTTACTGGTCACATAGATTGAGCAATAAAAGAATGTGTCAATACAGATGCTTAGTCATAAAAATGAGAACACAATTATATGTGTATGCTTCATTACTGATGAACTTCAAAATTTTATCACATAAGTGATGAAAAATTAGATAAGGCTACAATAATTGGAAGTTAACACCACAATTATATGAGAAACATTCTCCAAATGGGGATCATAACAGAAGAAGAGTAAGCCTCGGACGAGTTGCCTCTTAATCACTCACCAAACGTGCAGCATGGTTTGCAACATCGCTCTGTCTTCCAGTCAAGTTACCTAGAGGTGGAAGAGATGAGAAAGTATCATTAGACTGCTTCCGATCTGCTAAAGATGGGGTCATGTCTTCCCAGTCAAATTCTTCCTCTTCAGTGTTTTGCCATGTCCTGATACCTATCTTTTGCTCAGCACCATTTGAGTCCAACTCCTCAGCTTTATGATGTTTATGGTTCAAATGTTTTCTGTTCATCCATCCCATAAGCACTAATCAATGCTCTCGGTCCTCGAAGATCAATACCACTACTATATTTGTATGCAGCAGCAGCTGTTTTCAGCTGTGGTTTAGGATCGCCCTGCAAATTTCTTTTCCGCCAGTCACTTGTTTCCTCCTCTCTGCTCATCACTTTGCTTGGCCCATAATCACTTCCAGGATGAGATGGAGACTGCCTAACAACGACTCTCTTTGTTGAACTATCCATGCCAAACTCCTCAAGTGAAGGACCGGCAGGTGACAATGATCCCGCAGGCCCAAGTCCATAAGGAGGGGAGGACCTTGTTATCCTAGAAGCTGATGGCAGAGACTTTTTTACAGCGTTGACACCAGAAGTTGTAAGGCCTGCACGACCAGTTGAGCTCAGTCCTTCAGTTCCAAACTGCAAGGTGAATGACTTGGAATAATGAGAAACATACTCACCCTAAATAGGATTCGTTCGGTTAAAGTTCCATCAACCATCGGTTTCATAATTTGACTCGTACAAACATGGACACATGATCTATACCTACGAACTCAGGAAAGGCTAGATACATAAGATCATTCTCTTGCATAGAAGCATTCTATCAGAAGATATACCTAATATGTCAATGAAATGAGGTAAAAGAAGAATAACATCTCCAAGAAAACAAATTATAAAGCACAAGAGATGTCATGAAACCTAAGAGTGGAGAGTTGCGTTGCTTAGACAAAAAAAAGAACACAAAAAGGTGGGGGAGGAAAAGGAAACCAACCCAACAAAGAAAAACAAAACCAGTACAAACATAAGTCACCAATAAAGCTGAGTTATAATTGCTCATATTAAAAAAACTACAACAGTACTTATGGATGTTAAATAGTAGAACTATCTTATTGATTTCCTCCAACTTTGAGCAATATTTGATAGCCTTTCAATTGAACATACAAGCCTAAAATGGGAGAAACATTTCTAAAGCACTAATATTCATCACATCATTTTCAATTTCAAGTATCAGTCTAAAACAAGACATGCCAATATGCAGGGGGGAGGTTATGTATCTGGAGCCATATGTAGCCCACTTTCACTGGTAGAAGGAACATAACAGGATTTTCAATAGGGAAAGGACCAGATGATCCTTGTTTCTACCTGTTCCTGTCATAACCTTTGGAATTAGACAGTTTTCCTCATTCCTTAACAGCCCTATTATCTTAGCAATTTACACATCTGCCCATCTTCAAACTACTAGAAAACTAAGAGATGAATGATGATCATGCATTGATATCCAATTTATGATGGAGTAGGAAGTAATATAATTGATACCAAAGAAACCAAACACGCACACCCTTGACAACATTGTATAGGAGCGGACAAGGGACGGAGGCAAGATAGGAATTGAAATAGAAAGGATCAAGATCTTGCTGAAGCTTACAGGGTCCACAGATGATTGTCCAAAATGACATTGTGCTTCCAAATATTTTGGGTTTATGTGTATCCCGTGTGTTGGTCGAGGAGATTCAGAAGCTCTTGAAGAGCTCAATCCAGAGGACTGACCATTTACAGTAGGAGAAAACTGCAACTGTGTCTCAATCTTTTGAAGCACTGACAATGGGAATACTGCTGACCATGTACCAAACAGATGGCGCATTGCTTGGTGCATATTGGGGTGGACTTGTGTGTAAGCCTCACAGAAAACCTGTACGATCAAATGAAAATAAGCAACAACATGCATGTTAAAATTGCTCGAGAACAATAAGCAGACATTAACTGACAAGCATTGAATTGGTCTCACCTCAGGCAAGCGAGCAGAGAAGAATTTAATGTATTCCTTGCCTATGTTCTTCACAATGCTATCAAAAGGTAGAAAGAAGGCAGTTTATGATCAGCAGGAACCTGAAAAATCATCTATCAGCGAATGAAATTGAAACAATTAAGCACTAAATAACAACTGGAAGTCATATGATATCTTATGCCAAGATTTAGTAAAGAGAAACTAAAAGAAACGTACACAGATCATAAAAGGCATAACAGTGCAATAGCTTGACAAAAATAATGAATGCGGAAAGTATTTTATTTCCAACATAGCATTTTTATTGAGAACAAAGAACATTTAAGAGAATACAAGGCTAATAGCCTTTAGAAACTGTCAACAAAGAGTAAGGGTGAGAATAGACTTTTGAATCCCTTAATTTCAAACCAGAAGACTGAAAGATATAAAACAACATACACTGGTAGAACATGAAAAGAAAAGTAAAGCTCAAAACCAGGCCCTAATACAGGTAACATAATGAAAAGCACAAACCATCAAATACTCGGCACCCAAAATTATAGTGAGATGATTCAAATTTGTTACTCCTCTCTTCAACCAGTGGAGAAGATGATGTTCAGCTTTCAAACTATGGGATAAAGTATAGAAATGTAACACATGTACGTAACACTTATGCATAGCAACAAACATTTAAATTTACAAGATCTAGCCTAGGTTAAATGTCCAGCCGTTAAGTGAAATTAGAAATTTGAAGTTCTTCTTTTTATCCAGCCAAGACCTACAAGTCAATAGATATGATGCCATCTTGAGCAGGAATCTAAAAGTAGAGCTGACAAACAATATTTGATCACAAGGCAGGAAACGGCAAGAGGATAAATCACAAAGAACATAAAATACAAAACACCATTAGAGAAGCCATGGTTTCCAACTTAATAAATTCTCATATAAGAGTCCACCCATCTCTAGTTAGATGAGAAAATCCAGGACCACATACATAAAAGCTCTACAACAAGGAACACAAAATATTTTCATTATCTGATTAGCAGGAAAATAGGCAACAAGCTTGCTTTGCAGCATGCTTCGGGACAATGGGCCTTTCTTTGATTTCTTTACACTTAGACAATCCTGTCTTACTGAGAAGATCAAACATGATCTTCCAACATAATAATTTTAAATACACAAGGGTGGATGCATCTTAGAATTGCACAATTCAGTTGTGAGGAAGTTACTTATTGATTTGTAGCTTGAGTTGTGTTGTCTTAAAAAGTATGCACTTCACATTATTGAGACTCATCAATTCATATGTTAAACAGAAATTTCAATTCAATCTGTGTTATCACCACGCTTGTAGTTTGTTTAAACACCCAGATAACAGGAAATAATAATAGAAATTGAAAATTTTGAACAGAAGAAAGGGTAAAAATAAAAATGAAGTGAAACAGGGAGAAGAAGACACATCCACATCAATCAACTTTCAGCACTACAATTCCATTTTCAACGACTACAATACACTGGGAGAATTGGAAATTGCAACTCGAAAGATTACAAGAACTACTAGAGCTGTCGGAATCTAAGTGCTAGTGCTATACCTCAATAATCCGGGAACAAATGGCACCAGCAATGCCCTCGCCGTGCGCCCGCTGCTCTCCGGCAATTATAGTGAGATCAGTGATGATGGGCTTCGAATTGAGAGTGAGCTCCGCCAAGACAATCTCATAAAGCCGAACAATTTCATCAGTACTCAACGGCAAAACTGCGGCACCACCAAAAACCCTAAGTTCTTCCTCTCTCTCCTTCACCATGGCCCTAAATCTATCGAGAAGCAACGGCGGAAGTGGCTTCATTCCAACGCCTTCGTTCTGGATTGGCGGAGGCTTGCTAAAACCCCCGCTGCTCAGAGGCACAGGGTTCTGAAATCTCGAACTCCGGTCCATTGACGGAGAGGATTACGGTTTTGAACCACCGAGAGGATACAAACTACAAAAAACGCAATAGCAAAGGCGTAATTTAGAATCAAGCATATAATCAAATAGATTATTGGATGCCTTTTCCTATGGAGAGTTTTTGGGGGTCTTAGGGATATCAGAAGACAACATGAGGCCGGGAAGAGGCGATGGGCGATGAGAGAGATGGAGAGGCGGCCGAAGTGTTAATTGACGGCGGATACGGCGGAGAAGCGGAGGAAGAGGGTTGAGATCTGCGGCGAAGCACCTATGCAACAGAGCGAGGAAGGGGATGGGAAGCGGGGTTTGGGAGCGTAGACGATGCTCTATTTCTTTCGTTTCTTTTTCTTTTTATTTTTCTTTTATTTTGGACACGAACTTCTTTCTTTCCTATTTATTGATAAATTTATTTATTTTTATTATTATTTTTTAGGGGGAATTGCTAAATTTATTGATTCCCTCTCTCTCGTGTTTTTTTACTTGCTCTCTCCCTCTTGTAATTAATACTTTCTGTTTCTTAGTTTCGTTTATAAATAGTATCTCATTTTCTTAGTTGGATTATCCTATTTTTAATATCTTATTTTATTTTAAAAGATAATTATCTTTTCAAAAGATATGGATTATATTTATTTCTTATCTTTTTAATTATTTTATACTTATCTCTTAAATGTTCGTACCTAAAAGAAATAAGACATTTCTAACGTGACGAGGGTAGTAATTGCTAAATTTATCAATTCAAAATATTTGTGTGTGTTTTTTTTCAAATTTTTATTTCTGTATATGAAGTAAGTACATCACATTAATCCATCATCTTACATGAATTTTTTATAATTTTATTCCTTATAATCTTAAAATTTGTAATCTCACATCGAATTTTTTAAAACTTCATCAAATGAAAACTTATATAAAATCGCATTTCTATCGAGAAGAAACTGCAACAGCGTAGGGAAGGGGAATGGCGTAGGGCAGAAGGCTTCGAATGTGGATCAAGATCTATATATTTAGAGAGAAATGGGGATCCGAATTTGCCAATATGGTGTGTATGAGCGTCGTGTGAGAGCGACGACGACAGATGGATAGGGAAGGAAGTGGCGCGAAGCCAGATCTAGTGTGTGTGTGCAGAGAGAGAGAGAGAGAAAGAGAGACTCACTTATGCTGTGTAGGGGGGCGAATGGAAGACCCATCACTTCTTCTTCTTCTTCTTCTTCTTCTTCTTCTTCTTCTTCTTTTTTGATAAAAAAAATTAGTTAGTCGGTTAACCCATTAACCGTTCTAAACAACCGAGTTTGTTAATAGATTAACTAGCCAACACAATGATTTCGAATGCGGTTATTGCATGTGTCCAATTTTTTATTACGGATAAACGATTTTTTGATTTTGTTACGAGATTTCCACCCCGAATCTGTAACCAACCCATTTCCCACCCCTAAGAAACATTCTCATTCTCACAATTCACGCTAAGAAATAATTTATAAAAATCAATTATAGCACCAGGCACACGCATATTTCATACTTAATTGCGTGTGGTACGAGCATATAAATGACACAGTCTAGCAAAAAAAATGTTGTTATGGCAATGGAGTGTGTATTAAACGATGAAATGGTACAATAATTTTATTTCTTCATATTCAATTAAAAAAATATTGTTGGAATAATACATTGAAGTATCTTTACAGGCGAAACACGTTCATGTGCGATCCAACAATGAAATATTTTAAAAGTTTTAAGTCTATTCTAAAAGTTGAGATGTGGTAGCAATAATGAATTACGTTATCATCCTAATACAATAAGCATAACTCAACATTGTGACCACAAAGTACTTATTTCAACGATACTAGAATATGCATTTATTTCATATTATACCTTTTGCATATATATTTCATATGTAATATTTATTATGTAATTCTTTAACAAATCAAACCAATAAAAGATAAAAAAATAAAGGGTAGAATTATTGAGGCTCATTGCATAATTGGTGGATCGAATATGCGGGTTAACGTGTCAATTACGATTCCACTTCCTCGAAATTGTAGGCGTGGCTCGACAATTTGGTCCACAACCGCCCATGAACACCTCTACCAACAAAATGTTCTTCATATAAATCTTTGGTCATAAAACTTTGTATCTTCTCATGCTCAATCATTCTCATAAGAATCATTTGAGTTTTTCCAAAAGCATTGCAACTATGGCTTTCTACACACTTCTGACTCACTCATGCATCTCAATATTGTGATTCTTAACAACTACCATATGCCCCCGAGTATGAGCTAAATAAGAATATATGTGACACAACTTACCAAATATCAAATAGCAAGAAGACATACCTATAAAGAGTTTTATAAGTTGTTCATGTAAGTATTGAGTGCATCATCAATCTTTAGACTCCAATTTTTATCTAGATTTGTTCTCTACCCAAGAATGAATTTGATCTCCTTAGTTAACACTTCAACTTGCCCACAAGTTTGTAATTGATAAGCAATGTAAATATGTCGGGTCATTGAAGGGTCCTTTGAACAGGTATCAAATGTATGGGAGATGTGGAATACACTTGATCGAATCTTTTCACTTTTCTTCACTTTAACGAAAGATTGACCGAGTCGGTGGTTCATATCATCGAAGACAACGACTATCGATCATCGAGCTCGATGTTGAAGCTCGTCGATTAGCGTATGTGCGAATATAGCGAACGAAAGACTAATTGTTCAACATACTTAGGTAACACAAACAACACAAAGCATAAGTTCAGATGCGTGCAGATGTCAAATGGTGAAGTGTATTATCATATTGAGTCTGAGTTCTCTGAGTTCACTGTACAGTGTTGTGTTTAGATAAACAAATCAAAACAACAAATAACAGAGCAGTAAATGACACAAGGATTTAACGTGGCTCAGAAAAATCCCCCTTACATCCACGAATCTATAAACAGGTGAATTCCAAATAACCTTAGAATTCCATTTTCTATACTTCCAAGGGAAGTGACGTCAGATCCTGCATACTAAAGATCATTTGTTACTGGGTTATCAAGTCAGGACCTCTCACCTTAGCTTTTACCCAATACATCTTAGGGCTACTAATGACTTATAGGTTAATAGTTTACTACCTCACCCGAGCACCTTTGCTTTCAAATAACTACATCTTGTTACTTACTCACGACTTTATTCCAATTTCGATATTTCTGGACTTGGTTAGAAGTACATTTCCAACTATTTGTGTGTGCCTTTACTTTGAATAACAAATCCTAAAGATAAGCAACACTAATCTAAGCTCTATTATAGGTAATACGATGAAGAACAACTTAAATATATGGAGACTAGACCTAAGTAGTTTCACTGTAGACGAAGTGGTGAAATCATTTAGAAACGGACTGAATGAATCTTTTCCAAGTGTCGTCAGAGTTTGGAACGAAGTTTGAGTTATGTATTCTTTTTAAGAGAACCAACTGGATGAACTTTATTATTTCTTCAGTTGATGAAGTTCCGTATTTTATAGATTATTGAATTCAAACTAGCCGTTGGAAGATAGATGTTTGAAATTCAAACTCTATCTTTGAAGATACGACCGTTTGACTTGTCGTCTTGTGTTTTTTCGCTTTGTGAGTCAGATAGATGGTTCAACAAACTATCAACTTCCGTCTTTGATCTTTAATTGAGTTAACGTCTAATCCTATGCTGAGTCTCTCAAACTTCTTCTAACTTCATCGTCACACAATTTGATCCGTGAAAATCTAAGTCCTTCATGTTCTCTATTTTTATGATGTATGTCCGACTAAGACTATATGAAGACATAATGGTCATCAGTTTCCCTAAAAATCGGGTTTCCTGAATTCTTTCAATTAACTCGATTTGCCCGATGACAAGCTTTCACCATTGAGCTCCTTTTCAGGTGCTTGACTTTATTTAGCTTTAAGCATATTGTTTGTTGCTTCTGATTTCGTCTACTCGATCTTGCTGTTTCAGAGCTTGAAGTTTCTCATCTTATGAGTCAACTAGTTTCTGTGGTTCTTGACTGAAGTCTTCAACTTGGTTTTCTCTTCAGACAAATGACATCTCTAAGTTAAGTCCAACTTCCTAAAAATGAATTGACTAACAAACAAAGCATCAGTGGTTATCGTTAGAAATATATATCTAGAATATCTTTTTAGTTGGTTTTGATATATAATCAAAATATTGTTTCGATCACAAATTCTCAATAGTTTTGAAACCCTCGTCCTAACACTAAACCATAAAGTTATTTCATAAATGTAGACTATAGTACATAAAATAATGAGATTATAGGGACATTGAAATTAAACATAGGAATATAGTATCAAAATAGTATAATTTTAAGAACTATGTCACACTAATACGATATTATAGAATTATTGACTATACTAGGTAAAAATTAATGTAAGACTAAATATATAACAATAAATAATATAATTTCAAGAACTATGTCACACTAGTACCATATTATAAAATTATTTCTTAACTATAGATTATAGTATATAAAATGATAAAATTATAGAAAAATGATATTAAAAATTGAATTTTGTTATAAATCACCATAATTTATTGTAATAACCCTGAATAATAATAATGATATATATTGTTAAAACGTAGCTCAACGTAATAATTTTTTTTTGTTAACGAAGATTTTAATCCGAATCGCTCATTTAATTTATTTAATTGAATAAACGAGAAATTTATCGATTTATAATCGAACGATAATGTAATACGATCGGAGCCGATAAATCGGATCGCGAATATGTGTAATGACAATCGAGGTAACAATTTCTCGATATCCTAATCGTCATGGACAAGTCACAATCATCGATCCTTGTTCGGACAAAACGAGTTGTGTGTCGCTATCGTAAATTATCTCAAAAATCATAATTTCAAAAAAAATGATGTTTTGAGTATACCAACAACTGTAACCATGTCTTTGTCTCTCTCTCACCTCTGCAAAACCATATACACGATCTGCGACCTCTGCGCAACATAAGATAACATATCCTTGTTCTTTTCACTTTCAAAGTCTCATTCCTATTCACTCTCCATTCCTTCCAACCCATACGACAACTTGTATTACAATTTCACTCTCAAAACTCATCTTCCAACCTCATAACATCCTCAAGAAGCAAAGAGAAAAGCGTAACAACAAGGTAATAATTTCAGTTTTAAAACATTCAACATAATTTTTTTACAGACAATCAATTCTATTTCCTTTCTTGAAGCAATCCTCCACAACCTGGTGCTTTCGCTTGAAATAGGAGAAGAAGAAAAGAATACACATAAATCTTACCAAGGTTCTGTCTTATCCACCTATTCCATTTACAAATGTCTCATGTTTAAAATTTATAAACTTATGCACTGATACAAACCACTCATGAACACACTGAACTAGAATTTCTAAACACTAAAGTCTGAAACTGCATTCTGTAAGTGCTTGGACCGAGCCACCCGAGGCTCGGCCATTTACTAACGGCGACAGCAGCCGGGGCACGGCAGCCTTGCACGGCGGCGACATCGAGCTCCTCCGACAGGGCCTCCCCGGAGCCCAACGACGGCGACAAACCTGAAAAACAAAAACGAGACGTTGAGGGTAAGAGATTGAGAGAGAGAAATATGACAGTATACGTGTGTGCGTGAGTGAACCACAGCCGCGGCGCTCGCTGGAGCTAGACGCCACGCGGTGGCTGGAGGTGGAGCTCTGTCCACGACGCCGACGGCAGCGGTGCTCGCCGATTCGATGCGGCGTTGGGTAGATCGAGCGAGAGAGAGAGAGATGCGTGCGTGTGTGTCGAGAGAGAGAGAGAGAGAGATCTATGTGATTTTTTTCAAGAAGGCAAGGAGAGAGAACGCGAGGGAGGCGCGAGAGAAATGAGCGAGCGACGGCGGCGACGCGACTCCGGTGGCAACGCGCTGCGGGCAGGGACGGCGGCGGTGAAGCGGCAACAGCCTACCGGAATGAGAGGAAGGCGGCGTGAATGGGGATAGAGTGTGTGCTGCAGAGAGAGCCGAGAGGAGGAGACCGAGGTCGACGGCGGCGGCTGCTCATGGACGTCGACTGGCCATGGAAGGAGGCAGCGACGGCAAGCACAGCGCGTGTGTGCGCCAGAGTGTGTTCGAGGGACGAGAGTGAGGGACGAGAATGGGGGGCGGCTAGGTTAGATGGGGTGTTAGGATTAGTTAAGTCAAATTCTTTTAGTGGGCCTTTGGGTGTGGGCATAAATAATAAAAATAAATAGGGATGGGCCTTGAAAATTTAATAAGTGTTAAGCTTATTTTCTTAATCATGTAATGGGCGAAATTTACTTAATTGGGCGAAATAAGGAGGTTCACGAAATGGGCGAATATTGGGCGTAAATTATTAATTGGTTGGACCTATTTATTGGGATGGGCTTCGGGACATGGGCCTCCCTAATTAATTGTATTGGACTCATATGATTTAAGTGTTGGACTTAAGTTATAAATAGAATTGGGCTTTAATTAATTTAAGTTGGGCTTCAATTAATTAAATCCTTTGGACTTAAGGAATTAATTAGATCAACTTTAATTAAATAAAGTTGATAAGCACTAATTAATTATAATTAGGCATTAATTAATTAAGCTACTTAAGCTTAATTGATTGATTTAGATGGACCTTAATAATTAATTGAGCTAGACTCTAATTAATTAATTAAGTTACTTAAGCTTAATTAATTAGCTTGGGAGGACTTTAATTAATTAAGAGCAATGAGCCTTAATTAATTAATTTAAATAGGACTTTGACCAATTAAGTCATGTTAAGTTGATCAATTAAAATAATATTGATATAAGCTTTTGAATTAATTGGTGGAAATTTAATTAAATGGATGGACTCTTTAATTAAATTGAAAATGAGCTTAAACTTATTTTTAAATAATGGACTTGAATTAATTACTTCTAGAATCCGATAAATTTAATTGAGGATTGAATTAATTCCATATTAATTAAATATGAGATTTAATTCTAATAATTAAATTTTGGTGATTTATTTTAGTTAATTAAATAATTATCTAAATATCAACTAATTAAAGTAATTTGATTGATTAATCAAATGTTATTGGACTTTTAAATTAATCCATTTAGTTAACTTTAATTGTGAATTTAATTAATTAAATTAAAGAATTAATTAATTAATTAACGATACTGACTATGTCAAGTGGATGCTTGAGAAGTATTAGTAACTCTAACTCGTAAACGTTTGTTAGATGAAGATTGAATTACGAAAATATTTATTGTTTGTGTATGAGTTTTCCCATTAGAATATATATGGGACGTGTGAGGTGAGAAGCGCGACGAGGAAATGATGATAACGAATGAGTTCTCGAACTCGAATTCGTTGATACGCATTAACAAACGACGAATATTAATTATGAACTTAGGATTCATAAATTATGCGAAGCGACGTGAAGAAACATCGATCGAGGAGAAGAATGCAACGACGAGTGTCGCTCATCACTATGGCGAGACTAATCGAATAGGCGATATATAGTTGTTAATTGAGCCATATCGATAACGAAAATCCTAAAACCCAAAGACTTAAAGGATATCGAGTACGTTAAATATCGCAATACTTCTCGAAAGAAGCGAATGACATACTAAATTATATTTCTTACGTTGATAAGGTCCAGTGGACGTGAGCGAAACGACGAGGATCGCTATCGATACTTCAGGAGGACAATTCTTGAGGTGGGCTTTCTTGAAACAAAAATGTTATGCATAACTCAAAGCATGATTTACAAAGCTTTATTAAATATTATCACATGAAATGTTATTGACTGCCAAATGTTTATGTTTTGTTGTGATCCTATCTGAGATTGGTATATCCAACGTGGTATGAGAATGAGTTGGTCCACCAACGTTAAAAAAGGGTAACGATCAGATCCGACTTAGTTAAGGACTAACTCAAATTGTGTACACGTGTGACTGTGTGTTAAGGTTAGCTACCTCGACCGGTCACGGCGACTATGTGTAGGTGGCCACCTCCATAGTGCGCGAATGAATGAATGATCAGATATGGGACAACGTGAATGAAATAGTCAGGCCTGACGCTTTTGAGAAATGATAAAATGTTTGATAGGCATGAGTCTTTTAACTAAAATCCTCATGCTTATTGTGTGGGCGCTTAATAACTTTTGATAAAGCGTTTTCGGCAATGAGTCCATCGAGTACTTTTGTACTTAGCCTCGCATCTCGCTTTTGATGTGCGGGTTGAGCGAGGATCGATGATGGGTGCGAAGTGGTGCAGAGTGGCGATTATTTTGTTGCTTATTAGAAATGATTTCTAGAACCTGGGCATGTATCTTCATATACATGTCCACACGTTATTCTTCGCCTAACTCGATATTGTTGGTATCTTTGATTATAACTGCTTTTCATATCGTTTTGAACTTGAGGTCGCACTGCTCGAATCGCAATTACCACGATTGGGTTATATTTGAATATTGAACCTTTGATGTCCTTATGTGACTTGAGTTGATATTAAACAAATTATCCCTTTTGTCCATGTGTTTATGAGTAGTTTATTGGTTAATACCATTGATTAGTGATGTATTTATCCATTGCGTTGTCATACCAGGGTGACGATCCAGTATGATCCATACTTCCTCGAGAAGTCGGTCGTCACATTTATAGAGTTAAATCACTCTAGTCTTATATTATATAATTATTTTATAATTCTAGACTATAGTGCATAAACTGTAGATTTTGGAATAAAAATATAATGATAAAATAGTATACATAGTTTCAAAACTATATCACCTCAGGATCATATGCTATTATTGATCTCATAACTCTAGATTAAAGTGTATAAAATCATAAGAAATTAATCAAAAGTCTTATTTACTGACGTTGCGATAATAAATCAACATATTACATAAATTAATCATAATTCACAATATTAAGTCAACAAAATATAATTCGTGATGAATTTTATCGGTCAAATTAATTTGAATATAAAGTTACACCATGATGTCTTAGATTTTAAGAAATAAAATAAAAAATAATGAACATAAAAATACTAAATAAATATATTAAAATTTAATAAATATTCCGAAATGGATAAATATCGATCCATTTTTGGATTCAATTGAAATTTCAAATTTTGCTAGTCTATTTCTAAAACGAAGGTAAGGATATTCAAGTAATTTCTTATTTTAATCTTATCTATATTAATGACATCGTAGGAGTAGTACTACTCCTAAAAAATATATAAACTTAAATTAGTGAAATATTCCAAAATATTTTGAAAGTTTGAGATACAAATTCTACTTATTCATGTTTACATTGTAATTATAAAATTAAATTTGGACTTTTAGACGCTACAACTGTAGTAACTTTTACGGAGCTTTAATTTGAGCAGCCCTTAAAATTTCCCAGCCGCTGTGGCGTGACTGCGCTCCGCCATGAGCCACCGCAATCAGCTCAAAACTCTGCTTCCGACCGAACCATTCGAACTCGAATCCGGTCTCTCCCTCATCCCCCGAGTCAGAATCAACCTAATAATTCATCGCGCAGACAAATCAGTATCCCTAATCGACGAGTGGAAGCTCAAGCACTCTTTAATCGATTATCTTAATAAGTCGCACTCAATCTCTGTTCCTGAAGAAGATATCAAAGTTTTGAAGTACAGGGACCTGAAGAAGCCGAAGCGTGAGGACCCTGTGGCGCGTGGGAGCTTGTTCGTGTTGGATTTTGAGTTTCTGTCGAAGAAATTGAGGTTTAGCGGCGAGGATGAAGTGGAGCGAGAGTTTATAGAGTGGAGGAAGGGGATAGTGGCGGAGATGGACGGAATGGAGTTGAATTTGGAGGGGGTTAAGTTTAAGCTGAGTGTTGAGGTGCCGAAAAGTGATGATTTTGAAGGGATGCGGAAGGAATGGGAGGAAATCGCGGCATTTAGATCGAGAGGTATGAATATACTTATGTCAATATTTATGTTGGCTTGAGTTTTCTGTTTGATTTTTCAGCATACATGCGTGAGATATTGATCGTAATGAAGTTGATTTAAGAATGATATTTGCAATATAAGTACGTGGATGACGAATGTGAGAATTAAAGAGGTTTCTTATAAATAGTTATTTTGCGAATTGATAAGAAGTGGAAGATGACATGGCAGAGCATATGGTATAGGAGTTGATTGGAAACATCAATTCTTCGTTATGGTTGTTGATTTTTTTGGAATACCGTACCGATAGAACAGGTTATGGATAGGTTGGTAACTCTTAAGATGTCAGAAGTCGAAAAAATGTGTGATTTTTTGCACTGGAATATGATCTTAGCTGCTGGGCAGTGGGGATCAAATAATGTTCCACTGCTCCACTTGGACATGGTTTTAATTGTCAGTGACTTAGTAATTTGTCTGACTGCAGCTGGAAAATATTACTCCTTTAGATATCATCTATAGTGCTTCACAGTTTCGCTGTCTTACAACTGAAAATTTTGATGAGTTTGCATAATTTTTATCCTGAGCTCATTTATGGGAAAACTGTTTTTCTATTAATTCAGGATTTCTCAGTCCAGCTTGCAATTTTTTTATTTATTTTTTATTTTTTTATGATGGTAAGTTGCTTCCGAGTTTTTATGTACCCAGATATTTCTCCACCTTTTAATCTTTAGACCATGCCTTTCCTTTTAACACAAATGCGAGATGCCAAATTGCCAATTAAACTTAACATGCATGTTGATGTAGGATATTCAAGGAGCGATAAGCAGCAGCCTGATACAATTTTATTGAGAGGTGTGCCTTCTAGGTGGTTTGCTGAGCCTCGAGTTTCATCCAAACCTTCAATGTTAGTTACTCATACAATTTTTTCAGCCCTCGGAAAGATAAGGTGTGTTCTTTATTAGCTTTAAGTGCCTCCCTTGGCTGACATTGATGATCAAATTTCAGATCTCACATATCTGGAAGATGCATTTTAGATTTCACATTTTTGCTTCAATTCTAAAATTCCTCTCTTTCTCTAAATTGAAAGTATGAATGACTCTCTTCTACAATACATGGAAACTAAATGACTTGCAAATCCGTTATAATTTTTTGTTGAACGTTCACAGGCATGATAAGGACAAGCAACTAGGTCCTGCATATGGTATAAAATGTTAAAAGGTGTAGGCAGATAATTAGAAATATTAAAACCAAAATTAGTTCTCAGCTGTTGAAGCAGATACCTTATTTCTATGGAAATCTGCCTAGGTGTAGATAAGACCCTACTGTGGTGCTGGCAGAGCATCCAGGACTCCGAATCTTGTGGGGGAGGAAGACAAACATGATCAACATGTTTCGATTCTGGTTCCCATATCTCCCAATTATTGAATTAATCTAATTAAGATTAGACATCTCTGTTAAGAAAGGGCTTTAGAAAAAATTACTTGCTGTTTCTAACCTTTTTGTTATCGATCTCATGTCTTTCTTGGCATAGCAACTTGATGTACAAAAAACTTAATTTGATCATTAGTTATTGGTTGATGTGCTCTAGAGTTTAGACATGTAAAATAGACAATGCAGACTATATTTTACCCGTGGTTTCCTATTATCAAGTTGCAAAAGGATCAAGTTTCACTGTGAAAAAAGTTGGGCAAAATATATGTTATTAGGTGCCATCTATTGTAATTACACGGTTTTCTTGGAGAAGTAATTGGCCGAATAATATCTATGTATAAAGGTAGTTTTGATGGTAGACAAGAGGGTTTTTTTTGTCCAAAGAAGAAACATAAAATTTTTCTAGGGTCCCTTTGCATTTCAAAATGTTTGTTGTGTGTGTGTTTGGGGTGGGGTGGGGGATACGCGTTTTCTCAGAACCTAGTAAGCTATATTCCTGTTACGGCTCTTGTAGTACATTCAATTTGTTTTCTCATAGTTGCACCTATAAATCCTGCTTCATCTATAGGAATCTCGATGTTGGTGAGGACAATGACATAGGTGAAGATGAGAATGAAGACGGTGGGAACCTAATTTCAGGTCTCCATTGCAAGATTGTAGTTCAGTTTGAAGGTCACAAGGACTTCTGTAATGCCTTGAAGGTTTTATGTGGCCGCTCCTTAAATAAGGTAGACATCAATTATGCCAATTTTCGAGTTATCATATTTTACATATGCTTTACACTTATTTTATTTGCTTACCAAACCATAATTTGATCATTTCATCCCTGTTCTTATAAAATCTTTTAGTGGTATGTCTGAACAGAGTTGGCTGACTTTGAGTTAGACTTGGTCGGCAAAATTATTTTAGAAATCTTCTTATGCTTATCTTTTCTTTATAAATTTAGATGCGGTCTTTTGTGTAAGACATTAGTCTTTTTCGAGGCTGTTGCAATCTTGGTCTTAGCGTATCTTACTTATTGGCTGTCCATGTATGGTGTCGACATCTGCATTGCATATTATTTGTGGAATGGAATAAGTATTTGTTTTGCAAAAAAATGGTTATTAATGCAGCAAGGATCACGCTTGAGAGCTGATTATGATGTCACCTGGGACAGATGAATTCTTTTGAAATGGTAGAAGCCGAGCTGAACAAGGTAAAAGATGGACACTAGCAACTGGTGCTGGAAGTTATAGAAATGAAGGTTCTGGATGGCAGTCGCAAGCCTCTCGACTTAGCCCTAAGGATGCACGCAGGAAACGGTTCAGGGTAAAGACAATTTTAAACTCTGGCCAAGTGTCAAGGACACAAATTTTAATTTTGATCTTATTCATCTATCGTATCTCATATGCTTCGTGGTTTGGATATCGTGCCTAGATTTTCAATTTCTGAGAAGCAAGTGATGGTAGTTCTTTCAAATTGCAGGATTGAAGTGGAGTTTGCATGTGACACAAGATTGGCCATGGTTAGTCAGAAAAAGGTTGGCCCTACTATTGAAGTCTTGCTTTCTTTTAGATTTGAGGTAATATCTCAGTCTATGAGCAAATTGCGACTCTTTTTAGTGCCTGACGGGGTATCATGCTTTGCACTATGAAGCTGTATGATTGATGCATCCTTCGAGCAACACCATGGATAGCTGTTGCATGTACTTTAACCTGACAGCATCAAGCAAAGAAATTGATGGGTACATGTAGACTAAAACATGTGTATTCAGCTTAGTTGACTACTGTAGGCATGAAATAGCTCTGCGGATTTAGTTCATGTATATTTTGATGGTTGATTAATGTAGACAGAAAAGAAACGTTAGAACCATTAAATATTTGATTCCGAAGAAGTGCCAACATTTTCTAGTCGTGTATATTCTTTTTAGTTCCTTTTCTTCTGAAGTTGGAGAAAGGAGGGAAAATTGGGATACTCATATAGTACTTGAATGAAATTGATGGACTACAAGAAAGTGGTACCTTGATGACGGTGGTTTTCTCAGTCTTGGTTTTCTCAGTCTTGCAGTCTTTACGTGGTCTGGTAAATATATGCTTAAGTTATCGTATGATTTGTTTTTATGAAATCTAGTGTCCAACCAAATGACTTATGTGTGAAAAACGACTTACCTTTTTTGATGCCGTTTTGTTTTTTTTTTTTTAAAATTATAATTTCACACAAACCCTTTGCTTCCCCATCTCCTCTGGCTGCCGCCGTGCCGCGCCACCATACCTTCACCAAACACTACCACCACGATACTGTTGAATCTCAAAGAAGAAATGTGTACGCAAGAGATTCAAGATAGAGATAAAGATAGAAGCAAGGAAAAGTAAATTTGTTATTCTGGAAAAATCGAATCTGTTTCAGAGTACAGCAAAGGATTTATAAGCTGCATACGCAGCTCAACAAACTAACAGAAAACTAAAACTGAAGAAGCGTGAAAGCGCTTCTTATTATTTAATAATGTGCAACATGCACAGTACATATCCCACGTGACGCGTGTAGCTGCATGTAGCTTCCACTCAGCAACGTCCTTCTTCTTCACTTTCATCACCCCCCGCAAGCTGGATATGGTGGATGTCTACCAATCCAAGCTTGGACAGTAGAAAACGAAATCGAGGCCCAGACAAAGCTTTGGTAAATAGATCCACAAGCTGCAAAGTAGTGGAAATGTGTTGTGGAACTAGGAAACCAGATTGATACCTGTCACGCACCAAATGATAGTCCATATCCAAGTGTTTAGTTCGCTCGTGGAAGACTTGGTTCTTCGTGATATGGATCGCAGCCTGATTATCACAGTGAAGTGGTATAGGCAAAGTGGTAGAGACTCCAAAATCTGCACAAAGGTATGAGATCCAGATGAGTTCGCACGCCGTAGCGCTGAGAGCACGGTACTCGGCTTCAGCCGAGGAAACTGATACAGTCGTCTGCTTCTTGCAACGCCACGATACCAAGCAACCACCTAGAAATACACAAAATCCAGTCAAAGACCTTCGTGTATCAACACACGAACCCCAGTCAGCATCGCTATACACAACAATAGAAACATCTCCACCAGCTGGGTAGAACAAACCAAGCGAAGGGCAACCCTTCAAGTATCTTAGCACATGCGTAGCAGCATCCCAATGATGCTTGCATGGCTTATTAACAAACTGACTTAGCTGTTGAACATCATTACTAAGATCAGGTCTCGTGAGATTCAGATATAGAAGCCTCCCTACTAAACGCCTGTAGGAATCAGGATCATCAAGAAAACTAGAACCAGTTGCAGACAAGACCATACCTTGAGGAAAGGGAGTAGCAACAGATTTACATCCCAGCAACCCCGTAGAACCAAGCAGGTCAAGAACATATTTTCTCTGATTGAGAGAAGTACCAGAGATTCCACGAGCAATCTCCATCCCCAAAAAATATTTTGCCAACCCAAGATCCTTAATTGTGAAGGCTGCATCCAAGTATAGTTTCACTTCATTGATCAGTTTCTCATCAGGTCCAGTAAGGAGGATATCATCCACATAAACAAGAAGACAAACAAATGATAAACCTGATCCTTCAAGAAGAGACAGTGGTCATGGGAGGACGACGAAACCAAATTTGAACAAGTCTTGTGAATTCGGTGTTCCACTCTCTAGATGCTGTTTCAATCCATACAAGCTCTTCACCAACTTACAAAGTTGACCAGGTTTCGCCTTCGTGTATCCCTGTGGAGGAGACATGTAGATTTCATCATGTAGAAATCCATGAAGAAACGCATTACTAACATCTATTTGATGGATAACCCAATCATATGATGTTGCCATAGCAATCAAAAACCTGACTATCACAAGTTTTGCAACCGGAGAGAATACATCCGTGTAGTCAATCCCATATTTCTGGTTGTAGCCTTTCGCTACAAGTCGAGCCTTGAACCTTTCAACTGTTCCATCAGAGTTCATTTTGACTTTGTAAACCCACTTGCAGCCAATGGGTCGCTTTCCAGGTGGTAGGTCTGAAATAGTCCATGTTTGGTTTTCTTCCAAAGCCAAGATTTCCTTATCCATGGCTTCTCTCCATTCGGATAAGTCTTGGCTACTTGATAGGAAGAAGGCTCATGTAAGTTGGTAACATTGATAAGGAAGGCGATACCGAGGGTGTGAGGCAATGAGCTACCCGAAAGGGAAAGTAGGAGGAGTAGCATTATGACGTGTTCTTTCGAGGTGAAGATGATGTATCAATAATTCCCACATAATCGGTCATCCATATTGGAGGGTTAGATGTTCGAACACTTTTCCGGAGAGGTGCACTAGAAGGGGAATTTTCTGGAGTAGGATGAGAGTTCGTGATATTGAATGGGAATTATCTGAGGTAGGAGGGATGATGTCTGAGGATTCAGATGATTGTTCAGAGATCTTGGGTTTGGATGTCTGTTCAAATGAGTTAGGCAACTGTATAGGACTTTCATTCAGCATTGGGTAGGATATATGGGATATAGGATCAGGATATATAATTGGGTGTGAGCCAGATTTGAAAGGAAAAGTATTATGGATGAATCTCACATCTCGAGATGTAATGAGTTGACAGTTATCCAAATCATATAGCAAATATCCCTTGTGACCCATAGCACACCCCAGAAAAACACACTTAAAACATCTAGTGTCAAACTTTGTCCTGCTAGGCAACAGATTCTTTGCATAAGCTAGACACCCAAATGGATGAAGACCTTCAAGATAAGATCCTTTACCAAAAAATATAGAATGAGGACATTTCCAATTCAAGACTTTACTTGGTAATCAATTTAATGACCAAGTAGCACTCATCGAGAATAGGACCGAGTGATTTGGCGATTGCTCTCAAACATTAGAGCTCGAGCAATCAAACAAGCTTCGTGTCTCCTCTCCACAATTCCATTTTGTTGTGGAGAATATACACAAGTTTTCGATGGAGAATTCCATGTTCGTAAAATAAATCAAGAATCCTCCTATTTACTAATTCGGATCCATTATCACTTCTATTTTTCTTGATGTTTCTGCCAAATTGCGTTTTGATCATCAAGATATATCTTCTAATAGCATTAAAGACCTGATCCTTTGAGCTAAGCATATAAACCCATGTCATGCGACTATGATCCTCCACTATTGTAAGCATATATTTTACATTATCAATGCTCACACAGTTATAAGGTCCCCAAATATCCACATGTATCAAATCAAATAACGTTGTGGATCTTTTATGCAGTAAGGGAAAAGGTAATCGAGTGTGTTTAGAATGAACACATACCTCACATCTTTGCAAAGCTTCAATTTCATCATGTGTCATTTTGATCTTAACTTCTGTCATACGCTTCATGACATCCACTGACGGATGACCCAACATTTTGTGTCAATCCATCGCATTCAAAGTAGTGTTTGACACACTATTGCAACTGATACCTCCATGTATCATATAAAGATTTCTCATCAACTTTCCCATACCTACAACACATTCAGATTTTCCTTTCTGTATAATGCAATGTGTACTTAGAAACGTGCATCTTACAGGATTATCCTTCGCCAACTGCGCCACTGAAATCAAATTGTGAGTGAACTCGGCGAGAAACATATTTCGAGAATTATATGCTCATTAATATGAATCCCTTGATATAATACTTCCTTAATGGATCCATCAGGAAGGTATATGTCTTGTGAGCTTCTCAACTTTACCATGCTCGACATTAACTCTGCATTACAACATATATGCACACTAGCACCTGAATCTATAATCCAGTGCTTCCTTTCCACTCCTTCAAATACACTAAACGCAAAGTGACCATCAAATTCATCTTGTACGTTTTCTCCATCTAGAATCATATTAGCGTCAAGTTTCTGTGTGGAAGAGTTTCCTTTGTTCACCCACTGTCCCAAACACTTAGCTAACTCACTTTGGATTATCTTCCCAATTTCTGAGTTAGAGTCATGCGTAGCAACATGTTCCTCTTGCTTATTTGTTTCAAAAGATGTATCTGCAAAATTCACCTTCATCTTTCCTCTGATCTCCTTCAATTTCTTGTACCACTCAGAAAATCCATGTAATCTAAAACAGTCCTTCTCCTTATGCCCGGTTTTATTACAATGCGCACAGTACATGCCTTGTTTATCTTCCTTGATCCTTCTCCCTTTGAAGCTGTACTGCTTTCCATACGTATTCTGTCTCATGTTATGTTGCTGTCCAATATTCATTGCTAACTGACAACTTGAATCAATGAAATTTTCTGTGGTGAGTTTCTGATCCTCGACCTGTAAAATCATCGAGTACGCTTGATTTACATTAGGTAGAGGATCTAGGAACAACACTTGGTTGCGCGCATGTTCGTAACCATCGTTTAGCCCATTGAGAAACTGCATGAGCCTTTGGTTATCTTCCATCTCCATCGTCGTGTTACGAGCTTCACATGTGCAGTTCAATGGAGGCAAAATTGTATCCAATTCATTCCACATGGCAGTAAGTTTATTGAAATACACAAGGACGCTTTGATTTCCTTGAGTATAGCCTCCAATCTCTCGTTGCAAACAAGTTATCTTCGGTCCATTACTTCGCACCAACTGTTGATTCAACGCATTCCACAACTTCTCAGTTGACTCTATATGAACAAACGCATCAACAAGCTCTTTTGAAATGGAATTGATTATCCATGATGATATCATATAGTCAGCCTTAATCCATGCTTTATAATATGGTGATGCAGCGTTAGGTTTTGGCAAGCTACCGTCTAATAATTCGATCTTACTTTTGACTCCTAAAGCTCTCATCACTGATTTGCTCCAATTTAAGAAATTACTGCCATTCAACTGATTGGAAACAAGTTGCATACCCGGATGATCACCACTTTGTAACTGCAGCACTTCATTGATTTGATTGATCTGTGTTTGTTGCACTTCTGGTTCAGCTCTTCTCTGCTGATCGTCGTCATTCCTTTGATACTCTTCATTCAAAGCATCACGGTTTCCAGCTTCCTCATTAGCTAGAACGTTCCATCCAGCTCGCCTATCTCTTGCCATCTTTCTTCGTTGATCTTCAATTTTTGTGCTCTGATACCATGTTGAATCTCAAAGTAGAAATGTGTACACAAGAGATTCAAGATAGAGATAAAGATAGAAGCAAGGAAAAGTAAATTTGTTATTATGGAAAAACCGAATCTGTTTTAGAGTACAGCAAAGGATTTATAAAACGCATCACGCACTCAACAAACCAACGAAAACTAAAACGAAGAAGCGTGAAAGCGCTTATTATTTAATAATGTGCAACATGCACAAGACATATCCCACGTGACGCTGTGGCGCATGTAGCTTCCACTCAAGAACGTCCTTCTTCTTCACTTTCATCACCACGCAATCCCACTTCAGCATTGGAATCATATGTTTCAACAATTTAAAATTTTGAACTAGGGATTTAACATAAGTTGTCATTAAGCTTATGATCGATGCATTTCATATGTTCTAATTCAATTTGGATCTCGTTAATATTGATCTTTCTTCGTTGTGCAGTTTAAATATTATGTATCAGTTATTGTGCTTAGAACAAATAAACCATTTTGAGACACTAAGATTATGTTTATCAGTAACTATTCAACTATCTAATATTTTTAATATTTAATTAATTTCTCTCTCCTTTTGAAGCCCTGTTTTCTTTCAATCCAACAACATCAATTTTTGATGGTTTATTAATGATCAACTCAATTTATATTATTATTTTTAATGACCACCCATTCATTTTCGAAAGAAAATTTTCTAAAGTTTAAATAAAATTTAAAATTGATATACTTGATAAATCAACTCAGTTAACATAATTATTAATCTTTTGACCGATTATAAACTGAGATACATAATGTAATTGTAGTAGACATAATGCGTGACTTTGAAAGATTAACTCGTTTCATATATTTATTCAGTATATGTATATATATACATATACATATACATAAATACATATATGAATGTATTATTTTATAACTATGTGTAAAACAAATATCTTAAACACATAAAGGATTTTATTAAATTATAAGGCCAACAATATTACAAGATAGAATTATAACAATATTCTAAAGTTAAGAATCAAACTATTTTAAAAATCTACAAATTGGCTTCAATTATTTTAACAAACAAGTAACACTTATCAAAATATATATATATATATATATATATATATATATATATATAGGAGGGATCAAATAGTACCCGAGCCCCAGATAATATGTAGTATTCAATCGCATCCATCCATCCTATTAATCGTGTGGCTGAGATTCACGCCTGATTTTTAAAGTTTTTACATGTTAATTTGTGGTAGCAAGAGTATATTAGTAATTTGATTTGTTATGTGATTTCGAAAATAAACCATGCATATAGTTGAACTGAACTATGCATTCAAATGAATACAAAAATACGTTCACTTGAACACAAACATGCATATGAGTTTTAATTTTAATGCATGTTGTAACGACACTCGGCTTCGGGCGCGTCCAATACGCTGCACAAGCACCCGCGCTTGCTTGCGCACCTAGCGCCACGCCACAAGCAACCAACGCTTCGCACGCACCCAACACCGTTGAGTGCAATGCGATGTTATGTTGTTTTAAATGCAGATTTAGTTGTTTTAAATGCGGTGACATGTTATTTCATATGCATTATTTATGTTTTGTTGTGGCTCTTCTCAAACCTAGCTCCGACGCGCACCCAACGCCCTTACCCAGCGTCGGAGTCCACCCAGCGTCCCTACCCAGCGTCGGCGCGCACCCAACGTCCCTACCCAGCGTCGGCGTGCACCCAACACCGGTTGTGTGCGATGCATTATTATGTTATTTTATATGCATTGTTATGTTATTATGTATGCATTATCTGTGTTTTGTGATGTCTCTCCCAAACTCGGTACCACGAGACCCCAACGCCATGGACTCCCTACCAGCGGCGGGCACCCAACGCCCGCTGGGTGCCTTCCCATTTTACCCCTGAGCGAAAAATGAGTTGCCACGTGTCAAATTTTGGTGCGTCCACGTGTTCAAAATGTGTGGTCTAGATTGAGTACTACATACTATCTGGGGACTGGGTACTACGGGAACCCACCTATATATATATATATATATGTGTGTGTGTGTGTGTGTGTGTATAGGGATGGGTTATAATACAAACCCCTTAAAATAAGAAATAAGAATTCATCTTGATCATCCATTTGTCATTAATCAATGGTTCAAGATTAAGTTATCACATTCCCTATAATTAAGGGACGGTTATTTTGTAATATTCGTAATTACCATTATACCCTAATTTGATTTAATCACAACCACATATCTTCAAAAATCAATTATTCAAATTTTTTCTCATTTCTTATTTTTGAATGTGTTTTATTTGAACTCAATCATATATATATATATATATATATATATATATATATATATATATATATATATATATATGATCAAATGAGAACTACATCTTTTTTGCGAACTTGAGAACTATGTATAAGACGTGTAAAGATGGTGCTACTTTTTGTAATCTTCTCTCTAATGATGACTGACCCATATGTAATGACCTTTCACATACGATAGTGCTGGCAGTGAGGTAGCTTTTGAGTCTAAATTTTCAGATCTCATAATTGTCTACTGCGAAAATGAGGAGTGACATTGACCTGCTGTAGTTAGTTTCCATCATAGCAACTATGCATCAATATGCCAATACATCAGCTTTAAAAGATTTATTCAGTTTGAACGACCACTAGGGGAAGTCAGTACAAGAAATAACTACTTCTTAAGACCATTTGCCTTGATTTGAATAATTAACTCTATGTACCCCTTGGGAGTGAAGTGTTGCCCGAGTGGGTAGCACACAACGTCTTATAGTATATTGATGTACGGCTTGAGCAAACAACCTAATATGATACTAATTAATGGTCCATTGGGGTCGTACTTGTGTATGAGGGGATACACCAGTTAAGACAATTAAAACTTTTTCTTTAAACAAGACTAGACCTTCTACTGATCAGTAGATACTAGATAATCGAAATCGCTTTAATCATTATCGTATTCTTTGGTCGATTCAAGAATGATGAGTTTTGTATAGAGTGATATCAGTTAGTAATCCTACTAATTGTTGAGGCAACTAGTTAGTTGAACTGATAACTAATGAGCTTACAAAACGTGGTAGTTTTGCCTTTACTTAAAGCTGATGTTAGTAGAAAATACTTAGTCAAATATTGGTTAGTCAGTTTCAGCTTTCTCTTCATTATCAAATTGATACTGATGAAGGGTTTTAAAACAGAATGTTATGGTGCGTGTGCTGGTGATGTTTTCAATAACATGCAATAAAGCGATACTGAAAGTAATGAACTTAAAGTAAATAACACATAATTTTTACGTGGTTCGAGGAGATAAGCTCCTATGTCCATGGACTGATAACACAGTTAATCTACTACTTGTGATTAAGTATTGTTCACGAGTACAAGAATAACCTAGATATTGAAGTTCACATTGTCATTATCTTGCCTTACTGTAGTATCTTTCTATGCTTGCTGGTGCTAGGAAACCTCTGACTGCTTACGGGTGCAGTCGACTGTTACTCTTGCTTATAGATGCAAGATAATCAAGTTTTTAGCAACTAACACTTCGTTACTTACTTGCCCAAACTCTACTTAATTTTGGGGGATGAGGGTTTGAGTAGAGGGTTTTCCAACTAAGATTTGAGCTATCACAGGTCGACAACTCAAAGTATCTAGGCTTATGATACTACAATATTGAGACCTAGAAAAGATAAGAGAGTGTATGCTAAGGATTTACTGATGATACTTCAAGACTCTCTTTTTCGAAATTGCTGGATGATTATTCTTAAGATAAAAGCTCTGGGTGCTTTGAATATTTGAATCTTGTGACGTTTGTACCTTCAAAGATTGGATTCTACGTGTATTTATAGAGCAGAAGATGAATAGTACAATTAGAGGGAACACCAATCACACCCATTCCATTTATCCTTTGAATTTTATCGTTTGAATCCTCTGTACGTCGTTTTTCGTGCATGCAACATCGTACATCTGAGCTCTGCAACTCTGAAAAGTTGTTATGACTTGTCAGGATCTTCTGTAGATTCACTCTAACTTATACCAAGCCAGACACTCGAAGTTTAAATATTTCCTTATTTTTTCAGTTGAGTTGACTTCGTTTTCTTGATCGTTGACTTGGGTTCCACCATTGGGTCGAACCCATGTTTTATAGTGGGCTAGACTGCATCTTCTATCGATGAACACTTGACAGACGTAGTTATCGGTAGCTTGATTTCTCGGGTTTTGGTATGACACTTAGTCATTTTTTGGATTTCTTTGTCTTGATGTGGCGAGTCTTGATCTTCGACTTGATCTTGAGGCGTTGAATGCGATACTTCTATCGGTATGGTTGACTTCAAGATTACTTAAACTCCTTCAACATGGGACCAATCCAAACTGTTTGTTCTTATGCTTTGAAACACAGTAAGCAAAAAGTTGGCTCCCTAATAAATGAGCAGCACTAAGTTACATCAGAAACATAATCATCAGTGACGTTTTGAGATCTAATCAAAACATTTAAGTTAAGAAAATTTTTTCCCAACAATAATTATTATATAAATATTTATAATAAAAAATTACAATAAACTATTGAGAAAAATATAATAATAAAAAATTACATTAATATGAAATATAAAATAGGACAATGAAATATATCAAATTTAAACTCTAGATATAAAAATATTATAAGTAGACAAAATAAGACAGTTTTTTAGATGTGTGAAATATATCAAATTTGAATTCTATTATAGAGGATGAAATAATATGAATTTCGATATACTTTTTAATTTTTTTAATATATTATGTCATAGATATAATAATTTTATTAATATAACTAAATAAAATTTGACTTACCAATAGAAAAGATACAAGTGTCTCAATTCTATTGGTTAAACAAAGAAGAAAGAGAGAGACCAAGGATGGTCTTATACTTGACATAGTGTGGTGGTCACCGTTAATACTTAAGTGTGGTGGTCACCGATAATACTAAGAGCATCTTTTGTGGAGGAAGAGGAAAGAAATGAGGAAACAACCATAGTAAAACCACCTCTATTGCAAAAAAAAAAAAAAACCGACCACCTTGCAAATCAAAAAAAGAAAAAATAAATATTTGAGTGAGAGACCAACCTATGTCTATTTTTTTAAAACCAACCAAATGGTCTCATGTCTTTCCACCAATGGGATGGAGACACTTGTCTTCATACATTGTTTCGCTAGATTTAAAAAAAAATCCTTATATTTATATATATAATAATAAAAATAAAAAAATATCAAAATTATATTTTTTTATTTTCTATTTATAGAGACCAAATTTTTTATATTTATACACACTAAAGTTTTCTCATTTTCTATATTTATAACATTCAACTTCCCTTCAAAAATATTGTATTTATTTTCAATTTGTCATATTTGTAGACATTAAAATTTCATATTTATTTTCAATTTCGTATTATAGTTTATGTTCTTACTTATTTCAATTCACATTACGATTATTGTCAAATTTATTATTTTATGATCATTTGCATTTTTTACAAATTTTTCAAATAATTTAAAATTATTTTAATAATTTTATTCAAAATTATTATATTATGATTATAAAATAAAATAATAATATATAATGATGTGGTTGGATGGTTGGGTTGTCAAGGATAAAACACTAAAAATAAATATGGTCGGATTGTGATGAATATTGGAGTGCGTGGAAGAGAAAATTAATTAAACATTAGAAAAGTTGATTGGTTGGGTTATCGGGCTGGTCGGGGATAAACATAGTCTAATAGAAGAAGGGAAGAAAGGAGGTAGGTCCTGCATGAGCAACGCATAGCCCAAATCACGCGTGCATGTAACCACCATATCTGCAAACTGCAATTGGGGAGCACGTGCAATTCATTCATGCATGTGAGAGGATATTTGGAGGGTTCTTTCTGTTCAGGAGCCCCACGTTCCAATTTTATGAGAATGTTCTTGTTCTTATCTTATTTTATCCAATTGCAGGTTCTTTTTTTGTTTCTTTTTATTTTTTCTTTGTTTCTTATTTATATTCTTTTCATTGTTTTCAAGTCAGATTTTTTTTTGTTTCCTTTCAATGAGAGTTTTTCTTTTTCTTCTTTACGTCTCTTTCTTTTGTTTTAAATCTTGCCCTTATCTTCTGTTTAATTCACAAAATGATCTGATATTTACTATCCGAATTTTTGTCTTTGATTAGCAATTTATTTGTAAGAATTTTCATTACAGTATATTTTATTTATAAAACTATTAATTTCATGATAATAAATTAAATTCTATTCAAATTAAATATGAATACAAATATCAAATATATAAATATAAAAAATAGGTATTATAATAGTGGGGTATGGAGAAAGTTTAATTTGAGAAAGATGTGGAAATTGTTGATGTGATACTATTGAAGGAACAAGCATAAAGGATGCTCCAAAGAAGAGAGATAATGCAAGTCCTAAACTCACAAATTTGCTCTTCCTGTCGTGGCCATAAGAAATATAAATTCATTTTGTGCGTGAAAGCGCCAACGCCTCAACAAGATATGGGCTTTGTGCATAAATAATTTACTAACATTAGGTAGTTTGATGCATTTGACCATTTCTGAGCTCCATATCAATATCATGTATGTACAATAAAGAGTTAAACCTACCAAAAGTATAGTTAAAAATTACAAGACTCATGGTAAAATTTCCAAAATATCATCAAACTGTAGGAACAATCATAACATAGGGTTTTCTTTCCCCTTTCTTATCCAAAATAATATTTTTAAAATCGGATTAAACATCAAATTGGTCATTTGATTGGGTCGTTGGGTCCATGGTTCGGTCGATTTTGAAAAATCAAATGACCCGTATATGTGATGTTTATATATTAAATATATAAATATTTTCTTTAGATAAAAACATATAAATACTTGAATTAACTATTGAGATGATATAAATTAAATCAAATATAAAAAATATCTATTGCATCAACTGAAAGTGCATAAAATTTATTTTTCAATATTTGTTCGACACCATGAAGTAATATAAAGTAAGTCTAAAAAAATAGAATATAGAATAATTACACATTTTGATTAATTTCTACAATTATTTTTTATATCCTAATAACCAAATGAATGAAAAATTTATGAAAAATAATTTGACAATGATAATTTAAAATATTAATTGCAAGTTATATAGTGATAATTATTTGGTATTTATGATTTTTATTTATTTTAATATTTAGACTTGATTAAATTAATTAATCGTAGTATCAAAATCAAACTCTTTAAGTTGGTACAGATGGTTGTGGTAAGAGTTTGCCATAGTTTAAGATTCTCCTGGGTTCGAATTTTGTGAGCAATATTTTTTGTTTGCCTAATAATTTATTTTCGCATAAACCAGTTCATTGGGTCGCCGGGTCATCAACTTTTACAGGTTTAGTGGTTCGCATGGGGTTTTATACAATTTAAAATAAATTAAAATCGGATCGTCTACATGGTCGGTTCACGATTAAATCATTAATCGGTTTGGTACAATTTTAAAACACTGATCCAGAGCATGAACTTATTTATCATTTGATTAGGATATCTAAAACAATGAAGACTTTTGTATTAAAAGAGAAGTATAGGGTTCTAACCCACCATCCACCTTCCCCAACTCAAAAAATAAAATAAAAATGATTATAATATTTTATTATTTGATTCAGTTTTCACTTGAAACCTACTTCATTTTTAGCCACTTTTGATAGAGCGAAAGGTTCTTATCAAACTTAATAATGTAGTTATCTATAAAAATTTGTAAAAATACCCTAGAAGTCTAGAAATAAATTGTGAAAAAAAAGGAAATGGTTACATGGATAACGAGGAAGACAGTGGACACAGTGGTTGCACGACGACTGTGCACGAGAGGAGAGATTGTGGGTGCAATTGCATGACGACGGATCACGCGACGTGCTATCATATGCAGCAGCGGGTGGCGGCTCTGAGCGAGTGAGAGGCAGGAGGAAGGGACAATGCCCACACATCCCGGGGGGGGGGGGGGGTCTGGCGCCGACCCAACTGCAAATATTTTTATAGTTTTCTTTGTTTAATTATTTATTAATGGAAATTTTGATCATTCAACTAAAGTGATTCAAATAAGTACGTATGTCTGTTAAAGTGGACACTTTCTTCATTTTATTTGGCTAGAGTTGCGATGGTGCTTCCGTTTCGTTTGATCTCCATTTGGATGAGAGAAATATTAATCATAAACGAGTGAGTCAGATGACATAAATGCGTCTAAAATTAACTACACTACTCACACAAATTCTCAAAAATATACAGGAAACAAACTAAACAATATATATATTCCAATTGAGATTAATTAGAATTAATCTCCCCACATTTCCATGAATGTTTTTCTCACATTTTTCTTCCTACTCGATGATGATGAGCTCCTTGAAAAATCCCAGGAACCAAATACCACACAACGGTGGTGCAAAGAATCGCGAAGGGTCTTCCATAAATCGCTAGAAACAACAAAACCAACACCATCATCACAGCAGAACTGTAACAACTGCGACTCAAACCCTCCACCCTAAATCTCTCACACGTCTTCATCACCTCCTCTTTCTTCTCTTCAGCTGCTCCCTTTTCTTCTTCTTGATCATCTACAGGACTTCTTGTTGTAGAGTTGTTGGGAGCAAGTTTGAGCTGGCTTTTGTTGTTCTTGGCTCTCACAACGATCGGCTTTACATGTTTGAAGCTGTCGGAGTAAACGAATCGCACGAAAGACACGTTCTCTATCCCAATCTGGCTGTAGATCTTGTGCTTCTCCTCGTCAAGATCAGCTAAAAGTGTGTGGAATTTGTCCAACCCTCGGTCTGCATAAGGGTTTCTCTTGCTGCTGCCTTTGCTCTTTTTCGATCTTTTCGGGCTGATGTAGCTTCCATTCTTGTCTCTGTCTTCGTCGCTAAAGCTTCTTCTGCCACAGATGAACATGTAGAATAGAACGATCCTTAGTTGCAACTATTTCTTTATTTTTCTAGTTTGGATTATCGTTTTGTATTGGATTACTGGATTACATTGTAGAAATTACTATACACGCATAGACATAATTTTCAAAGAATGAAAAGTCTTGAGGAAAGAATGATATAATTTTTGTGGAAGCTTCATACATCATGCTTTTGGATTTGCACAGATTGACTTGATGGAGGATAGGCTAAAGTTAAATTAATGGACTAGGTAAAATATAGTATTTGCTATACGTCGTTGCTTGTCATTCAAGGTTTAAATATATCATTTATTTAATCTCTAGATTTGTGTAGTCAGTAATACTAAGTCTATTTTTGAATGATGAAGAGTATAATATTTTAAATTTATTTTCTAAATAGACGCTGACATTGGCATTGCCATTCTTCTCAAACGCGGTTTTGGATGATAGACACACACACATATATACATATATATATATATATATCGGTTTGAATTTACAAAGAATTTCTCAACATGGATGACAACTAGAGGTGTGCAAAAACTTATCTGACCGATCAAACTAACTGTAATCAATTGAAATAGTCAGTTTCAGTCGGTTTTTTCCATACATTCGGTCGGTTAGGTTATAATTTTTTTGAGCTGTTGGTTTCTCGGTCGATTTTCAATTATCCATAATTTGGACCGATCAATTTTTTAAATATTTTTATATCATTTACTAATTTTTTAGAAAAATCCTACCTTATTTGACTTTGAGTCTTTATCACTTCTCATAACCTTAGCACCGCCGTCTCCCCTACATCTCTTTACTGTCTCTACGACCTGCGTGCTTAAATCTCTCTACTGCGTGCTCTCCCATCCCGCCTAGAACCCCCCCCCCCCCCCCTAATCATGTGATCTCTCTCTGTACTCTCCATCGCTGCCCCGATCTCACCTCCTTGCCATAGCAATGCCGTCGACTATCGCAGAAGCTGTGCCTTTGGCCCTTCACCGCGTAAGAGGGTGTTTGGCTAAGCTTATAAGCTCTTCAAAACAGTTGTTTATGAGCTTATAAGCTCATGCAAAGTGTTTGACAAAATAAGCTCCTAAACAACTTATAAACTGTGAAAATAAGTTCTAACAAATTATAAGACCCCTTAAAATAATTAGCTCAACCCCAACTTATTTTTTCATAAGCTTGCAAGTAATATTGAATTCACCAAAATAATCTTACTATGATTCCTTATAATCTACATATATACTATCGACTTCACATCTCGTTAATTTTCTCGCCTAACTATGATTTTCTCTCTCTAACTCACGATTCTTTCTCTAGCTTATAAGCTAAATTATCCAAACACTTTGACAACTTATAAGCTCTTGAAACTTTATATCTTATAAGCTCTTGAAGCATCTTATAAGCTCTTAGTGAAAGAGTTACACCCGGCACACCGATTAGATTGATCGTTTTTACTTTTTAATGAATTTGTAAATTCAATCTTATTGAAATTTATATTAATAAATGCATTTATTTATCTATTGTATTTGTTATTAATAATTTATATACCTTAGATAAAGTCCTTAGACCATGATAAGTTATAAGATATGGTCACGCATATGATAGTGATTATGAAATATGTCTTTGAAGCTTTGGTCTTAAAATTAGTTCCGAGTGAAATAACTATTCAAGACAGGACATTGAATTGTTGAAAATAACTCGCACGTATGATACACACTTATAAGATGAGAATATTGTGTTTCATCAATATTAATGTAGTTGACGTAAGTGTATATACGTGGGTGCTTGTTAGAGAACAAGTACACTGAACTGACCCGCTAAAATTCTTATATGGAATTCATTTTATTAAAATAAGAGTACATGATTAGTCATTTGACTTGAGACACCATAGTAATCTTGTATGAGTTCTATTTCATTTTGATATATTATCTGATTGCTAGACAATCGTTAAAGATTTTATGTTGGATGCGATATGAATAAATATGGAGATTAATGCGTGGTCGATAAAGAATCTATTACTTGTTTAAGACGAGATAATCTCCTACAGTTTTCATTGTTCATAACTCGAAGACCTTGGCCAAGGCACGATGAATAATGATTCATTAAAGAGTTATTGAATTTGAATGAAAATGTAACTATCGGATTGTTTTGAGTTTTCGATTTAATTCCATACTCAATATCCAATTTGGAGATTAGATAATAGAAGGACCGTACGTGTATGACGATTCATATTTAAAATAGGTTTACTCGTTATTTCACCTAGTGCTAGGTAGCCATGCTACTTGCTAGATGTTCTCATGGATTATAGGTTCTTGAAATTACGGAGTTAATTTCAAGTGAAATTAATTTATTGGATAAATTAATTGAATAAATGTTATTTGTTTAAGTTGTAATTTGTTACAAGCCTATTACTGATATTAGTTGTGAACCTAGGAGGGTCACACACAAAAAGCTAGAACGTATCAATTGAATTGATTCAATAGTTGAATCCGATTAATTAATGATGATTAAATAATTGAGACTTGTTCTAATTTAATATGTTAAATTAGATATTCAATTAAATTTATTTAGTTGAATATAATTGGATTAACAAGTCTAATTCTATATTAAATTAATTTGATTAATTTTAAAATCTAGAAAATCAGATTATATATATATAGATATATATAAATGTTGGATTAAAAAAGAAAAAGAAAAAGAACGCATACGTTTGTAAAAAGGAAACGTGTGTAACTGTAATTATGTTAATGATGAATGTTATTATTAAATAAGGGAAAAACATTTTCCTTAATGATTGATATTCCATTATTCTTTTATAAAGAATGCTGCAGACGCAGACGTCTTTTTCTTTTTCCTTCAGTAGTCCAATTGGTTTTATGATTTTATATACAAAAGGGAGTGTTTGGTTTTGCTATAGAAAAGTCATTCACTCGACGCGTTCTACAAAGTATGGACTTGATAGAGGGGAGACGTTTGGATCCCTGCGAGTTTGGAGAACGAGCAATTTATTGCTTCTAATCTTTACATCAAACGGAGTGCGAAAATGTATGCAATGATTCGATCATTCTTGCCTTACATTGTGTTAACGTGAAGTCGTTAAAATCATAGGAATGAAATAATTGTTATTTCATTTATTGGTTCGAAAAATTTTAATTTCCGCTACGTTTTTTTCGACACGATCCTAACACTTAGAGCTTATAAACTCTTTAAAATAAGCTTAGTCAAACACCCTCTAAATCGTGTCTCTAATATGCTCATCTAATTTCAACTCGGTCTCTAAACCACAAAATTGCACTACTAATATGAACCTGAAACCAAATTAAATGGCAAATATAGTTACGTAAATTCAAGATTTGTTGAATTTATTGTTGTAAAGAAAGAATTAATAGGAATGAGATGGTAAGTTTTGCTTACCAGAAGTCAACGAAGCAAACTCGTAAATTTTTATTTTTATTTTAATTTTGTTTTTCTTTTTCTCTTCTACACTTGAATGGAGAATTGGGAGCTTTGTGATCCCTCTGTCTTTGGAATGAGGAAGAGAGAATTAATCTCTTTATTATAAATGTCTTGAGTTGCCAAATGCAGTCTAAATTGCATCTCCATTAATTGGATACACCATAATATTCCTATATTATATATATAGAGAGAGAAAAATAAGAAGACTTGGGCTTATATTATAGTAAAGATTTGTACTTTGATTCTTGTGGTCATTAATTTTTATATGCTACTTGTATTTTATGGGAGTTAGTTGTTTCTTATCATCTCTTTATGAATTGATGCACTATCTAACTGAGTTTTACATGGATGAATGATCGTAGTTCTGGTTTGTTGATTCATAGGTATGAGTTTAATTTTTATTTTTAAAGGATCTGTATGTTGTATTTGTATACTGAAAAAGAAGATTGGTTGAACCTATATTCAATATTTCTTATTACCACTATTCTGATATCATATCTGAATTGTTTACTTGATTACATATGTTGTCCAATTATCTCATAAAAAAGTTAGATAATACAATATATAGAGAATCACAGAAGTATGTATGATTGGTTAAGCTAGATATAAAAATGATCATGATTGAGACAACTTGAGGACTAATTATTGGTATATACCAATAATTACTAATATATATACCAATAATTATTGGTAATATACCAATAATTATTGGTATATTACTAATAATCACAGAAGTAACTTGACTTGGTTGCTTGTCTATACCGGTACGTCTTGATGTATTGATGGATTATAGTGAGATGGGTTCTTCTATTTGACCGTCTTGAAGAACCTAGATCTCGTTTACTTTACGTTGATCTAAACCTCGATAAGGTTTCAGATGAGTATGAATTACTGACCATCACTTTGACCTGTTATGGGTGATGGTTACATGGGATAACCCAATATTCTTCGCATCTTGGATTGTGACAGTGCTTGTATGTCATGTTGGTTATCTATAGAGAGTTACCATATCCGCTTAGGATGATGACGTTCTCTTAAGGAATTCAAAAGTTTTACTGTACTAAACCTTGTAGGTTGAGTTAGCTCAAGTACAATAATAAGGTAGAGTGGTACTACTTAAAGATTTATTAAGAGATTAATTAATTACTTTAAGCAGTCAGAGTGCTATATATAATTAATGGACATGCGATATCTAAAAAGTGAGAATTCATAAATTTAAGTACAAGTCCGACTCAACTTCGGTAGTAAAGGAAAAAGTCAATATTTATTCTCTAGTGGAATGAATAAATGTTTAAGAATTAATTTATATTCTAAGCTGAACATAAGATAATTAATTTATTCTATGCCCATCTTTTTATTCTTTGTATATGATCCTTTAGCTGGCCCACCATGGCATGTGGACATGGAATTTCCATCCCCACCATAGTACAGCTCCACTGAGATTATGTTCTGATTATTGTATTATATATTTAATACATTTTATAATCTAGATAAAAATCATCCGATATCAAAAGATATCAAGAGATAATTATTCTAGAAATGAATTATCTACAAGATAGAAGAGAATTATTATATTTATTAGATGTGCAAGAATCCTATCATATTATGATTCTAAGGAGAGCATTATAAATATAGGATAAGAGAAAATTAATAGTATCCCAATACTACCTAATTTTTGAAAACTACACGGGAAGGAGAAAATTTGATATTCTCCATATATTGTTCTCATTCAGCATTGGAGATCTGACATCTGGGACACAATCCAGAAAATCATAACTGGAGTATGTTATTGATCACTTGTGCTAGAAATTCATAGGTAAACACACGAAAATCTCTATATGTTGTAGTTAATTATATAGGAGCATGCTAATAATATAATCAATGTATGATGAACTAAACATCCAAGATAGATCATCGGAAGCAAGGAAAAATCATATTTTCCTACACTATAGTTTGGCTATTACTTCGAACAGAGAATTGTAATAAATGTGCTTATTTTTGAGGTTTTGTTCATTATGTACATGATGCTGCAATGATTGTACCTTTCACCTATCTAAATTAGATCGGTCCGATCGATCGATCGAAAACCGATGTCGATGATCTGTTCGGTTAATGATTGGTTTTTATATAATAAACGGTCGGTTCGATGAAAAATATAAACGAACGATCGATTATTCGCTTTGCAATTTTTTTTGTCGATCTGTTGGACCGACCGACCGATGTACACTCTTAGAGACAACCATTAATGAAGGACATTGAATATCGATTAATTAGTCTCATTTGTGATGATATATACCATGACGTTGCTCAACTTCTTTTATACCTCTCCTAATTCGTATTTTGGCAATTAGCTACCTGACATGAAGTAAAGTTGAAAATTACTTTAACAATAAGAGGCCAAAGCAAAGTATAGTTTGAATGAGCTCATATATAGGTGAATTCGTGTAGAAAATTTTGTATATTATAATAATTTCCATCAGCATTTCCTCAACTAAAATAGATAAATCAATAAATTTAATAAAAGATTATTATTTTGGAAAAACTACCAAATAAATCATAAAATATGGCCTATTTTGCAATTTTAACATCACTTTTAGAAGTTGGTAATTAATCAAATATTTTTTTACAATATATTAGAATTCAACGGTGAGTTTTGCATTTGGGGCTGTGACTTCTTAGGCCATTTGGCTTCTCATTGTCAATTCATTGAGGAAAAGATCGACCTTGCATTAGAAAGTAGTTTAATGGTCGAATCAAAACCGAAAGCAACTAACCAATAAGATTTTCATCATACAAGTTGATTTCGACATATAATCACATTTTCGGATCTTTTCTTGCCAAAGTAAAATACATTGCACGCAATTAATTCATGGGCTTTAAAGTTCTTGAAAAGAGTAATGTTTTGATGTATAGTTCGTGGTTTTAGTCGAGTTTTGGTAATTAATTTGAGCTACAATTACAAATATATATATATATATATATATATATATATATATATATATATATATGATTTGGATCAGTGAAAATGCAAATTTTGGTGAGAAATATGATTAAATCCTAGCCCTTCATCATAATAAATTAATGGTCCAGATTAGATATTTATGTGCTGTATTAATAACTGGATATGCTACGTTTTTAATATACAGGAAAAATTAAGAGGTTAGATTAGTAATATTATTTTTATGGGATTTGATTTTTTTTTTTTGGCATTTCATATCTTAGATAGATATTATTCTTTCAAATGTTTATCTTTTTATCGTATTTATTTCGTTGCACTGGTAATATAATTTCGTTGTTTTGCCAATTGATTTCGTTGCACTGGTAATGTAATGTTAATTCGTCATTTAATTTTGTTAGTATCTGCAATAATAAAGTTATGCAAAGTAAATATTAAGATTGTGCGACATAACGTGTTTATGTGTGCTACAAATATATTTCGTAATATTAAATTTTTTTGCAACACACTGATGCAATGTTAGTTACTATATGTGCTACATATTACACAATTTGTCCAACAAAAATAAGCGTCATATTACGGTAGATGAAAGATTTGGAGAGAGAACAATTTTTTGTGTCAGATTTACCCTCACCCGATTTAGGCGAATAAAATGGTGATGATGTCATCAATCTTGTTTAAAATGAAACATGAAATCTGGAACAATTATTACATATTAATTAATGATTATGATTTATTCTTATTTCTTATACATAATAGCATTCTCACCATAACCACCCCAAATATATATATATATATATATATATATATATATATATATATATATATATAATTACAAACTTTTAAAATGGGCTGAAATTACAAAATGGATCATAGTTGATGATTTGTTTGATAGATTTTCCTAATATTATTAATATGTTATTATTATTATTATTATTATTATTATTATTATTATTATTATTATTATTATTATTATTATTATCTATTTAGATTAATCCTAAATAATATATGCCCCTTAATATGGTACAACCATCCATATCACACGAAGAGGGAGATAAGGCTAGAAAAAGAAAAAGAGAAAAACCTAAACGCTGGAATGCACAGCAACCCTATCATGCGAAGAATACATTATCATAATATCATGCCCATTATGGATGGTTGATGATATTTACATGATCAATCTAAATATAAATCTATTATAAAAGAGCTTTGTTTTACAAAATTTGATTTGCCTATTATATCCTAGTATTTAATTTTGAGGACAATAACGTAATATGATATATTATATTTATCTTAATACTTTAAAATTGTGTATTCTCACAAATATTCATCCTATCATATCCTTGTTTTAATTTTTAAGAATAGTTTATTAATTCAATATATATAGGTATTATATATATGGATACAAGATAAAATTCCTTCGTAGTTATTTTTGTAAAATTATGATAAATTTATCTATGTATATATTTGTTATTTTAAATTAGAAGTGTCTTATATGATGACGTCTTTAATATCCTAATCATATATATATATATATAAAGAGAGAGGGGGTTGAGTTCCCGTAGTACCCGCCTACCCGATCCCAGATAGTATGTAGAACTCAATCTAGAATACACATTTTGAACACGTGGTCGCATCACAAGGTCGACACGTGACACTCATTTTCCTTCTTCTTCTTCTTCTTCTTCTTCTTCGCAAGTTAGCCTTCTTCTTCTCCTCCTTGACGGCACCGACGGCGGCGGCGGCGGCGGCGACAACGACAACGACAACGACAACGGATGGCACCGATCATGCGACAACGACAAAGACCGACCTAACGAGCAGCAGAAACATATGTGACACAACAAACAACATATTTTAAAAGAAAGAATAAATAAGAAAAAAAAATTGAGAACAAATTGATGGATTTTGAGAAAAAATAAAAGATGAATTCGATAGATGATTGAAGAATTGAGAGATATGGTGACTATGGTGGTGGTTCACAGTGAATTCGCGAGTAATCGAGAAAAGAGACAGTGGAATTGACAAAGAAGGATGAATGAGAGATTTGCTGTCGAAAACCATAAAACTGCATTTAACAAAACATAAAAATGCATTGAATAAAACATGAAATTGCATTGAACAAAACATAAAATTGCATGTTGGCACGAAACACAAACATGCATTTAACAAAGCATGTTCATGTAATTAACAAAACATGTTCATGCATTTAACGAAACGTAAAAATGCATTGTTGGCCAACAATGCGATGCGAGCACGCAGCGCACGATGGTAGCGCGAAGTTTCAACCACATGCATTATTGTGTTCAATGCATGTATTTTTGTGTTAATTTTAATGCATTATTCCATTCAACTAAATGCATGGTTTATTTTTCACAATCACATAACAAATCAAATTACTAAAATGCCCTTCTCAGAGCGAAATTAACAAAATTAAGCTTAAAAGTCCGAAAAATCTAAACCATAAGATCTATGAGATGAGTGAATGAGATTGAGTACTACATACTATCTCAGACTCTGGTACTATTTGATCCCTCATATATATGTATATAGTTCTATAAATCCATCTTATCCCAATTACAACCACATTTTTCTTTTTAGTTACAACCATATTATTAGGTGCCAATATTTAATAATGGGGTGGTCTTCTATGCGGATCGTGAGCACAGTGAGACCGCCTTAATTAATTTTTTAATTAATTAATTAGTTATTATTAAATTAATTTTAATTAAAAATTAATTAATTTAATAAACCTTAATTTTTAAATTAATAAATTATAATTATGAATTAATAAACTCTAATCGTGAATTAATAAATCTTAATTTTGAATTAATAAAGCTTAATTAGAAAAGCCTAATACATAAATTAATAAACCCTAATCATGAATTAATAAAGTCTAACTGAAATTAATAAATCATAATTATGAATTAATAAACCCTAATTTTAAATAATAAAACCTAATTTTGAATTAATAAAAATTAGTTGTGAATTAATAAACCTTAAAAAAAATCTAGTTATAAATTAATAAAATCTAATTATCTTTACTCACTATAATTAATATATAATATATAATTAATATATACTTGGGTGAACGTATGGATGAGTATTCGGGTATTCGGTCGGGTATGGTCAAAAAAATATCCGAATTAAATAAATGAAATTTTAAAAATGATATCCGAACCAAACCGAAATAACTTCGGTTACCAAACTAAAATAACCTAAAATTATTTCGAATATTTCAGATAAAATTGAATTTTTGCCCTGATTCTGAATTTTAAACAAAAACATACAAAAAACATTCTAATAATCAACAAATAACGGCGCGTGGCGTGGCATGACAACGTGGACGAGCAGTGTGCAGCGGCGAGTCGGCGACGACGTGGCGGTAGACGGCACAGCATGGTGAGAATTGAGAGTTGAGAGAATGTATTGTGGAGTGGTTGTGGACGGCTCAACTCAGTAGAATGTTGAATCATTTAGGTAGGATTTTTATGGCAAACTAAGTATATTTTAATTATAATATTAATATATTGTATATAAATATAAATTTTGGGTATCGGATATTCGGGTAAAAAAACTCATACTCGACCAAAAATCATACTACCGAAATATATTTCGGTTATAACCGAATTGTCCGAAATAACCGATTTACTCGAACCAAATTAGATATTTCGGTTCGATTCGATTATTCCGTTATTGGACATTTTGCTCACCCCTAGGTGAGCGCATTGTAAGCCTGTGTTTACCCAAATTTTTGTCTTTTGTCTTTAATAATTGATTAATTTCTTTGAACAAAATAATAGTGGTTAACTTTTACATAATAACGGCCCCAATGCCCTAATAATGTTTTCCACATAATACATTCGAAAATGTTGAGGAATAAATCATGTGCTGCACCAAAACATATATACTAGATTGCAGACCGGACCGGATAATTATTTTATATTTTACCTGTGACGAGAAATTATATTCAAAGCGAGATTAGATTACAATGTAATTTGAATAAAAAAGTTGTTGGAAAGGGGGCATTCCGAGAATCGAACTCGGGACCTCTCGCACCCAAAGCGAGAATCATACCACTAGACCAAATGCCCGTTTCTCTTATAAAGCCGTATTCCATTTATTAATCGGGTTTGGACATAAAGATATTCTAATAGAGGTTTCACTACATCTAATATGCCATCAAATTTTATTAATGATCTTGATAATAAGCATTAAATTTTTTAGTCATCCTTAATTTCAAGCCCGGGAATGTTGTCTTTGATCTAAGAGTTGTTTAAACAAATCTGAAATTCCATTGTTAATATGAATCTATATAGAGAAAAGCCAAGTTCACTCAGCTTTAGCATAATCCAAATGAACAATCACATTTTTGGACCGTCATTACCATTTGATCTGACTGGAAATCGTTAAGCAGACAATAACTACCCATTTCATTTCATAATTTTGCCCACCAAATTCACTGAATCACCTATAGACTGAAGCAAGTTTATATATCCTATACATAGATGGTCATTGTAATGTGTATATACATATACAGATCGAAAGACTGAATAACGAATGGAATTATCCTAATCAATTCAACAATACAAGCTGAACGGGTACACTGCAGCATAAAAGTATAAATAACAAGTGTATCAGAAACAGAGAAAATATGTACAAATGAATTCCTAAGCAAGGAAATTCTCCTATTCATCCTGTTCTATTTAACTTAATAGGAAATTATCCTACTATTTATTTTCTTACCCACATCGAGGCCGGTCAACCATTGCTAGGTTCGATAGTATCGAGAAGGTGACCATTTAGGCAATATGCTTGAGGTCAATAATGTAATTGTCCCGTAGAAAACCAAACCCGAACGTCCCATTTCTGTACTGCCAAATCCTTCCTTCGACCCACCTAGGATTGACAGTAGTCCCGACTAAGTCTGGAATAACCAAGTCATAGCTTGAGTTGATGTAAAGCATGTGAGAGACAGCTCCATTATCTGGAGATGAAATATGATCATGGCTTTCATCTGTTGCTGGCCTAAGATGCGACCTGCAGTTGTATATGTCGTCCTCTTCAGGAGAAAGAGGAGACTCGAAGAATGTCAAACTTGAGGCCCAGAATATCGGGGCATGGTAAGTCAGAGGTCTATAAGAGTCCCCGACCTTCCTGCAGGCTATACCCCCAACATCGTCGTAGCTCACTAGATAGAAGTCCAAGCTCATGTCATCAGAAATACCCTGCACCAACAGGTCGAGAGAAAACATCAACTAGCCTTACCTTGTTGCATTTAGATAGCCACATAATGGAGAATTGGAGATTATAATATGCTGACCAAGATGGTGGCCATTTGGGGATAAGGTCAGGCTACTCAAGTCACAAAGATCAGGTTTATAAGCACATGATTTGAGGCAAATCATGTATGAGATAAAACTAGCAATTGGCAAAAGCGAAACAAGTCAGACTGGAGGAATATACATATTTCTACCATCAATAACTCCATAGCAGACGACAGATGATCAACGCATGGCACAAAGTCGCATAATGAAAAACATAGATGAATTGCAGAAATCATAACAGAAGCGCACATCTAATCTGGATCGGGCTAGTTTAGAGAAGTGTGATGAATGCATATAAAGTTGTTTTCATATGACGCATACGGATAGCTTTCAATTCCACATTCAGTTCAGACCTTACTTTACATCAAATAAACAACAGCTATGAGTACATAACCCCGATGCACCATTAAGGATCGCTTTATCGCTCATCGTTTGCCTCAATGCTCACTTTAACATCAGATAAGCCACAGAAAGAGCTGTACGCTTGCATTTTCTAGGAAGAAACCAATAAATGCTAAATGCATACCACTGCAGATATGCAGATGCAACAAATGGACAAACTTCTGAATTACACAAACTTCATCAAGCACTAAGGTCACGCTGCCTAACCTAGTTCAATAGAAAAAACGCATACCAAAATGCAACCATAATGAAATGACCTTCCATGAGACTCGACTGACATATCATAAAGAAGCTCTAAAGGATTTAACCCAAAAAAAGAAAGAACACTAGTAACTAAGTAGCCTGGCTTCAACATAGAACCCAACTACCAGAAACTAATTCTAATAAAAGTTGCACTAGCAAGAAATAATCAGAGCAAAAAAATGAATCTTGATAAGATCAGAAATACCTTCCACAAACCCTGCAATGGGCGGGAAGGTTTGGGCGAGCAATTGACAATCTTGACAAAATGCTCAGGCTCCAACTTCCTCATCCTCCCCTGCTTCTGTTTCTCCTTCTCCCTCCTCCTCTGCCTCCTCGACGATCCATTGCCACCGGCGCTCGTCGGATTTGCCAAATACTGATAAATCTCCGTCATCAGCCGGTCAGGCGGCGACCCATACACGTTATCACACTCTTCACCTCTCAAATTCGGCGAGTTCGAATCCATAGTGGAACCATTGACCCCCAAATTCTCCTCCACCACCACATGGCATTCACCAATGAAATTCACATTCACTTGAATCAACTCGCTCTCCGCAATCCCCAATTCCAAAATCAAATCCTCCGCCGTCATCGTCGCCCTCCCGTCCGGATCGAGGTAACTTACCATCTCCCCTCTCGGCGCAATACTCATCCAGAGAAAAGGTTTTTTTATCACTCCGTAACCGCTGTTCTTCGACGGCGAAACCCTAGAACCGGTGATGTAGAACGGTCCCCACTCGAAGAATACCAACGGTGGCGGCGACGCGGCGGTGGGGGAGGTGGCGGCGACGCGGCGGCGCCAGAAGCCGATGAGTGTTTCGTACTCTTCGAGGACGCGGTAGAGGTGCTTGAAGGAGATCCTGCCGCCGCCCCATTTGTTGATTAGGGTTTTGGATCCCCACCGGCGGTGGCAGAGAGAGAACCAGAGGCGCTGGTCGTGGCGGTAGAGGGTGTCGAAGCGCTTGCATGTGCAAGCGAACGCCGCCAGGTCGGCGGGCCGGAGGAAAGACAGCACGCAGAGCTGTACGTCGTCCGGGAAATCGCCGAACGACAAAGGAATCAATGTTTCAATCATGATAAAAGAAAAACTTTAAAATAAAAATTCTTTTCTTTTCTACTACTGGAAGCAAAATGCAACGATTCTTGAATATTGGAGATAGAGATTGAAATTTTGAGACCGGATTGTAGGATTATAGCTGATTTTGATCGGACAAAGAACGCGGAAGAAGCGAAAATGGTGGAGTTTATGAAATTGATTTTCCTTTCTTTTTAATCTGCAGAAATATGGAAATGGAGGCCTGAACTAAAAGGGTAGTAGTGTATTTTCCACGCGAAGCTGGAACCGGGAATGTTCTCGGCGGAACCTATGGCAGAATATTACTAAATTCCTTTCTAGTCGTTTGCCAATTAAGCTTTTGGGTAAGGAGAACAAAATTAGTCGTTTGCCAAGTGTTTGAGGGTTAATAAATCAGCTTCTGATGTATCAACGAAATAACGTGGTAAATATTGTATATAATATCATTCATTTAGAATCTATTATTTTATTAATATATAGGATAAAGAGTTTTTTTACATATTATGTGATTACATAATACCCTTGAATTTTAAAGAAATTAATTTTATTAAATAATTTAATGACTAATATACAGAATACAAATTTTTATCAGTAATATTGTAAAGGACAAAAAATGCAGCAAATGATAAAAAAAGTAAAATACAGAATAAAAATAAAGGAAATTAATTACTTAATTTCAGTAATATTATAAAAGGACAAAAAAGCTCCCATTATGTAATTACATAATATGTAAATTTATCAATGCCCTTATATCTAATACTGTATGATATCGCCTCTTTATTTTGGGAATAGTAATGTCTGATTTATTTTGGTTGATTGAAACGAAAAGAGAAAAGCAACGGGAGATAGTTCTTCTTTGTTGGATTATGAAATGTAAAAGTAAATAATAAAAGAGTTTATTAATCATTAAAGGGGTGGTCTCCTGCACGATGAGACTCATCCTTAATTAATTAATTAATATTAATTATAAATTAATAAATCATAATCATGAAATAATAAATCATAATCGTGAATTAATAAACTCTAATTTGAATTAATAAACCTAATTTTAAATAATAAATCCTAATTTTGAATTAATAAACCCTACTTGGAACTAATAAACCGTAATTTTAAATAATAAACCATAATTATGAATAATAAACCATAATTGTGAATTAACAAACCCTAACGTGAATTAATAAACCCTAATTATGAATTAATAAAATTAATTATGAATTAATAAACCTTAATTATGAATTAATAAATCTTAATTATAAATTAATAAATTATAATTATGAATTAATAAATTAAATTATAAATTAATAAAATTTAATTATTCTTACTCATCATAATTAATATATAATTATTTTAACAAAAACAAGAATAACTCACGGTGATACGAGTTCACCCAAGTTTTTATCATCTGAGAGTAGTCTCACGGTCACGCGACCCACCCTAATTAATATTTAATTAATTAACTAATATTAAATTAATTCTAATTCAAATTTATTTATTTAATAAATAACAATTATGAATTAATAAATCATAATTATGAATTAATAAATAACAATTATGAATTAATAAATCATAATCGTGAATTAATAAATCTTAATTTTAAGTTAATAAACCCTAATTGTGAATTAATAAATATTAATTTTAAAATAATAAACCCTAATTTTGTATTAATAAACCTTAATTGGATTTAAAAACCCTAATTGAATAATAAACCCTAATTATGAATTAATAAACCATAATTTTGAATCAATAAACCATAATTATGAATTAATAAATCTTAATTATGAATTAATAAAATCTATTATCCTTATTCATCATAATTAATATATAATTATTTTAACAAAAAATAAGGATGAGTTTACGATGAAGCGAAGCTCACCTAAGTTTTCGTCTACTAACAATAAGATATTGTCTTCTCCTTCGTTTCCCTATGCAATTTGAATTAATCCGAAATTTGGCCATGAAAAATGTCAACGAATTCTAAACGGAGTGAAGCATTAATTAATTTAGAAGTAGGAGTTCAATGCTACAACATGTGATTTGAAAATTGCTATCTACCTCCAATTTTTTGAGATGCGAACATTTTTAAATTCAAATTCGGTTATTGTCCTTTTATTTCAATCTTGGAATTATGTAGCTAATGATTTCTCACTATCTCGAGTGAAGGACCAAAGGTGGACAGGGGCACTGGGTCCTTCTGATTTTTAAAAAAAATCAGGGAATATATATATATATATATATATATATATATATATATATATATATTAATTTTATAAAAGAACATATTAACGTAATAGCAGAAGCTTTGTTAGCATATCCATGAATTATGGGTTTAACTTCTCGTAAGGTCTTCTGTTATAATTTTAAATTTTTGTATTAATTGGTTATATTTTACAATTTTGTTTCGTCTTTTTCTTATAATTAAAGTTTTTGTATTATTTGATTATGTTGTTGAGGCTTCTTTGTCTTTAACTATTTTTTCTAAAATTGTGACTGGTCTTTTGGTTTAAACTTAAGTTTTTGTTATAATTGGTTATATAGTAGAATTTATATATATCTAGCTTTTCTTGTATATCTCAATTTTATTTTTTTCGGATTTCTTTATAACCTAGTTTCTATTACCAAATTTATCTTCCATATCTATATACTTATTATAATAATAGTGGATGTGAGTCTTTCATACAATTTGCCAAGAAAACTCAGGAAACTATAATTTGTCCGTGCTTAAAATGTTGTAATGGCAAAAGATTTTCAACTGGAGAAGTTCTTCGTCACATATTATTTAATGGTTTTTGCCCTGGATATACCACATGGACACTTCACGGAGAACATGCTTCATCTTAATATGACACTTCTTACATAAGAAAACTAGTGTCTCAAACAACTATTATAGCAAGAGATGTCCCTAGTCAGACTAGCACAATTAGGGATATATGATACATGATGCATTAGAAATAAATTTGGGTAGAGATCTAAATTCTGAAAGTGGTAAGTCCAATGAGGGTCAAGCCTCTGAGAATGTCGAAGGTCTTCATGTTAATATTCCATCAACTGAGCAACATCTTGATGATAGTTTATGTGATGTTGATGCCTTAAGATATCGAAAATATTAGCGAAATGTGATGAAGAATTGTATCCTCGTTGTAAGTATTCAAAATTATACTTCAATTTGACCTTGATTCACATCAAATGTATGGGAGGACTCTCCAACAAGAGTTTCACAATGTTGCTAGAGCTTCGCAGGATGTATTTCCATTTTGACATCATTACCAACTTCAAGATATGAAGCTAAGAAGTTGTGCAATGATTTAGGACTCGGATATGAGAAAATTCATAGTTGTCCCAATGATTGTATGCTCTATTGAGGGAGAGAATTGATCAGGAAACTTGTCATGTGTGTGGTTATTCTAGGTGGAAATTTGAAGAGAATGAGAGAGATAAGAATAAAAAGACAAGCTTCATTTTCTATGTGATAAGAATAAAAAGACATTCTTACGAGGAAAGAGATTATCTATGTGATGCATTTCAAAAACATTTCATTAAGCTATTGCTCTTTTAGTTGGATTCAAATTAAGTTCTATTGCAACAAGCTTCTACGCACTCAGGATTAGCCTCAATCTACTCATTTGAGTTCAGAACTTTACTTAATTTATTACTTATTAGTGTGTTATGGTTATTTATTATTCAATATAGTCTGCCATTTTAGTTATGATGCTTCTTTTGTTCATCAATATTGAATATTTATGTTGTTTTTATAGGAGACGATGGTGCAAATACAAAGCTTCCCGACTTGAAGAATAGAATCATGGATTGAAATAAAGTACAGAATGAGACAAAAAGCATAATTTTGATAGACACCATTGTATGTTGAGCCTAGAGAAGATTTTCTTTGTTATGAGTTTTTCTTTTGTTATGTTTTTTTTGGCAATACTTAAATAACTTGCATTAACATCTACTCCTTTCTTGTTGGAACAACTATTAAATATAAGTGTTATTGTAATGGGTTTAATAAAATCGATACTTTAGTTGCTCGTGACATTGTTTATAGTAGTGTTTTGCTTGAAATCGATTACCCTCTTGAAAATTGACCAACAAATTTACACTTAAAAAGATAGTTCTTGTTTTACATGTCAAAAAAATTAGTTACATTTTGATATGTTATAAAAAATAGTTACATTTTGACATGTCACAAAAAATAGTTATATTTTCACATTTCACAAAAATAATTACACTTTCATATGTCGCAAAAATAGCTACACTTTTAAACGTCACTAAATTTTGTGACATATATTTTTTTGTGACATGCATAATAGTTACCCATTTATAAGATGTAACAAATTTATTTAGTGATATCTATAGATATCACAATTCTTAAAAAATTATGTAACTATTGGAACATTTTCTTGTAGTGTTAATACAAATATATTTAAAAATAAATCTATAAATTAAGTTGAAGCATCATCTTCTCAAAATAAAACTCTTCTCTCTAGTTTTTTTTATATAAACAAAATATATTGTTATTGTGATTATTCTTTGATAGATTTTTTTAGATTATTTTACTAAATATATCTAAAAAAGGTATGCGCTTTATGTCCCAACTTTTTATTATTTTTGACTTAATGTCCCAACGTAAGCATATTATTATTTTAGTCCCTAACATTTCAAAAAGAAATTATTAATGTTATGTTGATCAATTTTTTACATCCAAATGTTTACGTGGCTGACGGAATTTCATGTTGGACTCCAAGTCAATATAAAAAAAAAAACATAGAAAAGTTCCTCCAAAACGACGTCATTTCATTTCTTCTCTTATATTGACGTGGAAAAAAAATGGAACTACATCGTTCTGAGAAACTTTTCCATATTTTTATTTATTTTTTATATTAACTTGGAGTTCAACATGAAATTTTGACAGCCACATAAGCGTTTATATGCCAAAAATCGATCAGCCTGATATTATTTGAATTTTTCTGAAACGTTAGGGACCAAAATAATAATATGATTGCGTTGGAACATTAAGAGAAAAATCGTTAAACATTGAGACATAAACTAATATTCACCCAATAGAAAATATGAAAGTGATTATCAAATAGAGCACTTGATTTCATTACAGATAGTAAAAAAGATGGTTAAATAAGTTCGTCAAAAGAGCAACAATGTAGCAAGATAGATAAAATATATTATGAAGTAAGAGTAATATATTGTAATATCTTAATTATAAAAAATCAGTAAATAATTTTGTGGTTGATAAAGTATGTAAGTTGAAATGGACTTTTGAAATATTTATTTTATATTGTCTTTTGTTAATATAGCATAAGGCCTTCGATTTTCTTAATCCGACCCTGGCGTCGAAAATCAGAGGAAACGAAAACGATGATTTTGAAGGAGTGTGTTTATGAGTATCCAGTAGAGATAAACATTAGAGAGAACAGGGAGGTTGGATCCCCTAAACAAAATGTTTAGGTCTATCCATATACAGTTGATGAGTAGAAGTGTTATTGAAGTTGATCTTAGTGAAGATAGTTATCGAAGATAATTAAGCTAGAGCCTATAACATATATTGGTTGAAAATTTGAAGCAATAACATAAATGCAAGTATGAGACCAAAAATTAATAAAAAGAATAAAGAGTCGGATTAAGGGAACACATTTAAGTATGAGAAGTATATGGGGATCATCTATCTCACTTTTAGTGTCCTATTTTATTTTTATTTTTTCTAAATTTTAATTTCTTATGTTTTATTGTCCTTTTAAAATTATTAATTAACATTTACTAATTATGTGAGGTTTTAAAATTATTTTTTTATATTAAATTTGTAACTTTTTTAGTTCATTTTTTTGGGTTGATTAATCTAAAATTATGGTATAATATTTATCTTTAATTATAATTTTATGTAATAAATGTTAATATGATTAATTATAGACTAATAAATTTTTTATTTTATGATAAATGTTATCTAAAAGAATGAAATTAATAGTGGGTGCAGAAAATTATGGAGTAGGGGATCCTATACCAAAAATAGTTACCCCAAAAAATACCGAATAAAACATTTTCCCACAAATTAAATAGAAAACTTAAGTAATTAATTTTTCCATGGGTAAGTGCATTTGAATAGTAAAATTCAAATTAAGAATCATCATCATACATAAAATTGGGCTGGCAGAAACAAATAGATTATACTTATTGTTGAAAAAATTTCTTTTTACTATGTATTCAAGTTTGTTCAACAAATTAATGTAATATCAAATAAGTACAAATCTGACCTGAGTTTTTTCAAATACTTAAAGAGTTTTCTTGATATGCAGAGAGTATAACGGATTAGATATACAGAAAGAAAGTAGTAAAATCAAGATATTTTAATGTGGTTTAGAGTAATCACAAACTCCTATGTTATTATTCCTATCAAAATAGATGTGGAATAACCTTGTGACTCCCTTCGCATAGTGTTCAATGTTCAGTGTTTCACACAATCTATGAGTTGAAGCTAGGAATGTCGTCTTAGACCTCTTAACACAACTTTTAACATATCTCACACGATGGCTTACTTGCATCAACTTGAGTTAGTCTTTACAATATGATCAGTTGTAAGGCTAGACTCGCTCTATCTAAACTTTGATATGGAAGTGATTTTAGACTCTAAATAATCAGACGAGAGATTCAGATATGATCTCAAAGGTTAAACCCTTGAGGTTCTACAAATCATTAGCAGTTTCCTTTTGGCAGAAGTAGAAGTTCTTGTTTGAAATCGAGACCTTTTATATTTATAATGAGAAGGATGAAACTATTCACTGGAGAGAAAGCCTTGGATATTTATTGATATTTTTGATGTATAATGAAACTTTTGGTAGGATGTATGTTTGAAAAGAACTTACTCTGTTAGTGCAAGCTTAACTTTTGTACTTTACTGAAGTTGCATATTGTCAAGACTATTGTGTCAGATCTATATATTGTTAACTCTTTCTCATTAGACAAACGGTAATCGGTAGTTGGATGTATCAGTTGAAGATCGTAACGTTGTACTTGTCTGACTTGAATCTTTTGGATATGCACTTTAAGCATGTGTCTGCTTTGTCTCAGGTGCACTGTCGAATGCTCAAAGTAAACTTGATCTGGCACATTCATTCTTCTTCAATCAGTTGCACTTGATCTTGATCTCTTCTTATTTCTTTAGGGTTTCAAAAATCTCATCAACTGCGACATCAGCTGACTACCACTAAAAATAAATAGGTTTCCTAAAAAATGAGCTTTCATTAAGAAACTAAACATATCTAAAACTTTTCATCAAATATAATTTGAGATGGAATCAAAATTCTAAACTATATAAACTTGTCCCAACAAGACTATAGACAAATTATTTTATTAATAAATTTGGTTCAAATAAATATGGTAAAGTCTTCTCTACTCTTCCCCCACACCCAAAACAAATTAAGAATACTTTCTACAAGCCTAAAATTGAATTTTGTTTTATTAGTAATATATAAGATGAATATCACTTTAAACACTAAACTATAATATTTTTTTATCAAAAAAGTTTCGAAATATCAAAATAATTTATTTAAATACCAACTATTAATATTATATCAGAATTCTGTAGAATTCATTTTTCGACACTTTAAATTTAGACATTGTTCGTCGGTTGTACGTTATTTCATGCATCTATGTTATTTTTTAATTAATAAATAGTGAAAATGCAACTTAATTTCATATGAATCCAGCAAGTCACATCAAGATTTCGAAGACCAAAAATGGACATTAGACACTTCTAATATAATACTGATAATTGATTATTTAAACAAATATTTCTGATAATTCAAAATATTTTTAACAAAACAATTATTCAAAAATAATAGTAACCCTATATAATATGCTACGACTAGCCAATATTACAACCAATAATTAAGAAGTTACTTCTAGATCCTATGATCATTCATTTAGAAGTGACTGATACTGATGATCACTACAACAAAAAATGGGTATTGCGACATACTTATGGTGACACTAAGCATTAGATGTTGTAATATAACCTTTATTGTGACATCAAAAAATTTAATATTGATTATTGAAAATTTATTATTAACTATTACAACACAAAATATCATATGTAGTAATACTAAGCTTTATTACGACATAATAGAATGTTGATGAGCATTTATTATAGGCTATTATGACATCAAATATTATACACCTAATAGTAATATAATTAGGACATTATGAGATGTTACTAAAGATTAATTTTGTAGGAAATTATCTAACATATATATTTTTTTTAAATAATCTAAATTATTTTGTCTATCTTTGGACTAGAACCTAACAGAACCTAGTGTAGCTGCGTCAACTCCAAAACAGAAACAGCTAGCACACAGCCGCTCCTTTCATAGAATCCCCTCTTGAACAAGGGAAATAATTGAGCGATCGTCAAAGTGGATTGCTTTTGAAATATCAAATTCATTTTCATAGTCGTGAAATCGAAGTGCATGCTCATCGAATTCTAAACAGCCCTGGTTCGAATTGGATCCTCCCAAATCGCATTCTTACGGTAATTCTTGAATTTAAATTTTTCATTACATGTAATTTTCTGTCAATATTGAAAATCCTGCTGAAATAGTTATAAGGCTATACTGATTTTATGTGGTGTTTCATGAGATTGAACAATCTTTAATTTTTTGTTTGTGCGTGTTCAAAATCCAATGGTATTTAGTATTTTGTAATATTTTTCGATCTATTGTTATCAAAGAATGTGTTTTTCTGTCCTTTTATGCTCGGAGTATTAGAATATTGAATGTTGTCGTCGAATAAGCCATAAATTAGAGAATTGTTCAAGCTAGATGACAACAACAAGATGTAAAATGTCAACGGAATACTAAAATAAGCATAATATTTTTAGTATTTTCTAGATACAGTCTTAAATAATGGAGTGAAGTAACAAATATTTGGTTTCAATATTTGGACATTGAATCAACTGTATGAAACAAACTTTATCAAAAACAAACTTATCAAAAATTGATGTATTGTAAAACCAAAGGAACTCTGTTTTGCCTTGACTACTTAGACTCTTTTAATCAAATTTTTATATACGTTGTAATATTTAGATTTTCTCTACTATGTTTGTCTTCTTCATTTTTAGTACTACATTTTAATGAATCAAGAAAACAATTTAGGATTGACTTAGACATGTAATAGTTATATAGTTATATTCCCCTTTATAGTTCTTGTTTTGCATTGAATCTCTTGATTTTTGTGCTCTCTATAGTGCTTCTGCAAGTTGTTTGGCTTCAGGCATAATCCTAATAATTGTGATCTACATAATATGTGTAATGGTTGAATTAAGTTTGTGATGCATCACTGTTCTACATTTACAGCTACAGGAAAGGTTAACAAACTTTATTTTGTCACTTTCATCAAATGGAAAAAAAAACAAATCAATTTTCATCGTAAGTTGTTTGGTTGCCTATCAGATTATGTAACCTTGAATCAATCTGTGCCTTTCGCTAGAATGTGGTAGTCCAATAAGCCATAAATTAGATAATTGTTCATACCAAAGGACATTTGCATGGAACATGGGGGGATGATATGGAAGTGTCTATGGAATGCTTGTACAAATGTATATTTGGTGAGACTTGATAGATGAGGCTCCTGTGTATATAAACATTGTATTTAAATGTATTGTTTTTGCAGAAGGGTAACAATCTATATGTATATTGTAATATCTGAAGTGTCGATTTTAATTTTAATAGACTATATGTAACAAGATATTGGTTTTGATAAAAATAAGTTGTTGTCTGATAAGGCAACTCGTCTTAAGTTCTTCTGTGCTTGTTTTAAGTTATTCGTGTCAGCTGGGACCGACTTATGCATGATATTCTATGTGTTATAGCTTAGGAGCTAGGTGGTGGTTTATATTTCCGTGATTATTTTGAGGAATTTTGTAGAGGATTGAGAATATATTTATTTTATTTTTATATTGCTTATTTATATGTCAATTTTTCTTGTATTATTTTGTCTCTTGTACTTATATATTTGACATTAGTGTTTGCTAATTAACTTTTTCTGTTGGCTTTTTTATAACATAAAGTGCCAACCGTGTCAAATCCTTTTAATTACTTTTTTCCACGAAATGGACAAGAGTTGGATGAATAAACCAAGACATAGTGAACCATACATGGTTGGAGTCGAGAAGTTTTTAGACTTTGCATTTTGCAATAATTCAAGAAATGGAATGATTTTATGTCCATGCATAGAATGTAAACTTGGTAAATGTGTGGGGAGAAATGATGCGCGTGAACATTTGATAGTTATGGGATTTATTAAAGGCTACAATGATTGGATAGCTCATGGAGAGTTTTCATCAAATAATCCAACCAGTTCTTCATCTCCTACTGATTATAGGACTTCACGCGATATTGATGACATGCATGGGCTAGTGCATGATGCTTTTGGAAATGTAGAAGAAAGAAGTGATCTACATAGTCCAATAGGATCTCTTCAGGAAACAGAATTTGCCACTGGTGTTGTAGAAAAATTTTATAAGTTGATTGATGATTCCCAGAAGAAATTGTATGATGGATGTGAGAATTTCACAAAACTATCATTCATCATACGTTTGTTGCACATTAAGTGTCTTGGTAAATGGAGTAACAAACATTTTGGGATGTTGTTAGAATTACTACGAGAAGCTTTCCGGAGGCAATGGTCGACTTACCTAAGTCATATTACGAATCTGAGAAATTAATGAAGGACTTAGGTCTTGGTTATGAGAAGATAGATGCTTGTCTTAATGATTGCACATTATATTGGGGACTGAATGAGGAACAAAAATCATGTGCAACATGCAATGAGCTAAGATGGCGCACTTCAGAAAATGATCCAACTGGAGAGAAAAGGAAGATTGCAAACAAGGTTTTGTGGTATTTTCCAATTAAACCGAGGTTGCAACGCTTGTTCATGTCATCAAAAACAGCATGCCACATGCAATGGCATGCCAAAAGCCGTACAAATGATGGGTATATGAGACATCCAATGATTCCCGGCTTGGCGGACATTTGACAAAAATATCCCGAGTTTTCTAGTGATCCACGTAACGTTAGGTTGGGATTATCTTCGGATGGGATTAACCCATTCAGTAATATGAGCGTCGAGACATAGTACATGGCCGCTTATTCGATACCATATAATCTTCCTCCGTGGATGTGTATGAAACAATCATCTTTTTGTTATCTTTATTAATTCCGGTCCATCACCCGTGAAATAATATTGATATTTATTTGCAACCTCTTGTTTCGATTTGAAAGACCTATGGGAAGTAGGAATTGAAACTTACGATCGTTGAGTAAACAAAAGTTTCAATTGCGTGCAAGCTTATTATGGACAATTAGCGATTTTCCAAGATATGCAAACTTATCAGTTGAGTACTAAAGGTCAACTTGCATGTCCAAGATGCAACAAGTTTACACATTCACCAAGTTAAAACATGGTGCAAAATTTTGTTATATGGGTCATCGAGATTTTGGATATGGATCATGCATCTCGAAGAATGCTCGCTTATTTGATGGTTCAAGAGCATGAAGGGCCTCCACGCAGACTATCGGGAAAAAGTCTTAGAAGAATTGAAAGATTTAAGATTTACTTTTGGAAAGAAAATCGAAGAATCGAGATTTGCCTTTTAATTGGAAGAAGAAGTATTTTTTGAATTACCCTATTGGAAAGACAATGTAGTGTGTCACAATCTTGACTTTATGCATATCGAGAAGAATGTTTGCGAGTATTTGTTCTACTTTACCGCAAATGATAAAGCGAAAGACACTCATAAGTCAAGAAAAGACTTAGAAGAAATGGGATTAGACCTCAACTTCATCCCATTCCAAAGGAGTCGACAAAGTGTACTTACCTCCAAAGATCTTTTACAATGAGCAAGCAAGAGAAGAGCATGTTTTGCAATGTCTTGAAAAAGTGAAGGTGCGGATGGTTATGCCTCTAATATATCACGATGTGTTCAATTAAAACCACCGAAACTTGTTGGTCTTAAAAGTCATGACTATCACATTTTGATGCAACAATTATTACCAGTAGCCTTAAGAAAACTCTACCAAAGTCGGTCGCTTTTCTTTGATTCGATTGAGTCGATACTTTAGGGAGTTATGTTCTAAGGTCATTTATCCTCCCGATGTTGTTCGATTGGAAAGGAAATCGTTGTAACTCTTTGTGATTTGGAAAGATTTTCCACCATCATTTTTGATGTGATGGTTCACTTAACAATTCATTTAGCTACGAGGTGAAACTTGCTAGCCCTGCTCATTATCGTTGGATGTATCCAATTGAAAGGTAAACTTTAAATTGTTATAATTTATATATGTAGCACTTAATTGTATAAAATATGATTTGACGTGTGTTTGATATGAATGAAGATATCTAGGCACACCGAAGTCACATGTTCGCAATAAGAGTAGACCAAGGATCAATTGCTCAAGGGTATGTAGTGAAGAATGCTTGACATTTTGCTCTTTGTACCTAGCAGATTACGTGGAGTCAAAATTCAACAAAATAACTCGAAATGAGAATACCGTACCAACTGATGCACCTAGGTTGGATGTATTTGCATTGAGAGGTGATGCTATTGGAAAAGGAACAACTAAATTGTTTGACGATGACACACTTAAAAAGGCACATCAATATGTTTTGTTTAATTGTGAGGCAGTGAAACCATACATCGAGTAAGTGTTTTAGTCTAGTAAGGCATATTCTAGTAGTAATCATATTCTTCTTAGGCATACTGAGATATATTCTTTTATAACATATTAACTTGATTGAAGCTGAATTTACAGGCAACATCGTGTACTAGTAGAAGAAAGCTTTACCCGTTCGGCACGACACCAGATTGAACGGATTCATAGTGAACAATTTGCTAAGTGGTTTTCTAATCATGTAATCTTATCTAAAATGTTAACTATCAAATTATGATTTTGTTATTTTTCTAGAAATTATATTTGTGTTTCTTTCGTAGGTCAAACATTTGCAATTATATGAAGAAGACCCGATATGTCAAGATTTGAAATTGCTTGCTGGTGGCCCAGATACCATAGGAGTCACATATGAAAAATATGTTGTAAATGGTTTTAGGTTTCACACTAGAGGATTGGAGCTTCATAGAAAAACACAAAATAGTGGAGTATCTGTCAAAGCATCAACATCAAGCTTTTGTAGTACACGAGATGCAAATCCTATACTAAGTGAGCTAGATTACTATGGAGTACTTACTGATATAATTGAACTACGTTATGTCAATCGTAAGGTGGTCTTATTTGGATGTGATTGGGTTTCAAAAGGAAGACGATTAAAACAAGATGCTGATGGATTTACACTTGCTAACTTTACAAATGTTAGACGTCATGAAGAGCCTTTTATTCTATCATCCCAAGCTACACAAGTGTTCTATGTAGCAGATCCTGTTGATACTAATTGGCATGTTGTCATATCTACAACGGCTAGAGGTGCTTATAGTATGGAATCATTGGCAGATGTTGAAACCTATCTACAAAGCAATTTATGTGATCCTGAATTGACAATGACATTGAAGAGGTCAATTGGGTTCGTGAGGATGTAGAAGGAGTTGAGATTGACATTTCGATTGAAATTTTTCCCACGGTATTTTCTTAGTGAAACGATTTTGTTTTCTACTTTTTAAGAAAACTGGCGCCCATCGCCTAAACTGTTTCCATTGAGCTATTGTAGATTCTTTTTGTCTTTCTATGTTCTGCTTTTTTGGTCGTATGTGTTGGTATATATCCAAGATATTACTTGAATATTGTTAGGCCTGTAAAGAAATATACCATTTTTCTGTATATTCCCTTCTAGATGACCATTTTCAGCATAACCAGTTGCATGAGTCAGTCTATCTTAGCATCTGAACTATTGATTTGCACTATATCAGGCTTCAGAGAACAATCATGAAGAACGATAAGATCTGAATGAAGCACCTTTGACTTGAGTTTGGGATTGAAGGCTTTTGATGGTGAAAATGAGTCCGACTCGAGAGCAGATCAAAACAAAGATGAATAGAGGCAGTCAGCTTGTCAATCATTTATTGCGATGTTGGTTGATTTATGCAAAGCTGAGGGTAGAAGCAGATGACCTGTGGAGCCTTCTTGGAGCATATTGTCTGTGCGTTTCTTGTGGCTAAGATAGTAGATTGAGGTGACTTTTAAGTATTGTAATTTTGGGTTTAGTTGCTTCCATTTTAAAGTGATAGCATTTGTATGATTTCATCTCCTCGCAGATGAATTTTTACTCGAATTAGAATTCCAAGGCACAGTTCTTGAGATTGGTGTTGGGATTATGTAATGGGAATCACTTACCATAGGTCGGATCTATAAAAGATTTGAAGCTATTCGCTGCAAAGATTTTTTTTAATTTTTTTCCCTCGTGTTATTTTATGTTTCACAAGTATTTGCAAACGAAACTAAAGAGTGGGCTATCAAATTAGCCGATCTATACATATGAAAGAATCACATTCCCTTAGAACACTTTGAAGAACATTCGAAGATCATTCAAGAGTCCAAATTGAAGAGTAGAATCAGAGTATACAATAGAGATCGAACTCGCTCACTTGTACTTTGATCCAAAATTATATCGATTTTGTATATAATTTCATGTTTATCGATTTTGTGTTACAAATTTTTGAATACAAGACTGATGTCCTTTAGATTGACGTTATCACAACATCAACTTCACTTCAATAAATTAGCTCAAATCCAAATGTCGATCTGAAAACAAGATCAAGGTCCTTCAGATCGGAATCATCAAATCCAAACTTCAGGGCAATGAGATCAAGGAACCACATCCCATCCGAATACTTTGAAGAACATGCGAATATCATTCAAGAGTCCAAATTGAAGAGTAGAATCAGAGTATACAATAGAGATCGAATTCACTTAATTGTACTTTGATTGAAAATTATATTGATTTTGTATACAATTTCATGTTTATCGAATTAAACACGAAAATTTGTGTTATAAATTACGAATACAAGATTGAAGTCCTTCGATTGACGTTATCATGACATCAACTTCAGTTCAATAAATTAGTGAAATCCAAAGGTCGATCTAAAACAAGATCAATGTCATTCGGATCAATATCATCAAATCCAAACTTCGAGATAAGGAGATCAATGAACCACATCACATCCGAATACTTTGAAGAACATTCGAATATCATTCAAAAGTCCAACTTGAAGAGTAGAATCGAGTATACAATAGAGATCGAACTTACCCAATTATACTTTGATCGAAAATTATATTGATTTTGTGTACAATTTCATGTTTACCGAATTAAATACAAAAATTTGTGTTACACCAGAAAATTACATAGAAAATCCCACATCGATCAAAGGAGTATCACCCGTTAGGGATGTAAAAGAATCGATCGAATCGAATATCACTATAAATGAATTGAATTCAAAAGTGGTTGCATAATCGAATCGGTGTTCGAATCTCTTTCGATATTTTTCGATCTATATTCAATTCATGTAATATTCATAAAATATATGATAGTTCTATTTTGTGTTTTCTATTCTAATTTAGGAAATTTGAAGTTATTCACTTGTTCTATGTTAATGTTTATTATATTTATAGAAATATGAAGTAATAAAAATGACATAACGTATATAGTAGGTGATTATTTGAAAATTATTTATACATATAATATAATATAATATAATAAATGGTTATTAGCATATAAATACATAAATTTTGATGTAGTTTTTGTTTTGCATACGAACTTTAAAAGAAGTATATAAAAACATGAACTTATTAATTGTAGTAATTTTATCACAATTTATTTTCGATCAAATTGAAACTGACATGATATTAGTTTACTTGTTCATCATTACTCCATTTGATCATTTATAATAGTTTAAGATTTGAAGTGTTCTTTAAGATTTGAAGTGATCATTTATAATAGTTTAAGAAAACATTTATAATAGTCTACTTGTTCATCATTTACTCCATTTACAAATGATGGTTTAAGATCTGAAGTGCTCTTTTCGTTTTGTGTGTTTGTGTTATATTTCTTTTTTTTTTCTTTCTCGTGAAGTGTATATGTGTTTTGTGTGTGTTAATGAGTCAATGTGCTTGTTTTGCCAAGTGTAAATATTTTTTTATATATTTTTTATTAATTTATTTTCACGTCGTTATCAACTCATTATATCTAATGTCACGTCAGTTTCTTTGGTCAAAAAAATAAATCATGATAAAATTAATAAATTCGTATATTTATATGTGGAAATTCATATATATAGTCATCCAAGTTAAGGAATGTCAAATTATAGCCACCAACATAAAAATATCAAATTATAGCCAACTTACTGGCCCTATTGGGACTATTATCACCAAATAGTACCAATAGGTTCAACCATTATAGCCACCAACATAAAATGTCAAATTATAGACAACTTATTGGCCATATTGGGACTATTATCACCAAATAGTACCAATAGGTCCAACCAAATAGTTGGACCTATCGGTACTATTTGATGATAATAGTCCCAATAGGGCCAGTAAGTTGGCTATAATTAGACATTTTTATGTTGGTGGCTATAATTTGACATTCCTTAACTTGGATGACTATATAAAAACTTTTCTCTATTTATATACTTCTCTTAAAGTTTGTGTGCAAAATCAAAATTAAATCAAAGTTCATGTATTTATATACTCCTTTAAAGTTCATGTGCAAAACCAAAATCACATCAAAGTTTGTGTATTTATATGTCAAAAACCTTATAATAAAAATAACATTGTCAATGTTTTATAGTATATTAAAATATAGATTGTAACACATATATTGTCAATGCATTATAGCTGAATCTCGAATAGCTTTGGAATAACTATGTTCATTTACAACTCTAACTGTAACAATGTGGCAGTGTGGAGGAAAATATTCATTTATTATTTATTTTATATTATAATTATTTTTTCTTTATCTTTTTATAAATATAACTGAGTATTTATGATTATTGTGAATATCGAATCGAATATTGTGAATATTGAATCGAATATCATGATTTTGACTTTGTATTCGTTAATATTTCGGGATATGCAAATTTTAAATATTATAGATAAGATATGTTATTATTGTGAAATAATATATTTAAAGTTGTATTATTTTTTGACTTGTGTATGTATATATATGAAGGACCAAAATTAGTTTGAATAACAATAATGTCGAGAGTTAACAAATTAGAAGGACAAAGAATCTGAATTCGAATTTCAGCACATACGGCCTATGGGTTTATTTCGATTAGCAACAATTTAGACCGCAAATACTAAAATGTGTAGCAAATCAATATATCTAATTAAATAATTTGATTTGGCGCTAAAAGGACAAAAAAAAAACTGGCGCCAAAAGCTTTTCTTCCTTATCGTGGCTTGGACGGTTACCTGTGATACTTCCACCAACAATTCTTCAACGCCTTCTCCTGAATCAAGCTCTTCTTTGGAGCCCTTTAACAAGAAGCTCACAATTTCTCTTCCTTAATCCAAAGGAACTGTAAGGTGGGAGGATGCTTTCATTTTTTTGTTAATCATTTTATTGAAGTTGATTTTCCCCAATTCAATTATATTCGTCATTTTAATTGCTTTTCTTTTTTTAGAAGCCCATCATCAAAGCAAATTCAATCTGAAGGAAAGGAACCGTGAGGTAAGGCTATGCCTTGTTTTCCTATATAAAGTTTTTTTATATCTGATTTCACCTTAATTTTGTTCATTTTTTTAATTGTTTGTATTTTTTCTAAAATTTAATTTCATTGGATGTCTGCACTCCTCCAGTCACTTTGTCTATATTCTTAGGTAAGTGTTCCTCATTTTAATTGCTTTTCTTTTATACATATATTGATTTGAATACTTAGGGGCCGAGAATTGGCGATGGGCAGGACAAAAACCATATCCTAATTCTACCTTAACGAACTTTCCTGAATATCACCATAAAATTGTGATTCTGTTTACTGTCTATATAAGGGCGTAAGGCTTGTTAAATTGAAGTTTATATAGCATGAGCCCATACGCTTGAAGTTTCTAGTTTGTTAAAGTCACAACTGTGATATTAGTTCTAATAGATTACAGTCATTGATCCTGAATCTTGAATTCATTCATCATATCTCGATACAGTTGCAGGTATGGCTACTAAAACTCGAAAGCGTAAACCGAGAAATTTTAGCTTGTCGAATGAGCCAATGCACCAGCCACGTAGTAAGATTATACATCACCATGATATATATTATATGCTATGCAGTTTCTTTTACTAAATAATTATTTATGTTTTATCTTTTAGGTACGACAACTAGAACTCAAGTGGGTAGACGAGTATCTAACGAAGCCGTACAAGAAAGGCAAAATCATGTCCAAATATTGCCTAACCCACATTCACATGTCCAAGCTAACTTAGCACTCTCAGTGAAATAGGTATCATTACATAAAGCATGTTATTCTCATGAGTTTTTCCATAAAACTTAAGTTACTCTAACTTATAAAATTTCGTCATTCAATCTTTTCGTTTTATTCCTTACCAAATACTTACGTTATCTAAATTATATTACATTTCTATTGATTTGAACTTGTCAATACACCAATATTTAACTAATTGTCAAATAACTTATAGGTTCAGAAGATAACCATTTGGTGGGCTGCCAAGCTCCTAGTTCACTGGTTGAAGAGCCAACACAACAAAATATATGTGATCTTACTAGAGGAACAACCGGAGTACAAAGCGGACATGATAATAATCAAGAAAATGGTGACTTCTTGTGCTTCATTTATTATTTTAGCTTTTACTATTCATTTACAATTAGCTTGTACTATTAAGATGTTGTCATTTATGAAATGCAGACAAGAAATGTAGAGGTCCAACACACATGTTGAAAATTTGGGGTAGATCATCAACTCTACCTCTTATTCAACTTGATTTTGATAGTTTTGGGAGAGCTATAGGAGCTAATCGAGCAAATTTAGTGAGTTTCTAGGCACAATAGCGAGGAATGGTATGTACTGCCCACTTGATGTGGAAGATTGGCACAAAATGCCAAAAGAATACAAAAATAAGATGTTACAAGTTGTCAAGGTAATTAAAGTATAGTGTTTATGGGATATTTCTTAAAATGTGTATTTGATTGATAATTCTAATTTCTTATTATGCAGTCACGATATGATATCACGCTTGGAGATGAAGGTTGGATTCTCACATCCATCAATAAAAAATGGAGAAACTGGAAAAGTATTCTAAAAGCACGGTATTTCCTCCCAAATAAAGATGTGAGAGATTTAGTAGATGATATAGATGGGAGAGTATTGCGAGATCAATGGATTAATATGCTTGCGTATTGGAACAAAGAAGAAGTAAAGGTGTATTGTGTATTTTATTAGATATACATTTATTTAGTAAATAATGTATTTTTCAAAATTATATGTTAACTCGCCTTTTCCATATTTAGGTGAGAAGTAAAAAAAATAAAGTTGCTAGATCAAAGAGAACCATGAATCATCTTACTGGAAAAACGCCATTCGCACAAGTACAATGCAAACTGGTGAGTTGTGTTAGTCCTTTAACTTTTAGATTTAATACCTCTTACAGACTTACAGTGGAAGGTTTTTGCTAAATTCAGATCTTTGATGGCTATTACAACTTACTGCTCTTCCATCATCCAGATTTTGATTTATTGCACTATAATACAATAGAATCTATAGGAAATCCTTTGAGAATTGTGCACTCGGCTTCCCTGAATTGCTCACTTTTGGTGCAACTTGCCCTTCAGGTGACATGGGGGATTTTGTGGTATATCTTTTTAGTTAAGTAGAAACTTGATTCTTGGGTAACAGTTTCTTGTAAAGCCATGTAGATTTTCTCTATTCCTTGGTGGTGTAGAAGCTTCTTTCTCCACTATGTAGTTTCCTAGAGAATGCAGATATGCATCTGCATTGTCATTGTTAAATAGAATACGTTCATTCTGTTTAGATGTGTTAAAGAAGGTGTACCAATTTTTTCTTGTAGCCATTTGCTTGTTTTTCTTATAATCTCTTCTTGCAAGTATTTTTATGCATTGAGTGTTGAAGAAATCTGAAAGTAAATTTGAGGTGTTATAGTTCATTTTGTATTTTTGCATCACTTGATTGCTCATAAGTTATTTTATGATGCTAGTGTTTTTCTTGTGGAATCAATTGTAAAATATATCCTCTGGCAACAAAACATTATTTATGTTTGGAGGATTCACTATTGGTTACATAGGGATCTTTAGATTATGCAAAGAGATTGTATACATGGACATTAGTTGAGCAAATCTCAGTGCACCTAAGTGTCGTGCGGTTTTCTGAAAAGTGCTCCAAGTGTTGTAAGATCAATGCACATGTTGAATGTGGCATCATCTTTGGTTTTACCTTGGTAGGAACTGATTACTTTGGCATTGCTACTTTAAGTGTTCCATAATTTATTTTTCCATTGATTTGCTAATAAAACAACAAATTGACAGGAGAAAGAAAAAGGTTCTGCTCCATCTCGCGCTGAATTGCTCGACTCGTGCTATACAAGCAAAAGTGGAAATACTTCAGCTATTGTGTCCAAGTATTTGGTAAGTTTGGTTATTTTCAATAATAAAATCGTGCATGTGAATAAATATGTGAAAAATGCAAAAGTAGCAATTACATAGTTAATAACACCTTGACACATTGTCTTGATCTTATATTTTTCATCATTACTATTCATCTTTATCCATATTATTGTTAATTGTGAAGGGTGTATTTTATTTTATTTGCCTTTTATCATATCATATAGATTTTGTTATGTAAACAAAATCTTAAATTTATATTTTACTTACAACTCATAGGATGAAATTGAAGAACTGAGAAGCCAACTCCCGAAGGCTCAGAAGATCCAGTTGGACCTAATGATCTATTTGCCCAAGTTATTGGTCAAGACAAACCTGGTCGAGTGAGGATGTTTGGGAAGGAGTTTCCCATCGAGATGTTTGGGAGAAGTTCCCAATAGGAACATGTAAACGTGTAATGTTGGAACAACGATCAGAGATGTTGAAGATGAAAATGAGATTGCCGAGTTGCAGGAAAAACTTTTGACGCAACAAAGTTCTTTGTCTCAAAGCTCTCAACGCATGACATTGGTGTCAAATAATTTCCCCAGGACGACTTCATCAAACCAACATCTTCAGGTACATTTCCTTCTTAATTTACCTCTACTTTTAATATGCGATCTTCTTTCATTTTTGATATGTTTAAATGAAGTGGAAATAATTTTCTTGTTGGATTCTAGTTAATACCTACCCCAATTTAATCTTAATTAATCAATCATGTTTAGTTAATCAGTTTAAAAATATTGTTAACTCTTGGCCTATCTTTTAGTCGAAGTGGGTGTGAAGGACAATTGTCAATGTAAGTTCATGGTGGTAGGATGGATTTGCGACTTACACAATAATACGTTTGATAGATATAGTAATGTTTTTTATTTTTCTAGATTATATCATAGATTAATTTATTTTTGGAATTTATTGCCTACTTTGTTTTCTCTGCAAATGATTTCTCTACTTCTTGTTATACAGCAAAATTGCCTAATTTTTCCATGAGAATTTTCTACATAGGTTGAATATTTATCTCACAAAAATGGTTGTGATAGTAATTTAAATTAAAGTATATTGAACTGAACATTGTTATGCAGTTGCTTTATTTATATCTAGCATATTGATAGTTTGCAGCACTTAATATTATTATTAATATTTTGCAAAGAAATAAAGATACAGAAATATGATTTGCAGGTTCGTGTTCATGTTGTTCTTAAAAGTGTATCTCATCAAGGAAAAATCGTGGCTAAAGGATGTGTTCATAGCATTGATCCAAAAGTAGAAGTTGGGAGACAAGTATTGGGAGAGAATTGGTGTCAAGTGCAAGTGAAAGTAGTACTTGAATCTGAAGAGCGATTAATTCGCCCTTATGGTTATTGTCAAACACTTGGAGATGCACTTGGAGAAATGGTTGCTTGGCCATGCGATTTGGTAAGTAATTTAGTGGTATTCCATAAACTTTTTCCATTTTATATAAAAAAATAAGTTTTCAAATTTGAAATAACATGTATTTTTTTTCATATAGGTGACAGCCATTGAATGATACTGAAGCGTGAAGTTCTTCCATTGAGGATGTTTCCACTAGAAAAGCTAGAGATTTCAAGAAAATTTATATTTTAGCTATATATTGTAATTATTAGGTTTTGATTTAGGAGTATGTACTTCGAAGACAATAGAGTGGTTTCAACACTTTCTTAGTTATCAATTACTATTATTAGCCATTTTCGTTTTTAATTTTAGAATATTTCATTTATAAAAATGGTATTTTTATTAAATTGTTCCATAGGTTTAAATCAATTTTATTTTTCTAATTTGTAGCACTAAATACATTGTAAGCTAATAAATCAAATAATGTAAATTTATGGAACTATGAATTTCTAAATTATTACGTTTAAGTTATTAACGACGTTGAGAAATGTTGTTAAACACACTACGTAAAATATATAACTACATCCTACAATGTCAAGAATTATATTAAATGACGTTTACGATGTCATAATAAATTACAATCAAGTGTTGTAACAAAGTAGCTTTCTAGACAATAAGAGATGTTGTATTAGTTGTCTTTTCGACATTAGTGAGTGTCGATTACATTTATTAAACCCGATAAATAATTAAGCTATTTCGACATTCTCATATGTCGTGATAGCTAATTAACCTTTCGCTACACTTCAAAAATCCGAAACTATTAAAAATTTGAAACCAATTTTGTTAATTCTATATATATTTATATTATATTTTAAAATATTTAAATAAAATATTATTATTATTATATATAAATTATATATAATTAATTTTCTGATTAAAAAATTCAATCCGATCCGAAATTTTGAAAATCAATCGATTTGAATCGAAACTCGAAAATCCGAACCGAATTTTGAATTTCGGTTTGGTTCGAATCGATATTCGGATTTCGGTATTTTGCTCACCCCTAAACGAATATGGTGACTGATACAAGTAACTAGCATGACATACAAGATTGTCACCACCCAAGATGCGGATAATCTTGGGTTATCTCATGTAACCTCACTCATAACAAGTCAAAGTGATGGTCAAGAACTCATACTCATCTAAAACCTTATCGAGGTTTAGATCGTAGAAAGTCATCGATATCTATGTTCTTCACGACGGTCGATAAAATAACTCATCTCATTATGATCCATCAAGATAGACAAACAATCAAGTCAAGCTACTTCTTATCTAAACTGACTTTATACCGACAACTCGTCATCAAGTTGTCTAAGTTGTGATGCTTTTATATCTCAACTAGCTTAACCAATCATATGACTTCGTGATCTTCTACATACCGTATGATCTAACTTTTGTATAGGATAATGAGACAATATATGTGATCAAGTAAACAATTCAAATATGAGATTGGAATAATAGTAACAATAAACATTAAATACAAACTTAAACATTCTCGCTTTCAATATACAAATCCAAAATATACACCAACCATATAAATATACACCCACCTTTTCCTAACAACAAAATGTTCATTATATTTTGCTAAATCTTAATTAGAGTTATAATTTATCCATATGATTATTGTGATAATCATTACTTGAGCTATATAGATTAGACAAACTTACAATAATGTACTTTTTTACTTGACCGAATAACTCTTGTTGTAAGAGTTTAATTTATCTTTATAAATGAAGTCTTTAGATGTACTAATCAATTTGGTTTATTAGTTATCTATTTTATCAAATAAATTCAAATATTAAGTTATTTTTTTAAAGGAAAATATTAAGTTGATATATATATATATATATATGTGTGTGTGTATGTATATGTATATGTATAGAGAGATGATCTATATATTTGAGTTGTAAACGATATTATATTTTTCAATAAAAAAATCTATATTATATTTCCAACAACATAATATTAATAGAATAGTTTCACAGTATCATGAATTAGTGATAACAGTGAAATTAAAATATAAAAATGTTTCTAGCTCCGCCTAAAAATGAAAATGTATCCATCTCCGGTCAAAAACTGAACGCGGTAACTTCTAATTTTATTGGCGGTTACTACTTATTACTCCCAAATACCAGAGGAATTCTTCAAAGAGAAATCTCAAGAGAAACTTTACAAAGCCATAGGCATAGAAAATGCGAAAAGAGTCTGATCTATTTCAATCGAGAGATGGTCTTGATTCACGATTCCAAGGCAAGCATCCAAGATTTCCTTGTGTTCGGACGCATTCAAATTGCATTCCAATGTTTCCGTCTTCAATTCGAGAGTGCGTGAAAGAGTTTCATGTAGAGCAAGAAGGAGAAACTTCATGAACTTATGGTATATCATGTCATTCAATCGTTTTCATTTTCAGCAGAAAAGTAAGGTTAACCACTTGAATTTGTTATTGCAGAAAAAAAGGAAGCCAGAGCCTGTTTTTCGACAAGATGATTGTACCTCATCATATACCACCAAGAAAGCGAAATCGGTGAGTTTGTTGTTATCATTTGATTATTATTAATTTAATATCAATTCATGTAATTAATATGAATAATTTTATCTAAATTTCAGAACACAATAATGGAATTCACTAGGTGGAATAATGGGAGAGCATAGTCGGTGAAATTCTACAAGTCTTCCTTATTTTCATATCTTATTATTTTATTTTTTCTATTTGATATGAAATGCAGACAATGAATACGAAATCCTTTATAGCATGTCAAAGTGATATACATATTTTTAATTAATATCTGTTCATACTCTGTTATGTTGTCTATTATTCATTTGTTTTGAGCTTGTCTTACGTATTGCCGAATATTCTGTCTTCTATAATGTTTATTACCAATAATTACATTCCATCGCCTAATCCCTGCTATTCACCATTAACCATTTGCAATTATACTTTGTCCTGTCTTATTTTCAATTTCTAAATCATTTGCATTAAGAAAGTGGGCATAGGCGAGGAATAGTTGCAGAGGAATAGGATGCATCCGTCTCTTTATACTTTAATTCGATTTCTAACTTTAGTTGATATTGACATTGGTCTGCAATGTCTTTCATACAATTTCTTGTTCTGTTTCTCAGGATGACAATTTTATCAGTCCACCAAATTAAGGAGCAACGACATTTCTAAAAGCTATAGCAGGAAAAAGTGTTTACCATAATATTTAGAAGACATGGCTTGGAGATTTTATGCGCAATTTCGAGTGTTAAAGGTTCTTGTTGATCTATTAAGTTCAAGGATGGTACTGATGTGAATTTTCTTCATTCCATAAAGAAAGGATTTTGAGAAGCACATAAGAAGCCAACTGCTCATGGCTTTGGAAGAAGAGTGCGACTTGTCATCACTTTTGTAGTGTTACACTTGTTTCGATCTTCGTAGTTCTAGTTATATTTCCAAATAAGTTGTTCGGTCTGTGCAACTTTAGAAGTTTATAAAGTGATGTATATCTTGTTCCATAATTTTGGTATTTATTGATCATTTCTTATTGATATATGAAGTTCTTTTAATTGTAATTTTTTTGTATTTTAAATAAATGGAATATCTTCTTTCTTTAGTGGATTTGTTTAGTAATTTTAATTTTCATTCAAACCATAAAATGCGAAATTAAATATGAATTATTAAATGCCTTAAAATGACAATTTTAAATTGTTATAATTAAAATATAAAATTCTATTTATAAAATAAAATTCACAAATATTGATATAGTGTGACATATAATGATGTCATAATACGAATATCTTGATAGACACAATAAGATGTCTTAATAGATAGCATTTTCACGTGAGTCAAAATACTTTCCAGACACCTATGGCAACACTTTTAGGTGTTGTTATATTTATTTATGCTTTAGCAACACAAGTATACGCGACACCCAAAATCAACGTGGAGATAGAAAATATGTAGTAATAGGATGTCTACAATGACGCTTCCAGATGTCCTTAAAACCAATTTTTCTTGTAGTGATATATACTCTATTAAATATTCGTAATAACATCCTATAATCTAATCCTAGATATTCAAATCTAACTAAATACACAATTTACAGGTTTGAATCGTCGGAATCCGCAGCAGATTCAGAGATACCAAACCTCCACAAAAACTGGTAATCCTTACTCTGGCACACCAATTTCACAGCGCTACAAGAAGCATTCACACACATCTTCTTACCTTCGCTCTCCCACTCGATACGCACCGCACACGTGAACGCCGCCATCGACTGCTGCACTACAGAATCCGGGAACAGCAGCGAGACTTCCCCGCCGATCCTCCCGCCGCCGAGCTTCCCGCCGGCGGTGCAGTCTAGCCAGCAGCACTCGGGCTGGCCGATCATCTCCTTGTAGGCCGAGTTGCACATCCTCACCTTGTTGTTAGAGTCCGACACAATCGCCGGCGCCGCCTCCGCCTCCACCGCCTCCTCCACCTCGGCAGGCCCCTTCGCCATCGCCGGCCGCCTCAGGTCGTCCGCGATGCTGTTCACTATAATGCTCGACCCGACCGGCCGGACCGGTCGGGGCGAGATAACCGATGGTTTGGCCGGTTCATGGAGGTGGGGCAGGAGCTCTAATTCCTCGGGGGGCTGATCCGCCGTCATGTTCAAATCTATCCCCTTCCCCTTGGGAGGTGGCGGCGGCTGGGCCGCCCCGGCGGTGCAGTAGAGGAGGGCAAAGCGACGGACTCGGCAAGGGTGGTGACGGCGGTGCCGAGGCCGCAGTTGAGGGCACGAGATTGGGGCGATGGAGATCCTTGGCGGGAAGGGGCAGGTGAAGCCATGCATGGCTAGATTCTTTGCGGCGGGGCTGCGAGCTGGTAGGGAGGAGAGAGATCCTGCAGGCAAGTCCGCGAGCGCTTCAAGGAGGGTGACGAGAAGGCAGCGGTGCGGCCCGCTTCCGCGTCCGGGTGGGGCGGGCCTGGAGGTGGGCCCACACGTTCCTCAGGTAGGGGACTTGCGGATGCCGTTGGGAACGGCGGAAGTGTCGTTGTCCGCGGCGGAGTTAGCGGGGGCGGTCTCGGGCTTGGGGGCGATCGGCCGATAACGGGACATGATCTCGGCCGTTCTGGCGGTGGCGTAGGGGTTGATGGTTTGGATCATTTTTATTCTCTTTCTCTCTCTCTCAATGGTGTGAGACTGAGACTGTGAGGGGGGAATGAGGAATGAGCTTATAAGGGAGGAATGGACGAATGAGAAGGCGGCAACATGAGGGAATATGACAAGCTGAGATGACACTTGGAAGAGAGGTGTGAGAGATGGGGACATCTGGGATTTCGACTACCTATAAACTTGCATGCAAGCTTACACTTAACACCCTGCTTTTCTTTCCTCATTTTTTTGTTTTTATTTCAAACTTAATTTTTGATCCTTATTTTTAAGTCTTTTATTTAACGTTGTTAAATTTATTATTAACACACATGCTTAAAGAGTTCCTAATCAATTGAGAAACAACGGAGTAATTAGTAAATGTACATTATTTTTGACCTTTTGTTGCTAAGTAACAGTAACACGATATATGTCAATTGCAAAACTGAATAAGCAAAAGCATATGTAAAAGTTTCAAAATGTATAGGAAGAAATATAAGGGAAGAATAGGCAATGAAGAAAATTTTGGTGTAAATGGGGTATAAGAGTAATGTATAACAGTTAAGGGTAAACTATACCGTTAATATTTTATAAGTCTTTTGTTTTCACATTGTTATTTTTATTAACATATGCTTAAATAGTTTCTATTCAATTGAGAAACAGCGTAGTAAATGTACATTAATTAATATATCTTGACCTTTTATTTTGCTATGTAACACTCTATATGTCAATTGCATTATCATGACGGAGAAACAAATGATGATTGTGAGTATATTATAGTATATGCTTATATTGTTACTTCTTCTTACGTTCATGCCTTAACGTAGTTTATACTCAAACAACTTATCTGAACGTTTGCTTTGTACACTACGGTAAGAATTTACTTAAATCAATCAAAATATTTAAAAATCTTGTTTTTTTAACTACTCTTGCAATAAATGACATACAAATTAATTAGTTAAATATAATGCGAAACCAGTCTTCAATAATAAAGGAGTCACGTCAAATGAGCAACTATTAAAGCATTCATGTGGTACATTGAACTATGTCATTTCAGATAATCTCCAAATCATAAGCTCTTCAATCACTCTATTTTCTATAGAATTTTGAATATTAATACTTTATGGAGCATCACTATTTTGATCATTGATATTTTATGTTCAAAATGATTCATGTATATTTTGATGTATGTAATTTGTTATTTTAGCTATCCCTTCTACTTTCATTTGTGATATTGTGTCCACGTACTTTTCAGTTTCTTTATTTCTTTCTTTTTCAAATTGGATACCTGACTTTTAGTTGAAAAGAAAAAAAGCTAAATTCTTGTTTGTTCATTTATATTAAAAGTGATTTCTTATTTTTTCTATAAAATAATGATCTAATTTTAATAGAAATGACAACTATAGAGACTCCGATTTCATACAAAGACTTAACTTTAGCATAAATAAATCACACCTCAATTTTAACAAATTAAAGTAGAGGGAACCAATTTAAAAAAAAAAATGAAAATACATGAGCCTAATGCAATCCTTAATATTCAGATATCGATACTCTATATATTAACCAGTACAGATATGAAAAATAATTATGAACCTGTCCAAAAAAAGTATCATTATATATGAAGAACAAACACGCAGCCTGGAATGTCATTAAAGTTAATATTATAATTATAGTCAAACTATTTACTTAAACAATATTTAGGTATTCATATTTATCATATGTCACTTATTGAGAAATAAAATAAGAAAAAGAGTAAGATGAAAATATATGGTTAAATAATTATAATATGTTGAAAGTTTATACATTTAGAAGAGAGACTACGTACTACAAAATAGAAGTGTATTATCTAGAACTGAAGAGATGAAAAACGAGTGTGAGATGTTTGACTATGTTTATTTTAGAGAGTTTATAAGTTTCAATAATTTATAAGATGTTTTAAGAGTTTATAAAACTTAATGGTTCAAAAGCTTATAAGTTATCAAAGTATTTGGATAATTGAACATATAAGTTAGAGAAAGAATTATGAGTAAGAGAGAAAATATTGAATAGATGTGAAGTTGATAGAGTATATGTTGAAAATAACAAATCATAGGATGTTACTTTGGTAAATTTAATGTTGATTATAAACTTATAAAAAATAAGTTGGGATTGGGGAATTTATTTTTTTTAGAAACTTATTTTCCCAATTTATAAACTATTTAGAAGTTTATTTTATTAAATACTTTTTAATAATTTATCAATTCTAAATAACTTATAAATAATAATTTATATCATTAGTCACCTCCATCTCCCTCTAAAGGACAGATAATGACAATATTAATGAGTTTGGAAGTATTAGTGATAAAACTAAAAATAAGAAAAATATCAAAAATAAAAGCCGGAGGATAGAAACGTGATTGGGTGATGGAAAATACCAATGAGGCGGCGGGAGCAACGCGTGTGGAGTAGAGATGCATGCACGCCTACACCTATCACCAATCCTTTCCCTATTATTCATTGTAAGTTTCAAATTTTCCATGCACTACTTGCTTTCTCATTCTGCACGCATTTTATATGGGAGAGTCGTCTAATTAAATTACAATTTGATTATCATCAACATATTAGTAAATTATAAAATATATAACTAGAGATGAACCTAAAAAATAGTTTGACATGAATTAAATTTTTTTAATTTAATGATGAAGAGTGCTAAGATAAATACTTAAAAGAATGTATAAAATATGAAGTTAAAATTTTGGGATGGGAGGGGAGGGGTAGTGCTGCCCCTAGCATTCTTGGGACTGCCACTGCATACAATTAAATATAAATCTTTTTCTAAATATATATGATTAATCGTTTGAGATCAAACTTCATCTAAAAAACATGACAGTTGGATTTGTCTTTTTATGTCTGGTCGCTCAATAAGTCATATAGATACTCTTGACATTCTGACTCTTATTCATCAGCTTCAGTCTTTGGTCTTTAATTGAGTCCACGTCTAATCTTGTGCTAAATCTTCCGAACTTCTTTTGACTTCTATTTATTCTCTGGCTCTGATCTGCAACAAGGTTGCGATTAACTTTAGATCGTCATGTTTAAGAGCTCCTGAGTCCTTTAGGGTCTCTAGCTTTCTTTGCTCGTCTGATTCAGACTTGTTGATGCTACAGTAATCACCAGCTTCCCTGATAATTCAAGCTTACCGAGTCTTCTATTACATTCAGCTCTTTTTGACTTCCTATCAAACTTAATCTTGCAATATTGTGCTTGGTCTTTAATGCTTTAACTTGGATGATTTTAAATTCTTTTATGTTTGCTCTAGACTTGTTAACTCCTTCTTAACTTGAGACTAGTCCTTTTGAGTAAGTTCCTTACTTGACATCTTCAACTTGGTTCTCTTTAAGATGAAGATTTACCTAAACAAAGTTTAACTCCTTAATAGATGAACTGACTACAAACAATATGTAAGATTGATTAAGTATTGGGAATATACATCATTACAAATCTTTTCAGTTAATCTTGAGATTCAATCAAAACATCGTTTAAATCTCAAATTTCCAACGCATAGCCAATGAATATATAAATATGCAATAACAAATAGACGATCATTGTCTAGTAAAGCTTCAAATATGTTTGGAAATAATTTGCGATTTCCCCAAAAGTCATGTTAGATTATCCATAATCAAATTTTGCTTCAACTTTGACATGGCTAAATAGCAATGCATATGTAGGACAAAACTATCGAGAACAAGATGAGGAACATTAGTTTTTGATAAATAAAAAATAATTCAATCATAAATATGGACATGGCTTTCAAATTTTATTCTTAAAATACATAACTTTACATTATTTGTAATTTTCTACTAAAAAGTGTATTGTTTTCCGTATGCTAACTACTTTATACACAAAACACAACCCTCATTAATCTATATGCGGAAATTTTTGAGACAATAATTATAAGATGGAGAGAGTAGTTGATTTTGGGAAATACATAATTTTAACTTAATGAATTGATTTAGTAACAATTTTCGTCTAATAAATCAATAATACATCAATTAATCAAGCTTGATGAATTAAATTAGTAAGTAATTTTTCAGCGCGAAAACACAATTATTTAAAAATGACATATAATCCGTAAGTTATTTCCGATATCGTTCCTAGCTAATATTTTCCATATATAATTTTTCAGCGTCGACTGCGTTTTCCACCATGCAAAATTACTTGTCGACTAATATTGTCATAAAATTTTATTTATTAGACTCGATTGAGATATTATTGATTTATAAGAGTAAAATAATCACAAAGTCAATTTATTAGGAAAAATTATATATTTTCCTTAAGATTTTATTTTAAAAAATGAAGAGAAAATGTTGGAGTAGGTAAGGAGAGCACAGGGTAGAAACTCTCGGAGGATGATTTGATTTGAAACATTAAAAAACGTGCCAAGATAGAGCAGACAAGACGTGGAGTACGCGTGGCGCAGAGCGAAAGCGCGCCTGCTTTTCCAGCCAATCCCCATTGGCAGCAGCCATGCTATGCATCAAACCAGCGATCACCGATCAGCATCAGCTGCATGCAATTGGATGCTTTCCAGAGCTAAGGAGGAGAGGTTTTTAATTCTGCATTTTCATTTAATTTTTAATGAGATATCACGCCAAACAATGAAATGTCCCAAGAGAAGAACCTAGCAAGGGCGTGGGGTTGCCCATTTTTTGTTTGATATAAAGGAGTTGCAACGCGGCGGCGCTCCGCACCGGTGTTCTTTTTTATTATTTTCCTTTCTTTTTTTCACAAAATATAAGGAGTAGGGGTTGTAATGAGTTCTGTTTTTATGAATACTTGTCTTTATCAAATTTTAATAATAGATTTGATTAAGTATAAAAGAGTTTGAGACAATTTGGATTGTAAATATTCATAATGGGTTTATGACTAGTTTGAAAACTTATTTATGAATATCCCCTACTCGAATTCATTTATATACATTATAATATCATAATTTTTAATATTTTTATTAATACTTATATATTAATTTTAATTTTTCTCTTTTTCTAACGTAGTTACGAGTGATTGTATGAGAAAGTGGCAGAAAATCTAGAAAGTTAAAATATCTCCAAAAAAATATCAATTATTCTAAATAAAATAGTTATTTAAACTAAAGAATTATGTCATTTATTTTTTAATTTATAATTAGATATTATCTTTATACTAAACGAACAAAAGTATTATTTATATTGAAAATCCAGACTTATGGACATCCCTACATGAGTCCACATCTAAAATTAAATTGTATAATTTCTAATTTAGACTTGAAATTTAATTTTAATCTTTCAATTTCTCTATTAATTATTATTAATATTTATTTTGCTGATTTCAATTTTTTATTAGGATGGAAAACGTAGTTATAACAATTTTAAATGGATTGGGTGGGTAATTTACGGGTACTAGTATATGGGTTTGGATGAAGATAAGTAATATGTTATGAAGGAGAAGGACAGACGCTGACGTGGCATGCATGGGGTGTACGTAGCAAGTGGCATACAGGTGTAGGTTGTTACAAATTAGTTTGTTAGCTGGGAATCAGTTAGAATGTAACAGAAGCGGTTAGGGAGTGAGCTAAGAGAGGATATAAATAGAAGGAGAGGTGATGTACGGGATTATTCTTTTTCTGATCACAAACACTCACAAATACAAATGAATACAATTCTTTTCTGTATCTTTGTGTTCTTCGCATAAGTCACACTCAACACATGCACCGTGCACAAAGAGACTTTCTGCAGTAACAAGGTGATTCTTGTGGAAGCTAGGCGTCGAGAGCAGAGAGACTTTCTGCAGGTAACAAGGTGATTGCTGTGGAAGCTAGGCGTCGAGAGCAGGTACAGGAGGAAGGAATATCGGAGTCACGAGTGGAGCCGTGACATTTGGTATCGAGCGATCGATCCGAAGTCGCATGCCGAGAAATAACACACGAGGAACAACAAAATGGAGCAAAGGATAGAGAATGCGAAGTGCAATTGAGCCAATTCAAACAGATAATGATTGAGGAGTTTCGACAGCAATTCGAAGAACTCAAGAGAGAGTTTAGAGCTGAGGGAAAGCGGCCTGAGGAGGGAGAATCTTCTGCAAAATCAAAGAATGAATCTACTCAAGGTAACACGAATTCTTCTCGTTGTAAAATACCGAAGCTCGAATTTCCTAAATTCAATGGGGAAAATCCAAGGCAATGGGTGAGGAAGTGTCAAAAATATTTCATGTTTAATCCAATGAATGAACAAGAGAAAGTAGTAAGTGCAGCAATGTATATGGAAGGGGTAGCAGACTTATGATGTTTAGAATATGTAGAAGAGAAGAAGAACGTAGAGTGGAATGATTTTGTAGAATTGGTTATGGAGAGATTTGCCAATATTGAAGGAAAAAATTTAGTTGCTCAGTTTAACAAACTTAGGCAAGAGGGGGATGTATTGAATTACACACTGCAGTTCGAAGAATTGAAAGCATTCATGGTGGGAAATAACAGAAGTTTATCCGAGGAATACTTTGTTCAAAGTTATATCAGCGGGTTGAAAGAGGAAGTAGCGAGGATGGTAGAGATGTTCACACCGCAGACGCTCAATGCCGCGATTCAATTGGCTAAGAAACAAGAATTATTGATCAGTTCTTTGGGACGAGGACCTAAGAGTTTATCTAAAGAAAACTCTAATCTGTGGGGAAACGTAGAGAAGAAAGTGGGAGAAGAAAGGAAGCAGACAGCAACGGAATTATCGAAGAGCTTACCATTTAAGAGACTAACACCCGAAGAAATAGATATGAGGAGGAAAAGAAATCTATGTTTCAAATGTGATGAAGCATATCAACCTGGGCATAGATGCAAGAAACTATTTACGATAGTGTGCGAGCAAGAGGCTGCAGAGATAGAAGAACTAATACTTGAAGAAGTGGATTCTGGGGAAGAAGAACTTCACATATCGGTTCACGCACTGGTCGGGCAAATCGCTCCGGATACCATTAAGATAGCAGGCCATGTGGGAAGACAAGCCATCACCATATTGATTGATACGGGAGTACGCACAGTTTTTTGGACGCCACGACAGCCAAAATGTTAGGTTGTGAGTTAGAATTCACAAACTCGATGATGGTCACAGTAGCAGATGGTGGCAAATTGGAGTGTAACACCCGATGTCCGAAGCTAGAATGGGAAATGGGTAAGTGCAGATTCAGTGCAACGCTTAAGATATTGAAGTTAGGGGGTTGTGACATGGTGATTGGGGTGGATTTATTGAGGCAGCTAGGACCGGTGACGTTCAACTTTGAGAACAAAATATACAATTCAGGAAAGGGGATAAAATTGTCACGCTGCAAGGGATGAAGCATGAGCTGACATGAAGATGATCACGGAAGAACAGTTCAAGAAGGTTTACAAGAAAGGTAAGGGAGCTATATTTGGATGCTTGTGCATGCTTTGGTGGAAACTGTAATAAAGGAAAGTAAACCTCACCCCACCCTTTGTCCTCTCATTGCTAAATATCTCCACCTCTTCGAGAAACCAAACCAACTCCCACCACACCGATCTCATGACCATCATATATCCATCAAAACAGACATCATTCCCTTCAAACAAAATCCATACAGGTACCCATATTTGCAACGAGTAGAAATCGAGAAGTTAGTCAAGGAGATGTTGGACTCGGGCATAATTCAGAATAGTGGTAGCTCATTCTCTTCACCGGTGCTCCTAGTAAAAAAGAAGGATGGATCATGGCGTTTCTGCATAGACTACAGAAAATTAAATTCTGTGACAGTGAAGGACAATTTCCCCATACCTTTGATTGATGACTTGTTGGATGAGTTGAAAGGAGCCACGATATTCTCGAAGATTGATCTTCGATCGGGATATCATCAAATCCATATGGATCCGACAGACATCCATAAGACAGCTTTTGTTACTACGAGTGGATTATACGAATTTAAAGTGATGCCATTTGGCCTCACCAACGCACCAGCCACATTACAATCCTTGATGAACACCGTGTTTAGAGCGTGCTTGGGGAAGTTTGTACTCGTCTTTTTCGATGATATTTTGATCTACAGTCGGTCCATAGAAGCACACTGTGAACACTTGGAGGTAGTGTTCACCATACTATCCGAGAACCAATTATTTGCTAAAGCTTCGAAATGCTCTTTTGGGACACAGCAGGTAGACTATTTGGGTCATGTGATAAGTGGGAAATGAGTGGCCGTAGATCCTAGCAAGATTCAAGCCATGGTGGAATGGCCCAAGCCAGGACGGTGAAAGCATTAAGAGGATTTCTAGGGTTAACAGGATACTATCGAAAGTTTATCCGGCATTATGGTATGATCGCAAAACCTTTACATGAAATGACGAAGAAAGGTCAATTTCAGTGGTCGGCTATGGCTGAAAAGGCGTTTCAACAATTGAAGGATGTTATGACCACCGCTCATGTTCTATGTCTTCCGAATTTTAATCTGCCATTCATCTTGGAAACTTATGCATGCTACGAAGGGTTGGGGGCTGTGTTAATGCAGGAGAAGCACCCTTTAGCATTCATCAGTAAGGCATTGGCACCTAAGAACTTGGGGCTGTCCATCTATGAGAAAGAGTTCTTAGCCATCATTCATGCGACCGAGAAATGGCGATCTTATCTCCTCCACGGTCAGTTTGTAATCAAGACCGATCATCAAAGTCTTAAATATCTGTTGAATGAAGATATCCACTCCGTGCGGCATAAATACCGACTAAGCTATTGGGGTTCGATTATAGAATTGAGTACAAGAAAGGTGTGGAAAATAAGGGCGGTGATGCATTGTCGAGAAGGACAACAGGAGAGGTTGAAACCGGGAAGTCGGTGGGAATGACATGCGGCAATTTCTATATCCAAACCGCTTGGATGGGAGATACAAGTCAGTTACAATGGGGATGACATAGCGCAGGCTGCCATTGCTGAGTGTGTGAAAACACCTTATAATACATCCTTGTTCTCGTATACAAATGGATTATTGAGGTTCAAGGGTCGCTTGTATGTAGGGAGAGAAGGACAGATGAGATATAAGATCATTGAGTATTATCATTCATCAAATTATGGTGGTCACTCGGGAGTTAAGGCGACTTATCAAAGGCTGTGGACAACGTTTGGGTGGCCGAGTATGAGAGAGGAGATAAGAGCAGCCGTTGCACGCTGCCAAACATGTCAACTGAGTAAGCACGAAACCACTCGGACTCGAGACTCCTTCAGCCCCTACCGTTCCGACGCAAGCTTGGCAACACATCACCATGGATTTTGTAGAAGGTCTGCCTCTCTCTCACAAACACAATTCCATTTGGGTCATAGTTGATCGTCTCACTAAATATGCACATTTTATTCCACTACACCACCCTTACACGGCCTCACATATTGCACAGCTATTTTTAGATAATATTTACAAATTACATGGTTTACCTGTGAGCATTATATCAGATAGAGATAAAATTTTCACTAGTTTATTTTGGAAAGATCTCATCAAGTTGCTAGGAGTTTCACATCATCTCAGTACAGTGTACCACCCGCAGACCGATGGGCAAACGGAACGAGTTAACCAATGTCTAGTCAAGACCCTAATAAATGGTTTCGTTGGCTAGCTCTAGCCGAATTCTGGTACAATACTTCCTTCCACACGGCCTTGCAACTGACACCATTTGAGGCCTTATATGGGTATAAGCCCACACCTCTAGCATTGTATACATATATGGAGCCCACAATAGTGGGTGTTGAAGCCACATTGCAGGAAAAGAAGGATATTCAAGAACAACTAAAGCATAATCTACAGAAAGCTCAAGACAGGATGAGAACTTCAGCAAATCGCTCACGGTGCGAACGTCAGTTTCAAGTTGGAGATTGGGTATACTTAAAGCTCAAGCCGTATCGACAATTATCACTCCGCCTACACAAGTTTTGGAAACTCAGCCCTCGTTATGCAGGACCTTTCATGGTCAGACGAAAGATTGGATTAGTAGCATATGAATTGGATTTACCGCAGGCATCAAAGTTGCATCCTGTGTTCCACGTAAGTTTTTTAAAGAGAGGAGTTAAACCACATGACAGGGTTACTACCACACTACCGGAGTTCGATAGAGACGGTCGCGTATTGCTGCAACTAGTCACAGTACTGGCAAGACGCATCATCAAGAGAAACAACAGTCCAAGCGCTCAAGTTCTAGTTCAGTGGGCACATCTGCCGAAGGATGAAGCTACATGGGAGGATCTCGGTGAAATACAAGAAAGGTTTCAGAGCTTATGGCTTGAGGTCGAAGCCATTATTCAAGGACGGGCAATGTTATGAAGGAGAAGACAGGACGGCGTGGCGTGCATGGGGTGTGACGTGTGAGTGGCATACAGTGTGTAGGTTGTTACAAATTAGTTTGTTAGTGGGAATCGGTTAGAATGTAATGTGTTAGGGGAGTGAGCTAAGAGAGGATATAAATAGAAGGAGAGGTGATGTACGGATTGTTCTTTTACGATCACAAACACTCACAAATACAAATGAATACAATTCTTTCTCAGATCTTTGTTCTTCAGATAAGTCACACTCAACACACATGCACCGTGCACAAAGAGAGACTTTCTGCAGGTAACAAGGTGATTGCTGTGGAAGCTAGGCGTCGAGAGCAGAGAGACTTTCTGCAGGTAACAAGGTGATTGCTGTGGAAGCTAGGCGTCGAGAGCAGGTACAGGAGGAAGGAATATCGGAGTCACGAGTGGAGCCGTGACATAATAAAGCTACTACAGGTGACGGGTTTGGGTAGGGTACGGATGAATAAATTTTAGACTATATAAATTTGGATTTGTCCACCACCCATTGACATTCTTAACATGGAAAATTTTAAAAATAGAGTTATCAAACAAGGTCGGACTCGATCTAGCCAATTGAGGCCCTATTGGGTTCCAAAAATCATACAGCTAGCTCGATTTGGTCTAGGATTGCTAGCAAAACAGGTCAAGTCTAAACCGAGCTTGAGTTCGTGAGTTTCAGATGAGCTCTAGTTGAATTGGGTCCGTGAGCTTTAGATGGACTTAATTTGGTGGCTTCCAAATGGATTATGTAAAATAAAATCTAAGATTAAATTTAATTAATATTCACTCTTGATTTTATTTACAGTTTTCATGCTAAATAATTAATCAATTTAAAGTATATAGAAATATCAAGAGTAAAAGATAAATGAGATGTTGTTTCAGGTGAATTGTTGCATTAAGGACAAATATGATTAATATCTAAAAAGTGGTCCTTGGTGGCCGGTCATGCAATGAAAAGAACTTAGGTGGCATTTTACTTTTCGGTCTAAATCATTTTTTGGTCGAACCAGTCCCATAGATTTGGATCAATGATCCACAATAAAAATTATTTATTATGAATAAATCGAATGTTGATGGAAATAGGGATGTCAATTTGTAGGTTTTACTGTGATCGATCTGTAACTGCTCAAAATCCATTAAATTTTAAAGCGGTGGTTACGGTTTGGTTCCGATTCCGATCCGCTTTAGGCTGGAATCGTTTAGATCCATAATTTGATGGTCCGATCCGATCCGATCTGGTTTGGTTCGCAACCGTAACCAATACTTATTTATTGGTTCTGCTCGATTAAAACATGTTTATTGACAAGTCTCAAGTTTAAATAGATCATTAACGATATGGGCTTTATCAATATCGATCCGAAATCACTTATAGTCCATTAAATTATAAACCAACGGTTTCGATTATAGTTTTAATTCTGGTTCCAGATCCGCTGAGATTCGGACCGTTTAAGACTCATAGTTGATGGTCCGAGTCCGGTTCAGATCAAATATCTAATGGATCGGTTCCAGAACCAGAATCAATATTTATTTATTGATTTTGGTTCAGATAAAACTCACCCATTGATATTCCTGGATGAAAAGTATCTGTAAGTCTGATAACGAAAATGTGAGTAGCATGCAAATCAAACTTGGAGGAAGTTATTTGGAAGAAATTTTGACGCCCAAGTCAGAACTTATTCAAGAATGTTTCATGTAAGTGGTCTGGTGGGTCATCCGGCATTTTGCGCGCTTTCAGGATGGAGAGTGTTGCCAAGTGGTCAAGGTCCGCCTGACCTGGTCGGCCAAAGCTCCCAATTCTAATGGGCTAAGGCTCGAAATTCGAGTATTGGGCTATTAATTGGGCCGTAGTTTGTAATTTGGGCTTCATTCATATTATATCCATATACAGTCTTTCACCGCATCTTTCCCTAAATCCACCGATTGGTTAACACTATGCAATATATCTCATCTCGAATCTGCTCGATCCATTGACGAGCACCTGCATTATTTGGACGCCAAAGCTAGACGTCCCGTCCTTACACATGAATTATGTGATCTACAAAGATTCAACCCTTATTTGGATATTCCAAATATTCTTGGGATAAATTGTAAATACACGTTAAATCTTAAATATACTCATATCATTATGTTTGGTGTAATTTCATCTTTAACTGATTTAAAAATCATGTAAATCGTCCAGGTTAATCGTCCCGACTACTAACGGATCTTTTAGCTCTATTTTCGAACTTTTTTTAACATATTAAAATTTATTTCTCTCTCTTCAATTTTTCTTCCCTCTGTAAATTTGATCTTGCAGGTTTCTCTTTCTAATTAAAAGATAATTAAATTGGAATTTTTTGGGTTTTTTTTTCTTTTATCTGAAACCTTGCTTGTATATATCTCACAGCAGTCCACTTTCTCTTCCTTTCAAACGGCTCGCAAATATTTCTGCAAACTAAAAATTCCACATTTTGGAATCTCATATGCCATATGGGTTTAGCATAAAGTTCAATCTTTATCAAAATTTCCCAATATTTCCAAGAAATATGAGGTAAAGCAAAGAAAAATTGTTTTCTCCTTCTCAATAGCCATGCTTTCTCATTCTCTCACCTCACCCCCAAAAAAAAATCCTCACAGTCGAACGGCTTCAACTTGAACAACAAGGTGAATCCTAGCATGCTACTGATAAAGTGATGGTCATAATCTTAGCAATCATCTTCTTCGCATCTGGATTACTCCATCTTCTTGTAGGATTTCTATTGAGGCCTCCAAATAGGATCCTGATGAAATGGATTATGTGACCGTGCTCCAAGATCAGCTGCATCAGCTCTTCAATCTCCATGATGTCGATGTGGATCAGAAAAAGACTAGAATACATGGAATAAAACAAGTTGATATTCTTGTTATAAATGACAAGAATATGAGGGAGAAAAATCGAAATTTATTAACAGAGTTAAAATATCTCGTCGGACGATCTGTAAGTTTTTTAAACATGTTAGGGATAAAGTTGTATCAAATATAATGATTGGGGTATAGTTACTTTTTTACTCGAACGTTTAAGGTTGTATTGCAACTTATTCCAATATTCTTTACTAACAAAGTCTTATTCCAAGATGGAAGATGACGAAAGCCCAAGCCACCTTCTTCAAAGAGATAACATAAATCCCTTCTAGGGATGTTAATGGATGGGTTTCTTTCGGATCGATTAATAAATAAGTAATGGTTCTGGCTCTGGATCCGACCCATTAGACATTGGATCCGGACCGGACCAGGACCATCAACTATGAGTCTTAAGCGGTCCAGATCTGAGCGGATCTGGAACCAGAACCGAACAAGAACCAGAACTAGAACCGAAATCGTTGCTTTATAATTTAATATGTTATAAGTGATTTTGAATCGATATGGATAAAACTAGCTCATTGATAAACCTATTTAAACTTAAGCTCGTCAATAGACGGGTTTTAATCGGACCAGAACCAATAAATATGTATTGGTTCTTGTTCTGGAACTAGAACCAGATCTGGACCGGACCATCAAACGATGGATCTAAACGGTCCGGGTCTAAAGCGAGTCTGGAACCGGAATCAGAACCATAACCGCTGCTTTAAAATTTAATGGATTTTGAACGGTTTCGGATCGGTCCGGGTAAAATCCACCCATTGATATCACTAACCCCTTCATGCAACAGGATACGGTATCAGGAAAATTTGCAATCTATTCTGCACATTACATGGTATCAGGAAAATTTGCAACTAGAGGCCTTACAATAGTGATTAGATTAACCCCATAAGATAGGGAGGCAGAGGAAAACTGATTTTACTCTTGTTATAGAAGTAACAAGTCAAACGAAGAACACACAGATTTACGTGGAAATCCTAGATGGGAAAAAACCATGAGAGGAGAGAATTTCACTATCTTGAATAACCGAGCCATCTTCTTTTTCTAGAATCATTCCCTTGACCAAGACATTAAAAATACCTAGAATTCATGTCCCCTTGCATCAGCGTAGAACACATTTCTGCCTCCTGCAGGTTACTGTAAAGGTTATCTCCATATATAATCTAATTTTAGCCTCAAAATATTCGAAAGACCTAAGGTTTGCTTCTTACCAACTGATGGAATTTTGTACATATTTCGTGCAATTTGTTTCTGTCTTTATTTTTATTTTTTTGCGCCATAGGATCCATTCCAAGTCATTCCATCAATATCTCTTTTCTATTGGTCGGGCCCTTTCCTGTGGGCCTGTCCATTTAGAATTTCTACAGACATTTTGGGCCACTCCAACAGGCTTTCGATCCTTGACTTGGCAGGTAGCCCCATTATGATGTGTTATATTGGAATGGGCTAATTATTTTCTTTTTCCTAATATTTAGTTTTTTATAATCTATTAAAATACAGATTAGCAACAGTTTTCTTGATGCTATTTTGACAATTTATTTCCGACAGAATTCATAACCAACCAACTATACGTTTTGTAACTCATTCCCTAAATTCACTATTTTGCATTGAATATATGGCAATGAGCATATAAGCTTCAACATATATTTGGGAACTCTCAATACCTAGGTCAACTGAAGTGCCACAACAGTGATCAGTGATCACAAGGGTATTAAGATTAAATTCACTTTGCTGTCGTGTGATTTAACTTATTGAATTTATTATTTTGGATCTTATTAATGCACATTTACTCATAATGCATGTAACACAAGACTTGGTTGTATATTATATATGGTCATTGGATCTTATCATAAGTCTCTTCCTTTCTGATACTTGGGCCCTATATATGTCTCAACCATATTTGATGCGTTACCTTAAAATTCTGATATTGGTAAAAATCTTTCTAAGATTTGGGACTGCAGTGAATTCAATATGGGAGAAACCAAACTCAAGCTCGACAGAGTGAGACACCTGGTTCGAACAAAGATGTTGGGAACGAATGTTGATGAATTTTCACAAGTAGACAGGCCAGGCCACACTTGAAGCCATTCAACTCCACAATAATGAGATTTAAAACTATTTTTCTTCTATTCTTCAAATATTGCTTGGCAAAAAATTAAATAAATGAAAATATAGAAAGACATTCTAATGCGAGCATATGAAGAAAGAACAGAAAATTGTGAATACGTTGATGCTTTCGTTGAGAGTCGAACTCAAGACCTCCCGCTTACTAAACGGGTGCTCTAACCAACTGAGCTACGAAAGCTGGTGTTAGTCTTGTCAAGTTATAAATATTATATACGTTAATAACTAAATACAGTTCCATCCATTAGACCAGCTGAGTTTTTCTTTCGTATGTATAAAAGACAAGACAAGGATTCGTGCATATGTGAAATCATTTATTCGACAATACTATCTATTAAAACAATTTTAATCCGGCTCGACAATTATTTCTTTATTTCGATTTTAGTATGTTTTAACCTAATAAATTGATTTTATGACAACTTTAGCCTAATAAATCAATAATTCTTCAATCAAGCCTAATGAATTGATTTTGTGATAATTTTAGTCTAGAAGTGATTTTTGATACCAAAAACACAGTCGTCTCCGAAAAATGACATATAGAAAGCACAAGTCAAACAAGTCGTTGGAAATGACTTACGGCTATATGTTATTTTCGAGATCAATTGTCTTTCCGACACTAAAAATTCCTGCGTGCATTTAAATTATCACAAAATCATTTAATTATATTTGATTAAGGTATTATTAATTTATTAAATTAAACTATCACAAAAAGTAATTTATTAAACTAAATGATGTATTTTCCCATAATCAAATATAATTCTTGAACTAAGGGTCAGGTTAGTGGGGAAAAAAGAGAGAGAGAGAGAGAGAACAAAAGATATTATTTCTCTAAATTATTGAGTGCCAAAAATTTCTGAAAGCTCAGATTTGTCGCGAGGCTTATTTTTACCCGATCGAATTAGTCCCTAATTACTTATCCTTATTCTTTCTTTCTATTCGGAAACTGTGTTACAAATTATTATTTAATCTGTAAAATTACTACTTGGCACTTACCGACGTGTGAATATCAATAATGAAATATATATATATATATATATTAAATGAGTTGAAGGATTTTTATTTTTTTTAAAAGAAAAAAGAAAAGGAAAAGCAAGAGGAAGCTAGGGGACAAAAATCTGAAGCACATGGGCTGGAACAACACACGTGTGGTACTTGACTAAACCTATTCCCGAAAGGCTCGATGCTGGTCCACGTGAGTTTTTGACATTTCCAATTTTTTAATCAAAATTCCCAGACATCTAATTTTAATGATGCAAATAATAACAAAAAAGTAAAACAAACAAATTACTATTTTTGTTTAAAGAAAAATAGGAGTGGTCACTCACTTGAAAGGACGATTTTACACGAATTTCATACCATAAGCTTTGGATTGCACAATAAATGTTATCCCGATTGGGGAAAATTCTTCGAGTGTGGAAGACTAATGCTATACAAGAAATATGTGATCCAAGAGTTTTAGATAAAAGCTTCAATCATCTATTATTAATGCAAAGTGTTCGACACGAACTTGTCATTGGGTTTTCCATGCCTATCAATATACGAATAGGACAATTCATTTTTTGGCACAATATATATATTGTACAAACTTTGAATGTGACGGGATTAAGGATTTTCTAATTTGGCTAAGGAATATTGTAATCTCTAATTCTCCTTAATTAGTTCACTTAAATATAATTCCATATATATATATATATATATATAGTATTTGTGTTGAATCTCCCAACTCATCTCTCTATTTGAGAGTTTTAGCATAGAATAAACGAGTAAAGTTACTTTGTTTGGGGTTGAACTCTTTTAAGGTTACTTGAGATGAGATTTTCTGTTTTTGGCCATAAACAAATTGGTATCAGATGTTGGCTGAAAATTAATTAATAATTAGCTGCAAAATTGGTCTCAGAGGGTGATGAAATTTGTCGTATGCATGAAACACATGTGGCAAAGCTAGGACACAAGTCCAAAACTCTTTTGCACCTTCATAGCAAATTTGATATTTTTATGCGGATACAGAAGAGAAATTTATTTAATTTCAATTTATTAATTAAATAAATTTTAATAGGTGATTAATATGAAATTTAAAAAATCTTCTAAACAGATCAAGCGAGGCTGGTCCTTTGATTCCTGTAGAGAGTGTTTACTTTTCATGATTAGTATTTTAAAAGATTAAATACTTGATGGACTAAATGTGTGATAAGATATAATTTTTATCTATCAATCATTTGTTTACTACAAAGGATTAGTTAATGATTAAAATTGGGACATATAAATCTCTATTTATTTGGAGGATTATCATAATCCTACCTATATTGGTTGGATTAAAATTAATGGAAAAACAATTAAAAGAATTAAAATAATTCCTGATTTTGAGATATCCTTAAAAATAAATAATTAATTAGATTGAATTAATTTTATATATTCAATATAATTATGTAAAATAAACACAAATGTATAGAATTAGCTAGGTCACAATATTGCAGTGTTGTCAGTTTGAAACTGACAGTGACATGGTTCAACTTGACAAATTATCAAAGATTAATCAATCTCCATCACTAAAAATGCTAAAATCGTACCACAATAGATATAACATTAAATTACATGCATGCATGTTGAAATCTACCTATCAATGATTATAAATTTGAATTTCACCAAGACTAAGACTAAGAACCCTTATAAGCTCCTCAAAAACAGTTTATAAGTTATTTTTTAAGTTTGAAATAAGCTGTTTTGGGGAGCTTATAAGCTCAGCCAAACACCCTCTAAGACGGTACATATATGTTTGAGTTTGAAAGTGGGGGTTTTCGAATAAAGTTATAACTAATTGCGAGAGGTAAAAATAAGTCTATTTGTTATAATGGCAGCCCACTTTATGTCTTACTCCTTTTTAGGCTCGGCTAGAAGGGATTTCTAATTTGATTTTATTTTTTAGAATATGAGCAATTAGACTTGAAAATTTAGCGCTCAATGCAAGGAACGGAATACTTATCGCATCCTGATTTATTTAAGGTGAAGTTAATATATAATATTGAGAGAGTTAATTAAAAGGAAATGATCTTTCTCTATCTTAATGTGTGTGTATAGATGCAAATTGGCTGTCAAGTCTGAGAATGATAGTCCTCTTCTTATTTTGTGTGGTGCGTCTGTGTTAGGTCCACTCGAACATTTATTGCTCAGATGCCTTTGAATTATTGAGATAGATAGGCCTTTTTCTTGAATCTACTCTCAAAATCCAGTGGAGTGATTAAAGCCATTTGGTACACATCAAAGGGAACGGCCTTTGGAATTTTGTATGGCGTACAGCTTAGATTTGAGACTTCATTACCAAAAATATTTGTTGCTATATATTGAGATTTGTAAACTCATGTGACCTACCTATATTATTTGTTCCTTTCATTTGCTTAGATCTGACACATTGACGCACATACTCGAGCATAGTGTATATAGGTATATCAGATAGTGCTTTGGGACATCTAGTGTTGCATTATTGCTGTGTTTTATTGGATAAAACAGTCCAAATAATTAATATTGGGAAAAATACTATTTTAACCTATGTGAAATTATAAGTTAATACTTAAACTATCATTATTTTTAACAATTGTTTACAATCCGTCTACTTTCTTTGCTGGGGGTGTCAATTGCGAGCAATTCGATCATCGATCGATGGAATTAAAACCACGACTAGAATCTCCTTAGCTGGAATTCAAAACCACACCAAACCGATTTGGTCCTATGAAATTAAGTCTCTGTGACCATTCAAGATAAACCTGTAGGGTTCAATCGATATCGGATTGAGATATTGATTTGATGATTTTGTAGCTCAAGTCAATGAGATTGAGATTGTGGTCTCAATTTCGATGACCAATGATTGGATAGGTCAAAATTGACACCACAAGAGAAGGAAAATGACTTTTTTTTCTTTTTATTGATATGATTGAATTATTAACAACAATAACAATGTAAGTATCAATTTATAGTTCCGCATACTGTTAGATGATGTTTACTTTGCATGATTAGGTTGGATAGATAAAATTAATCCAACATAATCAAGTGTTTACTTTTAATGATTAATATTTGAGGATATCCCAAAACCCGGGATTATTTTAATATTTTGAATTGTACTTCATTAATTTTAATCCAACCAATATATGTAGGATTAAAATTATCCTCCAAATAAAGGGAGAATTATTTATCTCAATTTTAATCCTTTACTAATCTTTTGTAGTAAACAAAGGATTGATAGATAAAAATTGTCTTATCACATACTTAATCCATCAAATAGTCATTCATTCAAAATGATAATCATGAAAAGTAAACACTCCCGCATAAATTTGAAAAGGTTGTAAAGTTGGAGTATAAAATGGTATTAGTACTAGTTTTACTGCATTTAGTTGAAATTATAGAAGTTAAGCGTAGAGTTTTTTAATCAAACGGCGGGCTGAGTGGCATCGGGAGATTTTCTTGAATTACTAAAGAGGTCAAAACGTGTTCAGGGTCGATGTAAATGAGAGATATCTCATACTAGAAATTGAATAATGAATATTTTGATTTTTATTTTTATTTTGGTGAAAATATATATAAATAAAGGTTAGGTAACTTTCAGAATATTATAATGAAAGAAACATTTTCCATGCAGATCGGGAGATAGGGATTTCAGAGTCAATTGATGTAGACTTAGTTCTCGTTCTTGGGTCAATTGTAATAAATGAAAACGAAGCAAAATAATATAAATAAATATATATAGGAGATTGATCGGTGAAAATGATAATTTGGTAGAAATGAGAATGAATCCTGGTTCGATTCGTTGGATCAATGGTTGAGATTTAATTTCGGTTGTCTTCTGATTTATGTTTTGTGTCTTCTGGATTAATGTGCAACACTGTAACCTTAACTTCTTTCATCGACGTGAATGAAAGATATGCAAAACTAATATGTTTAATATATGTCTTCTGAAGAGATGAAATATGTGTTAAACTAATACGCAAACATTGTAATTGATTGTCTTCAAATATGAAAGATATCTTAGATTTCCATATCTATTCGATTTCCTACACTTATTTTCATTCTCACACGAACCATCCCCTATATATATATATATACAAAAGTCCCATTTGTGAGAGGAAACTAATGGAACTTTTAAAGCCAATTCAAGTTGCACTTGACATTACAAATTTTGCAAGGGACCATTTACACAGTTTTTCGACACCTTTTTCTTTTCTCTTTTCTTTGAGCCCATACTCATATTTTACTCCAAATTCAACTTTGCGCCTTTGTCATCTAATGCTGACAACTATACATTCTAGCAAACCTTTACTTCATCAAATTTGGATCATTGATTATGGATATTCTCTTTATCTCTTTTTTTTTTTCAATTCATGGAGAATTGCAGTAGCTACCTTACCTCGGTACGCATTGGATAAACCTCACGTTCGTATATAATAGCATCAAATCACACAGGACGGTAAACCACACTTATAAAATCAGGTGTGACAGACTCAGACTCATAAAAGCGTTAATGAGTTCGAACCTATGACCTTTTTTGCTATAGGAACCCACTTTGTCACCGAACCGTATCAAATGGATAATCTCTTGTCTCTTCTTTCTAATGAAAACAATTGATGCATGTATTTTGATGACATAGCAATAATGGATAAATTGCTCTCTTCACTCTCGTTTCATCCATACAGTCAAACATCTGACCTAAATATGTCTCTCTTTTTTTCGATAATGTGGGTAACCAGCATGTAGTTGCTGCCTTGAAGTGCATGCTAGTTAAAACCTTCATTCTTATGATATAGTATGCAGACCATATTGAAAAGATAAAATTGAGAGATAAACCACACTTGAAAAATCAGATATGACAGACCTGAAAAGATGTTGTCTTTTTTTTATGGGATGGAAAGAGATACACCACACTTAAAAAATCAAATATACCACTTCGACCTGAAAGATGTTGTCTATTTTCTTTATAACATGGGAAACTTGTAGTTGCTACTCAAAGTGCTATGTATAACACTAGGTAAAACCTCTGCTCCATCAACCTAGACCCAAGTTCACAGTGGGTAAAACCTTATTTCCATCAACTTGGAATATGGAAAGTCAGATAATGACAATCAAACTAGATAGTGGAATTCAAACTTAAACTTTTGACCTCAAAAATATACTCATTTCACTAATATGTCATTCCAAGGGGGAGTGAGCTGTATATTTCTACTATAGTTATGATTGTCTTGCCTTTCAAAAAAACATCCTAATTATTTGAAAACACTCAAGAAGAAAAGGGTATAAAACACAGCCCTCCAAATAATTCACCTTATATTTTCAAATATATGTACATACCTTTATCCCCCACATGCATGATAATGAAAGATAAGAATTAAGAGGTAGACCATTGCACGTGCAACTTATAAATAGCTTAAAAACATTTAGTACTTGTTGTATAAAACATTGATTGTCTTATAATAAACCACATGCATGTGAGATCAAGAAGATGCAAATCTTAATTAAAGAATATGGGATATTGAAATGTAAACATTCTTGGCGGCATATTAAGATTTTCCGAAGTGGTGAAATTGAAGTAATCATTGAAATTGAAAATTGGGTTTTATGGTAAGGGCATGCAACTAGGCAGTAAATGACATGTGCAACTTAGAATAGGCAACCGTTACTCACAAGGGTATCCTCATACATATGCAATTTCCATAATAAATTCTCTTTTTAATCACTTCTTCTCTCTTTCTCCTCTCACAGTCCAAGTAATTAATTACTAAGTTTTGTGTAGAAAGGTTTCCTCCATTAAAACCCCAACTGGGATGGGAAAATGAATTAGTATAAGAGAGGACAATTCTTTTACCTAAAAAAAGAAATGATATAAACAATAATATGGGTAAATTTTCTTAGATATAGAATGGGTTTTATTGTGCTTAGGTGCGAAATAAGATTCTAAATATATTTCCGTCGTTAGAGACGCCTTTTTTTTGGTAGTGATACATGTGGTGTGTATTAAACAGTAAGAATATGGGTTGGGATATCATTGAAAATTATCTAAGAGGATAAATACAAGTTTATAAATGATCTATAATCTGAAAAAGAAATAGGAGTGCAAATTAAGTAATTTGAGTGGGTGTGATGAGTTAGAAGTTAAGACGTACTAGTGTATCTATCACAACCTACCTGTGCATGTTAGCAGAAGCACATGATGGGCCTATGATCATATGTACCCTTTCCTCTTGGCTGGCTTCTGCACATCCTTGCCATCACAGATTCAAATGGGCCAATCCTGCATTTATTCATTTTTGACACCATCTATCTACGCTGCAATGAGAGAGAGAGAGAGAGAAGGTTTGGAGGGGGCTTTTTACTATTAAAAGTTTGTGTATGTGTAAACTATTCTTGGTGGGACAAAATTTACATGCCAATCAAGAGAGAGATGAACAGCCAAAAGCTCAGTCAAAAGCTGTCTTAATTAATGAGAAATGATTTGATGCAAGATTACTAATTCTGCTGTAACGTTTAGAGACAAACGGGAGCACTTTATGTAAATTCTTGTTGTGTATGAAGCTGCCCAACAACTAAAGGTGTCTCCTTTTCCGAATCATTTGTTTCTCTCTCTTTTCTCAGATTCTGCTTTTTCTTATATATAAATCCCAAGAACACCAGCTCCTGTTCCTTGAAAGTTGGACAGTTTGAGTTGAAAATCAATGATAATAATCCAACATTCGTAAGTTAATAATACAGATGTAATTAGGGAATGATGTGAATAGAGGAGTTAGAGTTGGGTCTTTTACGTGTATGAACCGATTAGCCAGCAATAAGGCTAAGAACTTTTCTCCTGCTTGTCACAAATATGGTACACTTTGACGCGTTTTCTCTAAGATATTATTCAATATTTTGGGTGTGTTACAAGTCCTATCTGGCACTGTAGGAGTTGCGTTCTGTGAAAAACGATTCAAATATTTACCACTATCAGTTGTCATCTCTCCCCACAATGAGCAGGACAACTGGCAACTTTGATTCTTCTGGAATCAGATATATAATAATATTGAGCTAAAGGATAGAGCCAAGGACAAAAAATAATCTAGGATTTGAGTGTGATTTATTTGGTCTCACATACATAACCCCCTCCCCCCCGGCACCCCTCCCTCCTTATAAATAGATACAAAACAAGAGGAAAACAGGCCTTATAGCCACTACCTTCTTCTCTCTCTAGAAGCTTAATACAATGAACGCATCAACCTCCGACTATAGCAGCGGCTGCGAATCTGGGTGGACCATGTATTTCGATCAAATCTCCAATTCGGATGCATACAGCAGAGAGCTCTACACCAAATACCAAGGGAAAGGCACCTACGACGACGAGGATCAGTCGATGGTGTCGGATGCGTCGTCGGGGCCGCCGCCTCACTCCGCCTACGCAACTGAAGATAAGAAGAAAAGAAACACGAAAACGAAGACGTGCAGAAAAGAGCCGAAGCAGAAGCAGGCTCTGTGCCTCGACGACACAGCTAGCTCTTCAATCTTCCATTTCTCGCAGGTATTGAAATTAACCTAATTGATGTCAAATTTGAAAATAAGATCGCGATGCTGGTTGTTTATGGTATTGTTGTTGAATCATAGGACAATGTACCTCGTTCTGATGATTCCGCCGCGCATTTTGAGGTACTCTCTCTCTCTCTCTCTCTCTCTCTCTCTCTCTCTCGTGGCTGAATTGTGTGTTATTGATTAGGGTGAATCGGTAACGAAGAAGCGTCTGAGTTTCTTCAAATCATCGACGAAAGGGAAATCAGGTGAGTTCATTAATTCTAGGGCAGATTTTGGTTGATGAAAATAATATATGTATCTGATTTTTGTCTTGGGTGTTGTCAGGAGGAAGTGTGGTGGGGAGAAAGAGGCAGTGAGAAATGGCGAGAGTATATTGTTGTGCTCTGCTGCAACAAGTGAAAAGGGGATGGCCATCTGAATTTCCAAGATTGTTCTGTATCTTCTTTCTTTTGAATCGATTTGTTTAATCTTTTTCTACCTAGCTCTGTTTACTTCTTCCTGTCCATGCAGTAGAAAACAAGCCTCAATCATAAATGTAAAAATCAAGTTATGAGAAAATGGAAAAACGAAACAGAAAGAAAGTTAGAAAAGAATTAATCTATTCCTTTGTTCCATTAGCTTAACAAAGAAGCTCCATTGCATTTTATCTATGAAGAAACCTAAGCACGCATTGCACAACGTTTATGACGATGAGTCGTGGATCGATGAACCGGGTTTAGGCCCACTGTTTATGAGTCGCGGGCTCGTTCTTCAACAGGCATGCAGTCACAGTCCTAGACCCTCCCACTGTCCCGGAACTTACGATCTCATGTTTTATTTCACTTTCTAGCAAAAGCCTTTTACTATTTTGATATTGGTTGCTTAGACAAATAGTTAGCTTAGTAAGGATCCACGAAGAGATTTCACCCTACTTAAATCACCCAGGATTGTGTGTGAGAGATGGAACTACAATACAAATCAATAAAATCAAACAGGGGAGTCTTTTGTTAGATCATCTTACTCATCAAAATCTATTAGAAAAGATAGAAACCTCGTCAAATATAATCCGTACTCAAATCAAAGATAAATAAACACCAATAATAAAATTTTAAACGTGCCACTGAATATGCAGATTGATCCAAATATAAACATCTGCCCATTGATTTTGACTTGTGTGAAAGTATAATATAGTTTTTTGTGAAATTTTTCTTTGATAAAAGAAGCACATCACTAATTAGACCACAAGCAGCCTCTTTTGCCACTTTTAAAAGCATGGAGTAAGGGCTAATGTGGCTGCATTTGTGTGAGTAGGAGAATTGCCAGCCCAGACAAGAAGTAGTTGAGGTGGACTAAAGTGAATAAAATTGGTAATATAATCTGTTGTAAAATACAGAGAGGACAATATCTATGATGAAAATTTGGTGTTTCTTTTAACTTTTGTTTTATTGTTTCTTCCCACCAGAAAGTCCAAAAGGACATCCCACCACTTATGACAGCTACATCTATAATGAAATTTTGTGATCCCCATAAATATATATAATTTCATGCAATTATTGAAATTTGTTGAGATTGCATTCATCCAAATAAATCTGTATTAAAGCGCTAGTGAATTTGAAGCCCCTCTCTCGGGGAATGACAAGAGAGTTTAGGAAAAGGACTACCCCTCATCTCTCCCTTATTTCAACCTACTCTAATAATTGAGTCTCTTATTATATACATAGATATAATATTATTATGGACTAAATTCAAGGTTAATGTTAGACCATCTTTCCCTCGAGCGATGAGTATGTGATGTCAACGAACTTGGAGAATTGTATAGTGTAAAGTATATATGGTTCAACCAAATGTACACTTAAATTGTGACCCAAGTCAAATTCGTTAATCAAATAGAGAAAGCTGGGAATTTTCTTTTCAAAATGTTATCTTTTTCTTGCTGATTGTATTCGGACATGGAACCAAACAGACAGTAGCATGTGGAAAACATACCATTTAGGAACTATACGTTTCAACATCGTGTCTAAAATGGTATAACGGGTAAAATTTGCATATTAATTAGAAATTAACCCCTTTAATTATAAAGATGATACTATTAGAATCGAATACTAACCTTTGCTCAATCTCATAACCTTGGTTCGTTGATCATCCATCACATGATTCCATACAATATTTTGCTAATCCAAAATATCAAATTTCACTCCCATTAACCACATTCGAGTCAATATAGTTTAGTCCCCATTAAACCAATTTATCAAAAAAAAAAAAAGATAACTCTAGCCTCGATGCATTGTATTTTCTCCTATTCATGAGTTATTCTTCATTCTTTTTGTATATAATTAATGTAGTCATTCCCTATTTCCAAACATAAATACTACTACTTAATTATACGTACTAATTAATTAGTTTTAATTATTTGTCATTTAAAATGTCATGTTCAAATTTGTGACGGTATATACCTGTGATGAATTATTATTATTTTATTTAAAATTTGTTACTTTGCATTTAACTTATTTGAAATATGATTTATTGTTTGAATAGTAGGGGCATGTGCATAGATGTTTGGGGAGTAATTGTGCTTTATTAGTCTCGGCTGTAATCAACTAGATTAGCATGCTTTTGAGGGTTGGATAAGTCCAATGGCGGGTTTTCTTTATTAATTATTTTGTTGCTAGTCAAATGTTTGTCCCTTTTATTGATTGAAATATTTGGCCACATTATATATAAAAACTTGAATTTTGCCTCGCGATTGCCCCCAATTATTCTTTTCTCTACCTCTTTAGTTTTCATCAATCATTAAATAAAGACTCTTGCACACGCGTGCAGTTTGCATGTAGACATACCAAAGAGAAATTACAGACAAAACATATTAAAATAAAAAATTAAAGCATCGAGCAGCTAACTAAATTAATCAAATAAGAATAAACATCCACGTGTGCCCAGTCCTTGGACAATTAAAAAATTTATACATGTACCCACTTTAAAAAACAAAGAAAAAGAAAGAAATACCATCCAAATCCAGCTCAGTGTGAATAGACTTGTTCAATTCATATAGTAATCCAATATTTAATATAAGTTTGGATTCTGCCAATAAATTATTTTGGCTTTTCAAACATTTTATCAAAATAAATTATTATCAATCACAATGATACGAAATTAGAAAAATAAGTCCAAGTAAATGATTAAGAAGAAGATAAAGTAGTTTAGAAAAAAATAATATAACTGTGAAAAAGCAAGTTGTGCGCATCCAAACAAAACTTATCAGAATCAGAATTCATTGTTTTCGCATTGAAATCGAATCTTACTACCTTTTATTTCATTTACGACGTGAATTATTTTATGCTTTTCTTACTCTAATACAGCCCCCATGAAAAAGAGTAATTTAAAAATAATTTTTTGAACTAATGATTCCCTAATTCGTATTCTTCACGTTGAGTAGTTGACCATTGTATTTGATGAAATTATAAATATGAATTTGTGTATTTATTAAAAAATTCCAATAAAGTGTAGAATAACGTTTAAATTGTCTCCCATATTTTATAGCTAGGTTGCATGGAGAATTACGTCAGGAAAAATGTAGAAGTCATTTGGATTTAATGCTAGGGCTTGAAAGACTCAATATCTAGACACATGATTAAGAGAGTTTTTGGTTAAAGTTATTTTAGACAATTTATAAGTTTTGATATCTTATAACATATGTCAAGAGCTTATAAATTATCAAAGTATTTCGAAAATAGATCTTATAAAATAAAGATATAATATTAAGTTAGAGAGAGATTAATCGAGAGAGTTGAGATGGGAAGAGCATATGTTAGAAATAACAAAATATACTAGAATTATTATTAAAAATTGAGTGTAATTTATAAGATCATGAAAAAAATAAATTAGGATTGATAAACTTATTTGTAGAGTTTATAAGTTGTTGGAACCTAATTTTACAACTTATAAGTCATTCGAGAACTTATTTTGCTAAACATTTTACAATACTCTTAAATAATTTTTAAAGAACTTATAAGCTCAGTCAAACACCTCTAAATAGTTTACATGATGGATTTCACACCCAATATTGAATTACCTGTTTGATTTTTTATATCAAACATCCATCTCTGAAGAACTTCGATCAGACAAATATGTACTACATTAATTTATTTGAGACATGGATCAGTTGAACCCAACATTTTCACCACTTTTTCATTTTCAATGATAACCGATGGATCAAACTGCCACATAACATAAAATCAATGAATTGGTTTATTATATATGTACATGATAATCACTCAAATAATCCCTCTTTACTTCATGCTTTACATTATTAGCTTTGCTAAACTTGTACCTTTGTAATTTGCATGATCTGTTGCTTTTCATATTCTGCTGAGCTATTCATATTTCACGGATAAAACACACACACGAAAGTTTCTGAAAGGTATCATCATCAGGAAGAGCATAAATTTTTATCAGTAACAAAATCTCCATAATATATAAAAAGAAATCAGATTAGAAACCATAACACAAAAGTCTGATGTAAATCATAGATGCAATGATCATAATACATAAACTGCATTGTCGCCATTGAGTATGTGAACGAAAGATTCAATTAAAGCTTTTGAATATGTTCATAAAGTAATACTTTCAAAGACATAATAATTTGCAAAATATATTAATTTTAAGAATGAAAATATAATCAACTATATTTTCAAATTATTTTTTGAATATTTCCTTCTCACGAGTTTGTGTTTGTCTTGGTCTCACAAGAGCCTTACGATAAACATATAGGCACTTTAGATATTATGCTCTACTAACAAACGCATAGCTAATGGCTAATGCCATACTATAAAAGCATCTTATAATAAAAAACAGAGTAATGGAAAACGTGAGCAATAGGAAAAAACACTGACGAAAAAATGAGGACTTTCTAAATCAAGATATTGTATTAAACATTGAATTAACTAACTTGTTAACAGAGCTACAACGGATGCATTGCACAACATAGTCAAGTCTACCCTCAGGCCTCAACCCACCCCCATCCACACCAAAAGAGAGCACAAAGAGAAGCAAGATCAAAAATGATGAAGGCAACATTCGCCACCTTCACGCCTAATACACTTAAAAGAAGCCTGCCCCTGTAACAGCGTGTTATGTTCCAAAAATATGTCTATGGACAGGCTGGGTATCAAATTTGCCAACAACTTGCATCCATGGTTTGTCTATGACCAAGAGAGCATTTTTCGATAGATGTTCAACAAATAAAACAGGATCTCTGAATGCACAAAATTCAAAGTTCTTTCTACCACCATGTTTAGTTTCTAATCCCTGCAGTTTCCGTTTAAGCACCCCATTGCTGTATACTTTTCTTGTATCATCATCCCTATCCACAGGCATCCCGAAATCGATCAAACACATCGCCCTGGAACATCAGAACTCTGTCAACTCCAGAAATGGAAATACAGAAAGCACAAAATAAAGATGGTGGGTTTTGGGGAAGATGGCATTCCTCAAGTCTTGGATACAGATGAAATTCAGCATGATGATTTATCAAGTCTCATGATTGAATTTTTCAGTCAGTAATTGCACATCACTCACAACCTTGCTCAAATCTCAATGGTTATACCATCTGGTATCATCAGCTTTGGTCATAACGAGATTTTAACAACTCAACATTGTGATCTGCCCAATACATAACCAGAATAGTATAACATGCTACATGAAGCTTCACATCATCAACTATGTTCATCACACAAAAACCCCAAAAGTGTAAGTTATCTAGCTAGCTTACAGCTCTACAGAAAAGAAATGAAGTTAGCTCCTACCAGTGCTTGGATCATGGAAGAAGGAACTTAGAAGATTCTATCAGTGAGTAGTCCAACCTTGTTACCCTATAATAGTGTCATTGTCACATTAGAGAACAATGTGCCCCTAGCAACGAGTCTGTGTAAGCTTTCTAGCATCTACTGTCAGTTGATAAAGTCAGCCCTAAGTCACAAAGCTCTCTGGTCTGGCACATCTGTGTTATGGTAGCTTTAGTTTTCATCATCATCTCAAATGTTGGTTTAGTTTCCTGGTCCTTTCCACGATACAGTCCAAAGATGTCATACTATTGCATCTTCACCACTTGCAATAAAATGTACAAGATTATATTTAGTATAAGGGAAAATGATATTACCTGGGACTATAGACAATAACAGAAGATGAAGTTGAGGATGGCTGGAATGAAACACCAATAACTTCTCCAGGAAATTCTTGATATCTCTTTGGCAGAGAAAATGTGTGACGCATGGACCACTCCCCCAATTGTTTAGCCTCCACATCTAATGCATACACCTGATTTGACGAGGTGGTGATGATGAGAATGTTGCTATTTTTAGGAGTAAAACCACCAGCTGTGACCGAGGTTCCATCCAATCTTGATATGAACCAGTGTTGCCTGTATTGAAAAATAATTATATTAAACCAAAGAATATACATGAAAACTCCAACATACTTCCCAGAAAAGATTCAGTGAATTTAGATTCATATTCTCTTCATACTACATGCTCCCAGAATCACCATTAAATAAAATAGGGATAATGTCAAAGACACCCTTCATATTTTACTCAAGGTACAATAAGCCCTGGACGTGATTTTGGTACAAACACACCCCAGTGTTCCTGTCAAGGTAAAATAAACCTTATGAAATTATCATTGTGCTTTTGTTAATTCTTCTCATGACGGAAACATTGGGGTGTACGTGTACCGAAATTCCTTCAGAAGCTCATCTGTACCTTGAGGAAAATGATGGTTTACTTGACCCTTTTCCGATAAAATGTGAAAGTAGCGAATAATACAAATTCAAACTACATTTATGTGTTTTCCTTAGAGCCAGTAGCCATTTCAAGAAGAGCAGTAGCTGGACATCATTATGAATGTAACAGGATTATACACGTATAATGTATTAATAAACTAATACACATAAGAACCCTTATTGAAGTAAGATCTTAACATCTTTTATACACCACTGGTAGCTAAGAAGACAAATTTAGTTAGATTGATGTGCAATTTATAGAGACAACTTGATTTAGATCCACTAATTTAAATAAAGAAAATAGCATCCACCATACCTTAGTGTCTCAAGATTGAAAATATAGACATCTCCATAGCAGTTGACAGCAGCTAACCACTGGCCATCATTACTTGCAAACATTTTTGTAATAGGAGGCTCACTAGGCGGTAAACCATCAACATTGTCTTTCCGGCAAGGAGTGAAAGCATGAAGCAGCTCCTCACTTCCAACATCTACGACCTACAACATGATCATAAGATTTCAGACTAATAATAGCACAAACAATTAAGCAACAAAAACTTGGAACTTCAAGTCACATCGAGGGAGCTTGATTTGTAATTCACTTGCCAGATAACATCTCATTCACTTGAGTCTAGCAAAGACAGGATAAGCCCTTAACATAATTCAAACTCTTCACATCATCTACTTAGAAACACAGCAAATGCTCCAAAAATTAACCCTCAGGCCAAACTTTTGAAAATGGAAGGGAGTGATGATAAATAATTCCTGTAGACCCAAACCTTGTAAATTGAAGAATGTACAACAAGTAATGATTCATGCAAAGCCTTTCGTCATAAGTAACTAATAAAGAAATGGAACTACTAACGATAATGTTGTTAAAAATAAAACGGGACACAACTCACGATAACCAATACAAACACTAAGCACGAGACAAATAAAAATTGTGAAAGTATAATCTGCACATGAAAGTGCAGAATTTCAACATTCTATTCATATCTACAGTGTGAACACCTAAATCAGAAAGATGTTTTTGCAATACAGTGGAGACAGTGGAATATGCCGTTGGGTGAATATTAAGCTTATATAGCATCATCTATCCCATTAAATAAAGTTAGTTAACCTACGATCTGACACTGAGTCACCCCAACCAAATAAGCACAATACAGATATCCATAAACCAGAAAATGGAAAACAGAATACATACATATATCCTTCTGTCCTGCCCAGCTAATATTAATCTTGAAGAATCAGAGCTGAAGACCATGAAATGGGCAAATGGCAATCCCCGAGGGAGCTGCCTTTTCTTTACAGACCAATTGTTGCCTGATTTGTTTCTTTTCAACTCAAATAAATTAGGCTTTACGTGATCCGAGTAGGCAAATAGTGCTCCTGATGAAGAGATTGTACTGCAGATGATCTTCCGAGAATCTTTGCATTTAATTTTGGCCACTAAATCGGTACTCACAGACCCACTAGATGAGCTAGGACTGATATCAGTTACACCACCATTTTCAGTCGCACGCAAAAATGTCTAAGAAATGTGCAGACTGAATCAAAAGCAATGGAGTCTGATTGAAAAGTGTCTTAAGAACAAGTTGCATTGGCATTCTCTGTGGTGCAGGGCATATATCATGTGGAGAAAACTTAGTGAATTCCTTTACAGAATATGCAAAAAGTTTAGCATCGTCGCCTGCTGAGATAAGCATGGGCACACCCAAATGAGCCCATTTATGGTAACTGAAATCAAGGGGCTTGTCTGGACCTCGTGACCTCTTTACCTTTTCATCGGGAGGCAGATCTGTGAACAGGAAAATAGGTAAGTTAGGTATATATAAACATAATACTGGAAGAAGGGAGAGGTGGTAGGAGAAAGATGCAGTTCTATCACAAACTTGAGCAAAATTAGAACAATCAAATCTACCTTCATGGCTGATAGGTACAGCTACGGTCAACGCCCTTACATCATGTGTATGAGCTCTCACAAAGCCAACATAGATCCATTTCTTGATAGCTGGGATAAATTTTTCATCACCAGAATCAACAGCCTCAGTAGAAAGCTTATACAGTATGATCTACAAAATGGCAATTATCATAAGTTTTAGCTTAACCGACTTACAGTATCAAAAAGATCATTTGCAAATATCATTTCCACTAAGTAACGAGCGCATCTGAGCAAAACAAGATTAGAAGATTGAACATTCAATTTTCAATTTTCAAGGCAAAAGTATCTACGACTTAAACCATGATGAAAGAGTAGAAATTTACCAAAACCACAGAACAGACATAGGAACCATATGATTAAAAGAATATAAATATACCTGACCATCAGAACCAGCAGAAAAAACTCTGTTATGATTGGGAGCTGCAGCTAAAGCATTTACATCACCCTTGTGATCCGAATGTGCCTGCAAAAGTGTTCCAAACTGACCATCCCAGAACTTCACACTACCAGAACTATCCCCACTGGCTATTGTCCCACACCTGATACCACAAAATGCAAACAGAAATGGAAAGGCTATAGAACAATGTAATTCCAATATGCAAACACACCAGAAGCACAAGCAGAAACACTGAACCAGCACCTACCTCAATGTAAGTAATGACCATATGCAAAGATCATTTCCACTAGCCAAACACCCATGACCAACAGTTATTCTGTATATCTCCTGAGCCAACTTAACATCCCAACACCTTATGAACCTACGCATGAAACAAAATTAAATAAAACTAATGAGTTATTAGAAACTTGAAAAACAAAACCATATAACAGTCTCATGAAACCCATGAATCTACAAGCTAAGAGAAATGCTATATGTCCAGCATTTCAGATTAACTCAACATTCAAAAAAAAAGAAAACTAGCATACCCGTCGCTACTCCCTGAATAAATCCTATTACCATCTGAACTCCAGGTTACACTAAGTGTGCGACCTGAATGAAAAAGAATAAGAATAATCATTAAGCATTTTATATTCCAGAACGAGATTGACAAAAAGGATTCTCAATTATGTAGGGGCTTGATATCTCACCACTGACCCTAGGTAACGTTCTATTATAAATAAGTTCTTCTGCATCAGAAACACTATAGATTCGGACACATCCATCATCGCAGGCAACTGCTAACCGGGTACTTTCAACATCATTTTGCTCATGAACCAGCACTGCATGTATATTATTGTCTTCATCTTCGCTTTCGCTGTTCTCCTCGTCATCAACATCACTGGTAATTGAAGGGCTAGTGTGACCATTCTGATAAGATTTCAAATCCTGCCTTCCAGTTAGATGCAATTCATTGCATGGCTCCGCAGCAATTTGCCAAATTGAGACACCAATTGTATCGAGAACCTTCTGCAGTGGTACGAAACAAGAAAGGCAGTAATCATCAATACCTTGACCAAAAGGCCTAAAGCTCATATCTTGACTCAAAACGAAAATCTTAATACATATGCTTTTCTAAAGTATACATGTACCGAATTATATTTTAGACCCGTTCCTAATCAAATTTATTTCAGCCGTCTAACAGATTCTTATAGATATAATAATAATAAGTATCAATGTATCAACTGGAATTGAGTACACTGAGCTATTTGGAGTGCTTTGTAGAATTCCAAATCCTAGCCATTAGCTCTCATTAGGAAGACTCATGCTACATGATACAAATGCATCTGGCAATTGTACAAGAAAAAGTGGAAGACGATTGCGTCCTAACACCAAAGCTTAGTACGCTTCCATGTTATATTACATCAAGCTCCCCAATTTGTAAAACTAAGCTCCTAATCAAGGTAGCTAATATGTCATATTGACTTATATAATATGGAACAGAGAAATAAAATGAAAATTTTAAAATAATAAAGAAGCTTAGAATAATTTAACTACAGCACTAACCTTTGTCTCAGATCGAACAAATCCCACTCGGAAATCGACCCATCGATGCTGGATGATAACAATCGGCCCAACGGTCCACCCTCCGCCCGGACTGACACCAAACCAGCGAAGACACTCTAGAATTAGGGTCCCCGTGTATTGTCTACACACGAAAACCCCCAAAGCAAAAAATTCAGAAATTCGCTAATTCTTCCATTAAAAACAAAACTAAAACATGATAATAATAAAAAAATCAGAGGGTGGCGCGGCCTACGAGCTGACAGTGCCAGCCAACGGAGCCGGGAGAGACGAGCCAAATCTCGAGGGAACCGTCGGCGCGGGCGGTGGCGACCTGTGAGCTGTCGGCGCTGGTGGCTAGGGCTACGACAGCCGACGGATTCCACTCCACCGAGTTGATCCTGTAAACCTTGAGCATTTCCGTTTATCGAATCTTCTCAAGATTTAGAGATTTTAATTAGGCGTGCATGAGAGACTGAGGGCGGGGAACGAAGTGGGCGAACAGAAATAAAAGTAGGTTTTTGAGGGTTTAACGAAGTGGGCGAACAGAAATAAAAGAATGGGCTGCTAAATCTGAAGCTAGCCCAATTTTGGACGGGTTATCAGGCGGACGGGTTAAGCCCGGTTCAATTCTTTTAATTTATAATATTTTATATTTAATTATGAAAAATAAATATTTATATAAAATAATTTAAGTTTAGAAACTAATAGGTTAACATCAATACTAAGCAAATTAAAAAGTTCAAAATTTTATGAGAATATAATAAAAAATAAATTAAAACACCGAAGTTATAATCTAAAATACTCTAAAATAAACAATAAACAATTTAAAAAGGAATTAATTAATAAAATGCACTTAATAAAGTAAAGGGAGTATCAAAGTTGGGGACAGAGGATGATTATTTAAGAATATTCGTTTGAAATCATAATTTTTTTTAATTGGAACTGAAGAGGCGCAATCCATGGAGCAGCGAATTGCTGAAAATTAGCAGAGAAGAAAAAAACAGATTTAACATCTGTAACCCAAATTTTTGTATTTAAATTTTATAAATACAAAATTGTATACAAAAATAATTTGAATTTGGATTTGATGAATTTGAGTGGATTCGATCTTCTAGTTATCCTCTGATTCTTCTCTTCGATATGGATTTCTTGAATGATCTTGAAGCTTCTTCAAGTTGTTTGGAGGATGTGATTCGATCTCCTCGAACTTGAAGTTTGGATTTGATGATGTTGATCGAAGACCTTGTCTTGTTTTGAACAATCGGATTGATTTGATATGTTGAAGAACGTTTGAAGATCTTGAGTTTGAAAAGAACTTTCACCTTGTTTCCGAATTGAACTTTAACTTGATTTGATTTGGAGGATGATCTTGGCGAAGAACGTGGTGATTTGAAGAACGCCTGAATCTTGAAGAAGACTTGAATGTTGGAGAAGACTTCACGATGATTCTTCGTGTCTTGAGCTTGAATCTTCACTTCGCTTCATTCAATTCCTCATTTATGAGAGCCTTCAAGGCCTATTTATAGATGTAGGCTAGTGGATTTATGGGCTTGTGGGCCTTTTGGGCTCATCATGCCATGAGAACTTGGAACTTTGGGCATCAAACCATGGTCTTGAGCTTGGGCAAATTTTATTGGCAGCCATCAAACCATGGGCATTCAATGCTGAGGCAATTTTTATGCCTTTTATATCATTTGGCACAATTGATGATTATTTCTCTAGGTGTCGTTGCGTGTCATGCTCCTATTCTAATAAAATTAAATATTAACCATATATCTATTTATTTTGGAATAAATTCCATTAATAAAATAGAAATATAATTAATTATTTAATTAGTTATTTACATGGTATGATCTCATTTGCTAACAATTTTAATTGTCTACAACATCAAATGAATATCAGAGAAATCTAAGATGATGCTCAGTAAATACATAAACAAAAAAGGTGTAGCAAACAAGGAAAAAGCAATCATGAAGATGAGATTCAAAAAACGATATAAATTCAACAACAACAGATTAGTAAATTAAAATGGAAGAAGGAAAAATCGAGAATCGGAATGCATGTTTGAGATAGACGGAATCAATAGATTCTCAAGGCTAAAAGTTATTGTTTTAAAACAACATTAAATTTGGAGCTACAAGGGTATAGTTGTATATCTATTATATTTATTTTTAGTTTTTTTAATAAAAGACTATAATAAATAGAATGAAAATTATGAATAGAATCACTCAAACCTATATCTATTTATGTTTATATAGAGAGGAAGTATCATACCTTTTTTTCTTCTATACGGAATTCAATCTAAATTATTGATTTTTATATAAGTTACGGTTATCAAAATATTCATTATTATATAATTTGAAATAACAACTTGAACATTATGAATCATTAATAATTACATAAGAAAAGATAAAAATGTGAAGAAAATTTCATATAGGCATGTCAATTAATATTCAGACTTGTTTAGAATTTATATCGTTGTCTCTATCCCAAATTCAATAAAAAATAATTTTATTACATATTTCCATCCCAAACATGTATTTTAATACTTGTTAATTACTCAAACCTGTTTAAATTTATAAAATATATAAATATTAAATGTAAGTTATTATAATAATTGATTATTTATCTCAATAAGACTCGGATATTACAGAGTAAACAACAATAATAAATAGTATAAATATATGCTAATTACTTATTTTTGTCACAAACATGTCCAGTAATACATGTTAATTACTAACAAATAATAAAAAACTTAAAATGGAAATAAAATAAAATCACATAGACATGTCGATAAAGTTTAGATCCATCAATAATGTGTATACGTGTACCCGTTCCAAGCAATTAGTTAAATATATCATTTTATTTGGGCTATGAATAACTAAATTCTCATGAAAAGATAATGTGTAATACAATATATATTTTAAAAAATCAATGTAGAATTCAAGTATTATTTTATATAGGTTTTCATTAGATGAATTCTAATGAAAAAGTCAATGAGATTTCTTCTTCTTCTTCTTCTTCTTCTTATTATTATTATTATTATTATTATTATTATTATTATTATTATTATTATTATTATTATTATTATTATTATTATTATTATTATTATTATTATTATTATTATTATTAATTTATGAAGGGTTGTGAAAAATCGATTTGAGATTCAGGTTTTTTGTTAAATATATTGTTGAATTTATGAAGACTCGTAAGAAATAGATTTGAGATTTAAATTGTACCATAAATTTATAATTTTAATTGGTGAAGTCTCATGAAAAAAATATAGTTGAAATTTAATTTTTTTTTAAAATACTATACAAAATATCTCATTTATGGAAAAATTAAATTAATAAACTTATAATTTAGCCCAAAAATTTGGCCAAATCAAATTGACAATGTAGTTCGAATGATATTATATTTCGACCACTCTGCCAATTAAAATATAATTTTATGGTCGAAAGAATATATATATATGGGTTGGATCTAGTGAGAACTCATCTTTTTGATAACTTTAGAACTATGCACAGACGTATAAAGTTGATGAATAAAATCTATAAAGTTGTGCACAACGAAAACATTCTAAAATTGTTGCACAGCAAAACAATTTTAGAAAGTTTTCGTTATGCACAATTTTATACCATTTGTGCATCATCTTCAACGTCTTATGCATGGTTTGCGAGTTCATAAAAAGATATATTATATTGATCCACTATATATATATATATATATAATTTTTCATATGGTGAAATCTCATAAAAAGTCGACGCATGATTCATAGGGAGACAAATTCCTTATTGAAAATTAAAAAGGATGTGATGTAAATAAATAAATAAAAGAAATTAAAAGAGAAAATAACATTTTATCACACAGATATATGGACACTTTTGTGTATGTATCATAACGTACGAATAATCACAAATTCGTCTTAACATATGAATATTTTTTCATGCTAATATCCCGATAATCAAAATCGGGCCAAATACACTGAGAACCAACAACGATTTTTATTATTTGGTAGGTAATAATGAAAAATATGATAAAGATCACATGTGATCATTTATCCCACTTTTAATGTCACACTCCTCACTGGCTTTCATCTTTAAAAAAATTAATCAATTTTTTTATCAATTTTAATTTCTTATGTTTTAGTACAATTTCAAGATTATTAATTATAATCCACTACTCTAATTAGGATTTAAAATTATTATTTTTGTATTTTTTTTACAATTTTTTAAATTGACAATTCATTATTAAGGTTAAATAGTCCATAATTACTTAGGGTATATGATTTTTTCTAATTTCAATTTCTAGTGGGAGATACTATTAGTTATCATGTCATGTGAAAAAGTTTAGTTGTATAAAGATAAATATGTAGTATATTTGAGGATTTTTGTTTTGACTAAGTTTTGAATATTAAAGATAACAACTAACATCCATTATATTTCATAATTGTATTTATTTGTATTTTTTTTTATTTTTTGTTACCTAAATAAAAATAATATCTCTTAAAATATAAGTTATTAGAAGAAAATGAAAATCCTAGTTTGTCGAAGGCGCATAAAAAATGGAAATCCTAGCTCGTCAAACGTGTATTCGACTATAATTATTTTTTGATAGAAATTTCAGAATAAGTATTATAGTAAGTTCCAATATATTCATGTCATGCGTTTATGATAATATTTTTAGTATTAATATCGGTAAGATTACGTTATAATGAATTAATGATTATACAATTTATTCTCAACTCACTGATTCTTAAATTATTTTATCATACCTTCTATATATACATTTATGTATTAAAATTTTTATCTCGTTTCTCCTTTTTTCTTATAAAAAAATTGCACTAAATCCATTACTTAATTGACTAAATATGAATGTATATAATTAAGGCAAATTTCAAATCAAAGAAAAAGAGCTAAATTTAATGTATGTATATGTAACGTATGAGAACCAAACTAAAATCCTTGAAATGGTGAATTTAGAAAATTTAGAATGAAAAATCCTTAAAATTTCGCATAGGATTATGGATCAATGTGGTGCCTCCAATATGTTTTGATATATAGAATTAATTATTAATATATAAGAAAAACGCTTTAATGTACAATCAATATGCGACATATACTTTTTTTTTTGGTAATTTAATATAGAAATTTTAAAGGCTGCGTCACGGTGGACTCGAATCCGAGACCTTTGGCCTCGGCATTAACCACTCTACCACTGGGCCAACACACACACAATATGCGGCATATACTTACTAAATAGAGGTGTGGTAGACTGTCAAACTCAACTTCAATTATTTGTTGTGGAGTTAGACTTGAACTTAAATTAAAATAAAATTTTTGTAATTATATATATAAATCATTTTATTTTATATTTTTTAACTTTATATATTGTTAATAAAATTCATCATTTTTATGAAACGAATAATAGATATAATCGATATTCTTATCACTAACTAAAGTAGACAAATATTTAAATATTAAATTGCTAATTTTTTAGAATTCAATCCTTCATACCTGTTTACGAATGCGACTCACGAGCTAACGAGTTCGAACAAACTTTTGTTCAATCAAGATAAAAAAAAGCTCAGATCATTCACAAATATATTTTGAATGTTTGAACTCTATATTGAATTTACTACATGTAAGTATAAATATATACCAAATTTATAATAAATTGCATACTAATTAAAATTAATCAGAGGCTCACTCATTTACAATTTGTCTTTTAAATATTCATTATATTGCGAAAAGCAAACTGTTTAGATAGTGATAAAACTATGTTTTTTATAATACGGACAAATATGGGATGATGCATAAGCTCAAATATAGGTTTTGAAATATTTATTTTCCACAATTTTGAAGTATTAATCAGCATAATAATCCTAGAAAATATATATAAAATAAAGTATATACAAATATATGCTATCTCCGCCTCGTTTTAAGTGAGTCGTATTTTTCTTTGAGCTTTTCTATTATAAGTGATCCATTCCTAAAAAACATTATTTTTTATATATAAAAATATCTCAAATTTAGTAAGAAAAACAACTTATAAGCTGTTTTGGGGAGCTTATAAGCTCAGCCAAACACCCTCTAAATCATACGACATCCGTCCCATTATTAATGTTGTCTTGTTTTGCTTTTTGGATTGTCCTACTATTGTTGGCTCGTTTCATAAAAGAAAATAATTTTACATTAAAAAATATCTCGAATTTCGTAGCATATATTACGTTACATATAAAATACAATTTTCTTTAATCTATATGCAAAAAGAAAGGAGTCAATAATACCAGGAATACTATTTTATATACGTGTTTAAAAATAACGAGTCAGGTGACGAAGATGATATATAGTAACCGAATAGGGAGCAGCGTTTCATATTTTCAGACCAGCAATAGATTACAGGTAACGTGAGATCTGATGAAGAGCGCGCCACAAGCACTTGTGCACTAACTCTCACGTTAATTAACGCATTGCACTCTCACTTGTAAACCCTAAATTCCATTTTCAATTAATTCAATCTCTGCCTTCATTTTGACGTTTCCTGCGTCTTTTCTTTTTTCTTGTTTACTTGACCAAACGAAATCGAGTTGTTCTAGCACTACACCTCGGTAAGGGTTTGATATCTCAGTAACCATATTTTAGTGGGTTTCAAGAAATACTGGAGTAACAATGGAAGATGCCTACGCCAGATCAGCCAGCGAGGTGAAGTCTATTGATGCTTAATCATTTGAACTTTTTGCAGTACTTGCTTTTCCTTTCAAAACTCGTTTCTGTCTCGGATCAATTAAGTAATGCAGAGTAGAGTAGTCGTTCCAGTTAGAGTTTGTTGATTTGGAAATTAATTTGTTTTTTATTTTAATAATCCTCGCAATTAGCATCTGATTCGTGAGTGATGGTAAATGTCTGCCTCTGTTGGCTTCTCAGCTTGTTAGTGTGAATTGAATTTGTTTAATTTGTCTTCTCTACAATTCAATGTCTTAACAGTGGGATTATCTGAACAGGTTTTGGAATTATTTTCTGTGGACCCAACCAGAGGCTTGACGGACTTCCAGGTATCACTTGCTTTATAACTACTATAATATGATTTGATCAATGTGGCTTTTACACATAATAAGCTGTTCCACTAAATTGAGATGATATTTGATTCACGCTCTGATGTTTTGCTTTTCAGGTTGCAGAGCATGGTAGATTATATGGGAAAAATGGTTAGTTTGTTGCATATCATGCTCTGTTATAGTTATATGTTTCAAGAAAAAATAGGGCGTCAAAAGATTTAGCAATTGCATTAATAGAGTGTTGGGTGTGATGTGGAGGTGTATGAATTAGGCTTTAAGGGGCTCTGGGTGGACACAGAAAATGTGACTATATGCTAGTGAAATTATTAAATGACTTAGAAACCCCAGATCGCTGCATGCCTTCACCCTCGGACTTACATGCAATCGTATTTCAGCTGATTTCTTTCTTGAGTAGCATTGTTGGACTCTCTAGACCATAAATTTGATGAGTGATATGGAATTGGGTAGCGGGAAACAGGGTCTACTAGCTTAGGTGGTGATGCTGGGGAAAACTGAAAAGATAGGAAGATCATGTAATATATGAGAATATCTGGGGGTAGTTTTCAATGATGAGTATACCCAATTCTTATTCCCTCAAATTTGCATGAGCAAACACTGGGATGAGGATATCTCTGGGATTTCATGTTTCATTTGTCTTCCTAGTTTATTATTTTAATCTTTTTTTCTTTTTCTCCTTTTTTGTTTGTAGAAGTAGGAACACTTATATAATTATAATTCTTGAAGAACCTAGAAGGAATAAGACTAGAATGTGTCCATTCAAAAGGAAAAAATAAAAGATACGGAGCCCACAATTCAAAGGAGAGGAACTTCAGTAAATAATTGGCGTTATGATATTTAGCATTTTTGGAATGGTATTTGGCATATATTTGCATTTTTGGTCTGATTGACTTCAGTTTTGTTGATAATGATCTGTAATTATGTATATTTCATCCTCTCTAATCTCATTTTTCTTGCACATTGGATGCATGTTATGTGCTCGGCTGCAGTGCTACCTCAAGAAAAAAGTATGTGAGCCTTTACTCTAATCTTCTTTCACTTTCTCCCTCTTTCATGCGCACTCACACCACACACACACAGAGACAACAAACATAGACAGTCTCACTCTTGTGTGAATCTCAAACTCACCCAAGCAGACATGTCATGCACATTTATATCATGTTCCTTTTCCCTTCAGTGATTTCATATTGTTTGTTTAACGTTATTACTTATTAGAAGCTAGTTTAATCAACTGCAGCTAGTCAGAGAATGAAATCTTAATCTGCTTTTTATGTAATATGATATATATAAGAATTTAGAGCTAGTTTATCACCTTTAGCTAAGAAGGAAACCAATCCTGATTACAAGGATATGGAGCTTGCTTCGTTTATCATCTCGTCCTTGCTTGTTGGAATCACTTCTCAAGTTGTATCGAGCTTCATGTTTTAGGAGATTGGCAGGATAATGATTTCTGACATTGTTGCGAACAGGCACTCCTTTTTGGCGACTAGTGCTGAAACAATTTGACGATTTACTTGTAAAGATATTAATTGTAGCTGCCATAGTGTCATTCCTTTTGGCCTTGGCTAATGGAGAGACAGGGTTATCTGCCTTCTTAGAGCCTTCAGTAAGATTACATCTATCTCAGTTTTTCTACAGTCCACATCCATTTACGTCTGCATTTGGACATGATCTAATTTCTAAATAACTTTATTGAGCCCTGCACTTGTTATTTGCTTTCTGAAACGAGTATTTTGCGGATTGTTAGCAACAATTGGTCACAAATGTCTGCTTCATGAATTAATTGCATAGCTTAGTGCTGTTTAATGGGCAAAAGAATGCATTGAGATATTCAACTTGGGTTGGTTATGTTGATGCATCTGTTCAGGATATGTAGATGGTAAACCAGATGAATTGTTACTTTTCAGTCAGTTCAAGAGTCTAAAGTGAAGCACTAGGGACTTAATCAAGTGGAAAGGAAACATTATGTGTACAGTATGCACAAGATTGCATAAGTTTATGGTTTTGCTACAAGTGCTGCTTCAGAAATGTATCCTGCAATTTTTAATTGCTAGCAATCTTGCGTGCCTGTTGTAAGTTTTGTCTTAAAAGGATAGGTGAAGTTATCTATTATGGCAAGAAAAGTGTACAATAAGTTGCATAACAAGAAAGTGTTTTGAAGAGAAAGATGGCGGTATTCATAACAACAAAAAGTTGATTGTTTGAAAAACCACAGACTAATTTTATGCTAACATGAGTAAAATTTTCTATTTCTCTAATGACTAATGCAATTCTATATGGGGAAATAATTACTTTTTTGAATATTTTCTTCTTGATCTTATAGCTGGTATTTCCTCTTAAGTAAATTACAATTTTTTTTTCTTTCTTCCAGATTTATGTCTTTTTGGAGACCTTTAAGGTCCATTAAACCTAAACATAGAAGATTGTGTTATTCTGGTGGTTTTACAACAGTTAAGAAGTGCATAGAATTCTTTCTGAACTAATTATTGATTCCTTACCTCATAAACTCTGTCAACTAATGTTGCTTCAGAGCAATCATGTACTATCAGTCTAAACTTTGGGAAAGTGTATAATACTACTGATCCTGGCCTTTAGCACCCCAAAATATTTACTTATTAATTCAGCATTTAACTAGGGTAGTTGATGACACATGCCACTAATATGAAGCTATGAGCAGATACTTTTCTGGAAGATTTTAACTAAGGATCTCGATGGATGTTTATCAGATGTTAATGAGTTTCTTACAGTTTGCCTTATTTGATGTTATAGGTCATTCTCACGATATTGGCTGCAAATGCAGCCGTTGGAGTAATCACGGAAACGAATGCTGAGAAGGCCCTTGAGGTTAGTCTTACTTTTCAACAAGATTTTGGACATTGAGAGGAAAAGAAATCAACATGATATAAAAATGAATTAGTAGAATGATAGAATCCTTATCATCTTCCCACTCTCTAGCTTATGAAGTCGTGGGTAGTTGAAAATTTGGAAATTGGAATTATACTTCACTCTCAATTAAGGTCATATGCTATGTTTTTTTCATTATTGTATGCAACTTTCTATATTTCCATGGATGAAGATAGAGGCTTATAGCAAGGTGTTAAACAGCTGCTGCTTCTGAATTTTAAATGCTTATGAAGCTACTAAGCCAACTTATGAATGGCGCTTATCTGCTATAAGTTTTTGATCCTGGATTTTGATCATGCCCCTGTTATCCAAATTTTTGTAAGGCATCTCCAAGAAATTAATAATTTTCAAGAGCAAGACATTCGGGTGACAATAAGATCAAGATTGACAAAAGCTTGAAAATTTTATAAAATTTTGAGTTTCTTTTGTGTTGACATCACATGTCATTTGGTTTATGTACCTATTGTTTGTATGCAGGAACTACGTGCATACCAAGCTGATGTTGCAACTGTCCTACGAAATGGTAATACAGATTCGTCTGCTAAATCATGGAAGTCTTTCATTTTATTTATGATAATTCTGGTTGATCCACAAAATTTGGTGCCTAAATCTTCTTAGGAGATCCTTTGTTGTAAAGTTAGTTGATCTTTCTCTTATTATGTTATCCGAGTCTTCTTATTATAAACTTAATTTCTTGTAGTTAAGATTATGACTTATGGTTTTATTTATAGCTGGTCTTTTACATCTCTGCTTATCTTGTAAAACTTTTCGAAGATTCATAATTTGTCAAGATAATTCTTATTTTCATAAAATGTTAGGTTGTTTCTCAATTTTACGGCCGGACCTTGTCCCTGGAGATATTGTAGAAGTCAGCGGTATGCCAGACATTCCACTTTTATATTTCCTATAATTGCAACTTTATGAATTTATGATCAGAGTTTATAACCTTGCATGTCCCTTTCCCTCTTTCTGATTTTTGTCCATTACACAGTTGGATGCAAGATTCCAGCAGATATGAGGATGGTAGAAATGCTAAGTGATCAATTACGTGTTGATCAAGCAATTCTTACAGGTACTTTAACGTCTAAGCAAAAGAATGATGAACGGTATTCAGTCATCTGACAATATATACAATTCTGTAAATGGCATGTCCCAGGAAATTTGTTGAGATCTGCCCCATAATGGGTGTATTTGTGCCTATTGTCAGTCGAAGTTTGATGGCTATACTTATGCCATTCATCATTAGATTTGTGGCTATAATATTAGTGCCTGTAATGTTTGCAATTGATAATGAATGAATCTACTCATCTGATCATAATTGTGTCTGTTATCAGTTGAAGTTTGATATCTATGCCATCTTCATTTGAGATTGCTACAATATTCAGCTTTCTTTATTGCATTTGCTCATGTGTATACTAGTGTTTAGGGCTGTAAATAACCTGAGCCAGGCTGAGCTTTTGATAGTTTGAGTTCTTGTTTCTTATTAGCTAGACCCGACCATATTTCTCAAACTTATTCGACATCTTCAGCTTAGAAAGCTTAATAAATGTAAATTTTAATTTGAAATATCTATTCATTAAGAAGATATACATAATTTCAGAAAAAGGTGTGATATATTTAATATACCAGAATCTATTAAATTCATTCTCATAAAAAAGTTTGTTTCTGTATTTCTATATAATCACAGATGAAATGTACAAACTATTAGTTTCATACTTTCTGAGCTAACTGAGGAGCCCACTTATGAGCCTGTTCACAAGATCGAGTCGAGTATTGTCTAGCTTGAGCTTGGTTCGTTTATACTTGATTTGACGCTTTCTCAACTATTGTTGAGCTAAGATGCAAATTGGTCACGAGAGGCTTAGTTCATTAACTGTTTTTCATGCCTGGAATTATATTGATGATTTTCGTGATTTTGTATCCACCCACTGCTTTATGTTACATATGCAAATATAAAGTTTCTTTTGCTTGTTCGAATGTGTTTTTTCCTCATTTAACTCCTTTATACTGATTAACGGAAATAACACCCTCCTTGGACCTCTCATAGGTGAGAGCTGTTCTGTGGAAAAGAACTGGATGCTACCAATGTGACTAATGCTGTATACCAAGATAAGACAAACATTCTGTTCTCGGTAAAATTTTGAAAGCTATTCCTGTATTCATTTCATAGTAAGAACCTTATGTTTATTCTTATATCCTTGAACTGTCAATGCATATAATGTAATGTTATGGACCATATGGTCATGGCTTATTTATGCTCATAGTAGGACACATTTAATTATCTGGTTTTGGTTCATGCTTGTCTTTGCAGTGAACTTATTGGATAATTTTGTTAAATTGCTTCATTATGTGTGCTAAAACATGGGAAATATCAATATAACTTTACTAAAGCAATCAGAATGCAGTTAAGAATTTATATTTTGACTATGTTGGGCTCTTGGATTCAATGTTTGCCTGCAACTATTTTCCAGGGAACAGTCGTAGTTTCTGGAAGGGCAAGAGCAATTGTTGTTGCCGTTGGCTCTAATACTGCTATGGGAAATATACGTGACTCCATGTTGAACACTGAAGACGTGAGCACTTCTTATCCTTCTACTCCTTGAACAGTTTCTTTTTGTATCCACTATCCAGGTTAACTATTTTATCCCTGTAGAATGTATGGTGAATGGAGTACTTTAGCATCTGGTAATTTATGTAGCATGCTAAAAAGTGCCAGAAAACAGTCAAGATCAACATATGTTGTTTTTCAGACATGTAGTCAAGATGATCATACCTGATCTTTTGGTCTACCTTGATTGTAAATATTTTCAATTAACATGCAATTTTTACATGTATATGGACAGTTGAAATCAGAATCTTCTTTAATTGGCTATTATATGATGCAGGAAGCGACACCACTAAAAAAGAAGTTGGATGAATTTGGTACTTTTTTGGCTAAGGTGAAACTAACATGTTACTACTGCTAATTTTAATCTGATTAATTCTTCACTTTGAAAGTTATAGTGTATGCAACGGGCTATATTTCTGCTTCTAAGATTATTTCCTGAATCTAGGTTATTGCAGGCATATGCATTTTGGTTTGGATTGTTAACATCGGCCATTTCCGGGATCCTGCCCATGGAGGCTTCTTGCGAGGCGCAATACATTACTTTAAGGTATTCCGTATATCGATGTATTTTGTTCAACCTTTTGTATTACTTTGTCTAAAGGTTTAAATGTTTTGTTGTGCCTATAACTTTTTTAAGCTTTCCACTGTGATTAATGCTTAATATTCATTTTCAGAATTTCAATTGCAAACAGAATATATGTTTCTTTTCATATCTCTATGGGATAATAATCACTATTTTGAATCCAGTGGTTGTTTTTCTGATGGTCAGTGACATTAAGGTATCCCTCTAACAAGTCAGTACTCAGTAGATAATCACCATGGCAAATAAGGAAGAAAACTCTTTATATTGGTCTCTTTTGTTGGCTTTCTCTTCCCCCCGCTAATCACTATGCTTTAATAACTATCACATACATGAATGAAGACCAGACTAAATTGCAAGAAAGCTTCTGGATTGAGGGAATTCAGAAATACACATTTTTGAGTTATTTAAATAAATGACAAAAAAAAATTGTTTCAATGCTATATAGGTGAACTTTGAGTTTTTGGTCAATCAAAGTTTTACTTAGTCTTTCCTGCCAGGCTGGGGTTGGGGAGGGGAGGGTTGGGGTTGGTATTGAATCCAACTGATGGTGTCGGCCCTGCTATAGGTTATTTTACATGTGATTCGTAAATTGTATTAGAAGTGTTCATTCGTTCCTTCCAACTCTTCCTCTATTTCTTTGTCTTTCTTCTTTTTCTCTATCTTTTCCTTTCCTCTCCTTTCCGACTTATTAACTATGCTGCATATAGGATGTAACAATGATTTTGTTGTGAACCTTCAAATCCGATGCAGAGTCCATAAAAAGTTCTGCAGTTCTCCTGGAGCAGATCCTGTATAGAATCCAGATTTGTTCAGCATTTTCTAATTGTTGAGATGGCTATAAGCATTTATTTGTTTAGAAGTTGCATGATAACTGCACTAAGTAATTAATGCATCTTATCTGTCACGATCATTTATTTAAATGTGTAATTAACGCATTCATTTTATCTCCTAATAGTTTATATAATCTGCATATTTGTTTGGCATCAGCTTCTGAACTCTGTGTCTGACAAAGCTATTTACATTATTGTTTTCTAGATTGCAGTTGCTCTTGCTGTTGCAGCCATCCCTGAAGGGCTACCTGCTGTTGTTACAACGTTAGTTCTTTATTCTATTTTACATGATATGTCTACATCAGCGTTCTCCTACCATTTTTCCCTGAGAAGACTTGGCAAACGTGGCAAGGGTGTCTTTCTGATTGTCCTTGATGATGAGTTTTTGGACAAATCACTCAGCAACTTATTGGAAGACCTCTTGAATTTTCTGTTATCACATGCTCTGTCCAATTTGCTATATTATCTAACTCACACGGGTTTGTGAGAACTTTTAGCAGGCAAACCCTGATAGTTCTATTTCGGAGTATAACGAATGTTTGCCTTTTCAAATTGGCACCTGTGCTAGGGAACAGTTTCTAGTTTTCTTTTTGCTGAATTCTATTCCCTTGAGTGTCCTAGATACAACAAATCAAAGTTTAAATATGCTTAGCATCCTTGAGGATACGATTTGCTCAAAATATAAGGCATAGGCCCTATTGCAAGTAATTTTGATGAATTCTTTTTGAGTGAAAGGATTACTAGATGTTTTATAGCAGGTAATAAACAACTATAAAAAAGACTTGCAAGAAATATCACTTTTTGACTCATGCAGGTCAGCTACGGCTTTACTTTGGTTATTGTCTTAGGTATGCCAGATAGGATGGTCATTCAATCTCGTACTTTCACCGAGTAGTAACTTTCACCGAGCAGTGTTGATAAAACTGCAGATGAATAAAAATGTACTTATACCTGTGTTTTTTGACGAAATGCTGATTGTTTCAAATCCTTGCCTAAGAAGCAGCTTAGCTTTTCACCTTATACATTTTAATTTCTCTGGGTGTCAACAGGTGTCTAGCTCTTGGAACGAAACGAATGGCTCGTTTAAATGCTATAGTTAGGTCGTTGCCATCAGTAGAGACCTTAGGCTGTACAACAGTGATTTGCAGTGACAAGACTGGTACTCTGACTACTAATATGATGTCTGTCTCGAAGGTATCAATTTACACAATAAATCCTTCATTCTTCTATCACTTCTCTTAGTCGTCTTGGCTATACTTTCTTTAAGGTTGAGAAGGGGGAATATGTGGTTTGAAATATTTCTTCTTTTATTAGCTTTGTCACAAGCTAGCCATCATATGAATTTCTCTACATCTCTTCTTACATTTTTGAGCACTTATGGTTTCACGTAATGCTACACCTATTCATTTTTGGTATTCTTCCCCATCAAGTTTCAATTATTCTGCTCATGTGTTTAAGCTGGCATATACTTATTTACACCAGTTATGTGTGGCACATTTTCTTACAACTACTTTCACTGTAAAAGTCTATTCAAATGGCATTGCTACTTTACATACCAGGAATTCCCCATTTTTTGTGAGAACAAATTTGAATTATATATCAAAAGTTGATGGTAGACTGTGTCAGCCTTCCTAAAGAACTAATATTAGGTATTACATTTGGTCTCCCTTTACAGGTGTCTGTTCTTCATTCTGCAAATGATGTTCCTGTTATAGCTGAATACACTGTAAGTGGCACCACATATGCTCCAGAAGGTACTATTTCTGACAGCACTACGGAGCTACAGGTAGTGTTTTTTGTTCACAACATTATGTCTGTATTTATTTATTGATTATAAGTTTGACACTAGACCAGTTTTCAAAATCTAATTCTAAGATAATTAGTGTCAGTGGATTTCGTGCCATCGGTGTTTAGCTTGAAATATTCATTCTTTCTTATCAATGGGTTCACATGTAGTATTTTATTTTCATATCTTCTGTAATGTATTGATGTTTCTGACTGTTGTCTGAAATTTGTCTACTCTCTACTTTGTTATGCTTATGCCATATGGTCCCAGATTCTCCTTTGCTCTTTGGTTGATTACTACTCTAACTACAAATTTTTATTAAAGGATATATGCACCTGCTTAAAATCTTTATATACTCTTTAGAAGGACCGTGTTTCCCTCTCTTCTGTGTAGCTTATCCAATCTCCCATTCCTGCTTTTGCCAAATTTGCCTTGCTCAGCCCTGCTGGAGAGCCGGCTTCTTTAATAATGAACTCCTCACCGTTTTTACTTGATTCTGACATATGTATTTTTGTTTGGCTTTATATAGTTACATATAGACAACTTACATGTTTTTTGTTGTTATTGATTATTCATGAGTTCTTCTTAATGGAAATTAACTGAGACCTAATGCAGCTTGGGCTTCCAGCAAATTTTCACTGTCTTCTACACACAGCAATGTGCTCTGCCCTTTGCAATGAATCTGTTATTCAATACAACCCAGATAAGAGAAGCTATGAGAAGATTGGTGAGTCGACTGAAGTTGCCCTTCGGGTACTGGCTGAAAAGGTTGGTTGCAATCTTATCTACTGGCTCCTAGTTCTACAGCTTGATTTTGTCCATGCAATAGTGGGTGAATTGACCTTCTTCTGTTTATGTTTACTGAGTTTATCATATTCAACAGATTGGCCTTCCTGGTTTTGACTCTATGCCCTCAGCTCTCAGTATGCTGTCCAAGCATGAGCGGGCATCATATTGTAATCGGTATTGGGAGAACCAATTCAAAAAGGTGTGTTCCTGCAAGTGTTTACTATTTTCCTCGTTTGCATCATAAACAAATTGCGATAAATCCATCTAAGCCCTTTGTTTGAGTTGGCTGTATATTGTATATATCATGTTTGTTGGTTTTCTGCATGTTTATTGGTGGTATTTCAGTATCTGTTTTCTTGACTTTCACATTGGATTATTTGTTCAATGCTGGAATGGAACATTGACAAGGTTGCTCCATCTTTTCACCATTATCTAGAAACATAAGGTCAAATAATTCTTTTTTGCTGGCATAGTGTAGAAATCTAAAACTTCTGCCAGTTACATATGATCATTTTTAGTCTGTTGTTCATTTCTATGAACATTTCCTTCTTTGATTTAAATTTTCAACTCTAATTCAATAAATAAAAGGATAATGTATCTGGTTATGCAATGAAATGAAGTTACAGGATGAAAAGCTAGCAAATACATAATGCGAGAAAGAGGTATTTTAACCAAATCATATTGGGGTCTACAATCATGATTTGGTTTGACCAATGATGTTAATTTCCTGATCATTGCGAAACTGGGCAACATTGTACTCCCAATAATGAAATTTTTGGGATATATTCTGTGCCTATCCTAGTATATTGGAGGAACCTTGAAGAGTCCTCGAAATTAAGTTTTGGAGTTAGAGAAGCTTCTCTCAAGAATCGGATTTCATTTTCTTTGTTAGGCCATTCACTACTCATAGTCAGAGTTGTATAAGATTAACTACTGTATTATGCCTGCAGGTTTCAGTGTTGGAGTTCACTCGTGATCGAAAAATGATGAGTGTGCTTTGTAACCGAAAGCAGATACAGATTATGTTCTCAAAAGGTGCTCCGGAGAGTATTCTTCCTAGATGCACAAATATCATGTGCAATGATGATGGTTCAACTGTTCATCTAAAATTGGAAATCAGGGCAGAGATAGAATCAAAATTCCGCAGGTTCAGTTGATCTTTTCATTGAATGCATTTCCCTCCATTTGTTATATTTTTGTTGAAATGAAAATTTGTGTCTCTTGAACTTTGATTTATAGAATTTTTTTGATAAGACTGTTAACTTGAGGACAAAATTAATAAAGAAATATCCACATGCTGTCTCTTGTGTGTATCAGTATTTAAAATCATTAACCAACCAAATGCATGGCTCAATGAAACATAAGGGAGTTTGGTCAACCATCTGGTTTAACCATTCCATTAGTGGGTATAATGGCAAGAGAGTATTATTTGAAGTCGAATATATCACTAGCAGCAATCTTTGTTGTAAAGTGCAGCTTGCCTGCATTCTGCCTTCTAATTTATTGGTCTCACATATATCTGCTACTCAAACTTATCGCTGTTTTCTCCTTATGATTATTGTTCTTACAAAGAGGTACCTTCTTTTGTCTATGTCAGTTTTGCAGGAAATGAAACTTTGAGATGCTTGGCTCTAGCCTTGAAAAGGATGCCTCTGGGGCAGCAAGCTCTGTCCTTTGATGACGAAAAAGATCTTACATTTATTGGGTTGGTATGCTATCTCTTCTGTATAGCACATTTCTTTTCTGTGAAAGCTATATTCCCAATAACTTCATTTTCATATAGTGGTTTTATTTAGAAACACAAGGTATTATTCATTGACTTTTGTGACTTGTGGTTTGATGTCGGTGGTCACTCTAAATTTATAATTAGTTTTGCATTCACATTCTAACATTCTTGTCCTTATGTCTTGCACACAAAAAGGTTGGCATGCTTGATCCACCAAGGGCGGAGGTTCGAGATGCTATTCTTTCTTGCATGACAGCTGGTATACGCGTCATAGTTGTTACAGGAGATAACAAGGTAAGATGATGCGATTTTTTGCTCAGTGATCCTTTAGCATAACTTGCTTAAAGCTATTATCTTTATATTAGAAAGTCACTAAGACTTTGTGGACTTGTTATATATATAGACTACGGCTGAATCATTGTGCCGAAAAATTGGTGCTTTTGATCACTTGGATGACTTTTCGGGGCTTTCCTATACTGCTTCCGAGTTTGAGGAACTTCCAGCAATGCAGAAGACAATGGCATTGCAGCGAATGACAATTTTCACCAGGTGTTACCCACATTTTCTTTTTCAGCCATGTTTCTCTCTAAGGGGTTCAGTATTACAATTACTACAAGTATCTCATACATGATTGACTATTTGCATGGGCTTCTTGTTTGTATCATACTTCTAAAAAATGCAAAAATATTCTGCTTCTTTTTCTAGGGTTGAACCATCTCACAAGAGGATGCTTGTTGAAGCATTACAACATCAAAATGAAGTGGTAAACATTTTGTCTTTTTATTTATTTTTATTCTTTTTCCCCCTGAAAGACAATATGTGGCAATACTTCTGCAACCTGCACAGTTCTCCCTCCGGGGAGAATTGCTAGCGCTTTTCTGACTCTGACCTACCTAGCGATCCTTTCCCCTTGACTGTCTTTCAAAGACTAGCGAAATAAACACTTAAATGAGTAGTGTAATTTACTTTCATGTTGAACTGTGACTAGATACAGATCGAGTGCTTGATATAGGTGCCAGCATTGATCTGATAAGAATTTAGTTCTATTAGTATTTGTTTAACCCAATGCTCATACAATTTTCTGTCTTGGCGTTTCGTTCAGACATGCTAGTTGGAATCTTCTTTGTTGCTTGGATATATCCTCATGTTACTTGAAAGCAGTCCGAGTATGAAGGTTTTACTTCACTGTAGGATACCAGCAGAATCTGAATTGATTGCTTGATGGTGGCCTTGGTAACCATCAAGAAAAATCAAATTTCTAGATGCTTTTCTTGAACAAACTTGTTTCTGATGCCATTTGGCCCGAAAAGTATATGAAACTTCAGAGTTTCTAGAGGAACAGCAAGTAAAAAATTTAGCATTGTTTAAGTACTACGGTTATCACACAACTCAAGGCCCTTCACCCAAAAAGTTATATTTTGACAGACTATGGATCAATCATACTCATCTTAGTTACAAATCTGAATCCCAAACATTCAGTAAGATACAATCATACAATAGCATCAAATTCAAGAATCCATGTCACCAGTGAATTCTTTCTCTTCTATAACTTAACCAGTGGTTATGTCCAGTGATGGAGAAATCAGCCAAGTGTAATCATTTATGTTAATATTACTGTTAACTAGTAGATCAATGCATGACTAAGGCTGTTCTGCTCCTCCGCATCAGGAATGTCCTCACTCAGTTATTTAATCTCCGCCTGGATCTCTACTCATGTAACCTGATTTCCTTTCCAAGGTTGCAATGACTGGAGATGGAGTCAACGATGCACCTGCATTAAAGAAAGCAGACATTGGTATTGCCATGGGATCAGGCACTGCTGTAGCTAAGGTATTCTCTTTTAACAACAATTGAACAAGAAACTTCATCTTTGTTTCATGTAGAGTCTTTGATAAGAGCTGTTACGCTATGTACTGATTTGCTACCCTTGACAGTGGAAAAGATCATTCTCCTGTTTTGTCTTTAAAAAAATTAGCTAAAACTGAGTGGATGCATTCTTCTGAATTAGTGTATTTACATTTTCCAGAGTGCTTCAGACATGGTTCTATCAGACGATAATTTTGCCACAATTGTTGCAGTAAGATATGCACCTTTATCTTTCTTCCATTGGTTTGTTTTCTTTTACAATCTGTCAGTGATGTATTATTTTCTGATCAGGCTGTTGCTGAAGGAAGGGCTATTTACAACAACACGAAGCTGTTCATCAGATACATGATCTCGTCCAATATTGGTGAAGTAGTTTGCATCTTTGTAGCTGCACTACTTGGTATCCCTGACACGCTTGTTCCTGTGAGCTTGTTTGCCTACTCATTTACTGCCTATCTATTTCTGTGTTTCACCCTCCCTCCCTTCTTTTTTTATACCTTGAATTTTTGTATTCGACGCCTACTTAGCATGGATTTACTGTGGATGATTTTGCATTCTTTTTTTCTTTTCACCCTCACACTTGTTTCATATTACCTGTCAAGGCGGATTCAACATTTGCCCATGTCTTAATTCATTATAGGTCCAGTTGCTCTGGGTGAACTTGGTAACAGATGGCTTGCCTGCAACTGCTATTGGCTTTAATAAACAAGATTCTGATGTTATGAAGGCTAAACCTCGCAAGGTAATTTGGAATTGTGAGTTGGTAGCATAAGCGTTGTTAGGCTTATTGCCGGAGGTGGATCAATAATTTATTCTTGTAATACTTTATTTTGTTTCTTCTGTGGTAGTATTTGGCACTACCTGAGACTGCAATCATATTGCTCTTCATGAAGGCCCTGGCCTTGGTTTTGTATAGTACTATCGAGTATATGTCAGTACTAGTAATCGAATTGTGACTTAAGATTATCCTACTTTTGGCTTAAACGTCTCTTGAAATGGAATGGGCTCTGTCTTTCCACTGATGGGCAAATAACTGCTTGATGCAGTCAACTTTCAGCTTATAGCAGCTGTTTTCAATAAATTTCACACCTATATGGCATGATTATGTTAAGCTGTCAGTGGTCTTAGCAAATGATGTCAAGTTTTCTAGTTCTTTTAGTTGTTGTACAATTGAAATACTTCAGGATTTCTTTTGAAATGAGGCTTTTTCATCTTACTTCAACATGTCTGTATTTCAGGTTAATGAAGCTGTTGTCTCCGGGTGGCTTTTCTTTCGTTATTTAGTTATTGGAGGTATCACTGGGTGTTTTACTTTATTGCCACTTTTTTCATAGCTGCGATTTCTTTTTCTCCTCGATTGTTGGGCATTCAGTCATATTGGTAAACGCTTTCATTTGATTTGTGGGACACATGTGACGTGTCGCGATCTATTGATAGAAATGCTACGATAGATGAAATTAAGGTCTGTGTTATTATGCTCAGTACCCAAACTTATTATTTTGTCTAGGTATGAACTAGTAGGTACATGGTTTAATAAACTAAATGCTTGTGTTAGATTTGTACTCAGTTTACATAATTCTAATTGGAACTCTGTGGACATGCATTTTCATTGTCCAAGCTTTTGTGCTTTCAGTTCTCTTGATTAAGAAAACAAAACATAGCCTGAAAAGTTTTTCATTTTCACGTGTCTCCTTTACAAACTTCCTTTGTAAGAATGCCTTGTCCAAACTCTAGCTTCAACAGTCTCTTCTATGCTCGTATAGCAATAAATAGAACTCCACTCAGCCAAAGATACATTTGTAAACCAATTTGCTTTTTAACACCAAACAATGTGGTGGTCTCATGGTCATATTATTTTCTGCTGCATCTTTGGAACTTATCCATGATGGTTGCCAAGATATCCTTGAGTGGAGCAGTAAATGTTATTGTGGATTTTGTGGGAACTAGCATTGGAAATATTTTGTTTCCATCAACATAAAAAAACGTAAAATCAAGACTTCATGAACTGAAGATAGATATAGTTGGACAAAAGATGTCACTGAACAAATATAACTAGAATAAGTTCTCTATATAGTGTGTACACCAGTTGAGTATTTCTCTATCTTTCAGTGTTTTATGTAATGGTAGTTCATTTATATATATTGCCTTCTAAGTTGCATATGCAACGGGAGGACTCTCAATTACGGGATGCCCAGCTATTAAAAATTGATAGGAGCTGAGAGTATGACTGAAATCTGACACCCTGCATTTAGACATTCTTAGTAATAGTATTGAAGCATTTCCTTTGTATATCGAGCAATAAGCGTAACCCTGTAAATCGAATCAACTTTGGTTGGTGCAGTCTATGTCGGGCTTATGTGTAATTCATATTTCTAAACTAAAATGCTATTGCTTAATTCATTATTGCTGAAATTTGGTTGGTGCAGTTTATGTTGGGCTTGCTACTATTGCTGGATTTGTGTGGTGGTTCCTTTACTCTGATAATGGGCCTAAATTGCGATACATAGAACTGGTATGTTTCATGGAGCAAACAGTTGGTTCCCTTCTTTATAGTGTTTGCCATGCATGGCTTTGTTGATAACTTCACATCTCTTCAACCTTTATAGTACTGATATTTTTTGAGTTCCGATTTACTTACTTTTTTGATGATACAAAATTAATTATTGCTTCAATGGGCCATATTGTGATGTGAACAAGTACCATGAGAGTGGTGAAAATAGAGAGGGTTCCGCACCACACCATCTTTATTGGACACTGAAGTATGTATCTGAATCAATTTCTTCACGAGCCTATCAAAGTGAAGTTGAACTTGTTCATTATACTTCAATGCTGGGATCTCATTCCTAGTTTGAATTGCCTGTTGTATTTGACTTGGAGTTGAAAGGCGAGTTTGCAAGGCCCCTGTTTGAGAGTTAATTGCAAGGGCAGTCTATAAGATTGGGCGATTTAAGTTTCTAGACCAGGACTGATTTAGTATTTGTGAGCATCTTTTAAAAGTCAAAGACACATGAAATGTTACTTTAGGAGTATTTTGAATAATGTGGTCTGTTGTAGCACAGTTATTATTTCACTGTTCCTTTCTATTTATATATTCATGTAAATTTAAAATTTGTATCTACTTGGTATATGCTTGTTGGACTAATGTTTCCTTAAACTTCAGGTGAATTTTGACAGTTGCTCGACAAGGGAAACAAACTATTCTTGCACTGTGTTTAGTGATAGGCATCCTTCAACGGTTTCAATGACTGTTCTTGTTGTTGTTGAGATGTTCAACGCATTGAACAGCCTCAGTGAAAACCAGTCTCTCTTGTGAGTACATCAGTAACTTAATAGCGCAAATCTTAGGTGTACACACACACACATTCAGAACTTTTGGTTGCTCCACCCTATTCAGTTGATATGTGGAAGCCTTGTTACATTTTGTTTGCTGCTTCCTAAAAGCTAGCTTATGAAAAATGTTGAATCTATAATATCTTCCTAAACGAAGGAATTGCTAACACCGATATTCGATTTGTGTGGTACGTCTTCGATAGTTCTCTTCCTCTGTTATGAGTCCAACCATTCAACCAAAATAAGACAAATAGAGGTATGAAATACATACCTTAGAAACCACTAGCTATTGCAGTCTGCAGTATCTCTTCCCCTTAAATCTTGTGAATTATGTTCAAGACCAAAAAGTTGACCATATTTGGTGACTACTTTTCTGATGATTTAAGTTTAGCGCATATCTTTGGGAATAATTATTCACCATATAATTATTGGGCACCTTGGTCGAGTTATCTATATTAACATTGATAAATAAAATTTCCCTGTATACATACTTCTCTACTTTATGCCAAGTAGTGAATTTACATAAAACATTCTCTTTACATGGCTGACGATCTTATTTTGTGCTCAATTTCTAGAGTCATCCCCTTGGAGTAATTTATGGCTTCTTGGATCAATTCTACTAACAATGTTACTTCATGTATTGATCCTCTATGTGGCACCACTATCAACTCTCTTCTCAGTAAGTTGATCTTCTTCATCTTTTTATAAGCTGATGTTTTCTAGCGTCCCAGAGGTTACAAAAATTGCAATTTTGTGTGCAGGTGGCACCTCTAAGTTGGTCTGAGTGGACTGTTGTTTTATATCTTTCTTTTCCGGTGAGCATATGATCTCTTCAGATTATTATTGTTACTAAATTTTTTGTGTGTTGGCTCCCTAATAATATCTCAAGAAACACACTGGTATTGCTGTCCTCACCTGCATCATGATTTCTTCTTACTGACTGCCGACTTCTTTCAACAATCTCCTGCTATATAATAATAAGGCAGATTATTTGATCATTTTTGTTAGTTCCTCCACGATGTGATGTTCTCTATTCATCCTTTGATGTTGGCAATGGCATTTGCATCATTTATGAATAATTGGGCAGCAAACAACTTCATAAAGTTAGAAACAGATATTTGAAGCAAAGACAAATGCGTACATAGTAAACTCTGTTTGATAATGACACCTCTTCTGCATTACTCTGCACTACAGGTAATAATAATTGATGAGATATTGAAGTTCTTTTCAAGAGGCTCAAGAGGTAACTTTAGTCCTGATCGATGTTTAAATTCTTCCTAGAACTTCCTTGATGCAGTTCTGACATTCATTCTTCATGATCTGTGTCACAGGCATTCAGTTCAACTTACGATTGAGGAGAATGGATTTACTACCAAAGAGAGAAGTGCATGACAAGTGATGGATTTACCTTATCGATCTATGGAGGTATTTCAATGCGAGTGCCAATTTTTCGTTGCTAGTTTCAAAAGCATGCAGAACTTGATTTGCTCAAGAACTGCGGGCCTGAACTCGCTGCAGCCAGTTCACCCATTTACAGAGAAAAGAGCCCATCATTGTTGTTGACCATATATAAGTGAATGAATAGATGCCTTAAATTTCTTTCAACAGCTCAAAGTAATACAAACTGCACATGAGAAAGGACAGAAGATGATGATGTTAGTAGCAGCAAAACTATTTATTTCCCTTCATTACCATCATAACTATCACTGGGTTCTTGTATTTCATTTTATTAGAGTTACCTGTTGCAAATAAAGCTTTTATTGTACATGTTTGTGGATAGCGATTTCTAGTAGTAGATTCAGAAATTCTCGTGGTAAGTCATGTTATGGGAACCTCATAACATGTTAACAAGTTTTAAAAATTGTATATAATATAGAGTTAATTGTATACAAAAGCATAAATTTTAGGCCAATTTTCAATTACAACACCACTTTCAAATATTGACAAAATAATTCCCAACCTTTTGGTTTGTCGCAATTAGGAACATCCTCGACTTTGACCGATAGTCAAACTTTGGATTTCATATAAATTTTTATTGTTCGAGTCTTTAATTTGAGAAATCAAAAGTTGGACTTTGATGGGCTCATTAAAGGAACATTTTGGTATATGGTTGATGTTCAATACTTTCTAGTTTCTACTGCGGTGAATTTTATAATATTTGCAAACATTATTTGTTATTGCCGAATATTTTCGTGCTTTGACTAAATTCGTCATTCTTAGCAAGTTTTGAAATTCAACTTGTATACCAAAATGTTCCTTTAGTCAAAAGATCGAATATTACTTTGTCAAGGTTTCAAACAGGTATTATATTTGAAATTTGGCCTAATTCATGCAAGCCTGCAATTAACCCTATGATACATACATTTACAAACTTGTTAGCATTTCCTATCCTTCACTAAGAAAAGCTGAGTGTATATCGCTTTCCTTATTTATTCGTTCCATAAAGCAGATTTTATTAGGTCATACATCCGAATCGATAGGAAAGCCTATAGGGAATTCTCTCAAAAACCTAAACTATCTCAGCAATTTTATTAGGTTATACATACGAATTGATTGTGAAAAAACGTAGTAAGCTTCTATAAAATATGAACACATGGATATACATTAATATCTACAAGTCGACGGGAAGTCCCCACTCAACATGAAACAGAACCTTCATAAGTAATTTGTTCTACACTTTTCCAGTTGATTGTCACAATATTTGAAGTTTACAGATATATCTCATAAAATTTTGGTATTGTTTGCATATATACCAAACGATCAAAGGTTTATGAGAATCAAGTTACAGATCCAGTTTCAGAAAGAAGTGGATTAACAGCTACACTTTTTACTCCTGTTCTATAATGGTTGTCTCGTTTTTTCTTTTTTGGGTAATGCCAAAAGGTGTTATTGAATTCGGTCAAAGTAAACAGAAGAATTCTCATTCTAAAAAAGGGCCTAATATTATCAAAGATCAAATCTCAGTTATACACGTATATACCTGTTCTGGGGATCTGCTTCTAACGCCTTGCTTCTTAATGTCTTTCACATTGCAAGATTCTTCATTTAGGATCTGAAAACAATCACAAAATCAAGACTACTAAATCATTATATAGTACACGAAGGCCAAAATATGCATAGAAAAGAGAATCAATGATACAACATTGGGGTGTCTCAACGGTAGGGTTTAAACAAGTGCCAGAGCACAAAGCAGTTTGTAAGTCCAAAATAATTGCATGAACTTAAAAAACTAAGATTGATTTTCTTTCTACTAGTTGATCTGTGTTAAACAGGTATATAGTATCATTACCTTTGAGCATAGATCGATCGCTTCCCTGAAATTCTTCAGATTTAGACAACAAGCTGCACCATTCGACCAACAAGATAACATCACTGATTGACAAAAAAGATGTACTTGAGATTCAACCACACTTTTTTTTATTTTGTATCAAAGCAAATAGCCTGACATACCTTCTCATATTTCTTTGTAGCTCGCTGGTATTTTCCAATTTTGAAGAGTTGATTGCCTTCTTTCTTCCAGCCAGCTGCCTCAATCCTCTCTAGAGTACTCATTTCCCAAGCTGCTTTCTCCTTTTCACATGAAACTGATCATTGCTACAAATACAGTCCCAAATTCTGTAAGCAATAGCTATGCCTTTTCTAAATTGTAATTAGGCTAAATCTTTAGAGGTACTTCTAGTAACTATCCGTACATGTTAGAGAGACAAAATTAAGTTTCAAGACGGCTTTTTTTGTGGTGAAAAATAGCGTTACTTCTAAAAGTTCCACTTCCCTATTATTGAGAAAAATAACCTGCAAAACGAGCACTCTATCATTCTGTTGCACACAGAGGGGAAATCTTCTAATGTGAGTTACCGGTGACAACTGATAAAAAATGAAAGTACAACAACAGCCTAAAAATGCAGCAGATTTCCTTGCAAGATTTCATTCACTAACTATTTATAAATCATCCTAGAAGTTAGCCAGTAACAACCATTATTAACAAGTAAATAGTCAAGGAAATAATATGAAATCAAAGCAATGTTCCCAAAGGCAGTCTACCAAAGTTAAGGAAATTACCCTGATGAAATCAAGCATTTCAACTTCATACAGTATAGTTGATGGTTGAACTGAAGAAAGATCCATGTTTACTTCAGTGCTTGCAAATCCGTACTCAGGTGATACTTTATTAACGAACGTTCATTTTTCAATGAAATTATTTATAGGGTGCTTCTTTTTGTGTTCACGAGAACTTGCAGATGCGACTTTATAAGATTTTAGGAATTCTCACATAAGGCACTCCCAAAAGAACGAATTAAGGTGCTTTTGACATGCTTATTGGTTGAAGATATCAAGATTCCAGAATATGGAGAATCACATCGGAACTGTCTCGCTCGTTTTTAACACGAAGGATCTTAATCATATGTATGGGAGGAGGTCCAATTGGAATATTTTGTCATGAAATATCTTCTCATGTTACCCATTATGTATGGTGTATTGAAATCAAAGTTTCTTATTCAAACAAAATCTTACTGCACATATTAATTATTATCACAGTACACACAAAAAATCAAATTTCAAACACCACACAATTTAATATTTATTCCCGGCCCCATTCTAGCTATTTATTCTTTGATGAGTGTCCTTATCATCATTATATATCTAGTTTGGGAATAAATATCCCGGCAGCAGAAACTAATTAAATAACACCAACAATTACATAAAATTAAACAAAACTAATGCAAACTTGATCTTTAAGCCCATTGATCTCTCATAAGTGACCAATATAATTCAATTCCATCCTACAAAGTGTCAATAATAACAAAATTATCGAGTTCACCTGTTCATTTCGTAGGGGAAGTATCTAGCTAGCCCTACTCTTTTCCTCTTAGGGCTTGTATCCTAATTATATGATCGTATAAAAAAGATACTTTTGGAGTAAAAAATAAACATGTTTCGGATACACTATTTACTTTCCAAATACAACAATGAACACAATTCCAATTTCCAAACGTGAATGCTCAATCTGCCCATTATTCATAACCACGACATAACAATAATTAATTGGAGCATTTTCCATACTCCTATTGATAAACATATATAAATTTCAGATATCCAAAAATTTTGCAACCTAACTATATTAATATCCAAAAAGACGAGAACGATAAAAAAACCCATGAATGGTTCCACACGTGAGAGTAATAAAATATCAAAACGATGTTCTCGCCACAGCATGACTTTTGCTTCTTGGATACTTCAATTCATTTTTCTTATCAACAATTCTATTGTTGAAATTATTATTACCAGTCTTAATATATTCACCAAAATAGCCACTCGGCCTCTCTTCATCAATTCTTCCCATAGCAACGCTGATGCTTCTCGGCGGCAAGGCCCGCAGCACGCTCCTATTGCCCGCCTGCGCCTTTCGCTCCTGCTTGATGTAGGCGTCAAGATCAACTCCACTACTGCCTGCGCTCCGGGCCGACGCGGCCCGAACCAGCTCCCGGTAGTCCACGTCATCGTCGTGGGACCGCGAGGACGCGACGCTGAAGCTCCTCGGAAGCGTTGCGGTCTGCGACGAGCTCTGCAACCCTATGGCATTCGAATTCGCGCAGTCTAACATGCTTCGGATGTAGAAGTCTCGGGCCTTGCAGAGGGCCCGGTATGGGGTGGTGATTATGCGCACAAACCTGTTCTGTTGGCCCGCTTTTGTATTCATCTTTCCCTCCACCATCTCTCTCTCTCTAGCTCGTGTTTGAAGAAGTTTAGCAGAAATAGTTGTGTTTATTTACTTGGAAAGTGAAGAAGGGAAAGAAAAAAATGAGATGTGTATAATGGTTGTAGGTGGAAGGTTTTGGTACTTTTGGAAGATATATAATTAAGCCAATCTTTTTTCGGAATAAAATAGATTTATAGATGGGTAAATCAAATTTGAATGCCAACTGACTGTATTATTAAATATAAAATAAACATACATAACAGCATCTGTGGAAATGCGCTTATTTATTTGTTTACTTTTATTTTCTTGGTGGCGTGAATTTAATGTATTTTCGGGAAATATATATGCACTCTAGGATAATACGTGATACATTTGATACATATGTCTATCATATAAAATATTAAAATTATATTAGTAGAATGTATTAGAATATTTATAATATATAATTTATTATTTGATACCATATATTAAATAATATTATAAATTTAATTCCTAAAATATTTTACAATTTAAAATTTTAGTCAATGTGATCAGAGTTAATTTACCTAACTTATATATGTTTTTTAATATTATGTATTATGTATATGGACGAGGGATTATATAGTACCTACGTCTTAAGTATTATGTATTATTATTTCTATTTCCTATACTAAAGAGTTTTCTCACTATATATATATATATATATATATATATATATATATATATATATATATATATATAGGAATAGATCATCGTGAGAATCAAATATTAGTGAGAAATAAGAACGCAAAGATTTAACGATAAAGTTGTTGCACTAAATGTATAAATTTGTTGTATCAAATTTAACATATAAATTGTAGCACTTAATATAAAGTTGTTGCACATAATTTGGTGCAATAAATTTATACATTTAGTGCAACAACTTTATACGTTAAATGATCGATTCTTATTTCTCACCAATATTCGTGATTCTCACGTGAACCATCCCCTATATATATATATGGTGAGAAAACTCCTTAGTATAAGAAATAAGAATAGTAGCACATCTTTCATATTTGTTATGTTGCATATGTTAGTTTAACACATATTTCATCAATTCGTAGCACATATGCTAAATATATTAGTTTAACATATCTTTCATTGTAGCGTAACACAAGAAGGATTCTAGTGCTTTGCATGTAATCCACAGAAGCACACAAAATACAAAACTGTAGCACAATCGAAATTAAAATATCAACCATTGATCCAACAAATGAAAGGTCCAGATTCATTCTCATTTCCTATCAAATTATCATTTCCTACTCGAACTATCTATATATATATATATATATATATATATATATATATATATAGAGTGGTCTCCGTGCGCGCCCACGCACGTGAGACCCTCCTAATTTGTTAATTACTTAATTAATCTTAATTAATCGCTTTAATTAATTAATTAAATTGATTTTAATTAAAATCAATTAGTTTAATAAACTTTAATTATAAATTAATAAATTATAATTTTGAATTAATATATCTTAATTTTGAATTAATAAACCCTAATTTTGAATAATAAACCATAATATGAATTAATAAACCCTAATTTTGAATTAATAAACCCTATTTGGAATTAATAAACCATAATTTTGAATAATAAACCCTAATTTTGAATTAATATACCCTAACTTTGAATTAATAAACCCTAATTTTGAATTAATAAACCCTAATTGTGAATTAATAAACCCTAACTTTGAATTAATAAACCCTAATTTTGAATTAATAAACCCTAATTGGAAATAATAAACACTAATTTTGAATAATAAACCCTAATTGTGAATTAATAAACCCTAACTTTGAATTAATAAACCCTAATTTTGAATTAATAAACCCTAATTGTGAAATAATAAACCCTAATTTTGAATAATAAACCCTAACTTTGAATTAATAAACCCTAATTATAAATTAATAAACCCTAATCATGAATTAGTAAACTTTAATTGTCAATTAATAAATACTAATTTTGAATTAATAAAACCTAATTGAAAGTAATAAATTTTAATTAAAAATAATAATTATAATTGATAATTAATACATCCTAATTAATAAAACTTGATTATCCTTATTTCCTAATTAATACTTAATCATTATTAAAAGCTTTATTAATTGTGAGCGCACATGGTGAGCGAGCGCTCACAGGAGTTTTAGTCATATATATATACATATCCCACCTTTATTTTATAAATTAAAAAACCTTATCTTTCATAGAAAGTAAAATATTCAAGTATATTGTATCCTTCTCCGTAGAAAACGAGTTGTACAAAAATTATGAAAGAGAAGAAGATTCAATGGGCCGCCGACTAATTAGGAATTAGGGGGTCAGGTTAGCCCACGGTGTAGATTAAAATAGTGTGCCAAAATTGAATGATAAAAGAATAATGGGAATTGAATTATTTGATTATTGTCAAATGCTTTGACTTGATGCGTGGCTTTCATGTGCCTCACACACGTCAGCACATGTAACTTCGAAAGATTAGATTTGTCATTTGCTAAAAATTTATATTCCTTCCTTCCGCCAAAACTTTTATTATTTTTTATTACATGAATTTTAATAAATTATAATAAATATAAAATGAATGAAAACAATAAATAAATATATTAATAAATAGTGAAAATAAAAAATAATTATATGTGGATTTTTTGATAAATAAGTAGATAAATTAAAGGTAGTTGATGTTTTCAAAAATGAAAAATACAAGTTTTTGATGGATGAATCAAAAAAGAATTAAATGTAAATTTTTAGTGGATGAAAGCAGTATTTTTTTAAAGGTATTTTTTCTAATAATTTAATATCATAAGTTCATGGACGAAATATGATTATTATTGGTACGGATATAAGGCAAATGCAGAATGATTGGAATAAAGGATATAAATGAATACTAACTGATTAGGGAGGTTGGGAATTGCATTTAAGTTGAATTAGGCAAGTTTGAAAATTAAGGTGAGTGATGTGATATTGCGTGACAGTAACATTAATTATACCATTAATACTTGCTATCATTGCGTGACACGAACAGATTAATAATCTTTACGTGACTTTGTCTGCTCCTAAACGCTAATGCAATTTAATATTTAATGAGAAAATTAGGTGCAAGAGTGTTGGAAGTTTGAAGACTATTGTGAGAAACACGTTAATTACTTTAGTATGTCTTTTAATTAATGAGACGAAATTTTTGTTAGTCAAATATGAAACAACAGATAAGTTAGGTATTTTAAACGTACAGTCGTATACGGATTTTGTTTTTAACTTACATTATATATATAGATGATGAATCAGGTAGACATAAAATTATTTGAAAAAATAAGAATAAATTTAAGCAATTGATTTTAATAAACAAATAGAAATATTTATTTACGTTGTACTACAATACATTACTATGTATGCTATACTTTAATTTCACAAGATTTATTTGAAGGTTATAGTAGTAATTTTATTTTATGTTAAAAATGGTTATTTCATTGATTTTATACAGATGTTTTGGCCTTTCAAGCAAAACACATCCGGTACGGCTTCTCAAGCACGCTATCGCATCAAAAGATATCTATAGGATTTATTGTAATCTATCATGTAACTTCTTATTTTAGATAGATTATATTTTTTTGTTACACACGTAGAATATATTCCTAGTATTTATCGTATAATAATAAATTTTGTTACATAATGTGTAATATGTATCACTTATTTATTAAATATGTGTATTATTTGTATTATATATGTGCTACATAAAGTTTAGGTAGTGCAACAATAAAGTGTGTTGCGTGATGTGCAATGTGTGCCACATATTTATTAAATATGTGTAATAGAGCTGCTAGTTTGTGTAATATTATATTGAAAAAATTATAAAATTCATACTTTTTCGGTAATTGATGAGATTATCTGAAAGTGATGAGATTTACGTCTGGAATGACAGAGAAAATAATTTTTTTAATACCAAATTTACCCTTATTTGAATTATTTAATAAAATAAAATCTAAAATCATTAACTAAATTCCTTTCAATTTGAACTGTTGATACGGACTAAATATATGGATATGATATATTCTAATTTCTTACACTTATAAATATTATAACCATATAGAAGATGAATTAGATATGAATAACATTATTTATAAGAAATAAGAATAAAACTAAGCTATTGATTTTATTAGTAAATCAATGGACAATATTAATTTATGTTGTGCTAGAGTACATTACTAAATATGTTATGTTAAAAACGGTTATTTCATTGATTTTAGGGATTTGTTGTAATCTATCTTGTAATTTCATATTTTAGATAAATTATATTTTTTTGTTGTACTGATAGAATACATTCGTAGTATTTGTCATACAACAATAAATTATGCTGCGTGATGTATAATGTATACCACATATTTATTAAAGGGAAATATATGCAAGTACACACTTTTGTAAAAGTGTGTACAAAACATAACCATTTTGGAAAATTGATACATTTTATACCCATTTGCTTTTTTTTTTAATATATATCTACAGAGTCTCCGTTAGTTTCGATGTGAATTGTGACATGCGACTGACAAAACAGTAATATTTTTGTTTGTTAACAACATGTAAATCAATAAATGATTGCGAAATTATAATAAGTCTTTTCTGTTAAATTATTTATAGTTATAGAGAAAAAGTGTGAGAAAATCATGAAAAAATAATAATTAAATCATTGAATCATGTTTTTTTTTTAAAAAAACATAAATGAATAAAAAAATTAACTAACACATAAAAATAAAAAATTTCGGTCGATAATTCCTTGATTCCGGTCGATCGGAATCAAGGAATTATCGACCGGAATTACAGTTTGTTATTTGTTAATTAATTTTTTAATTAATGTTGAATTTTCCTTGACCAAAAACATAAAATTTAATTAATGTTATGTGTTAATTAATTTTCCTTGACCGGAAACATAAATGAATGAATGAAATTTAATATGTTTCCGGAGTTTTATTAGTATTAAATTCCGGTCGCATGATTAGTATTTAATTTTATGTTGATATATTAAATTTTCGGAGACATTAGTATTAAATTCCGGTCGCATGATTAATATTAAATTCCGGAACTTAATATGTTTCCGGAGACATATTAAATTTATGTTGATATCAATCATTGAATTTAATACTAATCTGTCGATCGGAAACATATTAAATTCCATTCATTCATTTATGTTGATATTAATCATTGAATTTAATACTAATCATGCAACCGGAATTTAATATGTTTCCGGAGACATATTAAATTTATGTTGATATTAATCATTGAATTTAATACTAATCATTGAATTTCCGGAGACATATTAAATTGATGTTTCCTTGATTCCGATCGACCGGAAACATCCATTCATTCATTTATGTTGATATTAATTACTAATCATTGAATTTTCGGAGACATCAATTAATAATTAGTACTACCTCCGTCCCACCATTCTTGGCTCGTTTCCTTTTTGGGCTGTCCCAACAAGTTGGCACGTTTCCTAAAAAGGAAACAATTTTACACTAAAAAGTATCTCGAATTTCGTGTCACCTACTTTTTACACACAAAACACAATTCTCCTTAATCTCCGTGCAAAAAGAAAGGAGCCATGAATGGCGGGACGGAGGGAGTATTAAATTCATTGGATATATCCTTCATTCCGGTTGATAGTTTGCTGATTCCGATCGATCAATTTCATGTTTCCGGTCGATCGAAATCAAGGAAAATTCAACATTAATTAACACATAACAAACTGTAATTTCGGTCGATAATTCCTTGATTCCGGTCGACCGGAATCAAGGAATTATCGATCGGAATTTTCGATTTTTATGTGTTAATTATTTTTTTTATTCATTTATGTTTAAAAAAAAAAACATGATTCAATGATTTAATTATTATTTTTTCATGATTTTCTCACACTTTTTCTCTATTACTATAAATAATTTAAAAGAAAAGACTTATTATAATTTCGGAATCATTTATTGATTTACATATTGTTAACAAACAAAAATATTACTGTTTTGTCAGTCGTATGTCACAATTCACATCGAAACTAACAGAGACTCAGTAGATATATATTAAAAAAATCAAATGGGTATATAATGTATCAATTTTCCGAAATGATTATATTCTGTACGCACTTTTACACACTTTTACAAAAGTGTGTACTTGTATATATTTCCCTTTATTAAACATATGCATTGTTTGTATTATATATATGATACAGAAAGTGTAGGTAATTCAATAATAAATTATGTTGCGTGATGTGTAATGTGTGCCAATTTATTATATATGTGCTATAGAACGACTAGTTTGTGCAACATTATATTGAGCAGATTATAAAATCCCTACTTTTTCGGTAAGTGACGAGATTATCTGGAAGTAACGAGATTTATGTATGGAATGGCAGATAAAATATTTTTTTATACAAAATTTATCCTTAATTGATAGATGTGTGTGATATATTCTTATTTTCTTACACTTATACGTATTCTCATCAGAACCACCAATAAAAACTTATTTTTCGTAAAAACCTAAAATCAATGCACTTTACGTACAAAGTTAATGCACTTTATGTATAAGTTACTACACTATGAAATATTGATGAATGTTGTTATCTTTTATCAGAACTCAATGGTGCATTAATTTTATACGTAAAGTGCATTCATTTTGTACATAAAGTGCATTTATTTTTAGATTTTTATGAAAAATAGGATTTTATTTTTATATATATATGAGTGGTTATCATGTGGATATTCCTTATAGTATAAATATGAAGATAATTATCATCCATTGATAAATCAATATAGATGCTTCAGATTCAATGTATAAATTATGATGCAGATACACAAATACATAATTATATACAACAATACGCATATAACTAATTCAAATGCACACTTAAAAATAACTATTAGATTTTCAAATCTAATAGATATAATCTGTTCTTATTTATATATATTAATAACTATATATATGAATCAATTCATATATATATATATATAAAAGAGGAACTAATATTGACAATCCATTCTTGAAGACAAACGCCTGAGATTAATCCATTTTTTTACATAAAAAAACTCGCTCTTCAATGTGGGGTTGAATAAATTCATTTCCATTTGGGTTCATTTTTATTCTTTTCTTTTTCAAATGGAAATGTTCAGTAAAAGTTAGATATATAATCTGTTATTGACTACAGACATATTTCTAAATGATACTCCCCCGTCCTATTATTGTTGACTCGTTTTCTTTTTTTGATTGTCCCTTTATTGTTGACTCGTTCCAAAAAATAAATACGTTTATTTACATATTTTATTTATACATTTTACCACTTATGTCCTACCACTATCCCTTATTCTTACACTCAACAATACAATTTATTTATACTTTTAACATTCATGACTCATCGCTAATTAATTTAACACTACACTAATATGAGACCCTCACTACACTCACAATATACTTAACAACTTTTATTAAAATTCATATCAAAGATTCCTAATAAGGAAATTATGGAACGAATCAAATATATAACATGTCCAACACGTCCGTCGCACATTTATTTCTATTGAAGTCTTTTTTTGAAGAGATTTTTATTGAAGTCTTGCTTGTAAAATAGTATCTTTCATTAGCTTTAATATATTTAATGACAACAACTTCAACATAGTTTTTATTATCTCGAATGAATATTGAAGAGTCTCTTGTCTCTCTCTATATATATTGAGTCTGAAATGCAAATCTTCTTCCCACCTTTATTTTTTTATACACAGAATTTCAGGTAAACACATATCTACAATTATATTTGGGAATAAAGTCAACGCCTTCTTCACTTCGGCATTGATAAGTTTGTATTCTATTTCTATCATTTATTAATTCTTTAATTTAGGAGAACTCCCTATAATCTGTTCTAGCTACATTTATATCATACATAACACTAGTTAGTAGTTCATATGAAAGACAAATTTTGTGCCGCTGGCTTCACTTATATATGTTCGTAAGGTTCACCTGCATTCATATTTTTTCTCTCCATCGACTAGTTCGTCTTATGTAACCTTGTGCTGATTTTTTTCATCTGATAAATATATGTATACAGGGAAAGGTTAACGTGAAAACCATTTTTATATTGATGACCAAAAAATGATGAATTCATTGTGAAAATTGATGAATCAATTGGGAAAGTCACTGAATTCAAAAAAATAGAATTTTTGCCTCTCATGGGATTCGAACCCGGATGAAAAATTTTGAATTTTAAAATTCATTAACATTCTCAACGGATTCATCAACTTTCATAACAAATTCATTTGGTTATTAGTTTTAGGATAAAAGTGGTTTTCATTTAAACCTATATATATATATATATTAGAGTTGATTAAGTTATGGTCTAGTGGGAGGATGTTCTCTGATTATAATATCTCATATTCAATTATCTTTAAGTGATGTAGTTAAGAGTTCCATCTCATCTGGAGATATTATCTAATTCGTTTCTTAATTGGACTGAGATTACAATTTAGTAATTGTTTTTGAGTTGTGTTTCTTTATAATTTCTAAAAATAATATGGTCGTATATATAATTACTTGTCATTAGTATAACAACTGAATAGGCAGTGATGTTGAACAATAGAGATTTCAACGTCAAATTCTTTTTAGAAACATAAATATATCTAGAAGAAGTTGAATTTTTCATAATATATTCAAGCATTGTCTTTAACTGTGGAATTTTTTCGGCAAATAACTTAAATGGCTGCTGCAGCATACAATGATAGTCTTATAATAATAAGTTAGAAAACAATTGGCAGATTGGAAAATTATTTTACTGTCAATTTTCTTGACCGAAACTGTGGGCGGAAAGATAGTTGGAAGCTGCCTCATGCCTGACTTCCTGTGTAATGGTACGACACCGTTTAGTTCCAAACAGCACGTGTCTTTCTCCTTTCTTCTCTTTAGTTTTTTCTTGATTGTTTGAATTATGTTAACTTTCAGTTTTCTTTTGTAATAGTACACATAGCAAACTCTGTCAATTTCATGGATTCAATTTATAGTTACTTTCTAAAATATCAAAGTACCTTTTCAAAAAATAAAATCTTTCTAATTGGAGGTGGAGGAACAATGAGTTTTAACCTCGACCTCTATCCAATCTTATACGGATCAGGAGATTCCATTGCTAGGTGTCCCAAAGAAACTTTTTTATTCAAATTTAGAACAACACATATAAATTTGAGAAATAGTTTAAATGTATAAAGTGGATTTTGTAAGAGTTTGACACGTAATAACTGTTGGAATACCATATAAGTTTTTTGCATGTATGAGAAAAAGAAAATCAAGCGCCGTAATGGGTTAGTTGGATAAAAATTGCATTTAATCTTACAAAATACTTGGATAATAAATTTTTAAAGACTATATAACAGTAGACTCAAGCTTAATATTTTTGGCTTTATACATTAATCACTCTACTATTAATACAGCACACACGTTACAAAATAATTTTACGTTTTATATATACAATTTTTCACCAACTTTCCTATACAATTGGAAAACTAAATTGGCCCATTATGAAGTATATATATATAGGGAATGGATCATTTGAGAATGCAAATGTTGGTGAGAAATAAGAATGCAGCATTTATGTATAAAGTTGTTGCATCAAATTTAACATATAAAGTGTAGTATATAATATAAAGTTGTTGCATAGAATTTGGTGCAATAAATTTATACATTTAGTGCAACAACTTTATACATTAAATGTTGCATTTTTATTTCTCACCAATATTTGCATTCTCACGTGAACCATCCCCTATATATATATATATATATATATAGAGAGAGAGAGAGAGAGAGTTTGGTTCAAATAAGAACCATTCTTATCCTAAAAACTAATAACCAAATGAATTCGTTATGAAAGTTGATGAATCCGTTGAGAAAGTTAATGAATTGAAATTGAATTTTTCACCCGGGTTCGAATCCCATGAGAGGCGAAAATTCTATTTTTGGATTCAAGAATTTTCCCAACGAATTCATCAACTTTCACAATGAATTCATCGCTTTTGTTCTCACGTTCTCACAATAAAAATGGTTCTCACGTTAACCCTCCCCTATATATATATATATATAGGGGTTGGTTATGGTGAGAAAGCTCCTTAATGTACGAAAATAGGAATAGTAGCACATCTTTCATATTTGTGTAGCACAATCAGAATTACTATATTGCATATGTTAGTTTAGCACTTATTTCACCAATTCAGTAGCACATATGCTAAATATATTAGTTTAGCACATCTTTCATCAGTGCAGAAGACAAGAAGAGTTCTAGTGTCGCACAATAATCTGTGTAGCACACAAAATACAAAACTCAGTAGACAACCGAAAATTAAATCTCAACCATTGATATAGCAAATCAAAGGTCCAGATTCATTCTTATTTCCTACCAAATTATCATTTCCTATCGATCCATCTCCTATATACATACATATATATATAATATGTTGGAAAAGGTGTACGTAATAAAGATGCAGACTTGCCGGCGTGTTACAACTCGAAATGTAAATGTAAGTAGAAGATCAAAACTAACAATGAATTTGAAAAGAAGAAAACCGAATAGAAAATTACAGATAACCGTAATCTAATGCCGAGTCGAGGAGTCCTCTTCCGCAAGACGAGATATGCCCCGATAGTGCTCTCGGTTCGGCGTATCGCTCCAAAGATAAACGACAAACGCCTCGGGTGGCGACCGCAGCACAACGAGCTCCGGCGAACCGGATGGGCGAGGACAAAGCTTGGACACGAGCTAAGTATGCAGAGAGTTTGGAATGCCGGAATGCATTGATGAGGGTGCTAATGCCGGAGACATGTCCTATTTATAGGCGCCGTCCCTCATGGGGAAGCATGTTTGAGTCAACACCGCATTGATGTCGGGTGTTACGGAGTTATGTCCCTATTGAGTGCGCGGAGGTTTCGGAGACAACGTGGGCACGCTTCCGCAGAGCCATCATGTCGGAGCGTTACGGCGCTTACGACGAATCGACAACGCGTGCGTCGTGTTCATTGGACGATCCGGACGTCTCTTCAAGTGCACAAGCAGCCCAACGGATTGGGCCACACGAGTTGGGCCTCGGACCAACTCCATCATTGGGCTCGATCAAACGTTGATCCAAATGTAAGGACAACGGGCCACCAACCGTGCCCACGAATGTACCCCAAAGAACACCCAAAGACTAATCACAAGATCCAAGATCCAAGATCCAAGATCCACGATCCACGATCCACGGACCACGGACCACGGAACCGGACCCGAACCGAATCGAGCCGAGCGGGCGGGCCGGCAGCGGGCGCGGCGCCGCACGCGGCCCGGCGGGCGGCGGCGGCGGCGGCGGCGGCGTGGGCTTTCCAGCCCATCACTTGTGCACATAATTATACTAAGTGTTCAATGAACCACTTATATAGACAATTAATGAAGGTACATTAATCAATGTGGGATAAGGATTAATTAATCCATGCTTATCCCCTTAAGCACAAAACTCCATGTTTTAAGTGACCAACTTTGATCCACTATTTCTCACTCACCGGAAATCGAATTTGAGAATGTGAATACACCACGATCATCTACTCAAAACGTAGATCGATCCTATGCCATTTAATTTCACAAAATTAAATGTTACGTCACTCAAAATCTTGGTCAAAGTAGCTTCCTGGCAACTTGACCACATATATAATATTATATATATACGCTTGATTTCCAACAATCCCCCACATGAGTGGAAATAGCCATATGCATGTATGCAGACACAGCTCAATCCTCAAGAGATGTTAAAATATTTGGACAGGTGATTTATGGCCTTGAACCTTCCATAGTTAGTACCATCGAGTACACAGCGGATTAGTGGACACGATGCTTGAACTATTCCCCACAACGTGCACCGAGACAATGGTATTAACACTTTAACACCTCAACCTCATCCGTTCTCACGTTTGATTCCATTTTGGCCATGGACATCCACTTTGGATTCATAAGTGTTTTGTTTGAAGCGGTCCCACTTCGCACTTACATAGGTGATTCTTTACCGAGTATCTTGCCATACTCAACTTCCTCGAGGTATCTTAGGAATCATTAAGAGTCAACGACTCAACCTCACCACTAGGCAAGTTTTTTCACCACTGCTTGCTTTCTAGGAACAAACTAACTCGAGTGTTTATACACGAACTCCTATAGCTTAGTTCTCCCATTGAACCAAGTTCTTGGGATCTCCAGTCATCATGGTTGGGTTACCACTATAATTGTTCTTAAGATGTGGATTTTAGTCCCATTCCCTCTAGCAACTTGATCATTTGATCTCGGTTCAACCCTTTGGTTAACGGATCGCCAGATTATCTATCGACTTGACATAGTCAATTGATATAACCCCACTTGAGATCAAATGCTTCACCAGATTATGTCGCCGACGATATGTCGAGACTTACCATTAGACAAACCACTTTTCGCCCTTCCAATAGTGCTTGGCTATCACAAAGAATCATCACCGTGGCACGGGTTTAGACCAACATGGAATATCTTCCAAAAATTACGGAGCCACTCGGCTTCCTCACCGCCTTTATCCAAAGCTATGAATTACGATTCCATGGTGGATCGGGCTATACACGTCTGCTTCGTGGATCTCCAAGAAACAGACCTCCCCAATCGTGAACACGCACCCAATTGTAGAAAGTGAATCTTTCGTGTCGATATCCAATTGGCATCACAGCATCTTCAAGTACCGGGGATAACTCGTGAAATGCAGCCCATGATTTTGAGTATACTTCAAGTACATCAAAACTCTCACTAGAGCCTTCCAATGCTCCTTGCTTGATTGCTCGTGTAACGACTCAATTTGTTCACAGCAAGCTATGTCGGTCGGGTGCAATTTGTAAGATACATCAAACACCCGATGACCTTAGCATAGTCTTCTTGTCCAACAGGTTCACCCCTGTTCTTACTCAAGTGAACATTGAGCTCCAATGAGGTCTTAGCAGGTAAACTGTCAAACGCGTTGAATTTCTTTAGCACTTTCTCGACGTAGTGAGATTGTGTCAAGATTATTCCGTCTGATCTTCTTAGAATCTTGATTCCAAGAATCACATCAGCTAATCCCATGTCTTTCATGTCAAAATTTCTTTTAACATGCGCTTGTGTCATTAATGACTTGAGTATTGCTACCATGATCAACATGTCATCTACATACGCACACACTATGACATAACCATTATCGTTGTTCTTAATGTAGACACATTTGTCACACTCGTTGATCTTGAAACCATTTGCCAACATTATATTGTCAAATTTCAAGTGCCATTGCAACGACGCTTGTTTCAAACCATATAGAGACTTCACGAGTTTGCATACCGCCTCTCTCGACTGGTACTACAAACCCTTCGGTTGCTCTATATATACCTCATCCTCGAGGTCACTGCTCAAAACGCAGTCTTAACGTCCATTTGATGAATCTCAAGATTGCGCAAAGTAGCAATTATGAGAAGCACCGAATAGACGTAATCCTCACACGTGAATAGGTATCAAGAAATCGTACTCTCTTTGTTTAAACCCTTTAATAACCAAACGGGCCTTATACTTTCAATTGATCCATCCGCTTTGTACTTTCTTTTAAGGATCCATTTGCATCCTAAGGGTTTACAACCTTCCGCAAATCAACCAAAGACCCAAGTGTGGTTTTGCGTAATAGAATCAATCTCACTTTGATGACCTCTCGCCGAGCATCCCGTCTGGCCGAGCATAGCTACTTTGATCGACGTTGGTTCTTCGTCCAACATGAACGCAATATAGTCGTGACAAAAATCCTTTGGCTCGACTCTCATCGCCTCGCCTTGCAAACTCTCCGATCGAGACCTCGATCGCTATGCGATATCGGTTCTTTCTCCAAAGGTTTAGAACTCAGTAGCCACCATCACCTCTATTGCTAGAGCGGCTTCACTTTATCCTTGTCTTTACAGGATAAACACTTTCAAAGAATATAGCATTCCTTGATTCAATCGTCGTCCCCACAACATATCCGTACCTCGACCTATAGATCGAAAACGATAAGCGCCATTGCTCATGCATACCCAATAAAGATACAATCGATCGCTTTAGGTCCAATTGTAACTTGTTTAGAAGAGGCACCTCAACCTTCGCCAAACACCCCACACTTTGAGATATTTGTACGATGGCTTTCTTCCTTTCCACAACTCGTAGGAGTGACATCCTTACCCTTGAGTGGAATCTTGTTCAAGATGTAGTTGGTCAAAACAGCTTCCCCACAAGTTCTGGGCAACCTCAACTAATCAACAAAGCATTCATCATCTCCTTATGTTCGATTTTTACGCTCAAAGAACGCCATTAGATCGAGGTGAATAAGGAGTCGTCGTTTGATGTATTATACCACTTTCGCTGCATAATGCCTCAAACGAGCTACATATTCTCCCCTCTATCACTTCGAATGCCTTAATTCGACAACTTAGTTGATTCTCGGCTTCGTTCTTGAAGTTTTAAAAGCTTCAATAGCCTCATCTTTACTTCTTAGAAGGTAAAGATAATAATATCTTGTACTGATCATCAATAAACGTGATGAAGTACTTTTTCCCACCTCTAGTTTGTACAAATTTTAAATCACACACATCGGTGTGAATAAGTTCTAGGGCTTAGTGCTCTGCTCTACCGAATGAAACGGTAACTTAGCTATTTTGCTTCCACACAAACCTCACATTTCGTTTGTGTATTAACTTCATTTAACTTTAGTAAATCTAAATTTACTAATCTTTTATTGCATTTAGATTAACATGTCCTAATCTACAATGCCATAAATCGAGCACTCATCAAGTAAGAGGAAGTAGATGCATTTTCATTCATAACAATCTTGGGTACACGGCGACACCATTACATTCAATTTGAAAAGACCCCGTGAGATAACACCTACCAAGGAACTTCCCAAACTTAGTCAAGACAAACTTCTCCGACTCAAAACTAGTCTAAACCCTTGTTAACTAGAATAGAGCCCGACACCAAATTCTTGCGGATGTCCGGACATGCAAAGACATCCTTCAACGTGATCTCAATGCCGGACGACATCTTGAGCACCACATCACCAACTCCGCAACCTCGGACGAAGCTTGGTTCCCCATGTTGAGCTTCCTCCTCAACAGCTTGTAGGTGGAGAAACGATCTTTTCGGCGCATACGCGCAGCTAGCGCCAATGTCGATGAACCATCCACCTTGATTCTCGACGTGGTCGACTTCTTCGCCACCACAGCAGCCAAGTCATCCTTGTCCCATTTGTCAAGTCCTTCGACAACGCTGGTAACTTGCTTAGCCTTCTTCTTCTTAGTCGACGGCAGCCTTATTCGTGTGCCATGCTTGCCACAATTGTACGATCCCGTCAAACTTACGGAAACCACCTTCCTTCGCTTTATCTTTGACATCGGGACGAACACGCTTGTTGGAGGACCGCCTCCAACAGTCGTTGGCTCTAGCATCGATCAAGCCTTTCCTTTTAGTTCTAGTTTCTTCACGCCGACTCGATGCGCGCCGACGATCAAGTCTTCAAGTGTCATATCCTTTCGCCAGGCTTAAGATAGACCTCAAGTCTCTCCACCCCGGGTAGCTTCTCAATCATCATAGCGACGACAAAGTCGTCCGAAATAGTGTGCCCTTCGCGAACCTCGTGCACAATGAGTTGAAACTCTTGCACTTGGTCCATGATCAATCGAATCGACCATCTTGTAGTCCAAATATTCGCTACAATGAACTTCTTAGTACCGCATCATCACTACGGTACTTCTTTTCTAACGATCCCACATACTTTTGGATGTCGTTACAACAAAGATAAACACTATACAAGCTATCTTCTAAACTACCAAGTATAAAATTTTTACAAAGGTAGTCGCCAGTGCGCCAGTTGTCATATGCTGCTCGGACGTGAAAGTCCGTCACTTCAGCCCCCGGAACGGCGGGCTCATCTTCCACCAAGAAGTTGGCGAAGCCCAACGTCGTGAGGTAGAACAACATCTTTTGCTGCCATCTCTTGAAGTCGGATCCTCCAAACTTCGGCGGCTTCTCGGCCGGCGGCATCATCCTTGCGGTATGAACAGGCGCCGAGATCGATCCATGACCGGATCCACCAGTGTTAGATCCCATGGATCCAACAGTCGACCCACTGAAAAGTGCAGTCGTCGAGCCAAAGGAACCACTAAAAGTGGAACCAATTGTTGAACCACTAAAAGTGGAACCAACAGTCGACCCAAAGGGTCCCATGGTTGACCCCGAAGGCATCGAACCAAACATGACCGAAGCCATTGTGCCAGAATTGGCGGCAGCAGCAGAGGCAGCGGCAGCAGCAGCAGCGGAGGCGGCGGCGATAGCAGCGGCGGAGGCAGAGTCGGTGGCAGGTACGGTCGACATCTCCAAGCAAAGGTATTAAGTTTCGAACGTTTTTAAGTTTATTAAGAGTCTGAACTCCTTGGCAAGTGCTATCTCGTCTTGCGATTGTTGGAAAAAGGTGTACAGAACAGTACAGACTTGCCGGGCGTGTTACAACTCGAAACAGAAATGTAGAAGTAGAAGATCAAAACTAACAATGAATTTGAAAAGAAGAAAAACTGAATAGAAAATTACAGATAACCGTAATCTAATGCCTAGTCGAGGAGTCCTCTTTCCGCAAGACGAGATATGCCCCGGTAGTGCTCTCGGTTCTGGCGTATCGCTCCAAAGATAAAACGACAAACGCCTCGAAGGTGGCAAAGATCACAGACCAACGAGCTCCGTGAATCGGACGGAGGCGAGGACAAAGCTTGACACGAGCTAAATATGCAGAGAGTTTGGAATGCTGGAATGCAGTTGACAGTAGGGTGCTAATGCTGGGGAGACATGTCCTATTTATAGGCGTCGTCCCCTCATGGGAGCATCTTGAGTCAACACCGCATTGATGTCGGGTGTTACGGAGTTATGTCCCCTATCGAGTCGCGGCGGTTTCGGAGACAACATGGGCACGCTTTCCGCAGAGCCATCATGTCGAGCGCGATTCACGGTTACGATTTAACGACAACGCGTGCGTCGTGTTCATTGGACGATCCGGACGTCTCTTCAGTGCACAAGAGCCCAACGGATTGGGCCACACGAATTCTATGCATAGAAAATTTCTATTACTAGAATAAGTGTATGAGACAAATGTATGCATTTCGATTAGGGTCGTATTCTATGGTTACGATTCTACCATATATGTCTTTTTCATTCCGTCGAAAATCGATTTTACGGTATAGACGCTTACCTCTTGCCAATTGATTCTGAGTAGCTTTATCAAGATCCAAGCAAATTGTGCATATGTCGGAGGAAATAGGGAAGGGTCGATTTATCCCGACGAAGCAAGAGTAACATTACGCTTATAATGCTACGCTGGCGGGCATAGTAAGTTGGGCCTCGGACCAACTCCATCTTTGGGCTCGATCAAACGTTGATCCAAAATGTAAGGGCAATGGGCCACGGAACCAGACCCACGAACAGGCCCAAAGACCACCCAAAGACCAATTGCCAAGATCCAAGATCCAAGATCCAAGATCCACGGAACCGAAACCGAGCCGATGCGGGCGCTGGCGGGCGGGCGGGCGGCGGCACAGATGTCTGGCGTGGGCTTTCCAACCCATCACTTGTGCACATAATTATACTAAGTGTTCAATGAACCACTTATATAGACAATTAATGAAGGTACATTAATCAATATGGGCTAAGGATTAATTAATCCATGCTTATCCCCTTAAGCACAAACTCCATGTTTTAAGTGACCAACTTTGATCCACTATTTCTCACTCACCGAAATCGGATTTGAGAATGTGAATACACCACGATCATCTACTCAAAACGTAGATCGATCCTATGCCATTTAATTTCACAAAATTAAATGTTACGTCACTCAAAATCTTGGTCAAAGTAGCTTTCTGGCAACCTGACCACATATATAATATTATATATATATACGCTTGATTTCCAACATAATATAGTATACTAGATTAAGTTAAATTTAAAATTACTCATATATAGACCCATTGAACATCACTATAAAAAAACGCATTTTGAGGATGGATTTACCTACGGAAGAACATAATATAACAGTCACAAGTACTAAATAAATCCTCTTGTATAGTAGTTCATTATTGGTATCGTTTGGTTTATGAATTAAAGCCTATTCACACAGTAAACATGAGATATCGAATTCGCCGTATTTGGTCGTTGGATTTTATTTAAGGGTAGGTGGGTGGTGCTGTGTGTAGATGTAATCAATATCGGCAGCCAATGTCGTCCGCATCAAACACTCTTCATTTGCCACTCCTTCACACCTTACTTCTTCAACTCCCAAATTCTCAACTTCTCCATCCTATTAAAACACACACACACACACACATTAATGAATAATAATGATGACGACTACAATAATTTGGAAATGGAAATTGAGAAGAATAGGAAACACTCATTCGAACATTCACAAAAAGTTTAAAGATGGAAATAAAACCTGCATGATAGGAGAATAGTAAAAATCGATATTAATAGTAACAAAATTACAAGGAGTAGACAATTTAGATTGATCATGTATGAAATTTGTTATGTATTAATCGAGTTTTTGAATAATTCATTTTCCCACTTTACTTTACTAAATTTTTGTTCAGTTGTGCATTTTTTCCGACGAATGTGCTAAGCGAGCAATAATTTTCATGAATTTGAACCATTAAATTTCTATATATACAAAATCCATTAACTTAATTTGTACCCTGACCAATATCTCAAGATCCTACATAAAAGAAATGGATTGGTTTTTTTTTTTTTTTGGTTAATTTAATACAGAAATTTTAAAAGCTGTGTCACGGTGGATTGGTTTCACTGTCACGAATCCTCCAACATACTTCAGGCTTATCTATATGAGACAATTAAGGTCCTTTTATAAGATGTAATAAAATCTAAAAGTCGCCTTCGTTGTTGTCTTAGCAAAAGATGGATTAGGGTGCAAATATAAGAGTAAAAATCACAAAGAAGCTGATAAATTTGTACTCCATTTTTTTTCCAATTAAATACAGAAATTTAAAGAGTACGTCATGATGGATTCGAATCCGAGACTTTTGACCTCAAACATTAACCATTCTACTACTAGCCTACTAGGCCAACACACGTATACAAAAAAATATTTGTTTTTTGATATATATGTAGAGAGATGTATGTGCTTAATTTATAAAGAGAAAAATGGGGTAGAAATAGCTGACAGGTTGTATTGGTAAAATTTTAATGGTAAATATCATAAATGCAAAAAACATTGGCAACGTATATCGAATCGAATGATATTAACAGCAATATAATACCTTTAATTATTTGTAATTTCCTATGTTTTGTTACGCGGTATGAAATTGATTCTTAAAGATAAGTCCAATGCGCCCATATGTCTAAATTTATCCCTACATATAATGAATTGATATTTTCAACGGAAAATAAATTTAACCCTCTAATGAAGGAGATGAGATCATTAGTCCTTATTTATCTTCTATTCTCACAGATTCATAACTGCATGATTTTGATAAGGATTAATTGTATTTCTCATCACCATCTTTGACTAACTTCATGAATTTTAACTCAAATTTTAAAAAAATTACAATATTAACTACAATTTTCAATTTTTTTTTTTGCAATTTGAACCTCGAGGCTTTTTTAGATACAATTTGAACCACCCGACATGATTGTAACGAACCAATACATGTAACATGCCCGTCAGTGCTCTATTCTGGCCGGTTAATCATTTTCGTTTTGTTTTTTACATGGATATAGTAATTAATCAAAGCAATCAAACTCAAAACTTTATATCGACCATTTATTTTGAAAACAAAAACAATTAGAAAAAAATGTTTCTGAAATATACGCATACCAATCGATAGGGGTGTCTAAACGGTTTTCGATTTTCGGTTAGAACCAAAACCGAACCAAAACCGACAAATTAGGTTAACCGAAAACCGACAAATTCGGTTATTGGTTCAGTTTCGGTTCAAGAGTTGAAAAAAATTCGGATATTGGTTAACCGATAACCGAACGGTTCGGAACCGAAAATCGTTTTTTATTTTTAATTATTATTTTATTTACTAATTAATTAATTAAAAATTCTAAAAATCAATTTTTAATTATTACTTTATTAATTATTTTAATTATTTGTTAAATATTTTATCTATTTTTAATAAGTTTCAGTTTTTAATTATTATTTTATCTGTTTTTAATATTAATTAATTTTAATTCAGTTTTTCGGTTAACCAAAAACCGAACCACCGGAACCGATCGGTTTTCGGTTAACCGAAAATTTAAAACGGTTCGGTTTCGGTTCCACTTTTTTGCAGAAATTTGGTTCGGTTAACCAAACCGTTTAACAGCCCTACCAATCGAGGCAAATTTGGCAAATGCAGTGTAAAGTTGCGTGAGCCTAAAATAATAAAATTAATGGGTTATTCTATTCATAGCCCCTAAATTTCTCATTGTAAACTTTTAATAATTTTTTTTTTTTATAAATATACAATTTTATCCCCAATAACTCTCAACTCTCAATTTAAAATTTAAATAAAAACTAAAAATCTAAAAAGATTGAATATTTTCAAATACACCGTATAACCCCCAAAATTTGAAGCAAAATAAACCCTAAAAATAATAGCCCCAAGGCCCCAACTCCATTGTTGACATTTCTAAGATTTCTGGAGGTTATACATTACACAACGCCTACACATTTCTAATAGTTAATCACTTTCGACGTCACTCAGAGATACAAAGATTCTTCCATTATATATATATAATACCCGAGAAATTTGAAACTTTGAATTATTAATTTATTTAGCTAAATCGGGTTTGGAAATTAGGGCGATTATTAAAAATTTATAATCGTCGACGTTCAATTTTATTTTGAACGAGAAAATTTAAACGAATACAGTTACGAACCGAACCATATGTTTTACACTGGATAAATTGTCACATCACAACACATCATTTCAAATCCCATAAAATCTTCAACTTTTCCCTACATGCTCACTCTTTTCAAAACTCATCATTACACTTCAAGGAATCCTATGACAACTTTACAACAACACCCATATCTCCTCTCAAGTATAATTAACCAAAGTACCAAACCACATTTTTCCCCCACTTTCCAAATCCAAACCACCGAACATTTCAGGAGAAGAAAGAAGAGGAAAGCTCCCTGCTTCATCCTCATCCAGGTTCAATGTTATTCAAATATGATTTTATTTCAAGTTTTTCAATCTTTATAAAACAAGAATAATATTATGCTCCACAACAACTCACGTTCATATACATATTGTTCTCACAATACAATAAGTCATAGCTACAACCTTATTCCACAACATCATCCAAGTGCAGAATATATGAACACATACATATATACTTATGAGCTTCGAATGAAAACATAGATAGTGCTATAGTTACAGAATACATGTTGAACCTATAAATCGACAAAGTCTCGATCTGGAACAGAGAGGAGGCGCTGGTCACGGCGGCGACGCCGAGAACCCTCGACAGAGCCTTCCTGAGCACCCGCGGGCGGTGATCTGAAACGAGGTATGAGGGTGAGATTGAGAGAAAGCAGGTATAGATTTATGTATGTATTCGTGTGTATCATTGCAGCGAACAGAGAGAAGAAGAGGAAAATAGGTCGTGGTCGTGGTGGCGCGCGGTAGGTCACGACGGCGATCGCCCATCGGAGGTGGCGATGGCGGCGAGTTCGCATGAGTGTGTGCAGAGAGAGAGTGAGAAGAGACGAGAAAGAGAGAGATAGATCTGTGTGTGCGCGTGCGTGCGTGTGTGCGTGACTGTGCGAGAAAGAAAAAGAAAACGAGAGATATGGGTGACGGCGACGTTGCACGCGGCGGCGCCAGATCTGCCGGCCGGCGAAGGCTTACCGGCTGGAGATGAGGGAGGCGCGGTGATTTCACCGTGAGAGAAAGAAAGTGCGTGTGTGTGCGTGTATCTGTATACCGAGAGGAGAGGATGTTGAGGTCGCGACGGCGCATCTCGCCGGCCGGCGACGTGGCCGCCGGAAATGGAGGCGGCGCAGTAAGTGTGCGTGAGTGTGTGTGTGTGTAGGCGAGAGAGAGAGAGAGAGTGTGTTTGTGTCAGTTGGGGGAGGGTAGTAGGCTAGGGTTTTGTTTTTTTTTATTATTTTGGTCATTCTCTATCAAATAAATAATTTGTTAATGGGCGAAAATAATTAGTATTAATTGGTTTAGGTTGTGTTCTATTGGGCGAGAATTTAGTTTGGGCTCGCTTTAGGTTTATTTCCATGGACTTTAATTATGTTTAATTATATGGGCGACATTAGACGAGCCCTATAAATAATAAGTGTTAGGCTTATTTCTTAATCAATTGAAGTGGGCTTAGTTTTATTTTAATTCCTTAGGTGAATTTTTATGTTTGGGCCTTATAGGATATATGGGCTAAAATTTAAATGGTGATTGGACCTAATGGTAGATGGACCAATAATAAAATGAAAGATGGGCTTCTTGAATTAAATTAGCACGGACTTTACTTAAATTTAAGGTGGACTTAGATTTATTCTAATGTTGGGCCTTGGAATTAAATTAAAGAGGGACTCTTGAATTAAATAGTAATCTAAAGACCAATTAATTATAATGAGTTAATTAAACTCATGAGATTGAATAAAGTCTATTTTTTTAATAACATAATTAATTAATTATGTTAGGGGATAAATTGAGAATTATTCTTTTAAGTGATTTATGTATATAATGAGATTGATCTTATGTAAGATGTGATTTGAATTAAATCATAATTACTGAATATCTAAGATTAATTAAATTAATTTGATTTATTAATCAAATATCATCGACTTTTATTTAATCCATTTAATTAAGTTTAAATTATGGATTTACTTAATTAAACTAGAGATTTAATTAGTGAGTTGATTATGTCAGTAGATACTTAAGAAATATTATTTCTTAGTAACGAAAATTTATAGAATGATTATTGGAAGATGATTGAAGTAAGAGAAATTCTTATTAATCGTAGTATCGATATTATTTTCTTTAATAGAAAATATGGGATGTGTGAGGTGAGAACCGCGACGAAGAAATATTGATATTATGGATGGGTTTTGAAACTCGAATTTGTCGATCTGCGTTAACAAACGATTTAAGATTAGTTATGAACTTAGGATTCATAAATTATACGAAACGACGTGGAGAAACATTGATGGAAGGAAAGAGTGCAACGACAAAGTGTTGCCTATCGTCATGACGAGACAAACCTAATAGACGAAGTATAGATTGTTAACTAAGTCGTATCGATAACGAAAATCATGAAACTCAGATACTCTAAGATTTAAAAGATATTAAATTCGTTAAATCTTAACGATATTTCTTGAAAGAAATGAATGACGATTAAATTATATTTCTACGCCGACAAGGTCCAACATGGACGTAAATGAAAACGACAAAGGATCGCTATCATGTATGTCGAGAAGGTCAATTCTTAAGGTGGGCTTTTCTTTCTTATCCTCGAGGATAAAATGCTTTATTTATGATGCTTTCTTCAAATGAAAAGTATTTATTTACGACGCTTTCTTTTTGAGAAATGATGATGAAATGATGTTATGAAATTACACGCCCAAAATGTTTATGTTTTTATGTATGTATCCTATCAATGTGTTGGTTCGCCAAAGAATGAATGAAAGAAAAGTTGTTGGGTCGCACCCAATTCATGAAAAATCGAATTCGGATCCCGTGCTTTATAGCCCGGATTAACGTGTACACTCAAGTTGACCGTGTCTTTGTAAGTACAATTCACGGCGGTCACAAATGACGTAGAGGAGGCCTTCTTCACGGCGCTCGTGATTCGTGAAATGTTATATGAGGAATGAAAGGATATGGATCATACATACAAAGAAAATGTCCGCCGACGATTTATGAAAATGATGAAAATGTTTAATAAGCACAAGGCCTTTTCAAGTAAAACCCTCATGTCTTATCATGAAGCAAGCGATGTAATTTAAAGTATAAAATGTTTTGGCATGAGTCCACCGAGTGCATTCATGTGCATATTTGTTTTAAATGTGCGATTGAGTGGTGATGCGATGAGCAAAGTGTTGAGCAATATAATTCTTTTGTCATTTGAAAGTTAGTACCTTGAATGCACATCGCCATATGTGTAGTTCACATGTTTTCCGCTGCAAGAATACAAAGTCATATGTATTTTATGTTTGTCAAATCTCAAAATATAGGAGCTTTAGAAGTATTCTCGATATATGTCTCACATTTCAATGTTCAATGTCCTTGTTACGTTTCTTAATTCCCTGCTCAGTAATAGTCCCTGCTAATCCGTCCTTTGGAAAAGCGGGCTGTTACAAAGTGGTATCAGAGCAGTTCGCTCCTTGAATCCCAAAACTTCCTTCAAAGTTAAGTCTAGATTGAGTCACTAGACTTGTTAGAGGTCAGTCGACTATGCTCAACACTCCATCACATCAAGCTCAACCGGAATGAGGTAAATGATTTCTCTTCAAAAGTTTTGAAATGAAAAGTTGAAAGTGAGAAAGGATGAAAATGATTTTTTTCAAAAAAAAAAAAAAAAAATAGAGATTCCCACAATATGCAGGTATGGGACTGCATATTTAAGGAAAGCTCAAAGGATTCCCATAATATGCAGGTATGGGACTGCATATTTAAGAAAAACTTACAGGATTTGATTTGTGCTAAGTAAATAATTCTTTCTCAAAGTTTTGTAAAATTTTTCAAGTGAAATGAAAGTTATAAGGATTTATTTAAAATGAAAGTTATTGCAAATGTTGCAAATGAAGTTTCATGTCAGGAAAGTATTTATTGAAAGTGAAAGTTATTGCAAATGTTGCAAATGAAGTTTCATGTCATGAAGTACAGAATGATGAAATAATAAGAAAAGTTGTTGGTTCGCTACCAACATATCATGGTTTGATGTCATTTATCGGGAAGATTGTTAATGATGTTTATGAGGAGGATGTTGTCATGATCAGGAAGTTGTTGGTTCGCTACCAACGTATGATAATGTCATACGAGAAAGTATTTACGAATATGTGTCAATAAATGAAATGTTTGAATTCATGGAATTCAATAAAGATTTATTGTTATTACTGATGAAAATGCTCCAAAATGGACATTATATTGATAAACGCGCATTTTACACGTTTATAGTTGATATTTGAAGATGAGTTTAGCTCGCTTAATGTGCGTTATGTATCGATTCTTAATGTTTTATCTATTTCTAGAAGATATCGCTTGGGTGTTCCTTCGACGCTTTGTAGGTTTATATGTTGATAATCGAAGCAAGGAACGAAGCACGAGCAAAATTGACATTCTGCCCAGTTTCTAGCGACTGTCTAGCGGTCGCTAGGCTGGCCGCTAGGCAAGCCGCCGAGCGCCAGATGAGCCGCGTCGACCTCGCGCCATGAAGCGAAGCTAGCGCCGAGAACTCACTGGACGATTTCTCGCGACCACTTCATAATTACTAGCGACCGCTAGCCGGGTCGCGAGGTACAAAGCGAGCGCAAGGAGGCGAGCGCGAGCGAGAAGAACGGGCGCGAGACATACCTAGCGATCGCACTAGCGATCGCGAGGACCGGTCGTGAGGCGGCGCGACAGAGGCGCAAATTAGGGTTTCCACCTTTTCTATAAATAGGCAAGAGCCCTTGCGCCCAACACACCCTACACGCCCGCACTGCTTTTATTCGGTTTTCCTCGCTTTTATAGCTTTTAGTCTTTAATCTTCCTTTAGTTTAATTCTAGTATTGTTTTTACGTTGTTCTAGTTTAGTTAAACGTTTACGCTATCGATCGGAACGTTTTGTCCGATCGCTTTTCCGCCGCTTTCCGCTCGTTCGCTTGGGATTGGATTCAAGACCAACCATTGTTCATCCAACGCTTCCTACGGGTTTTATATATTTAATTTCCGCTTTTATGATTAATTAGTATTTCATTCCGCTTATTATGTCCGCTAGTTTTCCGCTCTAATCCTGTGGTTTGCATGATTCGATCCTATATGTTGTGATTCCTCGCTATTGTTATTTACCTTCCGTGCATTGATTCATGATTCGATTGTGCTTATTTATATGTGTTGATTTCGATCAATCTTGATGCATATCTAGTTGTCGGTTAATTACGATTTGTATTAATTGTCAATCGTTATCGAATGCATGATACGAATGAGCCTTGAGTCGAATCGAGATAGGACATTCGAGGAAGCATATTCTTAATGATCCTTTTGAGTTGCTTATTTTCCTCTAGAGACGAATCGTGATAGGGAAAATTAGTAATCAACCGCCGCAATTGTCGAATCAAGTTGTTGGTTATATATGTGATCTTCCGCCTTGTCTCGGATTAAAATGGTTAATAATAAGGTGATAAACGCTGTTGTGGATAGGATTGGTGCATCCCTTGGTTAGTCTTTCTCCATAGTTATCTTTCGTGATTTTATTGCTTTATTTATATTTCGCTTGGTTACCTTTGCTTTGGATTAAATTCAAGCCCTAAAACCTCTCACCCTTTATCCGTGTTTGAATAATGATGAATAGTCGCTGAGCTAGCTTCTATGTTTTCGTGATACAATCTCGTGGATACGATACTTAACTTACCCTATCATTACACTTTTACGTGTGAAAAGGAGCGATCAAATTTTGCGCCGCTGTCGGGATTGTTAAGATCACATAGGAATAATTTGACGATTTGGATTTATTAATTCAAGTTATATATATTATATTTATTTATTTTTGTCGGTCTAAATTCTCTCTTTCTCGTGTGGTTTATGCGTACAAGATCTCGTGGACCTCACAAGTATTATTGATCCCGAGATCGAAAGCTCTCAAAGGAGAAAAGGACGAGAGAGAGACGAGTGCAATGGCGGCCAATCCACGTAATGGGGGCATTCCTCCCGAGCAAGTCAGACGATGCTAGCCGACTTTGCGCAGATGCAACGCCGATGGCGAATATGGGAATCATTGTCCTCGCCCGCAGGAAAGACCTCTCAATCACATGTACCGACATCCCACCGAACAGTTCCAAGGAGGCGGTTAGCCCGCACGTAGATGCAAACAATTTTGAGCTCAAACCGCCCCGATCGGTGTGGTCCAAGGAGAGCGCTTTGGGGAGGAGTCACGGAAGACCCAAATGCGCATCTCGAGACTTTTCTCGATATTTGTGACACCATCAAATGAATGGGGTGCCACAAGACACGATCCGATCGCATGTTCGGTTTCTCGGCATGACAAAGAAAGATTGGTTCAAGAGTTTGGACCGAATGGCATCGACACTTGGGGAAACTTTGTGAGAAGTTTTTTCGAAATACTTTCCACGACGAAAGCGCAGAAGATCATCGCCGAAATCTCTCATTTTGCAAAACCACGACGAATCATTATTCGAGGCATGGGAGAGATTCAGAGGTCTATTAAGACGATGTCCACAACATGGGTTCTCCAAGGAGCAACAAATCACACAGCTTCTACGGTGGACCGACATGGCGGCATAAGGAGCATGGTGGATGCATCGGCGGGGCTGCTTATTGAACCGACCAAGAGACGAGGCAAGTCGTATTGTAGAAGAGATGGTCGCCAACAGCTATCAATGGCCAACGGAGAGAACGCCATCGCTCAAAGCACCATGTTGAGAGTGATTCAAAATATGACGATCTCATGAAGAAGTTCACTTTTTGAAGAGTCGATTGAGACAGAGAACGCCGACCACATCAATCGAGGAATCATTCGAATTTCCAACAACCTTCAAAGAGCTTCAATGTTCGAATTCGATGCAAGAGCCGAGGAAGCCAAGTCTCAAGACATGATGCAGCAGCTGGTTGTAAGCAACCAACAATTGGCAACGAATCGTAATTGCTCATCGCCAACACCGCAAAAGATAAATCATTTGGAGTCCATCGTGACGGCTATGGGAAGCACATGAAGATGTTGGAGAATCAAATTGGTCAAATAGCCGTGCAAGTGAATGCACTACAAAAGATGGGCCAATTCCGAGTAATACGGAGGTAAACCCTAAGAATCGGTGCTTCGCCATTCGTACGAGGAGGGACGAGCCTACCCGAGCCCTACCGGGAAGAAGAGCATGATAGCACACCGACGCAGAAACTGCGATCGAAGCTCGCGACCGCGAGCCCGATCGCGAACCATCCGTAACTTTTCCCACGAAGCCCGCGATCGAGCACGCGTCCCGCCGCCCGACCGCGAGTCATCCGAGTATCCGCCCGCAGAGTTGTTCGCGAGCGACCCGCCGCAAAAACCCGACCGCGAGCAATCGGTCGAGCACATGGTCGAAATCAATGGCGAGTCAGCTCGCAAGCCATAGCACGCAAGGAAGGAGTCCAACAAGGCAGCTCCTCGAGACCTACCCATGTCGCGAGGTCGACCGCGAGGCGCCCCGGCTAAACGTCGCACGACACCCTCCGGTCCTGCTTTAAGAGTCGACTTATCAAGTCGAAATATGACGAGGAGTTTGCTCGCTTCAAAGAAGTTTTTCAAAAGTTGAGATAAATGTGCCTCTTTTGAGCTACCGCGAAACATGCCGGGTACATGAAGTTCTTAAAGACGCGCTTGCAAGCAAGAAGAAGTCGGGAAATTTGAGAAAATTACCCTATCCAAGAATGCAAGGCCGCCTTGCAAAGGAAGCTCCTCTCGAAGCGTAAGGATCCCTAGCTTTCACGTTGGAGTGCGAGATCGCCGAGCGCACTTTTCCAAATGTTTTGTGCGATTTGAAGCGAGCATCAATCTGATGCCATTGAACATTTTCAACCGCCTACACCTAGGAAAGATGAAGCCGATTTAAGATTTCACTGATGATGGCTGACCGATCAGTCACATATCCAAAAGGTATCGTCGAAGACGTGTTGGTAAGAATTCGGGATTTTGTTTTTCCTGCCGACTTTGTGATTTTAGATATTCCCGAATTCAAACAACAACCACTAATCCTTGGTAGACCTTTCCTAGCAACTGGTCGTGCGTTGATTGATGTGCAGGAAGGCAATCTCACGTTTCGTGTTAACGATGAGGAGCTCAAGATTTCTATATACGACGCCATCAAGCAACACGACGTTGGAAAGCCGAAAGATTGCTACTCGATCATGACTGCTGCTGCCGCACACGTCTCGTGTTTAGATGGTACTCGACCAATCGAGGAATCAGTGAGAAGAAAGAAGTGGACTCGGCATGGAACTCCGAGTGTATCGCTCAAGTTTGTGGGCCCTTCCATAGTCGCGGTGGAGATCCGTAAATGCTAAGTTTAGGAGGATCCACGAGTTGAGAAGGATTCTGCCACCACAAAACGCCGGATTGACAAGGTTAGTGATGGTCAGCTAAAGACGTTAAAGTAAGCACTTGTTGGGAGGTAACCCAACGCTTTCTTTGTTTTTGTTTTCATGTTTTGTCGTGTCTTTCGCTTGTGTTGCTTTTGTCGTGTTTCGCTTTTTCTTTTCGCTTTCGTGTCCGCCGATCAACGAGTTAAGTGAAGTGTGTTAATCCATGTGCCAATGACGATAGAAAATTTTTGTGAAATTTAATGATAGTGCACATGATATGTTAGAAAATGACGCATGAATGACGTTAGATGGCTTAGGCTTGTTGTTTTCCACCATTTGCTTAACCCGTGAGACTTGAGCTTCACTGTATAAACATCTTGATACGCTTTTAATTGTGTGATATCATGCATGTGATTATCTTCTAGAACTTGCCGTTCTTCTATGTCGAGACTGCAATATGTGTTTCGAATTTGGAAAGGATAAAAGGCCATCTTTGTTAACCACTTATTCACCCAAACACTAACCCGATGTTATATACCATTTGTCGCCTTCTTTGAGCCTTTATTAGAATTTTTCTTTCGATTAACCGGATGATAGGAGGTGAGGATGGATATGGGAATCAAAAGGGGTGAAATTTTGATGTAGTTATGATGAGAAAAGTTTCTTTTAGAAAAATACATCTGTGGTGAAGAATAGTACCTTGTTCGTGAAAATTAAACCCTATAAGCTCTAGAAAAGAAAAGAAAAAGAAAAATGTTAAGTTCACTATGAGCGTTGAGCATAAAGGGTCTTTAATCAAAGTATAGGTACCTTATGAGGCATAAAACGTCAATTTAGCACGTTGGGAGAGAAGAGGAAAATGGACAAAGTCCATATGTGTCTAAATATATAAATGGTGGTGCTTGAGTTTACTTGAGTCACTTAGCCATATATTATCCTACCTTATCCAATGTGCCTACATTATAACCTATCAAAAGACCTCTTTGATCCTTATTTGAACATATTTGACGCGGTGGAGATGTTAGAGAAACGGCAAGCCTATGGTAAGATGTTGCATTGCATTGATCGTTGAGTGTATACACGTCCTTAATTTCTTTATGAGTTTGAGTGTATCCTATATATATTACGCACATGCCTTTGTGAGGGTTGAAATAAATGAGTTTTTGCCCTCGATGGTTGTTTGTGTTGAGTTGGCTAACGTCGTCATGTGCGCTAATGTTTTTGAGCGTTAATATGTTTCTGAGGCCTAGAATGGTTATCCTCTTTTACGCTCGCTGATCTTCGTTTGTCTTTCTGTTCGCTTTTGTTTGAGGACAAACAATGCTTTAAGTTTGGGGTTTGATAAACGCGCATTTTACACGCTTATAGTTGATATTTGAAGATGAGTTTAGCTCGCTTAATGTGCGCTTATGTATCGATTCTTAATGTTTTATCTATTTCTAGAAGATATTGCTCTTGGGTGTTCCTTCGACGCTTTGTAGGTTTATATGTTGATAATCGAAGCAAGGAACGAAGCACGAGCAAAATCGACATTCGCTTGAGCTTCTAGCGACTGCCTAGCGGTCGCTAGGCTGGCCGCCAGCAAGCCAATGAGCGCCCAGATGAGCCGCGCCGCGACCTCGTGCCCGCGAAAGCTGCGCCGAGAACTCATCGGACGATTTCGCGACCACTTCATAATTACTAGCGACCGCCAGCCGGTCGCGAGGTACAAAGCGAGCGCAGCGAGGCGAGGCGAGCGAGAAGAACGGGCGCGAGATATACCTAGCGATCGCACTAGCGATCGCGAGACCGGTCGTGGTGGCGCGCAGAGGCGCAAATTAGGGTTTCCACCCTTTTCTATAAATAGGCAAGAGCCCTTGCGCCCAACACACCCTACACGCCTGCACTCATTTTATTCGCTTTTCCTCGCTTTTATAGCTTTTAGTCTTTAATCTTCCTTTAGTTTAATTCTAGTATTGTTTTTACGTTGTTCTAGTTTAGTTTATCGTTGCTATCGATCGGAACGCTTTGTCCGATCGCTTTTCCGCTCGCTCGCTTGGGATTGGATTCAAGACCAACCATTGTTCATCCAACGCTTCCCTACGGGTTTTATATATTTAATTTCCGCTTTTATGATTAATTCGTATTTCATTCCGCTTATTATGTCTCAGCTAGTTTTCCGCTCTAATCCTGGGTTTGCATGATTCGATCCTATATGTTGTGATTCCTCTATTGTTATTTACCTTCCGCATTGATTCATGATTCGATTGTGCTTATTTATATGTGTTGATTTCGATCAATCTTGATGCATATCTAGTTATCGGTTAATTACGATTTGTATTAATTGTCAATCGTTATCGAATGCATGATACGAATGAGCCTTGAGTCGAATCGAGATAGGACATTCGTAGGAAGCATATTCTTAATGATCCTTTTGAGTTGCTTATTTTCCTGTAGACGAATCGTGATAGGGAAAATTAGTAATCAATCACCGCAATTGTCGTAAATCAAGTTGTTGGTTATATATGTGATCTTCCGTCTTGTCTGGATTAAAATGGTTAATAATAAGCGTGATAAACGCGTCGTTGTGGATAGGATTGGTGCATCCCAGGGTTAGTCTTTCTCCATAGTTATCTTTCGTGATTTTATTGCTTTATTTATATTTCGTTTGGTTACCTTTGCTTTGATTAAATTCAAGCCCTAAAACCTCTCACCCTTTATCCGTGCTTGAATAATGATGAATAGTCGCTGAGCTAGCTTCTATGTTTTCGTGATACAATCTCTCATGGATACGATATTGCCACCTATCATTACACTTTTACGTGTGAAAAGGAAATGATCATATATGTCAATATGTTATGTTGAATTTTGAAATTCAAAGAAGTACATGAGTACAATGAACTATGATATGAATATTTGAAATTTTATTTCAAATCTCAAGTTTGTTAATGATGAATGGTATGTTATCCCCAAAAGAACGTAGACCGCTTAAGACGCATGATCTCATTGCGAAAGAACATAGAAGGATGAATTATGAAAATTTTATTCTATCCTAAAAACAAAAGCAAGATCGAAATGAGAATCTCGAAATGAAAGAAGAGAAGAGAATTTACGAGGAGAAGTGGACATGAGATCAAAAGGATAAATTTCACTATGCGATAAGTGACATGAGTATAGTCTTTTTCTTTGGATGTTCAAATACGACGGGAACTCCAAATTGACTATATCTTTTTCGTTAGAATCGAAATAGAGATATGATGAAAGAATCAGTTGAGTTTAGTATTGTAGTTTACACAGAATAAGAGACCACAGTGTGGTAGAAAGTTTAAATGATAATTGGAGAATTGAGTTTCTCAGTAGTATGAGTAGAGTTAGAAATGTATGGTATGTTGATAATCCTCACAATTTATGGTGACCTATTACGCGTTATATGAGTTTCGAATTTTATTCATATATAAGTTCTGTCATTGAGTTTAAGTCTATGATCTAGTTTCAATTGAGATATCATTTGAGTTTCTCAGTTTTTCTGAAAGAAGTTGACAACCAAAAAAAAAATAAAATTATAAAATTTCCTTTCGAAACCAAACCCTCGTGTGACTGAGAAGTATTTGTGACGGGTCTGGCCAGCCCATATGACCAAAGAGATCTCAGTGGTCGTCGTTCGGTCTTGGACCCTATATCCCAATTATTCAATTCAGGGAACATATTGGTTCAAACTCTCAAAAGTAAGATCACCTCGAATTTCGAACCCTTACCCTTACCCTTGTAAGTTGTCATGATGAGTTTTTCTTCAATCATTGAAACCAATAAATATGATAAAGGTTAACTTACCTTGTCACTTAAGTGCGAATTAGTAAAGCGATAAACATCAGGCATGATATGGATTGACTTATTTCAGTCACCTAAAAGTTTCAGATCAGTGAAGTGATAAACATCAAGAAATTAAAATGTAAAGGAAATCTCGATGAGACGAGATATTTTCCCTATGATACACATCGATGCAATGACCCTGATGGGCTTATCAAGTACTTATGATAATGAAGGTTATGAATAAGATACTCTTTAGCACTGAATGCAAAGAGTAAAAGTAAAGAAAAATATATAATATCTGTGGGATATGAATTTCCCATATTTATGTCATGACGAGAGAGATTACAACTTATCTTTAAGATAGTTGTTGTCCTTAAAACCTCATTGGTAGGTTGGACATGTCTAAAAAGAATGAAGATGCATGCAAGATATTCTTTTCAAAGAATATATATCTATATAAAGAAATGATAACATTTCGAAAATAAATCTCGCTTTATACCTCAACCCTTAGAATTATGCTTGAGCATAATTGATTTCGAATACATGAGGCTTTGCATGGTCGGAAATGTTGATCACCACCTTATTGGGATGAAGTGGGTGAAAGAAAATTTCTAGGTCCAGATCTAGTACAACAAATGATTGAGAAGGTCGATCGCATCAAGCAAAGAATCAAAGAAACCCAAGATAGACAAAAGTCTTATGCGAATAAACGTCGATCTAATTTAGAGTTCAATGTTGGGGATCGAGTGTTTCTTAAGGTTTCTCATTTGAAAGAAGTTATACGTTTTGGCAAGAGAGGAAAGTTGCGACCCCAATACATAGGACCTTTTGATACATAAGAAAGTTGCCACCAAGCAATTGAGACGTCTGAATGTGTTTCATGTCTCGTAATTAAGAAAATACGAGTTTGATTCAAACACGTAATTAATCACGATGAAGTAATATTAGCTCAGACTTGAGTTATGAAGAAAGACCGTCCAAATTTTGGATAGAAAGTTCAAGTTTTACTGAAACAAACAAATTGTTCTCGCTAAAATAAAGTGGAACCATCACGGTATGGAGGAGGCCACAGGGGAATTTAAAGACAAAATGAAAACTAAGTATCCCGAACTAGTTTTCCATGGTACGTAATTTCGGGTATTTGAGGCTATAGTAAAACCAATGATAGTGAGAATGATGAATCATAAATATTGAGAAGTGTGAACAACTAGGTTAGCCCTAGCATGTAAATCAAGTATAGAGAAATATCTCCAAAGTCAAGACATGGTAATAAGATGCTTGGAATTTAAATTATGGGGTACACATGTACTAACTTGCCAAGCTATATGTCAATAATGACGGTTCTAATCTGAATGTGGGAACCGAAGTATAATGAAAGTAATATTATTTTCGGATACCATGTTTAAGGAAAATGGAATACCTCCAAGAAAACAAATGAAACGACTCACATAGAAGGATCTTAAAGTGAATCTAATTGGGAAGATTATCCCCCATACTTTTGTGACGATCAATAAAATGAGATATTAAGTATCTCTGACATTGAAATGAATTAATCATTGAATGTCGAGAAATGGTAAAGATGTTTGACGTCAAAGCAAAAGTATGATATGTCCTCAGTGGACCAAGGATTTTATCCTATGCGAAATTGCATGATGGATAAATAAAGAATGGTAACAAATGATGTATATCCTAAAAGGATATTACAAGTGAAGGCACTAAATGTCGGAATAAGGTTTTCTCTGAAAACGTTTTTTAAAGTAAGAATATATGAGAAATATATTCATAAGAGCAATAAAGAGGAAAAGAAACTGAATTATTCAGACTGAATTAAGAATGGATGATAATGACGGATGCCGTGTTCGTAGAGTGAGGATCTAGATGGCGATCATCGAGCTACTTGCGGTTACTATATGACTGGCATGACTATGAGATAGAAATCTCATGAGAGTACACTTACCGTATAGATAGTGGTTCGGTTTTGATGATAATATTATATGGAAAAGAACTTCAAGATACTTTGTTAGAAATACCTATATGGATTTCTTAGAACTCGAAGAAAATGGATTATTATATTTTCTTTCACCAATGGGAAGAATTACGATGGAAGCGTGTGTTTGAACGAATTAGAGTCAAAAGCAGGACTCACTACCAACAGAAATCGATAGATTCTGCGTATATGGCTAGTTTATAACATATACTCATATGATCCTACTAAATCAAGAATATATTGAACTTAGACTGGAAGGTTTAAGACTAAGGATTTGTCTATATCGAAAGTTAAGATTTCATGAAGATATTATGGATTCAAGAGGCAATATCGAACCGAGGGCATGATGAAGGAAGGATAATATGAAACGCTAAGAATAAGTACAAATTTCGAGGACGAAATTTTCTTAAGGGGGGTAGATTGTAATACCCGAGAAATTTGAAACTTTGAATTATTAATTTATTTAGCTAAATCGGGTTTGGAAATTAGGGCGATTATTAAAAATTTATAATCGTCGACGTTCAATTTTATTTTGAACGAGAAAATTTAAACGAATACAGTTACGAACCGAACCAGATGTTTTACACTGGATAAATTGTCACATCACAACACATCATTTCAAATCCCATAAAATCTTCAACTTTTCCCTACATGCTCACTCTTTTCAAAACTCATCATTACACTTCAAGGAATCCTATGACAACTTTACAACAACACCCATATCTCCTCTCAAGTATAATTAACCAAAGTACCAAACCACATTTTCCCCCACTTTCCAAATCCAAACCACCGAACATTTCAGGAGAAGAAAGAAGAGGAAAGCTCCCTGCTTCATCCTCATCCAAGTTCAATGTTATTCAAATATGATTTTATTTCAAGTTTTTCAATCTTTATAAAACAAGAATAATATTATGCTCCACAACAACTCACGCTCATATACATATTGTTCTCACAATACATAAGTCATAGCTACAACCTTATTCCACAACATCATCCAAGTGCGTAATATACGAACACATACATATATACTTATGAGCTTGAATGAAAACATAGATAGTGCTATAGTTACGTAATACATGTTGAACCTATAAATCGACAAAGTCTCGATCTGGAAGAGAGGAGGCGCCGTTACTGCGGCGACACCGAGAACTCTCGATGAGCCTTCCTGAGCACCCGCGGCGGTGATCCAAAACGAGATATAGAGGTGAGAGATTGAGAGAAAGCACGTGTATAGATCTATGTATGTATTCGTGTGTATCATTGTGCGAGAACAGAGAGAGAAGAGGGAAAATAGGCCGTGGTCGTGGTGGCGGTCGGTAGGTCGCGACGGACATCGCCCATCGGAGGTGGCGACGGCGGCGGAGTTCGCGTGAGTGTGTGCGCAGAGAGAGTGAGAAGAGATGAGAAAGAGAGAGATAGATATGCGTGTGCGTGCGTGCGTGTGTGCGTGACTGTGCGAGAAAGAAAAAGAAAACGAGAGATATGGGTGACGGCGACGTTGCACGCGGCGGCGCCAGATCTCCGCCGACGAAGGCTTACTGGACGGAGATGAGGAGGCGCGTGATTTCACCGTGAGAGAAAGAAAGTGCGTGTGTGCGTGTGTATCTGTATACCGAGAGGAGAGGATGTTGAGGTCGCGACGGCGCATCTCGCCGGCCGGCGACGTGGCCGCCGGAAATGGAGGCGGCGGCGCAGAAGTGTGCGTGAGTGTGTGTGTGTCTGTAAGTGTGAGGCGAGAGAGAGAGAGTGTGTTTGTGTCCAGATGGGGGAGGGTAGTAGGCTAGGGTTTTGTTTTTTTTATTATTTTTTGGTCATTTCTATCAATAAATAATTTGTTAATGGGCGAAAATAATTAGTATTAATTGGTTTAGGTTGTGTTCTATCACGAAATTTAGTTTGGGCTCGGTTTAAGGTTTATTTCCATGGACTTTAATTATGTTTAATTATATGGGCCAACATTAGATGAGCCCTATAAATAATAAGTGTTAGGCTTATTTCTTAATCAATTGAAGTGGGCTTAGTTTTATTTTAATTCCTTAGGCTGAATTTTTATGTTTGGGCCTTATAGGATATATGGGCTAAAATTTAAATGGTGATTGGACCTAATGGTAGATGGACCAATAATAAAATGAAAGATGGGCTTCTTGAATTAAATTAGCACGGACTTTACTTAAATTTAAGGTGGACTTAGATTTATTCTAATGTTGGGCCTTGGAATTAAATTAAAGAGGGACTCTTGAATTAAATAGTAATCTAAAGACCAATTAATTATAATGAGTTAATTAAACTCATGAGATTGAATAAAGTCTATTTTTTTTAATAACATAATTAATTAATTATGTTAGGGGATAAATTGATAGTTATTCTTTTAAGTGATTTATGTATATAATGAGATTGATCTTATGTAAGATGTGATTTGAATTAAATCATAATTACTGAATATCTAATATTAATTAAATTAATTTGATTTATTAATCAAATATCATTGGACTTTTATTTAATCCATTTAATTAAGTTTAAATTATGGATTTACTTAATTAAACTAGAGATTTAATTAGTGAGTTGATTATGTCAAGTAGATACTTAAGAAATATTATTTCTTAGTAACGTAAATTTATAGAATGATTATTGGAAGATGATTGAAGTAAGAGAAATTCTTATTAATCGTGTAGTATCGATATTATTTTCTTTAATAGAAAATATGGGATGTGTGAGGTGAGAACCGCGACGAAGAAATATTGATATTATGGATGGGTTTTTGAAACTCGGAATTTGTCGATACGCGTTAACAAACGACGAAGATTAGTTATGAACTTAGGATTCATAAATTATACGAAACGATGTGGAGAAACATTGATGGAAGGAAAGAGTGCAACGACAAAGTGTTGCCTATCGTCATGACGAGACAAACCTAATAGACGAAGTATAGATTGTTAACTAAGTCGTATCGATAACGAAAATCATGAAACTCAGATACTCTAAGATTTAAAAATATTAAATTCGTAAATCTTAACGATGTTTCTCGAAAGAAATGAATGACGATTAAATTATATTTCTTACGTTGACAAGGTCCAATGTGGACGAAATGAAAACGACAAAGGATCGCTATCATGTATGTCAAGAAGGTCAATTCTTAAGGTGGGCTTTTCTTTCTTATCTAAGGATAAAATGCTTTATTTATGATGCTTTCTTCAAAATGAAAAGTATTTATTTATTACGCTTTCTCTTTTGAGAAATGATGATGAAATGATGTTATGAAATTACACGTCCAAAATGTTTATGTTTTTATGTATGTATCCTATCAATGTGTTGGTTCGCCAAAGAATGAATGAAAGAAAAGTTGTTGGGTCGCCCCAATTCATGAAAAATCGAATTCGGATCCCGTGCTTTATAGCACGGATTAACGGTACACTCAAGTTGATGTGTCTTTGTAAGTACAATTCACGGCGGTCACAATGACGTAGAGGAGGCCTCGCTTCTATGGCGTTGATTCGTGAAATGTTATATGAGGAATGAAAGGATATGGATCATACATACAAAGAAAATGTCCGCCGTGACGATTTATGAAAATGATGAAAATGTTTAATAAGCACAAGGCCTTTTCAAGTAAAACCCTTGTGTCTTATCATGAAGGGGCAATGTAATTTAAAGTATAAAATGTTTTTGGCATGAGTCCACTGAGTGCATTCATGTACTCAGCCCTGCATATTTGTTTTTAAATGTGCAGATTGAGCTGATGATGTGATGGAGCAGTGTTGAGCAATAAAATTCTTTTGTCATTTGAAAGTTAGTACCTTGAATGCACATCGTCATATGTAGTTCACATGTTTTCCATCGCAAGAATACAAAGTCATATGTATTTTATGTTTGTCAAATCTCAAAATATAGGAGCTTTAAAGTATTCCCGATATATGTCTCACATTTCAATGTTCAATGTCCTTGTTACGTTTCTTAATTCCCGCTCGAGTAATAGTCCCTGCTAATCCGTCCTTTGGAAAAGCGGGCTGTTACAATATATTCAGATGAATTCAAGGATGTTAAGGGAATATGGAAGTAGGGATGTCAACGGTCTTTACCCTAACCGATCCGGAACTGCTCAAAGCCCATTAAATTTTAAAGCAACGGTTCGGTTCGGTTACGGTTCTAGAACCACTTGGACCCGGACCGATTCGCACCAGCTCATTTTGTCCGGTTCGGTCCGACCGGTCAATTTTTTTTTCCCTTAAATGTTTTAAGATCTCATTTAATTGCCACGGTTAATAATAATAATAATAATAATAATAATAATAATAATAATAATAATAATAATATTTATATATGTCGAGATTCCTTTAATTCAAATACAATTTTCAAAAGCGTGGTAAATTTATACGTACCTATTCGTGATTAATAGGTCTGCAATGGAAACAAAATCGCGAGAGATCTTAAAACATTTAAGAAAAGAAAATAAACATATTTATGAAATCAAATTAATAGATAAATGACCATTATGGGTAACCTACCCTCCTCTTAGCTCATCAGGCCTGTCAACAATTACAAATTTAATTCTTAATCCAGTGGACTAGAGAATTTAATTAAGGTAGCCAATAGTTTAGGCGGATATCTAGATGATTTGTGGCATGCGGAAATCAATGTCATTTGGCCGGCAATATTAGAAAAATACTTTGAAAAGATTTTTTTTATGGGCCGATGAAATACGATACGATACAAGGACGAAAATACGTTAATTTTTCAAAAATCAAAATACGACTATGTTCAAAATACGTTTATATTTATTTATAATATATTTTATATTTTAGTTCGATAAAGATTTTTCCTTTGTTGAAATTTTAAATATGAAATTGAAAATTTTGGGGATTTGGATGTAGCGGCCCAACGGGTAACCAGTTAGCAACGGGTAATACCCGATCCAGAACCATAACTTGATGGTCCGGATCCGGTCCGGACCCGATGTTTATCGGGCGGTTCGCAACCGTAACCAATACTAATTTATTGGTTACGGTCCCGTAAAGCCCGCCCGTTGACATCCCTATATGGAAGTGCAAAAAAAATCATGCACATAAAGAAAGATGCGATGAAAGTACAAAGGTGGACTTTGTTAATCAGAAATTTGTTGAAGCAAAACGCATGTTTATGGATGAAAATAAATTCCAAGATGCCGTAGAAGTTGTAAATTCCTACAAAGACTTGTTCCTTAAGCGTCTTTAGAAATCAAATTTTATATTTTCATAATAATTTAATAATCTGTAATTTTATGTCAGAGAGTATCCTTGCTCTTAATTAGAGATGACCATAAGTAATGATTTTGTTGGAGTTGGGAACAAATGAAAAAATGTGCCTCTAAAATGTCTGACTGATTCAATTTGTAGTTCTAAACCAAGCTTGAAAAAAATTAGAAATGGTGAAGACATTTTGGGATGAAGAACACAACGAGAATATATAGCCCTGATAGGATACGGCCCAACCACCAGGCCCAAGCATCAAGCTTAATATAAATAAGCCTGACATTAAGCTCGGCCCAGACAAGTTTGGCCCAAGAAGACTCCTAAACCAGTGGGAATGCAGAAGACTCGGCCATATCTAAGAGAATCCTAATTGGAGAAGAGATAAGATTGAGATCCTATCTTAGAAGAAATCTTAGATTCGAGATCTAGGTCAATATAATTGTGTATAAATAGAGGTCAGATTAGACGGAAAAGATCATCTACACTCTTTGTAATCGCTTCTTACACTCTCAATACACATACTCTCTCTCTTGCCCCGTGGACGTAGATCTAATTCAAAGATCGAACCACGTAAATCTTTTGTGTTCATCGTGCATTTATTTCCCTAACAAAATTAAGATCGATCACTGGCGTCGTCTGTGGGAACGAAAATTTTGTGTTTTCGATCGACCATTGTTTACAGGGAATCAATCACGACGATGTATACCAGAAGTCACGCATCCAGAGTCGCCACTGGCAACAACAGCAACAACGGCGGCCAGACATGCCGAGCTCAACTCGGGAAAAACCCAGCCAGAGAACCAACTCCCGAGGGTCATGTCCAAAACATCGATGAGCAAGGAAATCCCATTCTGCATGAAGAAGCATAATATCAAAGCGAAGGAGATCGCAATAGCAACCAAGGAGAACCTCCAGCTCCGCAGATGAACCTTGACGACGCCGTCAAAGGATTTCTTGAGAAAAATAAGGAGAGCGTTCTCCAATACCTTAGCGAAGCACAAGGTCGGCCACATCCGGAAGAAAGGAACGCCGAAGCCTCATCTAAACACGAGGCACCACAACGAGGTGGATCCCCCAGCATCCAAGTCATGGGCGCTCATACCTCTGCACGAGTCGGGGCCCAAACCAACCGCGTAAGAGACGAACAGCGTGGGAAAGGACGTCGTGGCCACCGCGAGATCGGTCCTAGCCATCAAAACGAGTTCGGTCGACGAACTCCGCCCCACTCTCCGGAGGGCGGCTTCGACGGGTACGGAAATATAGTCACCCCGTTCTCGAACGAAATACTCGACACTCCACTCCCTGACAAATACCGGGTGCCGAGCATCGCCCCCTACGACGGACTAAGGAACCCGCAGAACTTCCTCTCGCAGTTCCAGTATAATATGATCAACCAACGCCTCGGCACAATTCACATGTGCAAACTCTTCCCGGAGTTATTAGTCGACAATGCCCGTCGGTGGTTCGACAGTCTACCTCCCGGAAGCATTGGTTCCTACCGCGACCTGATGACGGCCTTCCATCGAAGGTTTTTCCAGAAGGCTGAGTCAAAAACGTCGTCGGCACACCTTCTCACCGTGCGGCAAACCCGAGACGAGTTCGTTAGCGATTTTATGACCAGGTTCAACAAGGAATGCCTGGAAGTCGAAGACGTGAATGACCTCCTCATCATCTCGGCCTTCCAAAATGGCATCTTGCCGGGGGCCTTATACAAAGAGATCGTCAAGTACAAACCTCGTACTGCGACGGAGCTGTGGCGCATAGCCGACCGGTTCGCCAAAGCGGACGAGGCTGATAGAAAGAAGCGCGAAGTAGAAAATGTGGAACCCTCTGATAAAGGAAGGAAAGACGAGGGCCGGGGAGACCGAAGCCAAGGCCGACGGAGTGCCTTGTAAAGAATACGTCGCCCAATAGAGTCCAGGCTCGGACCGCGGAGCACTTCGGAGCGACCTCAATATACTCCTTTGACGAAACCAAGGGCAGAAATCTACGAACTCCACATGAATATGTTCGAGAAGCCTCAACCGATGACAAGGGGGTCAAAACGCCGAACTAAGGACAAGTACTGCTCTTTCCAAGAGGATTACAGGCATGACACGGAGGTCAGTGAGATCTCATGGGAGACATCGAGATGTTGAGTGCAGGGGACGGAGTCTGAAAAATACAGCGGCGGGGCCACGGCAGCTGGCCAGTATGAAGCACCCCACCGAGGTCAGAAGAAGAGAAAGCAGTAAAGGAGGGGAAATTGTGCCCCTCACAAGAAAACAAAACGCGACACTGACGAAGAAGGAGACGATGAACCCCAATACGACGGGGTCATCTCCACCATCACGGGGCTCCCCCGCGGGGTTACAAAGTCCTCCCACAAAGCTGAAGCCCGAAGTTCCCACACCTCCGAACCTGTCAACAAGAGGTTCAAAAGGGACGAGGCGATCACTTTCTCCGAGGACGACCCCATACCCGCAGTAGTGCCACACCAAGACGCGTTGGTGATCCAGGCAGTGGTCGCAAACAAATTGGTGAAGCGCATATACATAGACAGTGGTGAGTCGGTGAGCATCCTCTTCAAGGAATGTTTTGATAAGTTAGGAGTGGAGGAGGCACGCCTCGCGCAGGCGCCACTACCACTCCGAAGCTTCGTGCAGGAAGAGATGCGCCCGGACGGAGTGATCGATCTACCCGTCACAGTAGGAAGGGCACCAACGAGCTCTACTAAAGTGGTACAGTTCTTTGTGGTCAGCTCCCACTCGCCGTACAACATCATACTTGGGCAAGATCAAGCAACGCATGAGGCGGTGTGCTCGACCTACCACCGACAATGAAAATCCTACAAAGGAGGGTAGCCGTGATCCGGGAGACCGAGCGAGCTAAGGAATGCATGCAAGTCGCCACGAGAGGTGCAGGGGACTTCGGTCCAAAGACCAGCATATAACAACTAAAGAAACTCGAGGAGTTGAACAGGAAAGCGTCGCTTTGCCTCAGAGAACTCGGTAGAGGAGGTCGATTGTATGAAGACGAGCCATTCAAGGTCGTAAAAGTTTGTTCTACCGGTACCTCAATTAAGGAAGCAGATCATCCAACTCCTAAGGGAATTCGAGACGTGTTCACTTGGTCGTCCCTTGACATGGCCGGGTCTTACGGCTATCATCACCCACCGCCTCAACATTGACCCGAGTGTGAAACCGCCTTCGCAAAAGTAACGGATTTTTGCAAATTAACGGAATCAAGTCATCCATGACGAGGTGAACCAATTATTAAAAGCTCGCATCGCTCAAGTCAAGTATCCGACTGGATAGCCAACCCGTGATGGTAAAAAAGGAGGAGGGATGGCGAATGTGCATCGATTACACCGATCTCAATAAACATTGCCCTAAAGATCTACCCTCTTCCCAATATCGACAAGAAGGTTGACGCTTTGGTGGCACGAAGTCTTGACTTTTCGACCTATCTGAGGATATCACCAGGTCTTGATGGACGACGAAGACGCGGCCAAAACGGCCTTCATTACAGACTTCGGAGTCTTTGCATATAAGAAGATGCCATTCGGACTCAAGAATGCAGGGGCCACCTATCAAAGAATGGTGGACAAAATATTTCAGCCCTACATAGGTCGGAATGTGGAAGTGTACGTAGATGACATCGTCGTCAAAAGCAAGGAGGAAGCCGCATGTGTTGCCGACCTCAAGATTGTCCTCGGCTTACTTAGAAAAGTCAACCTAAAGCTAAACCCCCAGAAATGCACGTTCGCAGTTCGGTCCGGAAAATTTCTGGGGTGTTGGATTTCACAAGAAGGGTTAAAAGCCAATCCGTCCAAGGTTCAAACCATTGTGGAGATGAAGATGCCCAAGACAATCCACGACGCGTACACAAGTTGACAGTTGCATAGCCGCGACTCAAATTTTCTTTCGAAAGCCGCGGATAAGCAGCTCCCCTTCTTCAAAATACTCAAAAAGGCTCCGGAGTTCTCCTGGAATGATATACACAAGTCCGCATTTGAAGATCTCAAGAACTACCTCGCCAAACTCCCCACTCTATCCGTCCCAAAAGAAGGAGAGGTCATTTCCTATACCTCGCCGCCTCGGACGAAACCATAAGTCTGATCTTGAGTACGAGAGGAAGGACGTCGACTCCCGTGTATTTCATCGATCGAGCATTAAAGGACCGGACACAAGGTACCAACCTTTGAGAAGCTTCACTCGGCATTAGTAAATGCTTTGCAGGAGATTACGTCCATACTTCCATGCACATCCCATAAGTTCTCACTTTGATCACCCACTTCGCAAGTATTGACAAAGCCGAAGCCTCGGGGAGAATTGCAGTGGGCAATTGAATTGGGTGAACACGATATATCTTTTGCCCACGTCAAGCCATCAAGGTCGCCCAGCAGACTTCCTATCAAGGCTAACTTTATCGAAAACCGAAGCTCACCGAGTCCGTACGACGATGCGGCCGAACCAATAGATAAAACACACGAGGATTGCTGGCAAGTCTACGTTGACGGGCTTTGGGAAAAGCAGTGGCGGAGCGGTATCTTACTCCTAGGACCGGATGGCCAAGAGATCACGCACTTCGGTTCGCATTCAAAAATACGAACAACGAAGTGAAATCGAGGCCTTAATTATGGGACTTCGCCTAGCTCAAAGCCTTCAGGTACGAGCCGTGCAAGTTCATAGTGACTCTCAAATCATAGTGAGTCACATGCTGGGGAAATACGAGGCAAAAGGCAACAGGATGAAGAAATACATTGAAAAAGCCAAAAGCTTACAACAAGCTTTCTCACACTTCCAGTTAGTTCGCATCCCAAGGGAGCAAAATAGCTGAGCTGACGTCTTAAGCAAACTAGCCTCATCGTCGACGAACTCGCCAAGAGAAGAAGTCCAAACAGAGCATAAACGATGATGATACGAGCCGAGGTCGAGATAGTCTCGATGAAGAACCCAATTGGATGACTCGTTCGAGAATACACGAGAAAGGAGAACTACCCATGATAAGCTCGAGGCTAGAAAAATCTTGAGCAAGTCTCTGCGATATATACTTGAGCAAGGGTCCTCTACGTAAAATCATACCTCAAATATCTCCTAAGATGTTTGGGTCCAAACCGAGCTGATTACGTACTATGAGAAGTACATGAGGGATCATGTGGAAGTCACATCGGACCCCGCGCCTTATCAAAGAAAGTCATGCGATGGGGATACTATTGGCCAACAATATTCCAAGACTCGATTGACCTCGTAAAGAAATGTCCGAAGTGCCAAATCCATGGAAACGTGTCGAGGCTACCTCAAACCGACCTCGCCAGCATGCAAAGCCCTTGGCCATTTATGCAATGGGGGATTGATATTGTAGGTCCATACGCAGCTCGAGGCGCTTCAATTCACGATTGTCGCGATCGATTACTTCACGAAGTGGGTGGAAGCCGAACCCTTAGTGAAAATCACGAGCAAAAACGCCCTCAACTTCGTCTGGAAGAACATAGTGTGTCGCTTCGGCATCCCTCATATCCTTATTTCGATAATGGGACACAATTCACGGATAAAGTATTCAAAGAATGGTGTCAAGAGCTTGGATCCAAAGATAAATTCACCTCGGTGGCTCATCCTCAAGCAAATGGTCAAACCAAGTCACCAACAAGACAATCGTGAAAGGACTCAAGACTACGCCTCGATCGAGTAAAGGGCAATTGGGTGGAAAATTTACCACAAGTCCTATAGTCGCACTGCACTACACCTCGGACATCGAACGGAGAAACACCCTATAGCTTGGCATACGGAACCAAGCGGTGATCCTCGCAGAGATCGGCATGCCGAGCCCTCGCACCATTCACTTCTCGGCCGAAGCAAATGAGGAAAATCTACGAACTGATCTAGATATACTAGTATAAAAGAGAGACCTCGCCTATATCAGAGAAGCTCGGTATAAGCAACAAGTAGCTCGGTATTACAACCACGGTGTCAAGTCCCGACACCGGTAGGTGACCTCGTACTCCAAAATAATGAGGTCAATAAAGCCGTAAGCTCGATAAACTGGAAGCCACGTGGGAAGGACCTTGCAGTCGAAGAAGTCCTCGGAAAAGGGTCGTATAAGCTCGCCCATATCCAAGTGAGCAAATACCTAATCGTGGCACATCATTCATACGAAAAGATATTTTGCATAAGTGTCGAGTCCATGCGAGTCTTTGGTCGTGTTCGAGTCTTGTTCATTGTTACGTCGTCGCTTTATCAATAAAATATTTTTTGCATGTTTCATTTGCCACTTATGCATACTATCTCTTCTCCATTATACAATACCTCCAAGGAGGACGAAATACCCTCGACGGAGATGAGACTACCCTCGTTTAATACGAGGACGAACTCTAACGCAGCGTGAGGGACCACCCTAGCGATAAAACTTGCCAAATAAGGAACCTATACCTCCGTTTATTTCGGGGAAGAGGGGACCACCCCTAGCGATAAAATTTGCCAAAACAGGAACCTATACCTCCGTTCATTTCGGGGAAGAGGGGACCACCCCTAGCAATACTTCTTGCCAAAAAAGGAACCCATACCTTCGTTTATTTCGAGGATAAATACCACTCGCATTTGAGGACTAACTACCTTCATTTATTTAGAGATGAACTACCTTCGTGACGAGACGAACTACCTTCAATACGAGGACGATCTACCTTCTTATTGGTTACGGTAATAAAAGGACATTGTTCTTGAAAAGTCAACACGAAGCAAAGAAAAATTATTCTTATTTCAAAGTATACAATTTATACATTACGAGGACGAAGAGGGCCTGGGCCGGAAAAGCGAGCCAATCCCTAGAAAATCGGGATTCAACAGTTCGTCTATACTAATCCTACCTCTACCTCATCCTCGATCTACGCTGAGAGCCCTGCCAGCCCGACCTCTAGGTCCCACAAGACGACCTCGGCCGCTCGATGACACCCGACCTCGGCTCCTTGAGGGCCTACGTCTCTCTTGGGCAATAAAATGTCTCTCTTGAGCTTGCCACTCCGTAGAAAAAAGCTCTGAGGCAATGGTAGAAGTCCTGGCAGACGAAGAAGCCCCGGCAGATGAAGAAACCTCGGCAGTAGGTCGAAGCAGCTCCTCAAGTTGTGGTTGGCAAGCTATGACGGTCTTGTATAGACCTCCCATCTTTTCAGTGGCAAACTACTCCCGAAATTGCCAGAGTTCCGACCATACTCACGCCTGTACCTCGCTGGCAGGCACTGTCTCAACAACTTTAGCTTGACCTCGGGATAGTCATCCCACCATTTCGTGAATGACCTCCTCATACTCTGAGTGCTCTCGCCGACACTTGATTTAGCCTTATCTGCGATCTCAAACCTCTCCTCCAACTCCCAAAACCGAGCCTGAAGCTCGTCATACTTCTCCTGAGAAGCCCTGAATTTCACTTCGGCATCTTCCCGCATATGTCCGAGCTGGTCATTCAAATGAGCGACTTCAACTTGCTTTTCGTCGAGATCACGGTTCAAGGCTTTTATTTGGTCCAGCCAGGGAAACAGGTCAAACGACGCAAAAACAGGCTGAAGGCATAACAAAATAAAAACACTTCGATGAATTGAAGAATTTTATTAAAGCCTTAAAGGCAAGACAAAAACGACATCTTAATGATGACGTATTTACATTTGGTCTACAAAAAAAATGAGAAAAGAAAGGGATCAATGACCCTCCAGCAGCCTATTCCTCGGGGCTCGGCAAGCTCGGTCTCCTCGAACTTGAGCTTCTTTGGTGCCCTCGGGGCTTGAGCTGTCTCAGCCTCCTCCTGGGTTCGAGAAGCATCTGCTTCCCCGGGGACTCTAGAAGCCTCGACCCCCTCCAAAACCTCAGCCGTCGCCTCCCCCGATCCCTTAGTCAGATCAGCCATCAAAGCTTCGATCATGGGATCTCGGTCCACCGGGAAGGCACGGCCGACTCTGCGATCATCAAGACCGACGGCGGCAGTCGATTCTCCAACACGGGCAAGCTCTTCATCAGCGGGCAAGAACCTCGGAATAAGCCCATGATGGCGTCGTCCCTCGTCCGCCTCATACCCATACTTAGACTTATCCAACTCGTGGTAATCCTCGACCACTTCGTCAATAGCGTCCGAGCCTGCAAGCTTATTCAACACCCCGACCACGCCAGGACCATCCCGAGAACCCCCGACAGAATGTCTCTTCGCAAAAGCCCGGAGCATCTCCCCTTGCGAGCCCGCCGTCTCGGTCTCCCGACGTCGTGCCCCCTCTACTTTGGCCTTCAGCAGGCCTACTTCGGCCTTCAATAAAACGACTTCGGCCTCCGCCGCCCTGGCCTTCGCAGCCTCTGCCACCTCAGCCCGACCTTCGCCGCCACGGCCACCCGCCCACTCCTCCTCACAAGATCCCGAGCCTTAGCCTCGGCCTCACACACATCTTGAATGAGGAGAGTCTTCTCTCCTCCATCTCCGGCGAAGCGAGCCACTCCAGTCGGCCCGGGCAACGACGCTTTTCAAGTACTTCGTCACAAGGACGGACGCTTTGGCTACTCGGCCGACACGGCCTCGACTGCATGTCTGACCAACCCAACGGAGGACACAATAATTACATTACCTTATAATGTATGCAACAGATCGCTACCTCGGGAAAGTACGAGTGCGGGTTGAACCGACAATCTCGCACCGGATCATCCGACAGCCGGGACTCGGGATCGCACGCCTATCCTCTTAAAGCGTTTGAGAGGCACGGGCGTAGGAGACTTGGGACATCTCCACTCTCTCGAGGAATCCTCGGCGACATCCTTCAGTGCCAAGGTGGGATCTCAGAACCGGAGCTCAATCATTTCCTTTTTTTCTTGTCTCAGAGCAAGTTCACTGCAAAGAAGTAAACAACAAATCAGAACATCAACACAAAAAATAAAAGCAACAATATGATGAAGCATTAGAGGAGGGCCTCACCCCTCGCCGGCTCTACCATGGTAGCAGGGTCATAAGGGCTCAAATGCCGGGCAATGACTCACCTCGGAGAAGGCTTCATCAACGAGGAAGACCTTATCCAAAGCCTCCTCAAAGCCACCGAGGCTAACATCGAGAGGCCGCATCCGTCAACTTCTCCGTGTTCGAGGTGAACTCAAGGGACTTATCGAACCGACAGAAGAAGAACTTCTTCCGCCACCGAGATTTTCGATTTGTCTTTACTTTGAAGCACGGCGGTGATAAGTAATACCACCCCGAGCTAGCTTTAAATTGAAAACCCGGTGACGAGCCCCGTGGTAAAGGAAAATTATGCCGATGGCATAGACACCAAGACCCGTTAAATACCGAAAAGAATTGGGCATTTTTGGGCAAGTGGTATGCCGAACATCTGCTGGAGTTTGACATACACAGAGGGAAAAGGAATCGAAGACCACCCTTGCGCCGTCCTCGTAAACCGTCACAAAACCATCAGGAGGGCACAAGCCCTATCCTCCGCACGGGGAGCAACAAATTCAAAAGACTTCGGAATGAAAAATCTAGAAGCAAAATCTGCTATAGCAGAGGCATCCAAGATTGAAGAAATGGAAGAGACTTTACCAAGATTTCTGAAAGGCGGGAATCCTACTCTACGCACGAAAGGGGGGAGAAAATCAAAGGTATAAACTTCTAAATCCACGAATAATTCGGACGCGACGACACAACACAGCCTTCATGGCCGTGAGAATCCTCAGAATAAGAAGGAGATGAAGAAGCCATAAAAACTTACTGGTTTTTGGTATTAAGGTCGAAGAGGATGCGATGAACTCAGACGAGGAACAACAATGGCTATGAACTCTGCGTTTTTCAGAAAGCAAAAACACTTTTTTGAAGTTTGAAAGTTGGTAACGGATAAAGTGATACGAGAAAAGGCGTATCAGGGAAGTTATTGCCAATATACACTTAATCGGGAATCCAACCGCTGTACGCATTAAATGGGCATTAAATGCAGATGACAGACCCCATGTTCGACATCGGCAAGACATCCCATGTTCAACCTCGTCATGACGTTACGCATTCAACCACGACGTCATGTATCCACCTCGAAACTTCGGCATAAACACCTCGTCAGGTGAAGTCAGCCAGAAGACCTCGGCATAACGCCTAAGCGTGTGAAACCAAGTAACATGACTTGGTAAAACACCTCAAAGACGCCGCGAAGCTACAACGGACTTGACAAAACGCCTCGGCAAGATATACAAACAGAACACGTGACCTCGGCAGACGCCAAATGACATACGACTTGAAAGCCTCAACAACACCAAGCCGAGTCAAGATAGGACAAAGAACAAAGATCGATCGCGCCCACTGGCGTCATAAACGAATCTCGGTGAATTACAACTCCCAAACCCATCACGACCTCGTTTCTCGTCTTTTTTGGGGAGGGGTGTGATAGGATACGCCCAACCACTGTGCCCAAGCATCGTGCCCAATATAAATAAGCGACATTAAGCTCGGCCAGACAAGTTCGGCGAAGACTCCTAAACCAAAGGGAGCAGGAAGACTCGGCCATATCTAAGAGAATCCTAATTGGAGAAGAGATAGGATTGATCATATCTCGGAAGAAATCTTAGATTCGAGATCTAGGTCAATATAATTGTGTATAAATAGAGGCTAGATTAGACGGAAAAGATCATCTACACTCTTTGTAATCGCTTCTTACACTCTCAATACACATACTCTCTCTCTTGCCCCGTGGACGTAGATCTAATTCAAAGATCGAACCACGTAAATCCTTTGTGTTCATCGTGCATTTATTTCCCTAACGAAATTAAGATCGATCAAGCCCCAACACCGAATCATTCTATCAGTTTTTAAAAATTTGAGGATATATAGTTAAAATAGTAAATTAATGAATGTTTTTTATTATTTTATTAATCAGGGAGTTAATAAAGAGAAAATTGGGGAGTATGTATAGAATTACCCACAATTTATTCTTTATTTTTTTATTTATAGGATTGGAGATTGAGATAATATGATTAATTATTTGGAGAACGGGGAAAAAGTAAATGTGCAGGGTCAAGGCTGACTTTCCTTATAAGCTAAAAATCAAACAATGTTGTACTCCTCAAAATAAAGATAAAATCAAGAGAATACTAACATAATACTTCCTCCATCCTATTAAAAGTTGTTCGTTTTCCTTTTTTGATCGTCTTATTAAAAGTTGCTCATTTGAAAAAGGAAATTAATTTTACACACAAAAATATCTCGAATTCCGTGAATCACTAGTTTATACACATAAAACATAACCCTTCCTAGTTTACGTGTCCAAAAGTAACATGTCACATTTAACGGAACAGAGGGAATATATGCTAATGATTACGTCTTTGGAAAAAAAAAAGTTAAAGTTTTTCAGTTCATTTATACCTTTTCAAATGAAAATCTGGAATTTATATTTCTTTAGCTTATTGTATATTACATAAATGTCATATGTAACACCCTACTTTTTGTTTGTTTTAATTTGTTAAACGTAAATTATTTTCAAGTAGAATCTCGATGTTATGCTCAAATTTTTGTGTACAAGTGATGGAATCCGTAACCGCGCCCCTCGTTAGAAGAGCGATCTTGGAAGTCTATTTTATGGTGTTAAGATATATTGCACAAAAAGAAATTGAGTGGTTTTGGGCCTAAAAGGATTTAGGGCTTGTTTATTTTCTTAGGGAGTGTTTACTTTTCATAATTAGTATTTTGAAGGTTTGACTATTTGATGGATTAAATATGTGATGAGATAATTTTTATCTATCAATCCTTTGTTTACTACAAAGGATTAGTTGATGATTAAAATTGGGATAAAAAAATTCTCCCTTTATTTGGAGGATTATTTCAATCCTACATATATTGATTGGATTAAAATTAATGGAGAATAATTCAAAAGATTAAAATAATCCCGAGCTTTGAGATATTCTCAAATGTTAATCCTTAAAAGTAAACACTTGATTAGATTTGATTAATTTTATCTATTCAACCTAATCATGTAAAGTTAATACAGTTTTGGGTTTGAGGAAGTTTGGGCTTCTTGGATCCAGAGTGGGCTAAAAGGTCTTGTATATGAGAAGTCCAACCTTTTATTTGGTATTTTACTGCAAAACTTGAAGAAATTGTAAAATCGATATTGTTAGTAAAGCTAGCCACCAGAATTTCCAAGCATATTTAAAATTGTATCATTCATAACTTTCTGCTCTGTAATAAACAAATCGTGTCTGTCGGAGTTAGAAGTTGGACGGATTTGGGGTGAGATTGGAGATTTTCCTTCACTGGATATTTAATACCCGGTTTTTCATCGACAGAATTTTACGAAAAATTTGTAACTTAAAATTTATTTAAGATGATTATCATTTGGCGAAAATTTGAGAACGTATTTTAGTTCCAACAAAAGTTTTAATAAAGTTTACGAAATTTCAATTTATTTATTTTTATGCTTTCCATATTATATTAAATATCATTATGTAAGAATGTGAATTAACTTCTAAATTTTAGATGTTAAATTACATGAGATCAAAATAATGGGTCTGCTTTGGACTTGTAAGATTTAGACTTGTAAGATTGGGTGTTTGACTAAGCTTATAAGCTTTTCACAATATCTCATAACCTCATGCAAAGTGTTTGATAAAATAAGTTCTAAACAACTTATAAGCTGTGAAAATAAGTTCCAACAGCTTATAAGTTATCCTAAAAATAAGTAGTTCAACATCAACTTATTTTTTCATAAACTTATAAGTAACAATGAATTTATCAAAATAATCTTACTATGGTTCGTTATTTTCTACATATACACTATCGATTTCATCTCTCTAACTATAATTTTCTCTCTCTAACTCACAATTTTTTCTCTAACTTATAAGCTCAATTATCCAAACACCTTGACAACTTATAGGTTCTTGAGATATTATATCTTATAAGCTCTTGAAGCTTATAAACTCTTTAAAATAGCTTAGTCAAGCACCCTCTTAGTATGTTGGACTTCTGATTAAGAATTCCTTTCTAGTATAGGCCAAGAATTGATTGACACTTAAAATTATTAATTTAGTATTGGGTCTTTTATATTGTCTGGGCCAGATTGAATAAAATTAAAAAGAGGCCATTTGTTAAAACTAAGATATTTTCTTAATGGCTTATTAATTAAACTAAAGCAAGGTTAAGATTTGTTTGGCTTCAACTTCTTCTACGCCACCCGTCTTTATTTTTTATTTCATTTTTTTTTTAAACCCTCACAATATTTTTACCAAAACCAAGAATATTTCTTCCAAGCTTGAGAGGTAAAATTCTTCATCCGATCTCAATTCTTTCTTTTCTTCCTCATCACAACATCTTCTTAATTTTTTTCTGCAGATTCTGCAGAATACCCACAGAGCACAAAGGAAGGTTTGCCTCTGGTTTCAGTTGCTCAAACACCATATACGTAAATTGCTCTTTCATCTATGATCTTTTACAGCAAACCAACGCTGATGCGTAAAAATATGACAAACTGCACAGCGTTATAATTTCCGCATTCGAACTAAATTCTATACAACAACACAACGAGCTGTCGATTTCCTTTTTACATCCCTAAAACTCGATCGTGATTCAAGTACAGTTAGAACTTGAAGAAATATACTGCAACTGCTGCGTTTTTTATCCAAAACTCAATCGTGTATCATTTGCAGTGGTGAATCTGCATCAACATTTGCTCAATGGTGAATCCAGTGGTGAATCTGGATAGTTGATGCTTATCTAGATGTACGACTAGGAGTTATTCCACTTGCTGAAATTGATTTTTCAGCCATTGCAGTTAATCAAAAGCACTCAACATACAATATAGGAATTGAAAGAGAAGAAGGAAAAAGGCACTCATGCAACCTAATTGAAAGACAAGTGCATAGAAAGTGAAGAAAGAAAAATGTAAACATTTAACTCAAAATCAAGTTCAGCAAATAAAACTGAAAGCAGTATATAGTATTCAATAAAAGAAAGAAATGCTAATAAGTTTTATTATTTGAAAAACTAAGCTAGGAATAACTCCCAGCCGTACTGTAGATCTAGATAAGCATCAATGATACAGATTCACCTACGATCCAGGTTCACATGCTGCCGCTGAGAGGCGAGGGTGGCTGGCGGCGTCGGCGGTCGTTGTTGCTGTCGTTGCGGGTGAGGAAAAGCAGCGTATGCTGTTGTGAATCGATGGACGGAGCAGCAGCCTTTTGTTGCTGTCGGGTGTCGGCCAAGGGATCCGAGAGAGTGAGATGAGATGAGGGAGAGAGGCAGGTGAGGGACTGGCTGGCTACTGGGGCGAGGTCGCCGGAGCCGGGCGCTATAGGGGCGCCGTTATTAGGTAGAAAATAGGGGAGGGTTCTCTCTTGGGAGAAAAGAGAAGAAGAGTTGAAAGCTGAGGAAGAGGCGAGAAAGATGGGAACCGGGCCGTTGCCGCTGCTGTGCCGGTGGTTTCGATGATGGTGGGCAGAGGCGACGAAGGTAAGAGGAGAGATGAGAGGAGATGTCTGTTTTAGGGTTCCTTAGAGAGTGAAAGAGAGGGTAAAGGTGAGAGATGAAAGAGAGAGGTAATATTGTGTTAGTTGCATATGAGAACACGACATGCTGTCTAGATCAATAATTCATTACAGTGGCATACTTGCTGCTGAAGATCCACCAAATAAGTTTTGTCGCCATGAACAGTCTTGCACCATCGGTCTGCAAATCTTGTCCGAGGTTGACGATGATTTTTTGTCATTTCCGCACTATGCCTTTTGTATCGCCACTTCACTCAGGTTGTCATCACTTCATTGGGCAATAGCTTGTCTCTCAATGAAACAATCCTCAATAATCAGTCGCATTACTTATATTATTGAGCAAATTGCCCACAACAATAGAGAGTTGAATGTCTTTGCCAGATTTGATGAAGGAAATTGTAAAGACTGACATGACATTTTAATCAAGCCCACCTATTTAGTCCCACCATTAGCAACTTCTGATAGGCTTTCACATTCATTCTCTCGATAACAAACTGACAAACACTTATATTTCCATGTTTGTAAGGTTGATATTGATATGATGTCAATTATATAGGAAATTGTGTGTTTGTTAGCTAATTTGAGATAATATGAGTTTATTATGTAGAACTTATTATTTGTTTGTTCTTTAGGTGAATTTGTAGAAAAATGAGGACAAAATTAAGGTGAATGAGCATGCTATGAATGAAGTTCATTTTGATATGAGTTCGTGGATGCAAACAGATCGAAAATCGAATTTTGAACGAAGGAGAACGAGCTCAAACAAATCGCAGCACATAACCTTTATAGACCATGTCGCTGGCTCGTGGATCGCAGCGCCGCCAAAAATGTTTGAGACAGAAGCCACACGCTATCACCTGATGCGGCCGCATGCCATTGTTCGGGGATGTCTGTATTTGCCCGAAAAAACCTATTTTGAGTCCAGCTCTTCAAAATGAGTACTCCAATTTTTTTTAGAACTAATGTGGTCCATCCATTTTTTATAATCTAACGATCAAGATTAATTATATATCATTTATTATCCTCGGATTTTTTTAAGGGTAACCGTTTAACCTTATAATCAAAGGATTTTATATATTAATTTACGGTAACTATTCGCATATGCACAATCACTATTATTACATGCACAATAATATTAATTACATGACTATAACAATTAATTGGAATGTGATAACATGCATAAGAACACGATTACATGAACAACAATATGAATTACAAGAATAATGAAGAATGGAATGTGAAAGATCCAAATAGCTAGAATTTATGGATTTAACTATTTTTATCATTAAATAATTACGAATAGTCCAATCTTATTCAATCTAATAGTGATTATTAGTTTTTAGTTCTTATCTAAGAAATCGTTCCATCTATAACTGATCGATCTTAATTTCGTAGGGTAATAAGTGCGCAAGGAACACAAGGAAATAACGTGGTTCGATCTATTGAAATAGATCTACGTCCACGGAGCAAGAGAGTATATGTGTATTGAGTGTGTAAGAAGCGATTACAAAGAGTGTAAATCATCTTTCTCTTCTAATCTAGCCTCTGTTTATATACTAGCATATTGAATTTGACTCTAATATGAAGTCTTCTCTCATAAGGATTCTTTTAGATATGCATCCGAATCTTCTACGTCTCCACTTGCGATTTGAGTTGTAGTTGGTCTAGGAGTCTTCTTAGGCCGAACTCACATAGGCCGAGCTTAATGTTAGGGCCCACTTATATTGGGCCTGATGCTTGGGCCTAGTAGTTAGGCCGTATCCTATCACATCCCCCCCTCCCCAAAAAAAGACGTAGAAGTGAGGTCGTGATGGATAGGGGACAGTTGTTCTGACATTGCCTCGCTGAAATTCGTGATCCGCGGCGGAGCGCGCACAATCCTCGCCGGTTAGATGTCGCCGCCATTAATTGGCCGTCGAACACTGCCGCTCGCCGAGGTCGAATACGTAATCTCGCGAGTTCGGATATATAACGCCGTGGGGAGGTTGAATGTGTAACGTCGTGCCGAGGTCGAACACGGGATGCTGTGCCGATGTTGAACACGGAACACGTCACATCCATTTAATGTATACGACGGTGTAGGTCCCGATAAAGTGCACGTTGGGGGAATAACTTCCACAATACGCCTTTTCCCATTTCACTTTATCCGCCTCAACTTTCAAACTCAAAAACTGTATGTCTTCTGAAAACACTGAGTGTTTGTACTTTTCCTCCATCGCCGCTTTCGCCGAGCTCGCCATCTTCGATATTCCTTCTAAAACAAGTGTTATTTTACGGCTTCTTCTTCTTCTTCTCCTGAGGAGTCTCACGGCCGCGACAGCCGTGATGTGTCAGTGTCGCCACCGGATTCATCGGTGGTTTCGTGTTTTGCGGTTGATTCCCCTTCCTTCTTCGTAGAGTAGCTTTCCGCCTGAGGGATTTTGGTAGGTTTCTTCGCTTCCTTCAGTATCTAGAAGCCCACGCAACAATAGAGCTTGCTTCAATTTTTATTCCAAAATTTTGAGTTGGTCGTGAAGGGAAAACTAGGTTTAGCCCTCTCCCGAGGATCTATCTTGGATGTTTAATTCACCATACATTGATTATATACCTAGCATGCACCTATATAATTAATTGCAACACGTTGGGGTTTTCTCGTGTTTACCTTTGAATCTGTCGAGGCGGAATGGATCGAGACTCGTGCTTTGACCTTCTGGACTGTATCCCGGTTGTCCAATCTCCAACGTCGAGTGAGGACGATCTATGGAGAATGCTTCGGAAAAATCACCCTTTATCCTCTCTACACTTTTTCGAAAATTCTCTCCCAAGAACAATGGGAGTCTCGAAAATTATGATGATGATTATTAATCATTCACTTAGATTTAATCTCTTACCTCATATTTATAATGCATTACCATAATCCTATATGGAAATTACCATAATCCCATATGGAAATTACCATAATCCTATATGGAAATTACCATAATCCCATATGGAAATTACCATAATCCTTTATGGAAAGGATTATTACCATAATCCTATATGGAAAGAATCTATGCATATCCCATAAATATAATAATATCCTTATAGGATAAAGAGAATCAAATCCTTGCCTTGTAGAGCATAGGGCGATTTTGCCTAGCTTACGGCCCGGACGGGCCACCCAGTGGATCAAATGCAATGAATAAAGATGAGCCTCAAATAAATTAATTATCTTATGTTCACCGTAACATAAATTAATTTATAAACATTTATTCATGCCACTAGAGAATAAATGATGACTTACCCTTTATTACCGGTTGAGTCGGGCTTGCACTTAGACATTACGAATCCCGTATTTAAGATATCGAACGTCCATTAATTATTTATAGCATTCGATTGCTTAAAATAATTAATATCTTTAATTCCTTAAGTAGTACCACTCAACCTTATTATTGTACTTGAGCTAACTCAACCTCGCGGGGTTTAGTACAATAAACCTTTGAGCTCCTTAAGGGACGCCATCATCCTAAACGGATACGGTGACTGATACGTATAACTAGCATGACATACAAGCACCGCCACCACCCAAGATGCGAAGAATATTGGGTTAGAACATATAACCCTCACCCATAACAAGTCAAAGTGATGGTCAAGAACTCATACTCATCTAATACCTTATCGAGGTTTAGATCATCGTAAGTCACCGAGATCTTGGTTCTTCACGACTCGACGATAGAAGAACTCATCTCATCGTGATCCTTCAATACGCCGTAGACGCACAAAGATAGACAAGCAACCAAGTCAAGTCACTTCTTATCTATACAGCACTATCACCGACAACTCGTCCTCAAGTTGTCTCACCGTGAAACTTTTTATATCTCATTAAGCTTGACCAATCATACGCACTTACGTGATATTCTACACATCGTATGATCTAACTTATATATAAGATAAGGGGACACGATATATGCAATCAAGTATTCATTTCGGATAGGAGATTGTAATATTGGTAATGTGAAACATTGTATACAAGCTCAACCAAAACCGCTTTCAAGATAATAAATCCAACAGTCGCCCCGATCGGATGATAGGGCCTCGCCCCCGGCGGTTTTGTTACGTGATATCGGCGACGGTCTTAAGTGCGGTCTTCGTCTTCATTTTCCTTCTGTATGTCGAACCGCAACAATTGTTCGGCATATCTCGCCCAAATAATGCCAAATTCTTTTCGGCGAGTTGACGGGCCTCGTGTCTATGCTCATCGGCATAATTTTCTCTTACCCTAGGGCTTGTCCTTAGGTTTTTCCGCTTTAAATCTAGCTGGGTGGTATTATTTATCACCTCGTCGTAGTTTCAAAGTAAAACGAAGTCAAAATCTCGAACCGCGTAAGAAGTTCTTCTTTTGTTTGCCTCGACGAGTCCCTCCAATTCATCCGGAATACGTGGAAGTCGATTGATATGGCCACCGATGACGACGGTGGCCTAGAGGAGTCTTTGGAAAGGGTCGGCCTTGTTGATGGAATTTTTACCGAGGCCGAACTTGCGGCGCGGGCCGAGCCCTTATGATCCCGCTACCTCGGTAGGCCGGTGAAGGTGAGGCCCCTTCTTCACTTCAGATCTTTGATTGATTTTTGCTTTATGTTCTAACTCGCGCTTATTTTATCTCTCGCAAATGAACTTCCTTACTCAAAGAAGAGGAAGAGGTTGAGGTCTCGATCTCGAGCCTCCACCGTGGCACCGGTTGTGGTGAGAGGCCTCTTCCGAGAGGCCAAGAGGTAGTGAGGTCGCCGCCTCGCCATTCCACACCCTAGCAAGGAAAGACGCGTGATTTCCCTTCACGACGATGATGAATGCAAGATCGCTTGGTTCCTGTGTCGCACGCCGGTCCTTCCCGAGGTAATGCAATTGTTTTGGACGCCACGGTTATGTATTTGTTTGACATGGTTGTCTTTTGTGCGGGGACCGAGTACATGACGGCCGAACTAACGAGACGACGGCGACGCCCACCCAATCGACGGAATATCTGAATGACGCCGTCCGGCTCGACCGGTGGCTCGTGATCGCTGTGGATTTGGAGGAAGAGAGACCTCCTCGTCCACGAGGTGGCCGAGGCCGAGGGGAGGCCGGGATGCGCCAAGAGGAGATCGCGCTTTGGCGGCGATCGAGACGGTGAAGGCAGCGAAGGCGGCCGAGGTCGGCCTGTTGAAGGCCGAGGTGGAGGCTGCCAAGTGTAGGGAGGTCGAGGCGGCAGCCTCGCAAGGAGCGCTTCTCCGTGCCTTTGCTGAGAGGCTATTTTTATCCGGGAGGTTCTCCGGGCTGGCCAGCGAGTTGGCCGAGGTCCTTAATACGCGCGTGCCAGCGGCCACTCTCGATGAAGCTGCCGAGGATTACCCAGATTTGGATAAGTCCAAGTATGGGTATGAGGTGATGGAGAATGAGGCCCTGCTACGGGCGTATGCCGAGGTCCTCGCTGACGGCCTGAAGAACTTGTCCATTTTGGAGAGGTTGGCCTCCTCTTCGACCTTACTGACTGTCGAGTCAGTCCGTGCTTGCTCGGTGGACCGGGACATCGTGCTTGAAGCTATTATGGCCGATCTGGCTATGGAGTCGAGGGCGGCGGTGACTGCCGAGGCCGAAGCTACGGAAGTTCGGAAGGAGGCCGAGGAGGTGCAGCCTGAAGCTGCGGAGGTTAGGGAGAAGGCCGAGGAGGTACAGCCTGAAGCTGCTGGATGGGTCAGTTGATCCCCTTTTTTTTCTTTTCTTTTTTGTAGATAAAATGTACTTACGTCATCATAAGGATGTCGGTTTTGACATTGCCTTAAAGGCTTGAATAAAATCTCCAATTTTATTGAAGAATGCTTCCTTTGTTTTTGTCTTCGATCCTTCTGAACTGCTGATATATCTCCTTGGCTGGACCAGATCAAAATTTTGAACCGAGCTCTCGAAGCAAAAGAGGTCGAGGTCCTTCACTTGGAAGGCAAGCTGGGTCATGTGCGGGAGGAAGCTGAATAGAAGTTCTTAGCTGCGCAAGAGAAATTTGACGAGCTTCAAGCTCGGTTTTTGGAGTTGGAGGAGAAGCTCGAGATCGCGAAGGATGATGCCAAATCGATCGCCGAGGAGCACGCCGAATATGAGGCAGTTATTCGCCGAGGTGGTGGAATGACTATCTCCGAGACTGAAGCCAAAGTCTTAGAGAACGCAGCCCGTTGTTCGAGCTACAGACATGAGTACGGTCGGGACTCCTGGCAATTTCAGGAGTAGCTTGCCGACCTGAGAAAAATAGGAGGTCTGTACAAGACTGTTGTAGCTCGTCATCCACAACTCGAGCGGGTGCTTCGGTCGACTGCCGAGGCTTCTCCTACTGCTGAGGCTTCTCCTTCAAGTACTAGGATTGTAGATAGGTTTCCTCCGAGTTTTATGCCCACGAGACGGCAAGCATCGAGTGGCCTGGCCTGACTGAAGAGACATGAGGTCGAGTGATGTAGCTCTTGGTGTCGATCGAGGATGAGGTAGAGGTAGTGGTAGGGTGAGCATAGATGAACTGCTAAACCCTGATTTTGCTAGAGATTGACTGAGCTTTTCCCAGCCTCCTGGTCCTTCATCGTCCTCGTAATGCATTGTATATTTGGAAATAAGAACAAATTTTTCTTTGCCTTGTGTTGATCTTTCCTTTTTATCAAATACTGTACACATTTCGTCCTCGTAATCAAACGAAGGTAGATCTTCCTCGTAATAAACGAAGGTAATTCATCCTCGAAATAAACGAAGGTAGTTCGTCCTCGTATTAAACGAAGGTATTCATCCTCGAAATAAACGAAGGTAGTTCGTCCTCGTATTAAACGAAGGTATTCATCCTCGAAATAAACGAAGGTAGTTCGTCCTCGTATTAAACGAAGGTAGTTCGTCCTCGTATTAAACGAAGGTAGTTCATCCTCGTATTAAACGAAGGTATTCATCCTCGAAATAAACGAAGGTATAAGTTCCTTATTTGTCGAGAAGTGTCGATAGGGGTGGTCCCCTCGCTGCTTATTTATCATCCTCTTTGAGGTATTTATCATCCTCCTGTAGGTATTTTATATTAGGGAAGAGGTTGTATGCATAAGTGACAAATGAAATATGCAAAACCGAAAGCATTTAAGTAAATAAAGAAAAGATTTTATTAATGAAACACGACGTGACAACAGAAAAGGACTTGAAGAAACGACCTAACAAGACTAAATAAACAATTTTTTCTTTTGACACTTATGCAAAATATCTCTTGAGATGAATGATGTGTCACGGATTAGGTATTTGCTCACCGGATAAATGGGCGAGCTTATATGACCCTTTTTCGAGGACTTCTTCAACTCGGTATGGTCCTTCCCATGTAGCTTCTAACTTGCCGAGCTTTGTAGCTTTACTGACTTCGTTATTTCGAAGCACGAGGTCACCTACTGAACTGCCTGGATTTGACAAGTCGTTATAATACCGAGCTACTTGTTGCAGATCGAGCTTCTAATGTAGGCGAGGTCTCTCTTCTCTTCTAGCAAATCCAGGTCAGTTCGTAGATTCTCCCCATTTGCTTCAGTTGAGAAATGGATGGTACGGGGGCTCGGCATACCGATTTCTGCCGGGATTATCGCCTCGGTTCCATACACCAAACCGTAGGGTGTTTCTCCATTCGATGTTCGATGTGTTGTACGGTATGACCATAAGACTTGTGATAAATTTTCCACCCAGTTGCCTTTCACTCGGTCGAGGCGAGTTTTGAGTCCCTTCACGATTGTCCTGTTGGTGACTTCGGTTTGACCATTTGCTTGAGGATGGGCCATCGAGGTAAATTTTTGTTAAATCTGAAGCTCTTGACACCACTCTTTGAAGACCTTATCCGTGAATCAAGGCCCCATTATCCGAAACAAGGATATGGGGGATGTCGAGCGACACACAATATTTTTTCGACAAAGTTGAGGCGCTTTTGCTTGTGATTTTCACCAGGTTCGCTTCCACCCATTTTGTGAAGTAGTCGATAGCAACAATCGAGAACTGAACCGCCTCGAGCTTTACGTAAGGGCCCACAATATCAATCCCCATTGCATGAATGGCCAAGGACTTTGCATGTCGACGAGGTCGGTTTGAGGTAGCCTCGCACATTTCCATGAATTTGGCACTTCTGACACTTTTTACGAGGTCAATTGAGTCTTGGAACATTATCGCCAATAGTACCCCATCGCATGACTTTCTTTGATAACGCGGGGTCCGATGTGGCTTCCACATGATCCTCATGTACTTCTTTAGTACGTATTCAGCTTGGTTCGGACCTAGACACCTTAGGAGAGGCTGGAGATATGATTTTCTGTAGAGAATTCCCTGTTCAATTATGTATCGCAAAGATTTGCTCAAGATTTTCCTAGACTCGAGTCTGTCGTGAGGTAATTCGCCCTTCTCCAAATATTCTTGAATGAGAGTCATCCAATTAGGCTCTTCATCAGAGACTATGTTGACTTCGATATCGGCATCGTCAATGCTTTTGTTTTGGACTTCTTCCACTGGCGGGTTCGTTGATGACGAAGCTAGTTTGCTTAAGGTGTCACCGCTATTCTGCTCCTCGGATACGAACCAACCGGAAGTATGGGAAAGACTGCTAGAAGCTGGTTTTTCAAGGTATTTCTTCATCCCGTTGCCTTTTGCTTCGTACTTTCCCAACATGTGGCTTACTATGACCGAGAATCACCGTGAACTTGCACGACTCAGATTTGAAGGCTTTGAGCCAGCGAAGTCCCGCAATTAAGGCCTCGTATTCCACTTCATTATTCGTATTTTGAATGCAAACCAAATACGTGGGTGATCTCGCCATCTCGTCCCAAAAGCAAGATGCTTGCCCACTACCCGTTATCCCCAAGCTCCATCCACAAAGATTTGCCAAAGAATTTTCGACGCCTCGACGGGTTCGGCTTCGCATTGTCACGAGGTAGCTCGGTGGGTTTCGCTTCTCTCGTGAAGTTAGCCTCTACAAGGAAGTACTCTAGGTCCCGACCTTGATGGCTCGACGAGGTAAAAAGAGATAGCGTGTTCGCCAACTCAATTGCCCACTTCGCAATTCTCCCCAAGCTTCCGGCTTTGTCAATACTTGTCGAAGTGGACGATCGATGAGAACTTGTATGGGATGTGCATGGATGTAGGGACGTAGCCTCCTCGCCGCATTTACTAATGCCAAAGCGAGCCTCTGCAGGTTGATATCTCGCTTCGACCCTTTAAGTGCTCGGTGATGAAATACATTGGAGTTGACGACGTCCGTCCTCTCGCACCAAAACTCGCACTTATGGTTTCATCCAAGTCGCGAGGTATAGGGAGAGGACTTCTCCTTCCTTCCGGATGATAAAGTGGGAAGTTTGGCGAGGTAGTTTTGAGATCTTCAAAGGCTAACTTATGTTTATCATCCCAATTGAACTTGAGCCTTTTGAGAATTTTGAAAAGAGAGGTTGCTTCTCCTGGCTTTTGAAAAGCAAACGGCTGCGCCTATGCGACCGTTAACTTATGCACGCCGTGGATGGTCTTCGCACCTTCATCTCCAAAACGGTTTGAACCTTGGACGGTTGGCTTTTAATCCTTCAGGAAACCCAAAGACCCCAAAATTTCCCGCATCGAACCGCGAATGTACACTTTGGGGTTTAGCTTTAGTTTACTTTACGGCAAGTCGAGGACGATCCGAGGTCGGCAACACATGTGGCTTTCTCCTTACTTTTGACGACGATGTCATCTACATACACCTCCACATTTTGACCGATGTAGGTTGAAATATCTTGTCCACCATTCTTTGATAGGTGGCCCCCGCATTTTGAGTCCGAATGGCATCTTCTTATATACAAAGACGCCAAGTCCGTGATGGGCGCTGTTTGATCGTCCTCGCCACTCATCAATACTTGGTGATACCCTCAGATAGATCCAAGAAGTCAAGATGTCACAGCCCTGTTTGTTTTATCCTTACCGGACCGTGACTTGGGGTTCGGGTCCAGTGAATATGAAAGAATAAGGGTTTCAACTCATTTCACCTACGAAGAGAATATCGATGTTCCAACGTAAACGGAAATCATGATTTGAGCAAAATAGCTTATATATATAAGATGGTTTCAAAGGTTCAATAAAGCAAGAGCTTTTACAAAGCTTAACACGTAAATGTAATATAATGTAATCTCAAGAGTTTTGGCAATGGAATAAACGCGTGAGACAATGATATGAAGACGATTCTCGGCGAACCAAAAGATATTCCATACTCGAGTTGACAAAGAACTCCGCTCAACTCCGCCTGCTCCATCACCGCTCAACCCGCACATTTAAAACAAACATGCGGTGAGTACAAAATTTGCACTCGGTGGACACATTGCGAAAACATTTTTACTTTACGAGTATCAGATCGCTTACTTCACGATGAAGACACAAGGGTTTTGTTTGAAAAGGCCTCAGGCTTACTAAATACATTTTCATTTTCTCAAAACATCGCTTCAGCATTTTTCACATCACAACGATATTCCAAGTCGGCTATGGATAAAGCGTCGGGAGGAGGCTCCTTCACCCGGACGCACGATCGATTGCAACCGCGATTCGCATAACCGATCACAACCGACGATTCTTAAAACTGATCGCAACCGCGACATGACTAAAGTGTACACAACCCTAGCTAGATCCCCTTCACCTCTAGCTTAGGATCCGAATTGTAATACTTTTCCCCGTCAGCCCATGCAACCCGAATGGACATATACAAAACATAAAACATTTCGCGATAATATCGTATCTCAACTTTTGCGATAAGAAAAGCGATAAGTAAACTTTTGTAAAAATCATTTTGCAAGAAAGCTCAGAATGGTTTTGATAAGAAAGCCCACCTCGAGAACTTATAGTTCTTACGCCACTAATCTTAATTATCGCCTTCTTTCTCCTCCGAGCATGACCAGCTTTTCAATGTGAGAAACGAGGTTTAGTACATCGCTATACTTTTCGATAGAGATGCACATCGCTCATAACGCCCTATGCATCAAATAAGGCTAACGCTTCGGACTTATATCGACGCTTCCTAATCAAAATGACGTCGATTATGACATCGCTATTCCATCTCTTTAGATATAATATGCGCTTTAATGTACTTACGTAACGTAAGTTACATCATTACTAAACGCACTCGTCACATAGATCACATATTATCGAATTTCGTGCCTTCGACCTTGGTCAACGTTTTTGGTCAACAATTTTGACTTGGTCAACATTTAGTCAACAATTTTGACTAAAGTCAACATTTTGACTTTTTAATTCCTTTTATGTAATTCTATTATTTTATGTGCAATTCTTGTCCTAAAATTCCCATAAAATCATAATATGTTTAAAACATCATTTGGATCATATTATGCAATTATATCTCATAAAATAAATTTATAACCTATAGTTTTTTAAAATCCTATTTAAACTAAACAAATAATTTCCAAAAATTCCAATAAAATCACATAACACATACTCATCTATAAGCATCCTTACTATAACAAAATTTTTATTTATTGTGAACTATTGAATTTAATCTTCCTAAGTCACTTTTGAAAATTTGGACTTAGGTCCAATAAATTTTTAACAAATCCAATAAATTCCTACAACACTATATTATGATTCTACACTTTCAATATGTTATGATAACACTCAAACATGGATTATATCTCATCATAATATCATGTTCTATAATTTTCAAATTCATAGACTTAGTACTAAAGTTTTCCAAAATTCTACATAAAATCATATAAGCGTAATTAATACCCTGATCATGATTCCACGCTTAAATCACCAATTAAAAATCATAATAATAAACATATCATTCCTTCAAGTTTTCGGTCCATATATAGAATTTGATATCATGCTTGATTTTGTGATATAATTATACTACATGCTTAATAACATCATATAAATACAATATCTAAACATATTAGCCCCGAGTACATAATTTTCGAAAATTACACGAACAACATAAGCTTATAACATAAATTCTAACCTTTTATCGGATTTGATCGACGCCGGTGACGTTATTCTTTTATGATCAAAGAACGCTTTGAAGAACACTCTATTTTTTTTCTATTTTCTCTCTATTTCCTCTCTATTTTTGGTCATGATGTTATGAAGGTAACTCCTATTTATAGGAGTTATGGGATGATTATAATGATTACTTTGTAAAATATCTTAAGGTAAAGTCAAAATTACAACTCATCTTATCTCCTTAATTTTGAATCATGCAAGTCAGATGGGAGAATCTTATCATATCTTATCATATCTTATCTCATATCTAGCGTAAAGATAAGAATTACAACTCATACCGCCAAATATTTTATTTTTCTCAATTAATAGTTATATGATATAATAATAATCTTAGATGATGAAATAAATCATAGGAAAATTAATTAAGGTCATTTCTACGTACTAATGTAAAGTTATCGGCAAATAATTAAATTACGGATAAATTATCAAACTATTATTCTTTCCATAAAAATATTATTTTCATGAGTAATTATATTAATATAATGATATTATATCATAAAATAAATTTTTGGAATATTTCTAAGCAATTTCCCCAAATTTTCGAAAATTAGGGTTTTCTAGGATTTAATTTTCATCAAATTCCATTCTTACCCTATTTTATTAATTTCGAAAATTTATATAGTTTCTAGGAGATAAGATTGATCTAGAATCATGATATTTATCAAGTATGTAATTAAATAAATTATTTAATACAATTATCACATAAAATTGTGATTTTTTCGAAAATTCACATAAAATAACACCCTTTTTTCGAAAATATGCAAATTAGGATCCAACATATTATCTCCTATGATATTCAACACATTTCTACACATTTCTAAGAGATAAACATTATCTCTTAGTCCATCATGATCTTATCTTATCTTTTAATAAAATATCTTAACAAGCTTATCTTATCTCTAATGTCATTATCAACCTTATCACTTACACCTCATGCTTGGGTGTTAAAGATAATTATCTTATCATATAATATAAGATAAACATGACAACTCATCACATAAAATCGAGTGATCACATATTAAATCACAAATTAATCACTTATTCACCATATTTTCGAAAATAACAAATAAATAAGGAAAAATATTTCTTTTTCTTCTTTAGTGTAAATAATATCCCAAATATACTTATTAACATATTTAAAATTTATTTTGTTCAAATTTTTTTAAGAGAAATTTCGATTTATCAAAATTGACAATTACCGACGTTCACTTTCATTCTCGTTTCTATCGTATTGTTCCTTCTTTATTTTCGAAATTTTTAAGCCCAGAAATTCGAGGTATTACAGAAGACTTCGTATCCGATCAAAGCGTCAACTTTTTTGTCAATATTGGGAAGGGGGTAGCAGTCCTTAAGGCAATGTTTGTTGAGATCGGTGTAATCGATACACATTCGCCATCCCCCTCCTCCTTTCTTGACCATCACGGGTTGGCTATCCAGGTCGGATACTGACTTCAACAATATGCGTGCTTTCAATAGTTGGTTCACCTCGTCATGTATGACCTGATTCCGTTCCGCTGCAAAGATCCGTTGTTTTTGCCGAACTGGTCTCACACTTGGGTCAATGTTGAGCCGGTGAGTAATAATGTTTGGTGAGACCCCGGTCATGTCGAGGAGTGACCAAGCGAAGACGTCTCTAAACTCCCTTAGGAGTTGGATGATCTGCTTTCTTAGTTGAGGCACTTCGGTAGAACCTACTTTGACGACCTTGAGGGGATCGCCTTCATATAGTGTGACCTCCCTGCCGATCCGTCGAAAGCGGACGACGTCATTTCTAGTTCCAACTCCTTGGGCTTCGCTAATTGCTATGTCGCGTGGGTCAAGTCACAAGACCTCTGCACTCTTAAAGCGACCTGCATGCATTCTTTGGCTTGTTTATAATCTCCTCGGATCACAGCTACCCCTCATCTTGTGGGGATCTTCATCGTTAGATGGTATGTTGAGCACACCGCCTCACTGCGCTTAACCGCCTCGCCCTAGTATAATGTTATACGGTGGTAGGCGTTTACCAAGAATTGTACCACCTTGGTGGAGCTCGCCGGCGCCTCTCCCACCGCTGTGTAGTCCAATGATCCTCCGGCGCGTTTCTTCTTGTCTGACTTGAAGTGGTAGTGGCGCTGTGAGGCATGCCTCCTCAATCCCGAACTTGTCGAAGCATTCATTAAAATGATACTCACCGACGCCACTATCGACGACACTCGCCGAACTAACTTGTTGGCGACATCGCTGGATTATCATCGCCTCTTGGTGGGTACCACGACCGGCATGCAGTCGTCCTCGGAGAAGGTGATGGCCTCGTCCCTTTTAAACCTCTTGTTTACAGGTTCACTGGTTTGGGGACTTCGGGCCTCGGTTTTTAGGGAGGACTTCGTAGTACCGCGAGGGAGCCCCGTGATGGTGGATATGATTCCATCGTACTGAGGCTCGTCGTCACCCTCTTCATCGGTGTCGTGCCTCGCTTTCTTGTGAGGCCACGGCTTTCCTCTCCTTCTTGCTTCCGCTTTCTCTGACCTCGGTGGGGGGCCTCGTACTGACCAGTTCGTCGGCCATGACCTTGGTACTTCTTAAGAACCCCGTCATGCACCAACTTTTCGATATCTGCCATGAGATTCCTGCATTCCTCCGTGTCGTGTCCATGATCCTCATGGAAGGAGCAATACTTGTCTTTGGATCGGCGCTTTGATGCCCCTATCATGGGCCGGGTCTCGAATATGTCCGTATGGAACTCGTAGATCTCCGCCTGTCTTTGTCGAGTGTGTACCGAGGTCGATTACGGGTTATGACGTGCCCGAGCACAGACTCTATAGGGCCACGTTGTATCCTTTCCAATGCACTTTGTCGACTTTGGCATCGGTCCCCGACCTCCTCTTTTTCTTCTTGTCGAGGTTCCACCTTTTCGCCTTCACGCTTTCTCCGCCTCCTTCGTCCGTCTTGGCGAACCGACACGCTCTTCCGCCACAGCCCGACGCAGACGGGCTCGTGCTGACGATCTCCTCAGATAGGGCCCGTGCAAGATGCCATTTTGAAAGTTTAGATAATGAGGAGGTCGTTGACATCCTCGACTTTTAGGCTCTCCTTATCAACCTAGTCATGAAATCGTTGATGGACTCACCCGGCCTTGCCTCACAATGAGTAGATGAGCCGATGGTTTTGACTCAACCTTTTGGAAGAACCTTCATGAAAGACTTCCATCGATCTCGGTAAGATCCAATACTACGGGAGGTAAACTGTCGAACCACCGACGGGCGTTGTCGATCAAGAACTCCGGAACAACTTACACGTGTGGATGGTGTTGAGGCGCCGATTAATCATGTTGTATTGAACCGAGATGAAGTTTTGTGGATCCCGCAATCCATCATAGAGGCGATACTTGGCACCACATTTGTCGGGGAGGGGTATCGAATATCTCGTTGGAAAAGGGTAATAATCTTCCGTATCCATCGAACCCGTCTCTTGGAGAGCGATGCCGAGTTCGCCTACCGACTCGCTTATAATTGTGAGGTCGACCGCGGTGATCACGATGACCGCCCCACGCCGCATCCTCGCACGATCGGTTTGGAAACCAACTCGTGTAGAGGTATTATTCGCAAAGACGAGTGCCTACCATCCGAAGGCCTGGGATTCACTTGCTTGCTGCCTCGCGTTTGATGAGACTTGCATCCTTTCCTCACGGCGGCCGACCTTGTTCTCTACCGAGGTACCAAGAAGAAACTCTCCTTATTCTTTTCGAGGAACCCTTTAACCGCCTCGTCGAGATTCAACTGCGATGCTTGGGCTTCCTCTTTGTTGCTGTTCGTCCCTCCTTCGTTGTGGTGATCTTCTTCTTCTTCACGTAGGATAGCGACCTCGCCATCTGAGACTTTGAACGTGTCCTTCTGGGGTCGATCTCTTATCGGGCTTTTTCCCAGCCGCCGTTTGGTCCTCCTGCCGCCGTTGTTGTTGCGGTAATGTACCGGATGTAGCGCTTGTGTTCCTCATCGCTCGATTGTTACCGAGAAAAGTTGATCGAAAACACAATTTCGATTCCCACAGCAGCCAGATGATCGATCTTAATTTCGTAGGTAATAAATGCGCAAGGAACACAAGGAAATAACGTGGTTCGATCTATTGAAATATATTTACGTCCACGGAGCAAGAGTATATATGTATTGAGTGTGTGAAGCGATTACAAAGAGTGTAGATCATCTTTCTTCTAATCTAGCCTCTGTATATATACTAGCATATCAATTTGACTCTAATATGAAGTCTTCTCTCATAAGGATTCTTTAGATATACATCCCAATCTTCTACGCTCCACTTGCGATTTGAGTTGTAGTTGGTCTAGAGTCTTCTTGGGCGAACTCACATAGGCCGAACTTAATGTCAGGGCCCACTTATATCGGACCCGATGTTGGGCCTAGTAGTTGGGCGTATCCTATCAATAACCAACCTCTATATTTTATATATTGAAAAAGTGTTGGAAAGCGTTGTACAAAAGCGATGAGAACTTGCGGGCGACATAACGTGAAATGAAGGTAGAAAGAGATCAAACTAACAAATGAAAAAAGCAGATTGAAACTAAAATGAAAAACAAAACCGTAGCTAATGCCGAGTCGAGGAGGCCTCTTTCCAAGAAGACGAGATACGCCCGATAGTGCTCTCGGTTACGCGCGTATCGTCTCCAAAGATGAAACGGCAATGGTCTTCGTGGTGGCAAAGACCAACCAACGAGCTCCGCGAATCGGACGGAGGCGAAGACAGCGAGCTTGACACAAAACTGTATGCAGGAGTGCTCTTAGGAATGCTAGAATGCTTTTACGAGGGTGGCTAATGCCGGGAGACATGTCCTATTTATAGGCGCCGCCCCTCATGGGGAGCATGCCGAGTCAACACCGCATTGATGTCGGGTGTTACGGAGTTATATCCCTATTGAGTCGCGGCGGTTTACGGAGACAACGTGGGCACGCTTTCCGCAGAGCCATCATGTCGGGCGCTACGGCGATTACGATTTAACTGACAACGCGTGCGTCCGGTGTTCAATGGACGATCCGGACGTCTCTTCAAGTGCACGCAGCCCAACGGATTGGGCCACACGAGTTGGGCCTCGGACCAACTCCATCTTTGGGCTCGATCAAACGTTGATCCAAAAAGTAAGGGCAATGGGCCACGGAACCGGGCCCACGGCAAGCCCACCAACGGGCCCAAAGAACGACCAAAGACCAATTGCCAAGATCCAAGATCCACGATCCACGATCCACGGACCACGGACCACGGAACCGAACCGAACCGAACCGAGCCGAGCCGGGCGGAGCGAGCCGAGCCGGGGCCGGAGCCGAGTCGGGCGCGGGCGCGGCGCCGGGCGCCGGCACCGCACCGCCCGGCACCGGCGGCGGCGGCGCGTGGGGGCTTTCCAAATCTCATCACTTGCACATAATTATACTAAGTGTTTAATGAACCACTTATATAGATAATTAATGAAGATACATTAATCAATGTGGGATAAGGATTAATTAATCCATGCTTATCCCTTAATCACATAACTCCATGTTTAAGTGACCAACTTTGATCCACTATTTCTCACCACCGAAATCGGATTTGAGAATGTGAATACACCACGATCATCTACTCAGCGTGAGATCGATCCTATGCCGTTTAATTTCACAAAATTAAGCGTTCGTCCTCAAAATCTTGGTCAAAGTAGCTTCACGGCAACTTGACCATATATATAATATATATATATATCAGATTTCCAACAATCCCCACATGAGTGGAAATAGCCATATGCATGTATGCAGACACAACTCGATCCTCAAGAGATGTTAAAATATTTGAACGGTGGTTTATGACCTTGAACCTTCCATAGTTAGTACCATCGAGTACAGGCGGATTAGTGGACACGATGCCTTGAACTATTCCCCACAACGTGCCTCGAGACAATGGTATTAACACTTTAACACCTCAACCTCATCCGTTCTCACGTTTGATTCCATTTTGGCCATGGACATCCACTTTGGATTCATAAGTGTTTTGTTTGAGCGGCCCCACTTCGCACTTACATAGGTGATTCTTTCACCGAGTATCTTGCCATACTCAACCTACTCGAGGTATCTTAGGAATCATTAAGAGTCAACGACTCAACCTCACCACTAGGCAAGTTTTTCAAACACTCGTTTGCTTTCTGAAATGCACTAACTCGAGTATTTACACTCGAACTCCTATAGCTTAGTTCTCCCATTGAACCAAGTTCTTGGGATCTCCACCATCATGGTTGAGTTACCACTATGATTGTTCTTAAGATGTGGATTTTAATCCCATTCCTCTAAGAACTTGATCATTTGATCCCTGCTCAACCCTTTGGTTAGCGGATGCGCGGATTATCTATTGACTTGACATAGTCAATTGATATAACCCCACTGAAATCAAATGCCTCACGGTATTATGTCGCCGACGTATATGTCGAGACTTGCCATTATACAAACCACTTTTCGCTCTTCCAATAGCGGCGGCTATCACGGTGAATCATCACGGTGGCACGGTTTAGACCAACATGGAATATCTTCCAAAAATTACGGAGCCACTCGGCTTCCTCACCGCTTTATCCAAAGCTATGAATTACGATTCCATGGTGGATCGGGCTATACACGTCTGCTTCGTGGATCTCCAAGAAACACCTCTCCCAATCGTGAACACGTACCCACTTGTAGAAAGTGAATCTTTAGTGTCGGATATCCAATTAGCATCACGGTTGTTGGATTTGTATCTTGAAAGCGCTTTGGTTGAGCTTGTATACAATGTTTCCTGTTACCACTATTACAATCTCCTATCCGATTTGAATACTTGATTGCATATATCTGTCCCCTTATCTCATATATAAGTTAGATCATACGATGTGTAGAAGATCACGAAGTCGTATGATTGGTCGAAGCTTAATGAGATATAAAAGTTTTCACAACGAGGCGACTTAAGGACGAGTTGTCGGTTTGGGCTGCCGCATAGATAAGAAGTGACTTGACTTAGTTGTTTGTCTATCTTTGATGCGTCTCGACGTATTGAAGGATCACAATGAGATGAGTTCTTCTTTCGACCGTCGTGAAGAACCAAGATCTCGGTGACTTACGATGATCTAAACCTCGATAAGGTATTAGGTGAGTATGAGTTCTTGACCATCACTTTGACTTGTTATGAGTGAGGTTATATGTTCTAACCCAAGATTCTCCGCATCTTGGGTGGTGGCGATCTTGTATGTCACGCTAGTTATCTCAGACGAGTCACCGTATCCGTTTAGGATGATGGCGTCCCTTAAGGAGCTCAAAGGTTTATTGTACTAAACCCCGCAGTTGAGTTAGCTCAAGTACAATAATAAGGTTGAGTGGTACTACTTAAGGAAATGATGTTATGTCGTTTTAAGCGGTCAGTTGCTAGAAATGATTAATGGACGTTCGATATCTTAAATACGGGATTCGTAATGTCTAAGTGCAAGCCCGACTCAACTTCGCAATAAAGGGTAAGTCGACATTCTTTCTCTAGTGGCATGATCGAATGTTTATAAATTAATTTATGTTACGGGTGAACATAAGATAATTAATTTATTTGAGGCCCATCTTTATTCCTTGCATTTGATCCTGGGGCTGGCCCGTCCAGACCCATAGCTACTGAAAATCGGCCCCTATGTGCTCTCAAAGGAAAGATTTTATTCTCTTTATCCCACAAGGATATTATTATATTTATGGTATATGCATAGATCCTTTCCATATAAGATTATGGTAATAATCCTGAGAGTATGGAAATAATCCTGAGAGTACGGAAATAATCCTAAGATTATGGTAATATTCCATATAGGATTATGGTAATATTCCATATAGGATTATGGTAATATTCCATATAGGATTAAGGTAGTGCATTATAAATATAAGGTATGAGATAAAGTCTAGGTAAATGCTCATTAATCACACACATATTTTCGGCCCCCTCATTGTGTTGAGAGAGAATTTTCGAAAGTTGTGAAGAGAGAGCATTGGGTGATTTTCCGAAGCATTCTCCATAGATCGTCCTCACTCGACGTTGGAGATTGGGCATCCGGGATACAGTCCAGAAGGTCAAAGCACGAGTCTCGACCGTTCCATCCGTTCATCCCGTTCGATCCACCTCGACAGATCCAAAGGTAAACACGTAAAAACCCCAACGTGTTGCGATTTAATTATATAGACGCATGCTAGGTTTATAATCAATGTACAATGTATGGTGAATTAAACACCCAAGATGGATCCTCGGGGCGAGGGTTAACATACGATTTCCCTTCAATTGGTATCAGAGCCTGGGATCAGAATCTTGGCTCTGTTGGATTAATTCACGTTTGATTATTACGTGCGTTTTAATAATTGTGGATCCGCGTTCATCGTGGCTCGTTTATTGTTTTGTTGGTTTTGTTTTACACCACGAGAAAATCCGTGGTTAGATTAGATTTTATTATGTAAATCTTATCGTAAAAGAAGAACGAAGACGAAAGAACGAAGAACAAACGACGGGAAAACAGTCTCTACCGGTGTCATCGGGTGGTTTCATGGCGAGCCTCGCGATCGCGAGGCGATCGCGAGGGCTGCGGGCGACGGGCGCGTTCTCGCGAGATCCTGGCGCCTAGCGGCGAGCTTCGCGGTCGCGAGATTACCCCGAGGCTGCGGCCGTGCGAAGCTAGCGGGCGGCAGGCGCGTTGGCGAAACCCGGCGGCTGGCGAGCGTACTCATGATCGCGGTTTCGGCCGCGGCGCCGACGTCTCTCGGCGACGTTCGGCGCTCGGGCGGTGGCCGCGCGTGTCGCTCGTCGGTCGCGGTCGCCTTAGCGATCGCGAGGTAGCCGGCGGACACGCGAGCACGCTGTGACGGCGAGAAGTGGGCGGCGGCGGTGGGCCTTGCCTGCGGCCCGGCCTGATTAGGCCGACCGGCCCGCACCCGCTTTCAGATTTTCGGTCCGTGCCCGTGCACGCGAGGCCCATTTGTTGAATCCGGTCCGTGCCCGTGCACGCGAGGCCCGTTTTCGAAGTTTAATTATGTACTTTGTAAATCTATGTAATAGATTAGATTTAAATGTGCAGGTTTCACGATTGGGCCGCGATGAACGTTTTATTTTATTTTTATCGTTCATATGCATGTCGTGGATGTTTAAATTATGCAGTAGCATGCTATGTATGTTTATATTACGTTGACAAACCTTTAAGTGTTTTACGTAATTGGATGCGCATAGTAAGCATGCTAGGTTTATCGCGTTTATCAAGCATATTTTAGAATTACTGAGCATGTTTTACATGTTGAGTTCTATAGAAAAGCATGCTAGGATTACGTGATCCGCATGGACAAACCTTTTGAATAAAAAGACTAAGCAAGCAACCCGACAAATTAATTTTTCAAATTAAAATGTCGAGACCTCCACTTTTAATCTCTAAACAAAGTGAGACGCTTGTGAGTAAACGTCCACACGCGCGGCTTGCTTGCACTGTTTATCATAAGTTTGTTAGATGAGATTTCTAAATAAAACATTTTAAATCTATTGAGAAGTGGGAGTTTCATGTAAACGCCCACACGCGTGGCTTCGTGTGCGATTTTCATAAGTTCTCTAGAGATAGATATAAAATGAGATAACAAAAGAATTTGAATTGGGCGGTATGGTCCGAGTGAGTATACCAATTCTAAGAATTCATCTTCTATTTGTTAAAATTGTGGTCATTGCTTAGACATCACCTCAAGTACAACTTCCCGCCAAGTCCTTCTTGCGATAGTGATGTGGTCTAGTAAGGTCCAATCATTAATTTCATTTTTCATAAGGATAAGTTGACATGGATTGAAATTAAACGACTAAAAGGTATATTTTAGTGCGGTCGAGGGTTCATGTGTAAACGCCCACACGCGTGGCTTGCATGTGGGATTCCTCGGCGATTGGAGGTTTCAATTAATATTGTTTTATCAAAAGGTTACAATATTATTGTTACGAATTATTTGCGATCGTATGCTTATGTGTTTTACATTATCGTTTGAGATATGTCTCTTACGCGATTATCAATATGCTCGCACAAAATCCGTTATCCGGTCCAAATTTTATCGAGTGGAAGCGAAACATGGAATATGTTCTTATCATTGAAGAACACATGTTTGTTCTCACTACTCCTAAACCCGATGCCCTTATCGACGCATCGACTAATGAGCGGCGAGTCAAGGGACTTTGGAATAAGTCGAACAATATGGCTAAATGCTATATGATGACTACGATGTCCAAAGGCTTTGCAACATCGACATCGATCGATGGTAGACGTGGCGATATTTGGTCAAGTCTCGAGGTAAGTTTGGGCGATCGGATCGGACGATCCGCTTCCACACAATGAGAGAAATCTTGGCGTGTAAGATGGAAGAAGGAAGTTCGGTCCATGAACATGTCTCCCACACGACTCATCTCATGGATAGTCTTGATCGGTTGGGAGGAGGTATTGACGGGCCAAGGTCGATATCATCCTCAATACACTTTGCCCAAGTCTTTTGAGAACTTTCGTGAATGCGATCATGAGCAAGACCGAGTTTACACTTAGTCGGTTGCTTAATGATCTCGTTCTTTGCGGAAGGAGTTATGGGAAAAGGAGCACATGCTCTTGCTAGCACATCTAAGGGCCCAAAATTTTCATCGCAAAATGGAAATAGAAAAGGGGTACCAAAGGTGGTAGAGGCAAGGAAATAGTGGGAGTAATGGGAGCAAGAACATGGTTGCCACCGGAGGCTTGAAGAAGCCAAGGAGAAGGCGAAGTGCTTCAGTGCGGTAAGACCGGGCATTGGAAGGCCAAGTGCCCTATGCTCGAGCTCAAGTACGCCGTTTGCTTTAGTGACGAAACATGTTTAGCGACTTGTTCTACCCATTCTTGGGTAGTAGATACTGGCGAACCGATCATGTTTGTTACACCTGCGGGGTTCCTGCGACAAGGAGTCTGTTTGATGGCGAGATAACGATCTCCATGGGCAACGCGCGAAAGTCGGCTGTTGCAGTTGGAGATGTTTCTTTATGTTTTGGGACAACAGCTTTAGTTTTGAAAGACGTTTTATATGTGCCGGATTTTCGGAACCTTGTTTACATTTGAAATTATTTACTCATGGATATTCATTATTTTTGATAGTGGTGTTTCTATCATAAGAAATGACGAAGTTATCTGTGTTGGCACCTTATATAATTCGCTTTATACTATTTCTGCAAAACATAATACCTATAACTATGTTGCATCTTCATCAAACCCTAAAAAGAGAAAGTTTTCTTATGAAGATGACTCTACTTTTCTCGGCATCTTAGATTAGGTCACATCAATCTAAATAGGATCCAAAGACGGCTAAGAATGGGCGTTGGGTGATCTCACGGTTACTCCGCTCGATCTGCGAATCTGTATAGAAGGTAAGATGTCGACCGCACCTTCAAAGCAAAGGGTTATAGAGCCAAAGAAATGTTGGAGTTAGTCCATTCTGACCTGTGTGGACCAATGTCCACACAAGCTCGTGGAGGGTACGAGTATTTTGTCACTTTCATTGACGATTACTCAAGGTACGGATACATATACCTGCTTCACCGCAAGTCTGAATGCTTTGAGAAATTCAAAGAGTTTAAGGCGGAAGTGGAGGCGAAGCTAGGTAAAAGTATCAAGTCATCATGTCCGATCGCGGTGGCGAATACCTCAGTAACGAGTTTATGGACTATCTAGTGAAGTGTGGGATTACATCCCAGCGCACTTCACCGGGCACACCACAGCAAAATGGTGTGTCAGAGCGAAGAAATAGGACTCTTTTAGAAATGGTGAGATCAATGATGAGCTATGCAACATTGCCTATTTCGTTCTGGGGGTATGCCTTAGAGACGGCGGCATACTTGCTAAATCTAGTACCGTCCAAGTCAGTCGAAAAGACCCCTTTCGAGTTGTGGTTTGGGCGCAAGCCCAGTTTAAGCCACATAAGGATATGGGGCAGTCCAGCACGTGTCTTTGAACAAGAAGGCTGACAAGTTGGAGGCTAGATCCGACGCAAGGCTGTTTATTGGCTATCCTAGAGGAACGAAGGTGGTTTATTCTATAGTCCTAAGGATCGAAAGGTCATTATTAGCACTAATGCCCGATTCTTAGAAGAGGATTATATGAAAATCATAAGTCCAAAGTTGAAATCATTCTTCAATAATTAGAAGATGATCGATTCCACCACCGATTAGGCCAAAGCCGACGAGATGTCGAGTCTAGTGGGAGGATCGACACCAGATACTTCAAGAAATTGAAGTGGGTCGAGTTCATTGGAGATACCGACCGCATAAGTGGTACCTACACAGAAGTTGTGCAAGTTAGAGAACCACAAGTATCTGCACCCACCGCTGCCATAGTGCTGTAGAACCTCGTCGTAGTGGGAGGGTTATTCGTCAACCCGAGCGATTTATGTTCGTGGGTGAATCTTCGAATTTAGTCCCAGCAGACGAACATGCAATAATCGACCCATGGACATACAAGGAGGCGATACAAGATATTGATGCAAGATCATGGCACACCGCTATGGACTTAGAAATGGAGTCCATAACGGCTATGGATGTATATGAAAAGACACCTCTACCGGATGGCAAGGAAGCCATAGGTAGTAAGTGGATATACAAGAGGAGAGATTCCGATGGAGAGGTTTCGCTTTCAAAGCCGTGCTTGTGGCGAAAGGGTACACTCAGATTGAGGGCATCGATTTCGATGAGACCTTTTCACCTGTAGCAATGCTCAAGTCCATCAGAATTCTTCTAGCCATAGCAGCCCACTTGAACCTAGAGGTTTGGCAAATGGATGTTAAAACCGCTTTTCTAAACGGTTACCTTGAGGAAGGTAGAGACATCTATATGCAGCAACCTGAAGGTTATGTGGTAAAGGGTGAAGAGCATCTAGTATGGAAGCTTAAGTCCATTTATGGGCTTAAGCAGCCTCCCGATCATGGAACTTACGCTTTGACGAGGTAGTAAAGTCCTATGGATTTACCCGGTTGCCTAGCGAGAGTTGTGTGTATCGGTTAGATGTCAACGTGATGTGGTATTTCTTGCACTTTATGTAGATGACATCCTTCTAGTTGGCAACAACGTGAAGTCATTATCGACGTAAAGAGTTGGCTATCCGATCGCCAAATGAAAGACTTAGGAGATGCAGCGTGCATTCTTGGGATCAGGTTTACCGAGATCGCAAGAAGAAAATGTTGAGCTTATCTCAGGCGTCCCACATTGATATCGTGATTACTCGTTTTAGTATGCACCGCCAAGAAAGGATTGCTACCTTTCGGACATGGCGTTCCTTTATCTAAAACGCATCACCTATGACCGCAAAGGAGATAGAGGAAATGAGACAAGTTCCTTACGCTTGCCCGTAGGAAGTCTCATGTACGCAATGCTATGCACGAGGCCCGATATACGCTATCGCGGTGGCATAGTAGCTAGATATCGATCTAACCTGACAAGCTCATTGAATCGCAAGAAGCATATACTCAAGCACCGAAAAGGACTCGAGATTATAGGCTAGTTTACCATGCGAGATAGTCTAATGCCTTTGGGTTATCTGACTCGGTTTCCAAGTGACCGTGATGAGAAAAAGTCAACCTCGGCTATGTGTTTACCTTGGGAGGTGGAGCCGTATCTGGCGGAGTGCAAAGCAATGATGCATTATGGACTCTACCATGGAAGCCGAATATGTAGCCGCCTTGAGGCTTCTAAGGAGGCTGTATGGTTCAAGAACTACCTCATGGATCTAGATGTGGTACTGGTTTGCCCAAGAGTATCATAGTTCTTGTGATAACTCAGTGCGATGTGCAAACTCGAAGGAACCACGGACCCACAAGGCGACCAAACACATAGAGAAAGTACCATGTCATACGAGAAATCGTTAGGCGAGGTGACGTGCTGATTGAAAAGATTGATCGACGGAAAATCTAGCGGATCCATTCACGAAGAGCTGCCGCCGCAAAAAGTCTACGATGGACACGTTAGAGGACTTGGATTGCGCTTGATGGCACCCACTTAGAAAGAAACTTTTGTATAAGTGGGAGAAGCAAAGTGATGGTTGTTTGTAATAGCTAGTAGAGACACATTGTATACTAAAAGTTTGCTTTAGTATAAGTGGGAGATTGTTGGATTTGTATCTTGAAAGCGCTTGGTTGAGCTTGTATACAATGTTTCTGTTACCACTATTACAATCTCCTATCGATTTGAATACTTGATTGCATATATCTGTCCCTTATCTCATATATAAGTTAGATCATACATTGTGTAGAAGATCACGTGTCCGTATGATTGGTCAAGCTTAATGAGATATAAAAAGTTTCACACCGAGACGACTTAAGGACGAGTTGTCGGTTTAGGTGCAGATAGATAAGAAGTGACTTGACTTAGTTGTTTGTCTATCTTTGTGCGTCTCGACGTATTGAAGGATCACGATGAGATGAGTTCTTCTTTCGACCGTCGTGAAGAACCAAGATCTCGGTGACTTACGATGATCTAAACCTCGATAAGGTATTAGGTGAGTATGAGTTCTTGACCATCACTTTGACTTGTTATGAGTGAGGTTATATGTTCTAACCCAAGATTCTCCGCATCTTGGGTGGTGGCGATCTTGTATGTCACGCTAGTTATCTGTCGAGTCACCGTATCCGCTTAGGATGATGACGTCCCTTAAGGAGCTCAAAGGTTTATTGTACTAAACCCCGCAGGTTGAGTTAGCTCAAGTACAATAATAAGGTTGAGTGGTACTACTTAAGAAATGATGTTATTAATCGCTTTAAGCGGTCGATTGCTAGAAATGATTAATGGACGTTCGATATCTTAAATACGGGATTCGTAATGTCTAAGTGCAAGCCCGACTCAACTTCGCAATAAAGGGTAAGTCAACATTCTTTCTCTAGTAGCATGATCGAATGTTTATAAATTAATTTATGTTCGGTCAACATAAGATAATTAATTTATTTGAGGCCCATCTTTATTCCTTGCATTTGATCCCTGGGCTGGCCCATCCAGGCCCATAGCTACAAGAAAATCGGCCCCCTATGTGCTCTCAAAGGAAAGATTTTATTCTCTTTATCCCACAAGGATATTATTATATTTATGGTATATGCATAGATCCTTTCCATATAAGATTATGGTAATAATCCTGAGAGTATGGAAATAATCCTGAGAGTATGGAAATAATCCTAAGATTATGGTAATATTCCATATAGGATTATGGTAATATTCCATATAGGATTATGGTAATATTCCATATAGGATTAAGGTAGTGCATTATAAATATAAGGTATGAGATAAAGTCTGGGTAAATGCTCATTAATCACACACATATTTTCGCCCCTCATTTGTGTTGAGAGAGAATTTTGAAAGTTGTGAAGAGAGCATTGGGTGATTTTCCAAGCATTCTCCATAGATCGTCCTCACTCGACGTTGGAGATTGGGCATCCGGATACACCCGTAAGGTCAAAGCACGAGTCTCGACCGTCGATCCGTTCATCCCGCTCGATCCACCTCGGCGGATCCAAAGGTAAACACGTAAAACCCCAACGTGTTGCGATTTAATTATATAGACGCATGCTAGGTTTATAATCAATGTATGGTGAATTAAACACCCAAGATGGATCCTCGGGCGAGGTTAACATACGATTTCCTTCAACAAGACCTTCAAGCTCGGGGATATCTCTTGAAATGCGACCCATGATTTTGAGTATACTTCAAGTACCTCAAAACTCTCACTAGAGCCTTCCAATGCTCTTTGCTTGGATTGCTCGTGTAACGACTCAATTTGTTCACGCAGAAGCTATGTCGGGTCGGTGCAATTTGTAAGATACATCAAACACCCGATGACCTTAGCATAGTCTTCTTGTCCAGCGGGTTCACCCCTGTTCTTACTCAAGTGAACATTGAGCTCGATGGGGTCTTAGCGTGTAAACCGTCAAACGCGTTGAATTTCTTAAGAACTTTCGACGAGGTGAGATTGTGTCAAGATAATTCCGTCGATCTTCTTAGAATCTTGATTCCAAGAATCACATCGCCTAATCCCATGTCTTTCATGTCAAAATTTCTTTCTAACATGCGCTTTGTGTCATTAATGACTTGAGTATTGCTACCCATGATCAACATGTCATCTACATACGGACACACTATAACATAACCATTATCGTTGTTCTTAACGTAGACACATTTGTCACACTCGTTGATCTTGAAACCATTTGCCAACATTATATTGTTAAATTTAAAGTGCCATTGCAACGCACTTGTTTCAAACCATATAGAGACTTCACGAGTTTGCATACCTTGCCTCTCGACGGTACTACAAACCGCGGGTTGCTCTATATATACCTCATCCTCGAGGTCACTGCTCAAAAACGCAGCTTAACGTCCATTTGATGAATCTCAAGATTGCGCAGCGGCAATTGCGAGAAGCACCAATAGACGTAATCCTCGTCACGGTGAATAGGTATCAAGAAATCGTACCCTCTTTGTTTAAACCCTTTACAACCAAACGGGCCTTATACTTTTCAATTGATCCATCCGCTTGTACTTTCTTTTAAGGATCCATTTGCATCCTAAGGGCTTACAACCTTCGGCAAATCAACCAAAGACCCAAGTGTGGTTTTGCGAGAATGGAATCAATCTCACTTTGAGCGACCTCTCGCCGAGCATTCCGTCTGCCGAGCATAGGCTACTTTGATCGAAGTTGGTTCTTCGTCAACATGAGCGCAATATAGTCGGGACCAAAATCCTTTGGCTTTCGACTCTCACCGCCACGCCTCGGTTCCGACTCTCTGGATCGCACCTTGATCGCTATGCGATATCGGTTCTTCCTCCAAAGGTTTAGAACTCAAAGCTTCACCATCGCCTCTATTGCTAGAATCGGCTTCATTTTTATCCTTGTCTTTACGGGATAAACACTTTCAAAGAATATAGCATTCCTTGATTCAATCGTCGTCCCCACAAATATATCTCGTACCTCGACTGTAGATCGAAACGATAGGCCTGCTGTTCAAAGGCATACCCAATAAAGATACAATCGATCGCTTTAGGTCCAATTGTAACTTGTTTAGAAGAGGCACCTCAACCTTCGTCAAACACCCCACACTTTGAGATATTTATACGATGGCTTTCTTCCTTTCCACAACTCGTAAGGAGTGACATCCTTACCCTTGAGCGGAATCTTGTTCAAGATGTAGTTGGTGTCAAAATGCTTTCCCCACAAGTTCTGGGCTACCACGAACTAATCAACAAGGCATTCATCATCTCCTTAAGTGTTCGATTTTTACGTTCAAGAACGCTATTAGACGAGGTGAATAAGGAGCTGTCGTTTGATGTATTATACCACTTTCGTTGCATAATGCCTCAAACGGACTACATATTCTCCCTATCACTTGAGCAGGTCTTAATTGACAACTTAGTTGATTCTCGGCTTCATTTTGAAGTTTTAAAAGCTTCAATAGCCCGTCTTTACTTCTTAGAAGGTAAAGATAACAATATCTTGTACTGATCATCAATAAACGTGATGAAGTACTTTTACCACCTCTAGTTTGTACAAACTTTAAATCACACACATCGGTGTGAATAAGTTCTAGAGGCTTAGTGCTGCCTCTACCGAATGAAACGGTAACTTAGCCATTTTCGCTTCCACACAAACCTCACATTTCGTTTGTGTATTAACTTCATTTAACTTTAGTAAATCTAAATTTACTAATCTTTTATTGCATTTAGATTAACATGTCCTAATCTACAATGCCATAAATCGAGCACTCACCAAGTAAGAGGAAGTAGATGCATTTTATTCATAGCAATCTTGGGTACACTAATGTACCATTACATTCAATTTGAAAGACCACCGGTGAGATAACCCTACCAAGGAACTTCCCAAACTTAGTCAAGACAAACTTGTCCGACTCAAAACTAGTCTAAAACCCTTATTAACTAGAATGAGCCCGACACTAAATTCTTGCGAATGTCCGGACATGCAAAGACATCCTTCGGGTGATCTCAATGCGGACGACATCTTGAGCACCACATCACCAACTCCGCAACCTCGGACGAAGCTTGGTTCCCCATGTTGAGCTTCCTCCCTCAACAGGCTTGTAGGTGGAGAAACGCATCTTTCGGCGCATACGCGCGCAGATTCTTGATGTCGATGAACCATCCACCTTGATTCTCGACGTGGTTGACTTCTTCGGTCACCACAGAGCCAAGTCATCCTTCTCCCATTTGTCAAGTCCTTCTCGACAACGTTGGTAACTTGCTTAGCCTTCTTCTTCTAAGCTTACGGCAGTCCTTACTCGTGTGGCCCGATCGCTAATTTTCTAACACGAAAAGGTGTAAATATAGGGTGTTTAAGCATCGTATCCATGGGGATTGTAATGCGAAAATCTGACTTAACTCAACAAGGATTCATCATTATCCAAGTAACAAAATGGTTTTGTGAGATTTTGGGGCTTGAACTCAATCGAAAGAAAAGGTAACAAAACAGTAAAGTAAATTAAAGCAATAAACACTCGGATGTTTAAAAAGCAGAAAGACGACTAACCTGTGGCTGCATTAATCCTATCCACAACGTATGTTTATCATGTTCCTATTAACCAATTTTAATCCGCACAAGATGGAAGATCACATATATAACCGACAATTTACATTACGACAAAGCGGTCAGAGATTACTAGTTTTCCCTATTACTGTTACGTCTCTAGGTGAAAACAAGTAACTCCAAACGGATCACAAAGAATATGCTTCCTACGAATATCCTATCTCAGCTACGACTCAAGGCTCATTCGTATCATGCATTCGATATCGATTGACAATTAACACAATTACGTAATTAACCGACAACTAAATATGCATCAAGATTGATCAGAAATCAACACATATAAATAAGCACAATCGAATCATGAATCAATGCATGGACGGTAAATAGCGATAACAGGAATCACAACATATAGGATCGAATCATGCAAACCCTAGGATTAGAACGAAAAACTAGCCAGACATAATAAACGAAATGAAATACGATTTAACCATAAAGACGGAAATTAAATATATAAAACCCGTGATGTAGCGTTGGATGAACACGTTGGGCTTGAATCCCAACCTCGGTGAAAAACGGAAAATTGCAAAGATCGTCCGGACGAAGCGTTAGGATCGTGACAAAACGTAAACTAACGAAGAACAATCGTAAAACAACTCTAGAATGAAACTATATGGAAGCTAAAGCTAAAACTCTGAAAAACTTATGAAAAAACTGAGAAAATAGGCTCTGGAATCGTAGGTCTGAAGTTGGGGGCGCGATGGGGTGTTGCCATATATATAGGCACACCCCAAACCCTAATTTTCCTTCACCGCGCCGTCTCGCGACCACCCTTCGCGATCGCTAGGTGCGGTCGCGAGGTAAGTCTCGCTGCAGCCTCTCGCCCATGATCGCCTCTTGCGCCCGCTTGGTTGGCTCATGCCATGGCTAGCGGTCGCTAGGAATTCGATTCGATCGCGAAATCATCCAATGACTTTCTCGGCGCTAGGCTTCGCTTCGCATGGGCACGTTATCGCGGTCGCTTGGTTCTTTGGGTTCTCGCGTGTTTCCTAGCGGCCATCTGGCGACCGCTAGGTTGGTCGCTAGAAGCAGTCGAGTGTATATTGGCTCGTGCGTCGTTCCTTGCTTCGATTTTCAACATATGGACCTACACAACACCAAAAGAACACCCAAGAGCGTGATCTTCTAGAAATAGATAAAACATTAAGAATCGATCGTACGCACATTAAACGAGCTAAACTCATCTTCAAATATCAACTATAAACGTGTAAAATCTTGCGTTTATCATGGCCATGCTTGCCACAATTATAACAATCCCGTCAAATTTACGGGCAACCATCTTCCCTTCCTTTGTCTTTGATATTGGGACGAACACGTTTGTTGGAGGGACCGCCTCTCCAACAGTTGGCTTTAGCATCGATCGCCTTTCGCTTTTAAATCTTGTTTCTTCACGTCGGACTCGATCGCGGTTGACGATCAAGTCTTCAAGTGTCATATCCTTTCGCTTGTGCTTAAGGTAGACCTCAAGTCTCTCCACCTGTGGTAGCTTCTCAATCATCGTAGCGACGACAAAGCCGTCAAAGCAAGGTGTGCCCTTCGGCTTGAACCTCGTGTACAATGAGTTGAAACTCTTGCACTTGGTCCATGATCGGTCGGAATCGACCATCTTGTAGTCCAAATATTTGGCTACAATAAACTTTTAGTACCGCATCATCACTACGGTGCTTCTTTTCTAGCGATCCCACATACTTTTGGATGTCGTTACAACAAAGATAAACACTATACAAGCTATCTTCTAAACTACCAAGTATAAAATTTTTACAAAGGTAGTCGCCGGTCGCCAATTGTCATATGTTTGCTCGGACGTGAAAGTCCGTCACTTGACCCGAACGGCGGGCTCATCTTCCATCGAAGTTGGCGAAGCCCAACGTCGTGAGGTAAAAAGATCTTTGTCGCCATCTCTTGAAGTCGGATCCTCCAAACTTGGCGGCTTCTCGGCGGCGGCATCATCCTGCGGTATGAGCAGTGGCCGAGATCGATCCATGACCGGATCCACGGTGTTAGATCCCATGGATCCAACAATCGACCCAATCGAAAATACGATCGTCGAACGAAATGAACCACTAAAAGTGGAACCAATTGTTGAACCACTAAAAGTGGAACCAACAGTCGACCCAAAGGGTCCCATGGTTGACCCCGAAGGCATCGAACCAAACATGACCGAAGCCATTGTGCCAGAATTGGCGGCAGCAGCAGAGGCAGCGGCGGAAGCGGCAGCAGCAGCGGCGGCGGAGGCAGAGTCGGTGGCAGGAACAGTCGACATCTCCAAGCAAAGGTTTAGGTTTCGAAAGTTTTAAGTCAATTTTAAGTCTGACTCCTTCGTGGCAAGTACTATCTCGTCTTGCGATTGTTGGAAAACGTTGTACAAAAACAGTACAGAACTTGCCGGGCGTATTACAACGTGAAACAGAAAGGTAGAAAGAGATCAAACTAACAAATGACAAAACTGTATTGAAACTAAAATGAAACAAAAAACCGTAAGCTAATGCCGAGTCGAGGAGGCCTCTTTCCATAAGACGAGATACGCCCGATAGTGCTCTCGGTTACCCGCGTATCGTCTCCAAAGATGAAACGCAGCGTCTCGTAGGTGGCAAGACCGAGACCAACGAGCTCCGACGAACCGGACGGAGGCGAGGCGAGCTTGACACAAAACCTGTATGCGGAGTGCTCTTAGGAATGCTAGAATGCTTTTGCGAGGGTGGCTAATCTTTGGGAGACATGTCCTATTTATAGGCGTCGTCCCCTCATGGGAAGCATCTTGAGTCAACACCGCATTGATGTCGGGTGTTACGGAGTTATGTCCCCTATTGAGTCTGTGGCGGTTTACGGAGACAACGTGGCACGTTTCCGCAGAGCCATCATGTCGGGCGTTACGGCGGTTACGACGAATCGGACAACGCGTGCGTCCGATTCATTGGGCGATCCGGACGTCTCTTCAAGTGCACAGCAGCCCAACGGATTGGGCCACACGAGTTGAGCCTCGGACCAACTCCATCTTTGGGCTCGATCAAACGTTGATCCAAAAGTAAGCGGCAATGGCCCACGGAACCGAGCCCACGAATGCGGCCAAAGACCACCCAGACCAATTGCCAAGATCCACGGACCACGGACCACGGAACCGGGCGGAGCGGAGCGGGCATGGGCGCGGGCGACGGGCCGGGCGGGACGCAGGCGGGCGGCGGCGCATACATGCTTGTGCGGGGGCTTTCCACCCATCACTTGTGCACATAATTATACTAAGTGTTTAATGAACCACTTATATAGACAATTAATGAAGATACATTAATCAATGTGGGATAAGGATTAATTAATCCATGCTTATCCCCTTAATCACATAACTCCATGTTTAAGTGACCAACTTTGATCCACTATTTCTCACTCACCGAAATCGGTTTGAGAATGTGAATACACCACGATCATCTACTCAAAACGTAGATCGATCCTATGCCGCTTAATTTCACAAAATTAAACGTTACGCCACTCAAAATCTTGGTCAAAGTAAACTTCCAAGAACTTGACCATATATATAATATATATATATATACGCAGATTTCAACAAAAAGCTCCAACGTACACGTGAAATTATATACCTCTGTTACTTTAACTTCTGTTTTATTATGAACATGCCTTTGTCGTTCTCATCAGTATTTTAGTTTACTGTTCGTCAGTTAATTATAAGATAATATTCATTAACCATCTTAATTGTATCCTTTATCTAAAAGTAATCAGTATTACAAATTAATTAATTTATGATTGTTGTTCAACCCTCCGTTATTCGAGTAATTTCTTCTTTCAGATATATTTTTCATAACTTGAGTAGTATCAAATCATAATCCCTAATATTATTAATTGAATAAGGCGCCGACATCGATCATTATCTAGTTAACTACTTCTATAAAATATAGCTTGACGTCTTCTTATTATGAGATAAGACGCAGTATAAAATAAAGTTGAATAAATCCTAAAAAGTTGGAGGAATATTTGTGAATTTTGTTAGAACATATATGAGGTAACAAAATAAAAGCAATGCCAATAGTAGTAATCCACATGGCTGTTTTTTAAAAAAGAAAAAAAGGAATTAGACTGTCGCAAGCCACATGAGTAGAGCGGTTGCACAATTTGTTAATCTGATTTGTCAATTGAATCTTCGTGATTAAGCTAATTCTCACAAACACAAAGCCCCCACCTCAATAAAGTCGATTCTGACCCTCCAACCCACACAAATACAATACATGTGTCTGATACACATACACATACACATACACATACACATACACATACACATGTGTGTATAAACACACTAGTGATTGGTGAATATTGTGAATAGTATTTTTATTCTGGTGATATTGTGTCGGCATAACATATATGTAATAAATTATAGGAACACGTGCGTATAATAACATCACTTTAATTAATTTTTGATTTATAATAAGATTTTTAAATTTTGACCTATATATAAAAATGTATTGATATGCATCAATATCTGATTTCTTTTCTGTGAAATTAAAAATGGTATGGATGTTGGAAAAGTACACGTGGATCAGTATACTATCAGTTGTATAAGTAAAAATTACAAAAGTTTAAATTGGTGGCCGACTGACAATTCCACGTGTATTTTTTCGTAGTCACATCATCTTCAATTTTGTCAAATTTCGATCAATATTGTTCTGCATAAATCTAAAGATCATGCATTTATGTTAAGATATAAAAATCATGTTGTAGACTAAAAAAAGTAAATTGTGTTATTATATGCAATCCTAAAAAGTTATTCCACTCAGTTATTAGTTTATTAATTAATTTTAGGCAACTTTCACTACCAGTAATTACTAATTAGTACTCGGCCGACTTGAAATTATAGTTGCACACGCTTGTTTAAGCTTTCACTTGTGTGAAATTAAGCAGCAGTAAATTTTTTGAAATGATGTTTTTTTTTTACATTGGTATTCGTGGTATGGTATATAAACCATAGCTAGCTCTATGCAAACTAAATGTGACAAATTATAATATACAACCAAACAAAAACCAGCCTGTATTTAATAGAAAATATATACTGTCGAGCAATATTATTTTATTAGTTTTTCAACTCACGATTTCACTCTTCCACACACATCAATATCGTCATTGTATTATTCCTTCAACAATGTAATCCAAATTTTACCTCTACGTAGTCACCCTAGTACTAGTAGCTCGTCAATAGCTTGACCGTTTTTCCTAACCCCTTTCCATAAAGATTTCAACTTTAATTATTCTCCTTTTTTAATAGTGAAAATAATATACTTTTTAAAAGTTCAAAATTTAGTAGGCACAATTGTCACCCTCCATAAATACCCCTCTCCTTCTCCTCACTTCTTCCCTTTTCCCCTTCTTTCCTCACTCCGGTTCTTAAAAAAACCACATCCAAAACCATGATGGCTACCGAAAATCCGATTCATTATCAACTCCCGATTCTTGAAGAAACCATTTCTCCTTCTGAAATCCACGATCTCTTATCTCTAATCCAGTCCAAACCAACAACCCATTCAACATCCAGCTCGGAGACGAACCGCTCTGTTTACTCCACCGAGGAGCGGAAGCGCAGGCGGATGATCTCGAACCGGGAATCGGCCCGGCGGTCGCGCTTGCGAAAGAAGAAGCACCAAGAGGACCTCACGAACGAGGCGAACCGGATCAAACTCGAGAACAGGGAACTCGAAAACGGGCTTTCCACACTCACCCACCAATGCCACTTGGTCCAACGAGACTCGAACCGGCTATTATCCGAATCGATTTATCTTCAGCATAGACTCGCCGGTTTACACGAAATCTTAGCACCAACCATGCTACGACAGTAATTACCACCGTGTTAACGTTAAACAACAACAAGTTATGGCTCAAACTAATCCTTAAACAGCCCGACTCTTGTCCTCTCGTTTTCTTTTTCATTGATAAAATATTCTCTTGCTCATGCATGCATGCATGCATTTTATGTGGTTGTAAGTATTTTAATTAACGACGCTTTACTGCGTGATCGTGTAAAAAATGAAGCTTGTTTCCATTAGGGTTATTGGAGATTTTTGTTCCTTTTTTTTTTTTTAACTTTCCTCTTAGCTAGGGTTATCATAGTTAGGCAGTTAATGATTAGTTTGAGGCCAGGATGTGAGATTCTCGACCACATGGGACTGCTCTCTCTCTCTCTCTCATTTTCTCTCTAAAATATTTTACTTTGCTTTTAATTTGTAACTTGAACGTAATTACAGCCTTGTATTAAAGTCGCCATCTATTGTATATATCATGAGTTGTGTCATTATTGAGTCGTCCCATTCGTAATATTTCGTTTTAAAAGTTCCTTTTTGCTTAACATATAGATGGTAGAATTTTATGTAGACATTTTTTAGGAGTATGCAATTAACTTAATCGTACATAAGAAATAATAGTTTAATTCAACACAAATTAGCAGGGTACCAAACTGCAGACAATTCTAAATGATTATAAACGGTGAGATTTATGGTACATTTACGTAGTTCCCAAACATCACATGTACGTTCCATGTGAACCTACATATATAATTTTGGAGCTTATATGTGATTAAAGTTTCAAATAATATTACATGTATCATGTATGTATATTCCCCCAACTCAGCAAGACTTAACTAACTCATGACGAACACTCATGTGCCGACATCCACGAATAATAATTAAATACAATTAATGTTTATCAATTATTAATTAAAAGTAAGTTAGGCATTAACTAAGGGTTAATTATAATTTTAATTAGAATTTACTTATTTTATTAATTTCAATTAAAACCTTATTAATCTCAACTAGAATTTAAAAGGTAATTTACTTAGAAATTAATTAATTTCTAAGCCCGCCCGAAAAACTTTTTTGGAAATTAATTAATTGCAAAATTCAAGATATTTAAAAATAAATTAAAGTTGAGATCATAACTCAAAAAATTACCAAAGTTGAGTCATACAGCGCTATTATCCCTTTTTTGGAAAATTCTCCATTTGTATCAACAAATCATGCAGTGCAATCTTTGCAATTTCAAGACACGAGGGGCTGAACAACCTTCAAGCTAACATCTCAAAGCAGATTGAAGCAGCAGAGACGTTATGTTTCTCGAGAATCGAGTGATCGGTACATCATAAACAAGACGGCCTCAGTATATGAATGGAATACTGTTTTTGAGCAGCAGAAATTTGAGATTTCCATGGAGATTGAGAATGCTATATTGGAGATTGATTATTGATGAAGCTTGGTGAGATTTGGTGGCATAAAGCGTACCTCTGAGTTAAGTTTATTAGATGAGATTCAAGTACCCTATCGATGTATAGCATGGAATTCCTTTTATACCACTTATCTTCTGCAGTATTTTTAAATTAATTACATAATACACAAATTTGTATCCATTCTACAATAAGAACCTCACTTTTGAACTACGCAAATAAATACCAAATCTACTAATTTATAAAATACGAGCTTCCATAATTTTTCAGATAATTGGAACGATGAATGGACACCCATATAATTTACATAGCAAGTCATAAAATTGTATGATTTTGTAATAGCGACCTTACTTTCGAATCTTTACAAATGAAACTCACTAAGTGAATGTGAGACCTCTATTTGTGAGGTGTAAGCAAATATACGGTAAAGTTAAGGATTCCATATAAATTTAATTTTCCAAATAAGATTAAATAAACACAATGTAGAAAGAGATACAATGAACTAATAAAATTAAATAAACTTCCAGCTTTGATCCACAGCATATTTCCATTTCATAACTTAAAAGAAATATCGACATCAATATCAATAAAAGAAAAAATAAAATATAACTATACTCCTATGTACCAACCGGCCCTATAAATGGTATATCTTCAATGACATGCAACAAATATACACAAAGTAAATACAAATTGATTGGTGTGCTATATTCGTACACTCTTACTACGGCGGCAGCACCTATCCAAAACTTCCAAACTCTTTCCACCAATCACGATGCAATCAACAACCCATTAATCAAATATTTCCCAAGAATCCCAGCAGCTTATTCAAAATCTACAAATAGGACCACTTATATAAACTCCACCATCTAAAACCCTGTAATAAAACCACGAGCACTGCAGCTCGGTAAGAGAGCACAATACAAATCTCAATCCCTCATCCCCCACACTCAACAAAGAATGCTGTAGTATTTGGAAGGTGAAGATGATGATTAAACACGAAAGCTACATCCTTCTGAGACCCTAAAACCAGCTCAACAATTTAAGAAGGTGATTTACATACAGAAATACACAATGGGGAACACATTTTCATCTCAAATTGATGGTCTAACAAAAGTTAATTAATAGACAAAAAAAAAAATAACTACCCCAAAGGGCAGCTACACATCCTGAAGCAACAAGAAAATTGGGAACAGGGATCTTCAGGTATGGGTTAGCATATAGAAACAAAATTTACTATCTAGCAAGCAGTTAGTGGTGTTCTAAATACCGTAATTTTAGTGATGCGACTATGACTACTAGCCAGGTGAACAAAATGGACAGATGTGACTATTGGATCTCCCCGTCCTCACCAAGTTCGCCGTCTTCCAGCTCCTCGTGACCACTCCATTTTGATCCATCACGGTGATCTTTTCTGTGCCTTTTATGCCTGCTTTCGCTATCTGATTCGGGTGAATATGCATACTGAAGGATAGATGCAATAAAAAAATACATCAGATTATGGCACTGGAAAGTCATCCAAATATACACAGTTAAGGTGATGATGGATTGGTACCTTTCTTGACTTTTTACGGTCGCTGACATGCCTGCGGGACTTCCTTGTCTCCTCTTTCCCATCTTTATCAGAAGTAACATCATCAGTTGTGCTCTGATGCCACTTCCGATGTTTCTTCTCTTTGTCCTTTTCTCGCTTTTTGTCATCTTTGTGTCCATAAGTTTCCATGGGATCCACATTTTCAGTCTCTTCATCCTTTCTTAAAATATCTTTCCCCTTCTTCTCTCTTTCGCGATCCCTATCTTTATCTTTCTCCTTCTCTTTGTCCCTCTCTTTTTCCTTTCTTTCTTTGTCTTTTCTCTTATCTTTCTCCTCCCGCTCTTTCTCCTTTTTCGTCTGCAAAGAAGCACACATAGGAAGCAGTTATTGGACAGAATACCAGATCAAACAAGTTCAAGTTAGAACAAATTTTTCACATTGCAAGATAACATTAAACTAACGCATGACACTGGCCAGCAAAATCTAAAGGATGTGATTTGACAAATGGCCAAATACTTGAGACTATTATGATGACATTTGCACAATATATTGCTACATAGATGGTTTACAATCAGCATGTATCCATTCCCAGATGTAAACAACAGAGCCCACAGAGAAATTAATAGGATGCCAAGGAAAAATTGCTATTATAGATATGTAGTGCAATTACTCCCCAGTCTTCAGTTTAATTAGCGATCAAGAACTTTTCCAGCAAACACATAATTTTCAGTTTAGTGATCTGCGATTAGAATGAGCAAGATCAACTCAACTTTGCACATGTATTGGCAAAATTGTTGTATCCAGATTTTTCTACCTTTTCTTCTTCTCGCTTGCGCTCCTTTTCCTTCAATTTCTCTTGTAAACGAGATATATATTCATCAAATAATTCTCTGCAGAGGTCTTCCTCTCCCATGGACCTAGAGAACACATAACAAAATCAGATAGAAGAAAATAATTAGTATGCATATTTATAATTCCTCAAAACAGATGCAGGCATACCTGTACTCTGAGCTTTCCTCAATTAGTGGTTTGCATTGCTCCCACGTAGATAGCACATTTAATTCCTAAGATATAGTAAATAAAATGACAGATTGAGGTAAATTTTGAAAAAAATATTGGGATAAGAGTATATAGAACAAAGTACAGTATCTTCCACCCTCAAGCACATCTCACATACCTTTGTGGTGCTCAATTTATCAGTGAAATCTTTGGCTAGACGTTTACGTTTCTTAACCTCTTTCTCTTCTTTCTCTTTAGCTCGATCAATAAGATCTTCATATACTAGCTGCAATCTCACATCAACGCATTTAAAAATCTCAAAGGAAATGCAAAAATGACAGTGTAGCTTAAATGTAGGAGCGAATTCAAAATACAGAAAATTGTAAGTAAAAGTTGGCACATGGAGAAAATAGTTAAACCTAAACTTGAAAAAACTAAAAATTTTGAGGGGAATGAGATTTTAACTGTAAAGAATCCACAATTCTAAATTTTCGAAGCTCCCATATCATGAGTAGATAACGAACCTAGAAGAGTGGTAGAGAGACAGATAGGCAGACAAGCACTGACACACTAGCACAGAACAGAGGTATTAACTAATATAGTAGTAGTAGCCATTGTGGCTAATTCAATTAAAACACGAGTGTTTAAGAATCCAGATCTCACATTCTATCGATGGCAAAAAATGATTGTGAAACCTTTGTTAAGGAAAATGAATAGTGAAAATTGATACCTGCAAATTTATGTCAGATATGGATGACAAAACAGTATTATCTCCAAAAGAGGACTTAAAGTCTTCAAATGTCCACGTTGAAGCAACTGTTATCTAACAATGAGAATAAGCTACAGTTAAGGTTCAAACTATCAACACAACAATAGAATGAATGGAGGTAATGGAAGCCCCACAATTATACCTTTTCTTGCTTCAAAACATCTTTTACTTGGGCTTTGTCTTCATCGTACTGCACAAGCAAAGGCAGCAGCAGCATACATATTGTTAGCCATTAAATGAATGGTCGCCAATAGCAAGAGAAAGAACTAATATGTAGTGTTTACTTGAGCAATATATGCTGAATTCACAAATATAAATACCTAATAGCAGATAACAGCTGCTGATTTGAAAAATATGTGTTTATAATTAGATTTTCATTCCATAGCACCAAAGATTAGAAATGCACATACAATATATATATATAATATGCATAGAGTTGGGTTATGGGAAAAGCCAACCTTGTTCTGTTAACCGTGAACAAAGCATTATTTTGTGTGTAAAAAAGTATAATAACAGAGAGAACATTATTTTGTATGGAAAAAAGCATAATCTCATTTAAAATCAATCTTTACCATCCATCACTATGATCTATCGACTAGATCGATTTCTAGTTAACATAATAACAACGGTTTTTATTTGATCCTTCATATATATATATATATATATAGGGATTGGATCCAGTGAGAACTCATCTTTTTTGAGAACTTGAGAACTATGCACATACTTATAAAGTTGATGAACAAAGGGGTTGGATCCAGTGAGAACTCATATTTTTTGAGAACTTGAGAACTATGCACAAACGTATAAAATCGATGAATAAAATCTATAAAGTTGTGCATAACGAAAACATTCTAAAAATGTTGCACAACAAAATAATTTTAGAAAGTTTTCGTTGTGCACAACTTTATACTGTTCTATGCATCATCTTTACATGTCTTATGCATAGTTCTCAAGTTATCAAAAAAGATGTAGTTCTCATTTGATCCACTCCCTATATATATATATATATATCAAGACAGAAAGGCAGAATGATATTCAGTGGTACAATTTGCAAGAAATTGAATGTGATATGTATTTAAGCCATAGAAATAATCGCCTAGTGACAATCTTTTAAAATGACAATTCATGTATGGACAGAATTCTTGTGAAATTACATGTTTCCATAGAAGAAATGCTTATAAGTAGTATTTGTGAATAAATATGGAAATTACACCAAATAGAAGATAAACTAATAAGCAAACTGAATTCATAACGCCAAACTCCAAGGAATGTAAATTACTATGGCTAGGTTATGGCTTCATTAAGAAATATTCTTGGATAGTTTCGACAAATTCTATAAACTAAATGGTCTCTCTCGAAAAATGAGAATGACTCCAATCAACGCACTGTAACATTTTGACATGATGACTGAACTATTGCTTTAACATTTCAATTTAGAGTAAACGTGTGGCTCAATGGTCGGCACATTTGCAATACGGCAATAACTTTGAAATTGGTCAAAATGTGCATTGACCTTTGAAAAATCTCATAGTGCTATTACTTAAGTAGAACGAAACATGTCTTCCAGTGAATCAGACTAAAAGAACAAAGAGCTTACCTAGGAATATTTGAATTACATAACAGACCTGTCACTTGTACTGGTGATACAATAAGAACTAAATACAAGAATAGTAACAAGTGATATAGATTACAGATGAGATATTAGCACATAAGTCATGCAACATTATGAAAATCACAATCATTTATTAGGGATCCCTAAAACAGTTAAACAAATCCCACCCCAACTCTATCTTCCCTATCAGTGAATCGGAACATCTTGACGACTGACACATATAATGCAATAATTTCTTTGGATTTGTGAAAACAACCAAATGAAAAGTCTTTCTTTGTCCTACTGGAGTTACAAAAGTATGAGGAAGGAGAAATAGAAATTGCCTTCCAGATCCCTAGTTCAGACCTCTAGGTCCAAAGGCCACTCAATTAACCACACAATTAGTTATAGCCTAGCAACAATAAGTACAAGTACCTTTTTCTCCAATTCTTCAGTTAGATCCTCAAACAAATCTTTGGGGGTGGAACCAGTAGTGTTTGATGCAACTGCCTCATAAGCCTCAGAATCCTTGACCTGTATTGGTAATGGTAACATAATAAAAACACAAGAATACAAAAAATATAGTAAATAAACATAAACCAAAACAGAAACAAAAGAATAATCAGTTCTTGAAGAAGAGGTGCTAATATGTTTGATTAGGAATAAAGCTAATAAATGTACTTTTGACAATAATCCCTCCAGGAAGTTTTTGCAGTAAGAGTGCCGGCAGCAATATGCTCTTCCATCATCTTACGAAATGCATCACGGTTTTACGCTCAGCTCGTCTCAGTTGTTCCTTGATATGCAAAATTAATCAGAGTCAAAGCAAAATGAGCAGAAAAGACTGAGAAAGAATCATATCCTAGAAATACCTTTTGTCTCTTCTTCTGCTCTTCCTCCTCCTTCTCCAAGTCACGAATATAATCCTGCAGCAGCAACATACATTAATAGGGGCGTGCATATACAGTAATTATTAATGTGGTTGAAGGTTCAAATTCAGGACCCGTTCAAATAATTAATTACTTCATTTTCATCCAAAGGAAAAAAGCGCATGAAAGAGAAGGCAGATCTTAGTGAGGACCCAATAAATAGAACGATCCTTATCATCAATGATAATTCACCTGAAAAACATCGAGCCGGTCTATTTTATCTAGGCGTGTACACCGTTCATCATCTTCCAGAAGATCTTGAACCTTCCGCCACTGGCTATCCACCTGACATAAAAAATAAATTACTCGGACATGTTAGAATGGAAGAGAGATGAAAAGGTGAAAAGTTCAAGAACAAAGCAAAGAGTATATACCTTGATATAATCACATGATTCCAGAAATTGCCTAAATTCAAGCCTATTCCGACGATTCACCTCCTGAGCCTTTGCCTTCTCCTGGAACACAGCCACAAAAACAACATATGTAACTCAGGCTCAAGGCCATTGCAGTCCAAACTGTCATTACAGCTTACGTAACATGTGATTACAAGTGGACTAAAACCACACACAACTCAACTATACAGCTTGCATTTTATAAATTGATGCTTTAAAAAATAGGCAGCATGTACATTCTGGGTTTTGTACAACTCAACTCATGCAAGCTATATCAAACATCTGATTGACATTCCATTCTCTAAGGGAGTGTTTACTTTTCATGATTAGCATTTTGAAGGATTGACTATTTGATAGATTAAATGTGTGATAAGATAATTTTTATCTATCAATCTTTTGTTTACTACAAAGGATTAGTGAAGGATTAAAATTGGGATAAATAATTCTCCCTTTATTTGGAAGATTATTTCAATCCTACCTATATTGGTTGGATTAAAATTAATGAAGAACAATTCAAAGGATTAAAATAATCCCGGGCTTTGGGATATCCTCAAATATTAATCCTTAAAAGTAAACACTTGATTAGGTTAGATTAATTTTATCTATCCAACCTAATCATGCAAAGTAAACACCACCTAAGTGTATTATTCATACCAAAGATCTAGTCTCAAATATAAAGATCACAGGAATTCTTCAAATCCAATCATTCACACAGAACAAGAGGTCTCTCTTAACCATTGTAGGACTTCATAAATCACAAAAAGGGCCTGAACATGATTTAGCCTGACAACTAGACATATCCAGGTTACTATATCGGATATTTGACCTATAAACAATTCAAAAAATATACCAAAATGCTAACATGTAGGAACTCATCCAGCAATAAGTTTACATTGGTGACTACAGTTTCTTATATGATATATTCTAAAATGTTGCTTCAATAGTTTGAAGATATAATAGGATGTAAGCTTCTAGAAGATGTTTCAACACTCAAAGGACAATAAAATCTGTTGCTTACCTTTTTCTGAAGGTCCACCAAATAATTCCTAAAGAGATCCTCACGATCCACTTCTAGGTCAACAGCCTTGAAACGTTTGTCATCTTCAAACATTGTCACTGCCTTGCTGGTAGTTTTATAAGAAGTTAGAGCAAAAAAATCTTGAAACAGTTTAAGCGAGACAAAAATAGAAGTGTGAACAACCTCCAACGCGTAGATGATGTGAGTTCTTCGGATTCCTAAGGCAAATCAAAGACACTAAATAAGTCTCATATAATATATACTGCAAACCACAAAAAAGTATTTTACATCAAAAAGTATCATCACAAGACATGTTGCCCATGAGTGAGACATGTTGCCCAAGTGTTGTATTCTGAAGATACGAAATAAATTGTTTCAAGCTGTAATGAGTAAGATCATAAGAAATATAGTGGAAGATCACACACTAATGGAGAATTAGTGAACAAATCTATAATCCTTACTTCCAACATCTTCATGAACTCCTCCTTTGCTTTTCTTTGCCTAAGACGTCTCTCCTCAGCCTCTATCTTTTTCCTTTGCATTAAGTACTATAATACAACGCAACAACAAATATCAACAATATAAACACTTCAACAAAATAAATGACATCTATAATATGCAGGAAACTCATGTGTAAACTATAAACATACACTTTAAGTAATTACCTCGTTGAATGCTTGCTTTCTTTCACCAAGTGTTTTCAGAGCACCATATCTTTTGTCATTAATTATCACCCTCATAGACTGATACAGCATTGTATATCAACATTGTGTGACAAGTTCAAACCAATTATAGAAGAACAGAGCAGAACATTCAATTTACCTGGTCCCAAGTCCAATCTGCCTCAACATTTGCAGACTCTAATAGTGCTTTAAAAGCATTTTTCGCCTCCTGAACAGGAATTACCATAAATCCCTGTGTAATGGAAGTAATAACTGATGAAGCATTATAAAGTAAGCACCTGCTTGGTAGCATATATGACAGGTTCATCATCCACTGATTTCTCTTCAACTGGTGCCACATTCATTTTCCCCCAACAGCAGTTTCTTTTTCTCCTCCTGACAAATAGACGAAAAACCATTATATCCAGGCACTTTTGCTAAATATTAAGTCGATCAGCAAGTTGCATATATTACGTCTTCTTCAACAAAAGAAACTAATTTAATAAACTTTTAGAGGAATGACTAAAATCTCAAGACTTTCATGAAATGAAAATAATACAACAAAAAGTGGAAAGGGGATTGGGAGAGGAGAGTGTAAGAAATGGTTTGTAAATAAATGCTTTGCTAAAAAGTCGTACCTCTCCATCTGGGACTGAAGCCCCAATTGAGGACTTAACCCACTTGAGATGAATGATTTTCCAAACTGATCCTGAAACATTTTCAAGCAGAAACCAATAAGGGCCTCTAAACAATCAGATTTGAGGTCATTCAAATAACTTCATATTGGTATTAACCTGGCGCTTGACAATTTAACTGGAATATCAGAAGGGTAGGAAGCCACTGTGTCTCCACTGGCACTTCAATTGCACTTGCAACAGCTGTCTGCGCTACGGAACCACTCTTGGTTCAGAGGCCATCATAATAGGAGATTTAGTATCAGAAGCAACTGGAGCAGCCGGGTTGGGACTCAAACCGACTCCAGCTCCTGCTGATGTAGTGGAGCTTGCCAAGTTGTCCGTATCAGGTGGTTGTTCACCTGAGCGCCACTAGCCGTGGGCGGTGCAGAGCTAGCATTCATTTCTGGACATGATGCCTCAGCAGCAGCTTTTTCAGCCTGTTCACGAGCCAACTGGAAGCACAAGTGTGAGAATTAGTCCAACACAACGAAAAGCAATATAAAAGAACTTTTTGAAACAAACCTTCAATTCATCAGGTATCGTCCATTTTGATTGCTTTGTCTCCTTGTTGTAATAATACCTGTGAAGTGCCATCGCAATGTCATAACTTTGCATAACTAACTTGACACTAAATACATATTCTGAAGGATATATCTAATTAAGCAAAGAAATACTGAAAACTAGCCAAGCCTAAGGCGTTCTGGTCAGACTCACTTTCTACCCTCAGGAGTAGTGAATTCCTTCCAAACAGTTGATGCATCAGCTCTCTGTCCAAACAAATTTTCTCAATCAGATAACTTGTCAATCAAGCATTAGTTAAAAAGCAGGTAACAAATATCATTAGAACCTTCAAATCAAAATGAGGACTGTCTCATGCATAACGCAAAGGTAACTTTGGGAAAAGGACTGAAAGTTCAATACTATTCAAAAACCACCACAATCTTGCCTTCAGATCAACGGCCAAATCATAATTCCTACAAGGTCAGGAGTTCTAATAGTCTAATATTAATCGATAAAAAATCTATTATCTAGAGCTTTCTAGGTTTGAAACCATGACATGGTTGAAACCATGACATGGCTTACACATGTTAATCCAGTTTATTGAACTGGATGATACTCTTGATACTGGAATCTGGACTAAAAATCACCAACCGCATTGTGGCTATTATACTTCATTATGGAAAGAGTAACATTAAACATTCAACATTGTCAGGGCTAGATAACATTCAAAATTTCAAATACATAAACTGAAACGAAATTTAATGACAAAGTAGTACTTATAGGAAATGAAAAAGGTGCCCAAAGAGCCATTGAAATTCTTAAAATCTCGTAATCTGAAGAATCATAAGACAGCAAAAACTGTAGTACACTACAGAACTTCTACGGCAGTCATCAAAAGAAAAAAATTCAGAATCAAAAGTTTCATCTGGCACAAATGTGCCAGTCATACATTCAGCCTTGAGTTAAAGAATCTGTACCTGTAGAGCTCTTTCAACGACAAAGGCAGCATTAGATAAACAGGGTACCACCAGACAGGTATTGCTAAAAAATTATCAATCCATATGAACAAGTAAATTAAAAAGTTGAAAGAAAAATATGTAGATGTCATTTAACTTATGCTGATATCCATACAGAAAAAAAAAGACAGATTAGTTCCAATTGAGACAAACTCAGATCGAACATCTACTGAAAAGATAAATACGATAGAAATTGTAAAAATTTATTGGTTGGATGGAACTTCACAGATGGATGATGAAAAGAGCCTAGCATCAGGTAAATTATAAAGTAGAAGTAAAAATTCAATGCTACAGAGTTTCTCGGTTAAAAAGTCAAGCTTGTATAATTAAAACTAAAAGTTATTCAGCAATAACATGTACATTTGCTTTCCAATTGGACAATAGATAAAGCACATATTATTAAATCAATTATTGGCAACAGCAATCCACCAAAACAGGTCAATATATCTTCTATTTAACTAAGTGATAGAGCTCGTACTTTTCTATATATTAGGGAACTGTTGCACCCATAGGTCACTATCATGAAAATTTAAATCCCAACAGTGCATTTAAATGTAAATAGCAAATTGTTGCCTGCCTTGAGAAAGTGAAACCGTCTTCAAAGTGAGGACAAAGAGCAGTTGTTATATTCCCCTGACTTGCCATGACATCTACAGACCATTGAAGGACATGCAAATAAACGAGAATACATAAACACGTCTACAATTTTCAACGTCCCAGGGCATAGGACAGAGATTGCACAAGATCAGAGCAAAATAAACTAATGACTCAGAAATGAGATAAGATATATTAAGGATCTCTTAAGAAGTAACAGATCAAGAAATTCACTCACCTCTAGAGGGGTCATTAACTCGAGAGGCTTCTCCCAACTAGACTGCTTTGTAGTCTTGTTGTAATAATACCTGGGCAGAAGCACATTTGCATACACCAATATAAAGTGATGAAATCAAACCCAAAACATACGAAAACGGAGACACAATAAGAATTGAGTCAATATTCTTCTATCACAACTCATGAATCCAACACTGACTTGGGCCTTCTAAAATGTGAAATAGTGGCAGATCAAACTGCCACAAAATTCTGACTCAAATGCCAGGAAAATTATGATATTCACCGGCACGCAAGTGATATAGTATACACACGCCACCAAAGGGCGTGCAAGTAGATGGGCTGAATTGTTGCCTTATTATCTTCTTTAATTTTGTTATGGGCTTTCAATTAATTATTTTATTTCCTTAGTTTGCCGTAGGCTTGTCATGGCACAGTTGGAGTCTTAAGTTTAGAATTGTTTAAATTGGTCTTTTACACTTTAGTAGGTAATTTTTGTGATCATTGTATATTCGGCTTTGAGCTTGGTTGGGCAGGAATTTTTCTGATAGTTATTCAATCATTCTATTTCATTATTCTCAACTGTTTTTTGTCCTATCAATTGGTCCGACCTGTCGGCCATGACGAACACATGCAACAAACAACTTGACTCACATATGGATGCATTGGTGCAGGGTTTCGACAATCGCAAGCTCAATAAATGCACTATTCCAAACAAGTATTCTATTGTCGTCATCAAGGAATTATTAGATAAACTTCCCAGGCACTAAATGGTTCACTCGCCTGGATTTATGCGCAGGTTATCACCAGATCCACCTGGCCGAAAGTGATATCGAGAAGGCTGGTTTTCGGACCCATTCGGGTCAATATGAGTTTGTCGTCATGTCGGTTGGCTTGATGAATGCGCCGGCAACATTCTAGGCAGCCATGAACGACTTGCTCCGTCCCCTGCTGCCCCGTTTTGTCAGGGTCTTCTTCAACAATATCTTGGTTTATAGTCCCACATGGACCGATCACCTCAAACACCTTAACGAGGTGCTCTCCCGTCTCTCTGATCAATTTGTGGTTAACACCGAAATTGTTTGTGGCCATAGCAATCAATAGACGATCTGGAAGGCTTAGGAAGGTGGGGTCCGGATGGAATCTACCAAAGTGTCCGCAAATTTGCAATGATCGCCCCCCCTTTGTCAAAGGGGTTCGGGAATTCCTTGGCCTAACAGGGTATTACCGATGCTTTATCAAAGATTATGGGAAGATTGTTTTGCCTCTCATGCAACTCCTTTCCTAAAGCGAGCTCTGCAAGAATTTCACCATGCCGACCAAGGCCCACACTGCCTTCACCAAGCTCCAGCTTGCCATTACTTCGGCTCCCGTCCTAGCTATGCCCGATTTTGCCAAGCCCTTCACTATTGAGTGTGATGCCTTAGGACACGGCCCAGAGGCATTGCTGATGCAAGATCACCGACCACTCACCAATTTCAGCAAGGCCTTGTCACCGTGCAACATCTCTAAGTCCACTTATGAGAAGGAATTGATGGCCTTAGTCCTCATCGTTAAGCATGGCAACAATACTTGTTGGGGTCGCATTCTATTGTCGAGACGAACCACTGAGCCTTTGCACCTTTTCCGACAGCCTGTCCAGACGCCCATCCAACAATATTGGGTGGCCAAATTAATTGGCTATGACTTTACAGTTGAGTTTGGTGATAGGGTTTTCCTCAAATTTTGGGCATCACTCTTTTGTAAGCTCAATGTCAAGCTTGCTCCCTATTTCTTTGGGCCGTTCAAGGTAGTAGCTCGATTAGCGGCCACTACATAACGCTTAACGTTGCCCACTAGCTCACGAGTTCACCCCGTTTTTCACGTCCCCGGCTGAAGGGGGCAGTGGGGGACCATCTAGTGGTCAAATCTCTTATCCGAATTTGAAGAATGACAGCGAGCCAATTAAGTCGATGTAGATTCGTCGTCGGTGCGACATTTGGCAAGGGGTTGACCGTGTTCGCCAACTCCTTGTATGGGAGGGCTTACCGACGGATGACGCCACTTGGATCGATAAGGTCCAGTTTCGCACCCAGTTCCCCGACTTTCGCCTTGAGGACAAGGTCGTTCTTAAGATGAGCTGCCTAAGGGCACGCATATAGATGGGCTGAATTGTTGCCTTGGAGTTGTTTTCTTCTTTTATTTTGTTATGGGCTTTTACTTAATTATTTTATTTCCTTAGATTTCCATGGGCTTGTCATGGCGGAGTTGGAATCTTAGGTTTAGTGTTGTTTAAATAGGTCGTTTAAGCTTTAGTAGGTTATCTTTGTGATCATTGGATATTTGGCTTTGAGCTTGGCCAGGAATTTCCCTAATAGTTATTCAATCATTCTATTTCATTATTCTCAATTGTTCTCTGTTCTATCAGACCGTAAGTCTCCTCAACAAAATCAAAGAATCAAATTACCTTCTGCCATCAGCAGCATCATATTCTTGCCAATCAAAAGCAGACTGTTGAGCAGTACCAGAATCATTAACAGCCTTAAAAAAACGAGAGAGAAGAGGTTAAACCCATACCATACCATAGGTAGCATAAAAGAAGTAAAAACAGAGACCGTGCTAATTCAAATTGAATCATAACATATACTATAGATGTCAAGAACTTCCAGCTGAAACTTTTAATTTTGCATCAATGGCATTATGGAAACAGCATTGCTGGCAATTAAAAATGAAAAGAATAAAATAAAATATAAGCAAAACAATAAAGATGAAAAGGTGAATCTACTAGTTGTTACCAAAGAAGGTTCTGGTATTCATTAGCCTCAAAATTTCCATGCAAAGGAACATTAAACATACCCCTCTCCCCCACAGGAAAAAACCTGTAATACCCTCCAATAGCTGCTTTAAGTTTGTACGCATAAACCAAACTATTACTCCCAATAAAAATATGAAAAAGAATGTGTGATGACATTTTTACAACAAAAGCAGAACAAGAGAAAAGACCACAGCACTCCAATCTATGTAAAATATCACCAATTGTATGTGAAACAGTCATCATGAAGAGTATCTGGTTTTGACTAACTCCTTCCTAGCTGAAGACAGTTTACATGTTTCTCTAGAATGGCGGTTTATAACATAGTTAACATTCAGGCATCAACCTTTATAAAGTTCAGATGCAAGCTTATACATTAAGACATATTAACAGCTAACAAAATTTTGCATGATCATAGCATTGTCTTTGGAATGTGCAAACCCATCAAAGCATGCTAAGATAAAAAAATTCTCTAATTCATGGTGTGAGTATAAATTGTTGATTCAATATTGTGTTCATAAGCTAACCTATTACAATAAAAAGTTTTTAATGTTTATATGTGGATCTATAATAAATGTATAAAAAACAAAATTGTGTGTCGAATAGACATCCTAATCCGTTGTCTGTAAGCAATTTAAACATGCAACATAAAAATAATTATTATTACAATTATAATAATAATTATTAAAATAATTGATTATAGGCTTTATAGCTATTGAGCTAATTTCTATTCAGAATTATAATTCACATATATTATGAATGTCAAATAAAAAGACATCAATTATTAAATAAATAAAAAAGATGACATTAAAATTAGACAGGATTACATAATATCAGAGTGCATTTTACATACCAATGATTGTTATCTTCTATATTACATATCTTTTTGAGTTAGATAACGAAAAACTTAACTAACATACTAATATATTAAAGCATTAGTATAACTACTCTACTTCTAATGCAAAATTTCATCAAAACAAATTTTAATCTCTGAAGCCATCTGCTTAAAACCTTTAAATTGTGATATCTACAAAAGTCAGATAAACTAAGCAACCATAAAAAATCTCCAGAACGTAGTTTTAGGCATTCACCTAGTCAAATAAGAAAAATTAGAGCAATCCCAAATCAATCAACAAACCAGAACTTAGCAATAAGTCAACTTCTGATGCATTAAATTGATTTTTCTATATGCCTGAAACTCTAATCAGCATAAGTAGTTATTGTAAGAAAATGAGCTTAAAGGTTTTATTAATGTGAAAGAGAAACAGGACAAGGACGCTCACTGGTACAGTTGCCATGGTGGGGAAGGATTGCAAGCTGCCTTGCTGCGGTGGTGCAACAACTGGAGTACCTTGACTTGAGTGCATCCACGGTTGTGCCCCAGTAGAACCAACAGGCATAGACGTTTGGGATGAAGGTTGGAACTGGGGAGGCATGCTGATGCCCGTCTGGGGCATGCCAAAAGAAGATGGAGCAAACTGGAAGGGGAATAAAATAAATAAGATGAAGCCAAAATAGTATTCCTGGGACAGAATCAAGAATATGTTGGAATATTTCTTACAGTATATGATGATGAGAATGGAGCTCCCTGGCCTGCAACAGTTGACTGAGGCTGTGCCATGCCTGATGGCATAGACATACTTTGAGGATATGACGATGGTGCACCATGCCCAGGTTGTGGAGGACGCAACATGAACTGCTGCATTGGTTGAGAAAATAGAGATGGTTGACCTTGACCTGGAGGCATCCCCATATTTTGCGGTTGTCCTGATGGATGAAACTGTGGAGTGGTTTGTTGAGGCATAAAAGGTTGGCCTTGTGGTGCCTGTGTGGCAGGACGGAACTGCAGCGAACATATATGTCAATGATGCAACCACCTTGAGATATATCTCACTCAAAGAAACAATATAACAAAATTTTCTTCTTTATTCCATATGCTTGAAATACATACTTGCATAGGATACGGAGGAGCAAAATTCTGAGGTGCCATGGATCTAGATGCAGGATGTGACCAATGTGACTATTACAGAAAGCAGACACGTTGGAAGAAATCAATATCACAAAGAAAAAGAATGAACTCTAAACAGCTATCAACAGCCTAGACTCATAAAACAAATCCCAGACTATCCAATCAGACCTCAAACAAAATAATTGAAACTCTACAACTATAGATTCTCCATGTCCTAGGGCTAGCCATATTCAGCCAAAATTAAGCCTGTCGTTGTTATCAGATATCTCAATATACTCGGTATACCAAAGCACAATCTCTCTCCAGTAGTTGCTCGAGTTTGCACCGTTCCACTCAACTGCCATTCCAAATATATATATGCATAACACAATAGCACTAGTATAAGGAGTTGTGACATTCTTCCCGAATCTCCTTTCTCCAATCTTCCTATCCCACATTCAATAAGAAATTCCCAGATAAACTAAAGAACCATTTTCTACAATACAAAATAACTAAAAAAATAAATGCTCCGGGACTCTACCTGTGAACCAGATGGTGGCGGGTTACTTGCCATGCCTGCGGCAAGTAAACTTAGAAACCTGCACACAAAAACACCTCAGAAATATGAAAATTCAGCAGCATACTAACATATATATAGATATGGAAGGGGAGAGCAGCTCCACCCACGGCTCGAAATAGCGTGTTAACAGTTAATTATCCATACTCAAATAACGAATCCCTAAATGCATTTGTTAATGAAACAAGTCATCCTAAACTGACCCAAAAGGTTCAACGAAAATCAATAGGTATATGTATTTTTTATTTTGTTTAGGAAGCAATGAGTATATGTATTAATTTACAAATTGAAACAAAAGAAAAGATAATATGAAGTAGGAAAACAAAAGATATAAAGTAGGAAAACAAAAGGGAAAAAAAATTACAAATTGAAACACGATCATATGAAGTAGGAAAACAAAAGATAATAGAATTACCGGGAAAAAACAGATCGCCGGGTAGAAACAGTTTCGTATACAGAAATTTTAAATTTTTTGTCCAGTGAGATATAAACCCTAGGAGCGAATCGAAACCCAGCCGATTCTAATCGTTCGAGTGCGCTACCTTACGAAAATGTTTAGTGGATTGGGTGACAGAATTCAATGGGTTGGGCCAAAATACCCAAAATCCAGTCTATAAAATTAAAGCCTATATCCAATCCGACCCAACACTCCTCCAAATTTTTTTCGTAAATGGAAACTTTTGTTGCATCAATTTTTCGAAATATGTGAGAACTTCAGAAAAAAAAATTATCATACATACACGTACGCTCGCACACACTATAATATACATTTATTGAATTAGTAGAATTCAAACGTTTTAGTCATTTCAGAGCTTCTATATATTTTTTATTTAATAAGTACATTTTTTCCCTGCTGAACATAATGAATACTTAAAAATATAAAATTACTATCTATTAAAAGGGCTAATAAGTCGAATAAATATATACTTGTATACAACCATTCTTAAAACAATAATACTGAAAATCAAACAATATTACTCAAAACCAATTTATATACTGCTTGAAAATTGTTCTGATTTAAAACCCAAAATAATTTTAAACATATTTAATAGATGTATGATTAATAAGTTTTCTTCTTTCATCATGTGTTTCCTGCTATGGTTCTGGTTTCATAACTAGAAGTTCATAAATATGTCGAGCACTGTAAATTTGTGGTCATAATTATCTTAATCTCCTGTAACTTTTGATTTAACAAAAATTAACGGCACTTTTAAAACTTATAAATGGTTTCATCCAACGAAAGAAGCTAGGATGTGGAGCAAGCTCAATTTGAAATCCCATACGCCACCAAATTTTTATTTAATTACTTAGCTTGCAAGTTGCAACGCTTGAACACGAAGGGCATGATTTACTTTCTTTCAGTTGACCCTATTTGTCCATTTTGTTCATCTATTTTTAAATATGCACCCCACTTGTTCTTTGATCGTACATTATCATGAGTTGTCTGAAATAAGATTAGGGATTGGTTGAATTAAGAGGCTATGACATCCAACAAAAATGGATTAAATGGATGCATGGAGGAGAAGAAGAGAACGGAAGATATTTCAATTTGTCAAAAGACTCATTCTCACAACTAGAGCCGACAAAACTGGCCCGACCTGGGAGCCAGCTCAGGATACCTGGAATTGAGGTTGGGCTAGGCTCGTAAATAGAGGTCCAAAAAAAGACGGGCCCTAAAAAGTTCGTCCATATAGCCCATCGGGCTTCAAGGCTAAAAAGCCCAAGAATTTTTGGGCTAAAAATCCGTCCAAGTTTTGTCATTGCAATACTCATTAGGACGCATATTAAGTTTCTTATTATTTTTTAAGCATCATACTATATCACTTAATATGACGTATACATGTGTCCTATTATATTTTATGTATTATATATAGTATCTAATAGGACAAGTACATTCATTTTTTCAAATATGATACTATAATATTTACTAGGAAACATAAAAGTTTCTTATTATCTTATATGCGCTTAGCTGGATGGCGAGTGGTCTTTATGGGATTGAGTTGGGCTCCAAAATTTTTGACCCTCTAACATGACTGGCTCGACCTGTATAATACCTAAAGCCCAATGGATCGGCCCGGCCCATTTTACAACATATAATCACAGCTACGATCTACCTTACTTGGCTAGCTCAAAATGACTTGGTATTTCGAGGAAAGCTGTCAAAAGTGGACTATCTTTCCATAAAAATCGAGACTTGCGTATATCAAGTCATTTTTTTCACTATTTGGTATCATTGATGTATTACACTACTTACCAAGAGGGACACTTTTGTTGGCTTTGGGATCGCATCAAGCCCATTTTGGCTACTTATCTTAGTAAAAAAAAGTTACAATATTTTTTTATCCTGAAGATTTTGTGAGTCTATATGGCAATCTTTTTTTCCTTGTAAGGTTTTATTCTAGTGAGGGTTTTATTCCCAAAATTGTAATAAGTTTGTAATGACTAGGGGTGTGCATCGGTTGGTCGGTTCGACCAATCGATCGAAAACCGAATCAAAAATCGATCGGTTTCGATCGGATCGAAAAACCGACCGAAACCTATATTAATATATATATTTTAAAATAAGCATATTTTAATCCCAATTATTTAATTAAAATATTAATTAATTATTTATAAAATATATATAAAAAAAATTCGGTTCGGTTCGGTTACCGACCGCACCTAAAATATAAAACCGAACCGAAAATCGATTTTAATTGAAAATTTGAACCGAACTGAAAATCGTCTTTTTCAAAAACCGAACCGAACCGATCGAAACCGATCGGTTCGGTCGGTTTTTTCGATTCGGTTCGGTTCGTGCACACCCCTAGTAATGACTCTTATCCTCTAAGATGACGTTTATTTTTCATGATAAGATGAATTGATAAAAACAATATAAGCTAATCCATTGTTTACTTTGATGGGTTAATGATGGATAGATTAATTTTGAATCTGTTTGATTATCTTATCCTTCAAATAATAAATCATATATTTTTTCAATCTATCTTATCATAAAAAGTAAACGCTCCATAATAGTTCTAGCCCCCCTCCCGCTTTTTGAATTTTTTTTCTTCTTATGTGGAATATATGATGAAAAGATAAAAAGGCTAATCTACTATTTATTTTAATAGATAGATTAATTTTGAACTTATTTAACAATTTTATCCTACAAATATTTAATTTTATATTTATCATTTTTTTCTATCATTTAAAATAAACGCCCCTTTGAATATTTCCTAATATATTGTACTTCATTTTCTCTTTATTTAATTTTATCCCAAAAATCACAGAACCAAAAGAGTCGAACAACATATCCGAATTTGACAACGTTAATCTTAAATATAAAAACAACAATTTTACGAAAGTAATCATCGAGGCATTCCGATTATTTTTAATATAGTAAAATTAACAAAGGAAGTTAAAGAAAAGTTATGCTAAAAAAAAGTAACAAAATTGACTTTTACCGAAAGAAATGGAACCATATACTTTGTGGATAAGCCCAAAACAAAAGCTCGCTTCCTCTCTTGTTTCTCTCTACCTCTTCTCAATTGGAGACAACGGGGAGGCGCTGAAGAATAGCTAGGGTTTCGTAAAACATATAATTAAAACAGAAAAATCCTTTATATAAACGGTACACCGCCGCTTATTCATCTTCACTCATCCACTGAGTTTATCTTCTGTCTTTGGATTTTGGTTTCATATATTTTTTGTTTTTTGGAGTGCGAATTATCGTCTAATTGTCAATTGTATTGTTTCAATTCAGAAATTTTAGATATAGAGGTGGGCTGCGATGATTGTAAAACAATTCCTCGTACTGAATGCTGTTTCCACAGCTTGACAGACTCATTTACACCCATAGAATATGAGCCCCACCTCTATTTTCCCTTGTTCGTTTCCTTAATTTTTCTTAATTTTATTTTAATTTTTTTTGGATCTAGACATTTTGCCTTATCTGTTCCAAATCTTATTTTGCAGTCGTGAATTTGATAGGGTGCAGTTGCTCGTTGGTCGATTGATTAAATCATAACAGATATGTGAAAAATATTATCAAGTACTATGCCTAAGATCGTTGCCATGACCCGACATTTTTGTCAGAAGTCCAAAAAAATATTTATAATTCAAATAATCATAATTTTATAAATTCATAAAAGAATTTTACAATTAAAATAAAAATAATTGACAATTTAATATGAAAAGTGAAACTTAGTGCTATATGGTTAAAAACAATTAATGTGTCATTTAAACAATCAAAATTTGATTTTCAATGTTAAAAAGAAGAAAAAACCATTCTTTTCTATGTTTAGTTCTCTTTCAATTTTTATGCATTTATTTTAAGTATGGTATATACTATTTTTCATATATTTTGTACCTTTAAATATTTTTTTTAATTATTAAATGTAAATTTACTATTATACCCCTACTGTTTTTTTTAAATCCAGTGGGGCCCAGTGCCCCCACTGCCCCTCCCCTGGGTCCGCCACTGCCTAAGATATCCGTAACGAGTCTTGGTTGTGGTAAATTATCCAACTGATATTGGTGTTTCTTTTTTCATATCCATATCACAAATTGCTAGCTTTGTTTGCTTATTTGTGTTGCATTCCCTTTATGTTGTTGGGACACTTCTGACATGAAGCTGAGAGCAATTGATTTTGTTTTGTTGCAAACCTATGGAATCTGTAATAATACATCGAAAATTTTACCATTTTAATATTTATATGGTTGTTAATAAAACTCCAGAAGAACACCTTCTGAATTTACATTAATGTATCAAGAATTGATTGAATAAGTTGGCTAATACGTTTTTCGCGCTTACGTTTAGTTATTTGTATGTTTTAACCACTAGCATTTTCAATGTTTATGCCTTAAGAAACTTGGTTTTGTATTAGTCCAAGCACTTTTGTGGATGGTCATATGCTTTAACAAAAGTTCTTAACATGTATAATATCTTCTCTTCAGAATTCTTAATCGTGTGCTTGCGTCTTTGAGTTTGCTTATCTGTTATCTAGTATCATATTAAAATGTGCTTATTTGTGTTGAATGTGTGCTGCTGAATTTGTTATATTTGAAGTCTAGCACTTCTCAAGTCTGTATATCTTTTATGTTGTTATATGAAGGAGATGGCCTCAGTTAAAATATGGCAAGTAGCATGATGTTTGCTGTATGTTGGCCTTTCCTCATATCGAGATTTGGTGGTGTTTAAAGCCTGAATTTCACAGAATATTTTCTATAAATGAGGGTTACGCACGCCTCCATATTCCAGAATCTTGAAGCTTGTATTTATTTCTAATTGGTTCTCTTCCTTGAGATTTGGTTCTCGAATTTTGCACTTTTTAGTTCTTTTAACATATCTTTTGTTGGAACCTCACGTTTATGAGGATATATTTATCATGCATGTCAGGTTTTTCAAAAGCTCCCTACTTACAATCTAAAGGAATATGTGCAACCTTATCTATGTTTGTTACATTTCTTATTATCCTTTGGTTTCAAATGCTAACGTTATGCATATACTTGATCTGTTACTTTTGAAGATGAGCTTCATTATTTTCCAGAATATGATGGAGAAGAAGGTGCATCAATGTGTTGTCTTTTTTTTTTTGTTTTCAAGAAAGGAAGCTTTACCATTTTGTAGTTTATTATGTTTTCATGGATGTCTTTGAAGCACACATTGAAGTTTGTTAAAGAGATTCTGTTGGGGCGGTCGAGTGAATTTGTTCTCATGTTTTTCATCTAAAGGTTGAAATTGAGAGAAATCATTCTGAGATTTTATAATGTTGTAAAAGGTTTTAGCTTGAAATACATAGTACAATTGTTATAAATTTATATTGTCATCAGATGTTTATAATTTATACCAACAACTCCTTTCCTCTTGAGACTTTTGTTCTTGATATTGTCTCATTAAATTTTTTGGATTGTTCAATTATTTATCGCACGAACAATATTTAGTTATTATACGATATTCGTTGAGGAAATGTGCATCGGCTTTTGTTTTTTTTACAATCATCGAAGAAAAACTTCCATTAACTTGAAAGTTTAATCAAACACGGAAGACGGGAAGAGGGTCGGAATAAAAGAAAAGGAAAACAATATTTACTCAAATTGATTACATAATTTTTCGTGAGAATTGAGGTTTTGCTCATCTGTTGCTAATTTTGTAATCAAATAAAAAATAAAGCAGTTGGTTGGACTAAATGTGGTAAGACCCCTAATGAACAACTATTCTACGTTAGAAGCAACGGCCAATGTCATTTTAAGAGAAGGGGAAGGTGTAAAAACATTTTGAACATTTTAGTGAAAATCTGTCTTTATGCAATTTATTGTTATGTTATGTTATGTTATATTATGTTATGTTATGTTGTCATTCCTCAGGTATGCCCGGGTAACAATTTATGTTATTCAATTATGTAGTCTTTATATGCAAGTCTCTCTTTCATTTATATTATTAAATTAGCAATTTAAACTCTAATGTACTAGAGAATGGTGCAGATTGCCTTCTAAGACGGCCCATCAAACACTGTTAAGAAAAATTCATATTTTTGTTAGAAATTAGATTGAACTTATCTTTTCTTCTACGTCTGAGAAGGATAATGGGTGGGGGGTGTCTGAGAAGGATGGTGGTGGGTGGTGTAGCTGCGTTGAAGATTGCCGATAGCGAAGGTGCGATGATGCAAGCAGACGGCGGCATCGATGCTACTGCTGTGCGATGGCCCAGTGGCGCGGACGACAGTGAATCTCTCGCCGGAAATTGATGGAGGGAGGGGAGGTGATTTTGGAATTCAAATTCATCATCTTCAACTGCAGGCAAGAAGTGAGACTTGCAGGAGTTTGCAATCGAAAACGATTAATCGCTAAATCAAGTGACAAAATTCACCACTAGTAACAGTCAAAAATGGTATCACTCAAAAGGATTGTATTTCAAACTAAGTGAAGCAATTACTGGCTAATTTGCCATTGAAGCAGGTACTGGTTAATTTACCATTGAATCTGTTCGATTTAGCTGAAAAATAGCTCAAATTCATAAATTTATTAAAAAACATTTGAGAGAAGTAATTCAATGATAAATTGAGACGCACGAGAATAGAAAGATTACCAATGAGGCGACTTGGCTGCATACAAAAATGATTCTCCTGGATAAACAACTTGCTCAAATTTTGCAGAAGAAACAAATCTTCCAGCAGAGTGCCATAGATGACATTTGTGGCGAGCACAAGCTCCTCCAATGAGGTACTATGCCCAGCCCCATTGGAAGAAGTCCAGTCAAAAAAATGTTTGTCACGTTTACACCTGCTTAAATTGTTGCATTTCTCCACCGGAACAGAGCCATCGATTGAGTTCTCGAAGACGTTGATGATTCTAATCGATGGCTGATGCTACTCAGGAATGATTGGGTCCAAGAATTCTGGTTCGAGCAAATGACAGAAAATCACCTCCCCTCCGTCTCTTTCGACTTCGGCAAGAGTTTCGCCGGCATCCGCGCCACTAGCCCGTCTCACAGCAGTAGCGTCCTCGCCACCGCGTATTAATTAATGATATGTATGGCGGGTTGAGCTTGTATTAATTAGAAATGTAAATCTGTCGAAAATGTCATTCCTCCATACCCCATAAGAAGTTGAGCTTGTATTAATTAGAAATATAAATCTTCTATACTATAAAAACATGTATGAGATAGTCTTCTCGATTAAATTTTATAAGGCGGTTGATTTAAGGAATTAGGGTGACACAAGTGAATGACACAAACATGTATGCAATTGAGTAATTAGTTTTATCGTGTCATGACAAATTTCATGTCCTATTTCGAATTTCTGTAGCTAGACTATTATTTTTATTATTGGTTTATTATCAAGTTAGTGTTTCAATTTTGAAATTGGGACTTTGAGTTCGGAAACACTCGTACCTTGAGATTGAGTTATCAATTTTTTTTAATGTCTTGTGTTGTTATTGCATCCTATCAACAAGAGTGGAATGGTAACCCTCTTGTGTTCGTAACGTGTATGTGTAGAGTAGATATGTTAATTGATTGTGTTCATGTTTTGTTTTATTTTATTTTGTCATGTCAATATAATAAAGATACAGTATGTACGAATTATAGGTCCAAATCAAACTCATATATGTTTGTAATTTTCTTCATATTTGGCTATCCTTGAACTCGAATCCTAACCTATTCTATAAATTTTGACTTGTAAAACAGTTTCACATATAAGACTCTTCCTTGGGTACTAAATGCAAATGGGGTGTGATGCTTGCTTGGTTTTTGTCGGCTGTGGTGGTGTTTTTGATGGTGAGGTCAGATTTCTCTTCATTGGAGAGTTAAAGAAAAGTCTGAAGCTGGACCACAAGAGACTAAAGCAATCAAAAGAAAGATTTCCCCAAGCATCGAATAAGATTTCTATGGTCCAAACCAAAGGGGACATTCAAGCTTAACACTTACATAATAGTGATAGCAATTTGCAAACCCAATTATATTGAGCAGCTACTGCTTTTCGAGTACTATGTATATCGTTAAAATAAGTTTAAATTCTATCAAGATGGAACCCATCCTATTTGGTCGTACAATAATTTTGTGATTGCTACCGCTTGCTGTGAGAAAAGTCAACAAACATTAATGTAATTACAGTGAAGGTCTTGTTATTACAGCCCCCACGGATCTAAATATCACACCCACAAGCATGCTTCTCTCCAACCAACCTAAAATAGGATCATCACCTGAAACTCAATCCCACAAAACAAGACCCTGTTTGTATGATAATAATCAAACCACCACACCAAATATATTGAATTTTCATCTAATGCGACAAATATGTAGTACTAGTACAAACAGCAAACGTGGAGATGAACTAAAAAAGAAATAAAAAGGAGTAAATTGTGGGTGAGCATTTGTGTTTTTAGAGTGCAGGCAGTGATGGATTGACGATCCGATTGCAGTGAGTAGTACATGCGTCATGTGGAGGGCTACTGGCGGCACTGCTGTTGGAGAGGGATACAAAGGCTCCCCTCTGCAGGACCCCGGTGGAGACGAATCCAACCGGGGCTGCTGTTGTTGTCCCATCGATCGATGAAGTTGAGCGGTTTGGTGCCGTCGCCATTGCCCGTCGATTGTGGAGGACCTCCCGAGAGGCCTCCGATCGAACTGGGTTGCCATGAAATGGGAACCCAGTTACTACTACTGTCTATGGCCTCCATCACCACCAGTATTGCCCACACCCAACCCCATTTGAGTTCCCGAGATAATCTCGGGGCGGCGATGTAGTGGCGGGGACGATGTGGACGACATGAAGTCCGGGCGGTCACCAGTGGGATTGAGATCGACAGCTGCGTCCGGTCAACGTCGGGTCGTCCATGAACTGGCGGAGCGCGTGCTTGTCGAGGACGCGCTCGGCTCAGCGGATTCACGAGCGAATCCGAACAGACTAATCCGAACTCGTGTCTCCCCCATTCTTGGACCCTACCAGTCTGGTCTTTGGGTTTGATTTTTGAGAGAGTGGCGGTGGAGTGCTCAACAACGCCTCTGGAAATAAACGGTGGCAAAGTTTTGATGAGAAAATGAGAAAATTGTGTTAGTGGAATGTATATAGGCAAATGTGGAAGCGGACCTCGTGACGGCGGAGGCGGGCTTGGCGTTAGAAGCGGATTGGCCGGATTGGCCTTCCACAGGCTTTCTTGAACGGTGGCGGCCTCTGTTTATGTGGCGCTCGCAGTACTTCTGGTCCACGACCGCGTCTCGCGAGCACCGCCACTTTTTGCCGTCGGTTCTTCGGCACCGTCCCGGCTCCGGGTCGCTGTTGGAGAATCCCAATAGGAACCCGCTCCATCCCACTACTCATATCAATATACATCAAAATGTTCATCAATTTGAACTAGTAAGAGAGAAGAAACATTGGAGCTCTATTTGAAGTGGAAAAAAACAACTATAATAATAATAATAATAATAATAGAGAGAGAGAGAGAGAGGGAGCTTACAAGGATTGGATCTGAGGGCAGAGAAGCGGGCAGCTTCAAAAGCTTTTCGGATGGGATTGAGAAGATAAGAAGGAATGGGAAGATTAGCAGTGATGTATTTGTAGATCAAGGCTTGGTGCTCTAGCTCCATCCATTGTGATGGGGTGAAAGGGCCTCTCACCCCATCTTGCATGCCTCCACCATTTATCCCTGTTCACACACACACATACAGTGAAAATTTTGACTCCTTTATGCACTTCATCCAATTTTACTTTATAAAACTGTTGAAATTTGGAAAGGGCGTCACGGATTAATTATACCAAAAACCCTTTGTTTGTGAGTACACTGAGTCTTTACATGAGGAAAGCACACTTACAAATACAGCATCACAACCTTTTCTTTATCTTTTCATACTCCAACAGTGAAAGAGAGCAAAAATAGTGCCTTCAAAATCGGAAAAGAATTTGAACAATAAAACCCAAAAATAGAGCAAGAAAAGAGTGGATAAGCCTTGCAAGATGAAGACAAAGCATATTTCTGTGACAACATTTCACAACCACAAAACTAAATCAAAGATGAAACATACTCCTTGAAAAAAAGGAGGAAAAAGAAAACTATCTTGTCTCAGACAAACACACCAGGAAATGGTAAGATTTTTGCAACCCCATTCCACATTTCTTACCAAAAAAACTCAACAATACATGCAATAAAATAAATAAACAAAATTATTTATGGTAACCTGTAATATTCCTAGCAAATGCATTTGATGAGTACTGATAGTAAGGAAATGCGAGAGGCTGCGAGCTTGGAGAGGAGAAGCTTAGCATTTGGTGATGCCCTTCTTCGGAGGAGAGATTGCAGCCGCTGGATCTCTGCAGCGGATATCTTATTACACCCTCACCGCAAGATGAAGTCTTGGCCATCTTAAACTCCCTTAAATCTTCCTCATTTATTGCTCTATCTTGCTTCAGAAATCCGAATCCGTAGCATTTCTGATTGTCAGCATTAGCATTTTCTAAGGAAAATGTAGAAAATGCGCCACCTCTGAGATTGGTGTCGGAGGCGAGGAGGGCGAAATCCATAGAGAGAGAGAGAGAGAGAGAGAGAAAGAGGATTAGCTGCGATGGAGGAAGGGGTCAGCGTGTTCGGAGACAGGAGGTGGGTCTGTTGGGGGAAGTAGCATGATCTTTTCTTTGAGTGTTGTTGTGTGCTATGTTTGGTTTAGCAGAGTTGAAAAGGGGAAATGGCACTGCATCTTCTCCTTGTTTAGTGAGTTTGATGTTTGTCAAAGGAAAAGTTATTGGAGAGAGAGAGAAGGGGGAAGGCTCTCTGAGGGGTTTGTGACAAAACTACAATACTTGTTACTACTACGATGGCTCCTCTCTATATACACACAGTATATATATGTGCGTGTATATGTATCTATCATGGGCATTTATTCTCTTAAAAACAAAAGTGTATTTTCCAAGGGAAAAAGAAGAGAAATAAAGTTATAAAAATTTAGGGTTATTGCGTATAAATATCAATGCATCAATATTATATATATTTTTTAATTTTGTACACGAACTTAAAAAAAATACAAATATACAAATTTATATGTTGTACTAATTTTACCGTGGTTTCTATTCTTTTTTTCAAATTGAAACAAACATAACAAGCCAAAGTATTGATATGGACAAATCGAACATTTAAAAATTGATATTGTACATATCATCTTAAAATATCGTCATTTTATGTCATCTTATGTCTTAAAAAGGTTGAAAAATGGTTAATTACGACACAATACATTCGAAACTAACATCACATATTTGAATACATTGTGTCATAATTAACTTTTTCTCAATTATTTCAAGAGTTATGAATGTATGCAATCCGGATGAAAACAATGACGTTTTAAGATTACATATACGATCTTTTTTTTTAAAGGTTCGATTTGTTCACATTAATATTATGGTTTGAAAATTGAACTTCATGGCACAAATGTTAAAAATTTGATACTTTAAATATTTAATTATTGTTTCTTTTAAATCGAGACGTATTTGTGAAAAATTTAATAGTCCAAGTATTAAAATTTTAGTTTTTCTATGTTAAATGTAGGACTACATTCTAACATAAATTAAATACATTATACATGGACTCAAATGTTAGTTTTGAAATGTAGAAGTTTAGGCCATCTGTTTACAAAGGGAAGTATATACAAAGTCCAATCAAGAAAAATAAATGTACAAAGACTAAGTATACATTTACCCTTTTAGACTACGTCTATCCTCGAGTCAACCCAACAATACCATTGATAAATCTTTTTAATATTTAATTAATTTATCTTTCATTCACATATTCAACTTTTCTTTCAATCTTAATATATCCATTTTTAGTGATTTATCTCTCACTACTCCAATCGCCCAACCACAACATTATATATTATTATTATTTTTTACTTTTATCATAATATAATTATTTTAAATAAAATTATTAAAATAAACTTAAATTATAGAAAAATATAGAATTTTTGCAGGGAAATTTAATTTAAAGGTATAGAAAATGAGAGAATTTTGGTGTGTATAGACATATTGGTCTTTATTTATAGATGATGGAAAAAATATGAATTTTGGTATTTTTTATTTGAATATAATATATAAAAATATTATGATTTTATCTTAATATATAAAAAAATTAACTAACCAATTGGAGGAAAAAAAATATCTCCATCCAATTAATCGAAGAGATGAGAACTTGTCACTACAAAAAACACATGACAATGACGGAAAAATCCGTCGCAAAACATCAAAAATCCGTCGTAAAAGCAGATCGTGACGGATCGAGACGGATTGGACCGTCTCTAAAAGCCTCGTTATTCTGCAGACAACGACGGTAAATATTCCGTCGCAAAATTTTGAAGCGAACTAGCGGCGGAAATATCCGTCGTTGATAGATTAGTCGTTTGGCTCGCCGTTTGTTACGTTGAATTAACGATTTTAACGGAATTGTCAGTCGTAACTAGCGACGGAATACATTCCGTCGCTAAATTATCTCGGGTGATTCCGTCGAGATCCGTCGCAAATAACGACGGACTTTTTACGTCGCTATATAATTTCGTAGTAATTGAGTCTCGGATCCGTCGCAAAATCTATTCGCTATTACGTCAGTAAATCTGTCATGATTCTGACGGATATTTTCCGTCGCTAGAATAGTCCGTCGAGGTCCGTCTCTGTTACACCACGACAAATTAGATTCTGTTCGTTTGAGCTGCAGCTTCGACTTAATTCCGCTCTATATTCCGCCGCTATACTTAAAATATTTCCACGACCACTTTTAGATTATGTTTTACCGTGTTTTTACATGTTCAATACATCCACAATCATCACAAATTCATCCACAATCATCACAAATCCAAATCCAAATCCAACAACATCCACAATCATCACAAATCCATCCACAATCCATCCAAATCACAATCCAAATCATCACAATCCACAATCCAAATCATCACAAATCCACAATCCAAATCACAAATCCACAATCATCCACAATCCATCCACAATTATTCAATACATCCGAATCTAATAATTCACAACAACTATTCGATCACGGAGTTATAAATCCAAATCTAAATCGATTCAACAATTCAACAATTCAACAATTCAAATCCAACAACAACAATTCAAATATCCATAAATGAAGTAAAACGTATAGATAGGAATCAATATGGTGGAGGGTGGTCGAGGTCGATCTGCTACTCGAGCCCGATAGGAATCATTGGAATGCCTCTGTTGAGCTTCCATCCGAGCTTGAAGACGTTGAAGCATCCGTGCATGCTCACTCTGTTGTGCTTGAATCCTCGCCTCGATCTGCTCACGCCTCTTTCTCCAAAGTAGTTGCTCGACCATCCGCTCTCTCTAACTTCATCTCGCTCCTCCATCTCCGTCGATCGCTCTCGATATCCGGAGACTCCATACGAGAAGTCATTGCAGAGCCGGAACTAGAGTCATTCTCCATGAATGTACGTGAGAGAACCAAGACCAAACAATCTCTTTTCTTCGATGCGCCTCAGGATACCCTTGAGGATCCGAGTCCTATCTACTGGGCTCTCATCTACGGCTTGAGTCAAAATCAACTTGGTCCTCCACCGCCTCCCAGTATTTGCGGTAAAATCGTTTAACTTTCCAAATAGAAGTTATTTTACATCATTACCATATTTAATATTTAATCTACTTACCGCGATGCTACGAGCCTTCCCATCAGATAACTTCCATCGGGGCGACATGATATTTCGAAAAACATCCCACCGGACCTCGAAATATCGACTCCACGTTCTCGGCCTATTCATTCATTCAAACATTATTAATGCACACGTAGGTAAATGATAATAAGTATTTGTATGCATATAATAGAGGGTACAATTGCTACTTAAAAATAAGAAAATTAAACAAGCTTCATTAATGATGTTTTAATCCAATTAGTTTGTGGCGTCTAATAACTTAGCAATTAACAGATTATGATATATGTGAGGCTGAAAGCGAACAACATTAAAACCTAAATTGAATTCGAAAAACTAAATACTTACAATCTTTGGTAGCATAATCTAAAGCACATCCGAGCCACCCCATGCTTAACGATCCCCGCCCCTCACCATCGGCTCTGTCGTCCTACTCCCTAGCTTTTTCGCGCTTTAGTCCGCACCTCAGTGATTCCAATAATCACCGCCACGCAGCCAATCCGATCCGGGAATGAATGGAGGTGGCGTCGTCGTCTCTCTGCCTCTTGATCTTATGAATAAGATCCTTATATCTCACCGCCTTTTGGCACCATGCACGATAGACTACTTGAGAGACAAAGCGGCGCATCCCAAAGAAATAATTAAAGCATAAATTTGAAAATGATACATTTGAAATGCACATTCATATATATTTTGAATTACAAAACATCACATATATCGATAACCAATACATGAAAGACAAGTTGCACTAAAAATTTCATTTAATGAACTTGACTTAGAAAGCACCTCACTTCATGGCTAAACCCCAAAGATCCTCTTTACCTCCATGTTAAAAGCTTTTCAATTTTACAAGTCTTTAAAGGTAAAATACATATCCATATATCTTATATAGTGTTGTGTCACAATTGTTTCCTTAGGGATCACATTTGATAAATATTATTTGAACCTTAAACATCATTTTCAACAAAAGGATATAAATATTATCAAATTAACTATCACTTAGTCCAAATAAACCAATATACTTGAATGTAAATCAATAATACCGAAGTCTTGAAAATACATCCGCCTCGATCCTCGGGGACCAATTTCCAACTGAAACCCGATGGTTCACGACCTTCTTGAACGACTCGGTGATCACATGTGCAACATCATGCGATGGACATAAAATCCTACAATTGAGTTAAAATAATATACATTATATTCAAATAAGTACAATTGAGTTAAAATAATCTAATTAACTATAGGTACCCATTTACAATAGTCAAGGTCTTCCTCCCCATCGCCCGGTCTCGCACCCACCGCTCGACCCTCTCCTCCACCGATAGTAAGTCCTCCTACCGAGGCGCCAACTCCTTCATCCGGGGAGGTAGATGCGAAATATTCCTAGGATCACTAGGCCGGACTCTCTACCTCGTCCTCGACTTGCCATCCGAAAATAGATTTGATGCGTTACTTTAATAATTTTTATTCTTCAAAAGTTATCAATTGTCTTTGAATTTGGTTTCATTAGCTATTTGTTTAAACATTGTCATTGGAAAAGTTACATCTACAATATCTTTCAAGGTAATTCTTGTTTCTTTTCCTATAAAGCTTTTGACAATATGATTCATTGAAATGTGTTGTCTTCGCAGAGAAAACTTACTTTCTTATGCTTGAATGGTTGTTCAATTGTATTTTAGCTTATACTTCTAAATTTGCGGTTTGATGTTGTATTCGTTGATGTGTCCTATTGCATGATAATATTTGAATATTTTTGCTTATCAACGATGTGTACACATTCATTATCTAATTGTTATATCTAGGTCGAGTATCCAGGTCCTTGACTGGTTCGAGCATCCAAATCTTAAATCTTGAGTAGAGAATTGTTATGTTTTGACTTGTAATGCATTAGTAAAGTGGGAGAAGAGGTAATGGTTCGTGAATTGTTGTGCTATCTTGTTATACTCGATAACCGAAATAGAGAGAAGCAATGGTTGTAGCAAAAGATGATCTGCTTGGGATGGCAACAAAAAGAGAGAAGAGAGAGAGAGAGAGGTCCGAGGTATTGATTATACCTTGAAAAGTCAATGCGGGAGAAGTTCATCACCGCAGCAAAGATAATTCGACCTATTCATCTCCATCATAATCATCATCATTCAATGTATTATCATTTTCGATTCCGATAATTCATATGAATCGATTCCACAATTCATCATCTTGATCGATTAGTCATCCGCTTCTTCTATGTCTATCAAAGTGCCGTCGGGATGAACTCGTGTCATGTCATCATCAACCACTACACTTGTAATTAAAGGCATTTCATCCTCTTGAAATGGCGGAGGTATATCGAACTAGATGATTTATCCGAGACTTCCACATTAGCTCTCGCTTTAATTTTGCATACATCCCACCAATCCTTTGTAGATTGTTTTAAACTCGGATAAGGACAATAGTATACTTGAACGGCTTGTGTGGCGAAGGACAAACGGTTCATACTTATTATACCTTCGCCTATAATTCACGAAACCAATTTGTATTCGGGATGCACCGATGTCCCCAATCGTGATGGATCAAACCACTCGATCTAAACATTGTTACGGTCTTCATAGGTAGCCCATGGTATTCCAACTCACAAACCTCCATGTCGCCCATAAAAATCGAGTTCATTCTTATCGCACCATAAGTTTCACCTTTAATGCACACACCATCGCTCATGGTGGCTCTTTGTGTCCCATGCTCTAACGTGTGAAATTTATACCCATTTATGTAGTACCACGGATACGTCTTAATCATTTGGAGAAGGCCCTTTTGCTAAATCCAATATGAATGGATTGACGACATTGTTGGTATGGTCTTTGACCTAAATCCAACAAATCAATAAACATCTATCAATCGACCGATTAAATATTACAAAGGAGGTTACGGTTAATGGGATTATATACTCACATATGTATCAAACCAATGTGAGAAGTTTACATCGATTTTCAATCTCGAGGAGGAGATGCGTGGATGTAATCTTTTCAAGAAATCGATAAACAAACTTCAAAACAAATAGTTATAATTAGTATTTAAATAGTTATACTAATTGAAAGTTATACAACGTGAAATTATAAATACTTTAAATAGTTCTCGAAACTTCAACGCAATTCATAGCACATATAATCGAGCAAGATCATACTCACTCGAATCTAGATATCTCTTCGACATTTTTCCAAAAGGCGTCCACCTTGCTTGAATATTGAAAGCATATCGGGAAGTCTTCATGCCTAATATCTCCCCAACATTATAATTGCGAGACACATTCTTATGTTTCGTTCTTACGTGACCTCAAAATAATAAGAATGAATGTTGATGCTTCTTCACTAAGTGCGCATTGCAAATAGAACCTCCACTCGAGCTTTATTTCTCACGTTGTTTTCAACTTACGTAAGTATCTATCAATGTATATAAAAAGATTAATAGTTATATGTGTATTTTATACATATGGACAACAATTGTTAAAGTGAACGTTTACCTTTCGAATGGATACATCCATCGGTATTGAACAGGTCCAAGAATACGAGCTTCATCGCTAGATGGACTGGTAGATGTTCCATTGAATCAAGAAACTAGGAGGAATATACGCTCGAGCTTGCATAAAATGACCGGAATATTTTCTTGAAGTTTGCACATGTCCTCAAGTTTGATGTTTCGAGAGGTCAAATCTTTGAAAAATAAACTTAATTCCGCTCTCGCTTTCCAAACATTAGGTGGGAGAAGTTCTCGAAATGCGATCGGGAGTATCTGTTGCATAAAAACATGGCGATCGTGACTCTTCATCCCAAACATCTTCAATTTGGTCATGTCTACACATCGCCCATATTTGAGACATACCGTCTCGAAATCTAAGACCTTTCACCCATTCGCACAATACTTTTTTTCATGTTTGTCAAGTGTGTAAGAAGCTTTTGGATACTTGCATATCGACTCATTCATCTTCAACTCTGGTCTATTGCAGTACAAATTAAGTTCTTCTCTTGATTTGCTCGTATCTTTCGTCTTACCTGGAATATTCATCACAGTGTTGAACACATTATCAAATACATTCTTCTCTATGTGCATGACATCCAAATTATGTCGAATCAAAAGAGAACTCCAAGACGGTAAATCCTGAATATACTCCGCCTCCAACCACTACCAAAATATTTGGAAACACTACTATTTATTGCATCACTACCCATTTCACCACCTTCACTAGTCCCATTCCTTCAATCCTAGATAATAGTTCTTCTCCGATGGCGCTTGGTGGACTACTAGTAATCACCGTATTCTTTCTCGAATCCTCTTCTATCCCTTCCGAATTGGTGATCGGGTTTAAAACTTTCGATGATTATCAAACCATGACTGCTACCACTTTTTGGTAAAGTAAACGCTCAAGATCCTCCATGCAATGTGGACAAGCTAACCTTCCAAATTGTATCCATCCGCATAACATAGAGTACGCAGAAAGTCACTAATTGTCCAAAGCAATGCAAAGACGATCCGAAAATTTTGTTTCAATGAGACATCATAGGTAAGGACACCGCTTCCCACAAATCTACTAACTCGAAATTAATGGTTGCAAGAACACATCAATCTTTTCTTTTGGATTACGTGGCCTGGCACTAGAATTGTGAGAACATATATTGTTCCTTCATACACATCCATGGAGGAAGATTATAAGGAGTAACTATAACGTGCCATGAAGAATATTGTTGTCTGATTGACCAAAAGGTTGGAAACCATCGATCGAAAGACCCGATCTAACATTACGAATCTCGATTCAAACAAAGGAAACTTCATGTTCAAATGCTTCCATGCGGTGTGTCACGGATGGCGCATGACCCCATCATTAGTCGACGATGCATGCCAACGCATATTCTCCGTCAGAGCCTCGGATGCATACAACCTCGTAGTCGAGGAGTAAGAGGAAAATAATACATCTTCTTACATGGAATTTGTGATTTCTTTCGAGTTTCGGATGCTCGATTATTGCTCTTGAAACGTGGATGCTCACAAACTTTACATCTCGTCGATTCGAATCTTGTCGCCATAAATCATGCAATTATGTGGACAACAATCTATCTTGTGCAGAGCGATCCCATGCCACGCAACAATTTCTTCGTCTTTGTAGAAGTCATCGTGTACAAGATTACCATCCGGATTGTCTCTTTCATGAGTTACATTATTTGATCAAAACCTTTCTCGATATATTATTCTCGACTTTCCAACTCGTAAGTCGAGCCACAATGCAGACAATTGTGAATGGTTTGAGCAACTTTGCCACAACGGTTTATCGACGTCGTCAACATGTCGTAAAATTTTCGTGCCTCAAGATTTGGTTCCTCTTCGTGCTCGACAAAGTTAAACGAGGACCAGCAGATCCATTACCATCGTCGTCACGCTTGATTGAGGTTCGGGTGATCTTGCATTGTCGGATCTATACTCACATTTGTCTCCTCGAAAGATCCAGTGTTATAATTTGGAACAAATCCAAATTTTGAAACGTGATATCGCATACGGTATCTTGTACTTGATAAGGTATATTATTGCACTTCTTACAAGGACACTTGATCTTTTCCCATCCATGAATGATAGTTGATTACTAGCAAACTCAATGAAGTTTTCAAGTCCGCAAGAAAATCATGATTTAATCCACCACAGTCTGCGACGCTTATACATCCATTCACGATTCGACTCATCACGAGGAAGTGGAAATGAGATTCGAAGTGAGAGGCAAATGTTCTGTCATGGGAAATGGGATTACGGAAGTGAGAAGCAAATCTTGGGAGATGAATGTTCGCAAATGTTGGGAGATGAAGTGAGAGGCAAATATTCGAGTACCAACTACTAAGCCCGACTTTAATTTGGTTAATGATTTGGAAGTACATTTGGTTAATGATTTGGAAGTACATTTGTAAGAGGAGATAATTTAGGTGAAGAGATGCCGATAACTCTATTTATTGGTAAATAAGGTATACGCATAATTTTCTAATGTTTGGTTATGTTAGGATAATATTTAGATGCAAAGACAGTATACTCATATTCGATCCAAGTCTATTTCACGTTTCATAACAAAAGGTTCTCACGTTATAGAAATAGAAATGCACGAGACATATACTATATAAAATAAAATATGTATGCATGTTAACATGAAACTAATTTGTAGAGGTATAAAATCGATGCATAAATATAAATCACCAAATAGAAAAAGTTCACACATGATTAGTCTTATTTCTCTTTGATAAAGAAGCATCAAAAATTCGCCTCCAAACCCTTCACGTGGGACATGTGATGTAAATGATCACAACATTAATATATATAGCAATACATATAAATATTAATGGTGTGACCACTTACATCACATGTGAAAGGGTTAGGAGATGAATTTTTTGTGATTGCTACTCTTTTATCAAAGAGAAATAAGACTAATCATGTGTGAACTTTTTCTATTTGGGAATATGCAAAAAGTAATTCATTTGTTGTTGACATCAAATCATGCAACATGTCATGTAACTTTATTCAATTTTAGATAATCTTGATTGTGGATAGAAATATTGTTGAGCATTTTATAATTAAGACAAATCGACTTAAATCATGTGGACTCCAATTCTTGTATAAGCTAATAGAGATGGGTGGATAATTTGGAAAGCAAAACGCCCGTTTGGGTAAAAATACTGAGGCTTGTAGTCATCAAATATATGCTACGCTTAGGACTTGCATTTTAATATAGCATTGAATTATATATTTAAAGTATGGTTAGTTTCTTTAATTTTATATGGTGTTTGCCTTTTTATTTAGTGTAATCTAATTTTTTTGAATTTGATATTCTTTTTAGATACAAGTTATTTATCATAATAGAATTTGAATATATTAAAATAAAATTTCGTACAATAATCAACAACTTGAACCCAATACCTCTTTTTTAGCAAGTCTTTTGCTACCTCAATTTTTTCACTGAATCCATATCTCATTTATACGAGGAATCAATGATCGCTTTAATATGGCCACTCAATATTGCTTGTGAAAAATAAAATTATTGTCAAATGTTGTTGGAAACCCACGCTTAGAAATTTTCAAGAAAAATGAAATCGGGAGAAAATAAAACTTTAATTACATGATTTTTAGAGCTAACATTGCCACCCTTGATTATATAGAACTAAAAAGTGTATGTTTTATTTATTTATTTTGATATGATGGGGACTGCTGAGTCGCTAGAAAAAGTTCATCTACCATTTACTATTTGGTGTTTGGATGTGCATTATTTTTCTTATTAATAAATTTGCCAACGATACATAGTGGAGTCTCGCCATTTGTTAATTGAACCTTTAATACTTCCAAATTTGGTGATATAATACTTGAGATTTGACTTATTTGTTGCCAAATCGATAGGAAAGATACGATTTCATTTTGGTGGTTTGTTCGCATTTTACTAACCATTGAGTAATATTAAAGAGATTTTGAATTTTATATACTTTTGAAATCCAACACACAATTTACGTTTGGTTCAATTAAGTCATACATAAAATCGAACTTAGATCTAATTATAATTGTCTCTTTGGTATATAATAGATGATTGAACACAAAATGGAACACCCAACCGCAAAGAAACCAAGAGATGATAATTATATTGCACAAGTAGTATACTGAATAATTATAGTTGAAAATCCTTCAAGTTCTTGGAGTTCATTGTGGATGAAAAGCTCCACTTGTACCTTAAAACATATTCCATATTTGTCCATGTTACATAACTACTTATTATATATAGCACATGCTTAATCAAATTTTATTTCTCAAAAGTGATCTATTTATGATTCTATAGCCAAACCAAATTCTTAATTACAACTTGCAAAAAATTGTTGTCTTCTATGATGTAAATTAAAGGATATCATTGAAAAATCTAACGGAGGATATCATTGAAAATTCATAATCTATGGTGAGGATTGATTATTGATAGAGTAGCAATTTGAAAATTCATGTCCAATTCTTAAGGCACCTAAAATCCAACATACTCATTAAATAACCAAGTAAATCCAACATATATACCAATATATCGATACATACCAATATATACCAATACATATATACCAATATATCAATACATACTAATATACTAATACTTACATATATACAAATATATCAATACATACCAATATACGACTAATTCTTACATATATACCAATATATATATATATATATATATACCAATACATACATAAACATACATAACAATAATGTACCAATACATACATAATGTAACAATAATGTACCAATTCATACATAAACATAATGTACCAATATATACATATATACATATATACAAATACATACATAAATATAAATTTTAAATAGATATATATATATATATATATACATACTGATACAGGTATATAGTGGTGTGTGTGTGTGTGTGTGTGTGGTCGGTGGTCAAAGCATGGTAGCAGGAGATATAAGCGAGGGTGGGGGGGGGCGGGCGCGGGGTTGGGCGCGGCGGCAGCGGCGAGCGGAGAGGCGGGCGAGGAGGGAAGGGACGGCAAGGTGGTGGGGCTTGGGGGAGTGATTGGGCGCAGAGCTAAATGAAATGGGGAAGAATACGCGTCGTAATATAATTTCGTGGCGGATTAGCGACAGTAAATATCCGTCGTTAAATTTAAAACCCTATAGCGACGTATTAACGACGGAAAATTTTAACGACGGAAAAATCGATCGTTGAAATATGTGAAAATTGAAAATAGAAAAATCCGTTTTTATAACGACGTAATAAATCCGTCGTTAAATTTACGACGGACTAACGACTATATAATCCGTCGTTTAATTTCTTGGCATTAAAAATTAAAAATTAATATTAACGACGGAAAAATTCCGTCGTAAATATTATTTAGAATAAATAAAACTAAAATTAAAATTAACGACGGAAAGTATCCGTCGTAATATTAATTAAAAATAAATATTAAAACATCCGTTATTTTACGACGGATCGTGACGTTTTTAAAATTGTACATTAAAAAATATAAAATCCATAATTTAACGACGGATTATGTCCGTCGTTAACTTTAACGACGGATTAACGACGATATGACGTCGTTATATATTCGCTGAAATAGGCCCGCCAAATTCGTCTTAATAACGCCTCAAATCCGTCGTTAATGTAGACGTCGTTATTCGTCGTTATTCCGTCATTGAATGGCGACCCCAATTTAATGAATTCTTAATCCGTCATTGTCAAGGTTTTTTTGTAGTGTGTTAAATCCCATGGTGATTGATTGGTTGATTCTCTTTACAACTCTTTTAGCCTTTGTTTTAATCATCAACCAAACCAACCATTTTTTTGGACGATAAAGACAGTCTTGGAAAGTAAAAGATATTGTTGCGTCTCTCTGTTTCACTTTTATCTCGATCTTTACTATTATGTGTAAATATAAGAACTCAATTTTAGCACAAGCAAAAACATAACGATTTTATTCTTTTATCTAAAGAATAGAGATTAATATACACATATATGTATATTCAGTATATTATTCGGAAAAACTCGTGTGCAAGTAAATATCAATAATATATTATTATTAATTAATTATAATTAGTATTGATTAATTTTATTATGGTTTATTAACTTTTATCTAGGGTTTATTAATTATTAATTAGGATTTTAGTAATTCTTAATGAAAACAGTTTAATCTGAATTGAATTTAATTAAAGTAGATATATCGTGTATCTAGAATCTAGATGTATGGAAATGTGCCTTTATATATTTTTTAATATTTTAAAGGCATGATTTTCGTGAAATTTTGAGACTGAGGTAATGAGAGATTTTTCTTCCTAGTGTTTCTTGTGCTTCTGAGTTGAGTAATAATCACATATGATCGTTTTAGAAAAAATTCGATATCAAAAGAAAAAGTAATTATGCAATATTTATTATTCTGATGATACGGTGTAATCAGTTTAATACGTATTATTCAATGCAATTCATAATCTTTCGACGAAGAGGAATATTGATGAACCTGACGAAAAAAAGAGCGACCCAAATTTTCAAGTGCACCTCAAACACTAGTAACCTACATGACTTTGTTGATTTGAAACACAATTTAATTTCCTTTCTCTTTTTTTTTTATAAATAAAATATTATTATTATATTAACTATTGACCAAAATGATATTATTCTGATTCAATGTATGATTATATTTTTTTTCTCCTATTTATATTTTAATATTAAAGTCCACATCAATTTCAAGTGAACTAAATAATCTTTCTAGCACTAACTCTAATCTCTGAGATATATTTGTCAGTCTTCAATAGTTGAGATATTTAATTATAATTATCGATAACTCAATATATTACATAAAATATGTAATCAATATTCTATTATTAAATATATATAATTAATTACTATTATATTATTATATAAAACAAATATTCACATATTATATACTCTCTCCTAGTATCACCAGCCATCAAACTACATATTTCAATAAAATAAAAAAAATTTACCTTTGTAATCTTATTAATTATCATGATAAATACATACATACAGATGGAAATTGTACAATTCCAAAAGAGCTGGATAAAGGTAAAATATGAACAATGTCATAATTTTACTCTTAAATTGTAAATTAGGACATTTATTAAAAAATAGGACGCTTACAAAAAAGGTAAGAAATTTACTATAACATGTTTAATCATTTACAACCCTATTACTTTAATCCATTTGTCTGAAATGAGAAAAATGAATATGACGCAACAATTGAATATTTTGAAAGAGATTAACAATAGAATACTTCTTATTTTTTATAAATATCTTACGTAATGAAAAAAAAAATCATATAACTGTATAAATCAAATGATAGTTAATAATATTAAGATGTACATATCTATCTATACCTATCACACCCTAACTAAGATTTGATACATGATGCACTGTCCTTTATAGACCAAAAGGCCTAAAAGTATTATATAGACTTGTGCAATTATATATACCACCTCTCAGGTGGTATACGTAATACAAATATCATAGTTCTATAGCAAATATGAGTTATATATAATTTTAATACATTTTACTAGACAATGAATTACATATTATATATTTATATATTAAATCTTATCAGATATAATATTAATATAAATATATATATATATATATTATTAAATGTTATCAAATATAATATTAATATATTATATAATAAAAGAGATATCAGTCAAACATAACATGACTTATCGAATATGGCGTACCAAACAAGCCCTAAAGAATACTAGATTCATTATTAGTTATAAAAGCTACTGTTGTTGTGTGTGTGTGTTGGCGCAGTGATAGAGTGGTTAATCCTGGCGCCAGAAGGTGCTGGGTTGAGTCTCCAGTGACGTGGCTTTAAAATTTCTGTATTAATTGAAAAAAAAAGCTACTGTTGTTATATAGTTGATGATTATTTATTGAAGTATGAGTTAAGTTTTACGAAACTGATCAAAATTTGGATTGTACTTTGCAATTCGGCCAACTATTTTTAAAATTACTAACGTGGGAAAGTGAGTTCATAAATGATTTAAAAATCTTTGTACTAAACAGGGATTTTTCATTAAAATGAACGGAGATCGAATATAGCAATGTATTTAAGAACCCACAGGGAAACAAATGAGATTTGACAAACAATTTTGTGAATAACATTGAACCCTGCCAATTATTACACTCTGACAAAAACTTGGGTGGCGTAGTCTTACCATGCATTCACCCTTGTTTTTGTTAAAGTAATTATATATTGATTATAGTGATTAAAGATAATTAAAGTTTATTACTTTTAATTAAAAATTTAATAAAACTTGGGGTTATTAATTTATGATTATGATTTATTAATTCATAATTATGATTTATTAACATAAATTTAGAATTTAATAATTCAAGATTGGGTTTTATTTTTCAAAATTAGGGTTTATTAATATACAATTAGAGTTTACTAATTAAAACTTAGAGTTTATTAATTTATAATTAAATTTATTAATTCAAAATTAGAGTTTATTAATTTTAAGTTAGGTTTATTAATTATATATTAGGTTTTAATAATTCCAATTGGATTTTATTAATTCAAAATAAGAATTTATTAATTAAAATTAGGATTTATTAACTCTAATTATGATTTATTTATCTAACTATGATCTATTAATTTTAAATTGTAGCTTATTATTTTAATTAGAATTTATTAAATCTTATTTTAAGTTTATTAACTTAATATTAATTAATAATTTATTTATTATTATATTAAATAATTAATAAATTAAAATAAGGGGGATCTCACTGTGTGCTCGCATGCAAAGGAGACCCACCCATTACACTCGCCTTCCCCAGAAATCGGATGAAAACTGGAAAAAATAGTTAATGTGTAAGAATAACATATATATTCCAATTCATGTAAGTTTAGTTCAAAGTTATATCTGCTAGTTATTTTATATGAGGAAGTGTGAGTAGAAATATATCCTACTTATTTGAAGCAATAATGGAAAAATAATGTTATCTTTTAGATGACGGATGGCAGGAAAAATATCAGAGAGGGGCCTAATGGTAAATTAATAGAAAAAGAAAAGAAGAGGTTAGAAAAGAAAGGGCCGGCGGGTCCCACCCCATCCCTGTCGGCAAAGAGGAAGCTAACCCCTTTTCATCTACATCTCGCTCTCTCTCACCCGGCAGCAAACACACACACACACCCTCCCACTGTATGTGATGTGTAATATATTATTATTATATTATGAATTAATTTCAATTTTTGAATATTTGATAATGTTGTTTCACTCTCTTGGACATGATGTGCATACACTATAATCATGGAATTTGTTCCAAGAAAAACTAAGACCAAGTGATATTTTCAAAATCACTTTATGAGAATAATAATTCTATTTTTAAGTAACTTTAAAAAAAGGTAAATATCAATTTAAACCTTAAACTATACATATTTTATCAAAAATATCATGAACTTTCAAAATATTAATTTAAACTCAAACTATCATATTTGTATCAAAATGCCTGTATTCAAAGATAGTTTGGGGTTTAAATTGATCTAATATGATAGTTGGGGTTTAAATTGATATTTTAATCGTGATATTTTGATAAAACATATATAGTTTAGGGTTTAAATTGATATTTACCCTTAAAAAAATTATATTTGAATGGAGTGTAGCCAAACCGAACTAAATATTATATGCTCGAGTTTGATTCGTTTATTATTGAGCTGAATTTCAAAGTTTGTTTACGAAATAATTTGAGGCTCACGAGCTTATTCGAGTTCAAACGAAATTTCTAAATTTAAATTTATATTTGAATTATTGATTATTTTCTTTTAAAATAATTTATTTTATATACAATAATAAGATATATCAATTATTTTCATATCCCAAATAGAGTTAATTAGTAACTTTATACTAATTACTAACTATATTTCCCTAAATATAAATTGTATTTAGTAATAATTTCAAACTACAACACTTAACAAATTTATTCACGAATTTAACGAGTCAAATCTAACAAGTCTGAGCTTAGTTAGTCTAGCTAATGAATTTTACCAAATGAGTTAGAATGAATCTTTATCGAAGCAAAATCTGAAAAACCCTGAAGTATTTGATACATACAGTTCTAATGGTATACATATACGACGAGGAAGTTCAAGCCGAGAAGAAAGTTTATTGTGAAGAATAAAATTGACAACTTATGTATTATTGCATCATTTTTGGGTCCGAATAGAAGGGAGCGCTGCAAATCTGATTTGGTTCAAAAATATATTATTAGCAGCCCTTATAGTTCCTCCAATCGTCAATGGCAGCATACCTTTTTGAGACTTAAAATTATTTTACGAAAATTCAAATATGTAACTTTGAAGATAGTAATAGGGGTGAAGAGGTTTGTATATAATACAAATATATAAATAGACGTAGGAAAGGCGAGTTGGGGTGCGTGTGAATAAATGTGTTGTTTTTGTCCGGGGACCATAATAGTGGTAAGTGGGGCCCCCGCCGTTGACACGTCTCTGTCACTCATTTACGTACAATCTAATTGCAAGTCTTCAACTCTTATCCCTGTCTTTTTTCACATCCTTTCATCTTTGGCACATTATTATGGTTAGGTCTTTATTGCATTTTTAGGAGGATATATGATAAATTATGAAGAATTATTAATTTTTTAATCGATTAAAATTTAATTAAATTAATCGCAATCCATCGAAATCCTAATTTTTTACAATTTGCTATTCACGTCTTAAAGATGATGCCCATCGCACATACCCATTGCTATGCTGGTGGATGGATTCCGATAGGATGATGTGTCGCAGGTCTGCACCCTACCTATGTGTCTATGCATGCATATAACCAATTTCTAGTTTCTCATCCTTTTGCTTTGAATAGGAAAAAAATATATTCAATTTCATCATTGGGCTCCTTATTTTTTTATTCCGCTTTCGAATAAAAGGTAAATTATAGTATATAGTTTGAGTGGATATGGTTTGAAGGTGATAGATTCGTCGTTGTGTATGAATAAAATTAAAATGAATAGAATGAAATTACAAAACACAATGACGAAAATAAATGAAGTAAATAATTAAGTATATATATACCTTTTATGGCTGGTAGATAAATGTGACGTGATATGAATATAATTGTAATCTTTAATCGATTTCACTGTCACGTTGGAAAAACTAGTAATTAAATACAGATATTGAATGTGATTCATCTCAAATAATACAGAGATACTTTTAAGGAAAAATATATCAAACTACACACGTTTAAAAAGTGTATGCATGTATCTTATTTTACAAAATCAATACACAACATACCCATTTATATTTTTAATATATATTTCTAGTGAGTTTATGGGTTTGGTCGGTGAAATGACATAACACCGACTCGAAAACATAACAAATCAATAAATGATTGGGAAATTATTTTCGATGTATTGGATATTATTATTATTTTAAATTACTTTATATATGAATGATATCATTAAATCATTAAATTATGTTAAAAGCATTAAATCATTAAATCATGTATCTCGTGGGAGAGAGGATTTAATTAAAAATCGACCGAGAGAGAATTTAATTAAACATTCAAATTTTGAATAGGTCATTGGATGCATCTCGACCGAGAGGAATTAATTAAAATCGTGGGAGAGAGGATTTAATTAAAATTCAAATTTTGAATAGGTCATTGGAGCGAGTGATTTTTAATACAATTTTAATTAATTCGGATCGGAAACATCAAAGAATTAATAATTAGTATTAATTCATGTTGAAATTAATCGATAGGAGAGGAATTATGAAATGAAATTAATACTAATTATTAATTCATGTCTCCTTCGACCCAGGTAACATCAAAGGCTCGGCCGGAATCAACGATTTTCGATCGGAAACAAGGCTAATTAATTTAAATTGAATGTATGATATTTAAATTAATATTTAAAAATAATCTATGGAAATTTTGTAAAATATTGAAATCTTTGAAATTATAACACAACTTATGAATTTTGAAATATTTAATATTGAAATTATCCTTCATATTTACCGTATTAATTAATAGTGTACAAAATAGTACTACGAAAGTAAAAGCTTACAACTAAAATTGCGAGAAAATTGAAGAAGACAAATAAATTACAATAAAATTGCGAAAAAATTGAAGAATTGCGAAAAAATTGAAGAAGACAAATAATTGCGAGAAAAATTGAAGAAGACAAATAAATGCGAGAAAAGTAAACCAATAATTGAACCAATTCTCTCCTATTTATACAATTCGATAAGTAACAAATACAAATCCAACAAATTGCTATTGCTTCTGCTCCTCGAATTTTAGTTCTTCATTACATTGCTATTGCTCTTGCTTCCCTAATTTTCATTCTTCATTTCGATCCACAACCCAAGAGCTATGTCTCAACAAGTAAGTTATTCAATTTTTATTTATTTTCGACGTGTTTTGAATTTATTGTTGTTTATGATATTAATTTGTGTTTAGATTTATTATTGTTATTTTGTTTAGATTTATTATTGTTTATTGGTATGGATAAATTATTGCGTTTAGATAATTAAATTAATTGGATAATTCATTTAGTGTTTTGAATTTATTGCATAATTCAGTATATATAATTTAGATAATTAAATTAATTGGATAATTTGTTTAGTGTTTGGATTTTATTGCATTATTAGTATATATCATTCGATATAATTCGTTTAGATAATTATTTATAATTATATAGCATATAATTAGTTTAGATGAAATTAGATGTTTTATACGATTTTATGGCTTTTTATATGAAAAATAAATGAATTAAAGGAATCCTCTCCAATCGATGAATTAAAGGAATTATATGAAAAATAGATAAATAAATGATTTTATGGGTTTCTAAAAATCATAAATGAATTAAAAATTAAATTACATTAAAATCCTCTCTCCCACGACCAATTCCTTGATTCCGTCGTGGTCGATCATTCCTTGATTAGGTCGTAGGAATCAAGGTCGAATCGACGAGAGAGGATTTTAATGTAATTTAATTTTTTATTGATTCTAAACATAATTAAATTAATTATTCATTCGAAAACATAAAATTGGTCCACGGAAATTATCAAATTAACACGATTCCGGTCTACGGAATCTTGAATGTCGACCGGAATCTTGAATTGTCGTGGGAGGGAGCTATTTTCGTGGGAGAGCTTATTTTCGAGCGGAATCTTCTAATTATCAAATGAATTTAATACTAATTATTTATTGATGTCTCGCTCGATCGGAAACAAGGAAATATCGTAGGAGACATAAAACTATTCGATAGGAGAGAGATTTTTGTTTTAGAAATTAATTTTAAATTAAATCAATTAGGATAATTTTAGATTTATTAGGATAATCTTGAATTATTGTTAGGATAATTTTAGATTTATTAGGATAATCTTGAATTATTGTTGTTGTTTTAATTTTAAATGAAATCAATTAATTTTAAATGAAATCAATTAGGATAATCTTCCAATTATTGTTGTTTATGATATTAGATTTATTATTGTTAGTTTTATTTAGATTTATTATTGTTAAATTTTTTAGATTTATTTTGTTTAGATAATTGAGCAATTTATAATACTATCTTTAGTTTTATTTAGATTAGTTATTATTATTTTGTTTATTTTGTTTATTATTCCTATCTTTACATTTATTATTATGTTAGATAATTGAGCAATTTATAATACTATCTTTAGAATTATTTTGTTAGATAATTGAGCAATTTATTATTTTGTTTAAATTGAGCAAATATCTTTAGATTTATTATTATTTTGTTTAGATAATTCGATTGTTTACGCAATTTATAATTATTGGATAATTCGTTTAGATAATTCTTGGCATAATTCGTTTAATTAGACTTAGATTAGATTGCTATTTTTCTTATTGTAGCGATAATTTTAGTGTAAACATTAAGACATTAGAAAAATCATGTTAAGGCAGTATATTTACATTAATGTAATCTTGTATTTGTTATAGATGTCGGGATGGAAGAGCATTATTGTTCGATATGGAGGCGGTGGGATCCTTCTTTATGTTACATTGGCGGTATCGATCAAATGCCTTTGTTCGAATGGACAATGTAATTTTCGGGAGTTCATAGAGATGATTAATGAAATTATGTTGGGAAATTGTTGAGTACAACCTACCAACCCATTATCTATCGAGATCTCGGAGGTAGAATTATCAAATTACTTTTGAGTAATGATGATCAACTTTTCGATTGGCTCATGATGCCCAAGCAGAGGTCTATGTGACTCACGATGCCGACACATCCCAATCGGAGCAAGAACTATATAGACCTTCGTTTGAGATACCATCCTCGTCAACATATGACTACACTTCCCAAAACATATCGTTCGATCGTCGTTGACACAACAATTTACATCATCGATTGGTTTGATCTTGATCGTCTCAATATATGCCGCAACACATGGATCCATCCGGAATTGCTTTCCCAACATATCTTTGCAACCACAACCGGGGTGATACACTTGTTGAGGACGGCGATGGCGGCGACTACGTTGAAGAAGAAGATGAAGCAGTCGGATGAAGAGGAAGAAGATCGCGAGTGCTTTGGTGAGCTATGGCTCATTTGTAGAGTTTGGCGCATGGATCCGTCGAGAGGGTGGATTCGGGAAGCTTCTATCTACGATTATGCGAGTAACACGCAAGAGCACGTGGGAGGCTGAGCCGAGAAGAAGTTGAGGAGATGAGCAATGGCTAGTCCTCGTTATTCCTCATGATGCTTGATTAATCTCTTTGCTCGTCCTCGGACTCGGTTCCGAACCCGATGAAATGAGCGAAGGTTCCATCTTCGACGACAGGGTGAATCAAGATATCCGGTGGGGCTATGGCATTTGGAACGTCGAGTAGAATTTGTTATTCCTCGATCCGATAATTCGAGGATTACATTCAAATGTCGATATCATAATCAATGTCCTTTTCTACTACGTGCATCGCAGAAGGTGGATTTTGGTTTGTCCGCAAGTTTGATGCTATACATACTTGCGCGAACCTAGTGAATATCGGAGTAAGGAAGGTTAATGCCGTGTAATTGCGGCATACATATCACGAATTTTTTGATCAAATTGATTTCACTTACATATAATTGATTATATAAATTTTTAGTCATAAAGGTCACCATATATCTAACTATGTGGGAGTACTACCATTCTGCAAAGCTAGCAAGCATACTCGTATCGGATCAATCTGTTCACCACGATCTACTTGGTACTGTTCCTCCGGATGTTCTTTGGAATTACGCTATGCCTCCTAATAGAGTCCGTCAGTGGGCGAGAAGTGGGTCGATATCGTCATCCAACGTAAGTGGGATCGAGTAGTAGAAGTCGTGCACTACGGACATGTAGCTTGTGTGGTAATGAATCTCATACGCGTCGGAGTGTCCTTACTTATCCGAGACGAGTGACATTGTAATGAAAGAAAACATTCATGTAAAGATATTATTAACATTATTATTATTTTAACTTAATCAAATTGAATTGAATTGAAGCGACTGAATAACGGGATTTTTCTCTCCTTGAGGCGTACGTCTTCCTCTATCATTACTTCGAAACTATTCTCTTTTTCGTGGTTGTGTTTCTCTGCCCTATTTTTTTTTTCAGTTCCATTTTCTTTTTTGGTACGTTTGTTTGTTTGAATAGCGGTGAAAAACTTTGATCTTCACAGAGTTTTTAGTACTAATGGAGTGCTAGTATGTGGTTTCGTTGCTTATTTTATCTACATCGACGGATGCATGTTAGTCTTGATTCTTTTCCTTCATCCCTGTTTTGGAGACCAGTTTTGTTCATTTCTCTGATAGACTATCTTATCAGATTGCGCTCGTTTGCTTTATAGGTTAAAGTGTATGTTTAACGTATTCACCTAACATTGACTTAAACTGGAGTCCTAAGATTTATGTTTAGTTTGAGATTTACGTTTTCGATATCTTGTTCTTGATCGATAGGTTAAAGTGTATGATTCTTCAAAAACAGCACACAAATTCATTCAACGAGGATTAATAACTATCGTATAATCAAATATTCGATAAATAATATGAACATCCATTTGCATCCAATATACCAATACATACCAATATACAAATACATACCAATATACCAGTACATGCTAATTTCTACCTCTTCCTCTTCCTCTTCCTCTTCCTCTCGGCTTTTATATGGATCACACATCTCATATATATTTCCACCTACTTTATGTCTATATGCTACAACATTAGGCGTGCCCATTCGATGCTCGGTGAACCGAAATAAGGCGTTCCACGGTCATGCACGCAAATGGACCATCATCGAAATCGTCTTCACGTGAAATACCTCGAAGAGGCACTCGTAATAATCGCATCATTATTCCATGGTGGTATCGGTGGGAGTTAGCCTCGAACCATCTAGTGAAGAGAAGAAACGGCCGCAATAATCTAGTCGGGCACACGAAGTCCATCATCCTCGCATCCACTTGATCCCGGTCCATCCTCCAAATACGCGAGTCAAACGACGACGCAATGACCGAGTGCATATCCACGCGTACTAACGCGAAACGCCGCTCGATGGCGCAAGGGATAATGATCTATAAAATTAATATTTAGATAAAATAAACAAGGACACGTAACCATTTAGATAAATTAATATTTATTGTATTAAATAAGGTTACTGCGTGGCACGTAACCATGATGTATAACCCGTCATGCCGAGGACAAGCTGCTATCCAATGCGATGGTGGCTGCCATGTAGAAGCAATGCTCTCGGGGTCATGATCAATGGTGCCTCACGCGGGTCTTGAATGTGGGGCGAAAGCATTGCGTGTACCTCGGACCATTGATTTTGCGAAACATCTATTCAACATTGAAAATTAAGTAATTAGAGATACTACACATATATACTATATATTGATTGTATTAAAGACTTACGAAAAACCGATGATCGAGGATGATTGTGTTTTGATAATCCACCCCATCCAATACGTCGATCCCGACATCGAGTCTCATCCTCAAATACACCATGAATAGATCGACGACTGCAAAATTATTTTAGGGATACATATCAATATAAGTAGATGTACTTAAAAAGCGAAGCATATTGTATAAAACGTGCCGAACATCAAAACGCCTCTCGGCATTTCGATATTCACGAAAAATGCAACTGGACTTGTCGATCGGTGCCGAACAACCATCGTTGCCTTATTTGTGTTCAAGAAAGCGGTAATTTATCACTATGTCACCGGATAATGGGCGTGGCATCGGGCTATTCACGTATGGTGACCTCATTACACCAAGGTCTCGTGCCTGTTCACCTCTCCGGATCCCGAACTACAAACATTTAATTTAGGAAAATGAAAACATAACAAATATAATGAAATATTATAAAGCGCGAAATATGAGACTTAATAGTTACCGTTGCTCCAACCTGCTGCGCACGGCTCGAAAGTCCGCCTCACGGCGTCTGAGGCGTCGGATCACTAAATAGGTCCATCCCATCATGGAATGATGAGATGTAGTTCGGTGGTGGTACCATGGATCCGTGAGAGTAGCGGGGAGGGTATCACCGGGCGATGCGGTCTTTGCCTCGGTGGCTCAATATGTCCACCGTCTCGGGGACATCTGACCGGGCGGTGATGTGGTCTCTGATCTTCACCTCGTCGTCGTCGTCGTCGGATGGCGTGGGACATGAGTGCATGTGTAGCAGTATCATCCCTATGTGTGCAACCACATCGAGTCTTCTAAGAGGTTTTCAAACCACTTCTTTATCTTTGGAATAAATTTTTCTTGATAGACCTCTCGATCGTCGCCTTTGCTCTGTCCTCCCTCCCGGACAGATTCCGGATAGATTCACGAATCCAACGACGATCGGCGAACTAAGGCATACCTGGTGCTCACCACCACCGCTCGATGAAGGCGCCTCCTGGTATGTCTTCCGTATCCGTCTCTCAGCGGATGGACGGCTATCCACATATGGCGGCTGCAGCTCATCAACAACGGAACCTCAACGAACCCAACCGACGATGTCCTCGGCCGGGTATCGAAGGTGAAGGCTCGAGGCTGCTCGATGGAGACCACGAAGATCGGGATCCTCAACAAGCTGTGGAGCCCTCCCCGAACTCGGCGTGCGTCGAGGCTCATCCACCGGAGGTGGATGAGACACACTGACGAGAAGGGAACTGTCGTCCCTCCTCAAAGGATTTGACGGTATAACAAAATTCACACCGAGTGGAGAGGGTGTGAGACAGACACCCATGAACGGTGCTAATCTCGAATGAGTCGGCTCGATGGATGTGAGATGATAATCGACCTACAATAAATTGAAAGATGTTATTTAATATTCTAATAAATACAATACCTCATACATGATTTAAAATTATAATAAAATTCATACCTCTTGCTCAAAAGTGATCAGTAAAGCTGCGGTGAGAGCTACTCTTGAACTTCCACCTCAACACTCTCGGATCTGTTGGGGATTGATGTCGTCCAGCTATACTTCCCAAGTCCGTATGATCTCGGTGACCAAGCATATAGTGCCCAGATCGGTCCGTAAAAGTGGTATTGAGCATTAGGTTGACATGCGTCGTATAATATCTCAATATCTCGTAGCTGTAGGCCCACACGAAATCGGCAAAACGCCTCGGATCGTCAACCAATGCCCAAACCCAATCGGCTATTATCTTCCCGTATCGTTGCCAAATACGAACCCATAGAGGGTAATAACGTGGGCACACGTAAATAGTGACGAAGATCTACATCATCACTAAAATCATCACTACAAAATCTATCTACTAGATTACGTAATGTAATCTGTGTGCCCATAAAAAATTTATAGACCTCAACGTCGCTCAAGTCGTAGTCTAGTGTGGGATCAAATGATGATGACCCAAATTGCGGGCCGGTGACTAGAGCATAATCTTTAATGGAAAACATATATATCTTCCATTGATGATAAAATACATCTCCGGATCGTGGGCTCTCTCGACGGAGACTAAATGGTGCAAAGATAAGCTAGACTTAGGCCCGGAGTCCAATCAATCGGATGACCAAAGCAACCCCCTAAACATATCTACCAACTCTTCACCTTATCTAGCAAGACATTCTTAATATACTTAAAATAATCATCCTATAATAAGTCTTTACATCCGCCACCACATTTATCGTGGTAGGCCTCAAGAAAACAGGATCGACCTACAATTATATCAATGTCACATATTACACAACGTCTGACAAACCAACAAACTACTACAATAATTATTTCATTTGTATATAATTCGCATCAATAAACATCCTATCATACAAATATAAAAATAATTAGAACTACAAATCACCTATCAAAAATCGCCATAATTAAGTAATACAATTTAACCATTATAAACCATAAATAAAATATTATTCAATCATATACCATAAACGCTATTTATTCAATCATATTCCAAAATAGATATCTCGAAACATACAAGCCATAAACAATATTAATATACTCGATAACATAATTCAACGTATTCATATTCAATTATATACAATCATATTATCCAATAACATTTACCAACATTTATCGATCTCAATAACATAATTCAACTACTCATATTCAATCATATACAATCATATTATTCAATCACATCTACCAACATTTATCCAATCTCAATTACAAAATATATTTAAGGTAAACATACTAAGGGTTCACACGAAAACATACCGTAAATGCGACATATTGCCTTGAAAATAATACCGCATCATTACAAAATTCAATTAATAATTTCAATTAATAACTAATAATTATTTCAATTAATAACTAATAATTAACAACTAATTATACAAAATTCAATTAATAATTTCAATTAATAACTAATAATTAGAAAATTAAATAATTGATTAATAACTAATTAATTTGTTGTCTCGATCGACCAATTGAACTTTCCGATCGGTGAAGGCTTCTCCGTCGGATCGAGGGAAGCCTTCACCGATCGGAAAGTTCAATTGGTACAACAAATTAATTCAATTTTGAATTCACCTACTTTCCGATCGGAGACAACAAATATATTGAAACAATTCGTTGTTTCGATCGAATCACCTACTTTCCGATCGGTGAAGGCTTGTATTTCAAATTTAAACATTCCACATATAAATCTAAAATATTTCCTATCGGAAACTTGTAAAACCAACAATAACCAACAAAATATTTCCTATATTTCCTAAACATTATTATAATCTTACAAAAATCAAAATCATCAAAATCATCTTAACATATCAAAACAAAAATCGCAAAAATCGCATAACTATATTTATTCCAAATAATATGCGAAAACATAAAACATACCAAATATTCTCGCCGATTCGAATAAGCAACCAAATATTCTCACTTTCTTGATTCGAATAAGCAAAACCCTAATTATTAGAAAATTGAGTTAATACATAATTATTCAATGGAGAGAAGGCCGAAACAACGATTAATATGTATATATTGAAACAATTCGTTGTTTCCGGTCGAATAAAGCTTGTTTCCGGTCGACGAAGGCTTCTCTCCGGTCGACCGGAGAGAAGCCTTCGTCGACCGGAAACAAGCTTTATTCGACCGGAGACAGCATTGGCGACCGGAAACAACAAGCAACATGTATATATTGAAAAAATTACCCGTGGGAAGTGAATATTTCGACTATTGATTCCGGGTTGTTCTTCAGGGAATGTAAATTGCTCAAAAATTGCTCATGAGAATGGGAATGGAAATTGCTCAAACGCTGCTCAATCTCTCTTCTTATCTCTCGAAATATTTGAAAATTGTATTAAGAAAGATTTGAAATTACTCAATCTCTCTTATCTTTCGAAAATTTTGAAAATTGTATAAAGAAAGTGAGAGAGGATATGAGTGAAGAAGGTTATAACATATAGTTAGGAGCCAAACTCAGTCAACCTGAAATCTGCAGATTTTTGCAGACTTTAATCGAGTTTGGGAGTTTGCAATTTTAATTTGCATAGACTTTAATTTGCACCTTTAATTTGTTAAAGAATCGATTCCATTCACTTTTGCGTAATCCATTCACTTTTTGCAGAACAATATATTATTTTAATGAATTGGGTATAGGGTGTAGTAAATTTTTTAAATGGATATGAATGATATATAATATCGCAATAGTGACATATAAGTTTGGCCCCCTACTTTTAAAATATCTTAATTCGGCATTTATGTAATTTTTACCTTATGAACACATGTGAGAGATTTCGATTTTGAACTGTAGGATTGAGACTACTAGTCTAATCACTAGTGCATTTGTTGTCAGCAATGTTTTGACAACTTTTTTGATCATTTGTTACACATTGTAATAATTTTCTGTAATCATCAAAGTAAAGATAGTTGGGAAGTTACACCTTTCGGTGTAAATTCTAAATTTTTTTTTGTTAATTTAATACAGAAATTTTAAAGGTTGCGTTACGGTGGACTCGAACCCGAGACCTTTGACTTCAGATATTAACCACTCTACCACTAGGCCAACACATACACATACGTAAATTGTAATTCTTGTTGTGAGGTTATAGTTTCACGTACAAATTGGCGAGGGAGTTACAAAAATATTACACCTATCAACTGAATGAGATTATTTATGTCCTATACATGTATGACTTGTCTACATATGCTTTCGTTCTTAAAATCATAGAGTTTCTCGTTCCTTATCATCATCTAGTTTTTTAGAACTTCTTGATTTGTGATGTTATTATCAAGAAGACGAATTTGTTTCATTTTTTGGGACAATAAGCTAGATCTTGAACACTAACCAAGATGTATTTCATCTTGGAAAAATAGGTCTTCCTTGACTCGGCTCATTATCTTATTTCATCTAGCATCACAAATGACATTCAACTTGGTTGCTTTCACAATTGTCGCAAATTTTCAAACAACTTTTTGTACCATTTTTGTGCATCAATTTGTAGCTGTTATGTAGTGGACTCAAGTATTTTGCAACTTTTTTTTAGGTTTATATAGTTTGATAGAACATTAGAAATGGTGAGGGAAAAGGTAGAAGATAGAGAGAAGTAAGAGAAGAGAGACAGAGAGAGAGAATTTATAATTTCATTCTGCTAATTTTTGCCTAACAAGCAGCTTTTGCAACGAGGTGGCCCTTTCTAACATAGACTTAGCTCGTGCAAATGAAACTGAAAACCGAATCTAAATTATAATTTAGGCATTTTTGAACAGGATTGATGGACTTCACACAAGGGCTAACAAGTAGGGATGATCAATTTTTTCAAAAAGCTAAAAACCAATTCAAATAGAATAATTAAATTCGACTTTTCGGCCAGTTCCATTTTTAGAATTTCAAAATTTTGATTTTTGATTTTTAGCTACTTTTTATTAAAAAAAATCAAAATAATTAAAATTTAATCATATTTTAATCATATCAATTATCTCAAAGGCCCATGACTCAGTTTTATAGTCCAAAACTATATTGAAATTCAATTATATTCATAAGTGTTGGTCCCAAAGCGAGTCCGATTAGGTTAACGGGGAAGAGTACATATGAGCATAATTTTTATTTTGCTTGTTCATAGAGAATTAAGTTGTTTTTGACGAGTAACCTGATTCTTTCAGGTTTAGATTTGCTTCTCCTAACAGAGTGAGTGATTCGATCGAGAAAACACTTCTACTGACAGTTGGTATAACTTATTAGTTGGATCACTATCTCAGTACATTAGGTGTTGAAGTGTATGAAACCTAGATTATACCTGCCTTTGAAAGCTTCTTTTCATAAGACAATTTGTTTGGTATTTTGTAAAACACCTAAATATTTTTTTGATATGTAATGTGTACGACATAAATGACAACTGTAAATAAAGAGATAGAGCACACAATACTTTTTAAGTGGTTTGGAGTAGTCACAAACTCCTACATCCACTATTTTTTTTTTTGTCAATTAAATATAGAAATTTTAAAGGCCACGTCACGGTGGACTCGAACCCGATACCTTTGGCCTCGGGCATTAACCACTCTACCACTAGACCAACACACGCACACCCTACATCCACTATCCCTATCAAAATATGGAATCACACAACCTTGTAACTCTCTTGCATATATTGACAAGATCATTGTTCAGTGTTTGACACATTTGTGAACTAAACCTAGGAATGTGGTCCTAAACCTCTTAACTGAGCTTTCAACCTATCTCACACGATAACTTAGTTGCATCAATTTCTACCATTTTTCAGTCTATCATGCATGATAATTTACTCGCCTTTACAATACAAACACTCTACTACAACTAGGTAGATGGGTGAGAATGGTTTTTCCGACTTGAATGAGTCTTTACAATAAGATCATATGAAAGGCTAAATTCACTCAATTGAAGCTAGGATATGAAAGTGGCCTTAGAATCTTTACAACAGACGAATTGACTTAGTAAGATCTCGAAGATCAAGCACTTGAGGTTCTACAAGTTATTAAATACTTAGTTGGATATTTTGGAGCTTGAGATCTCTTTTAACTTATGATTTATCTATTTCTTATTTATATTCTCGTTCTTCTTATTGTAGTTGTCGTTGTAGAAGTTCTTGTCTCAAATCAAGACTTCCTATATTTATAGTAAGATGGATAAAACTATTCTTTGGAGATATAGTCTACCCTCTATTTCTGCAAGTTACGTATGGAGCTATTACAAAGACCAACAGTCAACTCCATGTCCACTCGGCACTCGGCCGAGGCAATTGGTGGCGACTGTGGGCGTACGTGTGGGGCTTAATGCTTATTCACTTGTACACATAGTTAGTAACGACCAATTTTAAACCACTATCTTTTTACTAATTGAAAATCATATTTGAGAAAGTCAATATACCATGATCATATACTGAAGACATATATCAATCATATGTCATTTAATTTTACAAAATTAAATGTATAATCACAAGCATTCAGTGAAAATGAGCTGCATCTTACGTTAGTTAATTCGACTTTCGACAAAATTTCACATCCAATAATAAATGGTATTTTACCATTTAAACGAAAAATTGGCATTTTCACATCATAATCTACGTGAATTTTCATTTTCTGAGTCAACTCTCAATGACAGGAAATAATGTTAGTAGAATTTAAAAAGAAAATGATAGTATATGTAATTTATGGTAATTATTCATTTGTTGGAGGGCAACGATTAAAAGTCTAATACAAAATTTTCTACCTTATCCCATGCGGAGTAAATTAAATCGTTTTTTCCTTTTTGAAAGAGCACTATTGAATTGAGTTATAATAGCATCTCTATTGATTCACTCTACAATAAGTTGAACTCTATACTATTGTAGAGTAGAATATAGAGTAATCATAAATTTATTTTCATCAACTCTATATTTAACCCTACAATGAAATATTCAATTTTATATCTCTACTACTGAATAATTTTTTTAGAGGGATGAATAATATTATTTTATATGTAGAGTGATATTATTTATTTACTTTAATGTAGAATGGAATGAAATATATGGTTAGAGATGAAAATATTTTACAATAAAATGAGATTCTATTATAGAATGATTATTGGAGAAATTATGTAAAGTTGTAATAATGAGTTGTAATTAATATTTTATATTCTGGTAGCAACCGTAGTGTACTACTATATAGCCTTCACTTTTTTCTCTCAACTGTAGCGTACTACTATACACTTGCAATTATACGTTCACACGAGTCAACCTTTCAGAAAATGAGCACTATGCAGCGGTCAAATATTCGAGCATAGGTGAATACGTTTTACCTCCTAGACTAGATGCATGCAACCTACTATGGCTTTAAGTTATTAAAATGAAAAACTGCCAGATTATACTATTTATTTTCCAGGGATTTCAAATTACAATTTTTTTTTGAGTGAGGTAGACATTGGCGTATAACTCAAAAATAAGCTTATAACGTTTTAAGCAATTATCAGAAGGGGTGAAAAAAATAAATAAAAAAAATGTGTGTGTGTGTTGGCCTAATGGTAGAGTGGTTAATGTCTAAGGTCAAAGGTCTCGGGTTCGAGTCCACCGTGACGCGGCCTTTAAAATTTATGTATTTAATGACCAAAAAAAAAGAAGGGGTGAAAAATTGACGAAAAAGAGATTCACACTTCAAATATAACTAGAATAATCCAATGGTGTTTACTATCATATTCTCAAAGTGTTGCGACTAAACTCTACGTATGTAAGCTTTAAATAATTTAAAGAACTAACGATAAAAATAATATCTATTTATTTTATTTTGGTATACTATTTTAAAAACATACAAAAACTGCCAACTTTAATGTGAATAGCCAAATTCCTCAATGAAAATTTACTAAAAGCTATTGACTTCTCCTTCATTGTTGCCATTCTTGTCGTCAAAATATACAAATGCATGAGTGAAGGAATGTTTGTGTATTCATGTAATAGTTTCAAAATGAACTATTACATAAATGTACGAACTCACGATCATTTGTGCATTCATATAATGGAGGGTATTTCGTAATAGTGAGTATTTTATATGTTTTAATAAGAGTGTGGTTTTTACTAGCAAATTGGGTGTATCTCATTTTGCCACTAAAAAAATTGGGAATATTATCAAAACAAAGCAATAGATTGCACTAATTTGAATATATAATATGTGGAGTAATGTGTCAAATCGATTGTGCTAGTAACCAAACCAAATAACTAGGATCTCGAATCTAGGCATATATAACTCAACATTACAGTACGAAAAAGAATATCACAATAGGGATGAGAATTTGGATCAGATCCTACAACATCTATATCCATATTTGTTTTTTTCTCGCTTATATTTGGATCGATCAAGATTTATTAGATCCCAAAAAAAAATTCCAGACTCAGATCTATAGGATTTATGCACATGGTCCACGAATCTAATTAACTCATATCCATATATGTTTTCCTCTTCTAAAATAAATCATATGTTAAAAAAAATAAAAATTCAATAACACCATTATACCATAATAATCATCTACATCCAAAATAACATTCATTAAAAAAAAATAAGTGATTACATCATTAATTCATAAAAAAAAATTACGATCATCCAAAATAAGTTATAACATTGAAAATATTACAATAACCCAAGTTATAAAATGACATATCCAAATTTCAATAACATATACTCCCTCTGTCTCATTTAAAATGTCTCACTTTCCTTTTTGGGTTGTACCATTACAAATGTCCGATTCTATTTTAGGAAATAATTATCCCTTTAAAAAATGTGGACCCTATCCACTTTTTAATACTTTAACTACTTTATACATTTCTCCTAAATACCCGTGTCCAAAAGAAAAGAGACACTTTAAGCGAGACGGAGGGACTACTTATGAAAAAACAGAGAATGTCTAAAATTTTCAAGAAAGTCATCTATGCTACGACTACTCTCAACATCATCAATATCCTAAAGAAGCAAAGTAACAAATATCATAAGAAATGCATACTTATTTTAATAATATAAATATAAAATGGAAGAAAATCAAGAATTACCATATGTATGTGAGAAGTTGAAGTAAAACGGGAAGCAAAGGAGCATATGTTTGGGAGAAGTTAAGAAAGAAAATTAAAGGATTACATTTAGGGTTAGATATATAATTAGAGTAAAAATAATATATATATATATTTATATATACACAATGTATTGGCAGGTCTGTGGGCAGAATTTGAACCGGATCTCAAAAAATAAATTTTAGAGTCAGATCCGAAAGTTAGGAATATGATTCAAATCCGATTCAGATGCATTAGGTTCAAATTTTTAAGAACCAAATTGATTTGAAATATTGTTCTTACCCACGCTCATATGGTGTAGAGAAGGTATAATTGTAATGATCCGGAATCTTTTCGGTGTGCTTTATCCTCATTTACATATTCCCTGAAAAACTTCTAAGGGGATCACTCATTCCACAATTGCTCCAAGTCAAGTACGCTTAACTTTAGACTTTTTATGAGATGAACTCTCGAAAAAAAGATGTATCTTGTTGGTATAAGTAGTATTTATCAAATCCTTTAAGCTCTCCTCAAATATGCAGTCTCATACCTACATATTCTTGAAATTCCTCTCATTCCGTTGCGTTTCGGTTCATTCATGTATCCCTCCGTTTTGAAGCCTTAATCGGAGCCGCTCTTTGTCCATGCCTCGCACCGACAATCACTCCGTACTTCTGCCCCGGGCGTTACAATAATTTCTAGGGTCGCCGAGAATTCTTGCTTTTAACCTCGTATTTCTCGGCTGCCATTGACGATGTGTCGATGTGTTGCAGAAAATAAAGAAAAAGAAGGGAAGAAGAAGAAAGCGCAACAGTGAGAGAGAAACATGATAAATATTTTAATAAGAAATGATAATGTGGGCCCAGCAAACTAATACATAAAAATGCCCTCATTTATTGTCAATGTGGGCTTGCATGTTTTTAAACTACTCAGTCAACATTTATAATAAGAAGTGAAACACGTTTTTAAATTAAAAAAACAAAAAAAAAAATTATGCTATTCAAATTCTGAGAAAAAATTGAACAACACCTGTTTTCTTCATTTTAAAAGACAGAACATGTTGCTTTCCCTTCCGCTCTCTGATCCCTTTGCAAGTGTTTTTTCTTTATTTCTTTTGCTTTAATATTTATAATGCATATTATTTTGTATTTTTTTTGTCAATTAAATATATAAATTTAAAGACCGCGTCACTGTGGTCTCGAACCTGAAACCTTGGCATCGACATTAACTACTCTACCATTTGACCAACACACACACCCCTTATTTTGTATTCTTATTATGCCACATTGCCACTTATTATTATTATTTTTGTCTTAACCTTGTTTCTAGGCTTCTCTAACTTTGATATTTATATAAGTGTGTATTGAGTAAGTTATGTTTATAGTTAAATAAACTAAATTAACTATTTGATTCTAGCCTAGAATTTGAATTTAAAATCAATAATTGTTGTTTATTTGATTTTTTTTTGATTTTTTTTTTTTGCTAATCTTAGTTTAAATTAAGGTTTAAGATTATGTATATTTTATAATCATGACTGACAATTAAAGGAGTCTTTAAACTAATATATAACTTTTGATTGTTGCTATTGATGTACTTTATTAAGATTGTGAACCATTAATAATGTATAAATTTATTTTTGTAGATGATGGAATGTTTTTTTTAAATGCTTAGATGTCCCTCTCTTCTAATATATCTATTGTTGAAATAACGGAAATGAGAGTGCAAGTAGAAGTTGAATTAAACTTATATGAAATTATTCGTGATCCAAGATTACCCGTAGCCATTACATCCTTTAAGAGATCACTTTCTGCAACAAAGATTGTAAATGGTGACTTGCGAAACTATATGTGAGATGAATGGATGAATGATAGTTTGGTCGTGTACATTGAGAAAGATATTTTTTCAGCAATAGATAACGAGAAGATCTTACAACGTTTTTATTCGATGACTACATTTGTCATTGCTTTCTCAAACAAACACAACTAGTTTACCAAGTATCTATTCTTAGGTCAATTGTAATATATTGAAATAGTTTTAATGTATGAAAAAATTTATATGTTTTTATTTCTATTATGATTATAATTTTTTAATTATGATATATCGTTACTTAACAAATTTATTTGACTACGTGAAAACTGACGAAATAGTGCAGCCCCCTGGATGACAATTCCTGGATCGCTCCTGCTCACAAGTACTTCAATCAAACCGTATAAGCTTTATCTTTATCCTAAACCCTAGATACTTGGAAGGAACCTCATGATTTACATCATTGCGTCTTGTAACTTTGAACTATGAGAATGTTTATTATATAATATTCAGGGTAACACAGCTCCAAAATCTTAGTAATTGTCACAATTAGGAAACAAAACAGCCCAGCTAGATCAGCAGATGGCAGTGAACAGAAAACAAAAATTGGGGAATCAATTATGAAGGTTTGGGAATTTTAGGAGAGGAAAACATTGCTTATAATAATACTGTTGATTGGAATTGCCCCAATGCTACTAGCAATAATATAATGGAAAACCATATCAATGCATTGGGACAGCACTTCACAATTTTTTATATAATCTTTTAATTTTGTCCAAAGAAGAACATCATAAACCTGCGGGTATATATAGATGCTTGAGCACAATAAATTAGTAAATGCAAGAGAAAGTTTTGTTTTTATTTTTTGGGGTACCTAAAGAAATGTGTAATCCCGAAGGCATGTCTTGGTCATTTAATTATGAAATATTGTTGGTCAGAATAATCAATACTAGTTTTAGAGACATGCAGATATACACATATAGGTATGTGTGTGTGTAAATATGCATGCCTGCTGTCGTGAGGCGCATCGAGTTGGGTGTCTTACTATTATTTAGTACTTTAATAGTTAGGCTCCATATTTCCAAGCTTCCATCTCTAGGGCTTCTACTCTCTCTAGCTTCTTTCATTTTCCAATGCTACGATCTTATAATTCATTCAAATGCTATATATCTTTTTGGTTTTTGTTCACACAGAGCTCTCTCTCTCTCTTATGGATCAAGGCTCTTTGACTATTTGTCTGCCGAGATTTCAATGATTTAGGTGAGAGTTGAAATTAATCTTAAATAAGTATACACTTTTTTCATGATCAATTACAAAAGGTTCTTTACACTCTAGAGTTTGTTGTAAAGCTAAATACACTCTCAGATTTCCCCAAACACCTCAATCTTGCATATGAAGAAAAGTAACGCAAATTTGTCATTAGGGACGCTCAGTGATAAATAGATTTCTATGGCCATAAGATCACAAGTTCGAACTCTACTAATGTCTCTTTGAGTTTTAATCTGTCACACCTGGTTTTCCAAGTACGATTTATTCATCCTGTGTAGTTTGTGGGTTATTGCACATGAACATCGGGTTTACTCCGTCCGTATTGAAGGTAACGACTACTGATTTCCCATGAATTCCAAAAAAAAAAAGGTAACGCAAGCATCTAAAAATGCAATGATTTTGCTCGTCGTCTTTTTATGAAATTGCACAAACCAATTTGGTCAATAGCAAAGTCTAGAACCCCCTCTTATTATATGAGTAAAGTCCTGTAAAAAATTACCGTTCGTCAAATTTAACGGTATAACAAAATTATAATTGGTTTTAGCATATTATAATCATGTATGTGACACTGTCCAAATATCCTAGTGACAACCATGTACAAAGAAGCCCTCTCAAATCATATAAATAGATTTTATATCCTTAAAAATATTTACTATGAAAACAAATCAACAAATCATGAAACCATTGATCTAATCAGTGACGGAGCCAGAACAAAATTATCTGGGGACCCAGTTAATAATATTAAAAATAGTAAGAAGAATTTAAAATAAAATTAGATGTTGAAAATATTTTTAATGTAATCATATGTTTTTTAATTATAACACAAAAGTAAAAAAAAGATAAACTGATGAAGTTAAAACCTCCATAGCATAAGACTTATTGTTATAAAAGTAAACAATGATCAATCAAGATTAAATAATGAAAAATATACATATAACTTAAACTAGAAAAAATATATCGAAGATATAAACACTTTACAATCAATTATCACCATAACTAATGATTTATTATTCATAACATAATTAATACTCCCCCTGTCCCTTTTAAAATGTCTCATTTTCATTTTTGTGTTGTCCCATTAAAAATGTCTCATTCCATTTTAGGAAGTAATTATCCCTTCAAAGAGTGTGTGTCCTACCCAACTTTTTATCACTTTAACTACTTTATATATTGCTCTTAAATACTTAATGTCAAAGAAAATGAGTACAACTTTAAATGAGATTTAATGGAATATGTCTTAATATTTGATATTATAAGTTATAAATTAACAAAAAGTTATGATTTGTCAAATCAAATTATTAATTCATAATGAATTCTAAATCTAAATTTTACCGGGAAAAAAAATATATAAACTAGAAAAAGTTGCAAAAAATTATTTATTTAAATTTAAAATTTCTAAGATCTAACAAACATGATAAAAGGAATAAGAAAAATAAAAAAAAGGCCACTTTCAATTGAGAATTGTGCATTAAAGCTCTTTGTTTTGTTATGTGATCCATGCCCCCTCAACATGACAATAATATATTTTTATTTAAAAAAAATATAATTACATATATATAAACGCATTAAAGCTCTTTGTTTTGTTATTTAAATTTGTTGCTCTTGTATCATATATGTAGACCCACAAAAATTAAAACCTCTATATACTCCCTACTAGTTCTATGGAATTTCTCATATATTGTGTTACTGCAGCCACTCAAAGACTATACGGTAAAGAATTCATTTGTATTTTCTCAAGAGACCATTATCAATAAATAATTTAATAGGTTCTAGCTAGTATATAACTTAACTACCGGACCGAGTTAACATTAATCTTGTCAAATTCGTTAAGACACAGCATAATGCACTTTAGGAGCTATTAATTTGAATGTTAATTTTCTATACTTTGAAATTCTAAATTGAATTGAGGATTGAACAGTTTTGGCTTTCCAAATTGAAATTCACTCATGAGCTTTAATTAACTTTGAAGCATGAAACTACCTAATGATTATCCATACTAAAATTGTTAAATATTGCGTACCAAGCAAACTTTGAGGTTTTCTCCCCAAAAGCATCAACTTGGTTTAGCTTGTTTAACCCTACCCCCTCCCCAACCCCACCCACCCACCCACCTAGTGAGGAGAAGTTTTGAATAGAAAGATGTGGTAGCGAAATTTACCACTTGTTTCTTAAATTCAAAGAATGGAGGTGGTCCAGCTCTTAGAGATTAAAAGAACTGTTAGTGTATACTATGTTTGGCTGGCCAATTTGACAAATTGCTTTTATGCATATGTTTCTTAAATTGATTCTTTGATGTCTAAACAGGCCACATGGCACGTGACCACAAGAAAATTGGCCCCTTTTTATCTTTTAATTTCTCTCTCATTAATGGTAAAATATATTTCCAAGGCTAACCTGATTAAATCAGGCCTGGAGAATGAGGCTGATTAGCTTGACCCTTTGGACCAAATTCCAAAGATTTTTATTCAATTTTTTAACGTGATGGGAATTTGGGCGCTACTCATGGCTACAACTATCCCTCCAACTATTAGTTTTGCAAACCCTAGATAGGTTAAATAATTAAAATATTAATATTCATGATAAAAAGGGATCAGTTATTATCATTATTCTGAGTAGCAAATATAAATTAGTGGAAGTGTCTTGGGAGATGAGATTGTTATGAAGATTGTTGGGTTGGCGACCTAAAGATGACAAAAGCTTGGTCATGCAAAGTGAGATTGGGAAAAACAACCATAGGTTTCAAACTCTATTAGATTAATTAATTTATCAATGTAGATGCTTCTACCCTTAAGTTTATATATCATTGATCTGAACAAACGAGATGCCTTTGTGTTTGTGTCTGTGCTCTGAATACGCTCTTATACATTTTTATTTGATTAAAAAAATAGTAATGCAAACTCGATTCATGAAAATCGAGCTGATATTTTAATATTCACGAAAGCTAGGGTAGTGCCACGATAATTATGTCTAAATGAAAGTTAATTAGGGGTTACATAGAATCTTAATTAAAATCTATTTAGTTAGAGTGAATGCAACGTACATCCAAATAAAATACACCAAAGTGTGCATTTATTTTGAATGAATTAAGCCCATCTGTGGCTTTGTCTTCGAACTTTTTCAACCTGCAATTAACTTCTTGGCCCTAGGAATCAGTTCCTATCAATAGCGTATTGGTAGTTTTTCAACATCAAACGGCATGAATAGATCTGTAAATTCCAAATATCTCTAAAAAGAATAACTTTTCCTATTTCATGTCAATTATTAGTCTTCATCTTCACCATGAAGCTTCCCTTTTCACAAGACTGAAATTGAATATTGAAGGTATTCACAACAGCTTTTTTTAATCATTTTTATTTTACCTATTTTGGTTATTCATATTTTAATTTTTTTTTATGAAACATGGATGGATAAATTTAACATCAATGACAAATGAAAAGACGAGTCAAAAGGGGGAGATTGTTTTGTTACCAAATAAAAATGATATAAATGAAATGAGTCGATATTACATCGTTTTCAGAATATGAGTTATCATATAAAATTATTATATGAATATTTTATTACATAATTTTATAAAAAAATATTTAAATTATTCTACATATTTTGCACCCAATTCTTTGGGGCTAGATTCGCCATCGCTATACATGTGAGTAAGTGATGGGATATGTGACCGCTCGAGCCCATTTGGCGGCCTAAACGAGTGGGCTCGACCTAATGGGCGCCTTCTGCGGTTAAGCTAAAGCCCAAGACCAAACCTTATTCAAGATCAAGTCAAAGGCGGAATTCAGGGATCCAGTTATGGAAGGAGATCATGATCAGTTATGGAAGGAGATCGTGATCAGTTATGAAAGGATATCGTGATCCCACAAATCAAGGGATCCAGTAAATCTTTAGAGATCCACAAACATGTATAAATAGATGTTAGGTCGACGGTAAAAGGGTTAGCAACTATTAGAATTCTAGAGAGCTTTTCAATACCTTCATTGTAATCTTGCATAGTGAAAGTATTGAGGAACAACTCCTCGGTGGACGTAGATCTCATTCTTGATCGAACCACGTAAAAGCCTCTGCGTTCTTTACCGTTTTCGTAAATCTCGTATACTAGATTTATCATTGGCGTCGTCTGTGGGAAACTTGAACAAAAGCTTCGTTTTCTACAACTCGATGGCAAGAACTCGTGCAAACGCTTAGTATCACGGTGGAGTCGGCAACAACCGCTACTGAGGATGATCAGTAGTCACGCAGCCTGCGGGAAAGGGATTGCGGGCGCCACCGGCAGCAACACACCGAGGGTTACATGGAGAACATTCCCATACACCGGGATCGCCGCCTAACGAAGAGGAAGATGCCGACCTCAATACCGGTGAGCAGGCGGTTCACCGATCTCATGAGGTCCTCGGCAGCCGTGTCCGAATTCCTCAACGCCAATCTCGTCGATTCGAGTTTCCTCAACCGGAGGACAACGGGCGGCACCTCAAGAGTGCCCGACTGGTGGTTACTGGCGCCGAGGTCGTTCACCCTCCGAAGTGATCAATGCTCACCTCGGCGTGATAGCCGAGAACGCGTAAATCGCCCGTCGCCCGAAGTCAATCACCTCGGCGGGACGATCGCAACCATTCACCCCGCACCGCCGGAGTCGCTCGCCACCTCTGCACGCCGTCCGTGGGAGCCGAGCGAGGCGAGAGAGGAGGCGGGCGAACCCTTCGAAGAGACGATAGACGCCGTTACGATCTCCCACCCTCCGCAGAGATGGCAACGAGCTTCGGTTCGACCGCACGGGAGGATCATCTCCTTTTCCGGAGAAATCTTGGACACGCCATTGCCCAGCCGATCGGGCACCCAACATCGCTGCCACGATGGTCTTGGGGACCCTCCGACTTCCTTTTCGCCACACCACCAACATGGCGAATCAAGGAATCAAGATTTTCATATGTGCAAAATCTTCCCGAGGTCTTGATCTCCAACGCCCGACGTTGGTTCACCTCCTTCCCGCCCGTAACAACATACACCGCTTCAAGGATCTTATGGATCGCCAAATGGCGCTCTACCGTAAGATGCCACCTCGAAGAACCGTCGTCCGACACGCTCAACATCCGCCAGGGCGGGGCGAGGCGATGTCAATTTCGTCTCGCGATTCATGAGGAGTCCCTTAAGATTGATGAAATGTAACGATCTCACATCATCAATGCGTTCAAAATGGGATCCGACCGCGCCCGAACAAAGAGATCACCAGAGAAAAGCCGAAGACGGCGAGCCGCCTCTGGACTCTGGTTGACAATTACGTCAAAGGGGACGAGTCAGATCGCAAGAAGAGAGAGACCTGGGACGAGCAGAAGGTCGAGAGGAAGAGGCCAGACGACCGAGGAAGAGGCACTGATCGTCGAAGTGCCTTCGACAGGATCAAGAAAGGCCCGATGGAATCCAGGCTGGGACCTCGGCCAAACCCTGGTGGCAACGCGCCTCATCTGCTCAAATCGAGGCGTAAATATTTGAGCTCCATCTTGAGCTCTTCCGAAACCCTCCCATGAAAGGAGGATCCAAGAAGAGGTCGACGAGAAGTATTGTGATTATCACCAAGGGTATGGTCACAATACCAAGATTGCGTAAACTTGAGCTCGCGGATCGACGAGCTCGTCGAAGGAGGAGCTCGAGAAGTACCTCGGCCGACTGGGCCGGGAATAAGCGGAGAGGAAAGAATGGAGGTGGCAACAATCTGCGGGCCGACCTCGGCGAAGACCCAACTGAAGATGACGAAGACGATGGTCCCAACGCCATGGAGCAAGTCTACGCCATTACCGGACTCCCATAGGTACAGCGAGGTCGTCGTTGAAAACGAAGCTCGGAGATAGAGTGGCAAAATTGCCCGACCGGTGGGCGGCCCGGTACCAAATTGGGGTCGGGTTGGGCTCGTAAAAATAGTGGCTGAAAAATCGGGCCTAAAAGCCGATCCACATAGCCCATGGACCTCACAAGACTTTGGGGCTAAAAAGCCGGGGTTTTCGCTAAAAAGCCCACCATACATTTAAAGTTTTAATATTTTATATTAGTAGTAAATATAGAAAATAAAATGAATGACTATTAAAACTTATCCTTTCATCCATCCTCTCTCTATTACATTTCTTTAAGGTTGATGTTTGATGTTTGATGATATTTGTAACTTTAAGTTTATCTTATTTACGTTGAAATTGATATTAGACTTGTTAGTAGATTTAATTTAATTTATTTATTTTGGAATTGATGTTAGTAGCGTAATTTATCTTATTTACTTTGAAATTGATGTTAGTAGATTTAATTTATTTATTATTATCATATTTTTTGAAATTAAAAATAATATATTTTAAATTAAATATTAGGCGGTTTGGTCCGGTGGCGGATGGCCCGAGATGGGTCAATGGGCTACCAAATTTTCAACCCGATAGCATTTGGTAGGGCCACCAACCCTAAAAACCACAAGCCATTGGGTCGGGCAGAACGACCGCCTTTTTGCCCCTTTCTGCTGGGAGGCCGACCCCTAGCGAGCCAAAATAAACAACTCCGGACGGTGAGAACATCGTGTTCTCCAATGACGACACAAAGGTGCGAAGATCATGCCCACCAAGACGCCATTACTATCTGGCCGTGGTGGGCAACAAAACGTCCACGAAGTCTACATCGACATCGAAGCCTCACAAGATTATCTTCCAAAGTCGCTCGACAAACTTGAGGTCGGAGGATCCAATACATCCCGCACCGTCCAAACTCCGGAGCTTCACTCGAGAGACAGGTCCAACCGTGGCGTTATCACCCTTCCGGTCACGGTGGGGCGTCTTCCAAGTCGGTCACCAAGGCCATCCAGTTCTTCGTCCGAGCCCCCTCCATACAACATCATCACGGGAGAGCGGCTCTCACGCCACCAAGGCCGTCTGCCGGTCTACCACCTCACCATCAAGATACCCACCCCTGGGAGTGCTAAGCATCCAGGTCGACCAAACGGCAGCTAAGGAATGCCTACGAGTCTCAACCTGTGATGTGGCCTCACCTCGTGCCTGCTGACTCAGTAAACCTCGTGTCGCCATCCGGGACGATCTAACAGACGACCTCTAATTATCACGATGACGACCGCTTCCAAGGTCGCCAAGGTCGGCACCTGTGGTCCAATCGATATTCGACAAAGACGTCGTGCAGACCGAGGAATATGAGGACGTGTTCGCATGGTCCCCACTCGACATGACCGGAGTGTCACCCGAGCTCATCACTCACCGGCTCAACATCGACCCGGCAACCAAACCAGTTCGGCAGAAGAAAAGAGGGTTTGCGGCAGAGCGCAGCCAGGTCATAAGAGACGAGGTGACCCAACTCCAAGAGGCCAAAATCCTATTCGAGGTCAAGTACCCGACCTGGATGGCTAATCCAGTTGTGGTCAGAAAGCCGGGAGGGGGGTGGCGCATGTGTGTCGACTATACCGACCTCAACAAACACCGCTCAAGGATTGTTACCCTCACGATATCGACAAGAAAGGAAGACCTTTGGCCACCCGCGAGATCTTGATTTCTCGATCTGTATGCGGGTACCACGGTGTCTTGATGAGTAAGGAGGATGCTCCAAAACGCGTTCATCATCGACTTCGTGTCTTCGCATCGAAAAATGTCATTCGGCTGAAAACGCCGAGCTACCTACCAAAGGATGGTGGGCGCCATATTCAAAGATCATATTGGGAAGATCGCCGAGGTCTCACGTCGGCGACATCGTGGTCAAAAGCCAAAAATAGAAAGTTGCACCGACGACCTCAAAGCGATCCTCCAACTCCTCGGGTCGGCCAACCTCAAGCTCAACCCCCAAAAGTGCACATTCATGGTGAAGACGGGAAAATTCTTAGGGTGCTGGGTTTCCCAAGAAGGCTTGAAGGTCAATCCCACCAAGGTGAAGACGATACTTGACATGCAATGCATCAAGACAATCCGTGAGATCCACAAACTCACCGGGATGCTTGGCCGCCTCGCCAGATTCCTATCCGGGCTGCCGAGAAGCAACTTCCTTTCTTCAAGATCTTGAGAAGAGCCCCGACTTCGCTTGGAAGGAAGAACACCATGTCGCCTTCACCCGCCTAAAGAGTACCTCGCCGACCGCCCACACCGCATGCGCCCAAAAAAGGAGCTCCTTTCTCTATACCGGCCGCCTCGGACGAGGCAATCGATCTTGATCTCAGCGAGATGAGATCGACGACAACTCCTATCTACTTCATCACCGAGCTCTCAAAGGACCGGAGACTAGGTACACCAACAAAACTAACGTTTGCCTTTGGTGAACGCCAAGCGACGCCTCCGACCTTATTTCCAAGCCCATTCAATCCAGTCTTCGACCGATTTACCCCTAAGATAAGTCTTGTCAAAACCGAATCATCTCGGGCGATAGCCAGTGGGCATTGAGCTCGTGAGCATGACATCTTATACTCGCCTGACCGCCATAAAGGCAAGCTCTAGCCGATTTCTGGTAGAGGTCAAATTTACCGAGGTCAACCCCGCCGAGAGGTCACCCCACCCCGCTCCTGGAATCGGGAACACATCCTCGACCCACCAAGGCTATCGGCGGATGTCGTGGATGGAGCCTCGTGCAAAACAGTAGCGGAGCGGGCATTTTGCTCTCGGCACGGAAAATCAAGTGACCTATGCACTTCGGTTTACCTTCCGACCACAAATAACGAGGTGGAGTATGAAGCTCTTATCTCGGGACTCCGCCTCACAAAGGAATTGAAAGTGGAAAGATCCAAATCTTTGAAGATTCCTAGGTCGTGGTAAACGTGTCTTAGGAAAATACGAGGCCAAAGAGGATCGAATGAACCAATACCTTGAGAAGGCTAAGGAGATGCTGACCTTATTCAGGTATTCCGTAATTCATCGTATCCCACGAGGGGAGAATAGCCGAGTGACATCCTCGATGAAATTGGCTTCATTATCAACAAATCCACGGTGGAGAAGGTTCATTCCGAAGCATTGCGGAGCCCAACATCGGCATCATCACCGAGATAGAACTGAATCGGATGTCTCCCATAAAGGCATATATGGAAGAAGGTGTACTACCCCAAGACCGGCTCGAAGCCAAGAAGATGATGGCCAAGTCCCAAAAATACCTCACGTATGAAGGCACTCTCATGAAGTCTATCTTCACCACTCCGAGATGCCTGGGCCGTAAGAGGCGGACTACGTACTAAATGAGATTCACATGGGATCTTGTGGAAGCCACATCGGATCACGAGCTCTCTCCAAGAAGACGCTGAGGTCAGGCTATTATTGGCCCTCCCTCATCCAAGATTCGATCGAGCTCGTCAAAAGTGCCAGAAGTGCCGACTTCACGCCACGCAGTCGCTACCACGGCCCGACCTCGGTAGCCTTGAGCCCTTGGCCTTTCATGCAATGGAATCGACATCGTTGGCCCTTTCGACCGAGCACCGTGCCGGCCCGATACTTGGTCGTAGCTATGACTACTTCACCAAATGGGTCGAGCGGAGCCTCTTTCAAGCCTCACGGCGAATGATTCGACGCCGTGTGGAAAAACATAGTTGCCCATTCGGCATACCACATTTCTTGGTCTCGGACAATGGCACCCAGTTCGTTGATAGAAACTTCAAAGAATGGTGTGAAGAGCTCCGGATCAAACAACGGTTCACCTCGATTTGCGCACACGGCGAATGGTCGGGCCAAGTGACAAACCGCACGATCGCTCAATGATTGAAAAGAGGTTGGAGCCGAGCTAAAGGTGATTGGGTTGAGAATCTCCTCAAGTCCTCTCGGTCCTATAGAACCACACCTCGGACTTCACACGGAGAAACACCCTTCACCCAGTCTACGGCACCGGTACATCATACCACCGAGATCGGCGCATCGAGCCCACGTCTCTTCACTTCGACCAGACGATAACGAGGAGAACCTGCGGGTCAACCTTGATGCTCTAGAGGAAAACGTGAGCTCGCCTTCATCAATGAAGCCAGTACAAGCGCCCGTCGCAAGGTACTACAACAAGAGGTAAAGGCCTCTAAACTCCAAGTGGCGACCTCGTCTCCGAAACAATGAAGCCAAGAAAGCCGAGCATCTTAACAAGTTAGATCCGATATGGGAAGGCCCATACCGTTCACGAGGATCTCGGCAAAGGGCCTATAAGCTTGCCCACCTATCCGATGCACTTATTCCCCGAACCTGGCATATCACTCATTTGAGGAGGTATTTTACATAGTTTTGATTTCAGATCGGCATCATGTTAGCCCTCTTTTCGCTTTTCAGAAGTGCGATGTCATTTACTTATCAATAAAACATTTGTTTTTCTAATGAGTATTTCACTTCGCCTCATCTTATATTTATGTGAACATCCATTCGGATAAAACACAATTAACCTTCAAAGGGGCGCCTTGCGAAGATGGCACATCTGAGATAACTCATTAACTTGAACGTCTACGTGCAAGGCATACAGATTACTCATTAATTTGAACATCTACATGCAAGGCATACGAGATAACTCATTAAATTGAACATCTACATGCAAACGGCGTCGGATCGGATCTCGTCAATTTATACCCTTTATTTGGGAAGATATACACTTGATGCAAATGCGAATACATTTACGGCTAAAACCAAGTCCTAAGCTATATTTGTACCTCTCTAAGGGAAAATATACACTTGATCCTGGCTTAAATACATTCACGACTATACACCAAGTCCTAAGCTATATCACAGATCACTCGGGCTTAGAGCTCCACCTCCAAGTCTTGCTTTGAAGCTACACCATTCGAGATAAAATCCTCGGGTCGGCGATGAACACCCGGGATGAACTCGGTGCCTTCCACCCATCGATGAGGTCGGCATCACCACGGCCTACTCCAAACAAGACTTTGAAAGCGGTAGCGAGGGCCCGACTGAAGGAGCACTCCGGAACCGAGGTCGAACTGCCCTCGATCTAGCCGCCGGCGAGATTACGACCTCGCCCGACCCGCAAATCCTTCTTTGCCGACACAGGCCCTCGCCGTCCGGCTCACGACGGGGGCCGATCTGCGAGACAACGTCCCATCATAGCCCATCAGCCGAAGCACCTCGGCGTGGTCCTTATAACCACCGCCCGCCCCGACTTCTTCAACTCTCACGTCGGCGGTCGGCCGAGTCTGATCTGCGGTGGGCATACATCGCCTGCGGACGAGCTCGTAAATCTGGAGGTATTTGACCAGGGAATCGAGGCAATCTTTGAAATTCTTGCTCTCAGGCCCCTCCTTGTCCCGTAGCACCATGCCCTCAGCAAGCAAACTCTGAACTCGATCATCGACCTCGGATATGGTAACACCACCAGACCGGTGGATCACCATTTCATATTCGGCATGTTCTTCTGAGATCCGAGCCAGCTTCTCTTGTGCCAACTCAAGTTGTTCCTCGCACTGCATCAAACGCCCTTGAATGACGTCGGCAGAGACATCCGCCTTCTGCTGAACTTCCAGATGGATGATCCTTAGCTTCAAGGCTTCGTTCTGCGCGAAAGATGGGCCACCTCGCGTTTGGCCCTGCGCATTCTTGTTCGATCCGGCCGGCGATGTCGAGCTACCGACCCCAACAACTCGGCTATCCATGCTGCAAAGTCCGGGTCACCAGGCGGATCGACTCCTCCGAATACCACCTCATCGTCCTTCTCGGCTAAGACACTTGGACTTCTTTCGACGGTCAATAACTCGTGATCGAGCCCAATATATTGCAAGAGAAGTGCTAAAAAGCAGACAAACACATTCGTATCAAAAGGTGTATTTATTATTCACAAATGTGAAATTTACAAAGCTGGGATCCTAATGAACCCGCAAATTCAACCTATTACAACAGGTCACCGACCTCGACCTCTTTCGGGACTACTTGCCTCTTCTTCTTGCTCCTCCACGACTTCTCTCTTCTTGCCTCCAGTCGGAAGGAGACTTGAGCTCGACCCCGCTTCCCCGCCTTTCTCGCACTCGGCATGGAGTTCACGAGCTCGGGTCTTCATCCTCCTTGCACTCGGTCACGGCCTCAGCCGTCAGGAAGAGGTGGAGCCGCCAAAGTCTCCGAAGGGGAAGGACCCGGCCTCAGCGATCACTCGGCATAGTCCTTCTCCATCGTCCGAGGAGCGACCTCGACCCGGCCGTGCTTGACCTTGTCGGTCGGGCATGGCACCGCCAACTCTCCGTGGTCCGACACAACTCGAGTCCCGAGTACGGCGGCGGTCGGAAATAAAGAGAGAGCTCTCCGACTCGATGAGTTTGCCGGTGTAGGCCCTCGGCCTCGCCTTGACCCGCCTGTAAGCTGCTCTCTCTCTAAGCTAACTTCGCCCGCCGCCTCCTGCCGGGCCCGAGCAACCTCCAATGCCGGGCCTCTTCTTGAGGCGGCCTCATGACCGCCCTCGCAGCCGCCACCGCAAAGATCGTGATCCGCCCTCACAGCGCAAAAGCGGCCTCGCGGCCGCCCGCCTCCTCTCCGACGCCTCATCCGAGACGCGCCTCGGCAATGTACCCGTAACGTGCTGCAGCTCCCCATCACCGAACTCACCCCGAACACAAAGCGATGATGCGCGCATCACGGAGGAGATAAAATGAATATGGAAGAGACTTATACCTTAGGGAAGGATGCGGGGGCTGGAGGCCGCACTCGTACATGATACGGCACGGTCTCCTCTCCATGGCCGAACTTGGCGTCGGCTGATCGCGTCGTCACCAGCAGGCTCAGGTCGTCCACCGCTACGGGCGCCTGGACGGGTTCGGTCCGCCTCGCCTTCTTTTTCGGTGGCACCTGGCTCGGTGATCGGGCAGGGGGTGACGAGGCCCGCCGCTTTCTTCCTTGTGGATCGAGCTTCACTGCACAACAAGAAAACTTTGTTAACACAACGACATCAGACATATAAGCAATAAGGACTAAGAGGGTGCCCTCACCCAGATCCAACCCCGACTTCGACCCATGTATGCTCAGTCCAGCATCGTTCAGATCGGCTTCGGTGAAATTGACGGAAATTTCACCAAGTGTGTTGAGCTGATCCTCTCAAGAAACCCAAGGGCTTCACCTTCACATCCTTCATTTACCCCGCCTCACTCATGGCTCGGATGCCCTTCCGCCTCAAAAGAAAAAAATTTACTTTGCCATTGCGATACCTTCGAGGAGCAACACACCTAAATATTCGCCGAGGTGAAAAATAGTATACACCTCCTGCGCCTCGACGCTAAAAACGCATCAAGACCTCAAGGAGAACTCCTCAAGAAGGCCATTCTGTGAGCCCCATCCCACCACCGACCTAATGGAATTCGGTAAAGCGGCGAGATAGGAAATTGAAAATATTCTGAATGTTCAAAAAATGGGATAACTGGAAACCTAAGACCGGCCTTCACGGCGCCTACGCACACTGTTACAAACCTCCGGAGGGCCAAAGCTCTGTCACTGTGTTGCGGAATACACCACTGGCATCCGCCGGAATGTGCATTCCCTATTATAAGCATCGTCGACGGTGGAGACGATTTAACATCCCTGACCTTATACTCATTCTAAACAGAAGAAATCGACGGAACCCTAACGCTAATGCTCGAGGATCTACCGCGGTTATGACACATGTAATCCCTAATCTCTACCTCGCTATCGGGGAAGAAGAAGAACAGGCGTAACCGCACATAAATGAAGAAGTCGAAGTCATACTTACTTTTTAGTAATGGATTTATGCTTCTTCGATGAAGTTGGGAAGAAAATTCTGAAAGCTCTGGATATGATCTCTCGGGAACGAAGGAGGAAGAAGAAAGTGAACAGTTTCCTCATTCGGGATTATTTATAGTACAAAGAGGCGCCCAACTTGCCGTTTCAACTTCCCACATGGCTAATCGCGATTTGATATGGAGTAGACGCGCGCACGTGTTTCGAGCGCCCACCAATCGTCTAGCACGTATGACGTGTCCTAGACCACACTGACACGCCGGTCTAATCGTGTAATCATCACTCTGAGATCGGACCTCGGCACCATCCTTCCAACGGACATCGCCATCCAACGTCAGACGACTAAGGTCGACCTCCGATCAACTCGGCGGATGTCGCCGCTCGGTCGGACCTCACGGACACCTCTGCTCGTGTCGGACCTCGGCATCCTCCCCGATGGACATATCTCGTCGGATCGGACTTCAAAGACCCTACTTAAGGATGTCTGTAGGGAAACGTATGTTAACCCTCGCCCCGAGGATCCATCTTGGGTGTTTAATTCACCATACATTGATTATAAACCTAGCATGCGTCTATATAATTAAATCGCAACACGTTGGGGTTTTCACGTGTTTACCTTTGGATCTGAAGAGGTCGATGGAACGAGATGAACGGATCGAACGGATCGGACTCGTGCTTTGACCTTCTGGACTGTATCCCGGTTGCCCAATCTCCAACGTCGAGTGAGGACGATCTATGGAGAATACACCGGAAAATCACCCAAGCTCTCTTCAACAAACTCGAAAATCTCTCCTCTATTTTCTTAGGAATTCTCGAAAATTGTATAGGATTAATGAGCATTAACCTAGACTTTATCTCATACCTTATATTTATAATGCACTACCTTAATCCTATATGGAATATTACCATAATCCTATATGGAATATTACCATAATCCTATAAGGAATATTACCATAATCTTAGGATTATTTCCATACTCGTGATTATTTCCATACTCGTGGATTATTACCATAATCTTATATGGAAAGGATCTATGCATATACCATAAACATAATAATATCCTTGTGGGATAAAGAGAATAAAATCTTGCCTTTGAGAGCTATAGGGGCCCGATTTCATCGATCTACGGGCCCGGATGGGCCAACCAGTGGATCAAATGCAAGGAATAAAGATGGGCCTCAAATAAATTAATTATCTTATGTTCGGCCCGAACATAAATTAATTTATAAACATTCGATCATGCCACTAGAGAAAGAATGTTGACTTACCCTTTATTACCGAAGTTGAGTCGGCTTGCACTTAGACATTACGAATCCCGTATTTAAGATATCGAACGTCCATTAATCATTTCTAGCAATCATCGCTTAAAGCGATTAATAACTTCATTTCCTTAAGTAGTACCACTCAACCTTATTATTGTACTTGAGCTAACTCAACTGCGGGGTTTAGTACAATAAACCTTTTGAGCTCCTTAAGGGGCGTCATCATCCTAAACGGATACGGTGACTCGTCATGAGATAACTAGCGTGACATCTGACGCCACCACCCAAGATGCGGAGAATCTTGGGTTAGATCATATAACCCTCACTCATAACAAGTCAAAGTGATGGTCAAGAACTCATACTCACCTAATACCTTATCGAGGTTTAGATCATCGAAGTCACCGAGATCTTGGTTCTTCACGACGGTCGAAAAAGAAGAACTCATCTCATTGTGATCCTTCAATACGTCGAGACGCATCAAAGCATAGACAAGCAACTAAGTCAAGTCACTTCTTATCTATCTGCGGCCTAAACCGACAACTCGTCCTTAAGTCGTCTCACCAGTGAAACTTTTATATCTCATTAAGCTTCGACCAATCATACGAGACTTACGTGATCTTCTACACACTTTGTATGATCTAACTTATATATGAGATAAGGGGACACGATATATGCAATCAAGTATTCAAATCGGATAGGAGATTGTAATAGTGGTAATAAGAAACATTGTATACAAGCTCAACCAAACCGCTTTCAAGATACAAATCCAACAATCTCCCACTTATACTAAAGCAAACTTTTAGTATACAATGTGTCTCTACTAGCTATTACAAACAACCATCACTTTGCTTCTCCCACTTATACAAAAGTTTCCTTTCTAAGTGGGTGCCATCAAGCACAATCCAAGTCCTCTAACGTCCCGACGTAGACTTATTGCGGCAGGCTTTAGTGAATGGATCCGCTAGGTTATCCGTCGTATCAATCTTTGCAATCAGCACGTCCCCTCGTCTAACGATTTCTCGTATGACATGGTACTTTCTCTATGTGTTAGGTTGCTTGTGGGTCTGTGGTTCCTTCGAGTTTGCCATTGCACCTGAGTTATCACAGTAAACTATGATACTCTTGGGCAAACCAGGTACCACATCTAGATCCTTGAGGTAGTTCTTGAACCATACCGCCTCCTTAGTAGCCTTGTAAGCGGCTACATGTTCGGCTTCCATGGTAGAGTCCGCAATGCATCGCTGCTTTGCACTCCGCCAGGATACGGCTCCACCTCACAAGGTAAACACATAGTCTGAGGTAGACTTATTCTTATCACGGTCAGCTTGGAAATCCGACTCTGTATAACCCAAAGGCATTAGACTATCTGCATGGTAAACTAGCCTATAATCTCGAGTCCTTTTCGGTACTTGAGTATATGCTTCTTGCAATCAATGTGCTTGTCGAGGTTAGACGATATCTCGCTACTATGCTCATCGACAACGGATATCGAGCCTCGTGCATAGCATTGCATACATGAGACTTCCTAAAGGCGGAAACTTAGGAACTTGTCTCATTTCTCTATCTCCTTTGCAAAAAGTGATCGCTTTCCTTAGATAAAGCGAACGCCATGTCCGAAAAGTAGCAATCCTTTCTAGGCGGTCCGATACTAAAGCAGTAATCACGATATCAATGCAAGATACCGAGATAAGCTCAATATTTTCCTCTTGCGATCTCGGTAAACCTTGATCCCAAGAATGTACGTTGTATCTCCTTAGTCTTTCATTTGAAATCGATCGGATAACTAACTCTTTATGTCCGATAACAACTTCACATTGTTGCCAAATAGAAGAATGTCATCTACATAAAGTGCAAGAAATACCACATCACCGCTTGACATCTAAATGATACACACAACTTTCGCTAGCAACGGGTAAATCCATAGGACTTTACCACCTCGCCCAAACGTAAGTTCCATGATCTTGCATCATTGTCTTATAACGCCTCCGTGCGGCCCATGGGTCGATTATCGCATGTTCGTTTTACCGACTAAACCAAGATTCTCCCACGAACATAAATCGCTCGGGTTGACGAACAACCCTCCCACTACGACGAGGTGCTATGACACAATGACAACGGTGGGTGCATTAACTTGTGGTTCTCATCTTGCACAACTTGCTTTGGTTGATATCAACAGACGGTCGGTATCTCCAAAGGAACTCGACCCACTTCAATTTCTTGAAGTATCGGTGTCGATCCCTCCCACTAGACTCGACTTTCGCACCTTCGCCTAATCGGTGGTGGAATACGATCATCTTCTAATTCTTGAAGAATGATTTCAACTTTGGATTTATGATTTTTCATGTAGTCCTTTTCTAAGAATCGAGCATTAGTCTTAATAATGACCTTCGATCCTTGGACTATAGAATAAACCACCTTCGCCCTCTAGATAGCCAATAAACGACCTTGCGTCGATCTAGCCTCCAACTTGTCGGCCTTCTTGTTCAAAGACACGTCTTTCGCCCATATCCTTATGTGGCTTAAACCGGCTTGCGCCAAACCACAACTCGAAGCGGGTCTTTTCGACCGACTTGGACGGTACTAGATTTAGCAAGTATGCCGCGCCTCTAGGCATATCCCCGTAACGAAATAGGCAATGTAGCATAACTCATCATAGATCTAACCATTTCCAAAGAGTCCTATTTCTTCGCTCCCGACACACCATTTTGTTGTGGTGTGCCGGTGAAGTGCTTTGGGAGGTAATCCCACACTTCACTAGATAGTCCATAAACTCGTTATCGAGGTATTCGCCACCGCGATCGGACCACAGATGACTTGATACTCTTACCTAGCTTCGCTCCACTCCGCCTTAAACTCTTTGATTTTCTCAAAGCATTCGGACTTGCGGTGAAGCGGTATATGTATCCGCACTTGAGTAATTGTCAATGAAAGTGACAAAATACTCGCACCAAGACGAGCTTGTGTGACATTGGTCCACACAGTCGAAATGGACTAACTCCAACATTTCTTTGGCTCTATAACCCTTCGTTGAAGGGTCCGGTCGACATCTTACCTTCTATACAGATTCGCAGATCGAAGCAGAGTAACCGTGAGATCACCCAACGCCCATTCTTAGCCGCCTGATCCTATTTAGATTGATGTGACCTAATCTAAGATGCCGAGAAAGTAGAGTCACCATGAAGAAAACTTTCTCTTTTAGGGTTTGATGTAGATGCAACATAGTTATAGGTATTATGTTTTATGTAAATAGTATAAAGCGAATTATATAAGGTGCCAACACGATAACTTCGTCATTTCTTATGATAGAAACACCACTATCAAAAATAACGTAATATCCATGAGTAAATAATTTCAAACAGTAAACAAGGTTCACCGAAAATCAGCACATATAAAATGTCTTTCAAAACTAAAAACTGTTGTCCCAAAACATAAAGAACATCTCCAACCGCATAACTTCGACTTTCGCGTTGCCCATGGAGATCGTTATCTCGCCATCAAACAGCTCCTTGTCCGCAGGAACCCTGCAGTGTAACAAACATGATCGATTCCTGTATCTACTACCCAAGAATGGGTAGAACAAGTCGCTAAACATGTTTCCGTTATTAAAGCAAACCGTGCACTTGAACCTTAAGCATAGGGCACTGGCCTTCCAACGCCTATCTTACTGCACTAAACACTTGCCTTCTCCTTCGCTTCTTCAAGCCTCCGTGGCAACGATGTTCTTGCTCCCATTACTCCCACTATTTCCTCGCTCTACCACCTTTGGAACCCTTTTCTATTTCCATTTTGCGATGAAAATTTTGGGCCCTTAGATGTGCTAGCAAGAGCATGTGCTCCTTTCCCATAACTCCTTCCGCAGCAACGAGATCATTAAGCAACCGACTAAGTGTAAACTCGGTCTTGCTCATGATCGCATTCACGCCGAAAGTTCTCAAAAGACTTAGGCGGTATTGAGGATGATCGACCTCGCTTCGCCGTCAATACCTCCTCCCAACCGATCAAGACTATCCATGAGATGAGTCATGGGAGACATGTTCATGGACCCAACTTCCTTCTTCCATCTTACACGCCAAGATTTCTCTCATTGTGTGGAAGTGATCGTCTGATCCGATCGCCCAAACTTACTCTCGAGACTTGACCAAATATCGTCGCGCTCACCATCGATCGATGTTGCCATTGCAAGCCTTTGGACATCGTAGTCATCATATAGCATTTAGCCATATTGTTTGACTTATTCCAAAGTCCGCTTGACTCGCCGCTCATTAGTCGATCGTCGATAAGGCATCGGGTTTAGGAGTAGTGAGAACAAACATGTGTTCTTCAAATGATAAGAACATATTCCATGTTTCGCTTCCACTCGATAAAATTTGGACCGGATAACGGATTTTGTGCGAGCATATTGATAATCGGCGTAAGAGACATATCTCGAAACGATAATGTAAAACACATAAGCATACGATCGCAAATAATTCGTAATAATAATATTGTAACCTTTTGATAAAACAATATTAATTGAAACCTCAATCGCCCAAGGAATCCCACATGCAAGCCACGCGTGTGGACGTTTACACATGAACCCTCGACCGGACTAAAATATACATTTTAGTCGCTTAATTTCAATCCATGTCAACTTATCCTTATGACAAACGAAATTAACGATTGACCTTACTAGACCACATCACTATCGCAAAGAAGGACTTCATGGAAGTTGTACTGAGGTGATATCTAAGCAATGACCACAATTTTAACATAGAAGATGAATTCTTAGAATTGGTATACTCACTCGGACCATACCGCCCAATTCAAATTCTTTTATCTCATTTTATATCTATCTCTAGAGAACTTATGAAAATCGCACATGCAAGCCACGCGTGTGGGCGCTACACATGAAACTCCCACTTCTCAATAGATTTAAAATGTTTTATTTTAGAAATCTCATCTAACAAACTTATGATAAACGGTGCAAGCAAGCCACGCCATGGGCGCCACTCACGAAGGCCTCACTTTGTTTAGAGATCAAAAGTGGAGGTCTTGACATTTTAATTTGAAAAATTAATATGTCGGGTTGCTTGCTTAGTCTTTTTATTCAAAAGGTTTGTCCATGCAGGATCACGTAATCCTAGCATGCTTTTCTATAGAACTCAACATGTAAAACATGCTCGCAATTCTAAAATATGCTTGATAAACGCGATAAACCTAGCATGCTTACTATGCGCATCCAATTACGTAAAACTCTTAAAGGTTTGTCAACGTAATATAAACATACATAGCATGCTCTTGCGATAATTTAAACATCCACGACATGCATATGAACGATAAAAATAAAATAAAACGCTCATCGCGCTCAATCGTGAAACCCGTGACATTTAAATCTAATCTATTACATAGATTTACAAAGTACAGTAATTAAACTCAACGGCCTCGCGTACCCGCACGGACCGATTCACAAACAGTTTGGGCCGGATCGCTGAACGGGCCGGATCGGGCCTAAAATCTGAATCGGGCCGGAAAACGGTCCGGGCCCGAAAATTGGAGTCAGGCGGGTTTGGGCGGGTTGGCTCAAACGATCGGGGCAGCGTCTTTAGGGCACGGCCCGTCCTTGCCAGCCATGCGGCGCGTCACCGCGGCTCGCTGCGGGCCTCGCGGGCTCGCCATGATGGCGATCACGACCGCCGAGCTCGCATGCCGAGTCCGCCGAGCCACGCTGCCGAAGCGCCGCCGGGCGTCTGGCAAAAGCGCGCGCGTCGCCGCCTGGCCCCGTCGAACCCCGCGTGGTTTGAGGTTCCCAGTTGCTTGCGCGCGCACCACCCCGTGGTTGCCGCCGAGCATCGCCGAAGCGAGCACGGCAGCCGCCAGTGGTGCCGAGGTATCCGCGCAAGCCAAGCGCGCACTCGCACCCCGCCGCCGAGCCGTCACCGCGCCGCCTACCGCGCCCATACTGGCCGCTGAGCGCCGCGAGCGCCTCGAGCGCATGATGCGCCGAGTGGTCTCGCCACTTGAGGTTTCGCGCTAAACGCGCGCCCCACGCCGCCGGCATCGCCAGCCGCCCTTGCAACGCAGACGATCCGGACGGCCGGCCGCTCTTTGCCGTCCGCCGAGGCCGGTACCGCCGCGCCGCCTCGCCCCGCGCCCGCCGCGATCGTGGTTGCGATCGCGACCGCTTTGTTCGCGAGAAACCATCCAGACACACCACAGCCTGTTTTCCCATCGCCTCGCTCTTTCGTTCTTTCGCTTGTTTTCTTTACGATAAGATTTACATAATAAAATCTAATCTAACCACGGATTTTCTCGTGGTGTAAAAACAAAAACCAACAAAAACAATAAACGAGCCACGATGAACGATAGATCCACAATTATTAAAACGCACGTAATAATCAAACGTGAATTAATCCAACAGAGCCAAGATTCTGATCCCAGGCTCTGATACCAATTGTAGGGAAAACGTATGTTAACCCTCGCCCCGAGGATCCATCTTGGGTGTTTAATTCACCATACATTGATTATAAACCTAGCATGCGTCTATATAATTAAATCGCAACACGTTGGGGTTTTCACGTGTTTACCTCGATCCGAAGAGGTCGATGGAACGAGATGAACGGATCGAACGGATCGGACTGCGTGCTTTGACCTTCGGGATCAGTATCCCGCTGCCCAATCTCCAACGTCGAGTGAGGACGATCTATGGAGAATACACCGGAAAATCACCCAAGCTCTCTTCAACAAACTCGAAAATCTCCTCTATTTTCTTAGGAATTCTCGAAAATCAGATAGATTAATGAGCATTAACCTAGACTTTATCTCATACCTTATATTTATAATGCACTACCTTAATCCTATATGGAATATTACCATAATCCTATATGAATATTACCATAATCCTATAAGGAATATTACCATAATCTTAGGATTATTTCCATACTCTCGTGATTATTTCCATACTCTCGTGATTATTACCATAATCTTATATGGAAAGGATCTATGCATATACCATAAATATAATAATATCCTTGTGGGATAAAGAGAATAAAATCTTGCCTTTGAGAGCTATAGGGCGCCGATTTCATCGATCTACTACGGCCTGGACGGGCCAACCAGGATCAAATGTAAGGAATAAAGATGGGCCTCAATAAATTAATTATCTTATGTTCAAATTTAACATAAATTAATTTATAAACATTCGATCATGCCACTAGAGAAAGAATGTTGACTTACCCTTTATTACAAAGTTGAGTCGGGCTTGCACTTAGACATTACGAATCCCGTATTTAAGATATCGAACGTCCATTAATCATTTCTAGCAACTGACCGCTTAAAACGATTAATAACTTCATTTCTTAAGTAGTACCACTCAACCTTATTATTGTACTTGAGCTAACTCAACCTCGCAGGGTTTAGTACAATAAACCTTTTGAGCTCCTTAAGGGGCGCCATCATCCTAAACGGATACGGTGACTGACATGATAACTAGCGACATACAAGATCGCCACCACCCAAGACGCGGAGAATTGGTTAGATCATATAACCTCACTCATAACAAGTCAAAGTGATGGTCAAGAACTCATACTCACCTAATACCTTATCGAGGTTTAGATCATCGAAGTCACCGAGATCTTGGTCTTCACGACGGTCGGAAGAAGAACTCATCTCATCGTGATCCTTCAATACGCCGTAGACGCATCAAAGACAGACAAGCAACTAAGTCAAGTCACTTCTTATCTATACTGCGGCCTCAAACCGACAACTCGTCCTTAAGTCGCCTCACCAGGAAACTTTTTATATCTCATTAAGCTTCGACCAATCATACGGACTTCGTGATCTTCTACACAATCGTATGATCTAACTTATATATGAGATAAGGGGACACGTATATATGCAATCAAGTATTCAAATCGATAGGAGATTGTAATAGTGGTAACGAAACATTGTATACAAGCTCAACCAAACTGCCAAGATACAATCCAACAATGTCATCGTCTGTGCCGGACCTACAGATCAACCCTCGACAGATGTCGTCGCTCAAGCTCGGACCTCACGGACACCTCTCGCCCATGTCGGACCTCGACATCCTCCCCGACAGACATCTCGTCCGGTCGGACCTCGGCATCCTTCCTCGATGACATCTCCGCCCGTGTCGGCCCACACCCTACTTATGGATGTCACCATCCAGATCGGACCTCGGCACCCTCCTTACGGACATCTATGTCCAACGTCAGGCGACTCAGTCCAGTTCTCGACAAACTGTCCCAGCCAGGAAGGGCAGATCGCCTAACTCAGCTCGGACCCATGCGAACCAATCCAACCCTAACATCAAAAGATTGAAACCTTCGACAACAACCTCACCAGCAACAACCACCCGGCCGGCAAATACCTCTCAACCCCACTTCCCGGCAGTAGTTACTCGACTATTTGGGGGGCTATGATGGGATATGGCCCAACCGCCGCACTCCACCGGCGAGCCCAAACGAGCCGGACCGACCTAATGGACTGCCACGGTTAAGGTTAAGCCCAAAGATCCAAACCCTATTCAAGACCAAGTCAAAGGCGGAATTGTGGATCCAAGCATGGAAGGAGATCGTGATCGCTATGGAAGGAGATCGTGATCGCTTATGAAAGGATATCGTGATCCCACAAATCGAGGATCCAAGACATCTTTAGAGATCCACAAACATGTATAAATAGAGGTTAGGTCGACGGTAAGTGGTTAGCAACTATTAGAATTCTAGAGAGCTTTTCAATACCTTCATTGTAATCTTGATAGTGAAAGTATTGAGAACAACCTCCGTGGACGAGATCTCATTCTTGATCGAACCACGAAAAGCCTCTGCGTTTCTTTACCGCTTTCATAAATCTCAGATACTAGATTTATCAAAAAGATATCTACCTCAAAACAAATATTCCAATACTTGTGTTTGAATAGATCGCTGAGATAGTTTGCAATATATTTGATTGTTTAGCCGTATATAAATTAATCTAATATAGTTATCATGTGATATAGAGAAACCGTCACTACTACAAAAATGTAATAGACTACACGCTTTATGTGTAGTCTATGCATGCGTGGTGTGTGAGAAAAGTGGTGTAGAAAAAGTAGGCCAAGACACACTGACGCTTTTTAGCGTAGTCTATACCCACCATGACCACGCTCGACATAGACTACGCCACGCCGTAGTCTATACCCACAAACCACGTAAAACGCCACGACACACTGACTTTTAGCGTAGTCTATACCCACCATGACTTTGCTTACGACATAGACTACGCTTTTACGCGTAGTCTATACCCCGCACTCACGTAAAAGACGCCGCGACACACCACGTTTTTATGCGTAGTCTATACCCACCATGACTATCACGCCGCACATAGACCACGCCACGCCGTAGTCATACACACGCATCACACAATAGTTCGCTCACACCACGCTTTTTATGCGTAGTCTATACCCACCATAGACTCACGCCGCACAGACCACGCCACGCCGTAGTCTATACCCACCATGCACTCACGCCGCACACAGACTACGCTTTTCGCCGTAGTCTATACCAACAGACTACACAAAATTTCGCACATACACTACGCTTTTTATCGTAGTCTATATGTATTAACTACGGTTTTGAGTTTATTTACTACGGTTTTAACGCCAAATTTACTACGCTTTTTCTATTACAACCCGTAGTCAATTTAATAACAACTACGGTTTTCAATTTCAACCGTAGTTAATTTCTTTATTTAAACCTCGCACAATTAATAACGCACAAGCAAACGAGATTAAAATATACTTATGACTACGCTCAAAATCACTATTCAAAAATATACAACTGCTTTCATTACTTACTACAAAATCACTATACAAAATATACAACTGCTTTTCATTACATCTACAAAATCACTATACAAAAATATCGTGCACATCACTTAACAAAACAATAAGACCGTATTCTCCATAACACAAGACAAAATAATTCAAAAATCAATAACTTACAACTAAAACATCACAAGACTATATGTGAAGAAGATGAAATTTGCCCATTCAACGCGAACTTCATCAACGACCCATTCGGTCAAGGCTTTCACTGTTAAGACAATGACAATGACGATCATAGTATCGATGCAAACCTACATGAAACATGTATTGAACAATTCATAAATTATTTTCAACTTCAAAAACTTAAGATAAGTGGTTGTACTAGAGCAAGCTTCCATCTAGATCTACATAAAATAAGCTCAACATTTGCATTGATATATATTTGCTTGATTTGGTAGGTGGCTTATGGTTCAACTTGACTAAGTTGAAAACTTTGAAGATCGATTATGAAATTGGTGCCTATGGTGAGCATTCTGATTCAGACTACCATGATATCGAGTTCCCTCTTAACAAAGAGTTGGAATTCACGATAATTTGCTAAAGAATCGTAAGGAAAAATGAAGCGGACATGGTTGTTCTATTATGATCGGACGGATGGGTTGATCAAAGGAACTTATCATAAACTTTTCGTTAATCCTCGCTTTGAGGCTATGTTTGTAAGTCCATTGGCGGTTCTAGCTGGGAAGACTAGGAGAAATTGTTTAAGTTGCTTGATTCTCTTGTGGAGAAGATTGGTGAAGAATGTTGTCAGTAGTGACGAACAATGGGAGCAACTATGTTTGAGCGGCAAGATGTTGATGGAGAGAAGACATCTTTATTGGACTCCTGATGCAGCTCATTGTATAAATTTGATGTTTGAAGACATTGGTAAGCTTCTTGATCGAGAGACGATTGAATAGGTAAGTCTCTTTGGATATGAATCTATATTCATATCGAGACTATCTGTAAGTGGTTGAGACTATTCACAAACAAGAAGGAATGATGACACAGTACTAGATTTGCTACATGCATGTTTACTTCTCGAAGTGGACAGAAAATAAATTGTCTAATGGCGTTAAGGGAAGAAACAACCAAAATTGTCCCCATTCCTTCATTTTGGAAGAATATTGTCTTCTCCTAAAGTCATGATGGTGAAAAGAAGCTGGCAATGGGCTAAGGAAAAGAAACAATAATGAAGTGTTTCGAAAGCAATGAAAGCAGATACAAGATGTGTTTTCCACCATTAATCATAGATGGAATTGCTAGCTCCATGTGTCATTGCATGTTGTTGGTCACTATTTGAATCCGAGATATTCTATGATATCCTCAATGGGAGTTTGATTTGGAGATTGTTATTTGTGTTTTGTTGTGGCTCCAAATCCGTAGTGGATACTAACACTCATATACTTCCTTACCGGCGGTTGGGTGCCCCATTTGTCGTAAGCGAAAAATTGGCTGCCACATTTAAACTTTAATGTCGCGTGTCGAAATGTTTGTACAGATTGGCTATATTACACGAGGACCGATAGTGATTTTAAAGAATAGTTATTTCAGGTTGATCTTTTCTCGAAACAAAATTAATCGACGTTATTTATATATCTAGAAGTATAACGCACTACAGAACATTCCACCTTAAATTTAAGAATTTCTTGAGTGGGAATATATTCGTGAACTGGTGTCTGCTCCACTATTAAGTTTTAAATTGATTAGTTTTGATATTAAAAAAGATTTTACAGAAAACAAATGATAAAATAAATACCTAAACAGAAATAGGGCCCAAATCCAATTTACTGTGTGATGCCACCAAAAATAAAGTGGACCCACTATTTAATCAAACGTTTTCTCTCAGCTCCAAGACCAAGTAATTACATAAGAGGACTACTAGCCTAGACACACTTGGCAAGGGCCCAATGAATGGATTAGCAATATGTTTTAGAAATTGAATGTATTCGGTCTTATTCATATGCAAAAGTAGAGCTTGACTTAGTACTAAAAATCCTTGTTCTTTCTATTTAATTAAAGAGGTGGTCTCTTGTGCGCCCGCGCACAGTGAAACCTTATTTAATAATTAGTTAATTAATTAAGTAGTTAATTCTTAATTAATTAATTTAATTTAATTAAAATTAATTAATTTAATAAAATTTAATTGTAAATTAATAAATATACTTTTAAATTAATATATCTTAATTTTGAATTAATAAACTAATTTTGAATTAATAAACTAATTTTGAATAATAAATCACAATTATGAATTAATAAACCCTTATTGTTAATTAATAAACCCTAATTTTGAATTAATAAACCCTAATTTTGAATAATAAATCCTAATTATGAATGAATAAACCTATTGTTAATTAATAAATCCTAATTTTGAATTAATAAACCCTAATTGAAAATAATAAACCCTAATTTTGAATAATAAACCCTAATTATGATTAATAACGCTAATTATGAATTAATAAACTAATTATAAATTAATAAACAAAATATAAAATAAAAAAAATCACAAAACTTTGTGCAGCGTCGCGTGCATGCGAAGAAAGTTTTGTGTAATTAAAATGATGATTCATGTGGCATTTATTATAGTAGACGTTCATGAAGGTGCACACGATAGACATTTAAGTTGACATTATTCATGATGAATATACAAATACTTGTATATCATCGAATGTATAACTATATAATCTACCACTATATTAAAGCTTCCCGGAAATATAATCTCATATCAGTAGTATGCACCATGCGGCAAGCTGGATCTGATGTGACATTATTTTCCATAATATATTATATTTTCATATCAGATCCGACGTACCATGTGAATTTTGTAATGCCCCAATTTGGACCTTGTGCTATAATTGAAAATATATTGATATGTTCTGCACAGATTTGTCAAAATTAAAATCGAGATATTGTTGAAAAGATGTCAAATGTTGTGAAAATTAAGTAATATAATTTATTTTATTGGCAATATGTCAAAATTTAGTTAATGTACTTCAAATTTTAGAAAATTATTAAATATCTAGCAGAAGGAAATAAAGAGATGACATTTGGAGGAATATGAATCAAAAAACACTTAGGTGACCAAAATCCATGTGTAAAAACAATAAAATGATCTCGAGACATTTTGATTATACAAATATTTTAGTTTTAAAGTTTTGGAATATTTCTTTAATAATTTAATTTCTTGGGGTTGGTAAGATAAGATTAGTCGTTGAGCTCGTGCAGAGACTCAATCCCAAGATATTGTCACATGACACAAACCAATTAATTATTGCAATAATGATTTTAGTCTAATGCGTGCGAATATTCGATATTGAATCCAATTATTATATAGAGTTAATGTTTCAAAGATGTTGAATCCTCCCATTAAGCATTTATCTAAGCAATTATGTCTGAATTTTATATCCAAATGCATGTGGTTTGACAATTGAGTGAGTCGGGGTGTGTGGGCTATTCTTCAAATACCAATACAGATGTTTGGCTCATTTTCTTGGAATAAATTTTCAAAGTTCACACTTGTATTGTACCTCAAAATCTTCCTTAGGAAATAAATTAGGACAAACAATTTTGATATAGGCAGAGGACTTTACCCATACTATGAAAAGGTCCATAAATACAGCTAAGACATTGTGAATTATTAGATACCATTGAAGTGTTCATTTTCTGTGTAAATAAAATTGACACCATTCACATCTTGGAAGGTGTTCGCATATTTTGCTCTAACAATTGGAGACGAGCACTCTTGCAAAACCACTTTTCTGCACATATACTGACTTGCGTGGCGTAGTCTATGGTATGAACTGTTTTTATCAGCGTGATTACTTCTTGATTGAGTATGCTAAACAACAGCGTGGTGCAAGCGTGATCTATGGTGGGTATAGACTACGGCAAAAACGTGGTTATGTGCGTTTTTTATAAAAGCGTAGTCTATGTGGGTATAGACTACGGCAACAAAGCGTGGTGTAAATCGTGGTCTATGGTGGGTATAGACTCGCTGCGAGTGTGTGTGCGTTTTTATAAAAGCGTGTCATAGTGGGTTAGACTACGTTTAACAAAGGCGTGGTGTAAATCGTAGTCTATGGTGGGTATGACCTTAAAAGCGTGGTGTATGTGTTTTTTAAAAGCGTAGTCTATGCCTAAATTAAAAAAAAAAAAAAAAAAAGAAGAAGCGTGAGATTGATATGCGTCGACAACCATTTTGAAAAGTGTGAGTTTCTCGTGAAATAATTGAAAAATAAATGAAAATTGTTGAATGCACTCCACAATGATTGTTAAGCCTTAGTTGGGTAAAATCGAATAAAATCGGCTACAACCTCGGTTCTTACCGCCATCTAGCGTACGGTATCTGACAGCTGCGATGAGGCGGCTCTCGCAGTCGTCGTGGCGTCTTAAGTCGTCTGCACGCTGCGTCTCGCGCTCCATCGCAGACCCACGCCTACATGCTTCTGGTTTACCCCACCCCCAAAGCGGCGTCCGCTGCGCCAGTCTCTCTCCCCCTCCACGCTCTGCGTCGGGCGGGCCCTCCAGAATCCCTACGTTTGCCTCTGCATCAACCCTGGCGCTCATTTTCAAATTGAAGTCGGCAAATGCACGACAGTGGGGCGAGGTTGATGCGAGGGTGATGGGCGGAGATCGGCGAGAATGTTGTTGGCGGCGTGCGTCTCGTCGATGAATAAAGGCGGTGGGGCTGACGGCGAGAGGCGGGTTAAGGAGCTGCGTATCTGAGGAAAAAGAGCGAAGGGCGTTGGGTATATTCTTTAAACTCTTTTATTCAATTGTTCGAATTTGCAACCTATTTGTTTGATCGTTTCCTATATCACATAAATTATTTATGTGGAGATCTGCGATATATTGTTCATTATAAGTTCTACAAAATTAATTTATTTTAGCATAAGGTAGTAAGGTAGGAGATGGTCAGTGATGTCCATCTCTAGAAGATGACTCGGTGGTCACTAGTTTTATGTGTTAACCACGGCATTTAGGCGCTTGAATTTTCGGTTGCTTTTATGTATGAAATGGTCACATTGACTTTTATAATGTAATGAGTTGTGTTGATTTGGGTTTTGTAGGACCATAGTTTGTGGTAGCTTTGGTTTTCCTTTATTGCTTGATATTCATTTTAAATAATTAGTTAGTTTAAGTTATCGTTATTCTCTCTTGATATGCCATTTTATGAATAATCATGTTTGGTTCCATTTCTTTTGAGTGTTTTATACAGATATTATCTTAGGGTGAGACATCTTGATAAATTGTGATAGTTAATTTATCTTGATAAGATCTGCTTGGTGACATGACTAGATGGTAGTTACATGAGACTTCACTTGCTTCGGTGGCGTTAATTCGTGGTGTATTATTCTACACACACGGCATATTGGATTGAATGGACCTCATCAGGATCTCCCATGTTCTCACGGAAAACACGAGATTAGGCATGCTCTGCATATACTAGCACAATGGCTCGCTCTTCGCCTCCTTCCCGTCTAGGAAGAGGCTGGACTACTCGATGATGTAAGTCCACTGCTTGAGACTATGAAATCATCCCCACTCATGATAAAATATTGAAGAGTCCAATGAGACAACACAAAGTGATGATCTTGCTTCTACTGGATGGTATAACTATTCATATATTTTTTATCTTAGTCGAGCTTTATCTTTTGATAAGAATAGTTATTTGTAGATAGTTAATATAACTTATGTTGTCTGCGGTACAGTATCCATCGAAACTTGCATATTTTGAGCAAATAGCTAAGGTGCAAATGGAAGAGAGTAACCTTGTTCTTGGATTATGATGGAACTTTATCTCAATAGTGGACAATCGATCGTGCCTTATAGAATCTTGAGAATCTATATGTGTAACCTTTATGCGATAGGGATTAACATATACTATATAATCATTCCTCTAGTTGTTACTAAACTTGCACTTCTTTCGGATCGTGTTCTGTCGAAAAGCGTGTGATATTTCCAACTCTATAATTGAGTGGCGAAGCCGACAGTGCTTTGATGTCTTCATTAAGTGTTATCGTTACTTGATTTCTGCGAGAAGGGTATGACCTTTCTCATTTTCTTTATCGTTCTTTGTTCGGTATATGAATTTGTAGGTCTACAGAACTTTATTATGGAAGTCATGGTATGGACATCATGAGCCGGTTAGTCCTTACCGCGGTGACAATGGGCAGATATCGAATCTATTGACAGAAGGTATAGATATTTCTCGAATCATGGTGTAACTACTACTACTAATTATGTGATGGATCTATCATTTATGACATCACTTGTGGTAATAAAGGAAGTTAACTTGTTTGACCTAGTGAATTCTTACCCATGATCGAGAGGTATATACTACTTATTATTTAGTGATATACACTTTGTGTAATATTGGTCATTCGGTTATATGAAGTGATTTCATGTTATGCTAAACCTGGTACATACTCTCTTCGGAGATTACCAAAGATATAGTTGGTGCAAAAGAGACAACAAGTTCTGCGTTTACGTGCACTACCGATGTGGATGAGGCGGTAATGTGGTTTCTTCGTTTTGGTTGTGTGTGAGTGATCTTACCTTGTGCTTCTTAACTAATAATGTTCCTTTTGGGTTGGCTTGAACATCTGAGAGTTGGAGCGTAGTTGGTCATCTTGTTCGAAAATTTTGAAAGGATATCCTCGTTTGCGGTTGTGTGGTGGAGGTATTTCTACAAAACACTCTATTTGTCTATCTTGACTTACTTTGTTCTTTTAAATTTATGCTTTACTATATTATGTTGGTATGGGTCTTGAAGTCACCAATCCTCGGACACAGGTGGTTGTTGAATTCCTACTTGAATCACTTGGTGAGTAAATTGTGAAACTAAACAAACAAACAAAAATCTATTTTACCGAGGCTCATAAATACGATCTTTGTCGATAATTTAATTGTTGTAAATCATATTAGGTCGATGACTGTGATGATGTTCTCCGATATATGTTGGAGATGATCGCACGGATGAAGATGCATTTAAGGTCTGTAAACTTATGAAAAGCCCAACCTTCATTAAATGTGTGAAATCTTAACTAGAGCGGACATTTGCCAGGGTTTTAAGAGAGGAATCGAGGTTATGGGATCTAGTGTCGTCATGCCCAAGGAAAGCAATGCATTTTACTCTCTCGGGGATCATACGAGGTATTGCAGTTCCTAATAATTTTGTTTGTAGGAACATCTCTTTCTCTTATGCGAGATATATCGTGTAATGATAATTTCCTATGAACTCTTCAAAATCTTAGATCCTTATAGGCATGATCGAAGATATTATTATGAGTCTCATGCTTACTACGAGTGTCTTGATTAGGTCTGGGTTCCTCAACACGTTGGTGATGTGGAAGAAGAAAAAGCGTTGTATAATTATTTTGGCTAGGAAAGGTAGGAAGATATTCTTTCTTTGTGTCAAGAATTTTCAAGGTCGGGCGAGGAGATGCTTGAAGATATTGAGATAGTTTCATACAGGAAAGTTTCCGGTGTGAAACTATTATGTTCACCTTTTATTTTCTAGTTTATCACGGACTTGATCTTGATCGTTGAGCTTAAGTAGTCATTTCTGTCTTCGGGAAGTCTATGGAAAGCATAGTTTACAATAGTATCTATAATATCTACTAGAAACATAATTTTAAAGTTTGAGATTCAGTCGAGCATAGTTGAGTTGGATGATTTCGCTCTGAGTGTTCGTTCGATCGGAAACTTCGAGCGACATCAAATCTGCTCTCTTGGTTTGTGCAGGAATGGGCTTGGACCGAGTGATCGAACATGGAAGCACGGATAGGCATGTTCGATGCCTCATTCCATCATTTTGTGTGATTGGTAATGTCGTCATCTGCGCCTCTTTCCTTTGTGAGCATTACGGTGTCCGAGGCTTGTGGTAGAACTTACGCATGCGAAGTTGCAGAAAAACCTTGGTAGCAAGTCTTGATTGTACCTCGGTTCTTTGGATGCTCGTGATGGATCCCTCCAGGGCTCAAATTCAACTCTCTCGGATTGATTACGGTATGCCTTGATCACTGATTCTTCTAGCGTCTTATTTTGTTGTGGCGCCAATTCCTTCCTAGAATCTTCTCCCCTCTTCGACTCTCAAATTGGTTCTATATGAGGGATGGAATAATTTGAGGCCGACGAGATAAGGCATGTGGTATAAGACATCTTAAATTTATCATATGTCTTCTTGTCCCACGATTGATCTTGGTTGGTTACTATATGAGGATGGAATAAATTGGTTCTATATATGTGGTTCGTCTTTAATCGTTGCCTGTCGAGTTTAAGATTCCCCTCACTTTTTCTCTATCTGTTTAAAGCACTTCAACTTTACTTGGTTTCTATTGGATCGTTTAAAGTAAACTAATGTTGCCCTCACTGACATTTCACTTCGTCAATCAAATCCTTATTATTTTCTTTTATCTACCATGATTTGAGCAACTTCAAATTTATTTCAACTTTATCGATTGATGATCTTGATCGCTTTAGAAAACTGATCTTAAATCAAAGTTCTGGAATAAATTTGACTATGTCTGGATCTCTTCTCGGTCGAATCGAATGTTGAGCTTATTTTATGTGATCTAGATGGAAGCTTGCTCTAGTACAACCACTTATCTTAAGTTTTTGAAGTTGAAAATAATTTATGAATTGTTCGATACATGTTTCATGTAGGTTTGCATCGATACTATGATGCGTCATTGTCTATTGTCTTAGGTGGGCTTGACCGAATGGAGTCGTTGATGAAGTTCGCGTTGAATGGGCAAATTTATCTTCTTCACGTATAGTCTTGTGATGTTTTAGTTGTAAGTTATTGATTTTTGAATTATTTTGTCTTGTGTTATGGAGAATACGGTCTTATTGTTTTGTTAAGTGATGTGCACGGTATTTTTGTATAGTGATTTTGTAGATGTAATGAAAGCAGTTGTATATTTTGTATAGTGATTTTGTAGGTAATGAAAGCAGTTGTATATTTTTGAATAGTGATTTTGAGCGTATCATGAGTATATTTTAATCTCGTTTGCTTGTGCGTTATTAATTATCAGGTTTAAATAAAGAAATTAACTACGGTTGAAATTGAAAAACCGTAGTTGTTATTAAATTGACTACGGGTTGTAATAGAAAAGCGTAGTAAATTTGGCGTTAAAGTAGTAAATAAACTCAAAACCGTAGTTAATACATATAGACTACATAAAAAGCGTGGTGTAGTGCGAAATTTTGTGTAGTCTGTTGGTATGGACTACGTGCGTGGTCTGTGGCGGCGTGGTCATGGTGGGTATAGACTCGGCGTGGCGTGTCTGTGCGGCGTGGTCTATGGTGGTATAGACTCGCTAAAAACGTATTGTGGCGGACTTTGTGTCGTGTATAGACTACGGCGTGGCGTGTCGTGTATCGGCGTGATGCATGGTGGGTATGGACTAGCAAAAGTGGTGTGTCGTCTTTACGTGGTTGTGGGTATAGACTACGTGAGCGTGGTCTATGTCGTAGAGCGTGATGTCATGGTGGGTAGACTACGGCTAACATGTGTGCTGTGGTCTGTTCGTGCTTTCTGCAACTCACGATCTCGCATGGACTACATCAAAGCGTGTAGTCTATTACTATTTTGTAGTAGTGCGGTTTCGTATATCACATGATAACTATATTAGATTAATTATGTACAAACAATCAATATATTGCAAACTATCTCAGCGATCTAACACAAGTATTGGAATATTTGTTTTGAGGTAGATATCTTCTTGATAAATCTAGTATCGAGATTTATGAAAGCGAGAAACGGAGAGGCTTTTCGTGGATCGATGAATGAGATCTCGTCCACGGAGGTTGTTCTCAATACTTTCACTATCTGCGAATTCAATGAAGGTATTGAAAAGCTCTCTAGAATTCTAATAGTTGCTAACCACTCAGTCGACTAATATCTTTATCATGTTTGTGGATCTCTGAAGATGTCTTGGATCAGATTTGTGGGATCACGATATCCTTTCATAAGCGATCACGATCTCCTTCATAGCGATCACGATCTCCTTCCATGCTGGATCCACAATTCCGCTTTGACTTGGTCTTGAATAGGGTTTGGATCTTTGGGCTTTAGAACCGGTGTAAGGCGATCCGTTAGGTCGAGTCGGCTCGTTTGGGCCCTGATGGATTGGCGGTTGGGCCATATCCCGTCATAGCCACACAATAGTGATATCTACTATGGAAGTGGGGTTGAGAGGTATTTTGCGTTTGTCTGGTGAGGTTGTTGTCGAAGGTTTCAATCTTTTGATGTTAGGGTTGGATTGGTTCGCATGGGTCATGAGTTAGGCGATCTGCCTACTTTGGACGGTTTGTCGAGCGGGGAGTCGCTGACGTTGGACATAGATGTCGTAAGGAGGTGCCGAGGTCCGTCGGATGGTGACATCCATAAGTAGGGTGTGGGGCCGACAGGGCGGAGATCGTCGGGTCGAGGTCCGACAGACGAGATGTCTGTCGGGGAGGATGTCGAGTCCGACATGGGCGAGAGTGTCCGTGAGTCGACTTGAGCACGACATCTGTCGGGGTTGATCTGAGGTGGCACAGGCGATGACATTGTTGGATTGTATCTTGGCGGTTTGGTTGAGCTTGTATACAATGTCTGTACCATTATATCTCTATCGATTTGAATACTTGATTGCGTATATACGTGTCCCTTCTCATATATAAGTTAGATCATACGATTGTGTAGAAGATCAGGAAGTACGTATGATTGGTCGAAGCAATGAGATATAAAGTTTCCTGGTGAGGGCGACTTAAGGACGAGTTGTCGGTTTGAGGCTGGTATAGATAAGTGACTTGACTTGTTGCTTGTCTGTCTGATGCGTCTACGGCGTATTGAAGGATCACGATGAGATGAGTTCTTCTTTCGACGTCGTGAAGAACCAGATCTCGGTGACTTCGATGATCTAAACCTCGATAAGGTATTAGGTGAGTATGAGTTCTTGACCATCACTTTGACTTGTTATGAGTGAGGGTTATATGATCTAACCAATTCTCCGTCTTGGGTGGTGGCGATCTTGTATGTCGCTAGTTATCATGTCAGTCAGTATCCGTTTAGGATGATGGCGTCCTTAAGGAGCTCAAGGTTTATTGTACTAAACCTGCGAGTTGAGTTAGCTCAGTACAATAATAAGGTTGAGTGGTACTACTTAAGAATGAAGTTATTAATCGTTTTAAGCGGTATTCTAGAAATGATTAATGGACGTTCGATATCTTAAATCGATTCGTAATGTCTAAGTCGCAGAGCTCAACGGTAATAAAGGGTAAGTCGACATTCTTTCTCTAGTGGCATGATCGAATGTTTATAAATTAATTTATGTTAAGATTTGAACATAAGATAATTAATTTTTGAGGCATCTTTATTTTACATTTGATCACAGGTTTGCCCGTCGAGGCCGTGTATGATGAAATCGGGCCTATAACTCTCAAAGGCAAGTTTTATTCTCTTTATCCCACAAGGATATTATTATATTTATGGTATATGCATAGATCCTTTCCATATAAGATTATGGTAATAATCAGGAGTATGGAAATAATCACGAGTATAAAATAATCTGAATTATGGTAATATTCCTATAGGATTATGGTAATATTCATATAGGATTATGGTAATATTCCATATAGGATTAAGGTAGTGCATTATAAATATAGGTATGAGATAAAGTCAGGTTAATGCTCATTAATCTATCTGATTTTGAGAATTCTAAGAAAATAGAGGAGATTTTCGAGTTTGTTGAAGAGACTTGGGTGATTTTCGGTGTATTCTCCATAGATCGTCCTCACTCGGCGTTGGAGATTGGGCAGCGGGATACTGATCCGGAGAGGTCGGCAGTCAGATCCGTTCGATCCGTTCATCTCGTTCCATCGACCTCTTGGATCGAGTAACGTGAAAACCCACGTGTTGCGATTTAATTATATAGCGCGTCTTGGGTTTATAATCGATGTATGGTGAATTAAACACCCAGATGGATCCTCGGGAGGGTTAACATCGTTTTCCCTACATTGGTATCGAGCACGGGATCGAATCTTGGCTCTGTTGGATTAATCGCGTTTGATTATTACGTGCGTTTTAATAATTGTGGATCTATCGTTCATGTGGCTCGTTTGTTTTTGTTGGTTTTGTTTTACACCACGGAAAATCCGTGGTTAGATTAGATTTTATTATGTAAATCTTATACGTAAAGAAAACGAGCGAAAGAAACGAAGAGCGAGGCGATGGGAAAGCAGGCTGTGGTGTGTCCGGATGGTTTCTCGCGAACAATGTGATCGCTACGATCGCGGTATGCGGGCGAGAGCGGCGGATGGCCTCGGCGGACGCGACGGCGCCAGCGGCTTGATCGTCTGCGGGTAGGCGGCTAGGGCGGCGGGCGCGTTAGGGCGGAAGCTAAGTGGCGAGACCACTCGGCGTCATCGCTTCGGCAGCTCGCGGCCTGCGAGCAAGGCGCGGGTGGCGGCTTGACGCGGCTCGGCGGCGGGGTGCGGAGTGCGCGTGCAGCGCGGATCTCGGCACCACGGCGGCAGCGTGCTCGCGCGGCGGTGCTCGGCGGCAACCACGGGGGTGTTGTGCGCGAGCGCAGCGAACCTCAAAGCGGGGTTGGGCGCGCGGCGGCGGCGAGCGCGTTTTGTAGACGCCCGGCGGCGCTGGCAGCGTGTGCTCGGCGGCACTCGGCATGCGAGCTCGGCGGTGTGATCGCCCGCGACGCGAGAGCCGCGAGCCGCGGTGAGCGCCATGGCTGGAGCGGGCTGCAACGCCGGACTTTTGAGACCCGGCCCACCAGCCAGACAATTTTGAGCCCGGACCGTTTTCCGGCCCGATTCAGTTTTGGCCGATCCGGCCCGTTCACGATCCGGCCCAAATCTGTTTGTGAATCGGTCCGTGCGGTACCGCGAGGCCGTTGATTTATTCATACTTTGTAAATCTATGTAATAGATTAGATTTAAATGTCCGGGTTTCACGATTGAGCGCGATGAGCGTTTTATTTTATTTTATCGTTCTATGCATGTGGATGTTTAAATTATCTTGATAGCATGCTATGTATGTTTATATTCGTTGACAAACCTTTAAGAGTTTTACGTAATTGGATGCGCATAGTAAGCATGCTAGGTTTATCGCGTTTATCGAGCATATTTTAGAATTACGAGCATGTTTTACATGTTGAGTTCTATAGAAAAGCATGCTAGGATTACGTGATCTGCATGGACAAACCTTTTGAATAAAAGACTAAGCAAGCAACCCGACATATTAATTTTCAAATTAAAATGTCGAGACCTCCTTTTTGATCTCTAAACAAAGTGAGGCCTTCTTTGTGATGGCGTCCACATTGCTTGCTTGCTTTATTTATCATAAGTTTGTTAGATGAGATTTCTAAAATAAAACATTTTAAATCTATTGAGAGTGGGAGTTTCATGTATAGCGTCCGCGTGACTTGCGTGTGCGATTTTCATAAGTTTAGAGATAGATATAAAATGAGATATGAAAAATTTGAATTGGGCGGTATGGTGGTGAGTATACCAATTCAAATTAATCTTCTCTGTTAAAATTGTGGTCTTGCTTGATATCCCTCAGTACAACTTCATGATCCTTCTTGCGATAGTGATGTGGTCTAGTAAGGTCAATCGTTAATTTAGTTTGTCATAAGGATAAGTTGACATGGATTGAAATTAAGCGACTAAAATGTATATTTTAGTACAGTCGGGGTTAAGTGTAGCGTCCACAGCGTGGCTTGCATGTGGATTCCTTGGGCGATTGGAGGTTTCAATTAATATTGTTTTATCAAGGTTACAATATTATTACGAATTATTTGCGATCGTATGCTTATGTGTTTTACATTATCGTTCGAGATATGTCTCTTACGCCGATTATCTATGCTACTAAAATCCGTTATCGGTCCAATTTTATCGTGGAAGCGAAACATGGAATATGTTCTTATCATTTGAAGAACACATGTTTGTTCATCTCCTAAACGATGCCACTCGGCGATCGACTAATGACGAGTCGAGCGGACTTTGGAATAAGTCGAACAATATGGCTAAATCTATATGATATCACGATGTCAAGGCTTGCTGCAACATCGATCGATGGTGAGCCTTGACGATATTTGGTCGAGTCTCGAGAGTAAGTTTGGGCGTCGGATCAGACGATCACTTCGCAATGAGAGAAATCTTGGCGTGTAAGATGGAAGAAGGAAGTTGGGTCCATGAACATGTCTCCCATGACTCATCTATGGATAGTCTTGATCGGTTGGGAGGAGGTATTGGGGCGAAGCGGTCGATCATCACCATACCATGCCATCTTTTGAGAACTTTCGCGTGAATGCGATCATGAGCAAGACCGAGTTTACACTTAGTCGGTTGCTTAATGATCTCGTTGCTGCGGAAGGAGTTATGGGAAAGGCACATGCTCTTCTACGTCTAAGGGCCAAAATTTCATCATAAATGGAAATAGAAAAGGGTTCCAAAGGTAGAGAGCGAGGAAATAGTGGGAGTAATGGGAGAGAACATCGTTGCCAGGGGCTTGAAGAAGCGAAGGAGAAGGCAAGTGTTTAGTCAGTGGGCAGGCGTTGGAGGCCAGTGCCCTATGCTTAAGGTTCAGTGCACGTTTGCTTTAATAGCGAAACATGTTTAGCGACTTCTACCCTTTCTTGGGTAGTAGTGACATGGTAGATCATGTTTGTTACACTTGCGAGGTTCTGCGGACAAGGAGGCTGTTTGATGGAGATAACGATCTCCGTGGCGTGCAAGTCGGATTGCGGTTGGAGATGTTCTTTATGTTTTGGGACAACTTTTTAGTTTTGAAAGACATTTTATATGTGCTGATTTTCGTGAACCTTGTTTACTGTTTGAAATTATTTACTCATGGATATGTATTATTTTTGATAGTGGTGTTTCTATCATAAGAAATGGCGAAGTTATCGTGTTGGCACCTTATATAATTAACTTTATACTTATTACATAAAACATAATACCTATAACTATGTTGCATACATGAACCTAAAAGAAAGTTTTCTTGATGGTGACTCTTTCTCGGCTCTTAGATTAGGTCACATCAATCTAAATAGGATCAGGCGGCTAAGAATGGGCGTTGGGTGATCTCACGGTTACTCGTTCGATCTGCGAATCCTGTATAAGGATATGGACCGGACCGCAATCTTGAAGGGTTATGAGAGAAATGTTGGAGTTAGTCGTTCATTACGTGTGGACCAATGTCCACAGCTCGTCTGAGATGCAGTATTTTGTCACTTTCATTGACAATTACTCGAGTGCGGATACATATACTTGCAAAGTGCAGATGCTTTGAGAAAATCAAAGAGTTTAAAGGCGGAGTGCGAAGCTAGGTAAAATGTCAATCGCTGTGATCAGCGGTGGCGAATACCTCGATAACGAGTTTATGGACTATCTAGTGAGTGTGGGATTACTCGGTAGCACTTCAAAGACACACATCAACAAAATGGTGTGTCGGGAGAAAAATAGGACTCTTTGAAATGGTTAGATCTATGATGAGTTATGCTACATTGCCTATTTAGATACGGGGATATGCATTGGGCGGCGCATACTTGCTAAATCTAGTCCGTCAAGTCGGTCGAAAAGACCCGCTTCGAGTTGTGGTTTGGAGCCGGTTTAAGCCACATAAGGATATGGGCGATCCGACATGTCTTTGAACAAGAAGGCCGACAAGTTGGAGCTAGATCGAGCAAGGCTTTTATTGGCTATCTAGAGGGCGAAGGTGGTTTATTCTATAGTCTGGGATCGGAAGGTCGTTATTAGCTAATGCTCGATTCTTGAAAAGGACTACATGAAAAATCATAAATCAAAGTTGAAATCATTCTTGAAATTAGAAGATGATCGTATTCCACCATGATTAGGCGAAGAGTGCGAAAGTCGAGTGCAGTGGGAGGGATCGAGCACGAATACTTAGAAATTGAAGTGGGTGGAGTTCCACTTGGAGATACCGCCGTCTGATGATATCGACCAGCCAAGTTGTGCGAGATGAGAACCACAAGTTAATGCACCGTTGTCATTGTGTGCATGCCTCGTCGTAGTGGGAGGTTGTTCGACCGAGCGATTTATGTTCGTGGGAGAATCTTGGTTTAGTCGGAAAGCGAACATGCGATAATCGACCCATGGGCCTACGGAGCGTTATAAGACAATGATGAATCGTGGAACTTACGTTTGGGCGGTGGTAAAGTCCATGGTTTACCCGTTGCTAGCGAAAGTTGTGTATCGTTTAGATGTCAGCGGTGATGTGGTATTTCTTGCACTTTATGTAGATGATTCTTCTTTTGGCAACAATGTGAAGTTGTTATCGGACATAAAGTTAGTTATCCGATCGTTTAAATGAAAGACTAAGGAGATCTGCGTACTTCTTGGGATCGAGGTTTACGAGATCGCGAGAGAATATTGAGCTTATCTCGGTATCTTGCATTGATCTGTATTACTCGTTTTAGTATCGGACCGCTAGAAAGGTTCTACTTTTCGGACATGGCGTTCGCTTTATCTAAGGAGCGATCACTTTTTGCAAAGGAGATAGAGAATGAGACAAGTTCCTAAGTTTCCGCCTTAGGAAGTCTCAGTTATCAGTCTATGCACGAGGCTCGATTCTCTTTGTCGATGAGCATAGTAGAGATGTCGGTCTAACCTGGACAAGCACATTGAATTGCTGATAGCATATCGAAGTACACGAAAAGGACTCGAGATTATATGGTTACCATGCGAGATAGTCAATGCCTTTGGGTTATCTGATCGGTTCAAGTGACCGTGATAAGAATAAGTCTACCTCGGACTATGTGTTTACCTTGTGAGGTGGGCCGTATCTGGCGGTCTGGCGATGCGTTGCGGACTCTACCATGGAAGCCGAACATGTAGCGGCGAGAGGTACACTAAGGAGGCGGTATGGTTCGAGAACTACCTCGAGGATCTAGATGTGGTACTGGTTTGCCCAAGTATCATAGTTTACTTTGATAACTCGGTGCGATGGCAAACTCGAAGGAACCACGACCCAGAGCAACCTAACACGTAGAGAGAAGTACCATGTCATCGAAATCGTTAGCGAGGGGCGTCTGATTGCAAATTGATCTGACGGATAACCTAGCGGATCCATTCACTAAAACTGCCATAATAAGTACGTCGGGGGCGTTAGAGGACTTGGTTGCGCTTGATGACCAGAAAACTTTTGTATAAGTGGGAGAAGCAGAAGTGATGGTTGTTTGTAATAGCTAGTAGAGACACATTGTATACTAAAAGTTTGCTTTAGTATAAGTGGGAGATTGTTGGATTTGTATCTTGAAAGCGGTTTGGTTGAGCTTGTATACAATGTTTCTTATTATACTTACTATCTCCTATCTGATTTGAATACTTGATTGCATATATCATGTCCCTTATCTCGTATATAAGTTAGATCATCGTGTGTGAAGATCACGAGTCTGTATGATTGGTCGAACAATGAGATATAAAAGTTTCCTGGTGAGGCGACTTAAGGGCGAGTTGTCGGTTTAGGGCTGCGATATAGATAAGTGACTTGACTTGGTTGCTTGTCTACTCTTTGTGCGTCTACGGCGTATTGAAGGATCACGATGAGATGAGTTCTTCTTCGACCGTCGTGAAGAACCGAGATCTCGGTGACTTCGATGATCTAAACCTCGATAAGGTATTAGGTGAGTATGAGTTCTTGACCATCACTTTGACTTGTTATGAGTGAGGGTTATATGATCTAACCAGATTCTCCGCGTCTTGGGTGGTGGCGTCTTGTCACGTGGTTATCGTATCAGTCACCGTATCCGTTTAGGATGATGGCGTCCCTAAGGAGCTCAAAGGTTTGTGTACTAAACCTGCGGGTTGAGTTAGCTCAAGTACAATAATAAGGTTGAGTGGTACTACTAAGAAATGAAGTTATTCGTTTTAAGCGATCAGTTGCTAGAAATGATTAATGGACGTTCGATATCTTAAATCTGAGGGATTCGTAATGTCTAAGTGCAAGCCGACTCAACCGGTAATAAAGGGGTAAGTCGACATTCTTTCTCTGTGGCATGATCGAATGTTTATAAATTAATTTATGTTGGGGTGAACATAAGATAATTAATTTATTTGAGGCCCATCTTTATTCCTTGCATTTGATCCACAGTTTGGCCCTCGGGCCCGTTAGATGAAATCGGCTATATAGCTCTCAAAGGCAAGATTTTATTCTCTTTATCCAAGGATATTATTATGTTTATGGTATATCATAGATCCTTTCCTATAAGATTATGGTAATAATCACGAGTATGGAAATAATCACGAGTATGGAAATAATCCTAAGATTATGGTAATATTCCTTATAGGATTATGGTAATATTCCATATAGGATTATGGTAATATTCCATATAGGATTAAGGTAGTGCATTATAAATATAAGGTATGAGATAAAGTCAGGTTAATGCTCATTAATCTGTACTGATTTTGAGAATTCCTAAGAAAATAGAGGAGAGATTTTGAGTTTGTTGAAGAGAGCTTGGGTGATTTTCGGTGTATTCTCCATAGATCGTCCTCACTCGGCGTTGGAGATTGGGAACCGATCGAGGAAGGTCAAGCACGAGTCCGATCCGTTCGATCAGTTCTCTAGTTCCATCGACCTTGGATCGAAGGTAAACACGTGAAAACCAGCGTGTTGCGATTTAATTATATAGGCATGCTGGGTTTATAATCAATGTATGGTGAATTAAACACCCAGAGATGGATCCTCGGGCGAGGTTAACATACGTTTTCCTAGGACATCCTTAAGTAGGGTCTTTGAAGTCCGATCACAGGCGAGATATGCATCGGGGAGGATGCAGAGTCGACACGAGCGAGAGGTGTCGTGAGGTCAGGCTGAGCGGCGACATCTGCCGGGTTGATCGGAGGTCGACCTTGAGTGTGTCGGCGTTGGATGGCGATGTCCGTTGGAAGGATGGTGCGAGTCCGATCTCGGAGTGATGATTACGATTAGGCCGTGCGTCGGTGTGGTCGAGGACACGTCTCGTACGTCTAGGCGATTGGTGGGCGCTCGAAAACGTGCGCGTCTCTCATATCAAATCGCGATTAGCCGTGTGGGAAGTTGAAGCGGCGAGTTAGGTGGCCTCTTTGTACTATAAATAATCCCGAATGAAGCTTCATTTCTTTCCTCTTCGCGTTCAGAGATCATATCAGGCTTTGAATTTTCTTCCAACTTCATCGAAGAAGCATAAATCCATTACTAAAAAGTAAGTATGACTTGACTTCTTCATTTATATCGGTTACTGTTCTTACTTTTGATAGCGAGGTGAGATTAGGGATTACATGTGTCTAACCGGGTAGATCCTTGAGCATTAGCGTTAGGGTTCGTCGATTTCTTCGTTTAGAATGAGTATAAGGTCGGGATGTTAAATCGTCTCGTAGTCGGCGATAATTATAATGAGAATGCCATTCCGGCGGATGCCGTGGTGTATTCGCGACAGTGACAGCTTTGGCCCCGGAGGTTTGTACAGTGTCGTAGGCGCGTGAAGGCCGGTCTTAGGTTTGTTATCCTTTTGAACATTCGGAATATTTTCAATTTCCTATCTGCGATTTACCAATTCCATTAGGTGGTGGTGGGATGGGGCTCGCAGTAATGGCCTTCTTGAGGAGTTCCCTGAGGTTGATGCGTTTTTAGCGTCGAGCGGGAGGTGTATCTATTTTCACCTCGTGATCGTTTGGGTGTTGCTCACTCGAAGGTATCGCAATGATATAGTAAATTTTTCTTTTGAGGGAAGGGCATCAGAGCTATGAGTGGGCGGGGTAAAATGAAGGATGTGAAGGTGAAGCCTTGGGTTTCTTGAGAGGATCGACTCAACACATTGGTGAAATTTAGTCAATTTCACGAAGCCGATCTGACGATCTTGGGTGAGCATACATGGGTGAGTCGGGGTTGGATCGGGTGAGGGCACTCTTAGTCCTTATTGCTTATATATCGATGTCGTTGTGTTAACAAAGTTTTCTTGTTGTCGGATGGCTCGATCCGAAAGGAAGAAAGCGGCTGCCTCGTCCCCCTGCCCGATCAAGGAGCAGTGCCACAGAAAAGAAGCGGGGACCGAACCCGTCCGAGCCCAGTGGCGGTGGGCGACACAGCTTCTTGGTGACGCGTCGCGGCGTGAGTTCGGCCGTGGAGAGGACTCGTGCCGTTCATATGCGGTCAGGTCTCACTCACCGTCCCTAAGGTATAAGTCTCTTCCATATTCATTTTATCTCATACTGTGATGCGTTCTTGTTTTTGTGTTCGGGGTGAGTTGGGTGATGGGCTGCGGCCAGCGTTACGGGTACATTCTTGGGGCGTCTGCGGTATGGCGTCGAGAGGGGCGGGCGGCGCGGGCTTGCTGCTGCTGTGGCGGATCACGATCTTTGCGGTGGCGGGCTGCGAGGCGGCTGCGGGCATACGAAGAAGGCAGGCATTGGAGGTTGCTCGGGCCCGGCTTGAGGAGGCGGGCGAAGAAGAAGCTAGCAGGAGAGGCGCTTCGGCGGGTCGAGGCGATCTTGAGGGGCCTACACGGCAAACTCATCGAGTCGGAGGCTCTCTTTTTTTCGACACGGCGTACTCGGGACTCGGTTGTGTCGGACCACGGAGGTTGGCGGCCTACACGACCGACAAGGTCAAGCATGGTGGGTGAGGTCGGCTCCTCGGACGATGGAGAAGGACTATGCCGGTGATCGCCTGGGTCCTTCCCATACGGAACTTTGGCGGCTCATCTCCTGACGGTTGAGGCCAAGGAGGAGGATGAAGACCCGAGCGGAACTCCATGCGGTCTGCGAGCGGGGAAGCGGGGTCGAGCTCAGTCTCCCGGCGGAGGAGAAAGTGGTGGAGGCGGCGACAGAGCAGTGAGTCCGAAGAGGTGGTCGGTGACCTGTTGTAATAGGTTGAATTTGCGGTTCATTAGGATCCAGACTTTGTAAATTTCCACATTTGTGAATAATAAATACACCTTTTGATATGAATGTGTTTGTCTGTTTTGCACTTCTCTTGCAATATTGGGCTCGATCATGGAGTTATTGACGGTGAAAGAAGTCAAGTGTCTTAGAGAAGGCGATGAGGTGGTGATACGGAGTCGATCTGGGTGACCCGGACTTTGCAGCATGGATAGCGAGTTGTTGGGGTCGGTGGCTAACATCGTCGGCCGGAGGAACAAAACTGCTGGGGGAGCCAAGCGGTGGCCCGTCTTTGCGAGCGAGCCTGAAGCTAAGGATCGTCCGTCGGAAGTTGCACGGATGTCTGCGGCGTCATTCGAGGCGTTTGATGCGGTCGAGGAACAACTTGAGTTGGCACGAGAAGCGTCGGATCTGGAAGAACATGCCGAATATGAAATGGTGATCCACCGGTCTGGTGGTGTTACCATATCGAGGTCGATGATCGAGTTCGAGTTTGCTTCTTGAGGCATGGTGCTACTGGAGACGAGGAGGGCGAGGCAAGAATTTCAAAGATGCCTCGATTCACAGTCAATACCTCCAGTTCTGAGCTCGTCGCAGCGATGTATGCCCGCCCTGCGATCGGACTCGGCCGACCCAGGCGTGAGAGTTGAAGAAGTCGAGGCGGGCGGTGGTTATAAGGACCCGCCGAGGTGCTTGGTGATGGGCTATGATGGGACGTTGTCTGATCGGGCCCCGTCGGGAGCCGAGGCGAGGCCCAGGTCGGCAAGAAGAGCGGGTCGGGCGAGTGTAATCTGGCGGCGGCTAGATCGAGGGCAGTTCGACCTCGGTTCGGAGTGCTCCGCCGGTCGGCCCTCTGCGCTTTTCAAGTCTTGTTTGGAGTAGGCCGTGGTGATCCGACCTCTCATTGGTGGAGCAGGAGTTCTCAGGGTGTTCATCGATGGGCAGGATTTTATCTCGGTGGTGTGCTTCGTAAGACTTGGCGGTGGAGCTCGGGCGATGATGTATATACTTGGGACTTGGTGTATAGTCGTGAATGTATTTAGGCTTTGTCAGTGTATATTTTCTTAGAGGTACAAATATACTTAGGACTTGGTTTAGTAGTAAATGTATTGACTTTTACAAGTGTATATCTTCCCAAATAAAGGGTATAAATTAGCGAGATCCGATCACGGGCGTCGTTTGCATGTAGATGTTCAATTTAATGAGTTATCTGTACTTGCATAGATGTTCAAATTAATGAGTAATCTGTATCCTTGCGTGAGCGTTCAAGTTAATGAGTTATCTGTATGTGCCATCTTACGAGGCGTCACTTTTGAAGGTTAATTGTGTTTTATCGAATGGATGTTCACATAAATATAAGATGAGGCGAAGTGAAATACTCATTAGAAAAACAAATGTTTTATTGATAAGTAAATGACATGCACTTGAGCGAAAAGAGGGCTAACATGATGCGATCGAAATCAAAACTATGTAAAATACCTCCTCAAATGGTGATATGCGAGTTGGGGAATAAGTGCATCGGATGGGTGGGCAAGCTTAGGCCCTTTGCGAGATCACCGTGAGCGGTATGGGCCTTCCCGTATCGGATCTAACTTGTTAAGATGCTCGGCTTTCTTGGCTTCATTGTTTAGCGAGACGAGGTCGCCTCTTGGGTTTAGGCCTTTACCCTCTTGTTGTAGTACCTTGCGACTGGCGCTTGCTTGGCTTCATTGATGAAAGGCGAGCTCACGTTTTCCTCTAGAGCATCAAGGTTGACCCGTGGGTTCCTGTTATCGTGCTTGAAGTGAAGAAGCGTGGGCTCGGTGCGATCTCGGTGGTATGACCCGTGCGTAGACTGGCTGAAGGGTGTTTAGTGTGAAGTCAGGTGTGGTTCTATAGGACCGAGAGGACTTGAGGAGATTCTCACGATCACGCTGGCTCGGTCTAACCTCTTTTCAATCATTGAGCGATCGTGGGTTCCTTGATCGACCATTCGCGCGTGGGCAAGGTGGCTGTTGTTTGATCGGCTCTTCACCATTCTTTGAAGTTTCTATCAAGAGCTGGGTGCCGTTGTCGAGACAGAAATGTGGTATGCGAATGGGCACTATGTTTTTCCACGAGTGCGAATCATACCTCGTGAGGCTTGAAAGGGCTCGCGACCCATTTGGTGAAGTAGATAGCTACGACCAAGTATCGGGCTGGCACGGTGCTCGTCGAAAGGGGCGATGTCGATTACGTTGCATGAAAGGCGAGGAGCTCAGGATCTTGAGGTCGATCTGTGTGGTAGCTTGCGTGGCGTGGGCGGCGCCGGGCACTTTACGGAGCTCGATCGAATCTTGGATGAGGAGGCCATAATAGCGACCTCGGCGTCTTCTTGGAGAGGCTCGTGATCGATGTGGCTTACAAGATCGTATGAATCTCATTTAGTCGTAGTCCGCTCTTACGGCCCGGCGTCTCGGGGTGGTGAAGATAGGACTTCATGAGAGTGCCTTCATCGTGAGGTATTTTGGGACTTGGCCATCATCTTCTTGGCAGGCGGTCGGGGTAGTACACCCTTCCCTATATGCCTTTATGGGAGCATCCGGTTCCTATCTGGTGATGATGCGATGTTGGGCTCCATGATCTTACGGAATGAACCTCTCCCTGGTGGTTGTTGATAATGACCAATTCTTGAGGATGTCGTCGGCTATTCTCACTCGTGGATCACGATGAATTCGGAATACAGAATAAGGTGCGTCTCTGCCTTCTCAGGTATTGGTTCATTCGATCCTCTTTGGCCTCGTATTCCTAAGACACGGTTTACCACGACCAGGAATCTTCAAAGATTTGGATCTTTTCACTTTCAATTCCTTTGTGAGGCAGGTCGAGATAAGACTTCTACTCCACCTCGTTATTTGTGGTCGGAAGGTGGCAAAGTCATGGGTCTTGATTTTCGGGCGAGGAGCAAAATGCCCCTCATTACTGTTTTGCAGAGCTCCGTCCACGTCATCGCGATAGCCTTGGTGGGTCGGGGATGTGTTCCCGATTCGAGGCGGGGTGGGTGACCTCTGGCGGGGTTGACCTCGGTAAATTTGACCTCTACCGGAAATCGGCTAGAGCTTGCCGCTATGGCGGTCTGCAGGCGAGTATAAGATGTCATGCTACTGAGCTCAATCCCCTTAGCTGCCCGATGATTCGGTTTTGACAAGACTTATCTTAGGGGTAAATCGGTGATACTGGATTGAATGGGCTTGAAATAAGGTCGGAGGCGTCGCTTGGCGTTCACGATTACAAGCGTTAGTTTTGAAGGTTACCTAGTCTCGGTCCTTTGAGACTCGGTGATGAAGTAGATAGGGTTGTCGTCGATCTCGTCTCGCCGATCGCTTGATTGCCTCGTCAGGCGGCGGTATAGAAAGGAGCTCACTTTTGGGCGGGAGCGGTGTGGGGCGGGTCGGTACTCTTTTAGGGTGAAGGCGACATGGTGTTCTTCGCTGAAGTCATTCTTCTCAAGATCTTGAAGAAAGTTGCTTCTCGGCAGCCGGGATAGAATCTGGCGAGGCCAGCATCCGGTGGTTGTGGATCTCGCGGTTGTCTTGATGCTCGTCATCGATATCGTCTTATATGGTGGGATTGACCTTCAAGCCTTCTTGGGAAACCCGGCACCTAAATTTTTCCGTCTTCACCATGAATGTGCACTTTTGGGGTTGAGCTTGAGGTTGGCCGACACGGAGTTGGAGGATCGTTTGAGGTCGTCGGTGCAACTTTCTATTTTTGGCTTTTGACCGCGATGTCGTGCGTGACCTCGGCGATCTTATATGATCTTTGAATATGGCGTCCTGGTCTGGTAGCGTCTCACGGGCGAATGACATTTTCGATGCGAAGACCTGAAGTCGATGATGAGCGCGTTTTGGAGCATCTCCTTTTCGTAACACGGTGGTACCCGCATCAGATCGAAGCGAAGATCGTGGCCCGTCTTCCTTTCTTGTCGATATCGGGGAGGGTAACAATCCTTGAGCGGTGTTTGTTAAGGTCGGTATAAGTCGACACATCGCCACCCTCACTTCGACCCTATTGGATTAGCCATCCGGTCGGGTACTTGACCTCGAATAGGATTTTGGCCTCTTGGAGTTGGGTCCCGTCTCTTATGACTGGCTGCTCTGCGCAAACCCTCTCTTTTCTTCGCGACTGGTTTGGTTCGGGTCGATGTTGAGCGATGAGTGATGAGCTGGGTGACACTCGGTGTGTCAGTGGGGACCATGCGAACACGTCACATGTTCGCCGAGAGCGACGTCGAATATCGATTGGACCACGGTGCCGACCTTGGCGACCTTGGAAGGGTGGGTCATCCGTATAATTAAGGTCGTCGAGTTAGATCGTCCGGATGGCGACCGAGGTTTACTGTAGTTCTTGGCACGAGGTAGGCCACGTCACAGGTTGAGACTCGTGGCGTTCCTTATTGCCGTTTGGTCGACTGGATGCTTCCAGGGTGGATATCTTGATGGTGAGGTGGTAGAGGCGAGGCCTTGGTGGCGTGAGGCAGGTCTCTCCGGGATGATGTTGTATGGAGGGGGCTCGGACGAAGAAGCTGGATGGCCTGGTGAGGCAGAACCGTCCAGCGTGGCCGGAAGGGTGATGCGCCACGGTTGGGTGTCTCTGAGTGAAGCTCGGGAGTTTGGGCGGTGCGGGATGTATTGGATCCTCCGATCCAAGTTTGTCGAGCTTTGGAAGATAATCTTGTGGCGATGTCGATGTAGACTTGGGCGTTACTTGTTGCCATACGGCTATGTATAGGCGTCTTGGTGGGGCATGATCTTTAACCTTTGTTCGTCATTGAGAACACGATGTTCTCAGTCCGGAGTTGTTTATTTTGGCTCATAGTGGGTCTCGAGTAAGCGAAAAGGCGGTCGTGGCCGCCCAACCGACTAGTTTCGGGTTGGGTGGCGCGGCGAAATGCTATCGGGTTGAAATTTGGTAGCCTGACCCATTCATCGGGCCTGGCGGACCAACGACCGATATTTAATTTAAAATATATTATTTTAATTTCAAAAATATGATAATAATAAATAAATTAAATCTACTAACATCAATTTCAAAGTAAATAAGATAAATTACGTCTACTAACATCAATTCCAAAATAAATAAATTAAATTAAATCTACTAACAATGCAATATCAATTTCACGTAAATAAGATAAACTTAAATTCAATATCATCAAACATCAAACATCACCTTAAAGAAATGTAATAGAGAGGGATGGATGAAAGGATAAGTTTTTAATAGTCGTTCATTTTATTTTCTATATTTACTACTAATATAAAATATTAAAACTTTAAATGTATGGTGGCTTTTGCGAAACCCGAGCTTTAGAAAGCTGTGAGGCCCATTGGCTATGTGATGAGCTTTTTAGGCGATTTTTTCAGCCACTTATTTTCACAGATGACCCGACCCAATTTGGTGGCGGCCACGGTCGGGCAATTTTGCACTCTTCTCGAGAACTTGTTTTCATGACGACCTCGTCGTACTATAGCGATCCGGTAATGGCGTGACTTGCTCCATGGCGTTGGGACCATCGTCTAAATCGTCTTCAGGTTGGGTCTTAGTAGTCGGCCCGATTGTTGCCACCTCCATTCTTTCCTCTCAAACTTATTCCCGGCCCGGTCGGCCGAGAGTCTTCAGCCCTCCTTTGAGCTCGTGTCTGGAGCTCAAGTTTACGCATCTTGGTATTGTGACCATACCCTTGGTGATAATCACAATACTTCTCACCTCTTCTTGGATCCTCCTTTCATGGGAGGGTTTGGGAAGAGCTCGGCATGGAGCTCAAATATCGCCTCGATTTGAGCGGATGAGCGCTTATGCCATCGAGGGTTTGGAGGGGTCACTGGATTCCGGCCATGCCGATCTGTCGAAGGCACTGACGATCGATGCCTCTTCCTCGGTCGTCGGCCTCTTCGCCGACCTTACGCTCGTCCGGTCTCTCCTTGCGATCGACTCGTCTCGGCGTAATTGTCGACCGAGTCGAGGCGGCTCGCCGTCTTGCTTTTCTCTGGTGATCTCTTTGTTCGTAGCGGTCGGATCCCATTTTGACGCATTGATGATGTAGAGATCGTTACTCTCATCAATCTTAAGGGACTCCTTGATGAATCGCGAGGCGAATTTGACATCGTCTCGTCCGTCCAGGCGGATGTTGGCGAGTCGGACGACGGTTCGGGTGGCATCTTACGTAGCGCATTTGGCGATCCGTAAGATCCTTGGCGGTGTATCTGTACGGGCGCCGAGGTGAACCAACGTCGGGCGTTGGAGATCGCCCTGGGGAAGATTTTGCACATAGAAATCTTGATTCCTTGATTCGCCATGTTGGTGGTGTGGCGAAAGGAAGTCGGAGGGTCCCCAAGACCATCGTAAGCGCGATGTTGGGTGCTGATCATTTGAGGCATGGCGTGTCCAAGATTTCTGGAAAAGGAGATGATCCTCGTCGGTCGGACCAGGCTTCGTTGCCGTCTCTCGGAGGGTGGGAGATCGTGGGCGTCTCGTCGTCTTGAAAGGGTTGCTCCGCCTCCTCTCTCGTCTCCGGCTCACGGGACGGGCGTGCAAGGTGGCGACTCCCGGGCGGTGCGGGGTGAATGGTTGCGATCGTCCGCCGAGGTGATTGACTTGAGCGGAGGCGATTCTGGCGTTCTCGGCTATCACGAGGTGAGCATTGATCACGGAGGGGTGAGCGACCTCGGGCGCCGTAACCCGTCGGCACTCTTGAGGTGCCCGCTCGTTTCCCTACGGTTGAGGAAACTCGGAATTGGGCGAGATTGGCGTTGAGGAATTGGACACGGCTGGCGAGGACCTCATGAGATCGGTGAACCGCTGTTCCAAGGTATTGAGTCGGCATCTTCCTCGTTAGGCGGCGATCCGAGGGTGTATGGAATGTTCTCCATGTAACCCTCGGTGTGTTCTGTGGTGGCGTCAAATCCGCTCCCGCATGCGGTGACTCTTGATCATCCTCGTAGCGGTTGTTGCCCTCACCGTGTACTAAGCGTTTGCGAGTTCTTGCCATTGAGTTGTAGAAAAGCGAAGCTTTTGTTGAAGTTTCCCAGGACCGGCATGATAAATCTAGTATCTGATTCTGAGAAAACGCGAGGGCTTTTCGTGGTTCGATCAGAATGAGATCTCGTCACTGAGGGTTGTTCCTCATACTTATCTTGAGATTCTGATGAAGGTATTGAAAAGCTCTCAGAATTCTAATAGTTGCTAACCCTTTTGCAGTCGGCCTAACTATTTATACATGTTTGTGGATCTCTAAAGATTCTTGGATCCTGCATTTGTGGGATCACGATATCCTTTCATACGATCAGATCTCGTTATGCGATCATGATCTCGCCATGTGGATCCAAATTCCGCCTGGGATCTTGAATAAGGTTTGGTCTTGGCTTTAGGCAACGCGTAGGGCGATCATTAGGTCGACGCCACTCGTTTAGGCCTGATATCAATGGTTGATATCCATCATTTACTCCGTATAGCGAGGCGAACTAGGCCCCAAAGAATTGGGGTGCAAAATATGTAGAATAATTTAAATATTTTTTATAAAATTATGTAATAAAATATTCATATAATAATTTTATATGATAACTCGTATTACACGATGTAATATCGACTCATTTCATTTATATCATTTTATTTGGTAACAAAACAATCTCCCCTTTTGACTCGTCTTTTCATTTGTCATTGATGTTAAATTTATCCATCCATGTTTCATAAAAAAATTAAAATATAGAACCAAAATAGGTAAAATAAAAATGATTAAAAAAGCTGTTGTGAATACCTTCAATATTCAATTTCAGTCTTGTGAAAGGGAAGCTTCATGGTGAAGATGAAGACTAATAATTGACATGAAATAGGAAAAGTTATTCTTTTTAGAGATATTTGGAATTTACAGATCTATTCATGCCGTTTGATGTTGAAAAACTACCAATACGCTATTGATAGGAACTGATTCCTAGGGCCAAGAAGTTAATTGCAGGTTGAAAAGTTCGAAGACAAAGCCACAGATGGGCTTAATTCATTCAAAATAAATGCACACTTTGGTGTATTTTATTTGGATGTACGTTGCATTCACTCTAACTAAATAGATTTTAATTAAGATTCTATGTAACCCTAATTAACTTTCATTTAGACATAATTATCGTGGCACTACCTAGCTTTCGTGAATATTAAAATATCAGCTCGATTTTCATGAATCGAGTTTGCATTACTATTTTTTAATCAAATAAAATGTATAAGAGCGTATTCAGAGCACAGACACAAACACAAAGGCATCTCGTTTGTTCAGATCAATGATATATAAACTTAAGGGTAGAAGCATCTACATTGATAAATTAATTAATCTAATAGAGTTTGAAACCTATGGTTGTTTTTCCCAATCTCACTTTGCATGACCAAGCTTTTGTCATCTTTAGGTCGCCAACCCAACAATCTTCATAACAATCTCATCTCCCAAGACACTTCCACTAATTTATATTTGCTACTCAGAATAATGATAACTGATCCTTTTTATCATGAATATTAATATTTTAATTATTTAACCTATCTAGGGTTTGCAAAACTAATAGTTGGAGGGATAGTTGTAGCCATGAGTAGCGCCCAAATTCCCATCACGTTAAAAATTGAATAAAAATCTTTGGAATTTGGTCCAAAGGGTCAAGCTAATCAGCCTCATTCTCCAGGCCTGATTTAATCAGGTTAGCCTTGGAAATATATTTTACCATTAATGAGAGAGAAATTAAAAGATAAAAGGGCCAATTTTCTTGTGGTCACGTGCCATGTGGCCTGTTTAGACATCAAAGAATCAATTTAAGAAACATATGCATAAAAGCAATTTGTCAAATTGGCCAGCCAAACATAGTATACACTAACAGTTCTTTTAATCTCTAAGAGCTGGACCACCTCCATTCTTTGAATTTAAGAAACAAGTGGTAAATTTCGCTACCACATCTTTCTATTCAAAACTTCTCCTCACTAGGTGGGTGGGTGGGTGGGGTTGGGGGGGGGTAGGGTTAAACAAGCTAAACCAAGTTGATGCTTTTGGGAGAAAACCTCAAAGTTTGCTTGGTACGCAATATTTAACAATTTTAGTATGGATAATCATTAGGTAGTTTCATGCTTCAAAGTTAATTAAAGCTCATGAGTGAATTTCAATTTGGAAAGCCAAAACTGTTCAATCCTCAATTCAATTTAGAATTTCAAAGTATAGAAAATTAACATTCAAATTAATAGCTCCTAAAGTGCATTATGCTGTGTCTTAACGATTTGACAAGATTAATGTTAACTCGGTCCAGTAGTTAAGTTATATACTAGCTAGAACCTATTAAATTATTTATTGATAATGGTCTCTTGAGAAAATACAAATGAATTCTTTACCGTATAGTCTTTGAGTGGCTGCAGTAACACAATATATGAAATTCCATAGAACTAGTAGGGAGTATATAGAGGTTTTAATTTTGTGGGTCTACATATATGATACAAGAGCAACAAATTTAAATAACAAAACAAAGAGCTTTAATGCGTTTATATATATGAATTATATTTTTTAAATAAAAATATATTATTGTCATGTTGAGGGGCATGGATCACATAACAAAACAAAGAGCTTTAATGCACAATTCTCAATTGAAAGTGGCCTTTTTATTTTTCTTATTCCTTTTATCATGTTTGTTAGATCTTAGAAATTTTAAATTTAAATAAATAATTTTTGCAACTTTTTCTAGTTTATATATTTTTTTCGGTAAAATTTAGATTTAGAATTCATTATGAATTAATAATTTGATTTGACAAATCATAACTTTTTGTTAATTTATAACTTATAATATCAAATATTAAGACATATTCCATTATCTCATTTAAAGTTTCTCATTTCTTTGAATAGGTATTTAAGAAAGATATATAAAGTAGTTAAAGTGATAAAAAGTTGGGTAGGACACACACTCTTTGAAGGGATAATTCTTAAAAATGGAATGAGACATTTTAATGAGACACACAAAATGAAAATGAGACTTTAAAAGGGAGGGGGAGTATTAATTATGTTATGAATAATAAATCATTAGTTATGGTGATAATTGATTGTAAAGTGTTTATATCTTCGATATATTTTTCTAGTTTAAGTTATATGTATATTTTTCATTATTTAATCTTGATTGATCATTGTTTACTTTTATAACAATAAGTCTTATGCTATGGAGGTTTTAACTTCATCAGTTTATCTTTTTACTTTTGTGTTATAATTAAAAACATATGATTACATTAAAAATATTTTCAACATCTAATTTTATTTTAAATTCTTCTTACTATTTTTAATATTATTAACGGGTCCCGAGATAATTTTGTTACAGCTCCGTCACTGATTAGATCAATGGTTTCATGATTTGTTGATTTGTTTTCATAGTAAATATTTTTAAGGATATAAAATCTATTTATATGATTTGAGAGGGCTTCTTTGTACATGGTTGTCACTAGGATATTTGGACAGTGTCACATACATGATTATAATATGCTAAAACCAATTATAATTTTGTTATACCGTTAAATTTGACGACGGTAATTTTTACAGGACTTTACTCATATAATAAGAGGGGTTCTAGACTTTGCTATTGACCAAATTGGTTTGTGCAATTTCATAAAAAGACGACGAGCAAAATCATTGCATTTTAGATGCTTGCGTTACCTTTTTTTTGGAATTATAAATAGTGTTCCAGACAATGAGACAGAAGCCGATGTTCATGTGCATAACCACAAACTACAGGGATGAATAAATCGTCTTGGAAACAAGGTGTGTGATTAAACTCAAAGACATTAGTAGAGTTCGAACTTGTGATCTTATGGCCATAGAAATCTATTTATCACTGAGTCCCTAATGACAAATTTGCGTTACTTTTCTTCATATCAAAGATTGAGGTGTTTGGGAAATCTGAGAGTGTTTAGCTTTACAACAAACTCTAGAGTGTAAAGAACCTTTGTAATTGATCATGAAAAAGTGTATACTTATTTAAGATTAATTTCAACTCTCACCTAAATCATTGAAATCTCGGCAGACAAATAGTCAAAGAGCCTTGATCCATAAGAGAGAGAGAGCTCTGTGTGAACAAAACCAAAAAGATATAGCATTTGAATGAATTATAAGATCGTAGCATTGGAAAATGAAAGAAGCTAGAGAGTAGAAGCCCTAGAGATGGAAGCTTGGAAATATGGAGCCTAACTATTAAAGTACTAAATAATAGTAAGACACCCAACTCGATGCGCCTCACGACAGCAGGCATGCATATTTACACACACATCAATATGGTATATCTGCATGTCTCTAAAACTAGTATTGATTATTCTGACCATATATCGGTTCATTTTTGGTACATAAAACAGCAAACTTTCTCTTGCATTTACTAATTTATTGTGCATCAAGCATCTATGTGTCACGCATAATGATGTCCACAGTTTATATATTAGTGAAGTGCTGTCCCAATGCATTGATATGGTTTTCCATATATAATTGCTAGTAGCATTGGGGCAATTCAATCAACAGTATTATTATAAGCAATTTTTTCTCCTAAAATTCCCAAACCTTCTATTTGATTCCCATTTTTGTTTTCTGTTCACCCATCTGCTGATCTAGCAATCTGTGACAATTACTAATATTTTGAGCTGTGCCCAATATTATATAATAAACATTCTCATAGTTCAAAGTTACAAGACGCAATGATGTAAATCATGAGGTTCCTTCCAAGTATCTAGGGTTTAGGATAAAGATAAAGCTCTGATGTGATACTTGTGAGCAGGAGCGATCCAGGCAATCCAGGGGCTGCACTATTTCGTCAGTTTTCACGTAGTCAAATAAATTTGTTAAGTAACGATATATCATAATTAAAAATTATAATCATAATAGAAATAAAACATATAAATTTTTCATACATTAAAACTATTTCAATATATTACAATTGACCTAAGAATAGATACTTGGTAAACTAGTTGTGTTTGTTTGAGAAAGCAATGACAAATGTAGTCATCGAATAAAAAGCGTTGTAAGATCTTCTCGTTATCTATTGCTGAAAAAATATCTTTCTCAATGTACACGACCAAACTATCATTCATCCATTCATCTCACATATAGTTTCGTAAGTCACCATTTACAATCTTTGTTGCGAGAAGTGATCTCTTAAAGGATGTAATGGCTACGGGTAATCTTGGATCACGAATAATTTCATATAAGTTTAATTCAACTTCTACTTGCACTCTCATTTCCGTTATTTCAACAATAGATATATTAGAAGAGAGGGACATCTAAGCATTTAAAAAACATTCCATCATCTACAAAATAAATTTATACATTATTAATGGTTCACAATCTTAATAAAGTACATCAATAGCAACAATCAAAAGTTATATATTAGTTTAAAGACTCCTTTAATTGTCAGTCATGATTATAAAATATACATAATCTTAAACCTTAATTTAAACTAAGATTAGCAAAAAAAAAAATCAAAAAAATCAAATAAACAACAATTATTGATTTTAAATTCAAATTCTAGGCTAGAATCAAATAGTTAATTTAGTTTATTTAACTATAAACATAACTTACTCAATACACACTTATATAAATATCAAAGTTAGAAAGCCTAGAAACAAGGTTAAGACAAAATAATAATAATAAGTGGCAATGTGGCATAATAAGAATACAAAATAAGGGGTGTGTGTGTTGGTAATGGTAGAGTAGTTAATGTCGATGCCGAGTTTGGTGTTCGAGGCGCGTGTGTGATCTTTAAATTTATATATTTAATTGACAAAAAATACAAAATAATATGCATTATAAATATTAAAGCAAAAGAAATAAAGAAAAACACTTGCAAAGGGATCAGAGAGGCGGAAGCAACATGTTCTGTCTTTTAAAATGAAGAAAACAGGTGTTGTTCAATTTTTCTCAGAATTTGAATAGCATAATTTTTTTTGTTTTTTTAATTTAAAACGTGTTTCACTTCTTATTATAAATGTTGACTGAGTAGTTTAAAAACATGCAAGCCCACATTGACAATAAATGAGGCATTTTATATATTAGTTGCTGGGCCCACATTATCATTTCTTATTAAAATATTTATCATGTTTCTCTCTCACTGTTGCGCTTTCTTCTTCTTCCTTCTTTTCTTTATTTTCTGCAACACATCGACACATCGTCAATGGCAGCCGAGAAATACGAGGTTAAAAGCAAGAATTCTCGGCGACCCTAGAAATTATTGTAACGCCGCAATGCGGAGTGATTGTCGGTGGGCATGGAGACGGCTCCGATTAAGGCTTCAAAGCGGAGGATACATGAATGAACCGCAAGCGGAATGAGGAGAATTTCAAGAATATGTATGAGGAACTGCATTTGAGGAGGTTAAAGGATTTGATAAATCTACTTATCACAAATGATCATCTTTTTTGAGTTAAATCATAAAAAGTCAAAGTTAAGCGTCTTGCTTGGGCATTGTGAAGTGATCTAATTTTTTCGGGAATATGTAAATGAGGATAAAAGAAAGATTCGGATCATTACAATTATACCTTCTCTACACCATATGAGCGTGGTAAGAACAATATTTCAAATCAATTTGGTTCTTAAAAATTTGAACTAATAAATCTGATCGGTTGAATCATATTCCTAACTTCGGATCTGACTCTAAAATTTATTTTTGAGATCCGGTTCAAATCTATACAGACTGTAATACATTGTGTATATATAAATATATATATATATTATTTTACTCTAATTATATATCTAACCCTAAATGTAATCCTTTAATTTTCTTTCTTAACTTCTCCCAAACATATGCTCCTTTGCTTCCGTTTTACTTCAACTTCTCACATACATATGGTAATTCTTGATTTTCTTCCATTTTATATTTATATTATTAAAATAAGTATGCATTTCTTATGATATTTGTTACTTTGCTTCTTTAGGATATTGATGATGTTGAGAGTAGTCGTAGCATAGATGACTTTCTTGAAAATTTAGACATTCTCTGTTTTTCATAAGTAGTCCTCAAAATCCGCTTAAAGTTCATCTACTTGATTTGGTGTTTAGGAACTGTATAAATAGTTAAAGTATTAAAAGTGGATAGTCCACATTTTTAAAGGATAATTATTTCAAAAATAGAATCGGACATTTGTAATAGTGCAAAAAAGGAAAGTGACATTTAAAATGAGACGGAGATATATGTTATTGAAATTTGGATATGTCATTTTATAACTTGGGTTATTGTAATATTTTCAATGTTATAACTTATTTTGGATGATCGTAATTTTTTTATGAATTAATGATGTAATCACTTATTTTTTTTAATGAATGTTATTTTGGATGTAGATGATTATTATGGTATAATGGTGTTATTGAATTTTATTTTTTAACATATGATTTATTTTAGAAGAGGAAACATATATGGATATGAGTTAATTAGATTCGTGGACCATGCATAAATCCTATAGATCTGAGTCTGGAATTTTTTTGGGATCTAATAAATCTTGATCGATCCAAATATAAGCGAAAAAAACAAATATGGATATAGATGTTGTAGGATCTGATCCAAATTCTCATCCCTATTGTGATATTCTTTTCGTACTGTAATGTTGAGTTATATATGCCTAGATTCGAGATCCTAGTTATTTGGTTTGGTTACTAGCACAATCGATTTGACACATTACTCCACATATTATATATTCAAATTAGTGCAATCTATTGCTTTGTTTTGATAATATTCCCAATTTTTAGTGGCAAAATGAGATACACCCAATTTGCTAGTAAAACCACTCTTATTAAAACATATAAAATACTCACTATTACGAAATACCCTCCATTATATGAATGCACAAATGATCGTGAGTTCGTACATTTATGTAATAGTTCATTTTGAAACTATTACATGAATACACAAACATTCCTTCACTCATGCATTTGTATATTTTGACGACAAGAATGGCAACAATGAAGGAGAAGTCAATAGCTTTTAGTAAATTTTCATTGAGGAATTTGGCTATTCACATTAAAGTTGGCAGTTTTGTATGTTTTAAAATAGTATACCAAAATAAAATAAATAGATATTATTTTATCGTTAGTTCTTTATTATTTAAAGCTTACATACGTAGAGTTTATCGCAACACTTTGAGAATATGATAGTAAACACCATTGGATTATTCTAGTTATATTTGAAGTGTGAATCTCTTTTCGTCAATTTTCACCTTCTTTTTTGGTGCATTAAATCATAAATTTTAAAGCGTAGCGTCGCTGAATTCGAACAAGACCTTGACCTAGACATTAACCACTCTACCATTAAGTAAACACACACATTTTTTTTATTTTATTTTCACCCTTCTGATAATTGCTTAAAACGTTATAAGCTTATTTTTGAGTTATACGCCAATGTCTACCTCACTCAAAAATTGTAATTTGAAATCCCTGGAAAATAAATAGTATAATCTGGCAGTTTTCATTTTAATAACTTAAAGCCATAGTAGGTTGCATGCATCTAGTCTAGGAGGTAAAGCGTATTCACCTATGCTCGAATATTTGACCGCTGCATAGTGCTCATTTTCTGAAAGGTTGACTCGTGTGAACGTATAATTGCAAGTGTATAGTAGTACGCTACAGTTGAGAGAAAAAGTGAAGGCTATATAGTAGTACACTACGTTTGCTACCAGAATATAAAATATTAATTACAACTCATTATTACAACTTTACATAATTTCTCCAATAATCATTCTATAATAGAATCTCATTTTATTGTAAAATATTTTCATCTCTAACCATATATTTCATTCCATTCTACATTAAAGTAAATAAATAATATCACTCTACATATAAAATAATATTATTCATCCTCTAAAAATTATTCAGTAGTAGAGATATAAAATTGAATATTTCATTGTAGGGTTAAATATAGAGTTGATGAAAATAAATTTATGATTACTCTATATTCTACTCTACAATAGTATAGAGTTCAACTTATTGTAGAGTGAATCAATAGAGATGCTATTATAACTCAATTCAATAGTGCTCTTTCAAAAGGAAAAACGATTTAATTTACTCCGCATGGGATAAGGTAGAAAATTTTGTATTAGACTTTAATCGTTGCCCTCCAACAAATGAATAATTACCATAAATTACATATACTATCATTTTCTTTTAAATTCTACTAACATTATTTCCTGTCATTGAGAGTTGACTCAGAAAATGAAAATTCACGTAGATTATGATGTGAAAATGCCAATTTTTCGTTTAAATGGTAAAATACCATTTATTATTGGATGTGAAATTTTGTCAAAGTCGAATTAACTAACGTGAATGCAGCTCATTTTCTGAATGCTTGTGATTATACATTTAATTTGTAAAATTAAATGACATATGATTGATATATGTCTTCAGTATATGATCATGGTATATTGACTTTCTCAAATATGATTTTCAATTAGTAAAAGATAGTGGTTTAAAATTGGTCGTTACTAACTATGTGTACAAGTGAATAAGCATTAAGCCCCACGTACGCCCACAGTCGCCACCAATTGCCTCGGCCGAGTGCCGAGTGGACATGGAGTTGACTGTTGGTCTTTGTAATAGCTCCATACGTAACTTGCAGAAATAGAGGGTGACTATATCTCCAAAGAATAGTTTTATCCATCTTACTATAAATATAGGAAGTCTTGATTTGAGACAAGAACTTCTACAACGACAACTACAATAAGAAGAACGAGAATATAAATAAGAAATAGATAAATCATAAGTTAAAAGAGATCTCAAGCTCAAAATATCCAACTAAGTATTTAATAACTTGTAGAACCTCAAGTGCTTGATCTTGAGATCTTACTAAGTCAATTCTGTTGTAAAGATTCTAAGGCCACTTTCATATCCTAGCTTCAATTGGTGAATTTAGCCTTTCATATGATCTTATTGTAAGACTCATA